>OW052071.1:10531772-13031772 GCA_932526445.1 Phragmatobia fuliginosa
ATTTCGTAGCATATAAAATAATCTTAACTGTCACTTGAAAATATTTCGAATTTGATATCTATACATATGTATACAGATTTACTGTTTTAACTGTACTGAACGAAAAAAAAGGTTGATAAATGAACTTTATACTAAGATACTAGTAAAATATTAAATCAATTAGATTTAAGGTATTTGTATGAAATAAAACTATTGAAATTATTCTTTCTTTTACTTCACTCCAACCCTCATAGCAGTCAGTCTAATGACAATTCTTATTAAATTTAGGTTTCAGTGTAACAACAATGAAACCTATTTTTTTGAGTATTTTCTATTAGAAATATCTAATTCTAGTGTTAAATTTAGACTGTAGGTATATAAACCATAAGGTTTATTCATCTGATGGATGCACATAAGCATACTATCTTTATAGCAAAGGTATAAATAAACAAAAGTTACTAAAGATGTTGTAATGGGGCTATGTCAGACTACATCACAATCTTCAGTATTGTAGCATTTAATCATTCCTGCATTCAACATTGATACAACAACGATTGCCGCCACGCCGTTTCTGAACCCTACTTGGGACAACATTTTGTATGAATTACAAAATATTATTCTAAGTCTGAATATTCTCTGTTAATTCCCCATGTCACTTGATTAATTCTTAATGCGGGATAATGATAGAATGGTACAATGGACATATTATGTGGCTATTCAATTTAAACATGAAAAATAAAAACAAATATCTACAAGACTATGTGCAGTCTATAAAAATGATATACAGTTATATTATAGGTTTAAAGCCTCTTAATTGAATGTGGCACATTATCATACATTACGGCTATAACTTACAAAGCAAATGATGTACATTTCAGTTGGTCTGTCAAGTTCGAAAGCTACAAAACTAACGGATTTTTTTCTCTAAAATATCGTTGAAGAGTAAATTGAAACTAAAAGCAGAAAATAATTTGTCATTTAAAGAGATTTAATTCTGAAAAACTGCAAGTTGGCATGTTTATCAGACGTCTAAAAACTATTGGTACGATAAAAAATTAACGTTCAAAGATACAATCGTTGTATTGCCGTGTGTTATATCTAGGATTTGTTGGAAAGGTGAAGTTAAGGAATGTTTTTGCTTGGATTTGTTGAAACAAGCCACTGATTAACCAATAACAATATAAGCTAACTAATTGTTGGTATCTAATCATGTATCTATATCACTATTTGAAACGTATTAAGAAGTGTTTTTTCATTAATAATGAATCGTATCCAAACATAGTTCTTTTTCACAAGGTCCACCCGTGACCACGGGCGGTATAACAAGTTCGAAACGTGGGAAAGTAGAAGGTATTGTAACCATTTTAATTTTATCGCGAATAAATCCCATTAACAGTAAGTATATGTAGTAAGTAGCGAAAGTCTAAAAACAGTTAAAGTACTTTTTCATAAGCGGACCGTGAATTGAACCAGAGACCTCAGCACTGAAACATATTACTCAAAGTTACTCAGATCCAACCTTAGTTCACTATACACTTAGACAGTAGGGCCTTAAATTATATTTGATTAAACCTGATCGCTTTATACCTCTGCTTACCCTTATGTTCAATCTTGTTAACTGCATGTAGTTATTACAAAAGTGTTCACTCATACAAGTAGTTTCAATGAGTGGAAGTCGAATGCAACAATCTACGATGCAATCAAATGTCAATAAATATAAAAAGGTTACCCATGATTTGAAAGTGAAAACAGTCTAAAATTCATTTTGAATTCAAATTATTTTGGAGTAGAATACCTGCATAAGATGTTTAAACACAAACCTGAATATCAGCTTCAGAAAATATAATTAAATATTTTAATGCCGCATATCGCATTAAATAGAACGTTAGATATCGGTATGGGTAGGAAGTAGCGGAGGCTGTAGATCAATAGTGCATCAGGTCGTTAACCTCTCCCAACATGAGCGATATAAATAGACCCTTGTGACTTGCCCTATAAATGTATAATGCCTAATGTATTGCAGTTGCCTCTGTGATAGAAATGTAGATTAATGTGATTTATTCTTTTACGGAAAAATGTGGTTACATTTTTTAAATTACGGAATAGATACATTTATTGTATACTGGTAGTTCTTTTCGCTGACATAGACGGGTCCGCATAAGTAGGCTAGTACACAATATATGAAAAGCTGTGTTAATAACAATATTCGCTTTCTCTTTCATTTATCAATAACCAAATTGCACGCGGGCAGAGCCATGGGCAAAGCAAGTAGTAGTTTTTTGATCTGGTCAAAGTGACTCTACTCTGCCCGATGGATATGAGCATGAGCGGAACCTAATGGTGGTGGTTTTGATTGTAACCAAACTAAAAATGACAGCTCAAATGCTATTTTGCCGGCCTATTTGTACTGAGATCAGCGTATCTGTACTATTATTTTGACATTGAGTTTTAGATACTTTACCAATTTTCAAAGTGACGTTACAAAACTTTGCTTTCTAATAATATATATTATTTTCTTGGTGTTTATTTGATACCACCATAACTATTTTCTACCGTGTGTACCTAATATCATAAGCATAGGAAGTTCTTTATATTTTTTTTTATTTTTTTTTTTATATTAAAAAGACAACTCCCGCATTAGGAATATAAATTCCTGTGTCGCGGGGGACTTTACAAACATACATGAAACGGACACAAAGAACACCCAGACTCAGAACAACAAATTGTGAATCACACAAAGTGTTGTCCTACGTGGGATTTGAACCCACGACACTTGGCGTAGTAGGAAGCAGCGTGGCGACCGCTTAAGCCACTAGGCCAACCGTGCAGCCAAAGTTCTAATTAGAGCATACCTGGCCTGTAAACAGGTAACTCAATGAAGGGGAAGCACAAAGTATAATGAGTTCTAAACATATATTAGATCTGGATTTAGAAGGAGGTCGGTAGGTGTTAGAATACTATTCCTGTAGTCATCGTAATTTAAATGACATTTAAGTCAGAAAATGTTATTAGGTAGTAAATATATTCAGTTATATTGAAGAGACACTAAAGTTCCTATAAATAGTTTTATTCGTTGGTTTTATCGTTTCACAATGTTCTCGATTTGAATTGAAGTATTAAGCTTTACTAGTTTAAAACAGCTTAAGAGGTATTCGCCATAAAATGCCATACTTTTAGCACAAGTGACAATAAAATTTGTGTAATATTATTACTTAGGTAGCTTTTACCCGCTGTTCCAGTATGCCAACATACTGGAACAGCGGGTAAAGAATAAATAAATAAATATTTCGGACATTTTACACACAACGCCATCTAGTCCCCAAACTAAGCAGAGCTTGTATTACCTATGGGTAACTAGACAACTGATATAAATATATAAACATATTTTTTTTGTAAATACATACATATTATACATAAAAAACACCCAAACTCCGAAACAAATGTTTGCGAATCACACAAACATTTAGTCCGACCCGGGAATAGATCCCGAGACCTCGTGATCAGCAGTCGCATCGCCAACCACTAAACCAACGAGGTAGCAAAGAGTTACCTCAAAATCAAAATATATCGATGACACATTTCATAGAAATCGCTGAAGTTATTAACAGTCATTCAAACTTTCGATTTTATACTGTTAGTATGATTTACACTTAATTATAGGTAGTTCCTGAACCTAATATACATAAATTCAATTTGTCAACATCGCTTAGTTAGATATAACTAAGATTATATTATTATTAAGCTTACCTAGTATCAAATGCCACTTCTATGAATTCTCTTCTTTGAAAATGACAAGGGAAGGTCACTCTAATTGGTCCGTCTTAAATCTGCTGCGTAAACACTCGATCATTATTATTATCCCAAAGGTAAAATAAAAATAGCGTTACATTACAAATAACAAAAGTATTTGTTTACATTTATCGAAAATTTTGGGACAATAGTATCAAATGACTTCATCATGTAGGAGCCTGTTGAAACCAAACTTTTTGTTGGCACACAAATTTTCTTCAAGTTTTTTGTTTTAAAATACAACTCACGCATTAGGCTTATAGTCCTGTGTCGTGGAGGACTTTACAAACATATAAAAAATCGGACACATAGAAATATAGAACAGTCAGACTCAGAATAACCGTTTTAGGATCACCCAAAGTGTTATCCCGAGTAGATTTTAAACTCACAACACCTGATGCAATAGGTAACGGCGTGGTGACCGCTCAAACCACGAGGCCAATCATGAAGTAAGCTATCTTTTAAATAATAAATGCCAGTACAATGTAATCTACATAGACTTATGCTCACATGCAATAAGAAATTGCTTGTATGTCAGATCAGCTGAGCCCGTGGGTAACGTTGCGGGGCGAAGCTAGCTTAAAAGAAGTAGTCTAAGTTAGTCCTTTTATCATCAGTTATTGCCAGTGAAAGTTACGAACACTAGCAGGACCAAACAGACAAAATTAACAAAAAAATGTTTTTTTTAAGTATATTGCGTGTTCAGTATAATAATGTCTTCAGGATGCTGTTAAAGTTGCCTCGTTACTGCAGTGCTTCCACGATGTTCATGGAAGCGAGAGTTGATAGCTTTGAGGACGGCCTCTCTGCTTAGGAGAATACGGGACAGCAGTGATAGCATCCTGATGAACATAGCTGAAAAATACGACTCGACTTTAATGAAAAACATTGTAAAAACGTTGATGAAATAAAAATAAATAAATAAATTGCTAATTACTAACCTAGGTTAAGATCATTGAAAAAGCATCTCACCAAGCCGCCATAGTGTGGGCCGCCATACTTTACTGTCTGCATTCGCAGCAATGATGTGTGGTTTCTCCCACTCTTGGATTCTGCTCATGCTTTCCATCAGGCGGGGTAGAGTCACTTTGGTAGGCTATATATATAAAAAAAAAAAAAAAAAAAAAAAAGATAATTTGTATACTAACACTATGGACTTTGTCTGAATAAATAAATTTATTATTATTATTATTTATTGTAAGTGCCGTTTGTACTTTCGTGTGGTTTGTACTTTTGTTAAAATAAGTTGTCATTAGAAATTATAAACAGACACTTCAATGTTACTTATTTGAATATAATTCGGTCGATTCCTGCTTTTTAGGGTTCCGTAGCCAAATGGCAAAAAACGGAACCCTTATAGATTCGTCAAGTCTGTCTGTCTGTCTGTCCGTCCGTATGTCACAGCCAATTATTTCCGAAACTATGAAAGCTATACTGTTGAAATTTGGTCAGTCGATGTATTCTGTGAACCGCATTAAGATTTTTACATAAAAATAGAAAAAAAACAATACATTTTGGGGGTATACCCCATACTTGGAACTGAAACTCAAAATTTTTTTTTTCATCAAACCTATACGTACGTACTATGGAAAGGTGTTCAAAAATGATATTGAGGTTTCTAATATCATTTTTTTTTAAACTGAATAGTTTGCGCGAGAGACACTTCCAAAGTGGAAAAATGTGTGTCCCCCCCCCCCCCCCTCTAACTTCTAAAATAAGAGAGTGATAAAACTAAAAAAAATATATGTTGTACATTACCATGCAAACTACCAACGAAAATTGGTTTGAACGAGATCTAGTGAGTAGTTTTTTTTAATACGTCATAAATCGTAACACGCAATTTACCTTTCATCCAATCAATACACTAGTATAAAAACATCGATGAAACGAACTACAAGAACTTTTATATGATGTTACTTGCTGATACGGAACCCTTCATGGGCGAGTCCGACTCGCACTTGGCCGCTTTTTTAAGGGAGGTGATATATCCAACCATGGACTGTTAAAGGCTTTTTATGTACATAATGTGATGCTATTCAACCGTAGTGATACTACGACTTTACAGAAAATGATACTGACTATTATTCATTGCTTTTCATTTACTTCGCTGATTTGCAAGTGTCCATGAGTGGCGATAGTCAGGTGTGCAGTCAATCAATCAATATCAATTAGTCGACTGCTAGATATAGATTTATCTCTAGAAAGCAAAATTCGACGCGTTGGTGCTGAAGTAAATCTATTGGATTGGATTGGAAGCGGAACGATGACCAGCTTTGAAAAGACTGTTAATTATTCTTAGTACTCAGTAGAATATTATTATTAGTACATACATCAGCAGTTTTAATAGTATAAACATAGAAAGAAAGGAGGTTTTGGCCTACTAAACCACGCTGGTAAAACGGGTTGATAAAGATTTTATATCAAAATTTACTACTATTTGCAGCGTTGTAGTCTAGCATATTTTGTTCGTTAGTCGGCTATTATAACACCCTAGGGATTAATAGCGTGGTGACACTTAATCTTAATCTGTAGGACTACATGGACGGATAAATTTTAAATCTACACTCGGTTCCAAAAATAACGGGTCAGTCACATAAACCCGAATATCTCCCGAACTACGTATGCCATCCTAATGAAACGAAGACTGTTCAATTGAGAATTTAATTATACAGATAAAAAATAAAATAAAACTTAGTTACACCCACAATATTAATCTTAAATTAAAAAAAAAACTAAAGTAGTCATATTTTTCTTAAGATTACATTTTTTTTATGATTGTTTTTTTAGCTGTTTTTCATCACTGGAGGCTTCATCACGTGGAGGCAATACAAAGTATTAAATGAAGAAAGTGATGAAAAACAGTAGACTAAGCTGAACCGCTTCCACACGATTTTCAAGTTTAATATAATCGTATAAAGTAAATTTTTCACTGAAGTTTTAATGTTTAAGACGTCAGACGTTGGAGCGTATAACCCCTTAATCTGTGTGAGTTCACCATAATCAAACAACATTTGACACCAACTATCGAATAGGTCTAAAAGCATAGGTTTATAAGCATGACCACTTGGGTCATAATAAGTAAGTATAATCTTACCGGCCCACCGGTTTTAGCTAACAAATCTGTCTTGTTTTGGCCATATGCCAGTAAAAATAATGAAGTAAGATTCAACAGGCTGAATATTAATATCAAACAGATTTTATTAGTAAGAAGTTCTATATTACAACCTACAAAAATTGTTACACAAAACTTCAATGTTGTGCGAAAACATTCCAGTGATATTTATGTTTCATATTCATCTACTGAAACTTCTCAAGTATTTTAATATCGGAGATGAGTAATAATTTCAAATTCGTAAGTGATCACAGTAAAAAAATGTAAGAAATTAAATCTTTAAACTGGTTCATATTGTATATCCGTAGGAATACATTTACCAAGTTGCACACAACACGAGGTGTCAGAAACTCGTTCGTCGTAAATAAAAAAAAATCGAGTGGTTATCTGATAATGACGACGGCCAATATATCAAGAATGTCCTGTGGTTTTAGCAGATTGTAGTGGATTATTGTAGTGATAGTGTGACACTGTGTTTACATCGGTGCAACGGCTGAGCTATGAAAGTATAACAGACAGACCGACAGTTACATCCAGACATAATTTTCATATTACTATCGATTACCAGCGGCTTAGCCGTGAAAGTGTAATAGATGGACGGACAGAATTACTTTTGTTTTTTTTTTTTATTTTTATTTGATGCCTACCAATGTGACTCCACTCTGCCTGATGGTAAGCATGAATGGAATTCAAGAGTGGGGGCAACCACACTGCCCGCGATGCAGGAAGTATGGCGATGCTGACCCAAACTATTTATAATATTAGTACAAATAAAACAATCAGAGAAATGCCAATATTTATCCAATGGACCAAGACGCATAATTAATCGAATCAATTGAAAAATAAATAATCTTGATTGACAATTAATATTTTTAGATAGCAGTTTTTCACGTGCATGAGAGGCGCGTAGGCGTAATGCTCGTGACAATGGCTGCACGGGACTAATGGCAACTTAATGAATAATCAACAGATTTAACAGTATAGTATAGGTTTAATATTATAATTACTAGTCGAGTTACCCGTGTGTGACAAATAACACAAAAACTCTTTAGAAAGTAGCTCTTTGATAATAAATATAATAATAAAAAATATACTTATACTTCAGTAATAGGAGGATTTTAAAATTGAAATTGATTTGCTAGGGATTAGGGTCTTACGTCTGTGGAGGGATTAGGTTGATAAATCATCAAAATTTAAAGATTTTCTATATTAAGCGTTTAGTTTAGTCGTCATGTATTAACACGACGTTTAATTTTAGTGCGAAATGTCGTTTTACGTTACACGCTATACTCGACTATACGTATTGGACATTCAAAACTAGAATACCGAAGATTTGAAACAACAAAAATGGATTGTAAACGAATGTAATTAAAGTAATCCAACAAAAAAATTTAATTGTGGTTAAGTATAATATTATTAACTACATAATCACGGTCAAAATGGCATTACATAATTATGTGAAAATGTCCATATCTTGAATATTATCTTAATAATTATCAAGTAGATACTTTTCTATTTCTAAGTATATATTATAAACATCCAACACAACATTCCAAATCATTTTAACCCAATCTAAGGTTGCCTGGAAGAGATTGCTTTTAGCAATAAGGCCGCCCTTTGTAAATTAAATATAAGTCATTTCTGTTCTGTATTGTGAATCTGTAACACGGTTTCTAAATAAAGAGTTTTCTATCTATCTATCTATATGTATGATGTATTATTAGGTATTCTATACAAAATTTTGACAAAATATACGATACCTGGCCAACGTGGTAAACCTCCTTTCTAAAACTTGCCTAACGAATAAAATTACTGTTGTAAACGGCTGTTCATGATAACAGGTAATCACCACATACGGATATATAGCTATTTTCTATATTGTTGTTTCATTTTGTGATATAAAATAGGTAATATGTACTTAAATAGATCCAACATTTTAACTTATTAATTAATTTTAACCTAACTACGGCAGAGCCAAGGGAGTATGGTTATGGTATTGCTAAAGTGTTATGGCACGTTTCTGTGTAAAGCGTGACTATGGCTTTTTAAACTGTAATACATATGTGGAATAACTCTGTATACTGATAATTGTGACGATTATCTTGCTTCTTCAGTAAATTTGTTTAATCCAGTGTCCTGGAAATATTTCATACTTTTTTAGTAGTATTTTTGGTCGTAGTTGGGTTTTATTATATTTGGTATTATTATCATCATCGGCCTATCTCTGTCCACTACTGGACATGGGTCTCTCTCATTGCATACCACTCTGATCTATTTTGGGCTTCTCGCATCCAGCTCCTGCCAGCCATACTGCGCAACTCGTCACTCCATCTTGCCTATGGGCGTCCTACACTAGGTTTACCGAGACGCGGTCTCCACTGCAGAACTGTAAAGGATATCCTACTAATATTATAGATGCGAAAGTTTGTATGTATGTACGGTTATTGCTCTTTCACGCAAAAACTACTAAATGAATTTTGATGAAACTTCACAATAATATAACTTACATATCAGAATAACACATAGGCTTCTATTTACCGCGATAAAGTACACGCGGGCGGAGCCGCATGCAAAAGCTAGTAGTTTAATAAAGAGCATATACCTGTGTCTTCACAATAGCACTACACAACTACACAAATATTCACAGTTAGATAGTTCTAACACAATAAGGAGTGGTTTTTCTTATTGGTTAGTTAGAATTTCACCAACGAAATAAGTAAATTGTAGCAAATTTAAGTTACACTTAGTAGTTATGGTAAAGTATAATGGTACCCAAATATAGCGAAATACAAATATTTCACCATTATTAATGTATTCTAAACTTTTTCTTTGTGTTATTTTATTATTACATATCTCCAGGCTTTTGTGTTTAAACACGTAGGTATCTATATTAGTATAGAAAAGAATATGAAAATCTCAATAATCTCTGAGTTTCGAACGGTGCTGTTCAATACAGCCCGAATTAAGCTATAATGTGTGTCATTTGAATATTTTCATTGGGTTTAAGAAGGCCTGTTTCTTTCACGTAACTAACTGTATTCTTTTCAAAACTTGTTAAAGGGTCATGTTGAATAATAAAAAATAAATTAATTTTCATGTATTTATTAAATAGGAAATTCCCATTCTAATTAATAATAAAGTGCTAGCTTAAATCTATCGTAATTGATTTAAATTTATACTACTTACATTATAATACTGTTAACCCATTGATTTATATAATTTCTCATAGTATCATGAGTCATGCATCTATATATTTTTATAAATGATCAAATACAAATTCGATACGTTTCAAGTGAAAGTTAAGATAATATGCGATACAAAATGTGGTGCATTATATTGCAGCTTATTCAATATCCACTCAACATACAGTGATGGTATTAAGGTACAAAGTTCTTAATGTTACAGTATACACTATATTTACTTAAACTCCAATCTTACAAAGGCACTATACTTGAAGAACAAAAGTAACATAAGTGAAATATTTGAAATAAATGAACCATCATTAAAAAAATGTCATTGTGCTTAAGTATTAAATGAGACGTGTCAGTATCATTAGAGCTACTCGTCCTTTAAATAATTTACAGTATTTTTTTTCTAGAACTGACAAATAAATATTTATAACAAACTAAAATGTTTTATAAACCAGAGTGCATTTGTAATTGGTGAAAAATTGGTGAAAAATTTTGAACTATTAATACACTTTAACTTCATAAACAGACAACAAGCTTCATTTATTACACAGTCTTATTTGGCCTTTACAACTAATCAAGTCACAGCTCAGCGTACAGCCAGGATACCGGAACGCACTCGACGGAGGCAGCTTCCGATGTAACTCTGTCTTGGTCCTCTATCAAGACGTGTACCGTCTCTTTGCTACTTGCCAATTTCCAGCAAATATATTTTGATATGATAAAAACTTTCGTTTCTAGACTTTTTTCACAATTGCTATTAGCAATATTCGTTTAGAATTGATATCACGTAATTTAACGGTTGAGACCCGTAGAATTGCAGCAAACTGAATGTATCGGTACCCTTTGTGTAGGCAAACCAGATAGTCCACGCACATACGTGTATGTCACAGGTGGGCGGAGGATCCTCTTTGGCTGAGATTGCTTCTTGGGCTGGCGTGTTCGTTCTGTGGGCGAGCTCGATTGAGAACGTGATGTCAAGTTTAGTTTTCTGAATACACGACGTAGTGACACTATTGAGCTATTTCGACGGTGCTGTTCTGACTTGTCGCTGCCAGATTCACTAACGGAGCATGAAGAGCGGTCATCTGGGCGTCCGGTGTCACCGCTATCGCTGCTACTGGAGCTGTCGATGGAATCCGAGTCATTGTTTCTTCGCGAGAGCCGACTGCTTAAAGCTTTTAGCAGTCGTCCCCTACGTGCAGTGTTTGCCGGTTCTGTAATCTCTTCAACTGGTGGACACACCACTATCTTCGGAGGCACAGACCCACGTCGCGCGGTGTTTTTCGGAGTGATCTGCTTTTCAACCATGTTTACCTGCAGGTCACCGATTAACTGTTCACTTGAAAGAAGACCGATTCCGATATTATTTTTCATAAGGTCTTCAATGCCTTATAGATTTAAAACTCAGAGGAGGATTATTCAATATTTCTTTAAATACTGCACTGCTTCTAAATCAGTTAATGACTTAAAAAACTTTTTCGTATTTCGATAGAGTTTGTTGAGTAAAGTAGACGTAAGGTCGCTTCAGTTGTGTTTGGAGCGAACTGTGAGGGGATGGTCGGCGGGCAAGGTTTATATAGTACTTCTTGCACATGCGCAGTATGCATCTAGGTTGGTTACGCACTGACAAGTGTAATATGTGGTTTCTGCAGGTAAAAGACATGTATTTGCATTTTTGAATTAATTACAGCACTATTTGCATTTTTGAATTAATTACAGCACTATTTGCATTATGTTATTATAATATATAAGCCGTTATCATTGTAATTTCAGTAGCTTCGAAATAATATAAGCGATAACGATATTAATCTATTTTGGTTTTTCCTTAAATTTATTTACAAAAAGTAGTTTTACATAGTTTGGATTAGTAGTAAATGTTTAAAAAATTAATCGATTAAACCATGGTAATTGATTGTTTTTTCAATACTAAACTGTGAACACCTGACTCGCAGCATATCGATAGTAATAGCAAATATTTACAACACGTGACACTGACTTTTTACTGCTGTTATACAACACCTTTTAATTGGTCCTGCTTTCATTTGCCGAAATAGGAACATTTTACCATAATAAGGACTACGTTTTTCACTGTATTTGTTTATGTAAATGGATATAATTTGGACACAACATGAATCTATTTAGATATTTTTTAGTGTGTAGTGGGTTGTGTGTTAGGAAACCATAGCACAAGCTCAGAGTAATTAATTTCGGATCAGATATTCATGGTAGAAGTTGTCTAGAAGGGGGGCCCAAAGCTCGATATTTTCCTTACTCTAGGTGTTTTATCTGGGTTTCTTTCCGACCCCCGGTCGGATTTCAAGAGTGACAATGCACATTAAGTCTATTTGTTTGTACTTCTATTATAAAAAAATAGATCGCTGTGTGTGAGATCTTCGAAGTTACCATTACATCATCCTCATTACATTAGTCGAAATGAAGATTTAGTCCCATTTGAAGTTGATGAAAATCCAAGTTAATTATCTTTTATAAATTTCCAATTATTGGTAGGCGATCTGTTTTATTAAATGTACAACAATATCATCTCAATATTGAATAAGTGCATTGACTTGTGGAATTAATGGCAGCGTTATTGAACTTGAACAATAAGTCTAGAATTATCTGTATATCATGCGTATTTTCAACAAACTTTATTAACTTATATCATCACAACTTAGATGGATACCTGTTGAATACAATATTAGAGATAGACATTAGATATAGATCTTTATATAATTATTCTGTTTGTGTGTTTGTAATAGAACTCCTTCTATAAGACTGGATGTATATATGTAGTGATGATATTTAGTATTATATGTATGTATGTATGAAAATTGTGTCACTAAAATGTGTTAAATACAATATATTAATGGTGATATATAAAAATGAACATCGACATAATTGTGTTTTCTTTAAATTGTGATTTTATGTAAAAGTTATTTGAAATAAAAATATTTATGAGACACTTCAATAATCCCAACTAGACCCCTGACTAGCTACTAGTCAATTATTGACCTCACTCTGTTACACGATAAAGAATGTATAAATAAGTAATAAGCGAACATGAAATGAATAATAAATAGAAACTTCAATGAATATTTTACAAAAAACCTATACGTCACACGTACTGCGAAATTTGGGTGTAAAGGAATATTTGATTACCTCGAACCACGGTATTGTTCACACTTTATTTTGTAACTAACTACCTACGTATTGTCGACGTAACCTTTAGCGATGTGCACGCCTTTTTGCCGCCTAATATTCCACAACACGTGAGGTACACCTGTTCTAGGGCTCCTTCAATTGGTGACGTAGGCCGCAGAGGTCGCGCGGAAATCTTCCGTAATGTGACGCTTCGACTTCATAATATTATTATGAAGCCTTCTTTTCTTTTTGGTGATGCAAAACGTTTTACTCTTACCTTAAAGTTGGTTTACTAATACAGGTTAAAAAAATAATGTTAATTACACTTACATTACACAAATTTTCTAATAATACCTTCACACATGACACACGTGGTAGTCTGATCCTTCACTAGGTAGAATCTGTACTATAGTAGGCACACTACTGATAAACATACTTAAATGTAAAGACACATATTTTATAGATGAATTAGACACAGAGACATAACAAGATCTTGAGTCCTTACACAGTTTTTATCCGAATGGGAATCTATCCACGACCTCCGGAGTAGAAGTCATACCCATGAACCAACAGAAAAAGCAAGTGAATTCAGTCTATGAGGGTCAGAAATTCAGTTCATGCATTAAATCTTGTTTAATATCGGAATAACTTAGGCGTAAAGATCGTAAAAATAAACACGAGTACAGATCCTACGCCTTCATTCATCTTAATCCCCGGATAGAACCTTCTACGAAGATACCTACTGTTATAATTTATTCATAATGTACACGTGTAAATGATGCAAATAACTGTATTAAGGGCTGTTCGCACAATCACTCGTAATTATTATGAATAATCAAGCTCACGATATCTAAAATTGGGGTGATTATAACATATGTACCTAATCCGTTGGATAAGAATAACATGATTAGTTATAATAATTAGATCACTTGATTGAAATTTGTAAGTAAATCTTAGAATGAGTGACTTTTAGAAATTGTTATGAAACCGTGCCTATAGGCTATTTGGGTATTTATTTTCTTTAAAAGACAATTTTAAGAAATTAATATTTCGGACATCTTGCGCACAACGCTGTCTAGTCCCAAACTAAGCAGTGCTTGTATTATGGGTAATAGACCAGTGATATAAATGACGAAGTCATCAGTATAATAACATGAATTATGTATGACTTAAATTATGTTATGTATGACATAAGTACACTATTTTACTTATGTGTTAAATCATGTATGTGTGCATTCCATTGAGATATTTTTAACCAAATTTTTATTGTATCACTATACCTAGTATGTATTTATATGTATTTGTATTGTGTATGTAGATATATGTATGTTTATGTAAATAAATGTATTTATTTGTGTATACACTCTTAGAACTATTGTAATATTTACCTCACCTTTTTTTTGTCTATCATATTGCTTCTCATAAATAACACACCTGCCTTACATACTTTTGCAACACCCAAAGGTTTGGTTGGAAGAGAATGCCTGTGGCATTAAATCCGCCTTGTGCAATATGTTTGCAGGAAGTTTAAATAAATAAATAAATAAAAATAAAAAAAAATCACAAATACACTTTTTTTGTAAATATTATACATAGAAAATACCTAAAAGCCGAAACAAATATTTGCGGATCACACAAACATTTGGTCCGACTCGGGAATGGAACCCGAAATCTCGTGCACAGCAGTCGAATACGCTACCACTGCGCCACCGAGGTAGCGTCGCCAGATATAAATCCTGTACAGCGGTATATTTTATTAACAGTCATGAAATGGATTCAAAGAACACCCAGGCTCAGACTAAAATTTTTCTCAGCTCAAAAAGTATTGTACCTTATAAAATTGACCTCACAACTCACCGTAGTTGAAAGCATCTAAGCGACCGCTTAAACTGGTATGCGAACAATAGCCTAAATGCTGTTGATACTAAGTACTCATAACTTTCCCACAGCATAGTTAAAACCTAAACCTCTATTTTATTCACAGAGTTCTACGATCACAGTATACAGTCTGTATTAGGATACATAAAGAGTTGTTACCAACATTTATAGTGAAATCGTGTCTTTACAAGAGCTAATTGTTTTATGTTTCACTAAGGTACACCATCGCATTTATCCACGTTAATGTGATTACATAACACGAAATGTGAACGTTTCTTAGCGTTTAGAGATAAAAATAACTTGAAGTAAGCCTATTCTTAGTTTTCCTTCTTCTTTTCTTCTCCGTTTACGATACACTGTAACTGTAAAAATATCTCGCGTAGGTAAAGACGTATTTGTTTGAAGAGCTTTCTTGATTAAATCTATTAGTCTTAATTTGTCTGTCCGAAAGAAGGTACGAAGGCAAGAGCACAAATGAACTCAAATTGTATTTTAAAAATGGTTTTTGGTGTTGGCACACGCTTACTTACATAACATCATCAAAATCTTGACTAAAAAACTTTTTTTAAAACAAGCTTTTATTTAAATGCGCTATAAATAGAATATATGTTTCTTTCAAAACATTTACTATCAACTTGTAACGTCATAACACAATTTATCATGTACAAATTATTTTTGGGTCAGAATGTTAGATGCCATGCTTGATGGATTCTTGTGAAAATTTTAAAAAACGGCCATGTGCGTGTCAGGCCACGCATAGAATAGGATTCCGTAGTCACCCATATTGTCATGTGGATTTCAAATCATGCCCAATAGATAATTGGTATGTTTACTTATTACTTCTTTTTGTTGTACGAAGTATTCTAAGTGAGTGCATTTTACAAGTTAGGCCCCTATAACTCCTGAAGTAAAAAAGGTATCAAAACCGGTATAGTTTTCCTTGAAAGTTATATGGACTACAATCATGATTTTGTTCAGATTTTTCGTGCCAGCCGTTTGGCTTTTAGAGGGGGGGGGGACGCCCTGTTTTTGCAAAAAATTGCGCTTTAAAGCTAAATAACTCGCAAACGGATACCTAAATCAAACAATGTTTTCAGCAACCTCATAGTCAATTAAGATTTTGTCTTAATTCAGTAGATTTGAGAATACGACGTAAATTATTTTTATAGCTCTAGGTAATAAAAGATGAAATGGATGTGAGGAACCGCGGGCATCAGCTAATCTATACTAATATTATAAATGCGAAAGTAACTCTGTCTGTCCGGCTTTGAATGAAATTGGGTACACATATAATCTAAAGCTTGAAAAAGAGATATAAAATCTTGTCATGAAATTTAAGTACTCGTAATTAATACATGCACTGCTGCTACATCAGCGGAAACCGAAAACGGCGTAAATACCAACAATTAGCAGGTAAAAACGAGGCATGCCTTTTAAGCTTTGTCGTTTGAAGAAAAAAACACAACAAGAACTTTATAGTACTTTTTATTGTTTTTCATAGTATTTCACCGTAGCTTAATACACTTTTCGATTCGCTTAAACTAGTTTTTATAACATTTATTCCACTCTAAAGTAGGGGTGTTCAAAATGGCTGACTTGACACCAACGACTGCTTCTTCACCGGACTGGAACCTTTGACCACGAAGACTTTTCTTAATTTAGAAAATGTAAAGAAATCGTTAGGGCTTAGGTCAGGACTGTATGGAGGATGGTCAAGAATTTCTAGTTTCTATTTTACACGCTACATTAAAGTACATTAACAGAATAGGCTCACATTTTAAATCAGTTCAACTTATACGTCTAAAGTTGACTCTATATGTTTTATAACTTTTTTTTTAATTTAACGGCGAATAAAGAGGAAGAGGTTCCATGCATCCCAAATGTTACCGCTGCTATTAAGAATAGCATGTAGTAGTAATAAGTTACCTAAATGGAAATGTGATTATAGCTTTTTTTTATGTGTGGAAAATCAACATGGACCGTCACCCCACCGGGGGTTACGGCGGGGTGGTGTGTTGGACTTGAACTGACTAAAAACCACACAGTGTGCCCTCTCCGCGCTTCTCCGTTTAGGAGGAGGAGGAGAAGTCCAGGGTGGGATCTCCTTCTGAACTTCTCCAGCGCCTGCCCGCTCCTGATGCGGGCACCGTATCGGTACGACGACCCTCGCTTAGGCAGCGTCCGGCACACACCGACGCCGCCCCTAGCGGCTGGCCACATAATTGCGGTCAGGCCACTACCCCAACCCACATATGGCAAGTTTGGACATCTCATGAAAAAAAGTAGATGCGCCTAATTGTGACACTTGCAGAGTCCTAGACGATGTTCAGCACTTGCTAGTTGAATGTGTCAAATATCAACACCAAAGGAACTCGATCTTGTGCAAATATAAATTTAGGACTGTCTCACAGTCCTATATCGTACGAGTACATATCGTAACAGACATACCATGTGACCAGACTCACAACAACAATGATGAATGTGTTATCCCACGTAAACACAAAGTGTTGTACCACGTGAGATTTGAACCCACGACACTTGGAGCAGTAGAAAGCGATGTGACGGTCACTTAAACCACTAAGCCAACTGTGCAGTAAGTGAGTCGAGCCTTACGAGTACAGCGAGAGGAACCTGCCAGATCTTTAGATTAGACGAGCGACCATTGATCGTACGACACCCATGTAGCAGCATACGATGTAACACTCCTGGTACCCCTCGTACTCGGTGAACAAATAACCTGAATTGCTCTTTGAACCTACAGGATGAGGCCTAGGTAGGTTATGTACTAGCCCCCCTGGACTTCAGAGTCATCCATCCGTAGGCATGAGCTGATTGACTCCTAGTGCTTACGCAGGCCATAGAACCATATCACCTCAGTTTTCTGAGTCACCACCCTCAGACCCAGCTCTGAATTTTTTTCCACGACACAAATCACCCAGGCAGCATCTCCTTGAAGCGTGACCATCGAGACAGTATTCGGGTATCATCCGCATAGCAGACGACACTTAGGCCAGAGGGCAGAATGATGCAAAGGACTGTTTCGTATGCGAGGTTCCATAACAATGGGCTCAAAACAGAGTCATGAGAAACCCCGCAACACATTTCCCTTCGATTTTCCACCCCATTCCGTTTCACCCAACAAACTTAACTGACTCCGCAGATAGAATGGTACTTCATGATATTCAAGGGCCGGTATCTAATTGCTCAGCATTCACTTTCAGAATCCAAACTGGCAGGTATAATAAGACCGTCTCGAAAGAAAAGTTATTTAATTTTGATTTTTTATCCCAGATGGGCCATTTTCATGACATCGACCATGAGATTAAAATAAATAAGAGAGAATATTAAAAGCCAAGAAAATGTATAAATTCAGTAATTTAATTACGTTTATGCCTAGCCACCTACAACTTAATCAAAAACGAACTAAGCTACTTTTTATCTTTCATTACCATAATTCAATGTATTTATAAAAAGTCAAATATGTACTGTCGAGGCTTTCAATCTTAAATTCCCAAAAATAGCTTTGCGTCAAATGTTACCAAAATACAGGATAATAATACAATCAAATTTCGTAAAAGTAGCCTCGTGACATCTGCCAGATAAAAATAGGATTACATTGTGAGGTTTCTCAATCCTTTCTTCCAAACCGCAACCACGTTTTAGGACAACGTTATTTTTAGAAACCACAGCGTAATTTCTTCAAGCATGATTTAAATGTGACGCATTGTTAAAAAAACTTTACTGAACTGAACTTTTGTATTGCTTTAAACGGTATTTAGACCAGGGTAGAAGCCTTTTAAAAAAAAAAAAAAAGTGAAACAAGATTATAGTAGGATGAAACCCATTGGAAAAGGAGGAGAATGTTATAAAAATGAAAGGAAAAAAAAATTACGGATGATCTGAAGTCGGGATGGGTAAGGGCGGGAGGTTTTAAGGGTAAAAAACAGTTTATCTCGAATTCCGGCAAAACTACAAGTATAATGAAAAAAGGTAAATGGCAAAGTTGTAGGTAATAAAAAGTAACCTCAAATTTTATACGAAAAAATAAAAAAAATCAACTTTTCGGTTTTTTATTTTTATGATTTAATTGATTTGAAATATTTAGTTTTTCACCTTAGTTTGACTTAATATCGAATAATTAACCTAATTTTCAATCGAAAATTCATCCGTCGAATATTTCAAAAAAACATATTTCATAAAAATTGTGTGCTTTCTGTTCGATGAAATATCTATTTTCCGTTGGTGTAAAAAAATAAATATATTGCTGTAGTAAATCTTCTCAGAAAATGCAAAAAATAAAAAAACTCGAATTCGATTTTTTTTAATCGTGATTGAGCTATTTATTAAAATTTACACTTTAATTACTCGGAAACCGTAAGGTTACATGTTACATTGATAAACAAAATTATTGCAAATCGAGATATATTACTATAATTAACAAGTAAATAAGTTATTATTTCATGATACATCTAAAATATTTTGAGAAGGTTGTAGAATCTTCTTTTAATTATATGCGTAGATGCCTATTTATTATTATTTCAAGATAACTTAATATCTGAGGGACCTACGAAAAATTTAGGCCATCAAAAGGTATTTCATAGAGAAGTGGGATAGGCTACTATATTTTTTTTTTGTTTTCAAAAATTATCGACCCTGGTCTAATTTATTGATATAAAATAAATAAAAATATTATGATTTTAACACTCACGATGATGGTGATGACCATTGTGTCGATGATAACAATTATTGTGATGATGATCATTATGTCGATGAAGACTAGTTTTACAGAATTTGATTTTCAAATTAAAGTATTACAAGTTATTAAATATTTGTCTATTTTTGTGTAACTTAAAATTTCATCATTTCTAATGTGGTAAATACGTTCGCATTCCGTTTCATTCAAAACATAGACATAGGCCTCTCCCAAATAAAACTACAGAACGATAGAATGCAAAAAACAGAAATCTTCTGTTTTTTCCATTCTATCGCTGCCTATTCTAGCCAGAGGGCGTCCTACACTAAATTAGATAAGAAGCGCAAGCTTACTTTTTTAGGGTTCAGTAGTTCATGACTCGGAACC
Organism: Phragmatobia fuliginosa; assembly: GCA_932526445.1. Classification (NCBI taxonomy): domain Eukaryota; kingdom Metazoa; phylum Arthropoda; class Insecta; order Lepidoptera; family Erebidae; genus Phragmatobia; species Phragmatobia fuliginosa. The sequence goes on from OW052071.1 coordinate 10,551,943, forward strand.
CTTATAGATTCACCATGTCCGTCCTCGAGCTACCGCCCAAACGGTTGGTGCAAGAAAGATGAAATTTTGCATGAATATGTGTTGTAATTACGTGAAGAAAAATTTTCAATAAAATTATGAAAAAATATTTATTTGGGGAACATGTAAAGTGACTGTGTCTTTCAGACAGTGATCATTGACACGTAAATTGTTATTGTAGTGATGCAATGAGACATCAGAATTGCCTAGTCATGTTATCGCCATAATTATGTGACGCTATAGAATAGGCCGGTGTAAAAACAAAATTCAGCCTTCTGAATAAATTTATTGAAATTAAATTTTGATCGAAAACGAATTGTTTTTTTGTTGCAGCCCAGAACATCCTACCATGCACTGTTCTATCATGTTTCTGCGTTGAGCTTGCTTGGAGCGAGGGTGGATCCAGGGGAGGAGGGGTCGTGGGAGTCATGCCGTCCTCAGGGACATGCGTCACAGGGTCCACCCTGGGCTGAGTCCATGATCTAGGTGGAGAACTAATTATTAAAATAATAAATAAAATAAAAAAAAATTGCCAAACATAATTTTATAACTGTTTTAACACAATATAATCAAGACATTGAAACTGTGAAACAACTAGCAACCTTATAAATTGTTAGTAGATATACTTCAATTTCCGTCATTGTAAATGAATATCATCTGTGGATGGTGAAGTGGCAGAGTCAATACATGTTATTACACCATCTGGACCTCTCCCAGCACCTGTCCGCACTGACGCGACTGCCATCGCGACTAAAACTCTCTAATTAGGCGAAAACCGGGACATGTAGATGTCGCCCCCTCGAGTCTGGCCACTGAAATGGATGGAGGGGAAAACCCATCCCTTCCATCCGCAGCCATCGTCTGGCCATCTAACCGCCATCGTCGCGACACTAGCTCCACCCAAATTGAACAAAAATGTGTTGTGGAAATTCAAACAAGTTATATTTTTAAATATTAAGTTTAATGAATTTAAAAAATTCACTTAAAAGTTTCAAATCAAAATTAAGTCATTAATATTTAAATCACTATCACTATCCTCGTTAGTATTTATAATAAAAAAAAAATCTGCAGCGAGTTCCATGACGTCATCTAAATACCACTTGGTATTTTCTTATTGTAAGACGTGGTCGCAGCATTTCTTCCATCGATTTTTTTTCCTTTAGATATAATATATTATTAGATATTTCATAAGTTAGGGTATAAAAGGCAGCGCGCGCCTGTGCATGACACATTTCTTGTTCGGCGCTCGTCGTGGTAACTCTGAAGGAGTGTTAATGTGATCTTTGCTATATTGTTACATCGTTATTATCAAATTGTAAAGTAAGAACTGCGAGTATTGTAAGTAATTAACTTGTTAGAGTTGGAAATCGAATGTAACTATTTCTATTCAAATACTAATAAAAGTTAGTTTATTGTGTAAGTACTGTAATGATTATTAATTGTAAAAACAATGTTGGAAAAGAGTGTCCATGGAGTTTCTTGTCTGTTCTTCTCCATCGGATCTACTCCTTGGAACAGACAATTAGCTTATTAAAAACAGTTTGATATAATTCAATTATATTTTTGTTTCTATTTCACCTTCGACCCATAAAATCAGAAGTGCGATAAAGAACCAAGCTCATTAGCATTATAAAACTTTGATTTCCAACTCGTTAATTCGTTTTATATTATTTCTTTTCTACCCACTTTTTTCAATTTGCTTGTATATGGTGTGGTATTTTTGTGTCTTAAGTTTTGCAACTTGCTCCGTAGCAGATCACGACACCGGTCCTGTGCTAGGATACGGCATAGGGCTCGAGATTACTCTCGTAACAGCGTGTCAATAAGTCGTAGTAGTAACCATGATTCTCGTCGCGCTCGACGTTCGCGTTCGCCTAACCACAAGCGTAACGAGCATACTCGGTGTCATGAGTCACGTTCATCTTCCCGTCGTTGTAGCGTATGCGATACCGATGTGCAAAATACATTTCATGCGATTTTAATGATGATTTAATGCCATCGAGTCGAATAAAACGACTCCAGGTGGATGACACTTCAGAATTGTGTAAAACCTACTAGTAGGCAGGTAATAACAAATAATTCCAATACGAATAACACAATTCTTCTTGATTCGATCACGTCTTTGTTTGTTGACCAGAATACTTGTACATAAGAGTTGTAGATACAATTTACAACAAATACGCCGGTAAATAACTATATCGAACGACCGACCGTCAGTAGGCGAAGGTAGTTTGACATCGAACCCTAAAGTGTAGTTTGACTAAAGCATCTATTCATAACTGTGATCCTAGATCAGCAAATTTGACTAAAGCTATCCAACCCTTGCATCTAAGTAGGTCAAATAATTATTATGTCTCAGATTTCGATCCTTCTGTTACTGCCATCAATGTTTTATGTTATATGTGTATAGCGAGGGTAGTTGACGCTATGTTGTGTCGGTGTGTTTGTGTGTAACGTTTTCTTTCTAGCTAGATAATATTCTGCTGACAAAAGCTGCACCCATGCATTATACGGGAACTAGTACAATGTGAAAGGGGTGCAATGCAGTTCATCAGTGCGACCCGGTAATGAGTGAGGTTACTGAAAAGCCTGTAAGTTGCTATTAACGCTTCACTGGTAAGATCAAATCATATTTTCATATCGTGTTTTGATTTATTTTTACATAACTGATGTGTAGTGTACGAAAGTGAACTGTGTGCGTAATTTAAATCGTTAAAACGATCGTAATGATTGATGACGCTTATGAGTAATTGTCCAAAGCTGGTGTAAAGCTGTAGCTTAACAAAAGGGTTAGTAGTAATCGTAGCTGATTAAAATTTACCAAGTTATTTCATAGTTTGACATAATTTGTTTGATGTGATGGAAACGAATTTTTGTAACTATACCACCTGTGCGTAAACAGCTAGGCGTCTTTACTATGGATGATGAATTAATAGCAGTTGCAGTTTTAAAGTGGCTGCATAATGCAAACCTAACCACATTTTAATCGATTTACGTAAAATGAAACGAAGTTGCAGTAACGTAAACTAAAGTACGCTGAGATATAATACCCACACACGTTGTGATTAATTTATTTACCTTTCTTTATGGAAAAATAGATACTTGACAGATTATAACAAGGTACAGTGTGTGCAAACCAAGTTACTAGATGTTTCTCCGTAAATGTAAAAATGGAAATGACCATTATTAAACAACTAGCTTTAGCCAGCGGCTCCGCCCGCGTGTATGTTGGCTATCGCGGTAAAAAGTAGCCTATGTCCTTTCTCAGGTTCTAAACTATTTGAGTTTCAAAATTCATCAAAATCGGTTAAGACGTTTAGGCGTGAAAAATAACAGACAGACAGACAGAGTTACTTTCGCATTTATAATAGTAGGGATGATAAAAAAAAAAATAACAACAAGAAATAGTTGATGATCAATTACATTTCTAATTTTTATTTTGATAATTCGATGAATGGGCTATTCTTTTATATTGGTGGGTGGTGAGAGCAAATACATCGAGAGTTTAAAAACGTGTGTTATAACTATTCACAATACGGCGAAAGGGGGCGTGGACAGCAGTGCTAGTCCTTACCGGAGTCTGTATAAAACAGCTTGAGAATCTTCCGCCGGTAGACAGTACGAGGTGCTATGTCACATTATTTATTGGTAATTGTATCAGTCAACTGTTGTTGTAAAATCTGTAGAGTGTTATGACATCGAGTGGCAAACGTTTAGGTTCTAAAGTTATTATGTTAAATTTATTTTATAGTTACGAGTAGGTAGTACGAAAATGACTACAATTGTAATTTATGATTCAAAGAAACTTCTTTAAATTCGTCTTTAGACGGCGTATATATTTAAAAACGTAGTTTGGACGCCAAACTGGAACTTCATATTGCAAATGTAATCTTATTGGATTTACACAACGTCAACGACAAATTTATAGAAAGATTATGATAACGCGTAACATATCGTATGTTTGTTAATTATGTTGTGATATGTTTATCGAAATGCCAAGTATTGATACCGGTAAAGACTAAATGTCTATCGGTCTTATTAGTACGTCTACTTAGGCATAACTTTAATAATGGGTTAAAGTTATAGAAGCATTATGAAAGGTTTTAAATACCCTCACTAGTGTCAGGTATTAAAAGTGTTAGTTTGCGAGACATTATGTTGTTTGTGAAACTATAGTCACTAATGGTCAGGTTAGACCGAGCTAAAACAAGGTTTAATCACTAGTCAATGCGAGAGTACCAAGTAGTGTTACATAAAGATAAGACTAGCTATTTCGGGTTTTAAGTTTTAAGATCTTAAACAAAAACATTCTAGCACACTTGATCGTAAAGGTGTGACATTCATATGTGATCACGAGTTCATGTTCATGAGGACATTACAAGCCAGCACAGGCTATTGTGATCTTTCTCTTCCTGACAGAGGTGCATATTGAAACGTCAGCACTAGTGATGGTTTCGACTGCTTCGATGGGCCGACAGGTAGTGTATGCTACTACTGTTCAATATAGGTTCGGTTTTTGGGTTGAACAAACAATAACTAATAATACTGTGTACTTCTATTTATAGACATGCATGTCGCGGCCCGAAGTTTAAAAGTTGTGGTCAAAGCTCCGTGACTCGAATGAGTACAAAGAGTCGACGGTCCTACGCCTGATCTCTTTCGGGTCATGATGGGTGGCCGTTTCATCGAACCAAAGGCGTACACCTGTGTTAGACAAGTACTTGAGGTGCTGTAGTGTCTACTGTGTTTTTGGTTGGTCACCATGGGGACTGGCCGCCGTAGCAGAAAGGTAAAAAGGTTAAAATGGTAAGGTTTAACTACAGACTCGAGACGATCGACTATAAGCAGACGCTGGCCTATTACAGTAAGTGATTGAACGACACCTGTCGAACAAGCTATGGTGCATAAAATGACTTTGAGGGCAATCAGTCTGAACTTGAATTCACTGCGTGGGCATACTTGGACATGCTTCGAAGTTGCTTGACGCCAATCGTCAAGCTGTAGACATAACCCAAAATTGATGACCCGGTATCATATCCTGAGAGCTTTGTGATTATTGGTAACATCCTTAACCGAGTACCGTGAGACTTCTGTAACATTTTCTGGCATCATCCGGGTCTTGCATCCTGAGAGATATGAGAAAGAGAGTAACATTATTGACGGTATCACTGCGTACATACTGCGGGCACTGTTATTTTTAAATATCCTCAAAGTTTTGCTTGCTAGTATCGCCTTCTAAAAGCTCTGTGATTATTCATGACGATAATGAAGCATATTAGTGACGTTAAAGTAATACCGTATTCAAAACTAATGCAATGTTTTTATGCTTTCCTTAGATGACAACTATGCGTTGAGAGAGCCTCGTCACTGTGCAAGGTGCACTCTACGCTGATGGTGGCTACGAGGTGCGGACTTGCGTCCTGCATGCCGCTCAGTGATAAGCGGTCCTGTTCTCCGTGTGCGCGAGATACAACCTTCCGCCTGTTCACCGTGGGTACGAGACGCAATCTTCGGCCTGATCCCCGTGTGCGTGAGGTGTGGTGCAATGTATGGCGGATGGTGGAGAGCATGAGGTATGTAATATTGGAATGGACCCATGGACAGGGTAACCAGCCCCAAACTCGTGGTCTTCCTGAGATAATTTTAAGACCCATGGACAGGGTAACCAGCCCCAAACTCGTGGTCTTGTTGAGAGAGGTAAGACCCATGGACAGGGTAACCAGCCCCAAACTCGTGGTCTTGTTGAGAGAGGTAAGACCCATGGACAGGGTAACCAGCCCCAAACTCGTGGTCTTGATGAGAGAGGTTTAAGGCCCATGGACAGGGTAACCAGCCCCAAACTCGTGGTCTTGATGAGAGAGGTTTAAGGCCCATGGACAGGGTAACCAGCCCCAAACTCGTGGTCTTGATGAGAGAGGTTTAAGGCCCATGGACAGGGTAACCAGCCCCAAACTCGTGGTCTTGATGAGAGAGGTTTAAGGCCCATGGACAGGGTAACCAGCCCCAAACTCGTGGTCTTGATGAGAGAGGTTTAAGACCCATGGACAGGGTAACCAGCCCCAAACTCGTGGTCTTGTTAATTTTAAGTTTAAATGTTTAAGACACACACTTATGGTAACTGTTCTTATGGTAACTGTTCTTATGGTAACTGTTCTTATGGTAACTGTTCTTATGGTAACTGTTCTTATGGTAACTGTTCTTATGGTAACTGTTCTTATGGTAACTGTTCTTATGGTAACTGTTCTTATGGTAACTGTTCTTATGGTAACTGTTCTTATGGTAACTGTTCTTATGGTAACTGTTCTTATGATATTATGGTTCTTATGGTAACGGTAGACCTTCATGCTGAAGTCTACTCTTGTATTAGTACTAAGTTTCTAGTTTTATTTTAAATGTATCTAACAATGACTGTTTGTTTCTAATCTGGCGTGGATTATAAATAATCTTTCACTCTTTTCCTTGGAGGTTCGAACCTTTCCTATTCGTGTTAACTGTTATTACCATAAACTCTATTCATTAACTTTAACTGTTTACACTAAATTTGATAACTTTTTCAGTAACTGACCAATTGGACGATGGTGTACTTACAGAGGCGTCCAATAAACTTTTTGGTAGAGGTTCCAGTCACTAGAAATGAGAACAATGAAGAAGTGTGTGGTCATCCGGACCTGCCGAGGACGTCAGGGTGTCAGGAGAGGCCGTATTAGATATTTCATAAGTTAGGGTATAAAAGGCAGCGCGCGCCTGTGCATGACACATTTCTTGTTCGGCGCTCGTCGTGGTAACTCTGAAGGAGTGTTAATGTGATCTTTGCTATATTGTTACATCGTTATTATCAAATTGTAAAGTAAGAACTGCGAGTATTGTAAGTAATTAACTTGTTAGAGTTGGAAATCGAATGTAACTATTTCTATTCAAATACTAATAAAAGTTAGTTTATTGTGTAAGTACTGTAATGATTATTAATTGTAAAAACAATGTTGGAAAAGAGTGTCCATGGAGTTTCTTGTCTGTTCTTCTCCATCGGATCTACTCCTTGGAACAGACAATTAGCTTATTAAAAACAGTTTGATATAATTCAATTATATTTTTGTTTCTATTTCACCTTCGACCCATAAAAATATTTATATATTTTTATTATAAATCAGTTAACACAACTACAGGACACAACCGTCGTATTGGAACCTGTGCTTCCAAATGGTCACTGTGAACTTGACCTTGTAATTGGAAAAGATTTGATTGATTAGGGGGCGAGGCTAGGCCACCGAACAATGACGACTCACTGCATTCTTAACGCCAACGGGCTATAAATAATTAGGGGTTTTCTTTTCAGGAAAGCTTATCATTGTTTAATTAAGTGTTTACGATTTTTATGACAAAATGGTCTTATCTAGTTTGGCATTACACACACCAGAACACGCCATCAGTTGAATATTCAAAAGAAATAAATAAATACAATTAAATCAACAAACGTTGACCGATTCTATTTACACAAAAGTATAATTATTTTCATCTGCTGGATCAGTCAAAGTCAGATCATCAAAGTGGTGTGCAATGGGAGAGGCCAATGTCCAGCAGTGGACTGAGATGGGCTGATGAGTGGTCAGCTAGTGGTCAGATCAAAAGGTCTTGGATTTGATACCCGGGTCAGCAAATGTTTGTGTGATTCGAAAATATTTGTTTCGGAGTTTGGGTGTTTTATATGTATAATATGTATGTATTTACAAAAAAAGTGTGTTTATGTATTTATATCGTTTGTTTAGTACCCATAATACAAGCTCTGTTTAGTTTGGGGATTAGATGGCGTTGTGTGTAAAATGTCCAAAATTTTTCATTTATTTATTTTTATTATGTAGTTACGGTATAACTTAAACTGATTGAGAAATCACATCTTTATTACAAAACGCTATTGGCGATGATGGAGAAAGTCAAAGTAAGAACATCCATAGTTTTAAAATATTGGAACATTTATTTTAAACCGAAACATATTATTTAGTGACTGATAAATTAAAGCAAATATATTTTACATGATAAAAAAAGTTTTGTTGCTGTCAAAATATTGTAGAATCATAACGTTCTAAATAGAGTAGACCTTTTATTTTTATTAGGTTTATTGGCCTTCGTATCTAATAATATATCCAGTAATGACGTAATAACTAACGTAGCAGGTAAGCGGAGTAAGGGGCAGCATAGGGATAAGCGGAGTAGGCGGCGATTGGAGCAGAGTACGCGGAGTAGGCGAGTGGAGCTGTGTAGGCGGCCGCTACTGGTGCGGTGTATGCCGCTGCCACGGGAGCTGTGTATGCGCTGTAGAACACTCCAGGCTTGGGCTTGGGATCAGCAGCCACCAACGCCAACATACAAGCGAGCAATAACTGAAATTAAAAATATTTTTATTAATATCTATCTCAATTCCAGTACAATATACAATATTTAAATGGTATAATAAAAACACTTACTAGTTTGAACATTTTTAGTTTTGTTAAGTCCAGCTATCAACTGAATGGTATCGAAAGAATAGCGTCGTATGAATTTATAGTAATTGACGAAGGACAATGTACAGGTGAGGTAAAATGCAGTTGGGCAGTAGCGTGTTACTCTGAATATCAATAAGCCTCTAACGAAACAACCTTACAAACGATGTCTCAATTTGGCACCTACTATTTTTACCACAGTTTTCGTGATACAGTTTGCGTCAGATTAACTTAGTTTACCCTTTATGTATTGTCTATTGCATAGGCTTGTTTAATGGTAACTGAGATTATGCACCAGTTAACCTTTAGATAATGCAGACGGAGACGTAGCTGATACATAAGGACGGAATTAAGGAGAATGGAATTAATTGTGCAACACTACAGTAATACTAATTACCTACTACTGTACTTCACTAATGTAAATTCAATGTAAAAAATGTTTTAGCAAAATATTAATCACACAGAGCCATCTTTACCTCAAATGAGTTGACATTGCATCCACTTATGTTTGTGATGCGGTAAGCATTAATAAATTGGTAGTAATAAGCAGCGAATAATTAATAGTACTCTAGTGTCGTTTAATCAATAAAATCAGCTCATAACGTATAACTTCACCTAACTTACCTATGTTATCTCCTAAAAAATATAAACAGTTGTCTGTAGAACTAAATTTATTTTTTTATGCTGATGTTCAGCGAGTATTATCCTTTTAAATTAATATGCATTTTACTACTCTATTTGTCATATCATTAGTATAATAGATTATATTTAGTCTATTTAGTATAATGATGCACGAGTTAAAGGAGCAATGACCTCATTTGATCGTGACACAACTTGCCTGGCAGGAATACTTTATAGTTTTAAACCAAAGAGATTCAGGTTTAGATGAAACTGAGTTCTGTGGTATTTTTTATTGTTTTAGTATGATGATATGATACGATGTAATGCAATTGAATGGATTAAGAAAATGGGTGAAAAATAATGGAACAATAAAGTTTAGTGTTAATGTTTAATTGACAGTGATGCTCCTCTTGAATTATGATTTGCTTTTAAGAAAGCAGTAGCTCTTTTAGGTCTGCAGCTGTAATGCTTTATAGTTAACGAGGTACGGTTGTTCACTAGAAGGACATTATCAAGCCTTGAATAATACGTGGCAAAATCAGGTCATGGCAGGCGCCTAGATTAGCGCATTCCACTGACGCAATCTGCGATCTGTACCCTCACACTCTGAGTAAACTTAAAATACACACTTATAAAATTAGAATGCCTATATTAACACCTAAATATTAGGACAGGATTTAGAAATAAGTTTAAAATGAATTACTAAACGAATATTCAATACTTTTTTGTGTTTAGTGATTACGTTGACGTGATTATGATGAATTACACATTAAGAATGATGATGCTCTAATAATTTGATTGATTGACAGTAAAAAGGCTTTTTCTATCATGTAAATTACATTTGTTTTGTCTGACTATTGTATATTTCAGTTGAATATATGTTCACAAAAAGTTTAAAACAGTTTTGCATTTTGTAACAAAGATGTGATTTCTCCCCAAAATCTGTTGTGCGCTCTGGAAATCCGTCTGTTTTGAAAATAATGCATTGAAACTTTGATAAAAATGAATACATGAATAGGTATTTATCTTGTAAAAAATTAATAGTATCTCAGTAATTTTCCTATAAATAACCTTTATTCTGTGGAAATTCCCAAGGGTTACCTCACCGGGGTCACAGTGAAGTGGTAATTCAGAATCGAACCGACTTAAACCGCATGTGAGTTTATTGCGAGGAACTCCCACGAAGAGCGTATAAACACTTTAGATATTTATGTATGTTGTGTGTTTTCTACTGCTATGACAGAGTAGAATAGTTTCAATGAAACTTCAGAAACCTGAAGTACCAAGTCAAGTTACGATCGGAGTTATATTATCTAAAAATTACTTTTATTCATCTTTCTTTCACGTTCATTTCAATTACGTCAACAATGAACATTTATAATTGTTGACGTACTTACCTTCTACTTAAATATAAATAAACATGTGTGTGAACTTGTGAATGTGATGTATATGTATGTATATTGCGGTAGTAGATTTACGCTAATTCCAGCATAATTGGGCGGGCTCGATCGCGGCAGTACTACCCACACCCAGAAGACGAACCTAAAATGACAGCATTCATGCTGTCGCCTCTTGTTGGCGAGTGTGAGACCGGAGGCCCAATCATTCTGCATTATTCGCTGGCCTCCAGAGTCCGGGAGAATAATGAAGAAACTTCTCAATAAACCGCCATGGTGCATTGTATGCAATCACAAGGAGGATAGTGGCCACTACTCCTGAATTCTACTAATGCTTTCGAACAGGCAGAGTAGAGTCACTTTGATAGGCTTAAATATTATTGTTAAATATTATATTATTATTTAAAAATTGATTTTTAAGAGATTATGGTGAAATCAAAAGGAAATTTTAAGTTCTGGCTGTCGATGTACTATTCGCACAAGGTCAGCAAAAACTATAACTTAAAACTAACTATACATGAACTGTTCTACTATAGAGTCTAAATAACTGAACCGATTTAAAATGAGTAAAGTGTCCAGAGATTTGTAAATAATAGCCCGGGTGACATAGACTTTATTTTTATCAATTGTTGGGCTAAATTTTTTAACTTTTTCTTGGAATTTGGAAAATTGCTTTAGCCATTCGGTAGTGGCAGATCATTCATCAAGCAACGACAATTCATGATAAGTTAGTTAGAATACAAAAACAGTGATCAAAACATTAATTTCCATAGATATATCAAAAGTAAAAATTATTTTAGTTCGAATACTGATTATTTTAGTACTCGATTTGTTAGCATTAACGATATGCTATAGAAATGTCAGACGTTCCTCACATTAAATTAAGAGCGTTATGACCTAGTTAACGTAACTTAGCACCAGTCGACCTATTCATTCATCATTCACGCGGAGGGAAAGGGGTGAGGGGGGTGCAGGGATCGCACTGTGACGTCACTTTTTGGATTTCAAAATTACAGCCTCTCTCATCCCGCTAGCCAGCTGCAGTCCTTTCATGTGACCTAGTGACCCAAAAGATTTTCCAGTGACGTAGTCAGTACAACCTTTCCATCGCGTTCAACCGTACCACCTTAAGTTATATATCGAGTAGGTGGCAAAACATTTTGGAGGGACTGTGTTTTCAATGGAAGGTTGTTCGTTAATATTTCTGTTTATTTTATATTCAAAGGGTAGTGTGTGTGAGGCTTGTTTATGTGCGGGTTCAAAGTATACGTGACAAAATTTGCCTGCGTGATAACCTCTGTAGTTAACAAACATTTAAAAAAAATATGTTTAAAATTACATAATATGGTTCAAATAATCAGGCACTCGTATTTTATCTAGATTTTGTTAATTCGTAATTTTTCTGATGAAGAATAGTAGGGTCAAACTTTTGTAAAACAGTTATATAGTTTTGATATCCTAGCTCATACCCGCGGCACCGCTCGCGTCCTAGGAGTATGAAAAATAGATGTTGGCCGATTCTCAGGCCTATACACGGAAAATTTCATAGAAATCGGTCCAGCCAGTATGGTATCTAACATTGTGACTCGAGAATTTTATAAATGGGAGATATATTACTTCTGATAAACATGCTTCAATATTTCTGAATACATAGATGTTCATCCAAGGTAAACAACGATGGCGCGGTCAATATCTAGATGGATGACCGTTTGGCATGATGTCATGAGCATCACCGTGGTTCGAAGGTCACGTTAAGCAGTAGATCCCTATTGCTATCACGAGATAACAGTCATGAATGTTAGATGGAGGCCTTCGGGCGTATTGCAAATGTCCAACGGCAATATTACGAATCCACAGCGTTGTCTTTAATCCTTGCCTTTACTCTTTCCTGAGAGGAGACCCGAGTCTAGCAGTGGGACTTTAGGGACTGTTGATGATGATAAATTAAACCCAGACACAGAACAAATGATCGCGCTAATCATACAATATTTTTCCTCTGTGGGAATCGAACCCACGACCTCTGGTTTAGTAGTCAGAGTCACTAACTACTAGACTAACAGGCTAGTCATATTTGATAATGCGTGGACAACTTGACGTATTATAAATAAACTAATAACTGTCATATGTAAAGCGTGGGATTTCTAAATCATATGTTCATAAACTAAGGCTTTGAACTAAACTTTTTTAATTCATGTAGGGTAGTTTTAATACCAGTTTAGAATTTATTAAATGTCTAGGGAAAGTTACACATATAGGTTCATAGAAAAATAGTCTTTATGTGTATGATGCAAGCGAACGTATTTTTCTTGACTTAACATTCCCGTAAAATGAAAACAATTCGTACGTAGGAGGTAAGTCGGAAGGATCAATGATATGACGGTGATGAAAGTTACTGGTACTGCGAGAATTCATAGGCACACCTATGTCTACAACCAAATAAATACCTAGTTAATATGAAGTTGAATTTGAAAGTTTGCATGCTAGTTTGCTACTTTATCATCTATACAAATAAATTAAATTAAAGTATCTATTTTTAATGTCGAATTTACAGCTTTTCACTAAATGTTAATGAAAATTATACACATTACTTACATATTTTTTTTGTCTATGTGTCTGGTTTTTCCGTCTATGTATAATGTTGGGCTTTTCGAAATGTCAACATCTCGTAAACTTAGTTGTCTGCTATTACCTGGTGTTACACATAAATACACAAAACTATCTGAGTCCCGCGGTTGTTGTTGCAAAGCTATAGATAATGCCGCAGGGCAAGGCTAGTCTAAAAAATAAACCTAAGTTACTCCTTATGTCATCAGCTTTCTGTCAGTAAAAGTTCTAGAAATTACTTGGAACAAACGGACAGACAGGCAGACAGACAAAAAATTTAAACACAACAACCTAGTATCGGAAAACGGACGACAACAAAGCAGTATTATGATTCTTGTGAAACATAACATTTCACAATAATAGATTCAGTGAAACAGTTGTCAACATGCATATGACATCTCCATACAAATGTTTAGTAATCCAAAATTAGATTGAGAAATGATATATGTAAACATTGCGGTCTAGGCACCACTTGTGGTGAGAAACACAAATGTAGGTATTATTTAGTTACTAACAATAATATGGACATCAAAAAATAATACAATAAAGAAAGTTTGAAATAAACAATGTTCATTGTTTACTTATGTAAATGTAAACAAAACTTAATTACAAATACTTAATAGCAATTACACAAATTCAGATTAAATCAGACATCAAAAGAGATTTGATTATCATTAATAATATAATTCAGGATCTACGCAGCGTCGTAGCTCGTAGGCGTTTACTACGCCGCAACAAACCACTGATAAACATCGATCCTACATTCTTGACAGATAACAACAAACAAGTCTAACGGGTTTTATTTCTACATCAAATGAGAAACAATTTGTATTATATTTAAGAGAAAGTTTTGTGATTACATCTAGACGCATTTTTACATGGCTAACTTTATCCGATACGATAGGTAAATAGGGCATTACGACTAATAATAGTTCCTATAATCACGTTGATAACTATCTGATATTTATTTCTGAGGCCGTGAGTTCAAGATAAAATTATGACGACATATAATCTGCCAAAATTGGTTTCTGAATGGGGTTGTTTTCTACATTTCCGTATTGAATTAATTGTAAACTAGCTTTCGCGTTATCGCGATCAACAGTAGCCTATGTCCTTTCTCATCCTTTAGCCTATCTAGGAGGCGTGACAGACAGACAGACAGTGTTACATTTCGCATTTAGTAAGGAAATACGTATTTGTTTACAAACCTCAAACTGCGTAAATACCAACCATTAGTAGGTAAGAGTTTTTCTTTTATTTATCATATTAATAGGTACAAAAAATATAAAATATTGTATTTTATATCAAATCGAACATAGCTACCAAGACCATATTAGACATTCAGAATCTGCTAATGAGTGATACAACATTAATTATAAATGAAATTCTGTTTCTTAAATAATAATGTTGGATAGAAACTGCTTTAGTTTACTGTAAACGTATTCAATATGATTAACCCAGTTGAATTTACTAGTACTACTATTACTCGCTAGACCGAGGTAAGTTTGTGACGTGACTATTTCTATGGATGAACAGTAAAACGCATTATTTCTATATTTATACAAGCAGCTGTGAGTGTAAGCAATTAACGCAGAAGTGATAGTTCGTTAATTACATTTTCGAACCGTTCGGGGTTCGGACGCCAGGCCCGAGAGCTCGTGCTATGTTTAAACAATTAGCTTAGCAACTGATTGACGCTCCGTGTGACTAAAAGGCTGACCTTTTTCTAGCACCGAGAATTAGCATTTACATTCTTTTGCTGCCACTCTTTTGGGTACGCTAACAGTAAGTGATGATGCGGAGTAATTATTTGACACATATTGAAAATATTATTTTAGTTAATATTGTAAATAATATCTTCTTTACGAAAACTAGATATATTATTAATATCTATAAACCACAAACTATTTGAAAGTACATTTATCTATCATTCAAAGCTAGTCAGCGTTCATTGTACAAGCTTAACTTGGTTTGAAATGATGACGTAGTGTGTTAATATCTGAAATATTTATAACTTTTAGTCTCTTGTTTGATGGTAGTGATTAACGTTTAAGAATAGGAGTAATATTTATCTAGGAAAGAAATGTAAAGCGAATTGTGATTTAAATAAATATGACTTCTACTCTTAAACGTTAATCATTATCATCAAAAAAGAGACATTAATTGTAATAAATCGGACGAAATAAAATGTAAATGTAATAAATATGTCCGATATTAACAAACTACGTCATCATTTCAAACTAAGTTAAGCTTGTTCAATGAACTCTGACTAGGATACGAACACACGTCGGGGTCCCAGGGCTTTCCTTTCTAGGGTATATACCTGGTTCCCTTGAGTCGGCGTGCTATTTTTAGTCGGTTCATGTCCGACATAACCACATATATACAACCACCCAACATGTTGATGTTGGGCGGTTGTATATACATATGTTGCGGTTGTGTTGTGGCAGTACCCCACCAGTCATGATCACCTCGTCTCCCTTTGTGTTTGAGGGACACGATACCCGTTCCTTGGATGTGGTATCCGAAGAGATTTCTGCACAGGAAGAAAAAAGGGGACTCAAACACAAATAACGCTGAAAATGGAAATGTAATTGTTGAACTTATTATATATTCAGTGAAAATCAAATTTAGAATAGCCATCCACCAACACAGCTAATATGCTATCCAGTTCGAACGTAAATTCAAAAATAGATCTTGTGACTTTGCACCAGAAATTCAGTACATGTGTATCGAATCGGAATCATGCCCACTTTTATGGGTAATAAATAAGGATATTATTTGATGAATAAGTGTAGGTGCATTTATGCGCAAAAGTGAGCGCTTCATCTGACGGCGTGGGTAGTGGGGAAGGCTTATTCCAGCTCCACGTGGAAACGTTCTTTTAAGACAAGGAAGGGATAAAATATATGCAGAAGTATTATTTTTACAGGAGTTACTCAATATTTAATTTTATATATAATGTGTATATATATAGTTCAGAATAATTAATCGATATTTGTTTTTTGCTACTATTATATTTTCAGTACCCTCTTGGATTGTATAGATCGAAACTGAGAGCGTCTATAAATAAAATCCGAACACAAAAACATATTTATATTCTGCAAGTTTCACAATAATACGCTGTGAACGAAATTGCGTACCAGCATCTGTTGTTTTTGTTCCGTCAAGTTTAGGAATCTGCCAGTAGGTCAAATACGCAGATGTTGTGTACGCTTCAGTTAGTGGGCGCTACGCAGCAATATAATCCATTTAAGACGTTTGAAGAGTGTAAATTAAACGTCAACAATTAACAACTTAGTCTTGATAAATAGACGTTTAAAACTGATTGAAAGACGAGGAAAGTGCACAAATAGCGTTCAATTTGCAACGCGCACTTTCGTAGGAGACTATGCTTGCAGAATACTGGAGTCAACTTTAATATACTGCCGAACTGTCGAACAATCTCTGCTTAGCCACTGATGTTGATGACAGTATCGTGTTTAACTAGGCAGAACTTGTGCTATGGTGGCTATGGAGACTATCGGCAAACATATTTAAATACTTCTAAATGCATATATTTGTGAAATGAATCACACTTAGACACAAAATAATTGATCTACCTGTGTAAGAATTGAACCCAAGACCTCCGGCTTAATAATCAGGATATAGCACTAGACCAATAAGTCCGTCATTCGTATCTTAAATTACATTTAAACTATTAGAACATTTTTGAAATGAAAGATCTTAAAGTGGGTCTATATGAAAACATAGATTGGCCGCCAAATGTCTGGCCATGCTGACTCCGCCGGCCCCAGAAAAAAGTGACATACGTATTAGTGGTTTTACTAGCTCAAATGTCGAAGACCAGACAAAGTCGAGATTTTTTCTATTCACTTTGACTGGTCAGCAGGAAAGATGACGGAGAACACGGAGAAGAAAGGAAGAACGTTATATGATAAACAAAATTAATGAAAATGTTTTTCGATTACAATAAATTCAATTAGAACATCACATTTTGTGACTAATGTGAGGTATCCAGCACTTAGTTATCAAGTGAAGCAGACATATTACACAATGATAAACATGCTAGAAAAGAAGAAAAATCTAATTGTGATGATGATTTTTTTGTAAACGGATTGGTAACTTTATGAACCAACAATTATATTGCAGTGCGTCACATAGTGTTATCACGTTTTTTACACGTGAATATAGATACTACGTTAAATGGTAGTTCTCGTACTAAACGACGTAAATATAAATCACTAAATGGAACTGTGGCAATCCTTCAGGTATAAATAAAATATGTTTATTTATACCTGAAGGATTGCCAAACTCACAAAAGGACAGGAAGTAAATACTTTAGATAATCTACCTTTTGCAACGTGATGTGGGGGTTTGTGTAGGTATTGTGTAACATTATAATCAATCGATTTTATAACAAACATGTTTTCGTATTCCGAAAGGTTGAGTTGACGTAAACATTCAATTGAACACCCCCTCAACACGATTTGAAGGACTTCAAAAAGGTTTTAAAATAAGACACTAGTAGGCACGTTTGTACATCTTCCTATTAATCATTGCGCAACAAAACTTACAGTACACTCTTAGCTTATAACTACTTATGACTGCCTCGTTGGAGCGTATCCCACTGTTATGCACCGGTTTCGATTCCCGGGTCGAACCAAATGTTTGAATGATTCAAATATTTGTTTCGGCGTTTGGGTTTCCTCTGTGCATATTGTCCATTAATTTACAAAAAAAAATCTATATATACTATTTATATCAGTTGTATAGTACTCATAGTACTGCTTACGAGTAGTTTGGGTCTAGATGCCATCGTGTGTCAGATGTTCATAATATTTGTTTAAATTTTCATGTATTTACTTTAATACCCAGATAGAATCTGGAACTCTCTGCCAGCTCATATGTTTGCTTCTTACTATGATCACGGATTCTTTAAGTCATGGGTGATAAAACATCTCACCAGGCCCTACCAGTGCGAGTCGTCATACTGCCGACATTCGCAGTAAGTGTGGTGGCCCCCACTTTTGGATTCTGCTCATGCATTCCATCAGGCGTAGTGAAGCGGCGACTTCGGACGTTAATAAAAAATAAAAAAATACTAGACGAAATCTGATTGTAAAAAGTTGTTTCACGCATTTGTTTCGCTTTTTTTAGGGTTCCGTAGTTCGCGACTCGGAACCCTTATTTATAGATTCGCAATGTCCGTCCATCCATTAGTCCAACCTCGAACTACCGCCCATTTCTTTTTCTCGCGTCTCGCATCGTGTGGGGTATGATTAGATAGGTTTTTTAAAAACACTGTTACGTTTCTAAAACTATTTTCCAATTTAGGTATCCGTTTATGAGTTATTCAACTTGAAAGCGCATTTTTTTAACAACAGTTTATATAACAATAAACCCAGTAGTTTAAATATATCTATATTAAGAACCTCAATTTCCGAACTCCGGGCTGTTATATAATCAGTTGTTAAAAGCGGTTAAAAATCTTTTGTCTCGATCTGGGAACTGAACCCGAGACATCTTGATTGATAGTCGCATAGGCTACTCGCTAGACCAACAGGGCCGATAGATATAGTACAGAAGCCATGATGCAAACCCTAAAATGCATAATTCTTTGCCACGACTGAAAAAAATTAATTCTTAACGAAAGAATCAATTAATTTTAATGTTGGAAAGAAACTCTAAGTGGTCATAAAAGAATGAGGGTGACACAGTCGCTACACGTTTTGTTGAACCGTGACGGAGAAAAATATTGATCACGTGTAGTCTCACATTTCTACACGCTGGTCTTGAGACGATGGTCTAAGTTGTAACACTGGCGGCATTTTCATGTTGTGACGTACATCTGCATTTCTGCACGGTTATGAACTTTGTAAAACACATGTTTTGTAAAACACTTATTGTTCCATGACGTGATCCGATATTAAATTTGAAGGTCTCTTATAAATTACGTTTTGATTTCATTTTATTACGTTTGATAAATTGCAAGAAAAAGAAGTCTGTGAAGATAATACTGGGAAAGGTTTTTCATGCGAATGGGTGAACAGCGAGTGCGTGTGTGGCACATGAAGTGCGTTGAATTCGTTAAATAAGTGATAGTGACATGGGCTACATAAATTTTGCGTTAGCAAAAGGAAAAATAGGAAGTGAGTTTGATATTTAAGAAAAAAATCAAATTCTCTTCCCATTTTTCCTTAGTAAGATGGATTTCAAATGAAAGAGCTTAATAAGTAAAATTAAAAAAAAACCCGACTGATTAAACAGATTCTTATCAAAAAAAAGAACAAAAACGAAGAACACTCCTGACTAATTCACCTTTCAAACAAAAGAAAACTAAATTATAATCGGTCTATCCGTTCAGGAGCTACGATGCCACAGACTGATACACACACAGACAGGTCAAACTTATAATACCCCGTCGTTTTTGCGTCGGGGGTTAAAAAAACCATTACAAATATTATATAAAATACTAGTATTACTACTATTTCTAACATTTATACGACTATTTTGACATAAATTTGAAAAATGCGTACCCAATCTGGAGGCACGGCAATTCGAGCAAAATTCCGGTACGGGCGATTCTCACATTCTTCTTACCATTATTTTCTTGAAGCAATTCAGGTCATTTTCGGCCCATTTTCTTTGTGGATATACCTAGAAGCTTGAATGTTTGGTCAATAAGCAAGCTGTATGTGAGTATGCAAATACATTAATTATATTTCAGGTTTCATTCAATTCCTACCAGTACTTTAAGAATAATAACTTATTGTTTTCACACAACGCCATCTAGTCCCAAACCAAGCAGAGCTTGTACTCGTATTATGGGTACTAGACCACTGATATAAATACATAAACATACTATTTTTTTGTAAATACATACATATTATACCTCTATGAGACCTCTTGATCAGCAGCCGCATACGCTGACCACTAGACCAACAAGGCCATATTCGTAATTTTGTCACTCATTCAATGAGCAATCAACAAAACGGTTGTTTAAAGTTTCTTGCAATAGAATTTAATAAACGTACGCTAACGTAGTAAGCTTATTTAAGTAATGTTTCACGTGATATGTGGCATGTTTCACGTGGCGTGATAAACGAAAACCCGGACCGAAACTTTAAAACGTTCATGGTTTGGATCCTTAAACGATATCAAAGTTATATTTGTGTGTGATTGGCTTTCCATTACTAAGTCCCATCACGTGGTACTGTTTACAACCAGTTCATTGAGAATATGCGTGATAGAAAGTCTCGTAGCCCTTTTAAAGTGACAAGTATTTACGAATAAAATAAAATTATACATGAGAATCGAATGAACCCAAACTCATAAACTTATGATATATTATACTAGGATGGTTCTACTAACTTTTTAACTTTCGCGTTCCATGATAATTAATATTATTGTTACGGGAATTAACACGATCACTTATTAAAGGTATTACATACCTCTGATTTGCCTGACGTTTCGACCAGGTTGCACTGGCCGTGGTCACAGGCTGACATTTTCGATATTATTGATATTTTTGTTTCGCCATGTACCGTCGCATACCACACTAACAGTGTCCCTATTCTGTAAGCAAACTGATGAGTCTCTATTCTGGTGTTTAACCGACTGTGCAGAAAAGCGAGGTGGTATGTTTTTTAACACTGGATTCCATGCTGTAGATAATTTAGAACCCCGATTGAAAGTTTTATGCTTTTTAATCTCAATCGCTTCACGTACAACTCTTGAGTAAAGTGACGTTCGGTGGAGAAGACTTGCGTGCGGTGAAATTCAATCCAGTGGTTGATGCCTCTATCGAGTGCATGTTCTGCAATCGCTGATTTGCTCGTCTGTCGGTTCTTCACAGCAGTGATATGTTCTTTGACCCTTTCAGCAATAGTCCGCTTAGTTTGGCCTATGTAGGAGCTTCCACAGCTGCAGTCTATTTTATAAACACCTGGAGTTTGTAGTGGCAATATATCCTTCGGTGTGCTGACGATGTTGTGAACCTTTATGCCTGGTGTGTATACTGTCGGAATGGAATATTTCTTTAACACGGACCCGATCTTGTCCGTAACTCCCTTGACATAAGGCATATAGGCCGGTTGCCTGTTCACTTCTGGATACTTGCGTCTTATTTTCAGCAAATCGGCAAATCAGAGGTATGTAATACCTTTAATAAGTGATCGTGTTAATTCCCGTAACAATAATAGGATGGTTCTACTCATGCTTTTAATCAGGTAAGAATAAAATGCGTATTTAAATAAAATTAATGGTGAAACTTAAAAAAGTTATAGGATAGCTGATGATACGGAATCTTTCAGGTGCGACCCCAACTCGATCTTAGATTTTTTTTTATTGTCTTGCCAATACAACAATACATACCTTTTAGTAAAATCTATACAAATAAAATTGAAGTGTCTGATTGCAATATCAAATTATTATTTTTAACTAAGTGTCTTAATATAAAATATATATGTATTGTAGTAACATCAAAAAAACTAGTTTAAAAAATGTCTGTTCTAGCTAATCTCTGGAACAATTGGGCCGATTTTTAAGGAAATTTCACTGGCATATTGCTAAATCTATAAAGAGTAACTTAGGGATATATTTTTGGAGTATCTTCGCTATGTGGCACGCTATGTTACACGCGATTAACGAGAATAACCGCTGGTAACACAGCGGGACTCAGCTAGTCTACATTATAAAAGACCATTAAATTCTGCGATATAAAATAGACATTTGTTTAACTATAATTCCGTCTCGCTCCTCACATTTTAAAAGTCTACAGCTAGTTCCTCTATTACCTAAGACGGAGCCTGTTCGTGTCAGCGCCAAGTGTAAGTGCACGTGGTCGACAACCTGTGCAATGATATCAATATTTCTCTTCGATTCTGTAACTATTTAGACAAGTCTGTTACTTAACCAGCACTCTGAAACATGGCTGTTCAGATACTGTTTGAAACAAAAAATATTTATTAAAAGGAACAGAAGAAAAGTGTACGTAGCCTGCTAAAAATATAATATAAAAACATTGACACTACATCATATTAGTTAAAAGTTCATTTCTTTAACTATTCAATGAAACTTATAACGATGCGTTAACCGTTAGTCCACCACGAGCACGCGTCAGCGTCAGAAAGAATCGACATCTATCAATATGTCGATATAATCATAAATATAACGTGATTGAATTATAACTTTAACAAAACCAGAATTTTCATAGTGGATTTTAATTATTTCATTGCAATTTTTTGTGCAAAATTGAATTCATTGTAACAATTGCCAAAGCGTAAACTACGAATAAGTCAAAAAACTAAATGGCAAAACTATTATGCTGCTGGTGCTGGCCCAATTTAAAAACAAATTTCTTGTTGAAAAACCCATCACTTAACACTATTTGAAAACCATTTAAAAATTACTTGTTAATAATGCTAGAACCGTTATAATTAAGACCAGACTGCCGCCTTGGTCTAGTGGTTCACGTATGCGATTGTCGATTAAGAGTTTCATTTACCGGGTCAGACCAAAAGTGTTGTTGGGTTTTTCTCAAATGAAAATCTTAATAGCAGTCCCGAGTATTGAAGTTTGGCGGTGTCACGCCAGTGCCTCGGGCCTAAACCTTTAAATTTCAGCTCTCCCTCAGGATTACGGAGGTCCGATGCCAGTGGCTCCGTGTAACAACTGATATATTAACATATTTTGTTCAATAAACATTTATTATTGTTATTGGGAAGTTATTATGATATTCAGGTAAAACCGGTTGAACTAGTAGCCGACCCCAAATAATATTGCGAACAAGGCTAGGAAGAAGACATTTATTATTGTATTGATAAATAGACATGTTTAAATTTAATTTAACGATATTTGAATTCATGGTTGACATAAATATATCTAGGACATTGCATGCGATAGTTCAGTTATTAATATTAATTTCAATTTATTTAATCCCCAATAAACATTTGCATACCTATTTAGTGGTAGGATGTTTGTATACTTTCTGACTTACATTCTAGCAAATTATGAAATTGACCCCAAATAATCTTGGAAGTAAAGGCTAGGAAAATGATGGCAATAATTAAGAGCGTCAACTAAAAAATCCAGAAAACAATACTTCTAATGTAGTTCAAGAAAAAGCATAACTATAAACACTATGTTTTTATTAATTACTCAACTTAAAACAAAACAACATCTTATGTCAAATGATTTTAAATATTTAATATATATTATTTAAACAAACCAAAAAACTTCTGGAAACAATAAATAAACCTATGGTGGTGGTTGCTGGTTCGAATCCCACCCGATGCACTGACAAGTTAGTATCATCATTCTATTAACGCACGTACGAAGCTTCCTCGCACGGAAACACTTTTAGTCACACTGGTATTTTAAGTTGAATGATGTGTAGAAAAGGACTAAAATCATACTGCCACTGCAACTTAGCTATTAAACCTAGCTAGATTTATTACCAACATTTAATTATATGGGGTCTCTAATGTATATACTGTAACTAAATTAATTTCCTTTCATTCGTTACATTATATAAATAACACCTATACTGAACTTACAAAGTACGAGTATCCTTTGAATTACGACTATCAAATATATATAAATATTGTTCTCGTGACCATAGATCTTTAAATCGCATATCCGCCATTTTCGAGCAATTCAATTGCTTATCGCCCCCGAAATAGTGATTAATAAAATTAATTGTTAACTCATTAACAATTCAAATAAATTGATTAAACATTTATTAAAGTTTACCTTTATATGGAATAAAATAAAGTTCTTAACATGACTACAATTAAACTATATTTGCTTTGTTGCATTAAAAACTTCTTGAGATCTTAGTCTATAACACCAAAAGACCTTTGAACTTTACCATTGAACTCAGTGCAAATAATAATGGCTAAATATAATATATTTTAAGTCACCCTATTTCTATTGTTCATCATTAGTAAGTATAAATACTGAAAGGGTGTTAACGGCATTAACAGAGGTTAATAGACCCTTTTTTGAACCACAAAATAGTAATAGTTAACAATTTGATTAAATAATTACACAATTGTTACACATTCATATATTATGTCAAACAAATGTCACTGACTTCCCTCTGTTGTAATTGACTTAATAGTTAATGAACCCTTTATATATTGTACATTATTATGTATTGTTAAAAAGACTTATAAAGGTCATTTAACTTTGGCTTATAAAAGGAAATCAACCTTTCTCTATTAAAACCGTAAATTCAAACGACTGTACTGAACTGTTTGAACATAGGGTTTCTTGAATATAAAATAATTAATTTACTTTCATTGATAGGTATTGATGTTTAATTTAATTAACGTACAGATGAGATAAGGTTTAAGTAAATTATTGATAGATGAAAGGTCTTATTTTCAGTGAACACCGTTAACAGTTTTCAAATTACTTTTGATACGGGTACCGGTACAGATAATATAGACTTCTGCCATCTTACTGAGGCTTTAAGTTTCCGATAATAGACAGATTGATTTGCACGAGCTAACCTTCTCCAGCGAGTGCTTATTTCCACAAACCATATGTACGTATAAGTAAATAATATTCCTTTTTATTATCATCCCTTCTCACATAAATGTTTTTCTTTTGTGATATGCTATTATATACTATGTACTATATATACTATGCTACTTTTAATAAAATGCACCTAAATAACACCAATATGATTGGACTATATGAAGTAAATGAAATTTAAATAATATTTAAACTCTGCCTACCCTACCGGGGTTAAAGGTGTAACTGCATGTATAGTGCTCAGCCTTGGAAAAAAACTGCACAATTGGTTAAAATTTGTTGTTGCCACTAGTTTGATAATATGAAATCTATTCTAGTTTATTGATTTGACTATTTTTATATTCACATTTTAAATTTAAGAGCGAGTTATAGGCCACCTGAATAACCATTAGGACTGTGATTGTTACAAAACATCTGAAAAAAACATTTTACGTTATATCATTTTCACATTTCTTTTTCATTAGTTTTTTTTGCCCAGCTAACATAGCAAGTTATCACTGCAAATAATTTTAGAAAAGCAAAATTTATGTTCAAGTAGCTGAGGCCCGTGGTGTTAACCACGTTTATTGTTGTAAAATGCAAGTAACGACGCTGAGCGAAGCTAGTCTAACCCGCACTCGGCCATCGTCAGGACGTTTGGTCTTAACTCTCTTCTGAGAGGAAACCTGGGCCTAGCAGTAGGACGATATGTCTTGTTGATGACTCCTTGTATCATCAGCTTTCTGCCAGTGAAAGTCCTGTCGAAATCAGTACAGTCGTTCTAGAAGTCTCTCTAGGCCTAGTGTGAGTTTGGTTCAACGATAACTCGACGCTATGATTAGCCAGCTCTGAACTCACACTAGATCCTCTGGTATGGTAAGGTTAGCCCGTTAAAGCTGACCATATCTAAATTTCATCATCATCAATCAATCATTTACATTATTAATTATGAAGACAAGTGCCAAAACTTAGTGATCATTTTTAAAGTTCAAAACTAACTTAACAATATGCATTGCCAAAAGTGGGTCAACAATAACATGTTAGCTAATTTGAATTTTAAGATGATCAGTCAAGTCTGGCGCTAGACTTTATAACCAATGTATGCTATAGTTATACAAAAAATTTAAATATTAATATGTTCAGCAAAACTCCAGTTTCACACAGAATATTAACCTTAAATGGTAGGTAGGTATTCGAGCTTTCGTATTTCGTTTGTGAGTACGACACCGAAGGCCCAGTGATGTAAGAACATCTCCCTAAGCCGCCATAGTGTGAGTCACCACGCTGCATTGTCTACATTTACAATGAGTATGGTGGCCCCCTACTCTTGGATGTTACTCATGCTTTGGATCAGGCAGAGTAGACTCACTGGTAGCTTTAAAACTACTTTTGAGGCAGTCGCAGTTCGTATATGTACATTTTATTAGCATAGATTTGAGTTGACGGTGAAAGTTATTTTTGAGATTCATTAGTGTTCCAAATATTCAATTTTATTTTTAAATCGCTTGTTATTATAATATGTTGAACATTCATCTTGAAAATATAAAAATTTATAATAATTATAAATTCCATTTTGGCACGACTTCATGTCCTTTCCCAAGTTCAGTTCTATCTTCATACCAAATTTCATCAAAATCGGTGCGGTGGTTTAGGCGTGAAAGCGTAACAAACAGACAGACAGACAGACAGACAGAATTACTTTCGCATTTATAATATCAGTAGGGATTTAAAATTCTACTAGATACATATTGTTTATAATAGTATAAATAATAATTAATAGTTTCTAAATTTGAGTGTTTTCTATGTCCTTACTTTCTTACTAACATTAAAAATACGAAAGTAACTGTCTCTCTGTCGCGCTTTCACGCCAAAACTACTTAACCGATTTAATCTAGAGCCTGAAATAGGATATAGTCTCCTTTTTACCGAGATACATTTCGTAATTTATTATTAAATATGTGTCTATTTACAAAAATAGTATAAATTATGTATTTGTATCACTTTTCTAGTACTCTCTGGTTTAGGTTGGGACTAAATGAGATGTCCGAAATGTTTATTTATTTCATTGCAATTCTATTTTTGATATTTTAACCCTTTCAGGTGACATCACTAAATTGCTGCTGCTGTTGTGGTGAGACTCTTATAAGAACAATCTCCCAGAAAAAGAAATATACAGTTTATCAAAAAAAATATAAAAGAGAAAGAAATTTAAAGGAAAGCGACGGCAAGTCAAAAGCAACGTAAAAGATGCAATAACTAAATGACGATGCAGAGCAAGAAGCTACAATTCCACTCTGGGTTTTATGGTTTCGCTTTTTAAAGATGTAGAAAGTTTTAATTTGAATTAGAAATATGTTTCCGAATCAATCCATAACTGATGAAAGGCAAGAAAAAACAAATTATAAAATTATAGCCTACTTAAAACTATCCTCCTTTCTTAAATCTCATCCATTTTAAATGTCAAACGTACATATAAAGATGTTGTTTATCATCGTTATTACCCGATATGAAACATAGGGTATAACAGTTACGACGTGCTTGGGTAAGTAGAGCTAGGTCGTGTCGCAACCTTAGGAAAAAAAATATGTTCAAAGTGACTAGGAGTTCACACATGACCCAGATACGAGGTGATGTATCAACGTACAGCTCCTTTTCTTTTCTCCTCGTTAATCTACAGGATTAACGAGGAGAAAAGGATAGGGAAGGGAGAAAAATAAATACATTTATTTTTCTTATCCTTTAAATTACCTACCCGTAATTTCTTCCTCGGAGCTTTTTCGAACTAGGTTGGCTTTAACTCTACTGCGATACAGCTGAAGTTTATTTTTATTCACTTCATTCCATTCCAAGAACTAAAAGACGAGAACGGCTTGGATGGTTGAGGTGTAAAGCGGACTGAGAGAAGAATATCCTGGACTTGGAATCCTTCTCTAATCCTTGGAAAAGACGTAAATGGTTGTCCACCACTCCACACCGAATCGAAGGAGATGTGTGAGCGAGTGGAGAAATAAAATATTTGAATATAACTTCTGATGTCTTGGTTTTTGAATTCCCAATCTATTTTACAGTTTAGGTATTTATTTCACAGTGCCAAATATAACAAAATTTACATACAATCACATTCGTGCATACACTTACTCTTCAAAAACAGTTTTCATTAAGATGCAAGGTTTTTTTTTAATATTGTTTAATACACATCTCACAATAACCAGACCACAATAACCGATAACCAGAATTTTGATAAACCGACAAATAGACGTCCATAAATAAGAACTACAACGAAAACATAGATACCTACAGTTCATTACCCTTTTTAATTTTATCTGAAAGTTACTCCTAACATTTGAATAGTTTCTGAAGAATATGAATAAAACAATCAATTTTTGTTTATTGGTTTCAAGTAGTTCGACCATAGAGAGAAAACAAATAGTTTTTCAAGCAATCTAAAGCGATAAAAACGCGCAGTAGGATATTTTCATTGCAAAAGCCTTGGAAGTTCCGGTGGCTGCTCTACGTTATTTCCCATAAAGGTCGTGACCCAACTTATATATGTCAAGGATGCATTTCTGTATGTTCATAAGTTTAGAATTGACTGCTTGCAATAGAAGCGTGTTCTACCTTGTAATACTTATTTAAAAATAATTTAAGAAGTGATTTTATGTAACAAATACACTAAAATATTTTGTAAAATTTGAAATATATAACTTTTCTTAATAGGATGTTAATTCATTTGATATATTTAATGAGTGACTTATGTCCAGCAGTGGACTAGTAAAGGCTGTTGATAAGGATGGATAGGTTCATTACATTATCATTAGGGATTATAGAAGTAATTTTATGACAGACTAGCTGAGACCCACGGTGTTACCCGCAGTTGTTGTTGTACCACATCAAATGATGCCGCAGGGCGTAGCTAGTCCTAAGTTACTCCTAGTACCTTCAGCTATCAACCATACAAGTTTTTAATTCTCACCTTTCATTTGCACAAAGTTTGATTTTGTTTATAAATCTTAGAAATCGATTGTATGTATTTTGAATGATGTAACGTCACATTTACAGATTGAATTTGTGTAAGTTACCTTGCTATCTCCAGTAGAAGATATAAACATATTAACGAAGTTGATAAGTACAATCTACTGATACCCATAAAAATATAATTTGTTTAAAATACACTTAAAATCATATGCAATTAATATAATTAATACGATAGGTCAATTTCTGATTTCTACGAAATTCTGTTTTTGAAATTTGAAAGCTAATTACCCTTTACTTTTCATACAATTTATTTCTTGATTATACGTAACTACGTATAATCAAGAAATAAATTGTATGAAAATAACTGCCTCGTTGGTCTAGTGGTTAGCGTATGCGACTGCTAATCAAGAGGTCTCGGGTTCAAATCCCGGGTCGGGCCAAAAAGTGTTTTTGGGTTTATCTTAGGAAATTCCTAATAGCAGCCCGGAGTTTGGAAGTTCGTCGGTGATTCACGCCCGTGCCTCGGAGAGCACGTTAAGCCGTCGGTCCCGGTTGTCATGAACATCTATCGTTACTGGGAAGTCAGTGCCCTCAAATATACTGACAACTAGTTCAACCTTCGAATTTCAGTTCTCCCTTAGGGTTGCGGAGGTCCGATGCCAGTCGCTCCGTAGAAAAACTGAAATTCAGGTAAAACCGGTTGAACTAGTAGCCGACCCCAAATAAACTTGGGATAAGGCTCGGAAGAAAAAAAAAAACGTAACTACGTATAATCACGTATACGTCCTTTAGTAACTACTAAAGGACAAAAGCTAAATTATTACCCTTTACTTTTCATACAATTTATTTCTTGATTATACGTAACTACGTATAATCACGTATACGTCCTTAAGTAACTACTAAAGGACAAAAGCTAAATTTTTTTTATAATAATGCTACGATGACCTTAGAACAGTCGGCAAAATATAAATAGAATGTATACAGAGTGAAATGACCTCCGCTGGTACAGCTGCTATGACCTCGTTGATAATTTACTGTATCTGAACGGGTGGGGAGTGGAGTACACGGTGCGGCCTGTGATCTAGTTTTGAATGGGCTCGCGGAGGCTCACGCGTGACGTCACGGAGGCGTAGCTGTGACGTCAACGCTGAAAGTAGGTCGCTCGGTCATAGACCCTGCTCTGCTGCAGTAAGAATACACCAATGTCCTTGGAGCCACGACAAAAGATAATAACTCAAAATTTTATTTTTTTAATTTTAATTATTTTTAAATTATACCTAACTGTTTATAAATATTGGGTACTTAAAATATAGGTATTGCAAGTTTAAAACTAAATTAGTAACTTGTACTTCAATCTGATTTAATTTTCAAAGCCTATCGTTGGGAACAATATTCTGAAACATATGTTTTCTGATTTCCCTTGGTTTTCCACTATCATTAATACTAAGAAGATTATTAGTACAAGTATATAAGCAATTCACAAGCAGGTTACGTATATACCTTGAAAAGAAAAAATACTAACTATGCCTAATAATCCACAGTTAAATTGTAACTTTCTTTGCTTTTAAAAAGACTATCTACCATATTACTATCCAGTCCTAAAAATGAATTCTGTGACTTGAGGAACTTCATAAAAAACACGAAACACTTTACATATAGAAAGAATTAAAAGAAATAAAAATTACATAAGTGCCATGCAAGAATCGAATACGCAACACTCAACGCATTAGGAGGCGGTAAGGTGACAACTTATACCACTACGACAACCGTACAATCAACATGGTCATCGTAAGGTTGCTTGAGAGAGATTTTAAGGTCATTTTTGCCATGGTATGCCATAGATTAATACTGTGCTCCATGGAGCACAGTATTAATCTATCTGTTACATAATCGTGAATCTACCTTAACTCCGGATATCTTCTTTGGGTTCATAGTCGTTCCCCATCCTCCTGTTTCATTGAGGGATACAAACTAGGTCAAAGCTCGATACTGCAGCCAGGGTCCGCCTCTACGATCGATGCGCCAGCGTCAATGGGCACAGCCCCGGTACCACACCAGCTAAGTTTAGTTATCGCCAACCACCTATAAATAGAATTCAAGGTACTGCAGTATATTGGACGTTTTAGTACAATGCAACATACTGTATAGTCATGACCTACTTTATGTGCCCACCGATGTTTCAACGGCACTGTGACGTCATAAAGTTTATGATTGGTATCAGCTCTTAGAAACTTATTGAATATTTTTTCAATTACTTCGTTTTTAAAAAACGGGAATAGAAGTGAAGCGCTTGCCTAAAAAAAGTGCTCTGTAAATCGATGTGAAATTAAAGCTTAAACAGACGCTTCAATTTTTCAGTTCAAGGTTTTATGAATATTTTCACAAATAACAAATTTGAATTTGAATTCTGATCTACAATTTTCTATTCTAAAATAGGAAACGAAAACAGACTTTCAAAACATAGTTTATATTATTTTTTTTGTAAAATACTGATGTTTCATAATAATAACATTGACTCCAAAAGGTTGATATCTAAACCTACAACAACAATTCAGTGACAGCGTCATATCCAAAGTTGTTGTTTACAGGCAGAATACATTACATAACCCTCTAATATATTATTAATAGCTCATCCAATTATTATTTCGGTGTGTACGGGAATGGAAACTGTTAATACCTTTTGTGATTAATGTTATGCGCGTTGTTGTTCTGTTTTGTTTTATTAATAGTGATGTTATCAGTTATATATAGTTGAGTGACAAATAGATTTAAATTGTTCACAGCACTCAATAGGGTTCAATACTCTATTGAGTAACAATCAGCATTTCTCTCTATGAATTTATAACACAATTTACATTTGTCTATGTTTATCTGGTTTTGAGTAGTTTCTATTAAGAATACCAAGGATCATATTTTTCTTGTAATTTGATACAAATGGTAAACTTAATATTGCACTCTGATATTATCTATGGCATTTTGGTTAACAATAATCATATTTGAACTCGAGCTGTAGCTAAACCTCTAACCTAACCCATAATTTCCACAATAATTTATTGTATAGAATTTTTGTTTTAGAATGAACGTTTATACCATCGATAACTTAAACTGCCCATTTGGGTTTTTGTCAACATTTTCATCGCGGGCTGCAGCGATTTGTGAATTTATTTTAAGCTTTAAGCATGCACTAATTTTAATTATTATTAATGATTAATTAGCGCTTGCTTAAAGCGTAACGTAGTAACGTTGACAATTTTTTTTCATCCCTTTTAATAAGATAATACTCAGCCGTAGGAAATAAATAATAACATTAGAAATGCTATCTTTACACGTTTTTGTCCTTTATGAGAATTCAATATTAGTTTATTGTAAGTAAGTTATAATATATTTTTTTTCAAAATCAATCAAAATGCATCGTAGTGTTGTTGGTATTGAAGTGCTTAGCTTTCTTCTGCTAAACTTTTTCGTTGTACAAGACAGCCGGTTGGGTAGTGCGAGCGTGCTCTAAATTAAACTATATTTATCTCTCTGACTATGGTTGCACATACAAACATGAACGCATAAAAATCACGTCTGTTTCCCCAAAGTGTAGGCAGAGGCATATCGAACGTCCAGTTTTCGTCAGCCACTTTTATGCACTTTACCGGGATTTTTAGTTTGCCTCGTCGGTCGATCAGTGGGTGCACCTCTTGCAAGTCAGGTTGTAAGTTGTTGGTGGAAACACTATGCACTATGTTTGCATCCAATTGGTGTATAAATGTTTGTTGACGATCTGTCTAATGATAAATCCTTTTTTTGACGCAGGAGCCAAAAAGTAATTCGAACTATTTTATTTCATTGTACGCAGGTCCTATTCCAGGAGACCACCAGAGCCCTCCGTACTCTGGCAGCTTGCGACGCCGTCAAGGGCCGGCAATGTATTTTTGAAAAAGTTTCTGAAAAGGTGTTTGTCGGTGACATTCCGCGGCATTTCGAACGCGTCCAAGTCATGTCAACTCTCACAACGAGGATGGTATGAGTCTGAGTCTAAGGGTTTATTTGATTATTTCTTTCATGACTTTCCAGAACTGATTCGGTAGAATAAAACAAATCACTTTTCAGCGCCTGTCGGAGTTGCAAACTACAAATTTTCTTGGATTTACTTTTCATTTCTGTATTTGATTGGATGACAGGTTTAACATTTATTTTAAGGTACTTATGTTATTAAATTTTTGACTCTTATACTTTTTCCTAAAGGAGATGTTTGTATTTGTTAAATTTTACAAGTAGTTATGTTTAAAAATAACAATAGCACGTAGCTCTTTAGAGTTTAGTTTGGTTCTTAGATATATATAATTAAATACAAAAGAGCGACTGACAGATTATAAATTGATAAATTTAAACGTGCACCTTTAAAAAGAGCTTCGGTATATCCACGTAGTAGTTGTTGTGTAGTAAATATACACGCCTACACATATCACTGGGACAATTAACCTTGTGTGGTCTTTGGACAGTGACGTCAATTTCATCGTTTGCCGCGTCACACTTAAAACAGTGATGGGACATCTGTATCTATGATTTAAGGTATTACAATGTGAAAGTTGCTTTGAAAGAGAAAAATAAGTATCACAATATCCATTTAAAATTGGACTGACTTATGCATTGTTTTGTAAGCTTACCAAACACATAAGGGTGTCACATGCGGTGACAAATGTAGTTTTGGTTCATAATCCTTTGCCCGTCAGTAGCAAAGTATTCTTTGTACCCGCCTGCACAACCATGTATATACATTTGAACTGATCTTTTTTTTAGATCTTTCATTTCATTTGACTGCCATGTTGGTCTAGTGGTTTGCGTATGCGGCTGCTGATCAAGAGTTCTCAGGTTCGATTCCCAGGTCGAACCAAATGTTTGTGTGATCCCCTAATATTTGTTTCGGAGTTTGGATGTTTTCTATTATAATATGTATGTTTAGGTATTTATATCAGTTGTCTAATACCTACCCATAATACAAGCTCTGCTTATTTTATAAATTTATGTGTGTTTATTATCCGAAATATTTATTTATATCATTTGATAACTATTTTCCTATCAAACGAACGCCTACCCCTTTCGTTCCATTAGCGGGCGCTATTTCGCGAATTTATATAGCCGATGTCAGGACCACAATTCTAATAAATTCATCGACACCTCATATATCAAAATCCGTCCAGCCGTTTGGGCTGTATTGCGTGCCAAAGAAATAAACACTTGTACATACATACATACGTTCGAAAAACATTACAAAAACAAAAGGAAGAAAAACAGTAAAACTTCACATATCTCAAATACGGCCGCAAGTTAAGCAGTATGTGCTGTGACGACCTGATTGCTGATATAATGCACTTAAATATGCTCAAGTACATACATTTATAAAATAAAATAAAGGCAGACAAATAACAAAGGCTCGGGTTTCTAACCACTTACAAGGATCTAATGCTAACAGGACTGACTGCATAGAAATACCAGTCCAGCTCTTGTCAAATTGGCATTTTACAAAAAAAACTGACGAGTATAAGGGAATGACATCACCTCAGTCCTAAGTCACGTGGTGCATCTTAGCTAAGGGGAAATAGTATAAATAGAAATATGGAGTATCCCAATTTTACTAGCTAAAACTGCACACCGCGTGAGGATGTGAGTAAAGTTAACTAAATAGTTAAATTTACTCTAATCCTCTAAGGGGCGTCACTGTCAATGAAATCGATTATAATCTCAAGTTCACGTGCTAATTGAAGTGATTAATATGGCAGTCATGTGATGAATTATGACTTGAACCCAACGCGGGTCTGCAACGTGCTGTCACGTTTGCTACACTCTATTTTAAACCCTACAGAATTGGAATCCAGAGCTGCAAAAATTCTTTATCCACTACCCAACAGACATTTATTTTAAATACACCGATTTTTACTTTGGGTAAACATATGTTTTTATATGCTTAAATTGCCAAAGTGACTCCAATCCGCCAGATGGTGTAGTAGTAGATGTATA
Source organism: Phragmatobia fuliginosa (assembly GCA_932526445.1). NCBI lineage: Eukaryota > Metazoa > Arthropoda > Insecta > Lepidoptera > Erebidae > Phragmatobia > Phragmatobia fuliginosa. The sequence goes on from OW052071.1 coordinate 10,586,561, forward strand.
AAAAGAAAAAATGGTGGAATTATGGATAAAATCAAATTTAAATGTGATCAGTTATAAAGTAATAACCTTTTTCTTTGCCTTTATTTCGAAGGAATGCCGATCTAGTTTATGTGAGAGCGGATTATTCTACTTTAATGTTGGGACTTTAAACATCTTTAATTAAAAATGTGGTAGGTATCGAAGTGGTAGTAGGATCGACCGAGATGGAACTTCACTTTTACAAAAGACCAGCCTAAAATGACAAAAATCGTGCTGCCGTGTTTTGTTGGTGAGTACGAGACCAGAGGCCATATGGTGCAGAAGCATCTTAATGGACCGCCACAGCGTATGCTACAATGCAAATAGTATGACCACCACCAGACAGAGTAGAGTCGCTTTGGTAGGCTCAGATATAAAAAATGATTAAGCAATGAAAAATACTGACCATTGTAGGAGTAATTTTATTGACCCAATTGAAACCATAGAAAAATTTATTTCTAAAACTAAGTTGAATTTATAAGAAGATAGATAACGCTTTCTTAACAGAAATTAATTATCTCCCTCAAACTGACTAGCTCAGAGAAATTTAATAGCACCAATTGAGGCTGTGATAGCACTCTACTCAAGGGGGTCTTTCCAACAGTAACTAGACGCTAAGTCTAAACACGATACACAAAAATATAGTTAATAAAATCAAACTCGTGATACACAAGTCGCATGTACGGTGTACTTCGTTATGGCTCTACAAGCAATTGGCAAAATGTTAACAATCGTGAATAAGCGACACCAAACGTGCCAGTCGCACGTGCAAAGGCATACAAATAGATTTAACGTCTACCCTTTGATAAAACCCAATTAACGATTTGAAGAACCTCGTGACGCAGTCACGATCTTGCGATCAAGAAACGTTATGCAGACTTTGATTGGTAACTTCGACAGCATTCGTGTTTTAAGAATTATTTAATGTACTTGTCAAAGAAACAACATTTTGTTTATTGGTTTAATTACTATGTAATAAATACCAACATTCTGGGCTGCAATCAAGCAACGAACACATGTGCACATATGAATAACTGATAATTCTCTTCGGCCTATAATCAGATTCATTTCGGTACATAACAAATTATTAAAAAAATATACTCTTAAATGTCACTAAGTACCATAAAAACGCCGATAAGTCTAATTCTGTCGTTGAATTTCACGAAGTTTGGAAGTTCAAGATGGCAGTTAAATTTCCAGGACCCTAAATAAATTACAGGAGACTTCATATTTTGGTTCTGTTTTTGAACCCAATACTTTTATTAAATTTATAGAACCGAATTCGCGGGATGTATTTGAAATGTCAGTGTATAGACGGCGATGTTCAGAACTTTTTAACATAAATTTATTCGTAAGGAAAGGTTTAATTATATTGATAAAAGCACGATGGAGTTATTAAACATACGTAACCTTTTTCGCGTAATAAGGAGGTAAATGAGCAGATAGGTCACCTAACTCGCTCGGTAATAACAAATAAAATACCTCGTATAAACTAAATAATTACGGTCTAAATTGAAAATACATATATTTTTCGTCGTTGTTAGTTGTCGTCGTCGTTGATAGATGTTAATATCATTCAGATATTAACATCTACTAGCTAGGAACGTATCATCAAACTGTAACACCACAAACAGTACAGTTAACTGCATGACATAGGCCTCTCCAAATACACGCTTATTGGTTGGATCCTGGGCATCTTGAAACCAGCGAATATGTTTCTAAATAAACACATAAACATATTAATGTAATTAATCACGTCTGAAATCACTTACCATTGACATAGGTGGCTTTTTCCTACATTTCGTTCAGATCATGAACCGTACTTCCGTCTTCGGTCGCCTTCTAAGAAAAACACGTGCAACACTGTCGTCTGCTGCGTGACCTATTTGCTGTACAGGTTGATCTAATTAATAGTTAATTGAAAATTAATATTAATGTTCAACACCTTCCATCTACATTATATATCACGTCAAAAATACCCAAATATTGTTCACTATAATGGAGACTTTTTTTTTAATTATGTTAACGTGCTAAGATGACTCTATGTGCAAAGACAGAGGTCTATGTCCAGTAGTGGACTAAGATAGGCTGATGATGATGATGAACATGACTCTACTCCCCATGAGTGGAATTCAAGGCACACCATACTCATTGCGAATACAAACAATGCAGCATGGTGACCCACACTATAGTCGCCTAGCAAGATGCTTTTTCACGCCCCTAAAAAATAAGATTTTTTTATTTAAGAAAGTACGAGTTTATAAACTATGAATTATTTCTTTTCATCCACGGGATTTCGATTCATATCTGTACTAAGGATTTATAATTCACAATTTACACCGCTCGATATCTTCGATTATTGTGTCCGTTCGGTGAAAGATGTCCTTTACTAAAATTCTTATTTATTCAGAAAAAGTCTAGCTACGGCTAATGCAAAATAAACATCATATTAGCTTACACTCCATTTAATACGCACATCATTTTCTATTTCAAAGGATACCGTTATAGAATCTCCTTTAGCGGTGTCAATGATCTTTTAAACGTCAAAAATACTTAGGTAAGAAATACGCTATATATACCCTACATACAATTGAATAAAAAGAAAAAAACCTTACTGTGTACTTCTAGTATTAGTATTATTAAACTTTGACGGAAAATACAATGTTCCGGATGGAAAAAAAATAAACAAAAATAAATATAAATGACTACCTGACCCACGCAGCTCCTTCTGCGTCTTCTATTGCCCGTAGCGTGATCATATACCGCGGAATCAAATTTGTGTCCCATAATAAATATAATTTTAACAAAAACGAACCGACTTCAAAAAAAAACTATTCCGAGTACCCAAATCGCGACAATTGAGCCTATGATATTTGAGGAGTTTCATCGATTTCCTTGGGATCCTATCATCAGATCATGAAATAATGATGATGGGACCACCTGTAAGCAACAACTATTCCAATGCAAAAAGAATTTTTGAAATCGGTTCATAAATGACATAAATTCATAAATGAAAAAATAAAAAAAGATCCGACGAATTGAGAACCTCCTTTTTTGAAGTCGGTTAAAAATAAACCTGGATTCTAAAAGTATCGTTTCTTAACGATCAAGGCAGTAGAGTGACAATGATTTCAGTACGATTAGGCTGCCTCGACCGGGCGATACTACCCTCTCAAAGAAGACCAAGATAAAATGACAGCATTCGTGTTTCGTTGGTGAGTGCTAGACCGGACAGAGGCATTATCGTTCAAAAGTATCTCAATGGATCGAAACAGTGTGGATCATATTGTGGCATTGTCTGCACTATGTAGTGTGGTAGCCACTAGTGGCACTACTTAGTGGGCTCATACATATATATAAAAAGTCCTTTACGTATCTGTGTAGAGACGGTACGCATGCATAATTCATCATCTTTTAAGCCTTTATTCCCAAGATTATTTGGAGTCGGCTACTAGTTCAACAGGTTTTACGTGAATATTTTTCAACGGAGCGGCTGTCGTAATAATGGATCACATATGTGGATTACATTTTAAAATCTATGAAGCAAAAAGTTCTAATTTACACGTTTGCCCACAGTTTTTTTTTCCATCGAGTCAATTACATGTTTTCATAAAATAACGTCATCCTCCCTTTTGTCATCAGATACACTTTTTTTTAACCACATTTTCATTTCAACCCTAAACAATAGTTATTGCAAAGGCATTGTTCGTGTTTTCATTCACAATGTTAAAGGTATTTTTCCATTAAGCTGTCGTGATCTCGTGAGAAAATAGTTGACAATGAGGAACGTGCGCAGGTTGCACCCGTGTACGTCACACACGGTCGTTCGTGGACCCGTAAGTGAGAGGTTAGAATAGTGCCTTTGAGCTGGAATCACACAAACGCGTATCTGATGGGCTAGATGCGGTCTTGAGAGGATTTTTTCGTAATGTCAACGTCGTACCTCGATAATACTACAAATCTACTAGACTATAAATAAAAAAAAATACAATTTTTTTTTGGACTTTTCGACCAAATAATATTAGAAAAAGCACACTTTATGTATTATGCATACGACATATAGTAAATGTATTGAAAGAGATATTATCATTTTGTATGTGTCAATTATTCATTTCAAATTATGACGTAGATCATTAAATGCAAAAAATATATAAAATCATAAAACAAAATAAAAGTAAAAGCTTCACTCCATATTAAGCAGAAGAAACGTTTTTCACAGGCAGAAAGACATTCTTTATTTCAAACATTTTTATTAAAAAAACAATGAGAATGCACCCTTATAGTTCGCAGTGCACGTTGTAACCGATCACGTGAACACTAGCTATCAACGTGTACTTAATACTCTACAATTAGAAAGCGAAGACTTGATCAAAGTTTCTTATCTGGATATAAAGTTTTACGACTTATATTGATATTAGAGTTATTTAAATACTCTATTCCTAACGTATTATATATTGTACAACAGAGTGTACAATGCTTCACTCGCGTCATTACTTCTTCTGACTGAGGGAAAACATGACTGGAATCTAAGAGTGGTTGTTACCGTCCTCAACTTCAACCTCAAATGATAGCATTAATGCCGTCGTGATTAAGCTGTCGCCACGCCGCTTCCTACTACGCCAAGTGTCGTGGGTTCAAATCCCACGTAGGACAACACTTTGTGTGATTCACAATTTGTTGTTCTGAGTCTGGGTGTTCTTTGTGTCCGTTTCATTTATGTTTGTAAAGTCCCCCGCGACACAGGAATTTATATTCTTAATGCGGGAGCTGTCTTTTAAAGAAAAAGAAAAAAGAAAATTTTGATTCCCAAGTCAGGCCAAATATTGTTATTGTGTTTTGGCTTAGGTAAAGTATACGACGTCGAAGTATAAGACGTCGATCCCGGTTGTCGTGAATACCTATGGCAGTCATTATTTAGTAGTTAGTATCTTCAAACTTACTGACAACTAGTGGAACCCTTAAAATTCGGTTTGGTTGTAAACGTTAGCACAATCAGTTAGATAGGGTATGAAAATTTCCAGTCCTTTGTAAAATCAAACCGTAACGATGCCATAGTGACGCAATACCCTAAATATCAAATTCAACACAGAAATGTTTCCACCATTAAGTTTCTGAATTGTTTCAAAAATGAACAACAATTTAGGCAGGTCGTGGCGGTATCATTGACCGGTGAAAGCCATTTGCCTATGTTCCGTAATAAATAGGCCAACAAGGTTTTAATGCCCAGGGGTAAGGTCCGGACGAGTCCATAAACAGTCACCATTAGCAACAAAATGTTTTAAGAAAAACCGGTTCCTATTATCATTATCATTAATTTTAATAAACTATTTCAAATTTGTTAAAAGCCTGTCATGAAATAATTTTCATGGAAACATTTGAAACCGACCTATTTATTTTAATTAAATTGCAAACGTTTGATTTCACTTTTATATTTTTTTGATTTGACTGCCTCGTTGGTCTAGTGGTTAGCGTATGCGGCTGCTGATCAAGAGGTCTCGGGTTCGATTCCCGGGTCGGACCAAATATTATTTGTGTGATTCACAAATATTTGTTTCGGAGTCTGGGTGTTTTCTATGTATAATATGTATGTATTTACAAAAAAAAAGTATGTTTATGTATTTGTATCAGTTGTCTAGTACCCATAACACAAGCTCTGCTTAGCTTGGGACTAGATGATGTTGTGTGTCAGATGTCCAAAATATTTATTTATTTTTTTTTATTTATATTAATGTTTTGAAATTGGTCATTGGTTAGTGTTTGATGTAGGGCAGAAAGTTGCGTAGCTTAGGCTGGAAATGTTCAGTAGGGTCTCAAGCTGCTGTACAGAAATTTTGACACAGAATTAGTTTTATTATTATTATACATACCTATACATATCAATAAAAAAATTGCACAATGTCCCTTTATTTTCATAATACTTTGTGTATTACCCGTCACCCCGCCGGGGTTTTCTTCGGCGGGGCGGTGTGCCGGACTCGAACCGACTAAAAACCAGACGGTGTGCCCTCTCTGCGCTTCTCTTTTAGGAGGAGGAGGAGTCCAGGGTCAGATCTCCTCCTGGACTCCTCCCAGCGCCTGCCCGCTCCTGCTGCGGGCTCCGTGTCAGTACGACGACCCTCTCGTAGGCGGCGTCCGGCACACACGGACGCCGAAACACTTATACCTCTAGGCCAAGTAAGGCTAGGCTAAGTACTTCCATACTCCAACCGCGAGGGGGCGACGTCCGCGTGTGACCGGACGTTGCCTAATTAGAGAGTAAATTTTGAGATGGTGCCCGCAACAGTGCGGGCAGGCGCCGGTTGGAGTCCAGAAGGAAATCCCCTCCCTGGACTCCTTCCAATACAAAGGCGCAGAGAGGGTCACACCGTGTGGTTTTAGTCGGTTCAAGTCCGACACACCACCCCGCCGTAACCCCCGACGGGGTGACGGTCCGCGGGGATTTCCACACGTAAAAAAAAAAAAAAAAAAAAAAGTACTTCCATACTAATATTATAAATTTGAATGCGTGTATATACATACACACGTAAATATACACTGTAGGAGTTACACATACATACGTGTATATAGCTCCTACATTCGGCCTGTCCATTACGATTTCACGGTTATTCCGCTGTACCGATTTCTATGACATTTGGCATGAAGATACTTTAATTCTTGAGGAGCTTACTCTTTACTGCATAAACTGACATACAGTGGGCTGAGTCGCGAGCAAAAGCTAGTATAATATAAATTGAAAAAAAAAAGATCTAGCCACGGGTTTGAATAAAGTAAATAAAGCATTTCCATCGCAATCGCAAAGCATTTACATTCCGATATATATACTTTTCAACAAATGTCTCAGGGAAGGGGTATTTCCATGCATTTGGAAAAAGGCTTTCATCACACCCATTTTTAAAGGAGGAGACAGGAGCAATATAGAAAACTATCGACCAATATCTATATTGTCTACCTTGTCTAAGCTTTTTGAGAGACTAGTACACGGTCAATTATTTCCACAGTTAAGTCACCTCATTATTGCCGAGCAACATGGCTTCGTACAATCCCGATCTACTACTACAAACTTAATGATTTTTACTCAATTTTTATTCGAGAATATGGATAAAGGCATTCAGGTTGACGCTGTCTACACGGATTTCCGGAAAGCTTTTGATAAGGTGGATCATAAATTGCTTTTAGACAAAATCGCCTTCAACGGTATCAGAGGTAACCTACTCAGATGGTTCACATCTTATATAATCCGTAGAACTCAAAAGGTCGTCATCAATGGTTATGAGTCCGATTACATAGTCGTGGAGTCCGGTGTGCCCCAGGGCTCGGTACTGGGTCCGTTGCTTTTTATTTTGTTTATAAACGACATTAAAAGTTGTATAGTTAATTCTAAATTCCTTATGTATGCAGACGATATGAAAATTTATAAAACCTGCACGAAAATTCAAGATTGTGTACTACTACAAGAGGATCTCTGTAGGCTCTCTCAATACTGTGTTGTTAACAAGTTACACCTTAGTCTGCCAAAATGTCACTTCATATCGTTTACAAAAAATAAAACTCCAATTACATTTCCATACACACTGAATAACACAAATCTTTCCAAAAACGATTGCACTCGAGACCTGGGTGTATTACTCGATTCTAAATTACAGTTAGACATACATATTGACAACATTATTAGTAAAGCCTTTCGGATGTATGGTTTCGTCATGCGCTCATGTAAAGATTTCAAAAAACCTACTACTTACCTTTCCTTGTATAAAACATTAGTTCGATCTCAGTTAGAGTACGCTGTACCTATTTGGTGCCCCTTTTATGCCAAATACAAACAGAGGATTGAAATGGTTCAGAAAAAATTCCTACGTGCTACATATTACAAATGTTTCAATTCTAGAATTTCTTATGAAAATCTTCTGAACCATTTTGGGCTCTTGAGCTTGGAACGCAGACGTACTTTACTCATTGTAATGATGCTGTACGGCATATGCCACAATATGTATAATTGTACAGCATTGACAAATAAGCTTTGTTATGTGGTTCCTAGAACTGTTATACGGAGGGAGGTGCGCGTACCTCGATTATTCTATACGGAAAAGTGTAAAACTAATGCCGGAGAGCGTGCACCTCTTCACCGACTGTTAATGACGTACAACTCGCACTTCATGCATTTGGACATATTCGCCCTCACTCATACTAAATTTAAAAAAATTGCTACGGAATCTCTTTTTGTTTCATAAAGACCCATATCATGCATTTGTTGGAATGGTTTAAATTTTTTATCTTAACACCTCCCCCCCCCCTCACTCTTTTAGCGCACGTCCGTTAACTTACCCTATACCATTTATCACCCTGTGGACAATAGTGTGGGTTATATGTTAAAAACACAATCTGTTAGTTATTATTCTGTAAAAACTATAATGTATAACTGTTTTTTGTCCCAAATAAATAAAATAAAATAAAATAAAATAAAATAAAAAATACTATTATAAGTACATATAACAGTGAAGTACACAATTGTGAAAATAACGATAATGTCAATTTTCTGTGAAAATTGAGGTCGACATTATATTTTAATTAATTCATGAAATAGACTTTTAACGGACGCTTTAGACAGTTTGCTCAGAACTCTTGTTTGCTTTTATATTATGAAAGGCTTTAGAGTCTCATAATGTCTTTGTTAAATAAGTATTATCATAGGATGTGTCGTAAGGTCAAATTGGGTTGTTGAACTCGTTCAATATTTGATGCGATGAATACACTTAACATAATCTTTGACACTTTTGTAACGACTTCTAGTCGGTCTTTGTTAACATAATATACTTATTTAAGTATAAAATTGAATAACCAGCCTAATGAAGAAAGGGAGTTCGTAACTTCTAGACTTTTTCTGAAGAACATTATAAATGTCAAAAGCTACAATATATTGACAAGTTTAAGAAAAACAAAATCTCATCAACAAATATTTGAAATAGGATAATATAATTTCTGTAGTTTTTTTTTATTTCCCTCCTCCTTTCCTTCTTTCATTTCTTTATCCTATCTCAGGCGCAGAGAGACACGTCGTATGGTTTTCCGATTACGATACTCGACCCCACCGCAAATCCCGGTGGAATCATAGCCCATGGGATGGACCGGATGGATGGATGAGATGGACATGGAATCACAACACATAATCTCTAAATGCTCGTTACACAATTATACGTAAATACTGAAAATGACCGTTGGCATAGTATTTAAAACCAGTAAGCAGTACACCAACAAGCTCGATTATGTATGTGAGTACCGGTATCTAAACCCAGGCGGTCCTACAATGGTTTTGGCCAAATTAAGTGTTTTGGTGACTAATTAAAAATAACGACGATTACATGATAACCAATGTTTGAAAAATCATTCTTTTAGAATATCTCTGCAATATATAGGTAAATAATATCTCTATTATTTCCTGCCACCATGACAATATTATTATTTATCGGATGGTTAGACTCCCTATTCCATATAATTTTGTTAAAGTGTTACATTTCAAATTTCCATCCAGCTAATGTTAAATCCTTATTGTAAAAAGGGCCTAAAGATTAAGTCCGGTTGCAGAACGAACCGATAATCTCCCAACTCACACTATCACAAATTCAAACATTTAACTAAAACGGAGGGCAAACAATTCATCACTCAATTTCCAATTATTTTCAAATATTTTTTCAATCGCTTTTTTTCCTGTAATAATGGGTTCACTGAACCGTCTTCCTTAAAGTTCTACAACAGGACATTGACATCGCACAATATTTTTTTTACCAACTAAACTTATTAAACTTTTCTTGTCAATTTAATCATGTTGTGTTAAAGGGCTTCATATTCATTATATAAATGTACATGATAAATAATTACGTTAGAGATATTAAAAAAATATATATTATTATTTCTCTCGGAAATCTCTAAAGGAATAGAATATTATCAATTCGAATTGTATAAATTTAAATGATATTATGTTTTTGATACGCATCATTGTTAACAGCGTTCAACAGTCCACTGCTGGACACAGGCCTCTTCTTAGAAGATGGTTTTAGTCTACTACACCACGCTGTTCACGGGTTGGTAAAGGGTTTGTATCAAGTTTTCCTTCTATTTGCAGTGATGTTGTTCTGTGTAGTTTGTCCTGAAATCGCCTCTCATGACACCCACGGGACATCTCGATATACATCTTCATCATCAGCCTATCGCTGTCTACTGCTGAGCATAGGCCTCTCGAAATCTCAGTCATTCGCATCCAGCTCCTGCCAGCCGTCTTGCTCAAATCCTTACTCCACCTAACCTGTGGACGTCCTACAGTACACGCGGTCTCCCCTCAAGAACCCGTTTACCTCAACGGTTGTCGTTGCTGCGGCTATGTCAAGCCCACTGCCACTTCAGCTTGCTAATCACCTCGTTTCTGATAAGATTTTTTTAAGAAGGGCCGTGCATAGTTCTCTCCATACCACGCTACGCGACGTTGTATTTGCGGACCAGCCGTACCGTGAGATTGATTATATTTATTTCGTGTGTGTGTTCGCGGCAAAAATATTTTATTATATTTTTTTTATATATTTTTAAAATGCACATTTGCAACAATATCGCATAAAGGCCTTGAAATGTATGTGAAAAGGCTTTAGTGATAAGATGATTTTTCATGACTTTTTTCACAAATAATCTAGTCGTTCGAGAGTACTTTACCATTTTACAAGCATACAATAATTATAAAACAGTATTTTAGAACACAATAAGTATATTAACCTCCGTATGTTACTGAGATTAATATGCCAACCAATAAAAATAAAAGAATTAAAATGAAAGGAAAATTTTGTCACTACGAAACGAAATACTCCAAGGATCTCGTATTTCGTTCGTTACTTAAAACATTACAAAAATACTCTGAAATCAGCTCTTTGACCCTGTTGTAGTAAAACTGAAAGAAGCCTTATTAACATGTAAATTATATCTTTCCTCCCAATCTGTTTAATTCATTCTAGTACAGCAAGTCATTAATGGACAAAAGTTTTACCAGTGAATAGTTCTATATTTGAGACCTTTTTTTAATATTTCGTATTATTTAGTTTCAGTAATAGTAAGTTTTAAGACGTCATTATGAAATTTAAAATGTATCTGTATGTAATGTAGTCGCAGTGGTTACAGGCGGACTCAGTTCCGTCTTAAAGACCGAGTGCAGGTACTTCCCGCGTTTACCCCACGAAGATGGTGCGAAAAGCATTCCGAAGAAAGCAGAAAAGTACTTTCCGAAGCAACCGTGCTTCGAAAGGACCTGCGTCATTCGAAAGGAAAGGTTCCCAAGCTGACGCTCTGCCCAATCGAGGATGACCGTCTGGAGAGCCTCTACGGAGGCGTATCACATCCCACTTATTACAAATGCGAAAGTTTGTAAGGATGTATGGATTTTTGTTACTGTTTCACGTAAAAACTACTGAACGGATTTAGACAAAACTTTACAATCATATAACACATAGGCTACTATTTGTCGCGATAACCTACATGCATGCGGGTGAAATCTAGTATATTACAGTTTAGATATATAGACAAGAATTCATTAAACTAAACCACAAATAAACATTTAGAAATATGAAATAAATTATTAGCTTAAATAATTGTATTATTATCTTACTGTGGCTACATGGAAAAATGTATAGATAGAAAATTAAGTCTCTTTCAAATACCCTTCGAGTCAATGTACATAAGTCATTTACGTCGCATCTTTAGCTAAATACCAACGCAAAGGATGAACCGTATTGTTAAAGTTTATCGTTTAGCTTTATTGTACTGAACAAATTGCGATACAACATAAATCTTACCCGCTCACCGATGTACAACACAAAAGGCCCTGAGGAGGTTGTATCAGTCACTTAGTAGCTAAACTTTCCCCGTTCATATTACGAACACATCAATCTTACTCCAGGACCGTTTCATCGCGGTGTCAAGTGTTTGAAAAACTGATCTTAACCGTCAGGGCAAGGTTAAAAGAGGCAAAATGTCAACGACCTTTGAACATGAATATGTTTTTGTAGTTTTTGAATATTGGTCTTTTTTTTGCCACCTTTGGTTGATACCTTTATAACAAAAACAACTGGTAACGCCGTGGGGCGTAGCTAGTTAAAAAAGTAGCCTAAGTTATTCGTTATATCATCAGCTAGCTATCTGCCAGCTGAAACAGACGAGACACATTTTTTTTATAACTGTTATTTTGATGTAAGTACTGTAGTTACTTTGTGTACCTATGTATTTAGTGTCAAACTGTTAATTTGGAAATACAAAAGACAATTTTATTCATTTGCATAGATGACAGTCCGAATATTGATGTACTGATGACAATATACCATATCCAAGAGACCTTAGTCCAAAACATAGTATTTAAAAGGGGCTGAATGTTTCCATGTGAAAAAACAAATTAAACTCGTTAGGGGTGTATCTAATATCTTTGTAATTATATATAATCATGTCAAAACAGAGACCCAAAAATTTATATCGACATTCTAGGTCATTGACCCCGGTAATGATTTGTTTGTACACATATGTGAGGCGTATGTTATACAAGACTTTATTAAACGCGTTATTTAAAGCAAAATACTGAAATGAGGATGAGTTTATTGAAGAGTTCAAGGTCTTTCTTTGAACTTTTTAATATGAAATCCATAAATAGGCTGATATACACTTTGCTTAAAATCACTTACCTACTCAATTTCCCAAATTCTATTGGGAATTTATTTATTAGTTTATTGCTATAAAATACATCAGAGGCTCTCATAGTCATTACCTAGATAGGTGACCGTTAACGGCATGATACCGAGCCATACATGACCGTCCTGGTTGTTATCATAGAATAACAGTCGTGAACCTTCGTAAGATGGCTTAAAACATGCAACGGCAAGATTGTCTTGCCAGTAACCAAACCGCATACGAGCAGCGTGGGGACGTATGATCTCAACCCTCTCCTAAGAGGAGACGTAAGCCTAGCAGTGGGACATTATAGGTTATTAATGAAACCCATAAATAATGTTATTACAATTTTACTTTAAAAGCGGCAGAATAAGGTTCTCTGCCACGGATTTTTTTCTGACTATTTTTTTTATCTATGCCTGTTAGCTTGACACCAACCCAATAAATTTACTAAAACAGCAAGCTGGAAGAGGCAGCGTGCGTACCCTTTATGATTATTCTTTGGTTGAAAGAGTCTAATATATGCATTGCTTTTTGCCTGTAAAAGTAAGTTAGTGTTATAAAATATTTTTATAATAGAAAACCAACTTCAAACAAAACTATTCCGATTGCCCAAAACACGATAGGTATGCCTATGATGTTTGAGGAGTTCGCTCGATTTCTCCAGGATCCTATCATCAGATAAGATCCAGCTTTCTTTATCATGGGATGACATAGGAGGCACCAGCTTAAAATAAAAATAATAAGAATAGTGTTCATGACGGAAACAATCGTGTCAACTTTGTAACGATAAAAGTGAAACAAATCACACAAGTTTAATATTTACTAACTAGATGGCGCTGTACTGTTTATGTGAATCGCGATATTGTGTCATTACCGGGCTCAATATATAAGGCACCAAGAATGTATTGTTTATAAGACACTTAATAAATAGCTTGTCAGATCAGCAGATCAGTTCACAGTGGTTTTATTTGTACTTCAAGTAACCCCTAGTGTTCACAACACGTTAAGTGCTAGTAAGGCGTTAAACAAGTAGAGTGAACAGGTTTTTTTGGATAGGCGTGTACCATCTTCGTCTTCATCTACACTTTCCATCAGGTGAGATGGAAGACAAACTACTATTACATTACAAAAAAAAACAAAAAAATAATTAAGTATCAATCAATGCGCCCGATTGAAAGTTCTAAAGTCCTCCATTTTTTGAAGTCGGTTAAAAAGTTGCCTAATTATACACACTTAATTTTGAAAAAGTAATATAGATTGCCGTACCTGATGTACCTATATGAATGCGACAGTCACAGTAACAGGTATTCTTTTACTGTTCCCGAATTAATAAAAGGCTGACATGTCCAATTTGTTTGTGTACCTGTTCAAGTCGGGATTACACATCAATTTGTACGGAAACCTTGTAGATTTCATTTCGAGCAAAGGGCAAAAACCTTTAGGGTTCACATGTAACCTAGTCCAATCCCCAAATGGATTTTATCGGACCTTTATTGTAACATGTGTACACAAAGATTTGTCAAATAAATTAGTTGTCATAGAACAAGTTTTTTTTTTCAAAATTTGTTAGAAAGCCTTGTCTCTCAAGGCTTATCGTAAACAAGCTTTTTAAATACATTACTTAATATATATATCAATTAAAAATTTTGAGTCAAACTAAAAAGGTGTTCATCAATGATCATTGCTATTAGGTATATACATATATTATATATACACAAATTTGCTTTTGTTCGTAGTACTGTTTTAAGAAGTTTTGCATTTTCCTCGGTCTTTGTACTTGGACCAAGAATTATTAACAATTCAGTCGTAATATTGTAATGTAATATAATGTAATGGTTATTGACTTTTAGTTAAGAAAGAAAGACTTATTAGAAGTTATTTCTACATAATAGTTATGTATGAGTTCTTGATTTTAACGAGGGAGTCCACTTCTTTATGAAGCTTAAATGTTGTTTTGTTGTAAGTATTGTCAAGTGTGGCGTATGTGTGTGTTTGTGTGTTACGTTAAATTGAATTTTGTATGACAAGGCATTGCCCGCCTAGCCTTGACCCCCCGGTCACGTGACTACACAATAAAGTACAGACTCCTTATGTGTTACACTAGCAGTTTGTCGCAGTTTCTCTTTCGGTAATTTGTAAGTAAAGTACAACATTTTCAATAAAATTAATTCATAAGTTCTAAAGGTGTTGGCAATTAAAAGAACTTTCATTTTTCATATTAGTAGTATCTGTATCCTGCCATTCTTAACTGTGGCATATTGTGGTTCCATTCATAAGAAACAAAGCGACACGATAGATTAAAACCATTCTCCATAATCCCTTTAGCAACCCGTCTGGCCAGCGTGGTATAGTAGGCCAAAACCTCCTTTCAAAGGAGAGGCCTATGTCCAGCAGTGGACTGTTAAAGGCTGTTAAAGGCTGTTAAAGGATGATGATGATGATGATGATGATTTTCCATAATTATTATTAAACATGTTGTACAATGTATAAAAAATTTAGTTTTGTGTAGATACCCTCCACAAAAAGCAGTACCCAAATTAACTTAACATTTATACATTTATAAGATTATACATAATATAAGATGTTCTGTACTTTTGAATATGGCTAAGTAATAAGTAATAAGTCCGGTTCGAGAACTAGATCCTTATTGTGGTACATACATAAATAATTATGTAGGTAGTAGTAGTACTACATAGAGATTTTTTCTACATATATTTATATGTAGAAAAAATCTCTATGTAGTACTACTACTACCTACATAATTAATTAGTAATAAATTAGATAGACAATAGTCTATCTAATTAATTACTACTATATGCAGCAATACTGCATATAATAGTAATAAATTAGATAGACTATTGTATTAAAATATTAGTAAACTCCCATGAAATATTTGGACAAGTGACCCGAGGGGTCACAGGAAGACAGCAGCTACCGCCCTTTTAACGTACGCGCTGAATAAAAAGCAACGAACGAAGAACACTCGATTTTCTATGAGATTGTGAGAGAGTCATTAAAAAAAAGTAATCTTGACTCCTTGAAATATAGAATTAAATAAAATCGTAAATATTTATAAGTCGATGTCGTGACTTAATTACACCACGCAGAGTCTGTATCATCACTAAGAACGTCAGCGCCGTAATCGCCACTTAGAAACAGTGTTTAAAAGGCCCAAATATAATGCGTCATAGGTACATACTCGTTCGTGACGTTGTTAAATTATGGAATATATTATACATATATTATTGGTGTTGGTAACCAACCAAAAAGAGAGTCAGACGACGTCTGGCTCTTGACGTGTAGCTTTTGTATAATATAAACTCTATACAGAGTAATCAAGAACACACAAGATTGACCTCATATGTGTCATTGGTTATTAAACAGGACTATTCATGCTTCAGTGCCCTCTATTATTTAAATTGATGTCTGTCGCTAACTGAAGCGCTCTTTGGTTTCGTATTACTAAATAGTTCGGGATCAGACAGCCCCGTGTAAGGTGTGTGAAGTAGTTATCACATATTATAATATTGAAACGGGTAGAAATATTAATATTTAATGTTTGTATAGCCCTATAAAGGGCATCTTACTAGCGAGTGAATATAGTGTTAAATCATAAAAGTTACATAACTTTTTGATTCTGATATGAGGAATTTAAAAATACCTATAGTGACAGTGTAGATTTTACTGTCAAAGAGAAGTACCTATAAGTAATATACAATTTTCAATAAAACTTATATAGACTATGTTCAGCAGTGGACTGAGATAGGCTGATGATGATGATGATGATGATGAGACTATGTCACCTGGGCTATACGAATCCATTGACATTCATTGAAATCGTTTCAGTAGATTAAGTGCTACGGCGGGACATATAAACATACATAGATGACCAAGATTATAACCCTGCCTTTTTGCTTTGCTGTATACGGGTAAACAATGGCCACCAGGTAGCTATGGCGGTAGAAAGCCAAAAGAAAAGAAGCTCATTTCATTATTAAACAAGTGAGTATTCATGACGTGATCAGTAATTGCCTCGTAATGTATTAATATTTTGTTATTTGCTATTCATCAAATCTAAAACTTTTTGATGTATAAATATTTTATAATTCTTTTAAATTTTTCCATCAAATCTGCCCCGGAATTCGACTATTTATCCATACGAAAGCCCCCACGGTTCACGGTTGATTTTTAGTAAAAATTGTCTACGTAATTGTAAATATGATGAGCTCTTGTATGCCCAATGCGCTAATCTGCTGTACAATAAAGTGTATACTGTTATACATTTACAAATAGTAAGGTTATATTCTAAAGGTTATATTTCATTCAAAATGTTTAATGTCTCCGACACTATTATAATTGTCTATGACTCAACCGAAATCAAGTGATGTAACATCTATCAATATTAATGTGGAATCTTTTCCAGTCTCTGAACTTGAATACGTCACACACATCACGTCATAGACCTGACATGTTACATGAAAATAATATGGCCTTGTTTTATACAACCGTTTACAACAAATACCTATTTGAATCACTTTCTAAGCTGACTACATGAAAAATGATTTTTCCTAGGATTAATTGTTAATTGTATTACTCTAACATTTGAAAAAAAGTTTCGTTGGTTCTTAACGTACAACTTTCGTACATCTATGTTCGTCTAACATAACTGACGTAAGGATACAGAGGCTACAGAAATAGAAAGCTAACAAAGATTAATCATATTTTTATATATACCTTACTGAAGGCCAGATTGAGAACTATTTAAATATTTCTGACATTTTAAACACAACGCCGTTAAGTTCCAAGATAAGCAGAGCTTGTACCATAGGCATTAGTTAACTGATATAATTATTAAAAAATAAATAATTTATTGACAAACAAAACACGCATTTGTTATGTCCAGTGTCCCCACACTAGGAAAGCTTGTCCTGTGGGTGCTTTGTATGATTACCATTCCGATTAGTTGATATGCCCGGCTGACATAAACTTGACTTGACAAGAAACTTATGTACTGAAAATAATAATAAAATTATTAGCTAATGAAAAATCAAAAACTAACAAAAATATCAATAATATCACAATGAGGTCATTGCCATACTGATTTTAACAGGAATTTTCATGTCCTGTGCACTAAATTCCAAATCGCTTTAGAAAACTCTCTCAAAGTTTTCCATAGGCGCTGCTTTATTATTACAATTTACGAACGAAACTTACAAATAATTTGAAATAATGTTCCCCTAAATCCCTCTAGTCTTACTGTACCTGTTACCGTTCTCAAACGCATTTATTTGTATCTGTTTACATAACTGTGCCCTTATATGACAATCTGTATTGGTCTGGTTAAATCAATAATTAGCAAATAAACAACCAAAATATAAGAAAAAACATTGAATTCAAAAAATGTCCTTACCCTTATGATATTCTTTGCTTTGCATACTTAACCATCGTAATTTCAAGCGACAAAGTGGCTCATTACAGTCCATTATGTAAGGGCAGACTAATATAATGATGTACAATCATTTATTTGATTTATTTTAACCATGTTTTCCCTCAATATGAATGTCGCGCCACGACGCCCCGCAGTTCCAGCCTGTCTAAACAAGCTCATGACGGGCTCTCACAAACACATTTCGGAGCTATTTGCGGAGACCCTTCTTCTGCCCAATTAAGGGTGTACTGACCTATAATTCAATAAATTACTGTACGTAATCATGTCGATCGACGTTATTAAGTTTCACTTGTTTGTTTCTTTAGTTCCAGTTACTCTCTCAGTACTTTCATAGCTGAATTGCTACAATGACTTTCACGATTAGTACTATTATTGCTGGATATAGACATCTCCTTACCAAAAAGGTTTTGGCTTACTATATTGAGGTGGCTAGACGGGTTTGTTTCAAGTTTTTCTTCTATTTGCTGTGATGATGAGTTATTTTTTGTCTGAAGAGCTCATTGACCACACATGTTTCTCTATGATAAGTGACTTCCATGGATATCTGACACTCAAAGAACACAAAGACATTGTGGGACCATAAATTGCTTAACATTTGTATTCTTAGTAGCCGTGGTATTACTTAAGGCCGGTGCATCTGTATTGCTTATGTGTTTTCACGAATGAAAATTCAATTTGCAACTCGAGAGTTATAAATGCGTGGACGTTGAGCCATGTTTTAGAACCGTCATAGTAATGTTTATAGACCTAAACTAGTCCTAATTTTTAGATATCTTTTTATTCTTTCTGTTAGTGAGTGAAAATACAATTTAGATTTTGTTAGGGTTCCGTAGTTCATGACCCTTATAGATTTGTTATGTTCGTCCGTCCGTCCGTCCGTCCTCGACATACTGCCCAAACGGTTGGTGCTAGAAAGATGCTTTGAAGAAAAAACTAAAAAAAAAAAAAGAAGAAAGAAACTTTGCATGAATATGTGTTGTAGTTACGTCGACAAAGTGCTACAATAAAATTATGAAAAATATTTTTATTTGGGGTACCTCCCCTACACGGAAAGTGGGAATGATTTTTTTTCTCGCGTCTACCCCATCGTGTGGGGTGTCATTAGATAGGTCTTTGAAAAACCTAGCGAGATTACATCATTTTCGATTTAGGTATCTGTTTGCCAGTTATTCAACTTTGAAGCGCATTTTTTTTTGAAAAAAGGGGTTCCCCTCCCCCGCTAAAAGCCAAACAGCTTGTTTAAAAAAATCTGTAAAAATTCATGATGTTAGTCTATATATTGAACTTCCAAGAAAAACTAGATTGGTTTTGATAACTTTTTAATTTCAGAAGTTTTTGGGCCTTAGGTACTTGTAAAATGCACTCTCTTAGAAAACTTCGTACAAAAGTAAAGAAATAATAAGTAAATATAACAATTATGTATCGGGCACGATTTTAAATCTACCTACCGTTATGGGTAACTACGCAACCATATTCTATGTGTGTCCTGTGTGCTTAGTGTGAGTTTCAATAAACAAATCGAATGACTTAACCACCACGTAAATCGAGTTTACGGCAAACGGATCGACAAGCGAATACTCGCGAGTGTGAGTGCTTACCAAGTCTTTCGCGTCGATCGGCGTTAACTCACCGTGAGAACGTAAACTTTTTTGTCAATGTTGGCAGCACTATAGCGTCCATGCGATAAACCAACTAAATTAAATACAATGATTTTCGAACGCTATTTGAATAGAGGCGTTGTATAATCAAAAATTGTCGGGTTACGCTCGGCGTCACTTGTTTGATTTTCATTCTTGTGTAAACAATCTATGCGAGCATTAATTGTTATTATTTAACTCAACGATAAAATAAAATGTAAACAAGTCAATATCAATTTGAAGTATTAGTAACTTTTATGGAAGAGTAAGTACCTAATCAAGATATTTATAATAGTGAATGCGAGTTGTTGAAGTGAACTTGTGATATATTTTGTGTTATTGTTTTCTTTTTGCTAGACATGGAGACCTTAATAAGCCGATAAGAAATGCAAGAGGTAGGATCGTGGCCATTCAGCATTGGCAGGAGCTTACATCACTGCTTAACAGTGATGGCAGTGGTGATACAAAAACCACAGAAAAATAGAAAAAGGTTTTCATGGTGATAAGTGATCCTTCCCATAATATGTATAACGGAACTCTTTTTATCGCATTATCAATATATCTTTTAACAAGGTGGATGAACCTATAATCGGGCTAATCTAATAAGATCTTAATATCATATATATCAATACATCATCAACACAAAGTTATGTTAAAAACTTTGTTAGTTTTCAGTCTCACTACCAAAAGCTAAGTGACAAAGTTAACTTGCTCGAAAGTGAAGGAGTTAACAATACAACTGTCAAAATTGACTAACGTTGCAACTCACACTCACAAAAGCATCATTCGAGCTCGTTTAAATACTCACTTCGATAAAGTTACTCGACAGTCACGATCGTAATATAAACAAACAATCTCGCACTCACAAAATATGTCTTACAAACGTTCCGCTAGGTGGCGGTGATCCAATTCAGTACAAATTGGAGTTTACTTTAACGCGATCGAGTAGTTAAAAAAACTCGCACTAAGCACACAATACAAATTGGAGTTTACTTTAACGCGATCGAGTAGTTAAAAAAACTCGCACTAAGCACACTGATATGCACTTGACCATTTTTTTGATAATATAGCTTTTAACGTATTGTTAGACTTGAGCAATCAAATTGTATGAACATTCTAGCGAATTTATGCTAACAAAAAATGAGCAGGAGCACTTTAGCTAGAATTTTGCGTTTTAGCAAGCGTTCTAGCTAGCACTACCTCGAGTTTGTGCCGAGCTGAGTTATTCTCTCAAAATTTATTTTCCATCTCTTCCCAAATTTTTTGTACACCGGTATCTGAGTTAACTAAAGCTTTCCCTAAAATGATGGTTGGTAGCGATGTATGACTCTACGCTTGGCTCTTTTCTTTGTTCAGTTCAACAAATTTTTAAACAGTATACCGGCAACTTCTTACTGCAAAGTTCAACGTATAAAAATATCCTTTAAAAGATTTACTTGCAAAAACAAATGCTATTAATCATTTTATAAACGCTTGATCTTTGGTTACAAAACCAGAGCATGTTTTGTATTTAAAGTTTTTTATTTTACCAATACGATACAAAATTGCTTAATCCAGCCTCTGCCGTGCTACATTCAACTTTTGTAGAACTAAGTAAATAAACTTATTTGGACTTTGTTATATGAACGTACCTAGGCACTAATCTATACTCGTACTACTTAGATGAGAATTTGTTGAGAAAAAAATATTTTACAACAGTAGGAGAGAATTTTAGAAATCTGAACCTGTGCGCAAAAGGTATGTATTTTATTTGTTTTTGCGCACAGACGTAACACGTATGTCAATTATGGTAAGCAGGAAAATGGTAATTGAGTATTAGCTAATAATGTTATAATACAAAAAGTTCCCCATTACAATTCCATAAACAATAATCATCTGAAGTTTCAGTACCCTGACCCTATATCTATTAAACAGATAAAACTATTTCGCATAAGATGTCCAGGTTTCAGCACCGTATACGAGTGTACTTAGAACTCAACTTTGATGCACAATCATTTAGGTCTTGATAGTGAGACGGTTGTTGTTCGACACTCTAGTCCAAAGCCTCCGATTTCCACATCTAACGACAGATTATTCCAGATATTGGAACCTATATAGTAAAATTGGTCTACTATTTCTAGAGCAACGCCATCCAACAGGATAGTCGGTTTCTGATTGTATGTGTAAGGACGATATATATATAAATAAAAATATTGATAAAAGATTTTTATAAAACCTTATTTGAATTTGCCAAATGAAAGACATTATACATGATAAGATTTTATTTTATGTAAAAATAAAAAAAATAACAAGTTTATAATACTCTGCGAATAATTCATGATAATATAACTTTTGCATACGATTTATAAAAAATACATCGTAAGTTCGATTATTCACATAGTGAAATAGAAAACCAATTACAAAATATGTACATGTTAACGTTTAAAACTTCTATTTTGGCAAAGTAAAACAAATGATTTATTAGGTCATTCATATGAATTCGTCATATGGTTAATACAGTCATTCAGAATACAGGCATCAGCAATTATAGAAACAGGTATGATATGAAACATTTGCATCTTGGCTTAGGGAGCTGGTATTCAAACTTGTATCTTCTTATTTACTACTCTTGTTCACAGTACCTCTAGGTTCGAATAAATAACATTGATGATACGCACTGCCCAAAACTCCAGTAAAGTAAGGTATATGGTTATAAATTAAGTATTGATTTTCTTCTGCGGCGTTTCTGAAACTGTGAGCACTTTTCCTACATTCATTTACGAAGAAATCCATAAAGTATCGGTTAGATTTGATCGCCTCTGCTGTACTTGGATAGTGTTTGTTAAGTTTCCATTCGAATGAGCTTTTTTCTGGATGAAATTGGACTCCGTAGAATGGATACCTGTAAAAACCGAGAGGATTGATAGAAAAAATCTGTAGAAATAGTACAGGTTCAAGTTGAAGTTTTGGTGATTAGAAACTACTTCGTTCTAACATATTGTTACACATGAGTGCTCTGACATTATTAGCCAGTTGGTAAAATAATGTTCAACTACATTTTCACCAGCAAGCTATAATGTCCCACTGTTGGTCTCGGGTCTCCTCTCAGGGAAAGCCATACGTCCCCACGTCAACGTGGGTTTCAACCACACATTGGGTCAACCCAATGTGTGGTGGGGACTGGTAATACTATGTAGTGGCTACGTAATCTTGCCGTTGAATGTAAGCCGCCCGAAGACCTCCAAATAAGTTTCACAACTGTTATCCTCTAATGACAAATAGGACCGACTGCTTAAAGTGATTCTTACACTTCACGACATCATTTATTAATAAATATATGTATGTATAAAAATAAATTTTAATAACCTTTTATAAACTCTCGTTCGCAGAATCAGCTGATTAATTTCATTGCAATAGAATATACTTAGATAAATACAGTGTTGTATATAAAAAAGGGTCACTATTATTTCATGCTTTTAAACTTACCTCGTGTGTTCAATAGAAGCAATGAATTCTACACCATAGTGATCATCTGAGTAGGAAGTTACTCGCCAATCCTTAGTCAAATTGTGAGACTTCAGATTCTGCAAAATTAAACGCATTAAAGATACTCTACTTCATTGAATACTTATACTTGTATATATGATAATGTTTTAGTTGACAAACTGTTATTTACCATTGCATTCTCACAAACGAAAATCTCATTGATCAAAACAAGTCGGTCTTAGAATATAGTATCAAAATGTGTTTAAGGAATTATATTCATTAAACCGACTTTTTTGAAATTAACCCAGCCAAGTCTAGTTGCAAACGTTTTTCGTTTATTCTCCTCTTTGCTTTCGACGCCTTTATTCTCTTCTTTGATTTGACAAACGCATTTGAGTGACACTAGCACTCAGTCACGTGATCACAAGAACTATTAACCAATCAAACAAGAGAATAGAGTCGTCAGCAATTGCAGAACGAGAAACGTTTTCAACTTGACTAGGCGGGCTTAATCTTTTTTCTAAGGAGAGGCCTATATACACACTAAAGTAAAAGATTTCAATAGAAATGCGATAATAATTATTTTTGGCAATAAGGCCGCCCATTGTGCATTACAAATTTCTTTTTCGTTAATCATCAACAACCCGAAAGCGACCCACTGCTGGGCAGATGACGTATGGCCTTAACCTTCTCTTGAGAGGCAAGAAAAGGTTAAGGCCATAGGTCACCACGATGGCTGAGTGCGTGTTGGGGACCGTCAAGACACGATGTTGCTACGTAAATTTAGCCGTTGGATGTTTTCAAACCGCCCGAAGGCCTCCAACTATGTGTCACCACTGTTATTATACTAATATCTATGATTACAAACAGGACCAACTGCTTAACGTGACCTCCGGATCAAGGAAAAGCTCATAACACATCATGCCACTAACGGTCACCCATCTAGGTACTGACCGCGCCGGCGTTACTTACCCTCGGTGATTGTTACCAGTCACTAAGGCCACTCGGCTATGAGCACTTTCTTATATATTATAAAGAGTTTTCTATCTATCTTTCCACTCTTGGTTAAATTTAAATCAAGTATGTACTTACTTCATCTACAATACAAAACTGGTGAGCATTGACTGTGACATTTTCATGTTTAAGCAAATAAACAATATCTTCTGGTGCATTTTTAAACATCTTGCTGTCTTGGAAATCTGAAAATAATTACAAAGAATTAGAATCTAATTAAGTATACTTTATTATTTATTATTATAAATTATTTATAAATTTTTATCACATGGAAACTTTAAAATAATAATTACGCTATTTAATAATTGATTATAGTCGAATACTTTCATATCATAAGTCATAGACAAGAATCACAGGTGACAATGATATAATCCTATCCCTAGATGATTATTATTGTTCGTTCATTGGTTTGTTAGTTCCTTTAAAATAGAACGTGGTCATGGGTGGCATTATTATCGTAGATCATCTCGCGATAGCATCAGGTCTTCGGTGGAGTGTCTTATTTAAAACCATCAACCATGGGCTGTTATTCAATATCCTGACTGTATTTCGTGATCGAGAGCTACAATAAATTGATTGTACGATAATTATCATCATTCATTCATTATATCAATTAAAAATATGAGAACTACTAACTTTCCCAGTGGATTTGAGTTTATCTGAAATAAATATTTGCAGATCATACAAATATTTGGTCTGACCTGTAAATTTACCTGAGATCTCAAGCACTACAGTCGAATTGCTAACACGGATCTACCGAGGTAGTTAGTATGACCCAGGTCACTGTGAGACATAGAAGATTTTATGGTAAATAGCCCAAAGGGGGAAAGATAACGTGACTCCTTCGCCTCACTTAGTTTATTTATCTGAATTTAACTTTTTTTTTATTTATGTATAAATAATTGAGTGATTGAATTAAATTGAAATGACTGCTCATTTGACTTAGTGGTTTAAGAGGTCGCCACGCTGCTTCCTACTGCGCACAGTTTCGTGGGTTCTAATCCTATACGGGATAATACTCTACGACACATACCTTAAAGTAATTAACAAATCGGACTAGTTCTTCCTGAGATGAGCGCGTTCAATCATGTAAACAAAAAACTCTTCAGCTTCATAAAATTAAGTATAGATATGGACCCTCGTCGGTAAAATGTTATTGTTAGCACTAGCAGTTCAAACGTTATTATTAATCTCTTAATGGTGCAAATAAATATTAATTTGGGTACAAACATTTAGTTGGGGTCAAAATCGTTTAACAATCGATATATTATGCATGTTAAGCATACTTTGACTGCCTTGTTGGTCTAGTGGTTAGCGTACGCTAACTACTAGACCAACAAGGCTGCTGATTAAAAGGTCTAGGGTTCGATTCCCGGGTCGGACCAAATATTTGTGTAATCTACAAATATTTGTTTCGGAGTCTGGGTGTTTTCTATGTATAATATGTATGTATTTACAAAAGATAAGTACTTTTATGTATTTATATCAATTGTTATGTACCCATAATACAAGCTCAGCTTAGTTCTGGATTAGATGATGTTGTGTGTGTCCGAAATATTTATTATTTATTTATTAATTACTTTCTCTTTATTAACATAATAATAATCTTTAATAACTTTATATCAAAATTAATACTAAGATTAAAATAGACAAATAAATTTAACAACGCAAGAAAACAGAAAATAAAGTAATTTATCCCTTTTTTTTACGCGGGGAATGCTTTTCGCACCGGTCTACCCACTAAACCCCGCGGCGGCCTACCTCGGCAGTTGGGAGGGACACCAGGAACGCATCAGCGGCTTCTGGAGTCCCCCCTGCCGTACCCCAAAGACTGAGGTACATCCCGGGGTGACTATTTTCACCCCCAGGACAGGACGGTGCAGCGCCTCATATCGCTCTACGCAGTAAGAGGCGCAACACCAACCCACCCTGGCAACACCCCCCAGCCGCACCGGGGGTGTCACCTGTCTCGGGTCGTTTGCAGCGGTCACATCTCCCCAAGATGTAGCCGCAGCGACCCTTAAGCGACGATTGGGGAGCTAGCGACCTCTGCCGCGTCCCCTTCGCCGCCTCCTTCGAGCGGGATCGGCCCTTTCCCGATCCCGCTCTGCGGCCTCCTTCTGTAGCATAACGTCCTCACAGAAGGAGACTCGTCACTCGCCAGCATTGCCGCGACCAATGCAGGTGGTGACAGGTTTCGTCCGATCCGTCCGACCAAGACTCGACGCTCAGACTCCCAAGCAGGGCAGTCTTCCAGCGTATGCTGAGCGGAGTCCCGGTCGGACCCGCAGTGGTGGCATTGTGCCGTAGCCTCACGTCCGATTCTATTCAGATACTCACCGAAACAACCGTGTCCGGTGAGTATCTGAGTTAGTCGGTAGGTGACACAGTCGGTCCTCTCTATCCAAGCTCCGAACGGCAGCAGAGCAGGCAGAAGAGGCAGAACGGCTCCGACAGCGCGCTGGCTGGCACAGCCCTGTGTTTCAAGCCGTGCCCGCCAAGCATGCAGGGCTTGCGTGTGTGCGTTCCGCCGTAGCATTCCGGGCTCGTGATCCGGCGCTATCTCTTCGACATTCCGACCGACAGATCGAATTTGGTCGTAGACCATCGTATCCATGTCGGCCAGAATGTCGAAGGGTGGAGATCGCGCCAGGATCGTCGCTGCCTCGTACGAGATAGTGCGGTAGCCCCGTGCGATCCGTATGGCCATCAACCGCTGCAGACTCTTGACTTGAGCTTTGCAGCGGGAGGAACCCATAGAGGACCATTGATCGCACGACGCCCATGTAGAGGCAGCGAACTTCTTCCCGTCGCCCAAAGTAATTTATCCCTAGAAATTATTTCTTGAAATGTCATAATTACCTTTTGTAAAAGTTAGTGGTAGATTATCGTAAGAATAACAACGTATTCTGTTCTCAGGATATCCTCGTCCTGATTCTAAAATGATGAAGAGTTCAAAACCAAGGCAGGTTCCGAATAGTGGAAAATAGTCGCCAGCGTCGTTCATTTCCTTAGCAATTGTCATTATATGCTCTCCGGCGTCAGCATAGCCGTTGGACTGGTTGAAATATGTTGCGCCACCGGGGAATAATACACTGTAATTGAAAACAAAAGTTTTTTGAATTTCTGGTTCACAAAAGAAAACTCACAAAGAAGATTTTAAATTTACTAATATTAAAAAGAGATTTGTATTTTAAATAAATCAAATAATGTTCAATGTTAACAATTGTTTTATGTGCACTATTATATCTGATTATAATAATATATGCTACGTAGTTGACTGGTCTCCGTTGAGACTGGCTGCCTGGTCGAAATCGGCTAGGAAAGTACAATATTCAATACTTTAAAATTTAAGCTACCAACTCTTTCATTCTTTTGAAATTATTCATTTTCCTGTTATTAAAATGATGCTTTTATCAAGGAATCTTTACTTAATTTAATTTATTTTGCAAAGTTAAATTCTGGATTTTGTATTTTTGGATAGTACCGAATTTAGTAGACATGAAAATATTTCAATAATAATATTAATAGCTTATTGAATGAATTTACAATACAGTAAAAGCTTGTTAAATCTTGAATCGACTGGGAACGTTAGTAGGCCTCATATTTCTAATTGAGGGTAGACGTGAGTTTAGCGGGTGAGGAGAATGTTCTTGTACATTCACTTTATTGAAGCACTCGATCACGAAATACAGTTAGGACATTAAATAGCAGCCCATGATTAATAATTTTAAATAAGACACTCCACCGAACACGTGGTGCTCACACGAGATGATCCGCGATAACTGTGCTCGTCAACGACGACGTTCCCTCTTTAAAGGAACTCACGAACGAATGAACGAACAATAATCATCTAGGGAAGGGATAAAATCATTGTCACCTGTGATCCTTGTCTATGACTTATGACATGAAAGTAATCGACTAAAATCAATCATTCAATCGCGTTATTATTATTTTAAAGTGACAATGATTCCCATCCCTGCGGTCACCGGTCGCACGCGCCAGTGCCCGGTGTTGCGTCAGTGTCTTACCTTCAGACACTTAACAGTGTTGCCAGCTAAAATAATCGATACGCCGGCACGGCCATACTGACAATCGCACGTCCCTGTGCGATCACTCACCTCTACAGCTCTCGTACTCCTCGTCAATCAGAGAGAAAAAAATCGCTCGTCCATCACTGACTCGCTACCAATTCATGACACCTGTTTAAAAAGATCTCGATCTTTACCCCTCGCATCTGAATTAAACACACTGGGCGGACACCTGACCTCAGGCGTCCCTTCGACCATCCACCAACTCGCATGGTGTATCGGACCTGACAACCCGTCAGCGCCCCTTCCACCAATCACACACACACACACACACACTGGGCAGACAACTGACCTCAGGCGTCCCTTCGACCGATCACCAACTCACATGGTGCCTCGGACCGGACAACCATCAGCGTCTCTTCCACCAGTCTCATCGCGTAGTCTGATCAGGTGCATCGATCCGGTTTACAGACCAGCTCCATTTTTCAGATACGCGACTACCAACTACCCATCAACCCTACTATAAATCGCGAAGTCTGATCAGGTGCATCGATCCGGTTTACAGACCAGCCCCATTTTTCAGATACGCGCCTATTAACTACCCATCAATAAGGCTACATACCGCGTAGTCTGATCAGAGGCATCGATCCGTTTTCCAGACCAGCCCCCTTTTTCAGACACGTGCCAACCGAGTACCCATCCAGTGTACGCTCGTTACGTTACGTACGTACGCACGCTCTGGATCGATACTCTACGTACGTTCTCTGGATCGGTTCTCGATAAAAGAACAGAATATACACAAATGAATTGCGCAACTGAAATAACAATTGGCCAGACACGTTTTCCGAAGAAACTACGATAGATGAAGTCATATAACTATTCTGGCGACCCTGAACAGGAAGTCGAAGTGTTGGTAGACCAGCTGCCAGGTGGTCGGAAGATATAAAGAAAGACTAGACACACCGCATCCAGAAGCGTATGGTAAACCATGTAGGAAGCATATATCCAACAGTGGATGCAAATATGCTGAGAAAGAAGAAGAGTGCACAAACGTTATAAACTCACCTTTAGTACTCGTCATGTTCGGAGGCAGAGGCTAAAGTATGTGGACTAGCTGATGTCGATGCTGCATCACTTTCCTCATAGGATATTATGTCCATTGTCATGACTATAGATTTCGAATTTCATGAGCATACTTACAGGTTAGGTTAGACCCACCAACGTCTCTCAGCTCGTCTCTATAATGATGTGGTACCTTGACAATAAAAGTACCTTACCTTTGAACTTTCACTGTAGTTTGATTTGGTTACACTCGCTATCCTTGATAAAGACGGAATTGCCAGCACTGAATGGACTCACTATTGCTCTACTTCGGATGAAGCGTTCTACCTCTGACGTATAGTCTTTTGATATTTTACATTGCTCGTTTGTAAAGCATTAATTCCGCAGGGGAGTAGCCTGTTACTCTGGATCTAGTGGTATTAAAGGCAAGCTGAACTTACAGAAGTTTTGTTTGGTTTGTTCTCTACTATTGTGAGCAGACATTTTAGAGTACGCATTATACGCTTGGCGTTAGCCCTACCAGAACCAGTACCAATAAAGTGAAGCTGTACACTATGCCCACATCAACACCGTTTGAAGTTTGCACCTATATAACACCTACGTTAGTCTGCTTTTACACGCTTCGGTGCACCAAATAGGCAAACAGCCCTCTTGAGGGATTGAATTAAGGTAGGAGCATCGAGAGATGCTGAGTAATGAAAGACACGCACTCCCTCTCATCGTCTTTACCACCTAATCCCCCCGCAATATCTATGTGAATCGCATGTCAGGACCCGTGTCTTTAGGCATTGATGAAGGCCAACTTGCCAAGCCTAAAGGCCCCAGGCGACCGGAAACAACCACCAAGGGCAAGCAACGACGGCGCGGCCAGAACCGGACGGGCGACCACCCGTGGCACGACACGCCACGAGCGCCCCCGCAACCCAAAGGCCACGCCAAGCAGCCAGCCTCGGCTGCTGCCACAAGGCAGCATCCGCACAGCCCAGCTGGAGGCCCTCCAGGAAAACAACATTCAACGGCAAGACCACGCAGCCGCAATGCGTCCCGCAAGTCCACAACCAGCGCGGTGACGCACGGCGTCAATCCCCACCAAGAGGAGACCCGAGCCCAGCAGCGGAAACCACGGGCTGCTGACGAAACTTGTTGGGACCCGGAGCAGTCTTTCGAAGCGTTGCATACTATATAAGAATCAATAAACTTACGTACCTACTTGATCATCTCTGGAAACCAATAATGCTCAAATAGTTCTTAGTTTCTTAATTTCCGAAGGAACATGATTAATTAAGGTCCACGTTAAGGATCACGGAGTTATTGGTAACCGGAAACTGGTTACCCTTACGCACATCATGGTGCGAGTAGTCTGAGGTTTCTTTGTTCTTATTTTTGTTAATGAGGTCACGAATTTTGATATCACGATTTTGTTCTACCGCTAACTACCCTTGATAAAGTTAACACTCAGCGCCATCTCGCGAAGAAACACTGAACCACGAAGAACACACGGTATGAACTACACGGAGCAACTACCAATCCTGAATCGCGATGAGAAACTATCGAGCTGATTAGCACACACACACGACATCCCAACATCAACCATTGGGCAGCGGCCCAGCAGACACGACCACCTCGCCTGGTCGGAGGATCCCCTCTCTGTGTCGGAGGAACACGACACCCGGTCCTCTACAATATTCTAATAATGTACTGGCATTAGACTCATCACAAACTGTTTTTGGGATTGGATGTCTAGACAAGAAATCAGCATGTTACTTGTTGGCACCTTATGCACAATATTAAATCCTGTAGAAATACCCACCACTAATGGTGTATGCTGCCCATACAAACACTGTTTAAAGATCTCGACTACTCAGGCGACTATCATAGTTTCTAGTTCCTACGAATGAAATCGCGATTCTGCGTCAGTCGTTCGTCAACTAAAATATGACACTAAGATATGACAACATGTAGCAAACCATTCTTTCTTTGAATGATTATGGCCCCATAACCGTTAGAAACATCATCAGTGTGAAACTCAATAGCTGCCGCCTCACGATCTAATATTGTTAGTACAGACTCCTGAGCTAAGTATTTGAACAGTTTTCTTTTAAATATTGTCATGTAGGTCCATCCACCTTATTGTCCCCTTCAGTAAATAAAGTGGGCCTACCATACGAGTATTATTTGGGTATAAAGTTTCTGAAGTAAGAGGCAAGGTCCAAGAACGGTCTATTCTGAGTAGCAATCTTCGTGGTAGGAAAATCGACCATTTCTCCTGCTCTAACTACACGATCCACAAAATGTACTCCTGTTCTCATGAATTTACATTTCTATAAAAAAAAAGGAAAACTGCGTCTGGCAATGCTCTCAGGGTTAAAACAACGTTCCAGACAATGGGAAAGTTTATCAGAGAAACCAAGTCCATAATCAATGTAAACCAGCGCAACGCTATATCTAAGTTTATTACTAAGCCTTGTTGATACACCTTTGATAGACTGCAGCCGAATTTCTACGATCAAAGGGCTTAGTTAGATACCCATATAGACAATCTTGTGAGGGTGAGGAACTACCGTAAATAACTTAGGCTTCTAGGAGGGCTGAAACTTTTTCGTCTTTGAACATTCTTATATTGGTGAATAGGGTCTACCCGTACATCTCCTGTATAGATGCGATGCCCTGGTACACCATCGATAAAGAATTCAGAATATTTGCGTAACTAAATTAAGATCAATAAGATTTTTGATTTGACTTTGTCCACACAGTTTAAGTCAGTATCTATATCCTCAAGAGCTTAGCTTAGTTTGGGTATGCTTTTCGCTGAAACTCACTTACTTTTGTAAAAAAAAGCAATACGGTTAATTTGCACACTGACGTACTCGTTTAAAAAAAATCACTGCCTATAGAATTACTTTACCTTTTATCGTTCCTTTCGGCACAACGTAAAATAGTAACTTAGTAGTAGATAGTATTTGCGAAACATCTTACGGTTCCTTTTTTTTTTTTCTTCCTTTTTTTTTTAACTACCCCCGATACTACGACACTGTGTAAAATACTAACGAAAAGCATGCCCACTATCAACGAGAAAATAAAAAGAAACGATCTCACCGGATTCTGCGTTGCTTTTGCTCCTCGTCGATTCATGTTTACAGATGTGCACCTCCTTCATTGTTATAGCTCCGAACCCTTGCGCTCTTCACAAACCCAAACCGACGCGACATATCCAGCCTGTCCGCCTACGTAGCTGAGGTCTGTCAGAAGTCTCATTAAGACGGCTCTTCAGAACCCTCTCGCTGTTTGCGACACTCGATAGAGAAAATCATGAGCAAAATGCTGTGCCCTTGTGTGCCAAAACGCTGACATATCGTCGTGGTCAAAACAAATCAGCCTTACGGTAATGTTAAATTCCGATTGTTGCGGATTAGCGGTCGCCAGTGATTGAGATTTTCATCAAAATGTTTTGTGGCCAGTTTGATTGTCCGGGCTGCTCACTGCTGTTCACTTTATTTATTCTCCTCAGGTGGTTACCCTGCGTATCCCACTTCTGATGTTAAATCTTGAATCGACTGGGAACGTTAGTAGGCCTCATATTTCTAATTGAGGGTAGACGTGAGTTTAGCGGGTGAGGAGAATGTTCTTGTACATTCACTTTATTGAAGCACTCGATCACGAAATACAGTTAGGACATTAAATAGCAGCCCATGATTAATAATTTTAAATAAGACACTCCACCGAACACGTGGTGCTCACACGAGATGATCCGCGATAACTGTGCTCGTCAACGACGACGTTCCCTCTTTAAAGGAACTCACGAACGAATGAACGAACAATAATCATCTAGGGAAGGGATAAAATCATTGTCACCTGTGATCCTTGTCTATGACTTATGACATGAAAGTAATCGACTAAAATCAATCATTCAATCGCGTTATTATTATTTTAAAGTGACAATGATTCCCATCCCTGCGGTCACCGGTCGCACGCGCCAGTGCCCGGTGTTGCGTCAGTGTCTTACCTTCAGACACTTAACAGTGTTGCCAGCTAAAATAATCGATACGCCGGCAAGCTCTTTATTCGCGGGGTATACGTTCCATGAATATGCCGCGAATACAGAAACCGTGAATACGGAATGGTAATTTATATGGGATTATAGGGGATATGTTCCTAGGTTACAAAATAATAGGCAATGGTTTGAAAAGTTTCTCATTTTTTTTAGTTGACATTATAGATTAGGAAGAGAGCGGTAGAAACGTGTTACTCGATCACAATTTTTGTACCGAACCGAACAGCAACATTTAACAATATACTTTATTCATTACGGAACAAGGTTGCTTTCATTCCGTTTGTTTACATTCTCAAAAACTAATCACGGCGAAGGTGGCTTATATCAAAGTCCTCGGCGACATCATTCAACAACATAGGCAAAGTTGTACTGAGATCTATTTTACTTTTTTTATTAGTCCATTTTACGGTATTTACAAAGAATATTGGGTTGGATACCTATTGAAATATTTTTATTATTATGTATGTACTTATTAGATCCGCGAATAAAGAAATTTTTTGCCGCGAATATAGGAATTGGGTCGCATTTTTCTAATACCGGCTCTACACTCGCGCGTGACGTCGCGCCATGAATTCACGCCGTGAATTCACGCCGTGATCCGCGCAAGAACTGTGTCCCTCCACACTCGCAAAGCTTCACAGTCTTGTTCGCGACTATGATGGACGACGACGTGATTTTTGCTGCTAATGTGTCACTGCTTGCAATTGCGTATTATAATTACCTTTGTGTAGTTAAGAAGCACACAAAAAAGAGATGGAGAAGAAGACGTTGGTGGATGAAACGAATCCATCGCAATAGAAACAGGTAAATTTTGGAGCATATTTTATTTTTTTCTGTATATTCTTAATGCTATAAATACTTTACCTACCTACTTTATTTTTTCAGTGCAACAATGGATGAACAGTTGAGTAAATTAGTTGCTGAACCATCAGGAGAATTTCATAAGTTTACGAGAATGTCACAGTCGGATTTTGATAACTTATTAGGCAAAGTTTTACCAATGATATCCAAACAAGACACTCAATTAAGACCATCGATCCCAGCTAAAATACGCCTTGCCATTACATTGCGATATTTGGCTACTGGAGATAGTTTCGAAAGTCTCCACTATTTATTTAAAATTTCACATCAACTAATATCGAAGATTATTCCAGAAGTATGTCATGCTTTGAATGAAGCCCTAAAGGATTAAATCAAGGAAGTTAAAAATAATTTATTGTTAAAATTATTTATTAATCATAGTATTCAATAATTAAACGTTAAAAATCAGAAGTAAGTATTTGTACTATTTATTAATCAGTCTTTTAAAAATGTATAAATTAAAAAAATCAAGCCTTACTGAACGCGGCGTCAATCTTCTTTTCATCATCATTTTTGTATTCTTGAGTAGCTGTTCGAATACATTCATTTGATGTTATGATGATCTGTGAAGCAGCACGAGTTGGGTTTTGTTCGGGAATATGGATTTCTGGAGGTGACAAGTAGTGGTGAATTGATGGTTCGGTGTAACTGCTGTGTGAAGTATGTGCTCTATGGAAGTATGATGTAGATGGTTCCGAATTCGCTGTGGTTTGTGACAAGTGGTGGTGCATTGATGGAACGGAGTAACTGCTGTGTGAAGTATGTGAGCTCTGGTATGTGGGCGAAGGAGTTGGAGATGCAAGAGAATATGGTGAAAATGATGCTGAAGTACGTTGCTCATATTTAGGTCAATTACCAACGCACGCACAACCACTCCCTACGATGTCTTGTACGCTACTGCAAAAAACTGCGAGTGTGGATGCCTTCTCGTTCGCGTGCCGCGAACCCTTTGTCGGGGGCCAAAAAACCGACACCGATCGGGGAACGGTGCGAAGCGCGAACGAGAAGTGTGAACAACATCCACACTCGTGATTCGCAGTTGTCGCGGGCTTTCGCGGTCGTTCGCGCCGCGAGTGTAGAGCGGGCATAATCCGCGAATAGTGAAAACGCGAATGAAGGAAGCGCGAATAAGGAGCTTTTACTGTATTTAATGCTCCTTTAGGAGACTAGTAAACAAAAGTAGGTACATATATTTATTTCCACTTACTTAAATGAACTAAGTCGTTCTTGTAAAATATTAAAAAATCGGCCAAGTGCGAGTCGGACTCGCCCATGAAGGGTTCCGTATCAGCAAGTAATATCATATAAAAGTTTTTGTAATTCGTTGTAAGCTTGATTGATGTTTTTATAATAGTGTATTGATAGAATGAAAGGTAAAATCCGATTTACGATTTATGACGTATTATAAAAAAACTACTAACTAGATTTCGTTCAAACCAATTTTCGTTGGTAGTTTGCATGGTAATGTACAACATATATTTTTTTTAGTTTTATCACTCTGTTATTTTAGAAGTTACAGGGGGGGGGACCAACATTTTACCACTTTGGAAGTGTCTCTCGCGCTAACTATTCAGTTTAGAAAAAAATCATGTTAGAAACCTCAATATCATTTTTGAAGACCTATCCATAGATATCCCATACGTATGGCTTGGATGAAAAAAAAATTGTTGAGTTTCAGTTCCAAGTATGGGGACCCCCAAAATTTATTGCTTTTTTTCTATTTTTGTGTAAAAATATTAAAGCGGTTCACAGAATACATCTACTGACCAAGTTTCAACAGTATAGCTCTTATAGTTTCGGAAAAAAGTGTCTGTGACATACGGACGGACAGACAGACAGACAGACAGACAGACAGACATGACGAATCTATAAGGGTTCCGTTTTTTGCCATTTGGCAACGGAACCCTAAAAAGGATGTTATATACAATGGATATACATATAATAGGCATATTTATACAAGTATGTGTATATCTATACATCTGTCGCTCATACCGACAGTGTATGACTCACTCACTCTAATCCTAGCCGTATCAGTACGTGAATATACACATGGATACAAACAATGTTTTACTAACTTAAACGCTGAACGCGTCTTTTGTTTCACGAGTAATCGCAAGTTCCCCTCATAGTCTGTTAAATATGTCCAATGTTTTAATAACATTGTCATGACCAACCTTTTCTACAAATTTGAATAACTTTTACAATTTATCTATATAAATTATGTAATAAGAATTATGTAATTTTAAATACACATACCCATTTAGTTTTTCCATAAGGTTCCGGTAGTACGACCGATCTTTGCCAATCCTGGAAATATATTAATATTAAAAAACCTCCGTGGTAAAACACTTTGAAACAATTGTAATGTAGACACTTAAACTTACATGATGGGTACAACCCTAGCCCCAGAAGATTCCACATCTTTAACGTACCCAGCCGCGATATAGCTGGTGTAGTTTTCTTCAGGGAACTTTGTGTGGAGATAAAATGACTGTTCTTGTGATAAAACACCGATTATCGGTCTATTATTCACTACACCATCATCTTTTGCGGTCACAATTGTCGCGCCTTCGCAGTAGAAGAAATATACTACCACAATTAGCAGAGCGATCTTCATGATGACTATCGTACGCCAACCCTCTACTAAACTTAGCCACCTGAAATAATAGATTTATAGTTAGACATTTATCAAATATTAATCTTAATATCTAATCAGCACTATATAGAATCAACTCGATAAATAAATCTCCGGACTTATTGGGATTAAAGAGAACACTAACACACATAATTTCAAATGGCAAACACTAACCTTACCAGTATATAATTTATGCCATCGTTCACTAAACAAATTAAGAGGTTTCGTGCGAGCTGACGCGCGTGCCCGTGTTTTGTGAGCAACTGCAGTCTAAAAATAAGTTCCATTCCTACGGAATGAAAACAGTAACATTGTTTTGATAGCACAACTTTATCAGGGTCAAGTTATTTCTTCTTAATTATCTGTCATTACTCTCTACTACTATTAGAGAAGTTTTATTTAGTTATATATGAAGTTTGATTGTTAAAAAGTAACGAATAAACAAAACTATAGCCGAAAATCGATCAAAGTGGTGTTTAATGGGAGAGGAAACGCTGAAGATGCGTCTAATTATATGTATATTCCACTGATATATTAGTAGGTACCACTGTTCGCTCAGCGGTCGAAATTCGGCCTAATTCATTTTATTATTTTTTTTAGCTTTTTGCACTGCTCCACCATGTAAACTTTAACTGTGTCAAATTTCATACTTCTCCGTTCGCATAATTATCGTAAAAAGGGTACAAAGTTTCTACTTCACGTATAACGTATACAGATTAGCCACTTTTCACATAAACTGCATCGTTTTCTTAAATTTTTATCATTATTTTAATGAAGATTCTAAACGGAAAACGAACCACGAAGAAGGACAGAGCCCGTGTTTAAATAGCGACAGTTTATTTGAAGTACAGAGGGAGTAAACGAACAGACGAGTCACGTGATTGTAAGAGACTGAAATGTATAAGCATATACTCAGAACATATAAGCTCCATATGGTTAACCGTAAAAGGTAGTCTTATAAAATTTAGGCTGGAGTTTCAACGATCGATCCGAACAGGATATAGCACCACTGCAAATGCACATGATTTTGACTCTTGATCGATCCGCGCTACAAAGTACAATTGCATATTTTCATATAAATGAGCCTGCCAAAGTGATGAGTGATGAAATTAAGAATCCAAGAGTAGGGGTCACCATACTATTACGGCCTATTGAAATGCTCCTGCATCATTAGGCCTCCTGTTTCTCACTCACCAACGCAACACGACAGCATAAACGATGTCGTTTCAAGTTGGTCTTCTGTGAGGTAATCTCGCCCTGGTTGAGATGTACGTCGCTCTACTACTGTCATCAAACCATTTCCACGTTTAGATAGAAAACCACAATACGTGGTATTGAGGGCAAAGTAGAAGCACTCGGATCTGCATATTTGATGTTTAAGACACATCAGTAGTTTTTAATCATAAGTTTTTTTTTTTAGTATGAACATGCCATGCCATGCGATTAGTTACGATTTCATAAATATATTTAGGTCTTACCTGGATTTAGAACATAAATAAATGACTTTGTAAACTTCGATTAATTACAAAATTGTTCTACAATTAAATGAACATGTCACTTAGAAGGTATATTGAATAATTGCATATAATTGATGGGTATATATTATTTAAATGCAAATTAAGTAAGAAAGATGAGTGCGTGGTTTGTGCAGCTGAGTTGGGCGATGGAATCTTTACAGCTTGTACTGTACCCCAATCAATAGAAAGATACTTATGCGAGTGTTGATTTAGTTATAAATTTATAATACATACTATATAATTGCCGTTCAAGCTAATCTTTTGTAAAAACTATATTTACTTAGCAATTTAACTAAAAACATTGAGTATCTTTGTCACGATAACGAAAGCAAGCCTCTCGAATTAAAATATAAGTTACAGGCATCACTAATAAAATTATTCTTTTTGCATTACATTAAAGATTAAACATCCGGCTACGAGCAATAAGAGGCGAGGATGTATGAAAGGAACAAATGATGAATATTTCGTTTTCAAAGATGTAGTGCAGGCAACGTTGTGCGGGTTACCTTAATATATATATTTAAGACCATAAATGTATATAGTATACGTATTGAAGGACATGTGACCCAATGTACACATTGTAGATAAAAGACTGTAAACCCGATACAGTTCACAAAAATCGTATAAAATTTTGTTTCTCTAAATTGATTATAATTTTCATACAACAACAGACACAACACAACAAGAGAGTTATATCTTTATATGAATACCTTAAAACTCTCTTGTTATAAAAATATTTTTGTCTACTAACAGCAACTTCAAACAAATACCAACTTCAATACTTTCAGTCCTAATAGTTACTCAGTAGGTATAAATTATTATTCACTCAACCTTATCTTAAGTACCTATAAATAAACAATATTGTGTATCCCACATAATGACATGAGTTCAAATAAATTATCTTTATCTGATAAAAATTCGTTGATAAATTCTATTGATTATGTTTATCTTGTGTGATGGTGATGGATTGTATTTTTATTGATTATATAATATATTCATATTAAGCAATATTAAGGAATGAGATTTCTATTCCATGTATACGAACAATGTTTTCTCCTCATTGATGAGAATGCAGAGATAGAAGAATTGGCTTTTAATTTTTAATCTTCAGTTAGACTCTTAATTCATAGATAATCAAGAATATAAAAAAGAGAATAAAAAAAAATATATGTTAATTTTTTTGATTTTTATTGATTTTTATTGTAAACTATTTAAAAATATTTTTGTCTAGATTTTATTCACAAGCGTGTCATAGCTGTCAATGTATCTGCCTGAACTTATAAGTACATCAATAAAATCTAGATCAATTACCAAAACACAGACAGTGTTTTTACATTATTATTTTTAATATACACTGCTTACAAATTGGCATACCATTTACCTATACCTAACTCCATAAAACGCCTCGTAATGCACTGTCCTATAACTACATAGAATTTAACTGTAGCATTAATTCATCACGCTACAGACTGAAAAACATTGATTATATTTTAATTACGAAGCTATACAAACAATTTCATACATCCATGTACACATACGAAACTTTCTATTTTATGTTTACATCAATATTACGTAATCATTCGAAACATAAAGCGAATGAAAGCTTACCTTTAATAAATATCAACATATCGCACATTAACACACGGTAAAAGCTACGTATGCGAGTATACTGCATATCATTCAACATATTTTTATCAGTGCACTTAGTTACAAAATGAATTTTATTCTGTCACATACAGTTATCTTGTGATAATCAATGTTTTACAAGTCACGCATGCGCAATGGGTCATTCATTCGTATGCAGCTTTGACGGCCTTTTTGGCCAACCAAATTCATTCCAATGCAATAAATAAATGATTAAAGTGCATACATGTCCGATAAGAAGTAGAAACAAAACAGATCAACTAAACCTATGACATCCCTAATAATTACGAGTACAAATCAGCCGTTGCTGACTCATTATTTTTGTCGTGTTTTGTTGCGACCACCTTTATTATTATTAGCTCTCGTCTCTATGTTTTTTGGACTCGAATTTCTCGAGCAAATTTTAAAGACATAATTTTGTAGATCTTAGATATCCTGATGTTGATAAAAAGAGAAAGTGTTTAAAAGTCCTCTTCCTATTTAAGCTATACCCTACAGATTTTGAACAAACTTTCATTTTCAATTTCATAGCGATTCCCTTTACGTCAGTGTATGAAAATGAAATGTTGAAAACATATAACAACACGGTAGCGACTAGACCTACGCAGATGTTGCCCTCTGTTACAACATAAGCCCAAAGTAATGGTCATTACACTTTTGTGATACAGAATGTGTGTGTTAATTATTTTTTTCTTTTTAATTGTAATGTGTAAGTTTTTTTCTATAGCAACTGCTAAAATGAGTCTACTCTGCCTGATGGAAAACATGAACATATCCAAGAGTTCACAGGCGATTGTTTCTTTATGTATTTAAGTCTAAAATGTCCCACAGCTCGTATGTAGCGACATATAGACCGGTTATCGCGGTAAAGAGTAGCCCATATCCTTTGTCGAGAATCAGAGTATCTCTAAGCAAAATTTCATTAAAATCAGTCTAACAGATAGACAGCCACACTTTCAAATGTTGAAGTAATCGCAATTTGGAAAAAAAAAAGATAAAATGGGAGAAATGATTTTATTATTAGCAATACTAAATTATATACAGTTAGCAAGAGCAATAAGAAACCATTTTTCCCATGTAAAAAAGTTTATTTTTAGGGTTCCGTAGCCAAATGGCAAAAAACGGAACCCTTATAGATTCGTCAAGTCTGTCTGTCTGTCTGTCTGTCTGTCTGTCCGTCCGTATGTCACAGCCAATTATTTCCGAAACTATAAGAGCTATACTGTTGAAATTTGGTTAGTCGATGTATTCTGTGAACCGCATTAAGATTTTTATATAAAAATAGAAAAAAAACAATACATTTTGGGGGTCCCCATACATGGAACTGAAACTCAAAAAATTTTTTTTCATCCAACCTATACGTGTGGGGTATCTATGGATAGGTGTTCAAAAATGATATTGAGATTTCTAATATCATTTTTTTCTAAACTGAATAGTTTGCGCTAGAGACACTTCCAAAGTGGAAAAATGTGTGTCCCCCCCCTCTAACTTCTAAAATAAGAGAGTGATAAAACTAAAAGAAAAATATGTTGTACATTACCATGAAAACTACCAACGAAAATTGGTTTGAACGAAATCTAGTGAGTAGTTTTTTTTTAATACGTCATAAATCGTAACACGCAATTTACCTTTCATCCAATTAATACACTAGTATAAAAACATCGATGAACGTTACAACGAACTACAAGAACTTTTATATGGTGTTACTTGCTGATACGGAACCCTTCATGGGCGAGTCCGACTCGCACCTGGCCGCTTTTTATTTTAGCTTATATCCGCCCGCGTATGTGTCGCCGCTTTATTGCAGTTAAGAGCAGCGTATATCCTTCCATAAGAATCAAAGGTTCTCCATGCCAAATGTGACCATTTTACAGCGGTTTAGCCGCGAACGCGTGACAGACAGACAGATCAACTTTCGAATGCATGGATAAGTACTACTTTTTAACCGTCTTTTTGTACTTCACCGTAGTTGGGTAAAATATTAAGTATGTATTACAATTTAAAAGTGCAGTAATGAACGCTATTAAAACTATCAAGATTGTTGATTAGATTATTTTAATAGTTGCTAAGCCATTTATTATCATGACAAACTTACAATGTATAAGGGATTTACTAGAAATACTTGCAAATAAGAATTTTGTTATGAGTAATGAATAGATGTTCCTTCAATAAGGGAAAAAAATCTGTATAATTATAACACACACTTTTTTAAAATCTATCGACATGTTTTATAAGGTAGTAGAGCCACGCTGATTTCAACACGAACAGGTCAGTGCTCAACGGGAGTGGTGCTCTCACACAGAAGATTAACCTAAAATGGCAGCATTCATGCTGTCGTATTTCATTGTTGAGCAGGGCCAGATTTAGGGGAGGGCAACCAGGGCAACAGCCCCGGGGTCTCCACAATAGAGGGGCCCCCACAATAGAGACTTTGAATTTTTTTTCAAATTCAGACTAGCAAACACTGGTAAACAACAGCTCGGAAAGTTCCGTTAGTTAAAGCTAAAATTTAATTTTATATAGATAATTTTTCTTTCCGATTATATTTATATGTTCGTTAAATAATAAAATAGTCTATACTTGGTTTCACAATAAATTATTAATTGGAAAACTAGATTGACAAAACTTGTTCATTTTATTTGGAATATAATTTGGGACCAATGAGCCTCCACTCCTTTGTTGCCCCGAGGCCTCCACAGCTTTAAATCCGGCCCTTTTGTTGAGTGCAAGACTAGAAGCCCAACGATGCATAAGTATGTCGCTATGCCACCATAGTGTGGATCACTATGATAAGTATAATTGTCTGCATTCACAATGAGGATGGGGACCACACTTGGATTCTACTCATTCTTTCCATTAGGCAAAGTAGTCATTTTGGCAGGCTTAAATATAAAAAATCGGCCTAGTACGTGTCAGGCCACGCATAGAATAGGGTTCCGTAGTCACCCATAAATTAGGCCCTTATAACTCCTGAAATAAAAAAGTTATCAAAACCGCTATAGTTTTTCTTTAAAGT
This sequence comes from Phragmatobia fuliginosa, assembly GCA_932526445.1. Taxonomy (NCBI): domain Eukaryota; kingdom Metazoa; phylum Arthropoda; class Insecta; order Lepidoptera; family Erebidae; genus Phragmatobia; species Phragmatobia fuliginosa. The sequence continues at coordinate 10,629,651 of OW052071.1, forward strand.
TCAATATATGGACTACTACTGTGATTCTATTTAGGTTTTTTGAGCCCACCGTTTGAATTTCAGAGGTTAAATAACTCGCAAACGGATACCTAAATCGAAAAATAGTTTTAGCAACTTAGATAGCTAATGTGGTAGCTTTGCCCCACGGCCATACCCTTGATTCACAACGACAACCGCGGCTACAACCTCATGATGAGTCCCGAGGTTGTAGCCGCATACTGCACTGGCTGAGGCCAGTATAGTATAAATAAGGTTAGTTTTTGTTACTTTATACTTATATTTTACAAACTAGGTACCTACTTTTAATGCGGTTTTACGTCAATATATAAAGTGATTCAAGAGAAAAGTTTATGTATTTAATATATGCATATTACGGTAAAGAAAAACCCCGAATTAAAAGACCGTGACTTGGGACATGTAAGGATTTAGTTTTAGATAAATTACACATGTAATTGTTTATTCAAGATGGGAATCCAACCAACGACCTCGGCACAGCAGCCAAGATCAGTAACCTAATGGTATAGTACCATTATGCCAACAAGTAGTCATAATTACCTTCGGTTTTCTACAAAGCGAAGATTCTTCCTTAGTTCTAATTCCGGTTCAGATTCGGTTATTAATCTGCTAAGCCCATTTTCTTTAGTATTATTCTGCAGTTTAAACAACATATCCTATCGTTTGTTGAGTTCCGATGGACGTAATGGACAAAGTTAGCATCGATGCGTTGATTCTGTAAAATTGTATATGATATTAAGTTTAAGAACGAAAATGCTTAATTTTACAATAGTGAGTTGGAGAGCCATGTTCAGCGACCACATGATCAGAAGACCACGATAAGCCGATGATGATAATAATAGGTATGTTGTTGTTGTTGTAAACATGAGTGAAAAGATTTATCTAATATACTTACGGATTTTAGATAACGTTAAACAAAAGAACTGAATCTATAATAAAAAAGCGGCCAAGTGCGAGTCGGACTCGCCCATTAAGGGTTCCGTATCAGCAAGTAACATGATATAAAAGTTCTTGTAGATCGTTGTAACTTTCATCGATGTTTTTATACTAGTGTATAGACTGGATGAAAGGTAAATTGCGTGTTACGATTTTTGACGTATTAAAAAAAAACTACTCACTAAAACTTGTTCAAACCAATTTTCGTTGGTAGTTTACATGGTAATGTATAACATATATTTTTTTTAGTTTTATCACTCTCTTATTTTAGAAGTTAGAGGGGGGGGGGGGACACATTTTTCCACTTTGGAAGTGTCTCTCGCGCAAACTATTCAGTTTAGAAAAAAAAAAATTAGAAACCACAGCATCATTTTTGAACACCTATCCATAGATACCCCATACGTATAGGTTTGATGAAAAAAAAAATTTTGAGTTTCAGTTCCAAGTATGGGGACCCCCAAAATTTATTGTTTTTTTTCTATTTTTATGTAAAAATCTTAATGCGGTTCACAGAATACATCGACTGACCAAATTTCAACAGTATAGCTCTTATAGTTTCGGAAATAATTGGCTGTGACATACGGACGGACAGACAGACAGACTTGACGAATCTATAAGGGTTCCGTTTTTTGCCATTTGGCTACGGAACCCTAAAAAGGCGAAATTAGATCTAATTAAATAAAGTATAACTGTTACATGTATAGGTCAGGAGCGCAGGCAAAAATGAGTCCACGCCTTATATACACTGTTATTATGACCCAGAATGTGATTAAGTGTGTGTGTAATTTATTTATCTTTTTGTTCGAATTGTTAAATATGTTGAATTGTTTATAGTGATGCGTTTGTATGCGAGTCTAAAGTGTGTATGTGTGAAGATTCTCCCCCCAAAAAAATTAGAATGTTTTATACCTATCCGAAAAAGACACTGCGTTGCTCTGCGATAACTGACAACTGGACAACCACACTGTAAAACACACACATACACAGAGAAACTAAATGATCAACGGATAAACACTTTTTTGGTCATTTTCCGCGTCGATAGTCTATACAACTGCGTTACAATGAAGTGCAATATATGAAATGTCTAAAGCAAAATGGGACAGAGCAAAATCTATTTTTGTCATACCTACTTAACGTAGGTAGCCGTTATTTTTGGTTTATGAACTTTTTCCTTATTTTTAACGTTTTTAAAGTCGTAATTTTTAACAATCCTTATTGATGAATAGTGAATAATTATTTTCTTTGTGTACTTAACTACTTACTGACACTGAGTGCAGATTGAATTATTTTAGGATTTCTGCTATTCCTTGAATATAGAATATTTGTCTAAATCTAATATTGTTTAATCCCCAGGGGCTGCTCTTTCTAAAAGTAAATTAAATCAACCTGCCAAGACAATTTGCCGCTCATAAGCTCACAAGAAGGCAAAACGAAAGAAGGCGTATGTCTGGCACGAATGGAATAAGAGACAAGAAGAATAAGAACTTTTACAGTTTCGATCGAAAACTAATCAGGAATAAAGGAATTGGTTTTGAACATTTCAAAAACAAACAATAGGGATAGATTTTAGAGAAAGGTTTGAACTACTAAAACAATAATGATTTGAAATCTAGAAGGAAAATCACGTATCTGAAGAACACATAGTTAAAGGCTAGGAGGATTTTACCACAACACTAACTGGCAACATCGATCTTAATGACAATCAGTATCAGTCCGCAAACACTAAATATCACAAACTGAAATGCAGCCCTCAATTTGTTCATACGAAACTCGATTGAATCTACTATTAACAGTTATTGACCTGTAACCTATACCCTGTGTGATTATAGTGTATTTCATCGCACATAAATACAATTTTATAATAACAAGTACCATCAAATTGATTGAGATATTGATATAGTATCAATATCTCAATTTAATATATTTTTAATTTTCATTAATTTATAATGAAATCAATAACCTTATTGATAAAATAATAAATACCTTATCTTAAATAATTTTAGTACGCCTAAAAATTTAAAACACTAAAAAAAAGATCGTCCCACGATCCCACGGCGATAAATGGAACTAATATGTGTTGCCAACTTAAGGGTTGTCCCCCCAAATTTAGGAGTAAAAACTTGCACTGGGGATTTTTTAGGGGGAAAAAATGTTTAGGGGTTTTTTTAGGGAGCGAAAAATGTTTAGAGATTTATAAAATTTTGTTTTAAGACTTGGAAAAATCATATCTTTTAAATCTTTTAGATCATTAAATATAATTTTATGATAATTATAACATCTCGTGGTGAATCGCATAACCACTCAAACGTCCGGGCGACCATAGTAGCCTAAAAAATGTTGGACTGTGGCACCCTCTCTGACTCTATCTGACTTTATATTGAAAAACGAGCTTGATTATGTTATTAACCATAAATAAATTTTTTACACCACTTGTAATTATTTGAAATAAAAATATTAATTAAAAATGAAACGTTTTAATATTAGGTAAAAACATACATTTTTCAAATTGTCAGTTAGAGGGTTTCAGGGGTTTTTGAGTTTACTCATAGGGGGATAAAATTTCAAGTGTTGGCCACACTGCTAATATGACAGGTCAGACATTTTTGTTGTTGTCAAGTTAATGTTGATCTGATACTTGAATGCCAATGAGTTTTTAGTCATTTTTCGTATTTTACGAGCATAACGTATAAAAACGATGATCGTGAAATAATACTATAAGAACTTAGTGAAGCAGAACAGTAGAATTGGGGCGTTTTGATACCAATACATTAGTGAAAGTGGCTACCATGACAGATACATATTTGGGGTTGTCGAGAATTTGATTTTTACCATTTCAATTACAACTTTTTATACATATACGTATTTTTGTAGATACTAATCAAGATGAAAGTGTTTCTTAAGCGCTTAAGATAAATAAATTCAACCACGGTTTATCGACACTATCGAAAATTATAATGTGTTTGAAAACTGAAATACGTCAGTGATTTCATTATAGAGGTATATTTATATTTTGAATTAACCTAGACAAAAACTAAGCTGTTTTAACTGATCAAAGAAAATTTAAGATTCAGTTGTAAACATACGGAAACTTATAGTAAAAGCTGGTAACATTTAGTGGCAAAACTTCAGCGCTGCGCTGCGTCTGGAGTATGAGGGACTTCTTTCGTGAGACGGGATACAATTGCTACCATCTTATAATAAGTATGTTATGATAGCCGATATTTTTTTTTATATAATGCTGCCAAAATGACTCTGCTCAACCTGATGGAAGGCTTAAGTAGAATCCACGGTGGTGGTGGTGGCCACCGTTCTCATTACCAATGTGGACAATGCAACACGGTGACCCACACTATGGCGGCCTAGTCAGATGCTTCTTCACGCCCCGCTTGAAGGACCCGGGATCATAGTAGGAAGGAAACACATGAGTTATGTAGGTATGTATGTAGTCATCTTTGATTATACATGTCTAGATGGAGTGTTGCTATGCATTCGCAACAAAAACAACAGGCAGAATTTGCAGCGCTCGCTGATTTAATTTAATTGCGCTAATTTTATCTTAAAGTAATATTATTATCTTAAATCCTTATATTTTTCCAACCATATCCACCACCTTTAGGTATAAAAATATATATTATTTATATATATATTACATGTTTTATCCAGCACTACAGTTAAATGGATGCTTGAAATAAACTTATTGGATCATGATTTGTTTTTTTAAATTAGCTAACACTCACATGGGAATTTTAATTAACATGCAGTCACTGTCAAAATGGTATTTATTCGATCTTTTGATGAAATTTGACTTACGAGATCCACTCATCCACATTTTTTTATCATTAAATTCATTACGACCAAGACTTGCCATTTCATCAAAAGAAGAAGAAAATTTCACTTAAATAATATAATTGTTTCTTAACAATATAGTTATTTAAAGTTTACTTAGCAATGATAGGTAATTATTAGTTATTGTTTTCAATCGTCCATTGTAATTCCTGCACACATATTACGCAAATCGTCGTTTTTTATTTGTCACTCGATACTGTTTAACGTTCAATGACAGTAACGCCACTGATCGGCCGTGATGAGCTTATCCCACAATAGTTAACGGATATTTTTTTGGACGTTTAGACGCTCGAACTCTCTATCTAGACATGTTTCCAATCAAAGGTGGTCAACATTTTTTGGGAGATATAGATATACCCATGTCAAGAAAGTTATGACGTGAAAAAAAAATAAAAATCATAATGATGTGTAATATGTAGGTATCTAAGCTAATATTTAATATAATATCTCCTGCGTAGTTGATTTCTGTTGAGACTGGAAACCGTAGCCGAAATTGGCAAGGAGAAGTAGAGTAGTATTCTCTGGAAGTAATGAAAGAGCTCGTATAGAAAAGCGATATTTGTTTTGAGCAATAAGCATGTACAGTTTTAGTGTAAATAGAGTTAAACTAATGACGATTATCATGTTAACATTCTACATAAAATATGTGAAAAATCCGTTTTTTGTTGGTAATAATATTTAGGTAAATAAAATAAAAGTTATATAAGAATCAAATACAACAATGAATGTATACCTACATAAACTTAAACTAAAGGTTCGAGCACATTATGCCGGGCCGCAGCGTGTCGGGGCGGGCCGCAGCGCAGCGCAAAATGCTAACTTAGCACATTGTGACGGGCCGGGTCGCAACGCATTGACGGATTTTGAGTACAGTGTACTGCATGCGCAACTTCTGTGTATTTAGTGCAACTGTACCTTATGGATAGCTCTGACGAAGTACTTTCTTTTTTTTGCCTGCTGTTAGAAGAAGAAGAAGAAGTTAGAAGAAGAAGTATCAAAAAACGCAAATTTCGTAAAACAAACACGTACGCGCGTGCATACCAATCCGCTTGCTATAGCACACGTTGACGGGGCGCAGCGGGGCGGGGCGGGCCGCATCGCGTGGAAGCAAATCCGCGTCGCAATAATGCGAGCCGCTGCGGCCCGACACAGTGTGCGATACTTCATATACGTAACACTAGCTACACATTAGATACAGCATGTGGTCCTAAAAGCTCAAATCAGGAAGTAGCTGAAGAATTTGTAAATTTCTTTACCAATATACCATCAAAAACTACAGAGGCTCTTAATTCCTCACCTGATGTCTCAATTGATTTATTAAAGGCGAATGTGTCTAGCTGCCTGGCTGAATTTAAATTTAAACACATTAACCCTAAGATAGTTATTAAGGCTTTCCGGCAAATAAAAATCAAACTGACCGAAGATCTATGGGGAATGTCTATCAAAGTTTGTACATCCATACTTGAGACTATAGCCCCATACTTAGCTTTAATTTTTAATTTATGTGTTGACCAAGGAGTTTTCCCTGATTTAATGAAATACAGTAAAGTAATACCTCTTTTCAAATCCGGGGACAGTAAAGATACTAATAATTACAGACCTGTATCCGTGTTACCAGTTTTTAGCAAAGTTTTTGAAAAGGTAATGCTTAATCAAATGCTCGATCATTTTAACACCAACAGAATCATACATGATCAACAGTATGGTTTCACCAAGGGACGTTGTACAACTGACGCCGGTGTAACCTTATTAAAGCATATATTTACTGCGTGGGAAGAGTCCCAAGACGCCATAGGAATTTTTTGTGACCTCTCCAAAGCATTTGATTGCGTAAATCACGACACATTACTTTTGAAACTTGAGCATTACGGACTAGGAAAACTTGCACTGAATTTGGTTAAATCTTATTTGAGTGATAGACAACAATATGTACAAATAAATGGTGTTAATTCACAGGGTTTAAAAGTAAAAATGGGGGTTCCTCAAGGCTCAATATTGGGTCCTTTCCTCTTTCTAGTATATATAAATGATCTACCATATTTATTAAAAAATCAACCTCAAAATATGGTGTTATTTGCTGATGACACTTCCTTAATTTTTAAGATAAAAAGACGGGCCCAAAATCTAGATGACGTGAATAATGCCCTAGTTCAAGTCCAGAATTGGTTCACAGCAAACAATTTGGTATTAAATGAAAAAAAAAACCAAATGCATAAGATTTGCTTTACCGAATGTTAAGAGTAGTGATTGTGATATAATTTTGAATAAAGAGAAACTTGAATTCGTAGATAAAACTGTTTTCCTGGGGATTACGCTTGATGCAGGGCTACAATGGGGTTCTCATTTAACATCTCTTGCGGGGCGGCTAAGTTCAGCAGCATATGCTATTAGAAAAATCCGTCAATTTACTGATGCAGATACCGCTAGACTGGTCTATTTCAGTTACTTTCATAGTATAATGTCTTACGGCATCTTGTTATGGGGACGGGCTGCAGATATTGAGTCTATATTTATTCTGCAAAAAAGAGCCATCAGAGCCATATATAATCTTCGTAGGCGCGATTCTCTAAGGGAACTGTTTAAGAATATTGGCATCATGACGGTACATAGTCAATACATCTACGAAAACATAATGTACGTTAGGAAAAATCTTCATCTTTTTGGCAAAAGAGGTGACAAACATAATTACAGTACTAGAAATAGGGACCAACTAGTTCAGCCAGGCTTTAGACTCGCTAAAGTAGACTCTTCTTTTATGGGGTACTGTTTGAGATGCTATAATAAAATTCCACAAAGTATTCTTGAACTGAATGAGACAAAATTTAAAACATGCATTAAACGCACACTATGTAAGCAAGCATATTACAAGTTGAGCGATTATATCGCTGATAAAAATGCTTGGCTCAATGCTGGTCCTGCTTCACAAGGACCAGGGCCGTAGCTAAAGTCGAATTTGAGGTAGGGCAGCATTGCTTAATGGCAGGGCGGAAGTAAAAAAATTATCATAATTGACGTACAGTCAATCTGGGTAACTTTGACAGATAATTGCGATATTTTACACAATATTATAAAATTCAAGCATACAACACGACTGTATTTTGCTTTGTTAGTGCTCTCATAACACTTTTCACCCGTAAAGATTAATTAAATTCTCTAAAAAATTATCAGTCCTTAAGAAAACCTGATTTTCTAGTCTGTCAAAGTTACCGTCATTACATGGGTAACTTTGACACACATAGAACCATTCATAGAAAAGTAGTAATCATTATATTTTGTATTAATCTGGGTAACATTGGTTCATGTTTTTCTTCTAAATGGGTATAACCGACGTAATAAAACCATTAATTTCCAGTTTTGTCTTATATTTTATAAAATAATCAATAATCAGTCTACGACACTTGGCATTGTTATACATATTTTTAATTAGTATCAAAAAACCTTTAAAAACGCGTTTAAGGCAACATTTTTTGTGTAACTAAATAGAAAAGAAGCTAAAATAATTAGAAAAATTAATGAACACTTGACCATAAAATGTTTATTCACCCCACTCCATATAGAGCAAATCGTCGTCAATTATGTATGTCAAATTATGTAAAAAAATACTTCAAAACACTGTCAAAGTTAGCCTGTATAAAAATTAGTAGTTATAGTAATTAGATAAAGAGACGCAATTATAGGGAAATGCTATATTAAAATACGATAATTCCATTACAAATGATTCTACAAAATCTCTCACAAAATATTACAAAAGTTTTACACTGTTTGAATAGCATAAACTCGGGCGCAAATTTCAGAAAATTTGAAAAGGTTTTGACATTACCTCTGTATGAAAGCTTATTTATTTTTAAGGTGCGCTTACTTGAGTTAGTTTAAAAATGTAAAACTGTAAGAAGTATTTGTAAATTGTATTAGTATCATATGAAAAATAAATCGAAACTAGTTCATGGTCACACTGTCAATGTTACCCGAATGAATCAAAGTTAGCCAGATTGTACGTAGTCAAGTGTTGAGGATATGTTGACCAAGTCTAATGTTCATTTTCTCAATGGCATATGACATATCATATGCCAAACCAAATGCTAAGTAGGTCGGATATGGCAGTCATTCCTCCAGTTGTCTACAACAACCAGAAGATAGCTCTGAGTGCAGTAGTAAATAACTTGCGGCTATATATGGACTCTACACTTGATTGGCGAGCACAAGTGACACATGTCAGCCAGAAAGTTACTTCGTGTCTTCGCGCTTTATACCGTCTTAAAAACTTCCTGCCCGCTAAAACCAAGGCTACGCTTATGCAGTCCCTAATAAATCCCCTGATCGATTATGGTGATGTGTTTTTTTGACCTGTCTACCTCCATAATAAACCCCTTCTCAATAACTGCATTCAATTCGTTTTCGTTTCAATTCTCAAATATGTGTCTGCTTTACGTTCCCAGCTGCAATGGCTCCCAATTCGACAGCGCCGCAGTTTGTGTGCACTCACTTCTCCTTTTTCTTTCCTCTTCTCCCCATCGTTACCTGAGTACCTCGTACCTCACTTTTGTCTCTTATTCTCAAACCATGACCGAAACCTTCGGTCAAGGAACAATATGCTTCTCCTTTATCCCATTCGCACCTCTAATTTCCCTTCCCTTCCTTCTTCGTGCAGTCAGAATGCGCTACCTACTGAAATCAGGATGTCCATAAACCGCCTCACATTCAAAATGAAAGTACGTGATTTACTCCGGAATGAATTGGCAGAACGATCACAACGATAATACCCGACTGAGTATTTAGATACGCAATATATATAATTACATTTATTTATATATGTATGTCTATGTATGCCTGTGTGTATGTGGATTTATGTGTGTATGTATATATACGTATGTTTATATACATGTCTGGTATCTTCATCCACTGTTATAAACCCTAATGTAATAATAACAGTAAATTTGTGTATATTACTTACAACTATTAAATTTGAATAAATGAAAATGGTTTACAATAAAGGTGATACCTACATTTACAACTACCTTGTCAGGTTTTATATCCTAAGCCTGCACCTACCACATCATAGGTATTCCTACATCACCTGAAAGTTGACTGGCAGAGAATGCCACATGGCATTAAGTCCGCCTTTGTGCTACATGCGCATTAAGTTTAAAAAAAATAAAAAATAAATGTGTTCCGAAGCTCGGGCTCCTTAATCAAGCACCACGTATATCACTGACCTCTAGGTCAGTGATGTACATTCAATAGCTCCTCGTAGACAAATAATTTTTCTAGCAGAACATTAGCATTGATCAATAGGTCTGTTAGTGCCACGGATAAGGCGCCGCCGGAAAACGGCGCGCAGGAGCTTCGCCCGACTCCTGTGTCAAGTGGAAGAGGGCTACCGGGTCCAGGGCGGGTTAAAGAAGTTACGCCCAACATTTGTAACACGTAAGCTCCGCTTTGCCACCTGGAACATTGGCACCTTAACCGGTCGTGCGAGGGAGTTAGCCGATTTACTCTCCAGGCGGAGGGTAGCCGTAGCGTTCCTGAAGGGGACTCGGTGGAAGGGCAGTAGATCCCGGTTCATTGGGAATGGCTACCAACTGATATACACAGAGGCACCTGGTGGAGAGAACGGAGTGGCCGTGGTGCTTGCCGGGTGGCTTCAGACTGGCATTTTAGAGTTGATGTAGCGACTGTCTTATGGTCGTAAGGGTGCTTATCGATGGAATTATTACCCATCTGATAAGAGCTTACGCGCCACATGCAGGTTGTAGCGAAACCGTAAAGATGTCGTTCTGGAGCCAACTCAGGGAGGTTCTTCGCGGCATTCCTTTGTAGCAGGGAATCGTTCCGGGTGGTGATCTAAATGGGCATGTGGGTGAGGGTTGTGTGGAGTTTAAGCGTGTTCATGGTGGTTTCGGTTATGGCATTCGCGACAAAGAGGGTGAAGACATTTTAGACACGAACATGTGCGGCTACCGATCTTGCCTTGGAGACAAGTTCTTTAAAAAGAAACCGGAACACCTAATCACCTACAAAAGTGGGAGGCAAGCTACTCAAATCGATTTCCTCCAAGAAGACACACTATTAGCAAAGTGGCCAACTGCAAAGTCATACCCGGAGAGTCTCATTGCACAACACGGTTTCCTTGTCATGGACCTCTGTGTGAAGCCCAAAGACAAACATGTAGAGCGCTGCCAGCGCCGGATCAGGTGGTGGCGGATTGATGAAGTCACGTCTCAAAAGTTCGCCTCGCCCTTCATTGACAAGTGCGCTGGAGCTGAGAGCAAATTGGTTCAAGACAGTTGGGACAAGATTCAGGCAGCTATTCTTGATTCGGCGACAGCGGTACTGGTCGTGTCTAAGGACGGACGAAAATGTAACAGGGATACTTTTTTTTCGTTACGTCGGTCCTAAGTGAAAAAATGTATGCAAACGACACAAAAATATTCATTGAAATAAATATATGAAAAATGACACACGTGCACTTGCACGCAAAACATGTACGCTAGTTTTATTTTAAAAAAGGATTCCCCTTCCCATAGACTGTAATGTAGCCCATATTGCAATCTATGGGACGGGGAGTACCGTCTGCTACACAGATATTGTAATTAAATAGACCCATTGCTTCATGTGATGCCGCTTCAAATGCCATATACAGAGCAAAGAATTATTATAATATGAAATGAATATACAAACTGTGGTATGTTCAGAAAAGTTTTGAGTCCTATCCCTGCATTTTTTTTTATCTCAAACTACAAATAATTCAATTATAAAAAAATATCTTAGTTTTTGATATTTTTATGGTAGGGCATTCAGATTTCAAGGTAGGGCATTGCCCTGCAATGCCCTCCCCTAGCTACGGCCCTGACAAGGACAGGGGCGCATAAATTGATAGCATTGAATGGTATTGTTGGAGCTGCTGAAGATTGTACAACTTTCTTTGCATTGTATAGATTCAATCTCTTTAGTGTTATATAATCGCATAGCCCATATTGTGTGAGTACTATGTACTAGGAAGCTATTCAAGCTATCATTCACTGGAAACCTACGTCTTTTCTTGACCTGAATCTGCCCTGGCGGTTGAGAGTATGTCATGCTCACTCAAATGTCACGCTGATGGTGGCGCGTGTGTCTGATCATTTGATTCCCTTCAAAATGGTTGAGTTGAATGGTGCGGATTCATGCGTCATGTTCGTGAACGGGCGCTGTCAGTTGTGACTGGTCATCTCTTAGTTGCCACGGCTTATTTGAATTAATTATTTTATTTTTCAATTGTATTTTTGTTGTACTATGGACACTTTTAACGTGCACGTCTTGCTACATCGTTCTCACATAATGTACCATCTCAACATGAATGATGTAACCATGATTTTGTAAAAACATTTTGATTTAAAAGAGTGTCCATGGAGTTTCTTGCCCGTTCTTCTCCATAGAGATCTACGCTAGGGAATGGGCAACTACAGTACTTTCACAGTTTTTGTGTCTTGTGACTGGGACTGTAGCTACATTTTTGTTTCGACAATTCAAAAGTGCCTGTAACTGGCCTACTTGAAATAAATGCTTTGATTTTGATTTTGATTGATTTCATACAATTTGTATTGAAGCGATCTGAGCGGATTTTTGCGCTCCGCCCCGACACGCTGCGGCCCGGCATAATGTGCTCGAACCTTTAAAGTACAATCGACATCGAAATCCAATCTTTAGAATCTAAAGAACACAGTGGTTGCCATTCAATAAAATGAAAACTAAACTACATACTATAAATAATTTCCTAAAAGGTTCTTTCACTTTGGAAACTTAGTAGAGGTTTTATCAATGATACCAAATAGACCGAAACCTGACATGCATGACTATAATTAAGTCACAAAAACGTCATCAATAAACTTCTACAACAATAAAATTTAGTTGAAATCAAGAGTTATTTTTAAATGGCAACACTGTATTCTACCTCGTCAAAAGAAAAATGCCGCTGCCAAGTCGAAACGTAATGATAAAGGTATTTTGATAATAATTATTAACATTACAATCATCCTCTTGTAAACTATTACTAAGTGAGTGTTTAGGTCAGTCTTTGATTGGATCATATCTGAAAGGCTCTAAATATAAATATGTAATCAAATACTTTGTTTTAGGTTGGTTTTCTGCGTTGACAGTGGAACTCGCGTATTTTCTTTTACGAGTCAAAAAAACATTATAAAATGTTCGAAATGGTAAGTTTACTTTGTAGTAATAACTTGCGGTAGACGATTACTTAATCTACAAGTTAAAATTAATGGCATGTAATGAGTAATTATGCACTTATTTTTCAGAACGCAGCTGAACCAATGCAGGTGGATGTTCCACCTGAGGACAATGAGAATAACGAAACAGATTCTTATATAGTAGAAAATCCTACTCTAGATCTTGAAACATATGCTGCTTCTTACACTGGTTTTGCTAAATTGTACAGATTAATGTTTGTGGCGGAACATTGTCCTTCACTTAGACTAGAGGCTCTTAAAATGGCAATATCTTACGTTATGACCACATATAACGTAAGTCTCTACCACACACTTCACAAAAAACTTGCAGATGCAGTTGCAAGTGCTGGTTTGCCTGATGTAGCAGTGCAAATGGGATCACAGGACATACCAGTACTTGATACAATATGGACAGAATCTAAAACCAAGAAAGCTGCTATAAAGCTTGAAAAGTTGGATACAGACCTCAAGAACTATAAGACAAATTCAATAAAGGAAAGCATCCGAAGAGGACATGATGACCTTGGTGACCATTATCTTGACTGTGGTGATCTTACAAGTGCATTGAAATGTTACTCGAGAGCAAGAGACTATTGCACTAGTGGTAAACATATTATCATGATGTGTCTCAATGTTGTGAAAGTGTCTGTATATTTGCAAAACTGGGCTCACGTTCTTAACTATGTGTCTAAAGCAGAAAGTACTCCAGATTTCAATGAGGTCCCTGGCAAAGATTCTAACCAGTCTATATTAACACGCTTAAAATGTGCTGCTGGTCTGGCAGAATTAGCAACAAAAAAATACAAGTCTGCTGCTAAGCACTTTTTAGCTGCTAGTATTGATCATTGTGATTACCCAGAGTTATTAAGCAGCAACAATGTTGCCATATATGGTGGGTTATGTGCGCTTGCTACTTTTGATCGCTCTGAGTTACAAAAGCAAGTCATAGGTAGTAGTTCTTTCAAATTATTTTTAGAGCTAGAACCACAGTTGCGTGACATAATTTTTAAATTTTATGAATCTAAGTATGCTTCCTGCCTAAGACTACTGGATGATATAAGAGACAATCTACTGTTAGACATGTACTTAGCTCCACATTTAAACTCACTTTACATGCAAATAAGAAACAGGGCACTAATTCAATACTTTAGCCCATATCTATCGGCTGACATGCACTTAATGGCAGCAGCATTTAACCGCACAGTCAATGCGCTTGAAGATGAACTGATGCAGTTAATACTGGATGGTCAAATCCAGGCTCGTATTGATTCACATAACAAAATATTGTATGCTAAAGATGTGGATCAGAGAAGCACTACTTTTGAAAGGAGCCTGGCTATGGGAAGAGAGTATCAACGGCGTACTTCAATGCTCATATTACGTGCTGCAATGCTCAAAAATCAAATCCATGTGAAGGTAAGTCAAGTTTTCAGTTATATTCAATTATTTCTTAAATGTGTATATAATTTCTACATGTCACTTATTATTTACAAATAAAAACCCTTTTGAGCAGTTGGGTAAACATAATTCAGATGTCAAACTGGATTTCAATCAAAATCAACTAGCTATTATTTCAAGGAGGCATTTAAGTAATGTTACATTAATGACTTTAGTTACTCAGTTACAAAATTACATTCTTATGGAGAAGAACCAGCAAGAAATTCCATAAGTTACTTTTTAAAAGAGTATTTAAATTTTTGTGTAAATTATTATTTATGTATCAATTCAATCACACCTTTTATCGTATTTGCTCATAGTCCATCATGATTGCCAGATATTTACATATACAAGAAAAACGTAAAATATCCAAATGAATACCTAATTTTCAAATATAAATTTCATACTTTCATAATTTACATATAACAAAAGTGTAGGCATTGTGAATTGATTACAAGAATATAAAATTTTCAAACGAATTGAAAAATTTTTGAGTATAAATAACTAGCTGACCCCGCAGACTTTGTACTGCCTAAATCAACCTAAACTATTGTATAAAATAAACTTAAAACAAACAAAAGGAATCCATAATTAATAAAAAGGGCAATTCACCTTTTGACCTTCTCTGGACTTCCACAAATAATTCAAGACCAAAGTTAGCAAATCAATCCAGCCGTTCTCGAGTTTTAATTCATTTTTATATATATATATATAATTATATAGATAGACTGCAACACTGTAAAAATATTTCTGGCAAATCTTTAACTATTGTACATCACGTTATTACTGTACTGCTGGCCATAGGTACTATTACATAGTAAAGGAGGTTTTAGCCTATTACACCATGTTGGCCATATGAGTTGGTATAGGGTTTGTTTCAAGTTCACCTTCTCTTTGCAAAACTGTTGTTCCATATTATAATTATTATTAATGACAATATCTTTGCAACATTTTTAAACCAGTATGATCCTGCAATTACCTGTTGGTCTAGTCTAGTGGTTAGCGTGTATGCTGCTAATCAAGAGGTATCGGGTTGGATTCCTGGGTCAGACCAAATGTTTGTGTGATCCGCAAATATTTGTTTCAGAGTTTGGGTATTTTCTATGTGTCATATATAGATGTATTTACAAAAAAAGTTTGTTTATGTATTTATATCAGTTGTCAAGTTATCCTTATTACAAGTTCTGCTTAGTTTGGGGACTAGATGTCACACACAACGTGTGTAAAATGTATCAAATATTTGTATTTGAAATTTAATCCTAATAATATTTTAGACACGTGACACACAACGCCATCTAGCTCCAAACATTAAAAAAAAACAGGCAAGTGCGTGATAGACCACGTATAGAATAGGGTTCCGTAGTGATATACAATGCCAAATGATGTCCAATAGATAATTCTTATGTTTGTTTATTATTTTGTTATTTTAGTGTAAAGTTTTCCAACTAAGCGTATTTCACAAGTTAGGCCTCTATAACTCCTGAACAGGTTGTTGTATGTAACCCTGTTTTTGTGAAACAAGTTCTCTGAAGTTAAATAACTCGCAAACGGATACCTATATAAAAAAGCGGCCAAGTGCGAGTCGGACTCGCCCATGAAGGGTTCCGTATCAGCAAGTAACATTTAAAAGTTCTTGTAGTTCGTTGCAACTTTGATCAATGTTTTTGTAATAGTGTATTGATTGAATGAAAGGTAAATTGCGGTTTACGATTTATGACGTACTAAAAAAAACTACTAACTAGATTTTCGTTGGTAGTTTGCATGGTAATGTACAACATATTTTTTTTTAGATTTATCACTCTTATTTTAGAAGTTACAGGGGGGGGACACACATTTTTTCACTTTGGAAGTGTCTCTCGCGCCAACTATTCAGTTTAGAAAAAAATGATATTAGAAACCTCAACATCATTTTTAAACACCTATCCATAGATAGGTACCCATCGTATGAGTTTACTGACAACAATTTTTTGAGTTTCATTTTTAAGTAAAGGGACCCCCAAAATGTATTGTTTTTTCTTATTTTCATGTGAAAATCTTAATGCGGTTCACAGATTACATCTACTTACCAAGTTTAAAAAGTATAGTTCTTATGGTTTCGGAAAAAAGTGGCTGTGACATACGGACGGACAGACAGACAGACATGACGAATCTATAAGGGTTCCGTTGTTTGCCATTTGGCTACCTAACCCTAAAAAGTCGTCTTAGCAACCTCTCAATGTCTTTAGAAGACCTGTCTAACCTTACCCCACACAATGGGTAGACGTGAGAAAAAAAAACTTATCGTTACGTGTAGTGGAGGTATCCCAAATAAAAATATTTTTCATGATTTTATTGTAGTACTTTGTCGACGTGATAGAAATATATCTATCCAAAGTTTCATTTTTTAGCAGTAACCGTTTGGACTATAAGACGTAGACGGACAAACGGACATGACGAATATGACGAACCTTTAAGGATTCCGAGTCATGAGCTACGGAATCCTAAAAACGGAATGTGAAAATAGCTATATACAACTAATAGGAGTCTAGTATATTATAAAGTAATAAATGTTAATGTTATTTTCAGAATGTTGGCAGAGATACTGGTCCCCAGAGTGGTGAAGCACCAGGATCTAGCACCAGCCTCACTCCTCGTACCTTTGACACTGTGCCCTTGTGATGAATTTACTTATAGTCTGTTAAGACTCACTGCATTTCAATGTGACAATAGAAACAACAAACCGAAATTGAATGAGAGTTTCAAAGCTAACATTGTTGTGAATTATTTTGAATGGATTCCCATCGGATAGTAGGACATTGTGTTTATATTGTCACATGAAATGAAATCTTATTTTTAAAAGAACTTTTTTGTGTACCAAGTAATATCTGCTTTTATTTTTTGTTTAAACGTGACTGCACGAGTAAACCTGGAACGTTCCAACAAATTCGCCATTACAGACTAAATAATTATTGTTTTAAGGAAAATGTTTTATCAGCCTCCTCAAAACTTGAACAGCTGGTGCAAGCATTATTTCACATTGTTTATACTGAATTATTGTATGTAACCACAAAATATTATGTCTACGTAATTTTTAATTAAAAAGATAAAAGCATACCAAAATGTTTTATTATAACCACATACCCACCATTCAGTTTGGAGTTTTGGTTGTCATGAATATCTATGGCAAATGGCTATCGTTATTGGGAAGTTAATGCCCTCAAATTTACTGATAACTAGCTAACCTAACGAATATCAGTTCTTCCTTAGGGTTGCGGAGGTACGATGCCAGTCGCTCCGTGGAAAAACTAATATTCAACCGATTAAAACCGGTTGAATTAGTAGCCGACTCCAAATAATATTGGGAATAAGGGCCTGTCCACATCTCCACGTCACGACGTCGTCAACGTGTAAACGGTGCGGTATCGTAACATTTGCCTTGCCTTGCCGCGACGTGCTAGTGCATGGTACGTCAACGTCACCGTGGAACGGCACGTTGACGTGGCGTGGTTCATGTGCTCGCTCATTTAATGTTTTAGTGTCTTTAGCAATTAATTGTGAATAAAAGATGTTGGAGAACATAGATTGTTATTTATTGATTTCACTTGTTGGAGAACTTCCAGTGCTTTGGGACACTAAAACATTAAATGAGCGAACTCATGGGTCACGCGACGTCAACGCGCCGTGGACCATCTATTCTCTCAAGTAGCCATAGTGTTGCTGTGATGGAGTACTAACCACCACCCATAATGCGGAAGAAAAACACGAAAACTCGAGTTTTCCCAAAAATAAGATTAATCTAAATTGATTTATCACCATCAAATACCAAATTTATAAATAAATATACAATAATTACTGAAATCCAAACAAAACACAAGTTTAAATATGCAAAAATCGAGCATTTCAAATATTTTCGTGCAAAGCTGGAGCACCACTTTTGACTCCGTTTATAAAATCCAGCTCACTATGTTCTTTATTGGATTCATGTTGTTACACGAATCAAGAATATAGTAAGTAGCCATCCTGTATCAAAAAGTTTTTCAAAAAACGGCAAAATACTTTTAAGCGGGCGGAAACGTGGAGAAAAGCTAGTGATAAATAAAACAAATACATTGTTATTTTATTCTTTTATATCACAAATTAGTTGATTTAAAATTATACTTAATTACTTAATGCACACATACAAGTAGTGGCCTAACTTAATCTCATTTTAATACCCGAACTGTCTGGCTTGGGTCTACAAGCCAGTCTATAAATGTGTGAATTTAAGTGGGGCCAATTTGTAATTAGTAACTCACTGTTTTGAGTCGACTCTATCACTCTCTTTGGGGATACAAGTACGATACGTTTACTAAAATAAATATCTGAAGGACTACTGCGAATTTATGTACCGTCAACTCGCTCTCGGCGGTAAACGAGTTTGGCATTGTGATTGGTTGGAATCTGACCGCGGTCAACGTGATGATCGCGTTGGTGTAAAAAAAATACTTTGGACATCTAACACAACATCATCCAATTATTATTAACGCCTATTCAATTACGACAATTAAAAAAAAACAGACAGACAACTGTATGTGTACTGTAGACAGAGATAGACAACGTACGTACTGGCTACTGTAACGGCTTGAGCACAACAGTCGCATATAATGCCACTACGTAGCGAGGCAGTTAATAAATAAATTCAAATTAGGCCTAACTAAAAGGATATTGGGAAGCAGGCAAATTTTAATTTTTAACTGGGCTCCTTTAATTAAGCTAATTTTGTTACTTTTACTAAAGAACAGTTTTACAGTATGTTTTTTCATAAACCATCAACTTGCTCTTGACGGCGAACGCGTTTGGCATTGTGGCTGGTGAAACCGAACGCATTTACCGTGACGATCCAGTTAATAGGAAATAAACTCACGCTAGGCACTGGTGATAAAGCTAAATGGTGGATAAAAGTATCATTTTAAATTTGGTTCTTAAATTTAATGAAACTTTAACTGTCGCCAAGTAAAGAACCTTTTAACTAATCTCTATCACTACATGATATGGTATTCTGACAATTCGGGCAGAGACCAGTCGCAACGCCAAAAGCAGGTGGCCGATTACCTGCACACGATACCAACCACTGAAAAGAAAAAAAAAATTATAAACCAGAATATTACGGATCGTATTCATATGGTATACAATTCAACTTTCATTTAAAATTCATAATAAATGGAATTGGCTCCAGTGGGAACTGTAAAAGATGTCATCAAAAACATAACTTGTAAAAAATCCAAGTCGAGCACAACCCAGTTCATCCTCCGTAATAAAAAGTTGTATTTATTATCAAGTCGGTCAATATATTCAGTCCCTACTTAAGAAAACCTTGTGTCCTAAGACATTATGTAATTAACAACATCAGTGATCATATTAATACTCGTATTAAAAATATTTTATCTTCTGAATAAATAGAATGACTCGGTAATCACATCACTCGGCTTCACATTAATTAAATTGGGCGCGGTTGCGCTTATTTGTAATAGTTATTTCTTTCTTTCATGGCAATTTCGGGAATTTTTGTATACTTATTACTTTGCGGGATTTTGGTACTTCGTAAGACATGTCGCATTCTCTTTTTTCATTAATACGAAAATAACTCTTTGTTAGGTTTTCACGCGGTTTTGATGAATTTTGGTATTCAGATAACCTTGGGAAAGGACATAGGCTACTCTTTACCGTGACTACCGACATAGACGCGGGAGGAGTCACGTTTTAATGCTAGTTCTATATATTTATTAGGGATTACAAAGTTATGTATTAAGTTGGTGTTTCTATAAAACTAAGAGGAAATTGCTAAATATTTTATTGTTTCCTTGGATCATACACTAAACACTACTAATTCCAAGTATAAGTATTCCAAATTTATGTTTTTATATCTGCTAGAAGTGCCCTAGCACTTTGATGGTCGGTCAGTGAGTGAGTGATAAAATTACGAAATACGATATACAGTTAGCTTGGTTACAGAGAATGTAAGCTTCTAAAAAAGCGGCCAAGTGCGAGTCGGACTCGCCCATGAAAGGTTCCGTATCAGCAAGTAACATCATATAAAAGTTCTTGAAGTTCGTTGTAACTTTCATCGATGTTTTTATACTAGTGTATTGATTGGATGAAAGGTGAATTGCGTGTTATGATTTATGACGTATTAAAAAAAAACCTAACTAGATCTCGTTCAAACCAATTTTCGTTGGTAGTTTGCATGGTTATATACAACATATATTTTTTTTTACTTTTATCACTCTCTTATTTTAGAAGTTAGAGGTGTCCTTTAATATTCTAGATTTTTTTTAAATAATTAGAACATTTACTAATTATTTTTATGACAATATTTTTGGTTAAACTATCGTATTAGGTTGGAAGCCTCTGAGGAGTGTAATGTATGTTTGTAATCTTGTAAATAAAATTCTCGTGTCACAATGTTAGTTACTATACTCCTCCGAAACGTCTGGAATGATTTGTATGATATTTTGTGAGTCATATTGGGTAAGTCTGAGAATGCCCTAACATCTATTTTTCATACCCCAAGGATGCGAGCGGAGCCGCGGGCATCAGCGAATATGTATATAAAAATTATTGATAATAGATATTTTAGACAATATAATATTCATAATGTTGTACGGTTTCCATAGTTCAAGTCTCATGAAAGAAAATTTATATATTTTTCTTAAAATAGATTTTTGTGTTATTTACATTACTGTCCTCGGACTGAATCGGGTTCAGTGACAATTATAACATGCAATTTGAAACTAAGAGGCCAGTAATAAGATTAAAAAATAATACAAACTCAATCACCTGATATAGACAGGTTCTATGGTAGTAGGTACCACAGACACGATTTTGGCAAAGGGGCTGGGGTACACCTAAACCACTTGGGAGTGCTGAGCTAAGACAAATACCACAGACTATTGGCTCTTGAGTTTCATTTCCTTCATCAGCTTCGATTCGTGACGTGCTGGCTTCTGGAGCTTGTGGAAACATGCTTAAGTCTGAAAGGAAATTATTCTAAGTTTAACGAAATAAGAAATAGACCTGAAAGCCAATTCTCGTTAAAAGTCGGTATAATTAAATTTCCTAGAGATAAGTGGAGAAGAGTGGCCGAGTTGCGAGACATAATATAATATGAGACTGAAAATATTGCCAAACTTGTAGCAATCTCGGAATGAAAGGGATTTATTATTATTGTATGTGGATTCTTCAGTAAGGACATAGGCTACCTACTTTTACCGCGGTAAATTATACATGCGGACGGAGCCGTGGGCAAATTATGCGGCTACGGTTAGTATGTATATGTACCTATTTCTGCCATCTATCGTTAGTTAGTTCTGTATATCCGAGACTTGGGCTCCGAGACATGTGTCCGGTTACGGACTAGCGATATTTTAGATACTTATAAAACAACTATTTTAATATACGTACAAATACAGCATAAACTTGGGTCCAACCCACCTCCACGCTAAATGGCAGCCATTTTGGTTTTTTTAATGAAATTTCTCTCTACGTGTGTGCAAAAAACGATATATCAGAAAAAGTTTGGGTTTCTTACTTCCGGGTAACTTCCGTAGCATCAAGTAACATCATACAAAAAAAATTGTAGTTCGTTGTAACTTTCATCGATGTTTTAATAATATTGATTATGTTGTGATTGAAAGAAATGTAAATTGCGGTTTATGATTTTTGACTTTTTGACGTATGA
Organism: Phragmatobia fuliginosa; assembly: GCA_932526445.1. Classification (NCBI taxonomy): domain Eukaryota; kingdom Metazoa; phylum Arthropoda; class Insecta; order Lepidoptera; family Erebidae; genus Phragmatobia; species Phragmatobia fuliginosa. The sequence goes on from OW052071.1 coordinate 10,651,803, forward strand.
AAAAAAAAAACTACTAACTAGATCTCGTTCAAACCAATTTTCGTTGGAAGTTTGCATGGTAATGTACATCATATATTTTTTTAGTTTTATCATTCTCTTATTTTAGAAGTTACAGGGGACACACATTTCCCCACTTTGGAAGTGTCTCTCGCGCAAACTATTCAGTTTAGAAAATAATAATATTAGAAACCTCAAAATCATTTTTGAAGACCTATCTATAGAAATCTATAGTCACGTATGGTTTTGATAAAAAAAAAAAATGAGTTTCAGTTCTAAGTATGGGGACCCCCAAAATTTATTGCTCTTTTTCTAGATTGGTGTAAAAATATTAATGCGGTTCACAGAATACATCTACTGACCAAGTTTCAACATTATAGCTCTTATAGTTTCGGAAAAAAGTGGCTGTGACATACGGACGGACACACAGACAGACAGACAGACATGACGAGTCTATAAGGGTTCCGTTTTTTTCCATTTGGCAACGGAACCCTTAAAAGGGTAGAAATAAGATTTGCCATCAGCGGGAGTTAGTGAAATGGAACAGACTGGCACTACCTGGATTAAAATAAAATAGTTTTAGGGATGTTGAATAGTTAAATTAGTTGTCCCTCGCCCCGCTTGTAATCGCTACTTTCACTTACTGTCCGTGCTATTTACGTTCTGTATTGGTGATTAATTAATTAATCCTGTGACACGCCTATCACAAATCGGCAATATTCACCGCAACATATTGTTGACATACACTTCGTGTTTGGTTATTGCAATGGGAGTGCAAATCTGGCTGTACAAGAATATCGACGAAGGTACCCCAATAGACCTAGTCGCCAATCTTTTATCGACGTGCGCACAAGGTTAGCAGAAAGGGGCATTCGAGAAGCTGATAATGAACGTGTACGCCACAGTTCCAAATACAAGAGAAGAACTCGTCGTTAAAATTTTGTCAGTCGCCGGAGAAATAAGACTAACAGACATTGTCAGGCGCTCGACTGCCTAGGTGGCATAGAGAGCTTTGAGCTGTCTTCAGGCTGGAGGTGGGCACATTGAGCAACTGCTTTAGGTATTAAATAGTTATGTCAATATTGTATTGGTATTTAATAAAAATAATAATAAGATGTTAAGTGTTTCAATGTTTTCCTATTTAGGGTTCCGACAAAGGCCTTTTGTGCTTGCGCATACGCTATGTTTAAATGACAATAATTCTTAAAGTAATAGACATACAGTTGTAAATGTAATGTTTTATTGTAGCTTAGCTCAAAAGCTATCGATCTAGTAAAAACATTAAATGGGTTATGGGGAGTGATTTTGTAGTAATTTGCAATAATTTGTTAATTTACACACACGTAGAGAAATTTTATTAAAAAAAAACAAAATGGCTGCCATTTAGCGTGGAGGTGGGTTGGACCCAAGTTTAAGCTGTATTTGTATATTAAAATAGTTGTATAATAAGTATCTAAAGTATCGCTAGTCCGTAACCGGACACATTGTACCTATAGAGATGATACTGTCCTGAATTCTTTTTTAATCAGCGGAATATCTAGAGAGTTCATAAGTCAGTCATAACACAATCACATTTTGTTGTGATGTTTAAATATTCCAAAAATTGGCCTTTAGAATTATTAGAATTGATCTATTTTAAGATTCAAGTTGATTTTTTGTTTTACAATTTTGAGATACTCGTTAATCTGTGGTAACCTCATGGTATAGTAAAGGTAGCAATGTAAAGTTAAGCAATCCTAACCGAGTCTGTCTATGATAGGTATCCTTAACATCCTTGACATATTGAAAACCCTCCGTGACTCGAAGAGCATATCAAGCCGTTACAAGATTACCATACGAAACTTTGGTAGTGGATACGGCTAGTTGGAGTCTAAAAAAGTTCGACAACGACAAATAGGCCGCAAGAGGTACGCGAGTGGCGTGAGGGCGCTCGTCCACCCACGATGACTCATTGCTCGTTCTAGCTGGAAACTCCGCCTGCTGGCTGGGTGGGTCCGTATGGACGACGCAGTGTCGGTTCCTCGCTGCCATCATCGGAGGAGATCTCACGTTATCGGACTCTATATTAGTATCTATCGTAGTATCTGTAGTATGTACTAGTAGTAGCTTTTAGAGAGGGGGATGGCCTGTTTTTTCAAAAAAATCCGCATATCAGTTGAATTACTCATAGTACAAGATCCCACTGCTCGATTCTGCAGGTATCTGTTTTTTCGATGAAACTAATTTTAAATGAATGTTTATAAAGTATACAACAGATTAGGGATCGGTTGCCTATAACAAATTAGCCGCAATTACCTGCAATTAATTTTAGTAAAATTGTTTCGCTGATGTAATTTGCAGCTATATGATTTTTTAATGAATTTTACGACATTCGAAAGAAAATAATGTTACGAATTCAAAAAGAAATGGTTGCCAGCTCTCAGTCAGCCGCAACATTAGGGTTGCCAGGTGTAAACAGGTATGTTAGTGTTAATTATATACACTCACTTGCTTTTTTTTAAATCTTAATACAAAATAAATACATTTAATTTTTGACAGGTAGGTACCTGTCACCTTCGTGACAAAGTGAAAATTTGACTGCCTTGTTGGTCTAGTGGTTAGCGTATGCGGCTGCTGATCTAGAGGTCTCGGGTTCGATTCCCGGGTCGGACCAAATATTTGTGTGATCCACAAATATTCGTTTCGGAGTCTGAGTGTTTTTCTATGTTTAATTTGTATGTATTTACAAAAAAAAAGTATGTTTATGTATTTATATCAGTTGTTTAGTACCCATAACACAAGCACTGCTTACTTTGGGACAAGATGATGTTGTGTGTAAGATGTCCAAAATAAAAATTTATTATAAATTTGGAAAGAATTAAAGTTCCATTTACAATTCACGGGCCTCTAGAACCCAGTTTAAAAAAATCCGTTTCCTCCAAAGGATTTTTTTTAACTTTCAAATTTTTAGGCTACATTCTGGGAAAACGATTGTTTTGCTTCGATATGACTTCATTAACACTGTTTTATTACTGTTGGAGAACAGTCCTATTCTTATCATCTATAATGAGAATCTCTAAAGAAAATCGGAGTTTCTTTGTTTATTTCTTCCATGTTCATGTATAGTAATGATTCTGATTTCATTGGATTATACACGGCTTGTTTCATTATTAATCTTATCAATATTATCATATTTAATTTTGGATAATTACTACACATCAATTCACACTATTTTTATAAGTCAATCAGAGCAATGACTAACGTCATCACTTTATGTTCCACTTGCTCTTACTTTTATTTCAATTTATTTTTATTAAAAAAGTAAAAAACATTTTATTTACAAATTATGTGTTCAAAATTATACTTATTCTATATGCAAATCTTTGTTTTTGATTTGATTTGATTCTATATGCAAATTATTATAATTATTATTAATATAACATGTCTTTGTGAATATTGCCTGATAAATTAATTAAGACATTGTTGTCATTAGCTTTTAGTAAAACTTTTGTCTGTGGAGGTGCTTTGTTTATGTGAAACATTATGCATGTGTCAGCTTCCTCATGATGACAACTTAAATTAATGTCTTCAGTGTTTATGACATGGTCTCCTTCTAGATGATAAGAAAAGCACTGTTCTCTAACAATGATAAAAACAGTTTTATTAAATAATGTTGAAGCTAATCAATTGTTTTCCCAGAATGTAGCTAAATATTTGACAATGTTGGATTGAAGGTGACAGATACCTGACAAAAATTAAATGTATTTATTCTGTATTAATATTTAAAAACAAAAACAGGTGATTAACAATTATAAACCATATTATTATTAATTATAAACAATTATAAAAATAATTAACACTAAAATACCTGTTTACACCTGGCAACCCTAACATTGCGGCTGACTGAGAGCTGGCAACCATTTCTTTTTGAATTCGTAACATTATTTTCTTTCAAATGACGTAAAATTCATTGAAAATACATATAGCTGCAAATTACACCAGCGAATGAATTTAACTAAAATTAATTGCAGGTAATTGCGGCTAATTTTTGATAGGCAACCTATCCCTAATCCATTGTATACTTTATAAACATTCATTTAAAATTAGTTTTATCGAAAAAACAGATACCTGCAGAATCGAGCAGTGGGATCTTAGACTATCATGAATGGATACTTAAATCGAAAAATGATTGCAGAAACTTCACAATGTTTTTAAAAGACCTATCTAATGATACCCCACACGATGGGGTAGACGTGACAAAAAAAATATCCTAACTTAACATGTAGGGGAGGTCCCCAAATTCTTTTTTCATAATTTTATTGTAGCATTTTGTCCACTTAATTGCAATACATGTTCAAGCGAAGTTTCATCTTTTTAGCACCAACCGTTTGGGCGGTAGGTGGTCGAGGACTGGCAGACATGGCGAATCAGTAAGGGTTCAGTGTCATGAACTACGACTCTAAAAAATACCATTTACAATCATTTAAGAAAATTGTTTGTGGTACATATAGTAAAAATTTACTTACCAAATACTACCAAGATGTTATCTATTATGGTCTTGTCATGATCCCACATCATTAATCTAGATTGTAATTTATTGTGCCAATAACTAGACTTTCCTATTAGGTGGATATTTGATGCTAACCCCTCAGGCGTTACTTGTACATGCAACCAAGTTCTATCATCTAAAAAACATTTCTCATCAGTCTCTATGTCAATATTTACACACACACACTATACCAAAATTTTACTGTAACTGTTGGAAGAATACTAGTTTCTCCCTCCCAGAGGTAAATTTCAGTAGATACGGTTCTTAACCAATATGGGGGTCATCAAACATTGACCTCTATGTTGCCTGTACTATGATAACCAAAATATTATTAAATACAGTTTTTTTCTAAATACTTAGTACAAATCATCATCTCAGCCAAAGGATAACCAATGCTGGACAGATGTGTCCTACAACATATATGTAATAAATTACATCCAAAAATAACATAAATGAAGTCATTTGTTACTTAAGGTTCAATTATTTGTCCATAATGTGAATCAAACCTACTACTGCCTCCTTAGTAGTAAGGTTCACTAGCAAGCCACATAGTTACTAGGAAGAATAGTAAAGCAGTGCATATGTAATGAACACATGAATATTGATTTTTACCTAAATATTATTTATTCTAAACATCTATAGATTTTTGTTTTATAATTAGTTTAATTAGTATTAGTTTTAAACATTGAAATTATAATAGGTAGTATTTTAACAAAATTAAATAACACAAGAATGATTTACCAACCAAGGAATACACGACGAAAATCATCTTTAAATGTTGCATTTATTGGTTCCATTATACTACAGAACTGATCTATATATTCCAGTTCAGCGAAGTATCTTCCTAGACTGTTTATATATTTACTAAATGCTTCAATGACTTCATATATAGATTTGTACATCACATTTTGTACATCAGAATAGGGTAAATGCACATTTGATATTATTAACTTCTTAGGAGCTTCATACTCTATAAATATATTGTGATGTCTCAGACCACACTCGTCCGGAATCATAAGTTTCACGGACCTTAACGATCTCTTAAAAAAAACCCTAACCGCACCACTTCTAGAGATATCTTTAATATCTTCTATAAATTCTTTATCTACGAGGTCTTTGCTGACAGAATCTGTCAATCGTTTGTTACATTCAAGGATATCTTCCACTTTTTCTAGGAGATAAGTGCATTCCTGTAACTTTTCTTTGCAACCAACAACTTCCATTAACTCTTCCATGACTTTTTTAAATTAGGCAAGTAATATTTCCTATCAAATAAAAAATATTCACTGCAATTAAATGTTTATTTTACAAATGCAAGAAAAGTTTGTATTTGACGGTAACAAAAAGAGAGAAACTACGGCTACGGCCACCAAAGAATTGGCAAATATTTTTTGAAAAATACGGTAATCCACACCAGTGTTTCCACTTTTGTTTTTTATTTTACCCTAAGTTTCTTTTGAATTTATCCCTAAAATTCCCTAAACTACTTTCATAAATCCTTTATTTAGAGAACATAAATATAATACAGAAAATAAACCCTGTCATATTATTTAATGTAGGAATATATAATAACAAAACGCCCACAGAAGATCATACATCTACAGGATTAGAATTTTTGGAAGTTGACGCATTGCTTTTATATTCTTTTCGTCGAAGATGATGCTTGATTATTGTTTCCTTCCATTTAATATTGTAATAACTTGAACTTGAAAAATGATTCCACTAGTGCCACTACTACTTCGCAATACAGAAATATCGTCAAACATATCAAATCAAGAACCTACACATTACAATACGACGAAAATAGGTAAATAAAAATTTTTTTACGAATAAAACTTATTAGGATTCTGGGGAATCCCCAAGAAAAAAAGCTGTGTTATGTGCAGGGCTCGGAATAGGTAGTTTAATTTTATGTACTTGCGATTTTGTGACATCAATAGTATGGATATGCCTGTGAAATCCCGGGGAACTTACTATTTTCAGAGATTGTAAAAATATTATATTGAACTTTCAAAATAGTATTTCATTTTTTAGCTTATTGTTGTAATAATAAGTTGTTAACATAAAATTTTACAATATAAACGTAAAGAAACGAATAGCAACAATAAAGCTAAGGAATGCAAAGTATGTGACCGCTTGCGCTTGCGGTGCACGCGGCACGCTTTCTTAATTGATATCTCTGTTTGATGCGTACTGCCGTCCTGTTCTACCATAGGTGTTATGTGACGTTGTTACCATCAGCGCAGTTGCATTTTGTAACTTGGAGTGTTCGTGTGTCTATTTCTGTGCTTTGTGTTTACTACCACCTTATTTGACTTCGGCTTGTATTTTTGGATTTGTACCTGTTCTACCTGATTACCACGGCAATTACAACGGACAACGATCTGTAATTCGCTTTAAATATCGTCAAACTTTGGATTTGGATAGTGTGGTAAGCCTCTCATAATATTTTATTTATACAAGCAGTATTAATTGCAAAAAAGCATGTTTTAATTGTGTGTTTAGCGCGTATGTATATATAGTTGGGATAGGAATCGTATTTTCACTATTTTTAGAATAATACATACAACTCGTTATTTTTTTATTATTGTTTTCTACCCTTATTTTCCTCCGTTTGTCTGTCTGTCCGTCCGTGGCCTAGCTTTGTGAGTATTAGTGATAGAAAGATGTAATTTTGCATAAAAATACATATTAACCACGCCGACAACTATATGGTGTGTGTCAACTGATTTGTCTTATTTAACAAACAAAAATTTGTGTTACGTACTTACTATTAAAATTTGTTCTTTCTTCTTCTTATTATTATTATTTAATTTAGGATTAACTTGAAAATGGCCAAGAGAAAGGAAGAGACGGTATTGAAGTGGATTGAAAATTTCCCAGAAATGCTTTATGAACATTCTAATGGTACCATTTACTGTTCGAAATGTGAGAGCCATTTCGATGCCAAGAAGAACATATTTTTGAGACATGTTTGCGGAGCCGTACACACTGGAAAAAAGCGAACCGTTCCAATAAATTTTTACTTTGATTTCATTCGGTTCTTGATTTTATGCAACATTCCCTGGTCACAGTTGAACAATCCTGCGTTTGGTCATTTCTTCAATAAATATATGTGCAAATGTACACATGAAGACAGAACCCTTCCCAGTGAAGCATTGCTGCGTAAAGTTTATTAAACTAAGCTATACGACAACAAGATACAAGAAATTCACACAGCTGTTGGAAACAATAAAATATGGATTTCAGTTGACGGAACGACAACATTCATGGGTCGAAACGTATTACATTTACTTGTGCGGCCTTTATTTACTGACATGCCGAAAAAACCTTATTTACTTGTTAGTAAAATATTAGATATTGTAAATGGGAAAAATGTAGCACAATTTGTCGAAGAAAGTTTGAGAAATATGTGGGGCAATAGTTTTGAAGAAAATTTACCTAATGTTTTGATGTTGTGTTCAGATAGTGCAGCATACATGCTTTCAACTGGACGTATTTTAAAAACTATATTCCAAAATATGAAACATGTTACGTGCTTGGCTCATGCATTGCATCGTGTAGCAGAAAAAATTAGGGAAGAATACAGAAATGTGGACATGCTAATTTCCAACGTGAAAAAAATCTTTTTAAAAGCTCCCAATAGAGTCAAAATCTTGAAGGAACACTATCCTAGTATGCCCTTGCCTCCAGAGCCAGTTATAACTCGGTGGGGTACATGGCTAGAAGCTGCTTTTTACTATAAAAATATTTTAATTAAATATCACATATTCTTTCTTTATTTCATGATGAAGAAGTACAATCTATAAAGAAAGCGAAAGAAGTATTGCAAAATCCTAACCTTCGACGTGATCTAACCTTTATTGAAGAACATTTTGGAATAATCAGTATTGCAAATTTAAAATTAGAAAACACAATGTTGTCATTAACAGAGACATTAGAAATTTTTGACGAAGTACGAGCTGTCATAGGCTGGAGTTCGCATGAACCAATAATAAAAAAACTTGAAAATGTTATGGATCGAAATCCTGACTTAGATTTTATGATTGACCTAAATAAAGAAATCGAAAATTCTTTGGACGCTAATTGTTTACAAAATTGTTATAGATATGCTCCCTTGACTTCTGTTGACGTGGAAAGATCTTTTTCGCTTTATAAATGGATTATGAATATGAAAAGAAATTCCTTGACACCCAATAATGCCGAGAAAATCATAGTATTATTTTATAATAAACATGACGATGATGATTATGTTGGCGATCTTCGATTCGAAGACGAATAATTACACCATCGGAACAACACTAGTGCTTTAATGTTAATATAAATATATGTTTATTTTTAAATTTGATATATATTGTAAACGTGCAATAAATATCTGAAAATGATTTTTTTCCTTCTACTCACTCCTATAAACCTTTTGTAGGTTCAAACAATAAGTGTAATTTTCATGATTATGTAAAATGACATAAGTGTGCTTTGACATTGCATTGCATTATTTAAGGTCCCGGAAATCACGCTGATTTTAGGTTTATCCATGTTATGCTTACGTTGACTTTATTTCTGCAAGTACATAAAATTAAACTACCTATTCCGAGCCCTAGTTATGTGCTATCATTTACTTTACTACAGGGCTACCAGTATAGGCTTTGATTTTACCCACAAAATTCCCTAAATCCCTTACTTTTCAAATTGTCTTTAACCATCCCAAATTTCAGCTATTTGTCCCTAAAAAAGGGAGAATTCCCTAAAAGTGGAAACACTGATCCACACTGACAGTTTGACAGTCCACTATTAAAAGAATGTTGCCAATTTATAATTTGGCTTTTGATGATTTATTATTGATTACGGGACAAGATAGCAGATGTTGCCTACCGCCGCTTTTTTTTTTTTTTTTTTTACGTGTGGAAATCCCCGCGGACCGTCACCCCGTCGGGGGTTACGGCGGGGTGGTGTGTCGGACTCGAACCGACTAAAACCACACGGTGTGACCCTCTCTGCGCCTTTGTATTGGAAGGAGTCCAGGGAGGGGATTTCCTTCTGGACTCCAACCGGCGCCTGCCCGCACTGTTGCGGGCACCATCTCAATATTTACTCTCTAATTAGGCAACGTCCGGTCACACGCGGACGTCGCCCCCTCGCGGTTGGCCTCTACTGCGGACGGACGGGAAACCCGTCCCGCCCATCCGCGGCCACTCTCAGGGCGGCATGAGACGCAGGTATGCGCGCCTCCGCCGCCCGGGGCGCCGGCGGCGGATCGGGTCCGATTGGATGGCATCCTCCCGGGCCTTCTCCGCCACCTCCTTCTGCAAGATTACGTCCTCGCAGAAGGTTGCGACCGCGGTAAAACAACTGTCGCTGCCGGCCATCGATCTTATGACGGCCGGCAGCGAGAGATCCCCTCCGATGACTGCAGTGAGGACCCGGCGCTGCGCCGCCCAAGCGGGGCAGACCGCCAGCGTGTGCTGGGCCGTGTCCTCACTGCAGTCGCAGTGGTGGCAGGCGGGACTCGGTTCCCTCCTAGCGACCGAGTGCAGGTACTTTCCGAAGCAACCGTGCCCGGAAAGTACCTGCGTCAGCCGGAAGGAAAGGGTCCCGTGCTGCCGCCCTGCCCACTCCTCGAGGACCGGCTGAAGAGCATCCACGGCGGCGAAGCCAGCGCGACGAGCTGGAGACCCTCCAGCCGGAACGACCATCTCTGCATGGTGGCTCGGCGAGCGGCTTCGCGCCACTCGCGCACGTCCTCGGGCGGAGGGCGAAAGCCGCTCTCCGCCCGGAAGTCAGCCACTCGCCGATAAACTTCGGCGAGCACTTCCGCCTCCAAATCCCACGGGGGTGTTCCGGCCAAGGCACACGCCGCCTCTGTGGACACCGTGCGGTATCCGCGTATAGCTCTGACCGCCAGTATCCGCTGGGGGCGCCAGAGGCGCGCCCTGTTCGGGGCGGACAGAGCCGCCGCCCACACCGGTGCACCGTAAAGTGCCATTGACCGGACAACCCCCGTGTACAGCTGCCTAGTGGGGACACTGGCCCCGCCCAAATTGGGCAGAAGTCGCCCTAGGGCGGAGGCAGTGCCCACCAGCTTAGGACCAAGCTGTCGGAAGTGCTCGTCGAAGAGCCACCTACCGTCGAGGACCAGACCCAGGTACCTCATCTGGGCCCGGACCGGTACGAGGACCGAGTTGACCTCGATCGAGGCGCCGGCGGGCGGACCACGACGGGGCCCATGAAATAATAGTTGCCTACCGCCGCTCGCCCAAGGAAACTGCGGTTTAGTCGGTGAAATATTGCAAATTTTCTGTGTCATAGTATCAGTACCGAAACTAGGCTCTCCGGAATGTGAAAAAGCTCAGCAGATGCTACAAACGAATCTCATTTTGTGTAAAATCATCATAGTTTGACTTAAACGTAGAAGTGCATCAAGTGGTGGCAGCTATAGGTTTGCTAGCTTTCGCTACAAAAATTATTTTTTTTGATTTATTAAGCTAACTTACATCAAGTTTTACACTTATAATAATTTCATTACGATATTTTTTTAATATTGAATGTATATGATACATAATGCACATTTGATATTATAATTATGATACATAATTATATACCAACCGTCTGGAACGCTGACGGCCGACGTGTGCGGTTGGTTCCGAACTTCTGACCATGGAGAAGGCTTTTTAGCAATAAAGTATAAACCCGAAATCCATACAAACTTGGGCCTGGCGTTACAGTGCTAGACTTTGGGCATAAATTACAATATCAATGACGATTTCACGAGCCTAATTCTCAGGTCTCCCAGCAATGGTCAAATTGGTAAAATCAGGCAATGTTTACATTTTAGGTTAAGTTTATTGTTTGAGTTATTTTCATAAAAATTGGCCAAGTGCGTGTCAGGCCACGCATAAAATAGGGTTATGTATTCACCCATAATTAAATCGTGCCCAATAGATAATTAATAATAATAATAAATAATAATTATTTCGGACAATTTACACCCAAACTAGACAACTGATATAAATACATAAACATACTTTTTTATTGTAAATACATACATATTATACATTGTTGTATTTGCTTAATATTTCTTTATTTTTGTACGAAGTTTTCTACGTCAGCTTATTTCACAAAGTTAGGCCTTTACAACTTCTGAAATAAAAAAGTTATCAAAACCGCTATAGTTTTCTATAACATGAAAAACACGATTTGATACATTTGTGTTTTTCTATGGCATAGTCACATTTATAGAAAAATACAAAACTACCCTTTCATGCCAGTTGTAGATATTTAGAATTGCCGCCATTGTAAGTAGTTGTGTCACGATTCGCTGGCCAGACTCTATTTACATTGATTAAAATACCTATTAAAACAATCATTTATATACTAAAACAAAGAAGTATTATTTATTTATAACAGTATCGATTTCCACTAAATCGATCCTATTTTAGGAATGCTACGTTTGTGGAGCTAGTTACGTATATTGAAATAAGTGTTGCAGAAGTTTACAAAGATTGTTTAAAACAATTGAATTCTACTTATTTTCTACACTTGGCCATTGCAAATGAAGCTAAGATTTCGATAGGTTAATCAAGCAAAATACACGAATTTTTTGGTACATATCCCATTCGTGTAACGCTTAGGCCCAGAATCGGGTTTCTCCTTTCCTGAACCGATTTCATCGGTAGATATGGTTTACTTGTAAAATTTGTTATGGTTATTAATTTATTTACCTATTTTTGTTGAAATTGGTACAAATAAATAAAAGTGAAGTGTGTTTGGAATGAAAAAATAACGGTTCTTCATTAAATGCAATAAAATAGCAATTCCGTTCAAGCGCAGTTCTAGAGGATTTCGTGTGCCTATTTCAAATGCGGTCTGCCCCCAGCTTAGGGCCACAGCACACTAGCTACATAAAGTATCGACGATCGGCGATTTTGCGACTGCACCGTTGCTGCATCGCGTTTTAGCGACTTTCTACGAATTCTACGTTCGATCGCGGTATCTGAAACACGCGTTTTAGGCGATTCACACACTGCACCGCGCTCCGTCGCGTAGCGCAGGGTGGCAGATTTTAAAATTGTATGCAAGTACATCGATTAGTATAGAAAACACGCCAGGTCCAACACACCGAACACGCACCTAGGCGCGTGAGCGCGTGCCGCTAGCAGATTCTGGCGCCGCGCGCGTAGTGCGCGGTCCGCAGCAATAAACACATTTATATACGAAATTGAACAATGCCCAGCAATTTGGGATATGAAATGCAAAGAATGCAGACGACGACGACCAAATAGAAAGTAACCTTTAGTTTGGTGCGGGCCATGTACAAAGCCGTCCGTCGCGGAGGCGCGGTAAAATCTGCTCGAAGAGGCAGATCTGCTCCTCCATCGCCGCGCGCGTGATCTGCTGCCCCGCGCCAAAGGGCGTGGGCGCGTGGCCAGTGTGTGAATCGCCTTAGCGACTGCTCAGATGCCTGGATAGCGTAGGCTGTAGTGTTAGTGTTTGATTACTTATTTATGTGATTTGCAATGATGTTGCAGTATTCTGTAATGTGGTTTTGTTTACAAATAGAAAATATGATAAGTCGTGTTCGGTAGACGCCAAATCGATGCTAGCGGCGCGGCATCCGAATGTGTGCGGAGAGTAGCGTTCAGCTGCTATCGCGCTTCTAAAAAGTGACTAGATCTCCGCGTTTGGCCTTTTAAAGTGTGTGGTGTGGAGCGATCGGTCGCCGTATTTAGCTTCTAAAAAGCTACTAGTCGTACGTCTCTCTCTCGTGGTTCTTCTCGTAGACCCTCTGGGGGCCTCGGGGTAACTTTTCCTGGTCAAAGGTCTGTTGAAGTGGTAGCCCGCTCCGCCTGCAACTACAGGCGGGTCAATGGGTTGGGCTCATGGGCCTGTTAGTACTTCCGGGGTGTTAGTCCGGTGGGGGGCGTTACTGACGGGGTCGTGTCAAACTGTGAGTAGGCTCCACAGGGTGACCGACCTGCCAGTGACGATCGGGTCTTGTACAGTGGCGAGGTCGAGCACCTAAGGGTATAGACCCCAAGGAGCGCCCGTCAGCCAGCTCTAGGTCGGGTGTGGTCCAGTGGGCAATGCGGATGGTCCGGGGAAGGTTGCCACTGAGACGAGATCTCGTGGCAGGCCATACCTGTCCGGCGGTCGCCGATGATAGGGTGCGAGCTTGCGCAGGTGGCGGGCCTGCGGGCGTTTGCGAGGGTGCGCAGTGAAAGCGACTGCTGTGCACGCAGTCGTCGGCGGTTCGTCTCAGAAACGAGCGCGTACCAGGCCGGTGCCATACGTTAGTCGGGTGCGAATGTACGCCTTGTACACACCAAGCTTCGTGCGAGCGGCAATCGGGACGATAGTACAGGCCGCAGAAGAGAACGCGCGGCACGTACCTGTGCAATAACGTTGTTGGCGTGGGGCTTCATGGTGTGAGTGCGATCCATGGTCACGCCAAGGTATTTCACCGTCGCAGACCATTCAATTTCCTGCCCCATGAGCTTCAGTTGCGGCAGCGTCACGCTGCCTATGGAGATCGCCTGAGTCTCCAGTCCTTCAGCCAGCCGGGAAGTGCGTCTAGAGTATGCTGCATCTTAGTAACAGCGTTGGCACCATTCTTCGACGTGGTAATATAGGCGGCATCGTCGGCGTACAGCGCAAGTTTTACGCTGTCCGTGACGGGGATGTCGTCTGTGTACCAAGAATAGCACACTGGAGACAGGCAACTTTCCTGTGGCACACCGGCACAGATAGGTCGCTCTGTGGACGTGGCGCTTTCAACCGCCACTTGAAATCCTCTGTCTTGCAGAAAGGTGGCCACAATCTTCACTACTCAACGGGGAGTAGCAGATATGGACAGCTTGTACAGCAGACCAGCGTGCCAGACGCGATCGAACGCCTTCTCCATGTCGAAGAAGACTGCAACCACTCGCTCGTGCTTGTTGCGTGCAACCGTGATGTCATGCAGTACCCTCGCGAGTTGGTGTGTCGTGGAGTGTTCAGCACGAAACCCGAATTGTTCGTCGCGTGGCTGAAGGTGTGGCGTCATGTGCAGCAGTAGCAGTTTCTCGAACAGCTTCGATGTCGTCGAGAGGAGTGTGATGGGGCGATAGCTTCCCGGTTGGAGGATATTCTTCCCTGGCTTGGGCAGCATGATGACCCTGCCAAGTCGCCATGTGGTGGGAAAGTGTCCACAGCGAAGAATGCCATTAAAGAGGCGCGTCAAAGTCGCGATTGCTCGCGGAGCTAGGTGACGCAGGGCTTCGTTGGTAACTCGGTCAGGTCCAGGCGCTTGGTCCTGCCCGACCAGTCTTCACTGGCACCGATCGTTGATGCTAAAAGTAGCTATTGTGCTGTGGCCCTAAACTTCGCAATAGGGGGCACGCATTATTGAAAAATTTTTACGCTTGGAAACATTGTGAATAAACATGTTTCCTTGAGCATAAAAAAAAATTGTGAAAATTATGAACATTTAGGCTGGCGTGCGAAGGCAAAATCTGTAAAAAAAAAGGCAACTCCCTCATTAGGAATATACATTCTGTATCGCGGGTGACTCAGAACCAGAATTTGTGGATCACACAAAGTGCTGTCCTATATACATATGTATTAAATATTAAACACCTGCCGCAGTAGAAATAGTTGTAGCGATCGCCTAAATCAATAGGCCAACCGTGAAATCAACCACAATTTTTGTATAAAAACTCATGGAAGTGTATGGTACCTGGCTGTGGTATTATTAATCACTTATAGGATATTTTAACAATATGCTGCGCCAGTAAAGGTTTATAATAATCATTTTTCCATGACTAGTAGGAGGTAGGTAGGCAAGTGTTTAAAATTTATAGAAAAGAAATAATAATAATATATATTTGTCAGACACTCATCTAATCCCAAACTAAGCAAAGCTTGTACTATGGGTACTAGGCAACTGATATAAATACATATATACTTTTGTTTTGTAAATACATACACATATAGGTACATAGAAACACCCACAATCTGAAACATATATTTGAAGATCATACAAAAATTTGGTCAATAGCCAGTCCATTAATTATATTACATGTGTTACTTTGTTGCTCATAATTAACTTGGAAACTATCTTACCACTTTTTGTGTTTATTTAAAATATGTTTCGCTAGCATACCTGAGATAGTATAGTTAACTCACGCTTAGACCAATAAGGGTCAAGTGTGATTGATAACAGATACAAACGGAGATGTTTAGGTCAGCTATATAAAATTCTCGTGTCACAATGTTCAGCCAACATCTACTCTACAGTTTAATATAGAACCGTCTGGGCAATAAGGGCAAGGCAGATGGAATATCAAGAAATACAACTCTTAGTCATATACATTATTTCATTAAAATAATCTAAAATAGTATCAAAAAAATACATTATGTACATTTTTTCTTTTATTCCCACCATTAGTGGTATTCAAAAATTGATTGTTTTCTTTCTAATGCAAAGAATTCATCTATTCATCACAAGTCTACAGAGTCAATTACAAGTAAATAGTACACATACACAATATTTCAAACTGTCAATTTAAATGAGAATTCATTTTCACTTGATAAAAATTGATTAAAATGAACATACTCACTAGTCTAAATCTGAAACAATCTATGAGTTAAATGGAAGTCTTACATATAATATTAAAAAGTCAAATTACAATATTAACACAATTCTAAAAAAGTAAAACCTTTTATACAAATAAAAAATATTTCATTGAGTCTTAATACTGACCCAATACAGAAATATATACATAGCCAATATGTAAAATAATAATTCAGAGAAATTGTCTACTGAGGTCTAACAAGCTTGGTGTCAATCTTTCCAAGATCTTGGTCTTTGTACAACTCCACCATTAAAATTGAGAATACCTCAATCACTTGCGTGATTTCAGGTAATTGATTGACAGCATTCCATGTTAATTCCATTTTGGATAACCTTGAACCACCTTCATGTTTTATACACACATATTTTCCTGGGAAATCCTGTAAAAAAAAAAGAGTTATAGAATCAGTTATTGTAATGCTAGCAATTAAACAAATATTATATTTTTTTATAAAATACCAAGTTTAAAAAAAAAATAAACAAACATGGATTGTTTTTTATAAAATACCAAGTTTTTTAAAAAAGTATTTGAAACAAACATTTTATTTTTTTATAAATTACTAGCTATTGCGTGTGTCGGTTATTGCAGTAAAAATTAGCATTTGTCTTAGTTAAGTTAGTTCAATTGTTTTAGCGTGAAAGTGCAATGAAGAAAAAGAAGAGAAGAAGAAGAGTTACTTTCGGAAATTATAATATAAGGATTAACACAAAAGAAAAGAAAACTTACATTATTGAAAAATATTCTCCTGTTTAACCCCATAGCTATCACAATGACATCAATATATTTTTCTCTGACTTCAACTACAGCCGCCTCAGTCTTAAGTGGAGAATTCATTTCAATGTACTTAAGAATATACAGTTCTGTAGATAATTCACTTGCTTTTTTAGAATTGTACTTTTGTTTGTTACATTGTGCTGCAATCATACGCACATTGTCTATGTCCCATTCTGGATTTTCTCTGTATTTCAAACTAGCTGCCAACAACCTAAGTTACAAATAATTTATGGTATAACACTTTGTAATGTTTACAGTTTTCATTTTAAATAAGTTTCCTTTTCTAAAAAAGTTTAAACACAAAGAGAGAAAAAATGAGGGTAGAACCAAATAAAAGGAAATATTTCATTTGTGATTTTAATTATTGTTATAGCTCTAAGTGCATATAAAAAACTTACCTGTGAACCATTATGTCTGCATATCTTCTAATAGGGCTGGTAAAATGAGTGTAAAGTGGTACATTTAATGCATAATGATGATAATCATCATCATCGCAACCATAAGCACAAAAATATTTGGCTCTAGTCATGGGTTTTGCACATAACATGTTTAAGACCATTACTTTGCCTTGGTCATTGCATGAAGGCCCAACATGTGGCAGCAAGGAACGATGTAAGTTACCAGCTGAAGAAATATCTAATTCAATCCCCATAGGTTTGAGAGACTTGGCAAGTTGTTTTAACATAAATCCACTGGGTGGCGGATGACATCTCAGAAATGCTAATCTTGGATGATCTTCCTGTATTCTGGTAGCAACAGTCATATTAGCTAGTAACATAAATTCCTCAATAAGTTGATGACTTTCTTTACTTTGATATATACAAAAGCTATCTGGCAAACCATTGGCAGCATTTAAATGGAAACTTACTTTGGGTTGATCAATCCTTAGTGCTCCACTATCAAATCTGTTTGCCCTGAATGTACTAGCAATACTTCCAAGAGTTTTTACCACTTTGTGTATGTCTTTGTACAAATATCCATTATAAGATTCAGGGAAATTTACTTCAGAATTTTCTTTATCTTCAAGTATATCTTGAGCATGATCATATGATAACTGGGCACAGGAGTTAATTACTGTTTTTGCAAATCTGTGACTGAGAACTTTTGCATCTTTTGTAATTTCCCAAAATACCGAAAAAGCAAGTTTGTCAACACCAGGAAACAAAGAGCAGAGCATGCAGAGATCATCCGGCAACATGTGATAAGCTTTTTCTACTAAATATATTGTTGTAGCTTTTTCTGCTACCTTCTCATCTAATATGGTATTCTCAGTTAAAAAGTGAGCTACGTCTGCTATATGAACACCAACTTCATAATTACCATTTTCAAGCTCCCTACAAGAGACAGCATCATCAATATCACGACAATTTGAGGGATCTATACTAAATAGACATAACTTACGACAATCCTCTCTAATCGCAAATTCTTCATCTGGTATCTTGTAGTCTAATCGAGGATACAAATGTCTGACTTCAGGACCAAATGGTTTAACATCCAAGTCTGTTTGAGCTAATATAGCCTTCGTTTCTGTTACCATATCACCAGACTGACCAATGTTACATACAATAGTTCCCATAGCAAATCTAGTATCTACCCACTCTCCTATTTTTGCTAAAAAGAGTGTATTTTCATAATTTTTAGCATCCTCATAAAAATTATCAGGCCAACTAGTGAATGGTATATTGAGTCTGGGTATTCTGTTGTCTCTAGGTACAAATAAAGCCCTCTGCCTATTATTGTCTGGCATTAGTTTCAAATTTCCGATACAAGTTCTGTTATGAACTTTTTCTTTGATAAAGACAACCTTCCCCTTCTTTTGTTTTTCCTCTTCATTACTATCATCATTTTCACTCTCTACCATCTGTACTATCACAATATCTCCCTCTAAAGCTCGATTACGGCTTTTGATGCCTTCAATTAGAATATCTTGTTCACTCCTATCACTACAAGACACATATGAATGTTGAAATTGTTTTGGGTTTATCCTTAAAACACCTTCTACAAACAGATTTTTCCTCAATCCAACTTCCACTTCCTCAGGAGTTAAATAAGCATCAAACCTTAATTCTGTAGCTAGTTTAGTTTTCTTCTTGTTTTTTTTATGTTTAGGTGTAGTTTTTTCAGTTGGGCTACTGGTGCTCTCCACTGCTATTGAAGAGTTATTGAAGTGGTGTTGAAAGTTAGCATTAAAGGTTTTACTAAGTAATGGATGTTGCATTACATTCTGTAAACATTTTCGGCTCATATATTCTGTATGCAAAATTGGTGAATTGGGAATACTCACTGATTTAGTCCGTTGTGGAACCTGAAAAGGCGTGTTAGGCAAGCTTGTTGCTAAATGAGCACCAGCAACATTATGTGTAAACTGATATTGTGGATGATGACTTAAGTTTTCTAAATATCTTGAGTTAGAATTAGCATACAAAGGACTTATTTGATAGGCGAAAAATTCGTTCACAGAAGGGTATTCACTGCGCTCCGAATATCCAGGAGTAAACTGCGATGACTGTGGTCTGTTATTGGGATTTATTGGAGTAGGTATAGTCAATCGCTTTAACTTTGCTTTTTCTTTTTTCTTGGCATTTTTACTTTTAGGACTGTCTCCTCGGTCTATTTCGATACTTTCATTGTTTAAGTTCAAATTCTGAACTGCATTGTCTATACTACTTACAGATGAATTATTTGTGAAGGTTTGTGAAGAAATTCCAGTCTCCACATGTAATTGTTTATTTCGAGACATTGCAGATTTCTTGGGTGATTTCTTTGGTGATTGTTTTGTGGGAGTTTGATGATCTTGTGCCCTATTGCTTAATGAACTTTTTGATCGAAGAGGCTGCGACGTGGATTCTGGTGCAGTTGAACCGTTTCTGTCAATATTTCTTTCTGATACGCTATTACACATTTGAGACATATTTAAAAGTGTAACAATGTTATGTTACCATATTTTGTCAGACTTTATTGATACAATTTTCCGTGCCATTTAATCTCAACATATAATTTTAGGTTGACATTTTGAGTGACAAACGAAACGGGAGTCGGGAGCTCGGGACCGAGGCATACGAGGTGGCGAGGTTTGCCAGTGTAAATTTATTTTATAAATAAATTCTGTTTGTAATAATTAAAAGATTTGTCTTACTCTCACTACATCTTACTGATGTTTTTTTTTTATTTTACTGTTTAATTTTGAAGTAAAAGCAAGTTAAAGTATGATAAATAATAGTGTCATATTAGAATTCAGTAACAATCAATCATTACTTTCATAACAACAGCATAAAACACATTACTGCAGAACATTGGTCTCTTCTTGCCTCCTTTTAAATTCGTAACCATATAAAGTGGCCTTATGTGATTGGAAGTGTAATCACCAAGGGTAAGTAATGATGGTACGGTCAGTACCTAGATGGGTAACCTTTTGTAGCATGGTATTTTATGAGCGTTTCCGTGATTCGGAGGTTACGTAAAGCAGTTGGTCCCTCTTGATGATATCATAAGATGCTTAGTTGTAGGTCTTCGGTCGACTTAAAAACATCCAACGGTAAGACTACGTAGCCAAAGCGTGTCTTGCCAATCCCCAATCTAAACCTGGTCAGCGAGGGTATGTATGGTCTTAACCCTCTCCTGACTCTCCTGAGATAAATAAATAAATAAATATTTTGGACAACTAACACACAACATCATCTAGTCCCAAGATAAGCAGAGCTTGTGTTAAGGGTACTAGACAACTGATATAAATACATAAACATACTTTTTTTTTGTAAATACATACATATTATACATAGAAAACACCCAGACTCCGAAACAAATATTTGTGAATCACACAAATAATATTTGGTCCGACCCGGGAATCGAACCCGAGACCTCTTGATCTGCAGCCGCATACGCTAACCACTAGACCAACGAGGCAGTCAAAACCCGAGATCAGCAGTGTATTTTATGGGTTGTTGATGACAACTCTTACTTTCCATCAGATAGAGTAGGTACTTTAAAAGGCTTAATATTATGAAAAAAAAACAACAACAGTTTGTAGATTCTGGAGAACAGTGTGTGTTGAACTATATGGGGTTCGTACCTATAAAATTTTGATTTTGATTTTGTTCACATTTTGATCGTTTACCGGGCCCATTAGAGATCGGCTTGACGTCACACACACAAAAATCTGTACGGTATACAATTTATTATTTACGTGGTAACATTGTTGGTCTTGCTTGTCGCTCAATAAAATGTCATTTTTCATTGTATTTTATAACCTAAAATAAAATAACAAGCCAATTTAATTTTAACGTCGATTGATTGTAATACTGTAAAAAGTGTAATTATATATTTTTTCAACCCAGGTTATATAAAATACTGTAATACAAGTGTATTATTGAAAAGATAGATAGATAGCTAGTTGATAGCAGTTGATATTTTTGAAATATCCATAATTATTTGGTCACAATGAAACTAATAACACACAACATGTTGACATCAAAGTGTTTGAAAGGAGTTATGACTGGATATCCTTTAGCGATAAATGCTACAAATATCAAATTAATTTCAGTAGAGTTTAATCCAGAATTTATAACCCGCATCATACCAAAATTGGATTGGGAAGTATTTTGGACAGCTGCAAACAGCATCGGCCACGGCGAAGGTTTACCTCAAAGTCTCGAGCCTAAATATGAAGATGATCAAGAACTTTTAAAGAAAATTCACAAAGTATTATTTGAGGTTGAAATTGAAGAAGGTAATCTTACTTGCCCGGAATCTGGCAGACAGTTCCCTATTTCTAAAGGAATTCCAAATATGTTACTAACAGAAGCTGAAGTTCAATAAAGTAAATTTAGACTGCGATTATTTTAAGTAATTATTTTAGGTAATTGTGTATAGTTGTTTGATTAAAGTTTTGTTTTAAGTAACATAAACCATTAAAATAAATGGATTCTTATTTTGCATATTAATTAATGATGAAACTTATTATTTCTGCCATCCTTTTCCCATTCCATCCTTTTCATCATTTTTTTTAAGATCAGCTTAATACCAATACTGAAGCGGAACTTAAATAAAACATGATATTCTCCATGTGGTAACGGACTAAGGGCATAGAGTGTCATCATCCCTGTTCATTTCATGGACTAAGTTATGGCTGAAGAGCTTACTATACTATACCACTTACTAGCTGACTTCTAGGTGGTCACAAAAAATACCTTTTGGTAATATAAAAGTTTAGTTCAAAAAATTCAATACAAAATAGTGTCCGTATTGCACTGTATTAATTGTTTATTTAATAATTTTAACAAAAAAAAAACTTCAAAGAAAAAACTATTCCGAGTACCCAAATCGCGACAATTGTGCGTATGATATTTAAAGAGTTACCTCGATTTCCTTGAGATCCCGACATGGTGACGATGGGACGAACTGTGAACTATGTCATATCCAGAAAGATTTTTTGAAATCGGTTCTTAAACAACGAAATTATCGCTGAACATACATAAAAAAACAAAAAAAGGATTCCGACGAATTGAGAACCTCCTCCTTTTTTTTGAAGTCGGTTAAAAAGGAAGAACTGTAACTCATTCAAAACATTGGAAAGTAGAAGTGTTGTAACCTTTTAAAATAATTTTATCCCAGGAGTCCCTCTGTACAAGAAAAAACAAGCAGGGCATAATGAAGTAATTTAGTCTACCAATTTATGTTGTATTACATGTTATCTTATAGGACAATGTTATTTAAATAAAGTCACTCATCATCGCAAAGTACCATTGGTCCACATGTTTCAGCAAGATAAGCTATTATTTCTTAACTAAGTTAATATTGTTTGCTATTCTTGTGTATGTTGTTAGTTTATTAAGGGTCTCAAAACAAGGAACACAAAAATAAAATAAAAGAACTTACTTAATGAAAAGCCATGTGCTTCCCCACTTATAGGAGACCGCATCATGCACAAGAAAGTTAACATAAAGTTAAAGAACTGTAATTACTCCTTATTCTGCAGTAATGTTCAGTGTTTATTAATACTCGATAAACAATACAATTTCAATGGGTTTCAAGGTTTTCTTTTGACTTTAAGTTTTGAGTTTATTAGTCTTTAAGACTTTTGGTGGGATTAAAATTCATCCTACTAATATTATAAATGCCAAAGTTCGTAAGTATGTATGTTTGTTGCTCTTTTCTTATGGTTCTCTGCAATATAAGCCACAACTTTGTCTATTATGCTTTCACAACTAAACCATATATATACTACATTTTGTCACGATCGAACCACCATACACAAGGGCGGCAGACACAATATGCTTGACTGTTAAGACTTTACAAATAAACCATAGTTGCATAACTGTTTGCAAATGTCCACTACTCAGCTTACCTGAAGGTTGTTACTATGCAGGTAAACCTATCAGGAGCACCCTACCATGTATGGCTAGCTTACATCTGCTAGAGATTCTGACTACAAATCTAAAATCAGTACCCAAAAAAATATTATAGCCATAATACTTCATACAAATTATTGTTATTGAGTACTTGGCTCATTTTTTTGTACTTTTGAATCAAGATGTATTTAGACCTATACAAATAAAAATTAAAATGTCATGTAATATCAAAATAATAGTGTAATGTAAAAATAAAAGTATATACAGGACTTATATCAAAAAAGCAATTTTAGAAATTTTTGGCAGTCTGTTCCGCATAATTACTGAATTGCTAGGATCCCTGAGACTCGAGTTGAGCGGCAGGCATCAGCTAGTAAGTGAATGACAAGGGGAGTGTTAAGGAAGACAATCTTGCGAACACTGATCTTAATTGGTTTTGGTAGTCAGAGCTAATATAGATTATAAAGTAAAACAACTAGTAACTTGTAATGATTGTTTATTTTATTTGAACAATAAATTATAGTTGGTATTAATCAATAATCACATACACTACACGGTAATTTCTCGTTTGATTTGCTATTAAATAGAAATGATTTATCAACTAACAAGGAAATTTATAATTCATCTGCATATGGTACAAATGCTAGGTTTCCAGCGCATCCCATGGAGATTTTGGATTTGCAAACGCTTGACAGTGCCTGGAAAAAAGTAATTAGTTACAATTAATTATTGAAGTTGTTTTTTATGGATAAGAATTAATGATGTAATAAGATAAGAAACTAACGTTGATATGAATTTACCTAGTTCCTGTAAATGTTTTAAAGCACTTGTATCACAAAATATTCAAGCCTATCGATAACATCTTTATTTTTATATGTATATGAGAATATATTATTCATTGTATATGAGAATAAACATTAAAACAGGCGCTGGGAAATTTTGTAAGGAATCCATAAAAGTTATAGTAGGTATTCATATTCATAAAAAATTATAATTATATTTATATTCATTAAAAATATAGAGGAAATTTTGGAAATCTACGTGACGTGTTCTAGCGGATGGCATAATTAAACTCTCGAAAAGGGTAAATTGTATCTTTTGTAACAGTTATTTATGTAATAATTAAACATTCAACTATTATAAAAGTCTATGACTAATCTGTCTAAGACTATAATAAAAGTAGTCTATCATCTTTTAAGAATTATTAAAAAAACTTTAAAATGTATTTGGCTCTAAATCATCATTCTGTAGAGTTTTTAATTGGTGAGTGTGAGGTCAGAGGCCAATGATGCAGAAGCATTTCAATAGGCCGCCATTGTAGGAGTCAGCATTGTGCATCGTCTGCATTTGCAATTAAATATGTTGACCACTATTAGATTCTACTCATACATTCCATCAGGCAGAGTAGGCACTTTGGCAGGCTCACATAAACTAGAAAAAATGTTTCATAAAAAAGTTTTAAACTTTGAACATTTCCTAAAATACTATTAGATAAAATAGTTATCTATTGTTGATGTTGTTGATGTTCAAAACCTACATTTATGATATCATTGTTTGATAGTTGGTCAATGCTCCTGGCGATCTCAGATGGGCTGGACACTTTGCCACTGTAAAGACCTTGAGCAGCTAATGTCTCAGCAAGGGATGTGCCTGCATCGGCCTCACTCAGGACTTGGAGCTTCAACTGGTTCTTGCCAGCCGTGATGGCGTTGGCGTTTAACGCAGGATTCTTAAGAACGTTCGCAGCAGCCTTAACAGCCTGAAACAATATTAATTTGCAAAGATGAATTACCCTTTTTTAATTTATTTATACTTTATGCATATAAACAGTGACAAAGGCGGAATGAACGCATTTTCTGCCAGTCGACCTTAGGGCGATACAGAACCAAAAACAAGATAAATGCACACGACTGATAATATGATGATTAAAAAAAAGGATTTTTTGTTTTGCTGTAAAGTTGTGCCGTACCGTAAAGGATCGGTTACGCGTTATATTTAATGTAATTGTTTACACTTACGCATTTACACATATAAAATTTATAGAATGGATGCAAAGAACACACAAAGTCCTGTCTCATGTTGGACTGGATCCCACAACACTAGCTTTTTTCAAAAACATTCCCTAAATTTATGGGACTACTCTTAGAGAGTTAGGTAACCATTAGTGTTATTTTCGTTTTCACCACCCTTTAAGGGCATCTAAGTGCTTAGATAACTATTAAAATGTAAGGACCACCTGTACTGGGGGTACTGGGGGGCTCCTAGTAAGGAGGCAGTTTAAAAATCTTTGGTGAAAACAGGCATTAGTACTTGGTGCCTCGGTGCAAAGTGACAGTGAGAAATTAAGCTTATTAAACTACCTTCTGCCAAATTAAATTTTAATTATCATAGATAGATGTACTTACGTTTTTAGCTTCATCTTTAGGTACAGTAAGTACAACACCGAAGAGTCCAGCGTCAGAATAAGATACGTTAAATCCAGCCGCCGCAAATGGTCCGATGTTGCCAATAGCCTTGCCCAAAACAGAGTTGTCAGCACCCCACTTGGTGACAGGACCGCAGCCTAGTGCTGCAATTGAAGAGCAATATGTCTGTGTTCATCACATGGGTGTTGTAGTAATTACAAACTGAACAAAACAACCTCACCAGAGCCAGAAGAGTTAACTTTAAATAAGCTCTATACCAAGCTAACTTTAACTGCCTTATTGGTAGTTTATAAATATATATTTTTAGACTAGACTCCGGAACAAGTATTTGTGGATCACACAAACATTTGTTCTAAACTGGGAATCGAACCTGAGGCTTTTTGATTAGTAGCTGCATATGCAGCTGCTAATCAAGAAGAACCACTTCTAGTTAACCACGCTAGTTAACCACTAGAACAACAAGGCAGTCAAATATGCAATTGCAGTGCTTGAGTTCAAATTCTAGGCGAGACCAAATGTTTGTATGATTTACAAATATTTGTTATCGAGTTTTCTAGGTATAATAAGTATATATATTTAAAATCTATGTAACATTACTATCAGTCTGTCCAGCTTACTAACTACAAGGTCTTAAGTTTGAAGCTATCATATTCAACTATTGCTCTCTCTATAACATTTTGATCCAACCTAAGGTGGCCTGGAAGAAATTGCTTTTGGCAATAAGGCCGCCCTTTGTTCACTTCATATTTATCTAATTATTTTGTTCATTCATGTAACTCTGTAATATGGTGTGCAAATAGAGTTATCTATCTATCTATTTAGTTGGTATTGTGTTACATGTTTGATATATCTAATAATAAGCCAGCATGGTATAAGAGTTCAAGAAATCCTTTTCAAGAAGTAACCTATATCCAGATGTGAACTATTAAAGGATGTTTTTGTGATTTTGGAATAGTATTTATTTGTACAGCATTTATTCTACTGGTGTACCTTTGGATGCAGCAGCTAAAGCAAGTGCTTGAGTACTGCCAGCAGGGGCACCTTGTACAGCAAGAGTTACGTGGGCGAAATCACCACCCATCTCTTTCCTGAAATTAAAATATACATATGTTGTTATATATTATATACTAACTGAGATAAATAAAAACCGAACCCTAATTCGCAGAGCAGTTTTTTGAGTCATCAAACTTAGACTAGGTAAAAATGTATAAAAAAATAAAATTACACCTATTTTATTACTAATTTGCGTCTATTATCTCTAACGTTAAGACATTGTTATAGCCTATCTACTTACAATCCATAATAATATAATAAATGCAAAAGTAACTCTCTCTGTCTGTCACGCCAAAACTATTAAACTGATTTAAATTAAATTTGGTATGCAGATAGTCCAGCACCTGAGAAAAGACATAGGCTACTTTTTACCGCGACAACCGACTTATAAGCGGACGGAGCCACGGGTGAAAGCTAGTATAATGATATAAACAGAAGATAGACTAGTCTAACCTGATTTCTCCTCCATAGTACTTGGTAGGTTCACCCGCATTACTGGCACCCTCGCCCAATTTAAGAAGCTGACCCAAAGTATTTGCTTTATCCTGTAACATAGGGTAAGGTATGTAGGAGTAGAGTTCAGTAGGAAGTGTCATTCACTCTTTTTACTGTGTATCACTAATAAGTAATAATAATAATAATATATATTTATTGTACACCAGAATAGAAACATATAACGGTATCTTAATATAGGAGGTGCAAGTGGCGCCCTTATCGCTCGAAGGCAATCTCTTACAAGCAACTCTCACACGCATAGTAATCTATAACCTGATTATTTAAATAAGAGTAAAATAAAAGATTACTATACCATTGTGTCTCCAACAACAGCAACAGCGCAGTGAGCCAATGTTACATTGGTGCTGACAAAATGTTGTAAAGATTCAGAGGAGACCTTGCCAATTCTTCTGGGTGAGATAAACAGGGAGTTGCCCAGACCACGGCGGAAAGCTGCTTTGTGAAGCAGATCTACAGCCCGAACCTATAAATTTATAATTTATTAAGTATTTTGAGAATCTAAATTCCAAAATAGACTTTATACTTACATAGGCTAGTAATATGATTACCTTCTTTTTCAAGTTTGTTATGTTAAAGTAAATTAAGGCAAAGAGTTTTTTTTGGGGTATGTGTATCATCACCAGAGATCGGAATTGGGTGTGTGAAAATACCTAAAGTTTGCAGTAAGTTTGCAATAATAATATGGAGCTGTTACAACCACTGTTCTTGCAATTGAAATAAATGTTTTTAATTTATTTTTTAATGCAGTGCAGGTTTAATAATTTAAAAAAAAAGCCGACTTCAAAACTATGTAAAGACGCGAAAATGTTCGTTTTCCTTGCATCCACCTGTAGCAAAACTTTTTAACTTAAGATACAGATCAAAAAAAGAAATTAAAACCGCATTAGCATTTTGCAGATATATAAAATTCTGTGTTTGACCGACAAAGAACAATTGGGACTAAAAGACCGAATTTTAACCGGAAAAGTACAAAACAAAAATTTATTTAGAACTGTATTAGCAGAAAATTTATTTAGAACTGTATTAGCAGCTTGTAAATGTTTATAGTTCGGTGTTTCAAAGGTAAGGAACATGTAAAAAAAAACAAAACTAAACCGGTAAAATTCAAACCCAGTTTAACTTAAGTGGTTGTAACAGCTCCATATTATATCCCGCTGCAAACTTTAGGTATTTTCACAAACCCCAATTCCGATCTCTGATCATCACTTTAAAAAAATGAAGAGCTTTATAAAACATTTTTATTATTAAGGCATCCCTCTATATGATTATTCAACTTTAAGAGGAATTTTATTTATATAATTGGGCTTTCCTTACTCTAAAAGCTAAACAGCTGGCTTGGAAAATGTGATGCTAGTCTGATTCTAGATCTGATGAACTTTGAAGGGAAACTGTGACAGTTTAGATAACTCTTTTAGTTCAGGAGTTTTTTAGCTCTTACTAGAAAAACTATAAAAATAACGAAATTATAAGTGAATATTAAAAATTAACTTATAACAAATGTATTGGAGAGTTTAAAATCCACATGGCTTTAAGGGTGACTACAGAACCTTCTATATGTGGTCTGCACTTGCATGTGGCTGGTTTTTATTATAATTATTATGCATAATTATATATGCAAATAGAAACTGATGACAGATTATAATCATTCAGGAATCAGACACATGTAAGTTTGGTTTTCAGTTACACATCTAAAATATTAAAACAGAATGTTTACCAATGGAAAGTTGCATACATGCCATTCTCTATCTGCATGTGACACAAACAAAAGTTAATAACCATACCGGTGAACACATACCTGAGGTGGCAGAGCAGCAATGTCATACTGAAGACGGCTGAGATTGTCATCAAGCTCCCATGGCCTGAACTCCTGGTTGGACACTATGTTGTTAAGTAATTCCAAGGCAGGTTCCAAGTTATTTTGGGTAGTCTAAAAGTCATTGATAGGTAAACATTAATAATATCTTACAAATCTGATCTAACTAATATACACATGCCAAATTGCCAGAAAACAATAAATTAATCCAATAATTATGACCCACACAACTTCATCTGCATCTCCTATTGCCCGTATCATGTTATAACAGTGTGACAAAATTTGTTTACCATAAAAAAAGTTATACCAAGCTAATTTCAAAGAAGTTTTAAATATTTATTTTTATAAGTTTTAAATAAGTATTTATTGTTTATAAGCTTAGTCTATAGAACTTAGCTAAGTCTATAAAACTAGCTTTTAACTGCAGCTCCTACTGCATGTATGACAGTTGTTGCTGCAAAAAGTAGCCTACATCCATTCCCTCCTCAGCTCCGCCTATAGACTGTCAGTGTACTACACTACAAAGTACAATAGACAGAGTTACTGTTGCACTTACAATTGTAATGATTCTAATAAGTTCTTAGCACTTTTAGTTGGTATTTGTAACATATTTTACAATTACCTCAAGAGTATAGTAAATAAATTCACGGTCCCCAGAAGCAGATACAGAAGCACCAATTTGGGCCAATTTACGAGCAATGATGAAGGCACTAGCATTCTTAGTAGTGAGACCTGCTGCAGATCGGAGAACATGGGAGATTCCCAACTCTGTTTGAGGTTCATAGCGTGCACCAGCCCTGAAATTTAACAATGATTTTTTTAAGTGATCGATTTGAAGAAAATAATTGTCTAATAATAGTAAGGAATTTTAATTTTTACCTGAATGCTAGAGTAACACGAGTTACAGGAGCTCCATTGTCGATAGCAGCTACGAAAACCCTATTAGGCAGAACTGCACTCGAGATCTTCGGCTCACTTCTGACCTGAGTAGCCGCCTGGGCGTAACCCCTAGTCTGTAACGAAAAAAAAAACGTATTCCTAAATCGATTGAAGAACACTGGTTTACATAACAGGGGTTTGACAGATCGAATCTGAATTTACTTTAGCCTTTAATTGGTGTGTAAAGTACTTAGTCTTAAATTAGTTTTAACTTCTAAACTTACGGTGACTTGCCGAATTATGGGAGCCACAAAAGCTTTCGATGCCATTTTATCGAATTTACTGATTTATTCTCGCTTTACAATCCGTAGCACGTCGGTGTCAAGGGGCCAGGGGGTGCCAGCCAAGCCAAAAGTCAAATTTCGCTTTATTTGACAAATTAGATCCTGTGTTGCAAACTAAAGAAATTATAAAATTGCTGCGATAAACTTTATTGACTGTTACTTTTAATGAGGACTTAATTAGGCTAAGAACAGAACACACGAAGCGTTTTTCTCCCGTGCCCGCTGCGGTTGCGGGCCCGCAGCTTCCGTAGAATGCAGTTTTATATTAAAAAAAACAAAGCACAGTTCACGACGCGTTTCTGTGAAGTAAATATAATGCAACAGCTCGTTTTGGTGTGTGTCCATGGCGGTCTGAACCTCAACTGAAAATTACCGCATCTTGCAATCGCCTGTCTTGCGATCATTGCCCGCAAAAGTGGCGGGCGAAGATTGCAACCGCGACGGCCGCGTAACCGCGCAAATAACCGGTTTCGTGAGTATAGAGAAAAAACCGCAGGGCACGGGAGAAAAACGCTTCGTGTGTACTTAGCCTTAAGGGCTACATTTATTTTCAATTCGAATTATGATAAATAAATTTGTGAATTCATTGTTACAAATAGACACCAACGGCAATTGTAGTAATTAAAGCCACTATGATTAATTACTGCAATTACTTTTAGTGTCTAATTCATTAATTAGCATAATTATTTTTTTCAAATGAATTCACTAATTTAAAAAAATATTAAGTTTTAAAAAAATATTAAGTAATGTCAAATAGGAAATGCTTATATTTTTAAACTATTGGTGAATTTTCATTTATTTTTCATACCCACAAAAACAGGTTTACAAAACACGAAAGACGAACAAGAAAGAAAGAACAGTTTGTAAAGAAGATTGAGGTAACTTTATTGATACTTTAACTATGGTGTATTCCATTCCCTCTAACCTGATTTTTCTCCCTAAAATTATTCAATTGATTCCAGTCAAAAAGGTATTAACTTTTGCTACATATCATTACAGGTAGATTTTTATTTCATGACAGTAAGATTTCCTTAAAAAGCTTGGATTCGTATCCTTTGCGTCAGAGAAAAATAATCAGTCATAATATGTCAAATGTCAGAATGTATGCATGAAATTTAACGCAATAATGCCGCCAAATTGATTTTTGGTATGTATTTAAGTTTTATTCTAGAATTTTAAGAGATAAAAATCAAGTACATAGTGTCTCTAGGTTTTTAACCAACTAGATGGTTTGGTGAATATGTCAGAAATATAAACAGACTTAAATATTATGCAACTGTATAAAATTTTGTTTATCAATACAACACAACAATAACGTAACGTTCTTACTCCGTTTTAAATCATTCTCTATGCATATTGCAGGTAAGGTATGACAAGCTTTGTGGATACAGATTCTGCGACAGTGGCTGATGACACAATTAACTCCACGCATAACCCCGATATCGATTATCGAAACAATTGCCATAGGCATAGTCATGTTTTGAAGTCTAGAGAAAACTATTGTAAACTGAAGTGTAGAAAGTTACTTAAAAAGAAATTGAAGAAATACAAACTCAGACAAGATGGCACAGAAGATCCAGATGTTTTAGATGTGTCAAGAACATTGTTATCTTCTTTAGTAATCAAATCACCCATCTATCTTGAGAACCATCTGATTGAGGAAGGCGAGTCACAGGATCTTGAGGAACTGAGGCCTAAAAACTATTTATTCAAAATGGTCAGGCGTAAGGAGTCCAGTAAAACTAGTAATGTGAAGGTTGCCAGCATACTTAAACAACCGGATCAGGTTGTACAAATACCAAATGAAATAACTACAGAAAAGAAACACACAAATGCTTTTCAGTTACTAATGGATTCTAGGAATAAGTCTATTGGTAGTAACTCTCCTGGTAAAGAACGAAGTGAAGATCAGTCTGATAGTGAAGATGTTACAGAAAAGAAAAATATTAAGGTTAAAAGGAAAGAGTTACTAGAAAAGATGGCAGAAGCAAAGGGATGCAAGAAAAACAAGGAAATTGAAGAATATCATGATAAAATCATTAAAAAGAAAATGGAGAAAAGAGCTGAAAGATTAAAAAATATGATCAAATCAAATGGCAAAATAACTGTTGAAAAGGAAGCTGAAAACTCAAAATTAAATAGCAAAGATCTATCAGAAATTACAAATTGCAATAAAGAGAAGAAAAAAGCAAAAACATTTACTATAGTAGACATTTTTAATACCATGAATGATCCAATCACTGTAAGTCCTGAGAAAAAATGTGTTCCTAAAGAAGATAAAGAGTTTCTCCAGAAGTTATCCCCATCATTAAGAAAAAAGGAAAGTATGCTTAGTTATTTTAAAAAAGTTGATAAAGAACCTGAATGTTCTCCAGTTGACTCAGATAATGATACTCTAATTAAAGTGAAGTTACAATTGAAATCAAAAAAGAAGGGCAGAAAGAAAAAATTGAGTCTTAAAAGAGAACCTTTGGAGTTAGAGGACAGTGTAAAAATTAATGATGAAAATAAAGATATTGATACTAATTCAAAAACATTAAATGAAGAAGAAGTTGTCAAGAACTCAGATACTAAAAACTTTAGTGAAAGACAAAAGAGAAAACGCAATGATAATCATGAAAAAAAAAATATCTCAGAAGAGATAGAGCTTATGAATGATAGCCGACCAAAGAGAACTGTAAAAAAACCGGTCAAATATACTGATGATGTATACTTATCTAGTTCTGATGATGAGTTACTCATTTTCACACCTAAGAAGAAAAGACTTGTTGATAGTAGTGCTAATCTTAAAGTAAGAGATAATTATAAAACTCAAAATGTGCTTCATGAACATAACAAGAAACCAATTGTCCCCAAAAAGGTCAATGAGGAGACAAATGCAGCTAAAAAATCGGTGAAACTAGCACCCATCTTTGCAACCAAACACTTAGACCCTGCAGCTTTAGAAGCAAAACAAAAATTTCTACAGAGTGGAGTACCTGATAAATTGAAGAAAATAATTAATCAACAAAAAATACAAAGCACAATAAGCAACGACTTTCCTGTAGTAATCCATGTACAGCAAAGGGATTCTGATGTTGATAAATTGGAACATTTCCAATTTCGAATTTTTGAGGAAAGCACTGAAGATAATTGTGATTTAACTATAAGTTCATCTAATTTTGACAAAGATGCATATAAAAAGCTGTTAAATCTTCAAGAAGCTCCACCAATTAGCTGTGAAGATACCAATTTAAAGAAAAGCACACAAATTATTTTACAGAATATAAAGCAGATACATCCGAAATTTCCAGTTTATCGCACATATAGATACCTTAGAGGTAAAAGAAAGGGAGAGCTCAATGACTGCAATCTTGACTTTAATAATAGCATTGAAATTATGAATGATGAGGTAGATATTATCAACAACAGTCCAGACAAATTGAATTGGACAGACAAGTACAAAGCTTTTTCAACTAATCAAATAATAGGTAATTTTGAAAGTATTAAAGAATTAAGAAAGTGGTTAGTGTCGTGGAGTGAGAATGAAATGAAAATAAATTCTAGAAGAAATTCGAATTCAGATTCTTCTGATTATTACCAGTCTGAAACGGATAGTAGAGATAGTTTGAAGACTACGAATAATCTTCTGATACTGACTGGACCGACAGGTTGTGGTAAAACTTCCAGTGTTTATGCTGTAGCTGCAGAATTAGCTATTAAAGTCATTGAAGTCAATGCAAGTAGTAAAAGAACTGGTAAGATAATGCTACAAGATTTGCAGGAAGCTACACAGTCTCATAAAGTAAACAGGTGTACAAGTAACACTGAAAGTAGTCAAAAATCACAAGAAAAAAATTTGACAGAACTTTTAAAAAGGAACAAAAAGAAAGGAAGGCCAAAGAAATCTTTAGAAAAATCAAAGAAGTCTACTGAAGAAAGTGTTACATTAAGTGCTACACCTGCAAGTCAAGAGAGTGTAAGAACTGCTATGTCTCTTATTCTAGTAGATGATGCAGATATTGTGTTTGATCAAGATGATGGTTTTACATCTGCTATTGTACAGTTAGTCCAATCTTCTAAACGACCCGTAATATTAATTACGTCATCGCTAGTATGCCCTCATTTGCAGCGATTTTTCTTAAATGGAAAAATTTTGAAGATGTCTCCACTACTACCTAGACTTGTGGGCACCTGGTTGGATATCATGTGTTTAGCTGACACGGGTAATAGCTGGCCAGGCCTTGGTGCGAACTTTTTGGATTATTTCAGTGGCGATATAAGGAAGACTATAAATTACTTACAGTTCTATGTATCAAGTTCTGCTTACCGTTCAACTACTAATGAAGAATCTGCTTCCCAAGATGGCGATTATCCCAGGACTAATATTGATGATGAGAATTCAAGTATGTCTTGGGCAGATAACTTAGACTCGGAAGAAAGAAAGATAATACCAAATACTTATAATTGTAATGATGTAGGACAAAACTCATTGTGGACAGATTTTGTTGATGAATATTTGAACTTAACAAGGCCTAGCTACCCGATACAGCTGTTTGACATTTGGTGGAATATACCTCATCTATTGAATACAAAGCCCACTTCACAAGATACTGCAAAGTTGGTTACTAAATCAGAAAGTCAAGAACTTGATGCAATTTCAAATGTTATGGATTCGATATCATTGTCTGATTATGTTACACATGAGCATCCAGGATTAAAATCAGATAGAACACAGCCTTGGTATACTTGTGAAAGTGACAGTGTGTCCGAACAGGACAATGTAGACTACTATAGGAACAACTATGTAGTTGCTGATGATATTGCACATACCTTAGTAACGGGCTATGTTGCAAAAGCTCAAGATGTTTTAAAGTGTGACAGAAAAACTGATGTACAAATTCCTGGGATGTCTTTGCAAAGGTAAATATAATTATAAATATATTTTAAGAATTATAAGTCCCATCATGTATATTAATGTTGATGTAATCTCCTGGGACTAAAATGCTGGTGTGACTTGTTCCATCATGAGACTAGTGGGATATACCAATAGATATAAACTACGGAACCATACATGGATGACTCAATGACTCGGTTTTATTGTATTGCATTTTACATGCATGATTTTCTCACGCGTACCTCGGTTATCGCGACAAAAAGAACGGTACTTATGTCTTTTTGCGAGGTCCAATCTGTATTATACGTAACAGATAAAGTTACTTTTGCATTTATAATATTAGTATGGATTATGTAGCATTGTAGCAAATTGTAGGTCGCTGGCTGAATACGATTATGCGATTGAGTGCCTAAGGTCAGACAGAAAGTTAAATAAATCGGACCAGTTTATTCTCATTATCGTTACTTGTTCTATGCGGGCAGTCGAGATCAGACGGCAGTCGTCTTGTGTATCGACCACAGGCGACACCCAG
Organism: Phragmatobia fuliginosa; assembly: GCA_932526445.1. Taxonomy (NCBI): domain Eukaryota; kingdom Metazoa; phylum Arthropoda; class Insecta; order Lepidoptera; family Erebidae; genus Phragmatobia; species Phragmatobia fuliginosa. The sequence continues at coordinate 10,687,497 of OW052071.1, forward strand.
TCAGCTGGCCTCAATTCCAACTTGATAACGTTTTAGAAGTCACTTATAATTAAATTCACAAGATTTGTAATTAAAAATTTAATGTTTAAATGTTAAATTGCAACAACTATTATTAAAGAACTAATCGTAAATTATAATAATGTTCAGATTCAGACAGCGCATTATTCTGTAATTAAAGGGTTATGGAGTAAACACAAATTCAACAAATAAGGATAATTTGTTATACTCGATCGATATATCTCGACTTTCGATATAAATTCTTCTAGGGTACACTCCTGTGGTATTCCATAAATGCAGTTTTATTAAGATTAAAGTTATGAAATACCTTCTTATCGACAATTAAAAGTGTAATCGTGTATTAAAATGGGTGCAGTAAAAATAAATCCATTATTTTTCCATAAGATGGCTTTTGTTATCTGTATCTCGGGTTGTATAAGTCCAATCGGGTTCCACTGAATTGCGTTAGGAAGACGAGATTTCGTACTAAAAGACTTTTCTGACAGTTTTGTGAATAGTTGACTCAGTTTCAGCCTTCAATTTCATGCAAAAATAGAATATATTGGTATATATATATATATTGATATATATATATATATATATATATATATATATATATATATATATATATATATATATTGATATTACATATATAGATTGATATTAGATATATAGATTGGTTTTTTTATACACCTCGTATAAAGGTTTTAAATCCCTTGGCGGTTGAAAATATATTTTGAACTGATATTGTCATAGACTTTTACACAATGGGAGGTCAATATATTTCTTTACGTAGGTATGTGTTTGCAGGAATCATAGGTGTCCTCTTAGTCGTCAGGTAAAAAATACTGTACTATCAAATTTTACCTTATAGCAGAAAATAAAATCTCACTGAAGTCCAAGTTACAAAAGTTGTCCAATTTAATTGACTCCTTCGGTTTCGAAGTGGTAGTGTATGCGATCGCTGTGCTTGAAGTCTCACATTGTATTCCAGGGTCTAATTGTTTGTACGATCTGAAAATATATGTCTCGGAGTTCGGGTGTTTTCTGTGTATAAAGTGTTTATTTTTTATAAAAAATGTATTTACGTATTCTATCACTCAATCGAGCTGTCTGCTTAGTTTGTAGCTAGATGGGTATGTGCAAGTTGCGTGTTGTGTTGTGTGGTGTTGTGTGGTGTTGTATGGTATTTATGCTGCAGATGACCGATTAAATTGATATGTAAATGATTTATTTGTTTCAGGGAGAGAGACAAGATTGTTACAAGACACAAACATTTAACTTCCTTCTTAAGTTCGTGGTCAACGTTAGATCGAAGATCGCTAGCGCTTGACTACTGGTCATCATGTAGGACCATCTGTAGAATAGAAAAATCCAAGACTGATACCCAAGTCAACATGAAGAGAAACAATCGTTTTTGCCACTATTTGAAATCATTAAATGTTCTTTGTAAAAGTGACACTTTCGATAACCTCTGTGACAGTCTGTCCTATCAAGGAACTGAATTAAATATATCTAAGTTTAGTGAATGATAGATATCCCCCTGTTTTTCTTGCATTGTCTAATGATAACTCCGATGTATATTTTAATTAGGTATTATCTTTATAAATGATGTTGATATCATTTGGTATTTGGGTTTAAATGAAACATTGTATGTTAGAAATAATAAAGTTAACAAACTATTTTTTTAAACTTAAACTGTTCCTGCTATTTGTAAATGTATTTATGTGTATTAAAAAAAACACTAAGTTCTTTCAACAAGCAAAAATCATGCATTAAAGGTGTAGATTAAACCAAATATTGTATACTTATAATTCTATTTTCCTTTTCTTTTCTGTGCCTATAAGTTATTTTTAGTATTAAATTATAGTAGAATATTGAAATATATGCATTTAAGATTGATTAAATCCTTCTATCGTAGTGTTATTTGCTGCATCTGTAGCTTTTATTGTTCTAAAAGCTTATAACAATAGACATTTTTAAAATTTGACACGTAAACATTCTCATAAATAACGATTAAGACAGTTTGAGATTTCTTGAATCGAGGTTGGGAAAAGACGTAGCGTATCGTATTTCTATTATATAGAAATACACTCAGCAACAAAATTATCGTAACAAAATTTTTCATCAAAAAATGGTCATTTTTCAAATGCTTGCAACTCCGTTAATTTTTATCGTATTGAGATAATTTTTTCTTAGTTTTGTAGGGAATTTTGTGTACTTTCTGTAAATATAATGTACAATAGCTGCAAGATAATACCATATTGCTATGTCTTAATCAGGTCTACCAGCTTTTTTTTTCTCAAAAAACAAAGATTGTTCGTTTACATGGATCACCCAATTTTTTTTTTTCAAAAACGAAACTATCATCTTAAAGTAAACCTTCTAAGAAGTATTTAAAAAAAAATCGACCCTCTACTATTTTTTTAATCGACTTATGCCATTTCAAAAATATTCCTATTTTCTAGCCAAATATACCAACATCAGAAGCATAATTCTAATGCGTCGGCAAATGGGCCGTAATTTCATCTTGATGCAGGATAATGCACGCCCCAATATTGCAAGGATAACTCGCACTTACTAGGAAGAAAACAATGTAGAGGTATTGCCTCATCCTGCTATAGAATAGCTCAGACCTTAATTCTATAGAGCATGTGTGGGATATGATGCATGATGCTAATCTCCAAGAGCTTGAGAAAATGTAGAATGAAGTTTGAACCATCAAGAAAGTTTAGGAGAGGTAATTCGTCAGCGAGGTGGTAATACACGGTACTAAAAGCCTAAGGCGTTTAGGGTTTGGAGTCAAAAAATACAGCGGAAGTGACGAACTGCGGGGTCCCTAATTTAAGAAACGGTTCACACAATCGGCTCTTTTCAGGGCCACAATGATGCGTAAGTCCGACCAACATCCTCCTCACGGTACGCATCGGGTATTTCTGATGTTGGCGGTATTTGGCTAAAACATAAGTATATTTTAAAAATGGCATAAGTCGGTCAAAAAAAAATCGTAGAGTCGTTTTTAGGGTTCCGTAGCCAAATGGCAAAAAACGGAACCCTTATAGATTCGTGATGTCTGTCTGTCTGTCTGTCCGTCCGTATGTCACAGCCACTTATTTCCGAAACCATTAGAACTGTACTGTTGAAACTTGGTAAGTAGATGTAATCTGTGAACCGCATTAAGATTTTCACATAAAAATAGAATCAAAACAACACGTTTTGGGGGTTCCCATACTTGGTCCCCATTTTTTTTTCATCAAACCCATACGTGTTTGGGTATCTATGGATTCTTCTTGTTGTTCCTCTCCAATTACTGAAGATTGGACATCAGCCCTGAAAACCTCGCTTTGTCCCTGGCGAGGTGAAAGAGTTCCGCGGCGCTCTTGACTCCTATCTATGACTATCTTGACTCCTATTTATCTATCTATGGATATAGACTACAGGCCCATGTCAAAAATGGATGGGTCATATGAACCACCAGGTGACGTATATGGGACGATATAAGAGCATAAAATAATAAGATTCAGCACTATGCCGTCACTTGTAAGCTGTCCAACTGAGTGCTGGTGAGAATTCAAAAGTGCAGGTAGAGTGAGTACATTTTGGTCATATATTTTTGTACGGCATTTTTACCATCGATAGATCCATGAAAAATAATAAGAAAGCGCACAGTGCCGTAAAAAAATGGTGGTCCACAAAGTCGGTATTTTTTGTTGATTTTCTTACAATTTTCAGGGTAAATTTGGTCATTTCATTCTGTACGGCATCAGTTTCATACTGTTTCAATACAGTTTCTAATCCATTATTCTACAATGCCGTACAAAAATCATGCGACAAGGGGAAAAAATCGAAGGTTACAACCCCCTCTTTTTCCGTGGTCCGGGGGGTGATTTGAAAAAGTACGGCTTTAGTTCTAAAACATTATCTAACACTCAAAAGTACTATTAAAAATAATGCCGTCAATAAATTCTTGTTCATTTGAATGTATATTTATAATTATCTTAATTCCATGGTATACTTGATTTCTAAAGCTGTAACATCATTTGATTCTATACGGCAACTTTTTTTTTAACATGATATTGTAAAATACAATTGTTATATAGTATTGCCGTTCAAAACAAACTGTTCTAAAAAAATATAGAGAACTACAAAAACTGCATTTTATAAAATTATTGCAAAACTTTAAATATTCATAGATTAATAAAATATAGCAATTTTCTACATATTTCCCTTGTTTTAAATAGTATTAAGATAAATAAATTAGGAAAAAATGATGCCGTACATTTTAATGCAGACCATATCTTAAAGCTGATGAAAATGACGCTACTATTTTAAGGGTGTAGTACTTTATGGCCATCTGATACTGTACGGTATTAACATATTTTTGAAGAGAACACAATGATATTAAGATAAAATCATTATGACGTCTAACCGAAGTGAAAGGGTGTGTATATAATATAATATCCAAGAATTGAAACTGTAAATCCCAGTTTCAACAGTTTTGTATACTTTTTGGTTTAATATTACCTCCAAACATTATTGATACATGTATTTAATTGATTTGTTTAATTGTAATAATGTGAATAAATAAGACAACATTTTTTTTTAAAAACACGAAAGGTATATTTAAAAATGATAATACAAAATAAGGTTTTTATTTAAATTATTCAGTATCAGAATCAGCTGCTGAGTTGTTATCGGAATCAAGGTCTTCATCGACGTCCGAATTATCTTCTCTATCATTTTCTGAAACAATTCTCTATCATTAAAGATTTATTTATTTACCTATGACGTCATCGATTTCTTCGCCTGATACCTCATCCGGTTCCGTTATGTCACTGACATCGGTCATTTGGCCGATATATTATTTAAAGCATAAATGGCATAAAATTATCTATCAAATAAATCAATCAATATAACAAAATGTCGCTCCGTAAGCGATATAAATATATGTAAATTAAATTTATTTAATATTTTTATTACTTTTTTATGAATATGAACTTTCAGATTGGTACGGCATTAAATTTTTATAAATTATTGCATTATGTACAAATAAACTATCTAAATGCCGTATAAAAAAATATCGCCATGAATTGCACCTTACATTTCATTATATGGATTTTACTTACATTTCGTTCTATGGATTTTTCATTGAGTTTTTTTTCCCTACAAACCTTTGGACCAACGAAAATGTACGGCATGTAGAAAAATATTATGTATGCATAAAATACTTTCAAAATAAATTAATTTTATGTTGTGTCAAATCACCCCCCGGACCACGGAAAAAGAGGGGGTTGCAACCCTCGATTTTTTCCCCTTGTTGCATGATTTTTGTACGGCGTTGCAGAATAATGGATTAGAAGCTGTATTGAAACAGAATGAAACTGATGCCGTACAAAATGAAATGACCAAATTTACCCTGAAAATTGTAAGAAATTCAACAAAAAAAAACCGACTTTGTGGACCACCATTTTTTTACGGCACTGTGCGCTTTCTTATTATTTTTCATGGATCTATCGATGGTAAAAATGCCGTACAAAAATATATGACCAAAATGTACTCACTCTACCTGCACTTTTGAATTCTCACCAGCACTCAGTTGGACAGCTTACAAGTGACGGCATAGTGCTGAATCTTATTATTTTATGCTCTTATATCGTCCCATATACGTCACCTGGTGGTACATATGACCCATCCATTTTTGACATGGGCCTGTAGTCTAATAGGTCTTCAAAAATAATGTTGAGGTTTCTAATCTATTTTTTTTCTAAACTGAATAGTTTGCGCGAAGGACACTTCCAAAGTGGAAAAATGTCCCCCCCCCCTGTAACTTCTAAAATAAGAGAGTGGTAAAACCAATACCTCCTTTCTAAGGAGAGGCCTATGTCCAGCAGTGGACTGAAGGCTGTTGATGAAAACCAAAAAAAAAATATGTTGTACATTACCATGTAAACTACCACCGAAAATTGGTTTGAACGAGATCTAGCAAGTAGTTTTTTTTAATACGTCATAAATCGTAAACCGCAATTTACCTTTCATTCAATCAAAACACTATTAAAAGAACTTATAAATGATGTTACTTGCTGCTACGGAACCCTTCATGGGCGAGTCCGACTCGCACTTGGCAGCTTTTTTTTAAATATTCGTTAGAACGTGTTTTTTAAGATAATATTTGAATTTTTTTGAATACAGCAATATGTCGTTATCTTGTAGCTATTGGACGTAATTTTTCTTGAAAGTACCTAAAATTCCCTAGAAAACGAAGAAAAATAAGGAAAATTTGTTGCGGAGTGTATATTATACATGTCTACATAAACAAACACTCATATGTATTATCTTGACTGCCTCGATGGCGTTATGGTTGCGCATGCTACTACTGTGCTTTAGGTCTCGCGTTTTTGAATTCCCAGTCAGATGTAATGTTTGTCGAACGTATGCAAGTATTTGTTTCGATATTTGAGTTTTTAGTGTATTTATTTATATGCTTGTATGTATTTTCCGGAGTCTGGAAGTTTGGTGGTGATCCACGCCCGAGCCTCGGAGAGTATGATAAACCGTCGGTCCCGGTTGTCATGAACATCTATGGCAATCGTTATTGGGAAGAGATTTGCATCTTCTCTTTGCATTGATGTTGTCTTGCCTAGTTTATCCCTTAGTCGCCTTTTACGACACCCGCGTGGGATGAATAGGGGTGGTGACACTCTGTATTATTAATCCGTCACCACACGGACAGAACTAGTAGTAGCTGAACCCAAATAAACATGGGGATAAAGGCTAGGAAGATGATGATGCTTGTATGTATTTACAAACAAAAAAAATATACGAAATATTTATTGTTGTATTTGTTTATAGTACCAAGCACGTAATATAATATTGCGGAGCCATCACAATATACCTACACCTGAATGAATCACTTTTCGAGAAGTATGACTGCTTGAACTGGTTCACTTGCTGTTTGTGTAAGTTTGCATATTGGCACATTCGGTACTCAATCTTTATATACACGGGCCTATTTGTCTGCATCGGTGCGGCAGTGGTAGCGTATGTCCCTGATGTGCTTGAGGTCGATTCCCGGGTCGGACCAAAGCTTTGTGTGATCCGCAAATAATTGTTTCGGAATTTCGGGTGTTTTCTATGTCATGTCTTTCAAAAAAGTATGTTAATATATTTATATCAGTGGTCTAGTACACATAATACAAGCTCTGCTTAAGGGACTAAAGGGCGTAGTGTATTACTTAGTAGTTAATTTCTTAACATTGGCAGGAAAAGCTGAAATTCGTTCAGTAGTTTTTGCGTGTAAGAGCTACATCATACATACTCAAAAACTCGCTTATATAATATTAGTAGGATTCTTATAAAGGAGTTTTTGGCATACTCTACCATGCTGTTTAGACGGGTTGGTATAAATTTATTGTCAAGTATTCTTCTCTTTGCAGTCTTGTTGACTTGCGTAATTTTCTTCCTGAGTTAGTTCTGAAAAAACACCTACTGGGTGAATAGATGTAGTGACAATCTATGTATACTCTGAATCCATCACCAAACGGATTAATGGGACTCAATAAAGAGTGCAAATCGGATAAGATGTAAATATGAAATACTAAATTAAAATAAGTAGACCAACTATTCGGGTCTTTGTGGTCAAGGTCGTAAATTATCGCATCAATTGCACTAGTTATTACCTACTAACAAAGTAATCAATCAATATTATTGTGTTTAATCAAGAATAACCGAATCAACTACCTAAATGTTTATATTAGATCGCGTCTCCGCCCGCGTATGTATCGGATATTGCGGTAATCATTTCGAGTTAATACAGAGCCTTTGACACCCACAAATAATAGCTTTCTGTTGATAAAATAATTGTCAAAATCTGTTCAGTAGATTTGGTTCCGCTACGACACAAATTCACAACTTCACAAACATTACCTATTTTTGTGATTAATATACACTTAGACACTAGACATTCGCCAATAAGTATGATCTTTTAAAATACTGCTACTCTCACTAAACACATACATTTGAAATTACAGAAATGGAATGCCTTTTTTTCTTTTTTCTGGTTGATAGATCCAGGGCTTTAACAATCACCGTCGTATCTCGATAAAACCATTAATTTCGTATGTATATCTACATTTGTTCCAGTCTCATTCTTTCTATATCTTGGCTTTTGCTATTAAGCAGTTTCTTGTTTCCACCAGTTCTTTGATGTAATCATACTAACGCATCTGTTGTTCTCTCATCGGTAGTCTTTTTTTGCACGGGGTCTCTACGGTCTAGCATGAGCCAAGAGTATCTAGTGGTCACAAGTATAGTTGCAAATGTAGATAATGCAGTATGGTAGCTCAGACTATGGTTTCTTATTGAGATGTTTATGCATCACGCGCACCTCCGGTCTCGCACTAATAGGTATATACCTACACGACAGCAGGTTGGCTTTCTGCCAGGGGTAGTGCCACCCCGGGGTAGTCCGGTCCGTTCGGCTCGTCTTTAGCAACGCAGAACTTTTCATTGTATAATGAGTGAAATAAAACTAATATATTTGGACTAAAAGTTGTTATAAAATACAAATAAATTGCCACGTAAAGTTATCGTGCAACGTAGGACCACACCCACAATCACAGAATTAATAATTGTAGGTACAAACATTAAACATTTAAAGAAGCTTAAATTTAAATAATCTTTAAGATAATTGTATGTATTTTTGTTCTTGTTACTAAATTTACTATTGTTTTTTTTCAGTAATATATACCTATTCGTTAGTAATCTCAACTGATACAGATTCCTGTTTTGTCTGTCTTCATTACAACAAAAACTTTATCAATGCTATATCCTGTTATCAAAGAAATAAAACAAATTGTATAGAATTATACTAATTACATGGTAACAGAATATTTTAATAGTTGTTATGTAGCTGTTTTTTTATTATAATTTTGAATATGTTATTTGCTCATTTCATTATCAATTTATTAAAAGTTTAAAACATAATAAGCTTACACGATAGTTTGTGACGAAGAAGCGTGCTATTTTGAACGACAGTATTAGTTCCATCTGGTGGCAGATTTTACAGAGTTTACTATTCTTATCTCGTGAGTTCCGTAAAAGCCTTAAGAAGGAAGATTTATAATAGACGGCTGTGAGTATGTGAGCTGACGGGTTTGGACAGGCAGCTTCAAGTTTCATACGAAATGTTGTAACGTTAGAAATCCGTGCCCTCCGAGCCACGTATATAGCAGGTCCTGAAACTCCCTGACAGTCCAGTTTAATATACATAAGTCTTTGCTAAGGGATCAAACTATATACGCAGGATAACAGCACTCCACGGCATTAGAAGCCAACATTTATACCATTTGCCTCCTTTGTTAACGTACTCGTATATTATGTAAAATCAAGTATAACTACTGTCAATATTTCTAGATAACTGAACAGATACAACTGGTGTTAAAAGCACCCACTTACTACTTGGTACAGACAGGTCCTGTCTGAATGTAAGACATAGGTTAGGACATTAAAAAAGTTTATAGAAGGTAGGTATGTTTAAAGAAAATACTACGAAAACAATATTCTTACAACTTTTTCTTTATTAATTTTATATCACGTATCTATAGATATGTTTAGTATCTATAGATTCGTGAAATGACTGCTTTGTTGGTCTAGTCAAGTCTAGTGGTTAGCGTATGCGGCTGCTGATCAAGAGGTCTCGGGTTCGATTCCCGGGTCGGACCAAATATTTGTGTAATCCACTGATATTTGTTTCGGAGTCTGGGTGTTTTCTATGTAATATGTATGTATTAAAAAAAAAAGTATGTTAATGTATTTATATCAGTTGTTTAGTACCCATAATACAAGCTCTGCTTAGTTCGGGACTAGATTATGTTGTGTAAAACATGTCTGAAATACTTATTATCTGAAAATGGAATTGACTAGCTTGTATTAGAACGTTGCATGAGGTCTTCTTTACATGTTTTTTACGTTATTGCTATAGGTATTTTTGTGAAAATAAAATGTAAATAAAAATAAAAATTCTATAAATGCATTGTTTCTTCTAATTAAACTTGTTGTCTAAACAATTGTATCCATAGTCCTTAGCCCTTTTAAGATCAGGCTCTATTTGTAATGACAGTGACAGTGAAAGTGTAATGTAGGCATCGAACCCATAAAACTAAGAGTACTATCTACAGTATCCATGCAGTGATTCATTAAAGAAATTCATTCTGGTAAAATTTACGTTTTATATTTTGCTAGCTTACCTATCCAACATTATTGCCCGTGGTGTGAAGTTATACAGGGTGAACAAATTTGTTTACTTAAAAAAATATATAGTGAGCGAACCTTAAAGAATAGACTCACGGTCTGTTTTTAAAACATTTAGCGAGAAATAAAGTTAAACATTGGTAATAGCGTAATGATAATAGTCTAAAGCCTTCCTCGATGAATGAACTCTCTAACATAGTTGTTTTTTTCAAATAGGTTCATTATTTTCTGAGATTAACGCTACAAACAAACAAGCTCTTCGGTTTTTTATAATTGTTAGTTTCAACTTTCTTGTCAATAAGATACTTGTTTTTTTATACGATTATTAACGAGGCGGATAAAAGCACAACCACATCCCTAACACGTGGTACTGGACCTCACACAGCGGTCACCACCCGTGCCTCGGTGATGGCCTCCTTTAAACTTTTAATTTATCACTGTCACTTCTCACACTCTAAGCGCGAATGTTCGCTGTGTTGCCCGTGGTTATGACTGATAAGATAGAAAGGGGCACGGGCTTTTCCACTGATGTTTATCCGTCTTCGTCAGCTCTGTATCCAGTGATAGGCAGATTGTTTCATTTACTTTATTAATAACCTTACGACTGCAAATTGATAATGAATTAATGACTGATCTAAGTTGATTCTCATATGGGGTTCGAGGTCATGAACGACCGCGTGGTGCACCCTGTGCAACGGAGCCGGCAGCACTTCTCCTGCCAAGCTAAGGAGACGCTACTGCATGCGGCGGATCCCGGCCGAGGTGGAAACGACTTTCTTGAGGGTTGTTTGGAGGCTTTCGTTAAGCGGAGGGCACATTAGAGAGAACGATAGATGGCGGAAGGGTTCTCCACCACTGGCTGATGTAGACCACCTTCCGACCGTGTCGCAAGACTGACTACTCGCAGTCAGGAACGACGGCTCTTAGAAGGCTATGAGGAAGGTAACCTCTTTAAAAACCACGGTGCAGACGGCATCGGTCCTGCAGACCCCGCCCGGCCCATCCGTAATTCTGTACGAACAGGACCGTTGGCTCTTCGGAGCCGTGTATTCCTTATCATGGGACCAAATGGGAGGCCCCAGCTCTCAAATAAAAAAGAATTATCTGTTTCAGCAATATATAAAACTTCAGAAGCACTTGTCTTTTGCTTTGAGCACTTGACTTTCTGACTGACAATTACACAAACAAAGAATCGCAAATATTTCTGATCTGATGGCCATAGTAAGACAGATTCGATTAGAGGATATTAATTGTGTCACAATCACAACTTGTTCTTGACCGCTTTAACATAATTATTTTGTTCTCTGGACACTAACAAAGTTCATGACAGTTTGTGACCAGTGGAATATTTGGCAATTTGAGGAGCGAGACCGCAGTGCGTAGAGCGATTGCTAATCTTAACTTGCTTATATATCATTATCAGCGCTATATACCTACTGCCCAGGCGCCAATCTTATAGCGTGTCATGCTTTATACACGTTCTTTTATGAATGACCTTATAATAGCTCTCCAGATTGTGGAGTAAATGACCGCTTATCACCTTATATATTAGTTTGAGAAGTAGCGCTTCTCACGGATTTGACAAAAAAAGTATTATAAGTCGAATGTTGCTTTAAACTTTTTCTGACAAATAAATACATGATAGACATATACAAGCATATACCTTCTTAAATCAGATGTACATACACAATTATGCTTCATAGATGGGCTATTCAACCAATTTTGTTAACGTTTCGTTCGTTTTTTTCCACTTAAAATTGTTTCATTTCTGAGTGACTAATAGCATTCGGTACTACAAAAATGTTTTGGATCTTCGTTCTGTTGGATTCTTCCTGATTTACTTGATCCTGGTTGAATCCTGATTACGATCAAAGTTAGAAATTGAAGATAGTGCTGAGCGCGTTGTTATATCTTATAGCAAGCGGTATCCCATCGTAAATTAGCTAAATTATAGATATATAAATTAAATTATATATAGTCTTCATTTTATATTATTTTAATGTTTATTATCAATAAGGTAAGTTTCGATAGTCGAATTTTGCAGTTGTAGTTGTTGTATCCATACCATTTTATAACGTACCTAACGAAATAAAATTTAAACTGCTGGAAAAGAAAGTCGCAACCTACTGATTTCAAACAAGTGTGGAGACCGTCACATTTGACACATGTATATATATATATTTGAAGACAGCAAAGAGAACCGTTGCCATCTTTACAAATTAAATGTAGTAAAAAGTACGATTGAACGAAACAAAATCACATTATGTTCCATCACGAAAGAATGTTGCTCCGGTTCTGTTATAAAGTAAAAAGGAAAGTTAATGGTAAATATACGCCCAACGATGGAACCGTAGGAGTTGGAGAGTAAGTAAGAGTTGCTCCGCCACAAAAATAGTAGACTACCTGAGAAATTTGATGAAGGCATAGAATAGGCTATGAGTGTAGGTATAGTACATTTCCGCGTACGTGTCAAAGTAAGCAATTGAAATCTTCAGGAATCTGTAGGTAGGCTTCCTTCTTGGTTATTTTCTGAAAAAATTGGTTTATAATACTGTCATCCGCTGATATCTTTAGGGGTCATTAAATTATTACGTAAGACTATTGTTAGTAGGTTTTGACCCCCACCCTCCCCTAATAAAGAAAACATAAGAACAGATGAATTCCTCCCCCTGTTCAACATTTATTTCGGAAGAATCTAAAGGAAAAATGAATTTAAGGTACCTTCGGCTGGTTTTAATGTTTATTTTTAAAAGTATCAAAAGTATGTAACTTTTTGGCAAAGTTTACAATCATGTTTAATGGAATCATTTTAATCATTTGTATATAATCATAACTCTTAACTTTGTGTATTTTGTGATCTTACGTAAGCACTATTAAGACTCCCTCCCACTCCCTTGTAAGAAAAAATAAGACATGGTCCGCCCCTAAATCATCTTACGTTATAAATGAATGGTACTTTAGAATGTCTGGTAACAAGTTGATTGTCCGATTTCTGTCTCATACTTATGTCTACACGAAAGTATTCGCTAATATGACTCATACTAAATATTATTACTGTAATCGATTGACTGGGTTTCATCATCTTTTACGTTAAATATAAATCAATCAGTTCGCGATATTGTTTGTTACCGAGACCGTGTACTATCAACAATGGGTACGGTCTTGATAAACTGATGTCAGAATATAGTGGGTGGCATAAGCGACCCAGAGTAAGAGTAGAGGCTTTAAAAGATTCGATACGTACGAGTACATATGGTTAGGTCACGACGTGGTCAAGTTATTTACAGGTCTTTATAAATAGCGGAGTTGTTTACACCATGTTGCCCGATTGATAAAAGACGTCAGCAACGGAAGAGCGCTAAAGTCCAGATTATTCCAGAGTGCATTTATGTGGATATTTTATCGTTTTATCCTTTAGAAAAAAATAAGAAGATACAATGTTTTATAGATTTTGATACGGTGAATAGCAAGACAAAAAATTAATCAATGACAAGTTAAGGATTCTTCTTCTATATTTAGGAAACAGAAACCTGAGTACATTTTTGACTGATGCAGAATGATTGGGCCTCCGGTCTCACACTCACAAACGAAATACGACAGCACGAATACTATCTAAATAAGTTGGTCTTCTGTGGGAGGGCAGTACTGCTCCGGTCGAGTCGGCCCATTCGTGCTGAAATCAACGCCGCACTACTACCTTATAAATAGTACAAACTAAAATTTTAACTTTTGTAACCTAATTGTTAGTAATCTTGAATAAGTTGACTTGTTCTTGTATATAACCGCGATATCTGCCCACTCGGATGTATATTCCCAATGCAGTTGCCTTAAAAAATATATACATATGTTAATGCATGTTGTGATGCCTGATTCAGTTGCAGTTTTTTCTGTCTATATTAAAGACAGTCTAAGTAACTTGTTATGTAGTACTGGCTTTTAAAGTGATCATTATATGTTCTTATTTAAGGATATCTATTTAGTCCTGTTGTTATCAATCACTATACAAAGGTTGTCTATTAACGATCGTTACGAACGATATGTCCATTGTACTCACACTTAAGTCAAAGGTCAAGTGTGTGTGTCAAGGGTCTGTTTAATTGTGTACCTAATTAATAGCCAGTATATTCAAGAATATTCTATTTATCCACTCATACATACATCAAACACTCATACAATTGTAGTAGTATATTAGGTAGATACACGTGGATGGATAATCTAACGATGAATGATTTACATTGCTTTTTATTATCGTTTCTTTTTACCTGACTGCTTTAGAAGGAGGGTTGTTTTTCGAACATAAGTATATATGTATTTATATATGTATGTACGTACATTTCTTTAACACGCCCTACAGCCCAAATGGGTGGACGGATTTTGACATGTGAGGTGTCGTTGAATTCGTTAGAATTGTGATAGTGACATAGGCTATTTAAATTTTCATTTTCAAAAAAAAAGAGGGAGTGGGTTTGATATTATTTCTACCTTAGCAATTTGGGTATTAAGTGAAAGATCGCAAAAAGAACATTTGAAAAATTATATCCCATTATCCTTGTCAAAAAGTATAAAAATACATATCAGTAAGACCGAGTACGATTTTCTAGCAAGAATTTATATAATTCAAATATGACTTTGTGTTTGCTTAGTTAGAGATAGAAATAAAACGATGTAAATATTATGTCATATTATAATTATTTTAAAGAGTTGCAACGACTCCAGAATTTGAAATGTACAAATTGATATTTAAAGAACATGTCGGTTTATATAAACTAAAAAGTCTAAAATCAAATTGTTATTAGGACACAAATATCAATTGCGACTGACTGCAGGCGTTCGATATTTTTTTAGCATTGGATCGTCTCTAAGTATAACATTACTTTGAAAATGTTAAAGAAATAATAAATATTTTGATGAAGGTTAGTTAAATCGGTGACGAAATGCCGGTGATATTAACGCACTGGTATTAAGTACATAATATAAATAGTAAATAGAATAAATTAAATTGATATGTAAAATCGTTCCAAATAACGGTAGATAAGAAAAAACAAACGTATTATTAGACACGACGCATTAACACGATGCGTTAACTAACGAGTATGACAAACTAGTATTAACTAGTGAAGATGTGGAGCATGTGGCTGACTTTATCTAGAATATTACACCAAGTGTATCGAAATTTGTAATTCCTTACTTAATGTTTACTGCGATAGCGTTGCTTGCGTAATATAAAACTATTTACTAGACACAATATTTTGTAAATACAACGTTATAAAATTCTTGCAAATTTATTTATTTTCGTACGTACCTACCAAGGGCGAAGAGTTTTTGAAATCTTTAAAGGTTTATATAAAAAAAAGAGGAATATTGGCAGCTATATCCTACTAATATTAAAAATCTGCCAAGTGCATGTCAGGCCACGCACAGTAAAGGGTTCCTCAGTCACGTGGATTTAAAATCGTATCCAATAGATAATTATTATACTCCAAGATCCCAGAGCCGCCGGACCTACGTCATTTGTGCAAAGCTGAAATTTTCAGGATTATTAGTACAATGTCTTGTTAAGATGTATGCGTACCATAGACCTTTATAATAGGGACAAGGCATATTGTTCTATATGTACAATTGCTTATACAAATAGCGGCCATTTTGACGGCACACGCATAAACATATATCTATCTCGTTCTTACTCATGACTCTAACTCGCAGGAAAACAATATGACAGTATTTCAGTGTGTACATAAAATGTATAAAAATGACACACGAATATACGTAAATACCTAATGCTGCCGAAAATCCACCATGTTTTGAGCGAAAATGTCATTGTCAGTGAGTTCAGCCGGTACTTGTCTTGTCAAAAAGTCGTGGTATAAATCAAAATAACTAATTATTTTTCAATATTTTGCTTGTGATTTGAAATAATTGAAGCCAAATGTAAAGAATTACGTCGCAAATATGCCAGTGTGTAGTGTAATAGGGTGCGGCATAAGAAGAACACCAAATCAGCCACCTTTAACCATACACAGGTAAGCTATAAATAGCATTAAAAATCTTGGTTATTGTTAATGTTGCCGGGAAAGTAAAGGCAGATTTACATTATAATTAGCAAGGTTCTTATCTGCAGTTATAGGTTATGAATAGATTTGACTTATTTAACTTTATTTTTACGCTTAAATAATGTTAATTTATTAGCTGGGGTTGTACATTATTTATCGACTTTGATATCGATGTAATATGATCTAATATAAAATTTCTTATTTTATCCCGTTTTAATCTACCCTGTTTAAAACATTCTAAAATAATAATTGAAACATTATTTTATAGGATCCCAAGAAATGAGCATAAGAAGAAAAAGTGGTTGCAAGCCATTGGAATGGAAAATATAAAGCCAAATATTAAAGACATTTATATTTGCTCGCTACATTTTGATGATAAATGTTTTAACAGAACTCTAGATGTGACTAGACTACGAGATGATGCCATGCCTTTAAAATTTGTAAGAGTAAGTTAATACTGTATATACTTTTATAGTTAGTATTGATATACCTTTTTTTATCATATACAAATTTTGCATTTTAATGCCTTAAGTTTTGTCTTTTCCATATTGTATTATATTCGAATGTGTTTAAATTTTGAATCTCAAAACAATTTAAAGTATTAGGATTAATGATTTTGTTTAGTCACAGCGTCGATTACTCTGTCAGTAGGTACTATAAGGTTCTAGATGTGATTTTTTTTTAAACGACAAAACTTAAAGCATACAAGCATACAAACATAAAGCTCATACATATATTATTTTACAATAAAACGTGCTATAAAAGGATCAAAATTAATATACAAGTTTTTTATGGTGGGACAATGATCAGCACAATAGTCATTGGACTGAGGGCTTATTATATAATTCCTGCTCAGTCTTTGCAGTCGATGGCCTTAATATTTCTTGTCATGCCTCTCACCCTCATGGATACTGCTCGTATAATTAAAATTTGTACCTTTACTTTTAGCCTTTAATAAACTTGTTGCTGCTACATTATTACTGATATGCTAGTTACGTCTAGTTGTGATATATGTCATTATCATTCTATATTTTAGAAAAACTTATGTGTTTTGTGGCTGCGATTACAACCAAGAAACGTATTTTCCCAATTTGACTGATAATGTCATCATTTAAGTAAACTTTATGAAAAAAATACTGTGGACACAATAATTCTAAACTAATATTTCAATATTTTGCAGCAACATGCCAGCCAACATAAAACTGGCATATTAAAAGAAAATTAGTTGGAAACAATGTCTGTTTTGGCCGTCCTGACACCTCTACCTTGGTAAATGCTGTTGGACAGTAATTTCAGGTATATACAATCTCTTTTTATGTATAACTGGTCAGTTTGCTTTATGAAGCATTTGAATTGTTTTTAAAATATAAATTACAGTTTTAATTTTGTATTGAAATTGTGTTCTATAAATTGATTCCGTGGAAAGTTCTAGAAGCATAAACATGTTATAGTAATTTGATGTAATCATTGTATTTTTATAATTCTCTGTATGGGAAAATAAATTCTAAAAATGTTCAAGTCAATGAAATAGTTTTCTTTTCCCTAAGTGACCTTTTGGTTTCAAAATGATTCCTTTAGCCACATTCACCGTTCAAGAAATGCTTATAAAATTTATATTTGTTAACTAAAACCATAAATGTAAACCATTATCTTACACCACACTTTTATTTACATGTCCCTCTAAAAGTTGCCAATACCAGTACACCAGAGTTGCCACCCGTCCCGAATTTCCCGGGACAGTCCCGAATTCGATGATATCGTCCCGCGTCCCGAAGGCCTATTGATTTTGTCCCGATTTTTCACAAATGTAACAATTGCTCAATTTGAATTCACCTTCTTCCTCTTTCGCGCAGTGTACATAAAAAGAAACAGCTATTGGGTGCCAAATGGAACTAATGATAACCTTTTTATCAAAATCTTTATTTGTTGTATTCAGTCACAGGTTGTGATAAAAATGAGTTAAAGTATTTAATACTGGAAAAGCACAGAAATTAAACGCATAATTTTGTCTTGTACTTCTTGCTCAGAGCATACCTCCTTTAAATGTTTATTTTAAGTGTGTATTTATTACAAGCAGAATTCCAAATTTCACTAAAGACATACGCCAGCCAAGGTGACTCTACTATACCTGATGGAAAGTATGAGTGGAATCAAAAAGTGGAGGGCGCCATACTCACTGCGCATGGAGGCAGTATGGTGGTCTAAAGAGATGCTTCTTTACGCGCCCTACTTAAAGGACCCGGGATCATAGTAGAAAGGAAACATGAGTTAGCAGTGAGTTCCAGTTTTTCATTTAACATTTAGAGGGGGGGGGGTCTGTTTTAAAAACGCGATGACTGTCATGCCTTTTACGTCCCCTTATCCTTACACTCAAACAAACATGGCAGCAAGTAAGAAAAAGAAGAAGCATACCAGTACCACAGCGGCATCCTCTTTTCCCGCCAACCCGCTTTTTGAGGTGGAGTTCACAAATATTCGTGGACTCCATGCAAACCTAGACGCCGTCCACCAGCACCTTGAGACAGTACGGCCGGCTATGCTTTTTCTAAAGAAGTTCTAAAGAACTGTGCACCAGAGTTGTCTCCAGTACTGACAAGCTTGTATCGTCTGTCATATTCCTCAGAAATTGTCCCGGAGGCCTGGAGAGAGGTGAATGTTCAACCTATCCCCAAAAAGGGTGACCGCTCGGATCCCGTCAACTACCGTCCTATAGCTGTCACCTCCATACTCTGCAAGGTGTTTGTACGAATAATTAACAAGCAATTGGAGTCGCCGAGGATCGAACTGAGTGGCGTGCAATTGGAGAGGCCTATGTCCAGCAGTGGACTGCGATAGGCTGATGATGATGATGATGATGATGATGGTTAATTACCTGGAAGATCACTCTCGGCTCTCGGTGATCGGCAATATGGCTTCAGACCGAACCAATCCATGGGTGATCTTCTAACGTACCTCACGCACCTGTGGGGTGAGGCTTTGGATAGGTATGGAGAGAACCTGGCCATCAGTCTAGACATGGTCAAGGTCTTTGATAGGGTTTGGCACCGTTCGCTTCTCTCTAAGCTTCCGGCATACGGCCTGCCCACTAAATTGTACAGCTGGATTGCCGCCTTCCTGCGCCAGCGCCGCATTAGAGTCCTTTGTGACGGCACGGCGTCTAAATTTCCGTAAGGTAAACGCAGGCGTACCCCAGGGCTCTGTCTTGTCGCCCACGCTGTTCCTTCTGCATATCAATGACATGTTAGCGTTGGGCAACATACATTGCTATGCAGATGACAGAATAGTGCATAAACAATATTTTAGATATTCTACATTTAAATCAGCGGACGTTGAGGAAAAACGACAGGACTTTGTCGTTGAACTCGACCGGGTTCTGAACGTTATCTCTCAATGGGGTGATCAGAATCTGGTCGAGTTCAATGCCAAAAAAACAGGTTTGCGCGATCAAAACAAAAAAGTGTCCATTCCTTCCCCTTCCTACTTTTCAGAGTACTCAGCTGCCACTACAGGAAAATCTCGGTATCCTGGGCATGGATATCTGCCAGGATCTCAACCGACGGGAGTACATAGAGAGCGTCACTAAGGCGGCCTCATGGAAGCTAGGCGTACTAAACAAGGCGAGACGGTTCTTCTCGCCGGAGCATCTGTGTCTTCTCTATGGGACCCAAGTTCGCCTCTGCGTGGAGTACTGCTCTCATCTTTGCGATACGCAGTATTTGCTTGACGCTCTCGATCGGTTGCAGAGGCGAGCAGTTCGCATCATAGATAGTCCCGAAGCCACCGAGTTCCTGGAACCTTTGCAGGTGCGAGGAGATGTCACCTCTATGGCAGTCCTCTATCGCCTTTACCATGGGGAGTGTTCTGAAGAGCTCCTCCAACTCATCCCTTCCTCTACAGAACAACACGATCTGGCCAGGAAAGTCACCCCTTTAGAGTGGAAGACATACGCTCCAGAACTAACCGGTTCGGGTCTTCCTTCTTGTGACGAGCAGTTAAAAACTAGAACTCATTGCCAGCTCATATTTTTCCTTCCTACTATGATCCCGGGTCCTTTAAGCGGGGCATGAAAAAGCATCTCACTAAGCCGCCATAATGTGGTTCGCCATACTGCTTGCATTTGCAGTGAGTATGGCGACCCCCACTTGTGGATTTTATTCATGCTTTCCATCAGGCATAGTAAAGTCACCTTGGCAGGAGTTTTATAAAAAAAAATCCCCTTTAAAGTTGAATAACTCTCAAACGGATATCTAAATCGAAAAATTGTCAGTGCAACTTTCTTAATGTTTAGAAATGACCTATCTAATGATACCCCCCCTAACAATAAAAAATCGCCCCCACTTTACATTTTTTTTTCATGATTTTACTTCAGCACATTGTCGACGTAATAAAAACATGTCCAGGATTTAAATTCGAGGACGGACAAACGGACGTATCGAATCTGTAAGGGTTCTGAATAATAAGCTATGGAACCCTAAAAAATGAAATAAAAATAGTGAACGCGCCCCATAGCAATAAAAAAATACGCATGGAAAAATATTTGAAAAATAAATACATAAATGTTTATACAAAACTTTTATCCTTTCCAAAAAACTGCTTTTTTATCATGATCTGAATTAGACTGAAATTTGACCGACTGTCTATAATAAGTATCACGTCCCGATTTTTTTTTTCGAAAAGGTGGCAACCCTGCAGTACACATACTGCTCCTCATGCTGTTGCTAGTACTTAATTATCGTATACACGGTGAGAAGGAGTATCTCGACAGATTTTAGAGCGGAAGTCATAAGGAATGACGTTTGTAATTAAAATGAATGATCTGAAAGTGTTTTGTTTTTTTTAATCATACGGTCCCTTCATAAGTTTAACATTTTAATCATTCTCATTTATGGTGCGGCGCACCTATCTTGAGTATGTTACGGACTTCGGAGTCAGCAACACAATTAAAATAGATTGTAATAGAGAGGTAAGTAGTCTAAGAAAAACACGTACTCTTATTTTGATATCCAAAACAGCATAGCTAGCATACTAACGTTTTATCGCCGACATAAAGCTTCCATCCCTTTCCGGCAGTTAAGCCGGTGTGACGGCAACATATGAAACGACGATAAATTTAGCATGGGCAGATAGCACTGTATTACGCCATATGCTTATGTTTTGCGGTCACTGAGTTGTCAAACGACAACTTTACAAAATTAGTGTATAAACTGTTATTTTTTTTTAAAAGAACTCCCGCATTAGGAATATAAGTTCCTGTGTTGCGGGGACTTGACAAACATACATGAAACGACCACAAAGAACACCCAGACTCAGAACAACAAATTGTGAATCACACAAAGTGTTATTCCTACGTGGGATTTGAACCCACGACACTTGGCGCAGTAGGTAGCGGCGTGGCGACCGCTTAAGCCACTAGGCCAACCGTGCAGTTCATCGTCAATCGTCATATCGCTTACTTGGTAAAATTAAAGCACGAACTTATTTTAGATTTCACACATCTAAATCAAAGTTTCTTTGCACATAACAATATACTTACTTCCTATTAAAGTACAATTTCTACAAATAATACTCAATAATTTTTAAAATAAAATGAGCCAATAACGTTTATCGATAAAACCTAATAAAGGTAAAATCTTCTGGGCGACACTAAAACCGCCATGTTTAGCGCGCAGATGACGTCACAGTGGCACGAATTTTTTGTTGACATGCCATTTCCATAGGTTTCCTACTTCAGTGATGCGTACCCATTAGCTTGAAAGCGGGGCCGTTTGTGAGATAGCGCGAAGTACAGATGGTAAAAAACCTTTCTTACCTACGTTAAAGGTGCAAAGCTAGTATTTACAATTTTTTTAAGAATATTATTTAAAATTAAAATTCATTACTGCCAGACACATTCCGTGCGCCATTACTTCTGCCAGACGTCTTGAAAGTTGTGAAAAAATTAGGTACGCAAACTACGTTATAGTAGCAAATCTAAATTTTATAACTATATTATATAACTATATTTTATATAACTATATTTTATAACTAAAAAATGTATACATATTATCTAAAGTAGGTACTGTTTTAAGACCCTTTGTATACGGCCAGACCAGTCCGAAGGGCCAATCATCCCCCCAGATACCTTTAAATATTTGTAGTAATTAGGAAGCTGAGGTATATCATCTTTGGTATTATTTCAAGAATAGAATTGTAAATTATTAAATGGTTTTTACACGCTCATTTATTAGCTTCACCTGTATGTTTGTTTGTTTGTAACCAACTCCTTTGGTTGCGATTTTGACCCCACTTTAAACGGCCAGATTTCGTTGATGTTGTGAATAGCTACAAGTATATACAAGTATATGAAATCTGGCCGTTTAAAGTGGATCAAAATCGCACCCAAGCTAATGGGTACACATACATCTTAACAAGACATTTTACTAATAATCCTGAAAATTTCAGCTTTACACAAATGACGTAGGTCCGGCGGCTCTGGGATCTTGCTCTATTATGTTCACGTATTAATGTGTTAATTTTGTATGACGTTTTCCAAGTGAGCGCATTTTACAAGTTAAGTCTCCATAACTCCTGAATTAATAAAGTCATCTAATCCGTCATAGTTTTCCTTGAAAGTTCATTATGTGGACCACCATCACGAATTTTTCCAGATTTTTTGATCCAGCCGTTTAGCTTTTAGAGGGGGGGGGACGCCCTGTTTTTACAAAAAAGTGCCCTTTAAAGTGGAATTTCTCGCAAACGGATACCTGAATCAAAAAATCGTCTTAGAAACCCTGTATTGTTTTCAAAATACCTATCTAATGATACCCCACACGATGGGGTAGCCGCGAGAAAAAATTTACATCCCCACTTTACGTGTAGGGGAGGTACCCCAAATAAAAATATTTTTCAAAATTTTATTATAGCACTTTGTCGGCGTAATAACAATACATATTCATGCAAAGTTTCATCTTTCTACCACTTACCGTTTGGACGGTAAGTCGAGGACGGACGGACGGACGGACGGACGGACGGACGGACGGACAGACGGACATGACGAATCTATAAGGGTTCCGAGTGATATACTTCGGAACCCTAAAAACGTGAAAGTTTGTGAGTATGTATGTATGTATGTATGTATGTATGTATGTGTGCATGTGTGTAAGTATGTTTGTTCCTCTTTCACGCAAAAACTACTGAATAGATTTGGATGAAACTTTACAATAATATAGCTTATATATCAAAATAACACATAGGCTACTTTTTACTGCAATCATCGAGATATACGGGCGCTAGCTAAGTGATTATAAAAAAAAGCGGCCAAGTGCGAGTCGGACTCGCCCATGAAGGGTTCCGTATCAGCAAGTAACATCATATAAAAGTACTTGTAGTTCGTTGTAACTTTGATCGATGTTCTTATAATAGTGTATTGATTGAATGAAAGGTAAATTGCGGTTTACGATTTATGACGTATTAAAAAAAAACTACTTACTAGATCTCGTTCAAACCAATTTTCGTTGGTAGTTTGCATGCTAATGTACAATATATATTTTTATTAGTTTCATCACTATCTTATCTTAGAAGTTACAGGGGGGAGGGGGAAACACATTTTTCCACTTTGGAAGTGTCCTTCGCGCAAACTATTCAGTTAAGAAAAAAAATTATATTAGAAACCTCAACATTATTTTTGAAGACCTATCCATAGATACCCAAACACGTATGGGTTTGATGAAAAATCATTTTTTGAGTTTCAGTTCCAAGTATGGGGACCCCCAAAACGTAATGTTTTTTTTCTATTTTTATGTGAAAATCTTAATGCGGTTTACAGATTACATCTACTTACCAAGTTTTAAAAGTATAGCTCTTATGGTTTCGGAAAAAAGTGGCTGTGACATACGGACGAACAGACAGACAGACAGACATGACGAATCTATAAGGGTTCCGTTTCTTCCATTTGGCTACGGAACCTTAATACATAAATCGTAGATGTCAAAATGTATCACTGTTAGCATATATCCGCGTATATCATAGCAACCATAAAGATATACGCGGGTGACACCACGGGGCGCAGCTAGTAATACATATATCAAAACTGCCTGTTTGGTCTAGTGGTAAAACTGCCTGGTTGGTCTAGTGGTTAGCGTATGCGGCTGCTAATCAAGAGGTCTCGGGTTCGATTCCCGGGTCGGACCAAATATTTGTGTGATCCACAAGTATTTATTTCGGAGTCTAGGTATTATCTATGTATAATATGTAAGTATTTACAAAAAAAAAGTAAATTGGAGAGACCTATGTCCAGCAGCGTGCTGCGATAGGCTTATGATGATGATGAGTTTCCATCGCAATATAATGACAGACTG
Source organism: Phragmatobia fuliginosa (assembly GCA_932526445.1). NCBI lineage: Eukaryota > Metazoa > Arthropoda > Insecta > Lepidoptera > Erebidae > Phragmatobia > Phragmatobia fuliginosa. Next base: position 10,712,128 of record OW052071.1, read on the forward strand.
TTTTGGTATCGGAAAAAGACGCTATGGCTACTCCACTCTAGTCCAAAGCCTGTGTTGGTCATGTTTTGTTTTGATGTAATTTTTTTCATTTGTCATTCCGATGTACTGTAAAATACGCTTTAAGTTTTAAAATATTGTTGACTCCATAGATGTAGATCGTTAGATGGGCCGCTCCATATTAAAAGGCGCCGAACTTAAAACATTACTCAAAGAGGTGCACGCACTACTTTTGTCTTAGTACCCGACAATTGCAGGTTGTGAGTGGACGCGGACTTAAAAAAATATGTTAAGTTTTTTTCGTGTTTAAACATTTTAGTATGCCTTCGTGTTCATTTTGGAAGTGTAAAAACACAAGCCGAAACACAAATAAAGATAAAGGTGTTACTTTGCATGCGTAAGTATTTTTGTAAACAATTTAATTTGATTTATTTAAAACACACGTCTCGAGCGGTTTAGCGGGACGAAGGAGAGGCGTGAGGGGTGGAGAAGCGGCCGGCTGCCAAAGATTATATACTAAACAGAACAGTTAAAGTTCTGAAGGTAACGATCTCTATATGGCACTGTTTCTTTTTATGAAACTGGAATATAATAATATAATACTTTGATATCTACTTTAAAATAGCAATGACGTAATAACTTTCATTATGATTGACTTTTGTTCCTATTTTCTTCAATCTTAAGTTCAAATGTATATCAAATGTATCATAATTTTTTATAAAATGCAGGGATTATCTTTTATAGAATTCTTATATTATTATACAAAACGCCAAAAATTTAATAAATTGATGCTTTTTCACCGACTTTGATTTAATTAAGGTGATTAGCTGTGCATAATAACTTCTCACAGATTCTTTTGTTTACATTATATTATGATTTAACATATTCTAAATAAATTATTTTATTTCATTACTAAACTTCATCTTTTTATTATTTTCTATCATTCTTCCTAACCTGATTCCTTACAGTACTGTGTAGGTATAATACTTTAGTAATCAGAAGATTAACACTTTTTTATTTATTCTATGACGAGTGATGACGTACGAAACGTACGGAACTATGACCATTCCGCGACGCGTGAGGGCTTATCTAACGATCTACGATCTATGGTTGACTCTATGTAAATAAAAGATGTGTTATTTATTAAGCGCAAACAAAGTCTGTGTTATATAATTACTAATTAATGTGTATATGACACTATACAAATGTTAGGTCATGAGCAAAATCATTAGTTTCCAATGTAGCTAAAGGGAGACAAAATACTGACTACCCTCCAGTAAAATAACTTAATATTCTAGCAATTTGCCAAATGAAAAAAGAAGAAAACCTTTTTTTTAATTCAGCCTGAAGTAACAAGTTCCTCTTAAAAATAAGAGTTGATCTAATACTAAACCGAATTGAAGATACATTTAAAATTATTCCAACTAGTGGAAATACATTGAAAGATTCTTAAAAATGCAAATAAAAATAAGTTTAATAATGTAAGTAACTTGTTATTTATTCTTGTTAACGAGACAGAACATTAGTAATCTTATCAACAAAGCACCTACGACATTAAGAACTGTCAATCATTTGATATCTATTCCAATATTTAAGCTCAATCTTGTAACAAGATATGGTCGATTAATGATGGTTCAGATAAAGAATCGATAATAACTAGTTTATAATAGTTTAATAAACATTCCGAGAAGTTATGAAGACCGAAAAACTTGATTAGATATGTACATAAACTGTTAGGTTGGTTTGTGGACGCTTCAAAAACTCAAGGAACTTTATTTTCCCATGACATACTACTATTTTCGTGTGTGTTTAAGAATGCTAAGTGTCACCACACGTATTCATTCAATGGCAGTCGTATGAGGCAACTAAGGGAGCATCACAAAATCACTGCAAATCCAAAGGAAAACTTGAAACAAAATCTGTACCAAACCGTCTGGCTAGAGCTTTTTATAGAAGCCCTAAGCCTATTGTTTAAGTAGAGGCCTATGTCTAGCTATTAAAAGCTGTTGATGACTTGTCTGCCTTGTTGGTCTAGCGGTTAGCGTATGCGGCTGCCGATCAAGAGGTCTCGGGTTCGTTTTTCAGTTCAGACCAAATATTTGTATGATCTGCAAATGTTTGTTTCTTAGTTTGGGTGTTTCTATGTATGTTTTTATATCAGTTTTCTAGTGCCTATAGTGTATATAGCTCTGCTTAGTTTAGGACTAGATGCCGTTGTGTCAGATTTCCAGAATATTTGTTGATTTATGACACATACTATTTTAAATATAGTTAAACAAAATATAGTGTCAATAAGCTTGGGTTATATAACTTGGGGATTTAGTTATTAAAAATTGACTATCCTATATCCATCATTTATTCTATTAAAAATTTATATCCACAGTTACTTGTCATCATCATTAATGCCTTGTTAACGTCATTCGTTTCGTTTTATTTAAGGTAGACAATGTAAAAATTGTGAACTTTGTACAAAATTCTTTCTTATACTAGTTTTAGTAGTAATGGTAGAAACTTATCATTTGGTGTTTCTGCAAAATATTAATATTTAATGTACGATAGGTAAGTAACGCAAACAAATAGTATTGAGTTGCCAGTTGTCGATTACACATAAATTAAGACAGTTTTTTTTCTGAGTGTCGTAGTGTCGCGCGGTCGGTAACGCCTGGCGCCGGTCGGGGGTTATCATTAGCGAGGCGGCGCGTGCGCGTTGTCCGGTCGACAGTCCATAAATATAGACGCACAGTGAAGACTGGCTTCAGTCTTAACTGTTCCTCACGATAGTCACTATCATACACAGAACAATATGGTTCGCAGTAGTCTCCGCGAAGATAGTTGTGGTTATTGCAGCGCGTGCGTTCGTGTGCGTCTCTGTGCTGCTCGCGGTAGAAGTCCTGAACCATTGGAGTGTGCCTACAAGCATATCTTGGAGTCATACAGTGATAATGTGAAGACTGGGAATGTACCAGAAAGTCCGAAATCATCTTGTGCTTCGTGTCGATGGACGTCGCATGCCCAGTTTCCAGAAACGCCACCATCGTGCAGTGATTTGAGTCTCGAATGGAGTTCTCGATCGTCACAGCGATCACGCACGCGCCGTCGCAAGAGATAGTCCAAAATGAAAGTGTTGATACAGCACTAGAGCCTTCATTCTGGGAGACCAACCCTCAACATAGTCGTCGGACGACACCTGTTCAAGACGAAGTGGTGAATCCACTTAAGCCGTATTTATGCTGTTGATATTTTAATTGTGATAAACATATACTATTACTGTAATATTTAATATTATGAACAAAGTATTAAAATGTTTTTATTAATTGATAAGTTTGTTTTACTTTTGAAAAATTGGTGTTAAATATTTTTAATAAGTTGAGGCAGCTACACTTAATGGCAAAAACCTTTGGTATTGCTACATGTTTTTGTGCTTGTGTACAATTGTAAGTATTTATAGAAAGTAGCATATTGAACATTAAATTGGAATGTCTCTTAGTGCCTTGCAGGAAAGACTTTGATACTTAACGTTTAATAAATTACAGTGCTATTAAGAATTAAAAAAGGTAAATGCCAAAAAAATTACTTCCTATTTCTTTTAGTCTTACTTATTTTGTGCATTTTAAATTCTGACTCATCTATACATATATACAAATAAATAAAATTAAAGTGTTTGTATGTAATAACAAATTAACAGTTTGTTCGTGGTAATCTGTGGAACTGGAAAAGGAGTAACTTATGCTATTTTCAGACTAGCCCCGCTCCGCAACGTCATTTGCAATTTACCATCATAACAGCAGGTAACACCGCGGAAATTAGAAAAAGAACCTAAATTTGTTTCTACTTTTTTAGCTACTGTTCAAAATTTTAAAAACATTTTTGGGAAATACAACAAAAGAATACCTACTGCCACTTAAATCTTACTTTTTAGCTACATTTAAAGCTTCGCACATCAGGTAAATACCATACAAATAAAAAATAAATATGAAAATAAGACCCCATTGATATACGATCATCTCGTGGAGAAGTAAGGTCTTACGTAATAAATTCGGAAGGTGTTTTTAGTATTTATTTTTGTTTTGCAGTCTTGTAAAATTGACCCGACGACGTACGGTTTTATGGAAAAGTTGTGTAACAATGACAAATTCAAGTTTATTTTCAAAATTGGAATTATGTAAATTATCTGTTAATGGCAACACTGTCTGTATTTTTATACTTTAATACTAAATTCAATGTACGTCGCATTCAAATTTATAATAAATGTATTAATTAGTCAGAGGATTGAAATGAAATTTAGCTGGTTAGAATCTGTTCAAAAAGTAGCCAAAAATATGATGATGCAACCATAGGAAACAGTTACGTGTTATGTAATATTGTTTGTTTCACACAAGACATTGCATTAACAATAGGTAGTATGCTATTTTAAAAAGTAAGACAATGACAAAAATACAATGTTTTACATTAATGTAAATTGACCTCTTATAAGATTTGCCACAGAACTCCAAATTTCAAAATTCTAGACTAGCTAAACGGTAGGTTGCTGCACATACTTTAGTGATATGATTACACAAGAAGGAAGAAAGGCTACAAAAAGAAAGTATTAAAATAAAAGGGTTATTGTAGATGTTTTTTTTGTTATAAAAAGACAACTCCGTATCGCGGGGAACTTTACAAACATACAAGAAACGGACATAAAGAACACCCAAACTAAGAATAACAATTTGAGAAAACACACGAAAGTGCTATCCGTTGTAGAATTTGAACCCACAACACTTAGCGTAGTAGAAAGCGGCGTGGCGACCGATTAAACCACTGCGCTAATGGTGCTGTAGTTAGTAAATAAATTGCACCTCTTCAGCTTTAGGTTGGTGTCGAATAAATATTTCAAAGATACTTTTAAAAAAGATAAAGATCCAACTGCTTGATTCTTCGTACAACTCAACTCAACCCGTCTGCGGACATACAGTACTTGAATCTTCCTAACCAGAACATTGCGCTAGCTTTTGGTTTATTGGTTAATCTTTTATTTCGAAAGCTAAGATATGAAGTGAGTCGGAAAAGTGTTCGGAAAATATAAAATCTTGTGTAAATAATAGTAAAAGTTCTTAGAAAATATTAATTTGAAAAAAAGTAAATCATCTCATATCCGGGACACTCCATATTGGAGACTTTGTAGGTACATTTAACTTTAATTAGGAACAAGCAACTGACTGATTTCACAATATTTTTTAACAGTTATATAACAGATAATAAACTGTAGTTAGTAGATATTTTTTGAATTAGCGAGCAAACGTTGTTACTGCCACTTGCAAATCCAAAGAAAAAGTGTAATCGCCCTTTTAGTGTCCCCCCTCTTCTAATCTCTGGGAGAGGGGAGAGGATTCGTGGCCATGGTGGTAACTTCAATCACTCGTTGGATATAAATAATTCTTAGTTTTCTTTAAGGCCGTGATATCACTTGAGTCAAATATTTTATATAAGCCTTATATTTTGCATGGGAAAATGCATGGTTCTGTCACGAAAGTTTTGACAATTATTGTCCTCACTTTGTCTTTATCTTTCTGATTCTCACACTCAACCTTCCACAGCTTATGGTGATTCATTAAATATTACCTGGTATCTATATAAGTATCAAATAAATAACATTTTAGTTGCGTTTTTAGTTTCACTAGAAATAAAGTTATCTAAATTTAAGCACGAGGTGGATGTGTGACCGTCTGTCTCAGAAATGACATAGATTACCTATCAGTTTCAGCGAGAGAAAGAGTTTCGTAAACAATAAACAATGCTTTATACTTAGTTAATTATGCTTTATTCGTGACTTGTACTTGAGATCAATTTAGATCAATATACAAACTTTGATGCACTTAATACCTAATAACTACCTATTATGACTTTTTACTTCGATAATATTCACATTTCTGAATTCAGATGAGTTTATGAAAATCTTAATTTTTAATTGGCCTGAATCTTCTTTATTGTATATATTCCCTTTATTATGTTTAATAAATATATATATTTAATTTTTTATTCAGACAAGAGACCATAGTGTTAGTATACTTTTTCATTTTTTCTTAACCTATGTAGTAGTTATGTGCTACTATTTCCTTGATAGTTTTTTTTAGTTACGTTCTTACAATACTTCTCATGATAGTAGAGTAGTATTTCTCGGCTATGATCTATGATATTATCCTCCGATCATTTAAACCTACAACTCACTACCAGCGCACATGTTTATCTCCCATTATGAACCCGGGTTCTTTAAGCGGAGTTTGAAAAAGCATCTTGGGTTACCATACTGCCTTGTACACGTTTGCATCGAGGATGGTGACCACCGCTATTAGTTTTTACTTATATTTTCCATAAGGCAGATCGGAGTCAATTTAGCAGCTGATACTTAAAAAAATACACAGTTTTTGAAATACTGAACAGAGACCATCCAAATAATGACAGCATTCTTGCTGTCGTATTTCCTTGGTAAGGCCGGAGACCCAATCTTCTGCATCATTCTCCCGGCTTGCAGAGGCCGGGAGAATGATGCAGAAACATCTGACCAGGCCGCCATGGTAAGGGTCACCAGGTTGCATTGCTTACCCTAACAATGAGGATGGTGGCCCCTACTAATAAATCCTACTCATGCTTTCCATCAGGCAGAGTAGAGTGACTTTGGTAGGCTTAAAAAAACAAGTAAAACATACGTATATTTCATCGTTAAAACTTAAATATTTATTGTTCTATAATAATTTTTATTTAACTATAATAATTTTCAACGTTGAACATTCAAGTAGAGTTCTTAGTGTTAATGCAATAACTCTGAATTGACATTGAAGTTTGTAACTTCAAATACCAATGTTTACAGATAAAGAATACGGAGTGCCACCACCCCCATTTCATCTCATAAGTGTCGCAAAAGTCGGCTATAGCTATCTATTCAGAGCAACAGACAGGCAAGCAAAGGGAATCGGGAATTTGAAACGATTCCTAAATTATTGCGTCTGAGAGGCCTACGTTCACCTATGAACTGTTAAAGGTCATTTTCTTTATGTGATGTGAAATTTGCTTATATGACTGTTAGCTGTAAGACATGTTTTAGTTTTTCTAAAACCAGTTATTTTTTTCATATATTTCGGTTTGTTCTGTAGTTATTGTATACAAACTAACCTAACCAGTGGTACGTCCTCCGCGTCTTTCAAAGGCAATTAATTTTCGCAACATTTTTCATTGATACTCCACTCCAATTGGTCGCAACGTAATGAAGTAATGATAAATAGTCGATAACTTTTCTCGATAAATAGGTAATCTAACACTTAAATATTTCGAACAAGTAGTTCCTGAGATTAGTTTGTAAACCAATCGATAAATAAACTCTTCGGTTATATTACGTTGACATAGATTTAAGGGCACCTGTTTATTAGATATCGCTTTAACCCACGTACGTCAAACAGGGTCAACAGTGTTTCTTCTATTATCTTTGTTATGTTAGCGTATTTTCAGGTTATCTCATATATAAATCATATAAACTAAAAATAAATCTATTTACTTCCTAAATAAATAACACGCATGAAGTAAAACAATTTTTTTTTTCGTTACAGTTATGTAATATGTCCAAAACATGACTATTTAAGATGTTAAATGAAATATGATCCTTAACCTGTGATGTAAGATAGTTCAAGTATTGTAGTAATCTAAAGTCACAAATATTTATAGTCATCATCATCCGTCTCCAATTGTTCGATAGTCATCCTGTCTCATCGAGTTCCTGCCAACTGTCTTGCAAGGGCGGATCCAGCTTTGGCGCCAGGGGGGGGTCACATAGCTGTGATCAAGTTAGGGTTGCCAACCTTGCGGCCTATAGGCCCATCGTGTTTCTGGACGAGGCGGGTAAGTTTGAGACGGTTTTCTCTGCCCGCATCGTTCGGCACCTCTGCGAGGTGGGCCCCGACCTGTTGGAAGCCCAATTCGGTTTCCGAGAGGGGCGTTCGACGGTCAATGCCGTGTTGCGCCTTAGGGCCGTGACCGAAGAGGCAGTGACCTGCAGCGGAGGGGTGTTGGCGGTGTCCTTGGACATCGCCAACACCTTTAATAGTCTGCCATTCACCTGCATCAGGGAAGCGTTCCGCTATCACGGAGTGCCTGAGTACCTGAGGCGGCTTGTGGCAGACTTTAGAGAAGCGTACCGTCATGTTCGAGGACCGAGATGGTGCCTTGAGACACAGGGCCATGTCGTGCGGTGTTCTACAGGGGTCTGTCCTAGGACCACTCCTGGAACATGGGATACGACTACGAGGGCGTCTCCCCGCGGGCTGAGCGTAATTTGTTTAGCCGATGACACTTTGGTCACGGCCCAGGGGGCTAACTTCCAGGAGGCGGCCCGCCTGGCCACCACAGGGGTCTCTCTGGTGGTCGGGCGCATTGAGACGCTGGGTCTACGGATGGCCCTGGATAAGACGGGGCCCCTTTTGTTTCATGGGCTCCGTCGTGATTTACCCATCGGCGCATCCATCGAGGTCAACTCGGTCCTCGTACCGGTCCGGGCAAAGATGAGGTTTCTGGGCTGGTCCTAGACGGTAGGTGGCTCTTCGACAAACACTTCGCCCTAGGGTTACTATTGCCTTTGGGCGGGGCCAGTGTTCGCACGAGGCAGCTGTACACGGGGGTTGTCCGGTCAATGGCACAGTACGGTGCACCGGTGTGGGTGGCGGTTCTGACCGCCCAGAATAGGGCGCGCCTCTGGCGCTCCCATAGGATATTGGTGGTCAGAGCCACGTGGATATCGCACGGTGTCCACAGAGGCGGCATGCGAATGGCTGACTTCCGGGCGGAGAGCGGGTTTTGCCCACCGCCCGAGGAAATACGCGAGTGGCGTGAAGCCGCTTGCCGAGCCACCGTGGTCAGATAGTCGTTCCGGCTGGAGACTCCACGCGCTGGCTTTGCCGGCACACCGTGAAGAACCGTGTAAAAAAAAAAGAGTTGCCAACCTTACTAAATAGATAGTATTGTACCATATTTCAAGTCGGCGTACCATATATTATTGAAAAAATATGATATAGTACGCAAAAGTACTATATTTTCATGAAAACCTAACAAACAAATCTCCGAACGATTACTGCTTTGTCTCTAGCTACGAACTTTAGATTAAACATTGTTAAAATTACAAGGATTGCAAAAATATATCGTTTTTAGGGTTCCGTAGCCAAATGGCAAAAAACGGAACCCTTATAGATTCGTCAAGTCTGTCTGTCTGTCTGTCTGTCCGTCCGTATGTCACAGCCAATTATTTCCGAAACTATAAGAGCTATACTGTTGAAATTTAGTCAGTCGATGTATTCTGTGAACCGCATTAAGATTTTTATATAAAAATAGAAAAAAACAATACATTTTGGGGGTCCCCATACTTGGAACTGAAACTCAAAATTTTTTTTTTCATCAAACCTATACGTGTGGGGTATCTATGGATAGGTGTTCAAAAATGATGTTGAGGTTTCTAATATCATTTTTTTCTAAACTGAATAGTTTGCGCGAGAGACACTTCCAAAGTGGAAAAATGTGTGTCCCCCCCCCTCTAACTTCTAAAAAGAGAGTGATAAAACTAAATTACCATGGAAACTACCAACGAAAATTGGTTTGAACGAGATCTAGTGAGTAGTTTTTTTTTAATTCGTCATAAATCGTAACACGCAATTTAACTTTCATCCAATCAATACACTAGTATAAAAACATCGATGAAAGTTACAACGAACTACAAGAACTTTTATATGATGTTACGGAACCCTTCATGGGCGAGTCCGACTCGCACTTGGCTGCTTTTTTATAAACAGGTAACAAATATATACAAATTCGGTTCGGTTTCGTTAGACGTTAGACGTTCTTCAACCATTGAATCTCTTAGCGTAACGTTGAGAAAAATCTTTCCGCTGTCGCTACTAACTAATACTAACAAGTAGCCAGTCATCATTTGGGGTCTACTAGTTCAACCAGTTTACCTGAATAAAGTTTTTCCATGGAGCGACTAGCACTGGAACTCCGCAACCCCGAGAGAAAACAGAAATTCGAAGGTTACAGTACATTTGAGGGCACTGACTTCCCAATAAGATAACCATAGATGTTCATGACAACCGGGACCGATGGCTTAACGTGCACCGACCTATGTGTGTGGATCATCGCCAAAGTTCCATACTCGGGCTGTTATTAAGAAATTGCTGTGAGAAAACCCATTAACACTTTTGGCCCGTCTTTAGAAATCCCAACCTCATGATCAGCAGTAACAGGTAATGTGGCTATAATACACGCCACTGTCGCTATCGTATTAGACTCTACAGTCATGCTAAACATTGCCACAGAGATGCTGTTTGAATCATCTGACAGGTTGTTAAGGCCTAATATAGGATTTTTTTGATGTATTAGAGCCATAAAACCATACGGGTCGTACGAGGCTACCGCACGATTTTGTACGAGGCGGCGACGGTCCTGGCACGATCTCCACCCTTCGACATTCTGGCCGACATGGACAAGATATTCTACGACCAAATTTGTTCTCTCGGTCGGAATGGCGAAGAGTCAGTGTTGGACGACGAGCCCGGAATGCTACTGCGGAACGCGTATAGGCAAGCTCTGCGGGCTTGGCAGGCACGGCTCGTAACTAAGAGCTGTGCTTGCTAACGCGCTGTTGGAGTCGTTCTGCCGTTCTGCAGAGCGTCGAGTAGGAGACAGATCGGACGAAACATATCACCGTCAGCATTGATCGCCGCAACGCTGGCGAGTGATGAGGAATGGGAAGTGTTGGAAGAGTGGGGATGTTATGCTCCAGAATGAAGGCTGCTCGAAGGAGGTGGTGAAGAGGACACGGTAGAGGTCGCTAGTCCCCCAATCGTCTCTTAAGGGTCGCTGCAGCCACATTTTGGAGAGATGTGGCCGCTGCAAACGACCCGAGTCAAGTGACACCCCTGGTGCGGCCGGAGGGTATCGTCTAAGGTAGGTCGGTGTTGCGGCTCTTACTGCGTAGAGCGGTGAGAGGCGAGACAGCATCCTGCCCCGGGGGTGAGACTAGTTAATCCGGGATGTACCTCAGTCGAAATGTCCGGCAGGAGGACTCCAAAAGCCGCTGATGCGTTCCTCCGAGCTGCCGAGATGGGCCGCCGTGGGGTTTGGTTGGTAGACCGGTTCCCCCGGGAATCCTACACACGCCCTTCTTTTACCCCACGAAGGGTATGGTGCAAAAAGCTTTCCGCGCGTAAAAAATCTAAAAAGATACAGCTCAATATCGCAATTTAAAATTAGATTAGAAATCGACTGTGGTATGGACTAACACCGCTGCCACTTCACCATCCACAGCCGATATTCATTTACAATGGCAGAAACTGGAGTAGTATCTACAAAGTAACAATGTATAAGGTTGCTAGTTGCTTCACAGTGTCAATGATTAAATAATATTGTGATAAAAAATCTAAAGTTATGTTTAACAATTTTAATTAGCTTTACACCTAAATCCCGGACCACGCCCAGGGGGGGGTCATGACCCCCATGACCACCCCCCTGGATCCGCGCTTGCTGTCTTGCGCATATCATCGCTGTGTTTTCCGAGATGTGGTCTACGCATGAACCCGGTAATCCCAATGGTTATCGAATCTGTAACTAACATGGATAACCCAGCTTGTTGATCCTGTGGACCATGTCGATAACTAATAAGCGTACCTATTTGCTGTTTTAGTATTAGTAGTAAAGTTTTAGTACAATTTCAACCTAAATGTGACCACATCGAGGTTTATATTTAAATTTCAGTTACTTTACTTTATTTATAACGAACTTTATTAACAACTAACGAAGCAAACTCTGCAGGAGAAAGTCCCCGCAAAGAGAAAAAAGGCTTGAGTTTAAACCTAACTAGATGTATCAATCCGTCTGGCCAGCTTGTCATATAATATTCCAGAACTTGCTCCTTATAAGGATAGGTCGATGTTCAACTACGGACTATTGAAAAAGTTAGTAATCTACATATTATTATGTATGTTTGAAGCAAATATAAACTGTAGCCTTGTGCACTTGACTTAAACTTAATACAGAAATATCCTGATAAACGCGGAGTATTAATTCAGATGAAGGCTGACTTTGAGCGAGAAAAAAGAATTAGTAAACTTCCAGCAAGAAGGGGATGTATTAAGATTTACTAATTATAAATATAGAAATTTGTTTCCATCACTAAGTATGTACAATAGAAAAAAATCATTTATTTATTCCACATGTACAATTAAATTAAATTAAATTAAATAATCTCGTGATTTTTAAAACGTTTGTAATTTTTGTAACGCTCTGGTACAGTTTTGATCTAAAACCAGTTTATTTAAGCCAATTTTGTAATAAATATAAACATCACAAGAATCACAAGAATTGATTTTTGTAAGCTATACCAACTATTCAGTAATCTGTGCCTATACCTTGAATAACTTATGACGCAGACACGAGATTTTATGAGACTTTTGAGACCACTTTTAGAACATCAAAATAAAAGTGTATACGAGTTTTCGGCTTATTATTTCTCATTCCGAGGTTGACCCCTTCATTTTGCTTATTTGCCTGGAGTAAATATATAATGCCTCCAAACGTATTGCGCTGTATATTAGACAACAAAAATATTGTAATTAAAAAAAAATTGCAACACTTAATTTTGCACAATACGAATTAAAAATATTTATTTTAAGGAATAGTAAAAAGCATAAACAAAATATGAAATATGTAAAAACCAAAATGAAAATGACTGTTTTGCATTAATGTATAATTAAATTACAAATTTCACTTCTTGAGAAATTTAGAATATTTAAATTTTTTAATATAGAAAAGTGGAGAAAGTTTTAAATAAATGTTTCTCAAGTTATTTTTTTTTAAAAGAAACAAAATATTGAAGACTGCTATACGAAAATTCAGATGTACTGACTCCTTAAAAGGTCTGTACTACGTCAAATATAAAAATAAATATTCGTGCTGGTAAAAAATTATTTGATTAATCAAGCAAAACTTAAGTTCAAAATTCGAGCTACAAGTGATCTTTATCTATACATATATAACAACAAAAATATTTACTTGAAGATATTAAAACAAGATGGATGTTGATAAAATTTTATGACTTAACTATATAGTTCACAGGAAATCGGCACTTTCCTGCACAGATCTGTACAGGCAGGGTAGGTCAATAGTAATAAAATCATTGCCAGAACTGATATCTTATATTGTAATAATATATTGGAAAAATAAAACGAATGAGCATTGAAATGTCTGTGTAATGGTATCAGTGCAGTGCACAGAACCGAAATGATTTATGGCTGACAGAATAAGTAGAATAATGTATTCTTGTGAGGAGCTACATGTATGAATGACAAAATGAAATTATTTTAAAATGGCACTAATAGTATGTAATGGTCCAAGAGCCCGTGAACCACAGACATTCGTCATTTTATAAAAGCTGAAAGTTTGTCATCGCATTAATATTTTCACACAAAAATAGAAATAAAACAATAAACTTCGGGGGTCTCTTAGAACTGAAACTCAAAAAATTTTTTTTCATTAAAACCATACGTGTATGGGTTAATACATGGTTTGCGCGAGAGACACTTCCAAAGTTGTAAAATGTGTCCCTCCCCCTGTAACTTCTAAAATAACAGAATGATAAAACTAAAAATAAATTTGATGTACATTATAAAGCGAACTTCCACCGAAAATTGGTTTGAACGAGATCTAGTACATAGTTTTTTTTAATACGTCATAAATCGTAAACCACAATTTCCCTTCATTCAATCAATACACTATTATTAAAACATCAATCAAAGTTAAAACGAACTACAAGAATTGTTATATGACTGCTACTTGCTGCTACGGAACCCTTCATGGGCGAGTCCGATTCACACTTGGCCGCTTTTTTATTAGTTGTTTAGTACCCATAATACAGGCTCTGCTTAGTTTGGGACTAGGTGACGTTGTGTGTAAGATGTCCGGAATTTTTTTTTTTTTTTTAAAAGTCATAGATCGTAGATTGTTAGATTAGCCCTCACGCGTCACGGAATGGTCATAGTTTCGTACGTCATCACTCGTCATAGAATAAATAAAAAAGTGATAATCTTCTGATTTCTGAAGTATTATACCTACACAGTACTGTAAGGAATCAGGTTAGGAAGAATGATAGAAAATAATAAAAATCTGCCAAGTGCATATCAGGCCACGCACAGTAAAGGGTTCCTCAGTCACGTGGATTTAAAATCGTATCCAATAGATAATTATTATAGTCCAAGATCCCAGAGCCGCCAGACCTACGTCATTTGTGCAAAGCTGAAATTTTCAGGATTATTAGTACAATGTCTTGTTAAGTGGTATGCGTACCCATTAGCTTGAAAGCGGGGCCGGTTCTGAGGTAGCGCAAAGTACAGATGGATAAAAACCTTACTTACCTTCGTTAAAGGTGCAAATCTAGTATTTACAAATTTTTTAAGAATATTATTTAAAATTAAAATTCATTACTGCCAGACACTTTCCGTGGGCCATTACTTCTGCCAGACGTCTTGAAAGTTGTGAAAAAATTAGGTAAACTACGTTATAGTAGCAAACCTAAATTTTATAACTATGTTATATAACTAAAAAATTTATACATACTATCTAAGGTAGGTACTATTTTAAGACCCTTTGTATACGGCCAGACCAGTCCGAAGGGCCAATCATCCCCCCAGATACCTTTAAATATTTGTAGTAATTAGGAAGCTGAGGTATATCATCTTTGGTATTATTTCAAGAATAGAATTGTAAATTATTAAATGGTTTTTAAACGCTCATTTATTAGCTTCACCTGTATGTTTGTTTGTTTGTAACCAACTCCTTTGGTTGCGATTTTGACCCCACTTTAAACGGCCAGATTTCGTATACTTGTATATACTTGTAGCTATTCACAACATCAACGAAATCTGGCCGTTTAAAGTGGGGTCAAAATCGCAACCAAAGGAGTTGGTTACAAACAAACAAACATACAAGTGAAGCTAATAAATGAGCGTGTAAAAACCATTTAATATTTTACAATTCTATTCTTGAAATAATACCACAGATGATATACCTCAGCTTCCTAATTACTACAAATATTTAAAGGTATCTAGGGGGGATGATTGGCCCTTCGGACTGGTCTGGCCGCATACAAAGGGTCTTAAAATAGTACCTACCTTAGATAATATGTATAAAATTTAGGTTTGCTACTATAACGTTCAAGACGTCTGGCAGAAGTAATGGCCCACCGAAAGTGTCTGGCAGCAATGAATTTTAATTTTAAATAATATTCTTAAAAAAATATGTAAATACTAGCTTTGCACCTTTAACGCAGGTAAGTAAGGTTTTTTACCATCTGTACTTCGGTACAGATGGTAAAAAACCTTACTTACCTGCGTTATAGCGCGAACGCTATCTCACAAACGGCCCCGCTTTCAAGCTAATGGGTACGCATACGTCTTAACAAGACATTGTACTAATAATCCTGAAAATTTCAGCTTTGCACAAATGACGTAGGTCTGGCGGCTCTGGGATCTTGCTCTATTATGTTCACGTATTAATGTGTTAATTTTGTATGACGTTTTCCAAGTGAGCGCATTTTACAAGTTAAGTCTCCATAACTCCTGAATTAATAAAGTTATCTAATCCATTATAGTTTTCCTTCAAAGTTCATTATGTGGACCACCATCACGAATTTTTCCAGGTTTTTTGATCCAGCCGTTTAGCTTTTAGAGGGGGGGACGCCCTGTTTTTACAAAAAAGTGACCTTTAAAGTGAAATTTCTCGCAAACGGATACCTGAATCAAAAAGTCGTCTTAGAAACCCTTTATTGTTTTTAAAATACCTATCTAATGATACCCCACACGATGGGGTAGCCGCGAGAAAAAATTTACATCCCCACTTTACGTGTAGGGGAGGTCCCCCAAATAAAAATATTTTTCAAAATTTTATTATAGCACTTTGTCGGCGTAATAACAATACATATTCATGCAAAGTTTCATCTTTCTACCACTTACCGTTTGGACGGTAAGTCGAGGACGGACGGACGGACAGACGGACGGACGGACGGACGGACAGACGGACTTGACGAATCTATAAGGGTTCCGAATGATATACTTCGGAACCCTAAAAAATGAAGTTTAGTAATGAAATAAAATCATTTGTTTAGAATATGGTAAATAATAACATAATGTAAACAAAAGAATCTGTGAGAAATTATTTTGCACAGCTGATCATCTTAATTAAATTAAAGTCGGTCAAAAAGCATCAACTTTTTAAATTTTTGGGCGTTTTATATATAAGAATTATATAAAAGATAATCCCTGAATTATATAAAAACTGATGATAGGTACATTTGATTTACATTTGAACTTAAGATTGAAGAAAATAGGAACAAAAGTCAATCATAATGAAAGTTATTACATCATTGCTATTTTAAAGTAGATATTAAAGTATTTAATTCCAGTTTCATAAAAAGAAACAGTGCCATATAGAGATCGTTACCTTCAGAACATTAACTGTTCTGTTTAGTATATAATCTTTGGCAGCCGGCCGCTTCTCCACCCCTCACCCCTTTCCTCGTCCCGCTAAACCGCTTGAGACGTGTGTTTTAAATAAATCAAATTAAATTGTTTACAAATACTTACGCATGAAAAGTAACACCTTTATCTTTATTTTTGTTTCGGCTTGTGTTTTTACACTTCCAAAATGAACACGAAGGCATACTAAAATGTTTAAACACGAAAAAAACTTAAGGCGAGGTTTAATCGGGATTTGTCAAAAACGCACTATCTTTTAACGTCAAGTGTGAAGTACAGCTTTAAGGTACTGAGATAAGAAAAATAACATGTATAGATAAAGATCTACACTAAAGCTCTACCGAATTTAATTTTAAGATTAACTTACTAAAATTACATAATAAATTATAACCTTTGCCTCTTTCTTTTACACTTAATCGTCGAAATACACCGTATTTTAAGCGATAACAGTACAATTTTTTTAAAGAATTAATTAAAAAATATGATAATTTAAAACGATCACTGGCTATTTTTTTATTTATATTAATATATTTGTCATAATAAATCGAAAAGCCCATTAATCAACAAACGTAAGCGCCTAAGAAAGACTCACGAGCAAAAACACAACAAACAGAGCGTATGATATTCAACCTTATTCGAGTCACTAGTAGACGTAATATTCGCTACGCTATTCGAATCAGTCTGCGAGCAACGCTCGAAGTGGGAAGTCGGTGCCGGACGCTCTGTGCCATAATATTACTGACGCGCAAGTACATAGCGCTTGGCTCACATACTACTGTCTTCGCGTGGGTTTTCTCCCTTTTATTATTTTTTTACATTGTAAATTGTAATTTTTTTTTATTTAATATAAATAGTAAGGTCCATAAGTCTAAACAGATATAGTGTTATTGCAAATTATAAACATGTAATAAGGGGTAATAAATGCAAAATCGGAAGAAATGGATGATTGAAAGTGAGAAACTAGCTATTGACACCTTGACACTATATGGTAACCAGGGTCTGATGCTGGAGCTGGAAGGTGGCCATAGGAACCCCATCGAGTTTGGGCTCATTTGATTCGTCTTGACGAGTACTTTGACACTATATGGTAACCAGGGTCTGATGATGGAGCTGGAAGGTGGCCATAGGAACCCCATCGAGTTTGGGCTCATTTGATTCGTCTTGACGAGTACTTTGACACTATATGGTAATCAGGGTCTGATGATGGAGCTGAAAGATGCCATAGGAACCCCATCGAGTTTGGGCTCATTTGATTTGTCTTGACGAGTACTTTGACACTATATGGTAACCAGGGTCTGATGATGGAGCTGGAAGGTGGCCATAGGAACCCCATCGAGTTTGGGCTCATTTGATTCGTCTTGACGAGTACTTTGACACTATATGGTAACCAGGGTCTGATGATGGAGCTAGAAGGTGGCCATAGGAACCCCATCGAGTTTGGGCTCATTTGATTCGTCTTGACGAGTACTTTGACACTATATGGTAATCAGGGTCTGATGATGGAGCTGAAAGATGCCATAGGAACCCCATCGAGTTTGGGCTCATTTGATTCGTCTTGACGAGTACTTTGACACTATATGGTAATCAGGGTCTGATGATGGAGCTGAAAGATGCCATAGGAACCCCATCGAGTTTGGGCTCATTTGATTCGTCTTGACGAGTACTTTGACACTATATGGTAATCAGGGTCTGATGATGGAGCTGAAAGATGCCATAGGAACCCCATCGAGTTTGGGCTCATTTGATTCGTCTTGACGAGTACTTTGACACTATATGGTAATCAGGGTCTGATGATGGAGCTGAAAGATGCCATAGGAACCCCATCGAGTTTGGGCTCATTTGATTTGTCTTGACGAGTACTTTGACACTATATGGTAACCAGGGTCTGATGATGGAGCTGGAAGGTGGCCATAGGAACCCCATCGAGTTTGGGCTCATTTGATTCGTCTTGACGAGTACTTTGACACTATATGGTAATCAGGGTCTGATGATGGAGCTGGAAGATGCCATAGGAACCCCATCGAGTTTGGGCTCATTTGATTCGTCTTAACGAGTACTTTAACAGTATATGGTAACCAGGGTCTGATGATGGAGCTGGAAGGGGGCCATAGAAACCCCATCGAGATTGGGCTCATTTGATTCGTCTTGACGAGTACTTTGATACTATATGGTATGAATGTATTTCCAACAAAGCAAAATATTAAGTTACAAGTACTAGAGTAGAATTTAATTGTAGCGTGTTTAGACAAGTTGATATTAGTAGAGTATGAGGTTTCGTCTGTATACCGACACATTTTAGCAAGCCGTGCGTGTAACTTCGTTCCATCCGGGTGTCACTTGACACCTCTCAAGTCTTTTTTTTTATTTTCCTTTTTCATTTCATAGATATGCTCATATTACTATTTAATATGTTCTCTGTTTAGTTGTCATTGTCTTTCGGTTAATAGGATAATTATATTGTTTGGCAATAATATTGTTAGAATGTATGTTAGTAAAAAGACAGTGTATATTGTTTTGTAAACTTGAATTAATATCAAAGAAAAAAAATACTATATAAATAAATAAAAAAATTAAATTGCTTAAGTTGATAAAAAATGCTATGCAATAGCTGTGCCGCGGCTGTCCCCGAGTGCCACACGACTTTTTTTTATTTTTTTTAATAGTAATATTATAAAAAATATTTTTTAAATAAATGATTGTTTTTTACACTGTATAGGATATATTTTATCCCAGCAAAGATTTATTAGTATTTTTTATAATAGTTGAAATCTCGTATAATCACTTCAAAATTTACTAATATTTGTAAATCCATTATATCTTATGTAAACAAAAACCAAGAACTACGATATTTGATTGAATAAAGGGTCGATTGTGTTTACTTAGGTCAATCTCTAGCCTAGACCACCGCCCTCTTACGTCGGCTGCATGCCAACATTTTGTTCCTAAAAAAAGGTTATTTGCGGAACCATCTGCGCTAAGTTTGGACTCGCCAAGATTATATCGGCCGTAGTTTAACATACAAGTCTCGATGACCCGCGGTCCGCGGTTACCGCTCTCGACAGCGGGCGGCGTCCCCCCGGTAGGCGGAGCTTACGTACCGCACCTCACCCCCTCTGATTGCCGAATGTCTGCTTATAACCTCGCCTTAAAATATTTTTTTAAGTCCGCGTCCACTCACAACCTGCAATTGTCGGGTACTAAGACAAAAGTTGTGCGTGCACCTCTTTGAGTAATGATATAAATTGGGCGCCTTTTAATATGGAGCGGCCAATCTAACGATCTACGATCTATGAAAAAAGTAAGTATATGAGTGTACTATATTCACATCTCATGTAATGTATGCAATTTTAATAGATATTAATATTTTATATTTTGTCAATATCAAACAGGCTAAAATTTGTACTGTGGCCCTGATCTTACTTGTTTATCGGACATCCGTGGTCACGGTTTAAATAACTACTACGTATTTTTTAAGTTTTCTACTTACCCTATGTTTCTTAAAACAATTTTTTATCGAGTAAGGGAAACAGACGACAGAGATCTCTATTCTATCTGGTTCCGTTACTCGATAAAAAAAATATAAAAACAGCAGTTATAAAACTGATTGTTTATAATCAATTCAATAAATTCGATTATTTCTTAATTTATGAGAACCTAGAGGGTTCTCAACATTTACATTACTTTACACGGTCTAATTTAAAAACAGAACGACCTCTGACACATGTTATCAATCTGACAAGTGTTGATTATGAATAATTAAACTTTTGACTTCGGTGTTTTATAATATGTACTATTTTATATGAATGATTTTTCTTTTTTGCACTGACCAGACATTACAGTAATGTTACAAAAATTTATCAAGGTTAAACTTAAATATAATATTTCTTAAATACTTGCACTCGGCTAGGGTGGGGACTTATAGCCTTAACCACCCAAGACCAGCAGTGGGACGTTATGGTTTGTCTTCATCTATTATATAAAATTCTCGTGTCACAGTTTTCGTTGCCATACTCCTCCGAAACGGCTTGACCGATCTTTATGAAACTTTATATGCATATTCAGTAGGTCTGAGAATCGGTCAACATCTATTTTTCACACCTCTAAAACGCGAGCGGAGCCGCGGGCATCATCTAGTATGTTATAAATGTATTATACATACGGCGACAGGTTCACTTGAAACTTATATTTAGTAATTGTGGTTTACATCTGTATACATTTTATCAATATATTATAAAAAAAACTGTTGTTTTACTGACTGACTGACAGCCTACTAGTACTACTTCTTTTAGTGGACGCAGGAAGTAGTTCCTTGAGGAGTGTAGGCGAACACTAAGAGAGGATATTGGAAACTTCACTCCTAAAGGGGTGAAAAAGACAATAAAATGTTATACATCAGAATTGCTTGTAATAAAAATACTAAAAGTCAAAAAATCATAATTCATTAATCCGCAGATGAACTAATTCAAAAAAGCGGCTAAGTGCGAGTCGGACTCGCCCATGAAGGGCTCCGTATCGTCAAGTAACATCATATAGAAGTTCTTGTAGTTCGTTGTAACTTTCATTGATGTTCTTTAAAAGTGTATTGATTGGATGAAAGGTAAATTGCGTGTTACGATTTATGACGTATGAAAAAAAAAACTACTCACTAGATCTCGTTCAAACTAATTTTCGTTGGTAGTTTGCATGGTAATGTACAACATATTTTTTTTTTTAGTTTTATCACTCTCTTATTTTAGAAGTGAGAGGGGGGGGGGGGGGGGGGCACACATTTTTCCACTTTGGAAGTATCTCTCGCGCAAACTATTCAGTTTAGAAAAAAAATTATGTTAGAAACCTCAACATCATTTTTGAACACCTATCCATAGATTACCATACCCCACACGTATAGGTTTGATGAAAAAAAAAATTTTGAGTTTCACATCCAAGTATGGGGACCCCCAAAATGTGTTGTTTTTTTTTTCAATTTTTATGTAAAAATCTTAATGCGGTTCACAGAATACATCGACTGACCAAATTTCAACAGTATAGCTCTTATAGTTTCGGAAATAATTGGCTGTGACATACGGACGGACAGACAGACAGACAGACTTGACGAATCTATAAGGGTTCCGTTTTTTGCCATTTGGCTACGGAACCCTCAAAAGGTAATGTGCGAGTCAGGCCACGCATAGAATAGAATTTCGTGGTTACCCATAATGGTAGGTAGATTTGAAATCGTGTACTTACTATTTCTTTATTTTTGTACGAAGTTTTCCAAGAAAGAGCATTTTACAAGTTAGGCCTCTATAACTCCTGAAATAAAAAAGTTATCAAAACCGCTATAGTATATACAGACGCACACACAAATACACACACACACACACATAAACATAAAAAAGAGAAAAATATATTGCTGAACTATCTTTACAATTATTGTACTAACTTTTAGCCATAGTTTTATATTTAAAATGTAACGCCAAGGAGGACACTATCTCTCGAGATACAGGTATCCACCTAGTCTCAAATGGGTCTCAAATTATTGTCTACAATAATCTTGAATAAAGTTATAATCATTATAGTTTTCCTTGAAAGTTCAATATATATACGACCACATAAATAATTTCAGATTTTTTTAGAGCAAGCCGTTTGACTTTCAGATGGGGGGGCTACTTTTAGACAGAAAATGCGCTGTCAAGTTGAATAACCCATAATAATATATAACTTAATCGATAAATGGTTTTTGAAACCTCACAATGTTTTTAAAAGACCTATCTAATGATACCTCACATAATGGGGTGGACGCGAGAAAAAAATATTTCCCACTTTACGTGTCCCCTACACCTACCTATTTACATATTGTTTTCGTAATTTTATTTTAGCAGTTTGGTCAACGTAATTACAACACATATTCATGCAAAGTTTCATTTTTCTAGCACCAACCATTGAGGCGGTAGGTTGAGGACGGACGGACGGACGGACATGACGAATCTATACGGGTCCCGAGTCATGAACTACGGAACCCAAAAACCCATAAAATTTATAAACACTAGGTAAAGCTTAAAGTGATTAAGTATTACATTTGTTACTAGGGTCGGATGTAGAAAATCTAAGTTAAGGTTTTAAGACATTTTTATATTACATCTGTTCCAGAAAAATCAACTTTTCATTTTAGTTTTTCATCATTCATTGATTAATTCATTCGTTCATTCCGCGGTTTATAAGTAACAAAATGTGCTATTTGAACTTCGCACTCACGATAAAACTCAATGATAATATCGTCATTGCGGTATTTTAGCTTTTAATTATATTATATATCCCGAGTTCTACCTTCATTTCGCAATTCTATTGGTAAACCATTTTTGAGAGTTTTTCTTATACTCGTAACTATATATTTAATTTTCTTCAATATTGAAATGATACAGAACACTGCTCAATTTGATAATAAATATATTTTGTTTCCGGTCAATATGATCCCGGGCTTTTTATGCGGGGTGTGAAAGAGCATCACTCTAGACCGCAAGTGAGGTGAGGTGAGTCCTCATTGCGAAGGTGGTGACTGCCACTCTTGTATTGAGTTCACGCCTTATATTAGGTAGAGAAAAGTTGGATTGTCTGCTTAACATCTAAAAAAATATGACAGACCACACACTGGTCGCATGTAAAATTAGCCCGCAATTCGCAGAAGTTCCCGTCTTGGGATGTTTCGATGCGTCATTGAAATAATGATAACAGATTAAAGTCATTGTTTCTATGGTAATGATTGATAATCTTTGTCAGTTTACATGTAAGGTCCGTGGGCCATAACCAATTGATAACAGTTAATCGTAAACATACGAATTGTCATTAAAAATATCGAGCAATATCTACTAATTGTAACGTACAGATATTTATGTTAACCTTTGATGCATAAATACGTCTACCTTACAAATTAACTACGAGATTATAAGTTATATATAGCGGAGAACTTTATAGATATAGATACACAAACATAATTAACTATATTAACTAAATGTCTAATATTGTAACTATTGGTTTGTTTATTTGCCTTTAATAAGGAACTGACTCCCAATACACAGCGCTACTTTGGGAATCAGGGCTGTACAGTGTTTTGTAATCCACTTTCTGTTACAATGAAGATTATTATTCTCTATATATAAATCTAAAAAATACATTTGTAAATATTAAAAATATAAAATAAATAGCAGACCACCGACTTCGGATATAGGGACCAAGAAACCGGTGGTTAGGAGTCAACCGACAGGAACTTCCTCACTGTACATGTCGTGTCAAGGAGGACTGCCTTCTGCATCAGACCCTTGATCTAGCATTGTAACATGAGCCTCTTAAGGTGTTGGTCGAGACTCTTCGCTGTCAATCAATGAACAGAAACGACTATCAGAACAATAATCGCCGAATCCACATTCCACATATCGACAATCTCGTGATATAAATTCAAATATTTTATTTAGTATTCTTTTTCAACTTTCACGAGATTCTCGTCATGCGAAATCGACATTTATTGCGCGGCGCTCTAATCGATCTATCATCACAATAAGAGGCTTATTGGCAACAATAATCCTGTCTGTGATAATAGATCGATCCCAATATAATGTTGCACTACCATTCTCGAGAACAGGGTTGGGCACATACATGTAGTCTGGCACCTCCAAATTTACAAGTTGGTATTTAATGGCAAATTTTCTGCAAAGTTTTGACCGTTAGCAAGACAAGAAAAACCAGAAATATGCCCGATAGATTCCCCGGGTCGGTGACATGCCAGAGATATGTCAACCGTACCGTACCATTTTTTAGGATATATTTCCAATAGATAGTCGTCATGATAACTTCGTCCATAATTGCACAAACAATACCTTCGGTAGCCAGAAATTCGATGCTTTAAAGTCTATATAAACGAAGTTTTTTGCCCTTCCATTATTATTTCTTTATTATTATTTTATAAATGAAACAGACCCAATAAACATACAAAACTAGAAATTATTAATCACGCCAGGAGTTGTGCCAATCCAGGATAGAGCACTTTAACAGTGTGGAATATGTAATTTATGGAATAATTGGTAGTATAATCATTACTACACATTTCCCGATGCGAATCCAACCTATGATCGTGGCATAGCTGTATACGCCACCAAGCAATAGAACAATCATCCAGTTAATAAGGGTCTGAATAAATAATTCTATTCCAATGTTCGGAATCTTCTTAAGTCTTCTATAGAAATTGTATTTTCACAGTGTTTATCTATTTTCATACCTGCCCTCAGCCTCAGGATTAATTTAATCTTATAATTGTGGCCTTGTTTATCGATTTGATCGGTATTTTAATTTTCAGGGGCCACGAAATCCTCCCAAATTGCTATAGTCTGCTAATGTCACCTTACTATCTTAATCAAAGGTTATCAGAATACTCAATATATGACAACTACTGCAAAAAAACAAGTTAAAAAATATAAAACATATTCTATGAGTATCTTATTTAGTACTGAGTGAAGTTAAGGACTCAGGTTGATTAGGAACCAGAAACGTTATTTTCTCATGGTCTGAGTAAAAATTTAGCAAATTTTATTGAAAAATCCGTCGTTACCTGAGAGTCCTACCTATTTGTTTTTTTTTATATTTTACGCGGGGAATATTTTTGGCACTATACCCTTCGTGGGGTAAGCAAGGAGCGTGTGTGGGACTCCCGGGTGACAGGTTTACCCACTAAACCAAGCGGCTGCCTACCTCAGCAGTCGGGAGCAACACCAGGATCGTATCAGCGGCTTCTGGTGTACCCCCGTTAAGTAACGGGGTACATCTCGGAGTGACTGGACTCACCCAAGATGCAGGACAATGCTGCGCCTCTCACCACTCTGCACAGTAAGAGGCGGAACATCAACCCGCCTTAGACAACACCCCCGGCTGCACCTGTCTCGGGTCGTTTGCAGCGGTCACATCTCCCCAGGATCTGATCGCTTGAAGCGACCCCTAGGCGACGATTGGGGACATAGCTACCTCTGCTGCGTCCCCTTCGCCGCATCCTTCGAGCGGGATTGGCTCTTTCTCGATCCCGCTCAATGTTCTCACAGAAGGAGACTGCGGCTTCCCATCCCTCGTCACTCGCCACTACCTACCTCACTGGTTTTTAGGTCAGCGTTGGTCGAATTGGTTTTTAGTAGAACCACCCCAAACTCTAGCATCTGCATTGCTGCATTGCTCTAGCATCACTGCAATGATATACCTACCCAAGAAACCAGGAATCCGAAGGATTTATTTCATTCAATTTCGAAAGAAAAGTAGAAGTATTTTATTATTTGCCTCGTCATTTTATAAATACTCAAACATGCAATCCCAAAGTAACGTATGTAATGGACAACAATATTCGTGATATTTTAGACATTGCCTAGGTGTTGTATAGGATACCTGAATTATACAGATTGCCGGTAACATATATGTAGAAAAATCAGACAACAGCAGTTTGAATAAATAAAACAAATAAAAAGTTATTTGAAGATTTATTTCATTGAACTTGGTGTATAATATTCATAGATTAACAATTTATTCAGATATGTTCTTATAATAACATTAATTAATAATATTTACACAGGTGCTAACTATTTACAACTAATTATCTACATTTTAAAAATGTATTGGTAAAGATAAAAACTGTGTTTCATATTACTTGAAATTAACTTTGAATGCCACTGATGTGAATTTTCAATAATATTAGTAGCAAGTAACTAAGTGTCGTCAGCAAGCTTCTATAGAAAAAAATACACATATACATAAATATATATATCTTCCTAGCCTTCCCAATCTTTGGGTCGGCTACTAGTTCAACCGGTTTTACCCGAAAATCTCTTTTTACACAGTGTACGAGGCACGGACGTGAAAAACCACCAACCTTCCATATTTGTAAGAAAAACCAACTCTTTTGACTCGACCTAAGATTTGAAATTTTACAATGTAAGGAATAAATACCGTTGCACATCTTCATTTACGTTAATGAAAAAGGTGGTAGGTAATGTTTCCATATGTATATATTTGCCAAAAAAAATACTTTATCATTTTTCTACCAGAGATTGTGTTAGCGTAAACAATAAAAGTAATTGGTAACAGATAAATTGTCCGTAAAAAAGGCTTCTTAACTGATTATAATCTGCTGTGTAGTTTATTTTAAGAAAATATGTCTGTAGTAGTTCCTGGTATGTCTGTAATATTATTAATATTATGTTAAAATAAAACAATATTCTTAGTAGGAAACCTTCTTTTAAATATTTTACATATTAAATACCATCTAATGTGTAATATGTAAAACATAAAAGAAAGAAAACATTTCAATCAATCAATTACCTATATGTGTGTTAATATTTTATACGCTTCAGCAAGTCCGTTCGTCAGTTCATCATTAAACATCAATAATAAATCATCATTTTTTATATTTTTACAATCCCTTACCACAACAACTATGACAAGTCAATCCATTCATTTAATTAATAACAGTCTCACCATCATTTTGTAAGCAATTACAAATCACATCAAGATAATTAGGTACATATTATTTATGGCCAACGTCAAAACAGCCCCAAAAGTTAACGTTATAAGAAAACTAATAAATGTATGTAAATGACACGTCATCTCAACGTTGCTGAGTTAAAACAAAATATTAGCCAATACTAAAATAGAAAGAGGTGTAAGTGATTTTAGATTCGACGCAACACCTGGAAACATGGCAGAAAAGAAGTAACTCGTGAGTCCCATCCCCCGTAATCAGCCCCCCTGGCCAGGTTGCAACACGTTTATCGTTTTCTATTCTCTATTCCTCTATTATCTATTATCTTGTTTCATTAGCTAATGTCACTCAGTCACGTGATCAAAACCAAATAGCTAATCAAAAAAAGAATAGAGAAATAGAATGGAATATAGAATAGAAAATAATTAACGTTCACTCACTTGATTAAAAGAATTGGATTTGAGACTAATTAACGTTCAACGTAGCCGGTGCGATGTTTGCATTCATTATGTTTTTCCGCTGTGTCTCAACTAAGGACTTGGATACAAACTGTTAAAGTAACACGAATATAGCTAGCTAAATTACAGAACTATTCAAAGTAACAGGTTTAGTCTTAATGTATTTACATAATCAGTTACTAATTAAAATAAATTTAATATTTTAGCATGTAAGGTAACTTCTAAATTTCTCATATACACGTTCGCTAAGTCTGCGCTAATAGGTCTGCATAAAAATTAATCGCTCCCGATTTATCGTTACGAATGTAGTGGTCATTACTCGTCACTTGCGATACGCACGGGATGAAAAGGGCTAAAATAACTTAAATGTAAGGAATTTGATAATATTTTTTGACAGCGTATATTGTTAAAACACGAAGCTTTTTATCGAACAAGGTTGGAGCGCACGTGTTTGATAGTGACCTCAAGTTTATCTCATTAATATTTTAACAAATGTCCATGTGGATTTTGTTTTAATAAAACGCATTTCGCCTATCATGAAAATCATTTTAGAAACATGAACTACCGTAGATTAAAAATACTTAGGAAAAGAACAGAATTACAACTCTCGGAATAAAATATTTATCGAAATTCATTTACAATTCAATTGCAATCTACTTTTCATCTCAAAAATATCATTAATGGGATTCTCTCTCATAGTAAAGTAATTAAACAACGTAGACGGCGTATGTCTGTCTGTTCGCGATGTGTCCGTCTGACCCAATACCACTGTAACGAATTAAATGCAATTTTGTATCCAGATAGTCTAAAGTCTGAAAAATTACATAGGCTACTTTTTACCGCGATAACTGAAAAAAGCGTGGGCGGCGCCGCGGGCGATAGTTACTTTTGACATTTGTGAGATCGACAACAGACGGCACTGAATTTTAAACGAATTTTTGTTATGATAATTAACCTTTTGGTCTATATTTTTGTTTTTTTTTTGATAAATTAAAATTCATACGTTATTAAACAAATACGTCACAAACTATATCTCGATATACATATATGGATTTTTTGCATTGATAATATTGGCAAGGAAGCGAATGAATGAATGAATTAATTTATGGTAATACCTTCTGATATTAGCGAATAAATTATTGTCTTTGCAATCACTTGTGAAAATGAAAGTAAAATTTGTGTAAGCAAAATCTTTGTAACCCTGCGTACAATGTATGACTATGTACTGCTTTTTCTTTTTTTTTCACACACGAGCAAAAACTTCCTTACTTTATACATATTTGAGACGAAAGTAATTTCCCTAAACTTAAATAAAAGCAACATAGGACTTATCTACCTATTTACAAATGCTTAAAACGTTACCTATATTGAATTACAGATTCTGTAAGTGGAGTGTAAGTGGAATTTCTACTCTAAATATAATGAGGACGGAAGAAATATAAATGAAACATCATTTGACATTTTCGTCGTTATCATTTTTTAAAACCTACAAGCGATAGTACAGTAAACAATTTGGTTCTCAGAGTAGGAGACAGTTTGGCTTAGTGGTTATATTATAAGATCAAATACCACAGTAAATCAACTTATCATCATCTTCCTAGCCTTTATTCTCAAGTTTATTTGGGGTCGGCTACTAGTTAAACCGGTTTTACCTAAATTTCAGTTTGACGATTGCCATAGATGTTCATAACAACCGGGACTGTTGTTTATACCTTGAACAAAGTCGATAATCGAATGACGAAAGATTGACGAAATTTCAGACCAATTACTTTTGCTATCTTTGTATAAAAACTGTATGACGTCTTTTTCCGTCAATATTCTTTAAGATGTATAGGACAAACAAACTCATTTAGTTGAACGAATACCAATTCATTGTAGTTTTTAGTATCAAAATATTCTAATTATATGCATCATAACCAAAAGTTGTCGTATACACAATGATAGTCGATATGAATCACTAAGGAGATCGTTTTTTGTTTTTTTCAGAAGACGGTCCCCATCACATCTCGTCCACATTTTTTAACACTTAAATATAGAAGACTTTAGAATTAAAAATTTTAAATACCTAACATTGGCAGAAATAGCTGATATTATTTAGCTGTTTGCCATCTCATTAAAAGAAAAAGAAGTGTGAATCACTTAAATCCAATTTTATTCTCTCGTTAATAACGTAAGAGGTAGGACACAGAACTGTTCCACTAAAATGTTCGTAGAGTTTACGCATCTTAAGGCGATGTTTGAATTTATTTAGATGTTTATGTATATTGTATTCCATCCCCACTCCGAAGAGAAACGCGACTGAGCTTGAACTTACGAGTATATCGTCGGGTAATCTACTCGAACGATATATTGTACCTTCAGCATGTTGTCGAGACTCGTAACGGAATCGCCGAGTATATGAAATACGTGACACGTTATTCTCGCCACAAATTGTTTAGTCGTGGAGACAGCCCCAAAATTGGTTTATTTCTGTGACTTATGTAAATGAGAAAGAAAGACTATATCCATCGATAAATAATTTGAAACGATATAAAACTATGCTAATTCTTACTAATTTTCAACTTCATGTCTGTCGGATGTAATCTTCAAAATAATATTTCTTGAAACTTGCACCTTTAAAAACTGTCGTAACTTAATATTTTACTTATTTAAACAAAATTATGACTAGTTGAGTGAACTTTAATAAATTAATGTTTACGTATTGCTTTACGTGGACGTAGAAATTATGATGTGAGATCTCAGTCCCTAAATACTTAAAAAACTCTAGTTGACATTTCTATACATAAGCCTAAAACTATCTACAATTCATTTCTAAATTGATTGTATAAATAAGGATTTAATCATGTTAATACTTACAAGACATGATGCCTTTGTTGATTGCGGTTCAGTATATAGATTAAGGTCCAATTTTACCAGTATCTCGATAAGTTGCCGATAGTTATTTGTCATTTATCTCACAAGACTTTTCCGAATTTATCTGGCGAACAAGGACATTGTTCGCCAGATAAATTCGGAAAAATCTGTTAGGGACTTCGGCAAGTGGTGAAACTGTCTGAAAATTATCTGGCTTATAACACCACTTAACAGATAAAAGTTATAGATAAATATACGTATTTCCGTATATCTGACATAAATTTATGTCTTTATCCAAGACTTGTGACACCTTCATAATTATTTTACATACTAAAGCAACATTTGTCGACTTACGGAATGGTTCATTTACCATACTTGATCTAAGAAAAGTGAGGTGTAGTGACGGCGTAGGTGATGTTGGCGATGGTAGGTGGTGTTCGCGTCGGGAGCAGAGGCGTAGGGTACACCCTGCATGGCGAGTGTGTAGACTTCGGACCTAGCATTCCCAGAAGCAGATATGACACCAACGAACCGGAGAGTAGACCACCGTTGTATGAGAAAGTCATCATGTTACCTGATGAACAATTTTATAACATTAACCTTTTAGCTTAAAACAGTAACTGATTATAACAAACACATTAATATAGCTATAGAGGTAAGCATATCCTAATTAAAAATAGTTCTGATTGTCAAATAAATTAATATATTTCCTTTTAGAGAGTATTTTAAGTGATATGAAAATAGTCTTACTCTCATCAACACAACAACCCATAATGTCCCATGGCTGTGTTCGTAATGTCCCATGGCTGTGTTCGTAATGTCCCATGGTTGTGTTCGAGTCTCCTCTCAGGAGAGAGTTAAGGTCACACGTCTCCAAGCTGGTCGAGTGCGGATTGGGGACTGGCAATACACGTTGTGGCTACGTAATCTAAATCTAAAATCCGTTGGATTTTTTAAGCCGCCCAATGGCCTCCAATTAAGCTTCACAACTGTTATGTCATGATAACAACCGTGACGAATCATGGAAACACTCATAGCATACCATGCCACAAACGGTCACTCATCTAGGTATTGGCCCAATTTTGCTTATCCTCGGTGATTGTTTCTAATCACCTAGAGCAACTTTGCTATGAGGCGGCAAGAAGTCTGTCCTTTTCAGTTGATCTTCTGTGAGAGGGTAGTACCGCCCCGTTAGTACTGAAAACAGCGTGGCGCTACTACTTTAGAAAAATCGTAATTATGTATTACAGGAGCTGAAATTCTAATTGTAGGCTTTGACAATGACTCGTTGTACCTAAAGATTATTTCTACTAATTGGCCAACTGATATGGTCAGCAGTGGTTACTGTCAACATATAGAAGATGCCAACCCAACCAAGAACCTATAGCATGATTGTAAGTAGTTTTTCCAGTTTGCAAAATACTGTTGCAATGTTGTATCTGAATAGACATAAGAAATATTTTGTGGATGTTTCTCAGAATGGGCATTTTTCAAGTCAAAAGAACATTCAATAACTCTTTCCCAGTTTTGTAGTTTTATTTTGCATCTTATCATATTTATACAAATGTTAACCTATTGAGTAATTTAAGTTTGTTTGTTATGCGTTCGTAGAGTCCGTTATATCTACAATTTAATTATATTATAATAAGCCATATCAAGTAATAATAAAATATGGTTTTAACGTTAATTGCAATACTATTTTACTACGTTGTTTTAATCCTGAAAGTCAAAAAGATAAAGGTTGCTAATGAGAAGCCACGTTGGAACGCTCGTTAATTTACAAGTAAACAGGTGGTCGATATACCTAACAACTTACAAGAAAGAGGAGCTAGCTTTAATTTTCTTTTAAAAAGCTAATTTCGGAAGCAGAAAATCACTTACTTAGTTAATATGCTGCATTGTTTTACAGTATATAGTTAAAACATTAAAAAATACTGTTACGAGGAAGTTTGTGGTTATCTGCTCTTTATCTTACCTTACCTACCCGACCTTTATATATAATGAAGATTTTCATTACTTAGTCGCACCTTTTCACTAAAAGTTATTGGTTTTTTTAAAAGAAAGATTTGGTTTGAGATGAATTCTAATTTCACTTCAGCCTATTGCCGTTCGCTGCTAAACAAATGACATTGCTAAAATTCCAAGTCCACTTACCAGCAATTTCGCGGTGTTCCCTTCCAACACGCGATGGAGCCATTATCATCGGTACGGAGCCAAACAGTCCGTTCGAGAAACCTAGCACTACGGAGAAAAGAATGGGATATACCTGTAACAAAAATATTTAACTTTAAAAATGAACTAAACTGATCATACTAACATGCTAACATAATCATTTACGGTTTATACCAACCTGTGGTATAGTAAGTCAATCAAAACCTCTTTTAAAAGAGGTTGGTAAGAACATAGGTCTCATGTTACAGGTAAGTATCATGAACAGGATTTGTGCTCTCTTTTCAGAAATAATCACTTCTTACAGTTTGGGAACGTAAATCATATAACAGCTGGCATTGAAGAGGCCAATCTATCAATACTAGTAAGTAAGTATTGCTGGCATATTAAATGACACAATAACCGTCTGATCCCAAACCATGCGGAGTCTGCATTATGGGTAATATATGTATAGGTATCTATAGACATCGAAAAACATACCTATATATTTCTAAATACATACCTACATTACAGACAAATTAAACTTAAAGTCTGTCAACGTATCGTATTACCTACGGGATGCGGGCTACGACCACGGTAAACTTAGCCGTCTCTTTACTATCAGCCCCCTAATATAGATAGTCCCTCATTTTATGAGAAATCTAAGCTCTTAAAGTTTATGAAAACGAAATTTCACAATGGGTTACCTAATTTTCTAAGTGGTTCCTTAAATCAAAATATACCAATTATGTGCATCATAGGCACTTTTACGACACCCGCGGGATGAATAGGGGTGGTGACACTCTGTATTCTTAATCCGTCACCACACGGATAAGTCTTGTCACTGACAGTCCCTAACTTGAACACTTACCTACCACTATTTTATAGTTATTTCCGAGTTTTTTTTAGATTTCGGCCACGAGGACCTGTCGCAAGCACACACTTGCACACAGGTGCACTATCTGTTCCTTCACTCTCATTATTCGATGATACGACTATCGGACACGACCAAAGAGAAACACCCGACGGCTTTACCTCAAATATCCAAACTATTACTATAATTATTACTGTAATCAGAAAGACTCAACAGAAGTTTTTTTAAATAAATAATAAATAAATATTTTGGACATCTAACACACCATATCATCTAGTCCCAAACTAAACAGAGCTTGTGCATAATACATAAACATACTTTTTTTAAAGACATACAATCAAACTATATATAGAAAACACCCAAACTCCGAAACAAATATTTGCAGATCATACAAACATTTTCTTCAACTCGGGATTCAAACCCGAGACCTCTTGATCAGCAACCGCATACGCTAACCACTAGACCAACAAGGCAGTTGAATGATTTCTGAAGGATTATTTCATATAAAGAGACCAATGTGCCCCAGCCTACCTCACCCTATGCTATATAATATATTCTGGGTAGCGAATGATCTCAAATCAAAGGTTTTTACTTATAATTTAAGACACATATTGTATGAATGTGTGATAATAACATACTATATCTGGGAATTGTTTTTGTCTTTATATTTATAATTTCCTTGCCTCGCCTGATTATAAATTACTGTGCTTTTTTATCAAATAATTTAAACATTTGACGATGTAAACACTACTATCGCGTAGATGGTTTACTGAATAGATGACAAAAATTAATAGTTTTCTAGAACTTTTTGTTAGTTTTGGGAGATAGGCAGAGACAGACCTAATAGATATAACTATTCTTTCGAATACTAGCAAAATATATAATATAACTACTAATATAATGTCAATGAGCTATTTATCTTTTTAAAGGTTTAGGACTGAACCATGTTATTGATGGGAAATATTGCACCAGGTAGTACCTACTTAATTATTCAGGTTTTCAAGAGAAACTCGAGAAATCGAGGATCAGAAATACCAACTCCACAAGGTCCTTGTGGTGGAATGGAGGGTACGACTTTGGCTCCCGAGCGCTGGGCACGCCGTCATTGCAGCGGAAAGACCCGTTATGGAGGGTTGGCTCGAGAGGATTAGAACTCTACCGGTCCCGGAACCGGAAGGCCCGGGAACGAGCCAGATACTGCAGACGACTCGGGCGCCGGAGATCGTTAAACAATCTCCATCCTTCACAAACGCAATCCTGGAGGTGACAGGTGAGGCCATTTGTCACCCTAGCATAAGAAGAAAATTAATACGTACATCGCCAACAATGTGAGGTGACTGTCTCGGCGCAGCGCAGAGCAACATAAGCGGAACAAGCAGCAACCGAATACCACTCGCCATTAGTAGTTGGCTGCGACTCCATTCATACGGCCATGCCGCTGCTATCTGTGAAGGAAATATTGACCATTATTAAATGTCAGTTTCCAAAACAAGATTTAACAGAAAATGACTTAAAAGGAAACAGGTCAAATAAATAAATAAATATTTCGGACAAATGACACATAACAACATCCAGTCCCAAGCTAAGCAGAGCTTACTACTAGACAACTGATATAAATACATTTAAACTTTTTTATGTAAATACATACATATAATACATAGAAAACATCCAAACTCCATAACAAATATTTGCAGATCATACAAACATTTGGTCCGACCCGGGTATCGAACCCGAGACCTCTATAACTAGACCGTGATTAATAAGTTATATGTAGAACGTGTAGAATTTATTCATCCTTGCCATTTCTAAGGACGTCCCTGTTTAAAATTTCGCAAAGAAAAAATTGCTGGAACTCAAATATTAACTTAAGTTAGTCTATTTTATTAATAAATAAATATATAGGGCACTAGTTTTCGCTCGCGGCTCGGCCCGCATGTCTGTCGGTTATCGCGGTAATAACTGGAATATGTCCCTTCTAAGGTTCTAGACTGTACCAAATTTCATTGAAATAGGCTCAGTAGTTTTGCCGTGAAAGTCGGATAGACAGACAGACAGACAGAGTTACTTTCGCATTACAATATTAGCAAGGATTAGGTACTACAATTATAAGAAACAGACAATACACTACTGACTAGCAGTATTTCATAATAAACTCTTTATGATTGTTCACAATGCCTGTTGCCCATGTCTCCTTAGTGTCATAATTTTTAAACTTTTTAACCGCCTTCAAACAAAAAAGGAGGAGGTTCTCAATTCGACTGTATTTTTTTCGAAAGTTCTGAGGTAATAAACATTGTTAACTAGAACTTTCTATTGGGTAAACCGATTTTGATAATTCTCTTTTTATTTGAAAGCTGGTGCCATGTGGTCCCATGGTAAGGATCTGATGATAGGATCCTAGAGACATCGGGGGAACTTCACAAATATCGCGATTTCGGAAATCCGAATAGATTTTCTTTAAGTCGTTTTTTTTTGTTAAAATTATAATAACATTTTATGTATTTAAGGAAAAAAGAAAGTACTTTCATCAACATTAATGCAAAAATACTTTAATTACGTGTAACATTTGCAATTGTGAGATAAGTTAATCATACGGGTAATTATTCATTTTTATTACTTTAAATTTAATCATGTCTTCATTTATTATCTAATGTCATATATGGTATTGCGCTGGATATCTTAATTGAAACTTGCAAACTTATTATAAGCATCAACTGTGGAAATTATAAATAATGCTGCGCAAATTCCCAGAGTATGTGCTATATAGAAAAAGAACTGTTTTTGCCGGGATTCCTCATGTTTTGGGCGTAAAGTTGCATACATTGTGGTTTTTGACTAAAACCACAATGTATTCGATTTTAACAAAGGCCCTTCCGTAGGCCCCAGTAGGTTGATGGTTCGAGGGGTTTCCACATGAATAAAATGGCACTGTATAATCTTTGACGGAGATTAAAAAAAAAATAAGTAAATGTGTCCTAAATTATAAATTTCGCTAATAAATTCTATCCTCTGCGTAAATTGAGGAGATTATTAAACTAAGTATCTATTATCATGAATAACAATATAGCTCTGGTCTTTATAAACAACTAAAACTCCGTAACAAATCAAAATGGTAACCAGTTAAGGCTTAATGTACTTAAGGTTCTGTCATCCAATTACACTATCAAGTTGAAAATATCTTTAGATCATGAATTCCCAGTCCATTGCATGCAACCTTTTCGAAAGGTCAGGCACATCTTTATACCTGGCGTGGGCGCGTTAATTGCAAACTCCTCGCAAGTGTCCCAACGCGCTAGATGCACATGCTGGTACATACAATACTCTTCTAATAATTCTTTTATTATTACCCGACTGCTAAAAGAAGGGTTATGTTTTTTCACACAGTTTAAAAAAATAGCAATAACGGACATAAGAGGACACTGTCGGTTGAAAAGTCAGAATCGTACCAACCTCAAAAGTTCATTAAATGTAGTAATCGACTTTTATAAAGGTATAATATATATAGTATGAGTTGACTACAGTGATTAAGTGAAGTTGATTCCACGAAATTACCTTCA
This sequence comes from Phragmatobia fuliginosa, assembly GCA_932526445.1. Taxonomy (NCBI): domain Eukaryota; kingdom Metazoa; phylum Arthropoda; class Insecta; order Lepidoptera; family Erebidae; genus Phragmatobia; species Phragmatobia fuliginosa. Next base: position 10,749,039 of record OW052071.1, read on the forward strand.
TGTACAACAATTTCCAGTTAGCGGAGTTTGTCTATAAATTTATTTTAAGAAAACTAAAATAACATAATAATAAATGTATGTAAAAATATATACTTACGAATTTTATCTTCAGTACACGAGCAAGTTCACATACTTTTTTATTTCTTTACTAGCGAAGTATAAACGTGCCTGTTCTAGATTTAAAATCATATATCTTAGCTTTTATTATCGTCGCTCAAGTTAATTGAATAGTGGTTTAATTTAGTTTAATGGTTCTTTGTTTTTATTAATATCTATCAATGAACTATAAGTAACCTCTGAGGTCAAACATTAAAAAATTAAAACTATTCTACTATATAGCTATTGCTCGCATGGCATGACACATACTTTTTCCTTCAGTTCTAACATATTCTTTGAAATTTTCTTGCTGTTGTCAATATTATTTATAGTTCTTTACCTAATGGTTATTTACTTTTTGTTTTCTTGATAAAAAATGTACAACTAGTATTTACCTATATTTTGAAAAATACAAGGCATACATTTTTACATACATATATTTAAGTCTACCAAAGTGTCTCTACTCAAACTCATAGTGGGATACAACTGCATTATTGGGCCCCCGGTCTCAAACTCACGATACGAAATACGACAGCTGCTGACATTTTAAGGCTACTCTTTTGTGTGTACCCACACACAAAAGCCGGTGGAGCCGGCCCAATTTGTACTGAAGTCAGTGCATCTAATATTTTTCTACATAGATGGTGTAATGTGTAAATCATTTGTAGGTGATTCAAAAATGAAATATAAAATAAAAACAATGTTAAGGCTTCTTGGAACAAAAATAGACTTTCGTTGTTTTAGGACAAAAGTTTCCGATATTTTTCTCTGGATTCAGATGGAAAGAACTGAATAAATGGCTCAAAAGTCTCCACAGCAATTAAATTATTTCATCCTCATCGTGTTGTTTTCTTCGTAAGTTGAAAAGTCGGCTCAGATTTGATACGGTAATGTGCATTAGGTATTTACCTATTACATAATAGCATGTATTACCACTGTGAACGGATAGAGAGTTCAGTAACCCTAATTAAAACATGTTATTATTTATGCGATTCATCGCTTATTATCTGCTAAATTAATATGTATAACAAATGGCGCAGTAGTTTCTTCGGTGAAATTAATTATTATGAATGAAAATGTACACCCGGAGATGTGCTTTTCACTGATTGTTTTCTAAATATTTTTACATTGAAAATACAAATGCACAGGGTAATCATGATTAATAAATAAATAAAAATATATTTTTTTTGGACATCTTACACACAACGTCATCTAGTCCGAAATTAAGCAGAGTTTGTAATATGGGTACTAAACTACTGATATAAATACATAAACATACTTTATTTTGTAAATTCATACATATAATTACATATTATTTATAGATATATAGACTCCAAATTAAGATAAGATGATTAGGATAAGTTTTCAAAAATATTTAACGACACTTCAATGAAAGAATTTAAGATTATTGTGAATTTTGTTTCTGTAATCGTGCTCGTCTCAAACACAAGTTGACTCTGTTGGTGCTTTATGTTATAGCCACATGGCACAATGCTATAGGACTCTTCATATATCTTATTTCTGTCTCGACAACGTTTTTACTTACTTTTCCAATAAAATCGAAGAAGTTGAAACAAGACATGAGTACTATAGGCATCCAGGAATCTAAGCGACAGGATGGTATCTCAGACGCGATGCCAGGGTACAGGCTCAATGTAGTGAAGTATACCAGGCCGATCGACACTTGATATGGGTATATAGCACGACCAACTGCTATCCTTGCCAGGACTCCACCTACAGACAAAAAAACAGATTATTGAATTGTTATTTTCAAGGGTAATGACAGGAATTAATTGAATTTTGAACCCATTTTATGCAAATGGGTTCAAAATTCAATTAATTCTCATGGTAGTGATTTTTTCTATATTTATTTGGCTAGTAATTCCATTCACAACAATTTTCATATTTTCAGATCTTTAGGATTTTGCGTTAAAAAGTTATTTACCTTTTTAGTTTACAATGATTATAAGAGCTGTCATTGTTATCAACAAGATGGCGTAGTATCGTATTTTTTTAAATCAAAATCATTTGTTTATGATTTTCTTGATCCATCGATTAAATGTTACTCTGCTACTAAATACATTTAAACATATTTATGTGCATGTGTATTCATATGTCATTTAGCATTACTATAGCTTCAATACACTTTGTTTCGATATCATTTTTATTTTGAATAACTAATTATTAAAGTACGTTTGAAGGCTCTCCATGATGTTGGTCTCTCGGGTGCCTCGAAGACTACATCTTCCACTTTGTAGGAGGGTCGAGGTGTGCGCAGCGCTGATGATTGCTCAACATTTTCAGGTACCGGTTCTGCAACAGGTTCTCCAGCGGGTACTGGCGCAGCAGCAGTCGGTGAGTATACTGGGTTGGCGAAGCTAAAGGTGCTTGTTTCAGTTTCGGCTATAATGAAAAAGATGACAATTAAAAGCAGAGTGTTTAAGCAAAACTATAGTATTCAGCACAATCATCTTCCAAACCTCTATTACCAAGTTTATTTGGGGTCGGCTACTAGTTCAACCGGTTTTACCTGAATTTCAGTTTTTCCACGGAGCGACTGGCATCGGACCTCCGCAACCCTAAGGGAGAACTGAAATTCGAAGATTGAACTAGTTGTCAGTATATTTGAGGGCACTGAATTCCCAATAAAGATTGCCATAGATGTTCATGACAACCGGGACCGACGGCTTTACGTGCTCTCCGATTCAGCACAATAAGAAATTAAATTGCTAATCCTTAAATCTTAATAGATATGTTTAATTTCTTATCGTAGAAGTAAATAACGTCGATAGACCCTAGCCCACCACAGGTTAGGACGTTTTGATTTTTATAGAAGGTAAGTATTTATTTGTTATGGATATGAAACTCTCTAGGAATATATTTATTCCTAGTGTTTAATAAAAAAAAAAATTATGTCGGATGGAATAAAATAGAATTTTATTTTAATATTACTTATTCATAGTTTAGTCAATAAAGTTTTTATATTCAATAAAAATAAACGTATGTAAACTCTTATTCACAAACAGGAACTATAAATTAAAATTTTCTAGAGCAATACCTACTTTCATTTCAATTACAGGGAACACAGTTCAGTCAGAGGTCATACTTTTGATAAAATTGGTACATTATTGCGACTAAGTTTTATAATTAAATAAATGCCACAAGCATGTACTTGGAGTTCGTTAACCTAGTCAAGGCAATTTTAGTTTTTTTTTCGAAAAGACATAATTGTGGAAAAGTTTGAGGTAAATAGTCATTTTAACTAAATTGTTATTTCATTTCGGTTTCTACCAATTTTTATTATGAGTATGATTTGTAGGTTTCATTTGAATGTTGATCACTGGTTAAACAATAGCAAGTTTTATAAACTAGAGAATTTAAGAAGCCGTTAAATTGCTTTGTGAGGTATTGATCCTCATAGATATTAGACCTAATTCAATTTAATGTCTATATCATCACCGGGCAGATGGCAGCTATTAAAAAAATCAGATTGCTAAACCTTCTGCACAATAAAATACATATTTTAAGGTGAAATAATATTAGAATTACCTTGTCCAGTTGTAGATAGTACGGGACTCTGCAGTTTCAAAACCCCGTAACTCGCCTCTCCGACTTCACTTTCCATCTGAAAATTTAATATACAGGAAATCTGTACGAAATTCAAAATTTTTACAATTGGCATTCGCATTTTATAGAAAAAAAAACAATAGTATCATTATCATAAGAACAGAAATTGAAATGTGTTCGAAATAATTTTTAAATTTTTACAACAAAAACATACCAAAGTAGCATCTTCATTGGGGTTAAGATGTAGTTGAATACGTCGCCTGTTCCTCGATTCATTTGTAAGCCTCAAGTAATACTGTACGAGCGGGTGTCGCATCATGACGTGGTGCAGCATCGAATGTGCCAGTAGAATCAATATTGAGAACACGAAGAACATGAAAGTACTTCGTTGTGGTTGACGGAACCCATACTTTGTGATAATTCGATCAAGAGACACCCAGAAGCCCGCAGCGCCTGTATAAAATTTTCTAGCACTATTATATCAATATGGCGTGGAGTAACATTATTTTACTAATGTTAATGTAACATCCTTAGAGATAAGTTTAGTAAAAAAAAAATATATTAGGTGCCAAGATGACTCTGCCCTACCTGATGAAAAGCATGAACAGATTTCAGGAGTGGCGGTCACCGTCCTCACTGCCCCTGCGGGCACTGCAGCACGGTGACTCACGCTATAGCGGCCTAGTAATATGCTTTTTGACTTCACGCTTAAAGGACCCGGGGTCATAGGAGGAGGGAACCGAGGGAACACGTGCCCTGATAGAGAGTTACAGGTTTTAACTGCTCGACACAGAAAGGAAGAGCCGAACCGAAAAGTTAAGATTCTGTCATTATAATATTTGGTATCTGATTTTTTTTACTACGTTACTACAGTGGCTCCTTTGTTCGACAATTCATTGGTAGCGCCTGCTATTTCAATATCAAAATCTTTGTTTTGTAAATAAGATTTTAAAATGTACGTAGCATTAAAATTGATATTTTCTTATCAGCAGTGAACAATATAATTTTAAAATATTTAAGCATCCTTTCAATTTGAATTAAATATAGTTTTTTAGATATTCCTTAAAGATATTTAAGGCAGAGACAGTACAGTGATTTTTCTCGTTAATTCAACAGATTGGTACTTTTCACCAATTTTTTTTTCAGTAAAAATCAAAACACATACTTTTTTATGCCTTTTCATTTAACTAACAGACACAAAATATTAATTTAAAAAATCTAGAGCATTACCTACATTAATTTAAACTACAGTGGAGAGTAAAAATTGAAAATTGACATTTTGTTAACACTAGTAATTAATGATATTTAATGCAAGGGTGAAATATTTTAAAATATTTAAGGAAACTTACTTTCGCCTGCCATTACTGCTTGGGTATACCTCGGTGGTAAACACCCAGTGAACCCGTAATAGGAGGCTTGTTGTACGGTGCAGCCGAATGCAACCACGCCTATAGCCACTAAGTTGATAGTGTAAGAGACATCCCTTGAGAAGCCGTCCCATCCGATGTTGCATACAGCCACGAACAACATTGTTGCTAGAGATACTAGTATACCTGAAATTAGGAGAATATATATTATTCATTAGTAAGAATGGCTTTGCCTACTTGGATCCCAAGGGGATCCATTTAGAATTTTCATCCACACTGATCCCTTGGGGGATCTTTTAGGATTTTAATTATCGGAAAGTAGAAGGTATCGTAACCTTTTTACGTTTATCGCGAATAAGTCCCGTTTACAGCAAAAAACACGAGTATGTGTAAAAGTCGCGAAAGTATAAAAACAGTTATAACAATTATGTAAAGTTACAAACTCAAGTCAGTACTTGAAGGCACTTTTGTAATTGAATAATAATAATATTAATATTTATTTTCATGACCAATAATCATACATATGTTACAGTATAGGACGTTTGATATAAGAGAAGTTCTTAATTACATTAAACAGACTAAATTACATTAGTGTAAAATTAACGAAATTTTATTAAATTATTATACATACTCACAAAGGCATATTTTTAAATTTATATTTTTTAAATATATCAAATACTTATATAGCTGCTTCCCTAACCTAGGGTAAACCTATTTCAGGCGATTGCATCACTCAAAATTAAGCTGTTAGTTCGCTGTTACTAATTTATTCAAGAATTAAATATAAGAGTAATTATTTAAAAGTAAAAATTAAGTTCTACAAATGTGGCTACCAAAAAGGCGAATTCTCAGATGACAATGGTTTGATAAAGTCTACTAAAATGTTTCTAAAATATTTTCTGTGTCTTCATGGTGTATTAACCAATCATTCAATCATCCTCTGGTTTACTGAGTCACAAATATACATTTCCATCGGTCAACACCATGAGCGGGAACCAAACTATAAGCGATTCAGACAAAAGGCCATCTACCGCGACCATAGGTAGTTATCGCCTGTTTTAAAAACATTACGAATGAAAAGTTATTGAGCTACCGTACATCACGAACCATAATAGGATGTAGAAGAATATCAGATACGTACCAAAAGTGATTCTAGTATTATACGTGAATAGATCAAGTAGCAGATTGTTAGCTACTACCGCGAAGCATGCGGATGTGATGTAAACAGTCGACATGTCGAACATTATTGTAGAGTTCGGGTAGTGGTGCTGGAAGTAATCCACGGCCATTATGAAACTGAAAACATTAAAATAAACAAATCAGAAAAGACAGTCGTAATTTAGAGGAACGAACCAAGTGGCGTGCAATTGGAGAGATTGAGAATTGCGATAGGCTGATGATGAAGTCGTAATATATTTATATTTCATTTGAACTTGATGATCTTTATTTTTATAATTTGTCTACCAAAGCTCTACTCTGTCTAATGGGTAGAATCCAGGAGTAGGGGTCACCATCTTCATGGTGAGTGCAGACAATGCAGCATGGTTGACCCACACCATGGCGGCGTAGTGAGATGTTTCTGCGTCATTCTCATGACCTCGGGTCTCAGACAAGACAATGAAATACGACAGCACGAATCCTGTCTTTTTTAGGTTGGTCTTCTGTGTGAGGTTAATACTGGCTCATGATGATCTTTCATTGGGGATTTCGTTCCGCACGCATAACTGACGTTATTATGCTCTTGTGTGGTTTATGTAGGGCCTACATAAACCACACAAAAGCACATTTGTAGGCTAACATTGTAGGCAAACATAGCAAATTAAACCACACGAGGGCACAGGAATGAAAGGAAGAAAATTAATAAAGTAATACATTTTTGCTGTTAAAACAACAATACATTATTTTATGGTTTTGTATATATATAAAAAATATTGGTATAATTACATTCATTTTACTAACTTCAACTAACCTGAAAACTGATGAAAATCGTTTTGAGTTATGTATTGAGTTAGGTCAATGGGTAAGAAGATTAGTTTGTACATCTTAAAGCGATGGAAATCAGGTACATGTCTGACTTCATGAATATTAGGTTTCTTTAAGTCAAGTTGGTTAAAGTATAGTATAGAAATGTAATAGCAGTTGCCAGTTAGGAAAAAACAAGATTGAGAATAAAAAGGAGGGTATAAAGAAATGTAAAAAATTATAGAACGATATAATCAATATGTTCACGATAGAAAGTCGTCGTGGTAGTTAAAATTGTACTTTTGAACTTCCCTTAAAATATAACTCAATCAGTTTTGTGGCAAAGCTTCCCTATTTTAAAAGTTATATCAATGACAATGTTTACTTCATTTCGTCTCTCCTTTGCTTAAGGGGGAATTAGACTTGAGTGTTATATTTCCTACACATCTAACATTCTTTGGATTCATTGTGGTTACACAGATAGCAAAGTTATCAATGTACTTCCTGAGCGTCATCACTTGCCGTGTTCGTGGGTCACGTGGATCCCGGTGTACAGGAGTTTCAGTGGTGAGTGTGTGAGAGGGAGATTAATCCCATGTGTTAGTGTATGTGATAGAAAAGATTTACTACATACAATATTATTAACCATTAACATGTAACACTTTATTTACGAAAATTGTATTTGTGAATATCCTACATTTGTTAACTTGGTGAGCCATGATAACTGCTGATATGACAGAAACTAATTTCAATCAAAAATAGAAAATAACAATCATAAGTAATCACCATGTGCGTATCCGAAAGATAAGAAATTGTGTATCGCAGAATAATGAGAACCGTTTTCTTTGGATATACCTATCTCGTATATTATTTTGCTGTTTTGGCCTTCACCTTACTTATATAAGTAACATTCTCACCGCACTTAACAAGTCCAAAGATTGATTCTTACTTACATAAATGAATATTTATTCAAATCCCAAAACTACCTTCCTCAAATGACAGTACTTTAACAATTTAATACATATTTTCTTACAAGCGCCTACTAGTATTACATCTGCAATATTCAAATCTACAAAAACAATAAAGTAAGGTCTCTTTGTCTTTTGTTTGGACGTAGTTCACAAATAGTTTAGTTAGCTGAGAATTAGATTAGTCTTACCTGTTAAAAGGTAAAAGGAAGGCAGCCCCCGCAATACATAGTGTTAGATACACGGAGTTGTATCTGTCCGGGGGCGGAGCGCCAGGGTCCGGCATTGAAGAAAGGGGCTCACCGCGGGCAGCACGAATTGCTTCTATACGGGCGTAGCCACGACCTAGAGTCTCATTCATTTTCCTTTATAATTTTATAATTTATCTGGAAATCTAAAATTAGAACTAGTTTTCATCTTATTCACTAACACAGGGTGAAAAAAAGTATCTTTATGACTTTTCATTTAGTCAAGTTTTCATTCACATTTAAGATGGCACATTATAGAGCTTTATAATAATTGATTTTGTTTCTATAAAATTTATGGCAGTTTTCGAATAGCTTTGTTTTCTGGTTATTGTTAAACACTTTTATCAACAAAATACTTCGCCGGCAGATCTTGACAGCCGAAGACAGTGCGTCACGCATGCGCGGTATGCATTGATTTTCAGTGTGGGGAATGCTTTGGTTTAACCTGGCATATAAGCCGCATTAAAACGGTTTACCCAAATCGTAAACTTATCAGCTCTATTACATATAAAAATGCGCATAATATGTTATAGTTGGACATATGTAATAGTGTGACTAGTTCTTACACCGATTGAAGCCAGACTGTCAGCCGACCTAAACTTTTAATGGGGTTTATCCCTATTATGGAAGGAGAACTTTAGGAATGCAAACATCATTGTAAAAAAACTATACGGCTTGAAGACGCTTGTAATGCTAAAGTACAGTAGTAGTAGTATCGACATGATTTGTCTCTTGTACGTTTAGCCACGGGGCTGTAGCTAGAGTCGAATTTAAGGTAGGGCAACATAGGTTACAGGTAGGGCAGAAGTAAAAAAATAGGTACCCTTAACATAGGGATAATGACTTTTTAAGGTAGGGCATTGCGATTTTAAGGTAGGGCATTGCCCCACAATGCCCCCCCTAGCTACGGCCATGTATAGCCATCGTCAAGCATAACTAACTGTCCATTTTAATATTTAGATTTCATGAATGATCTCTCTTGAACGTTTGTGTGTTTATAATTACTTTAATGTACCTACGCAATTCTCTTCATCGATTGTAGTATCTCGAGTTGCAAGAATCGATCATAGCATTGAACGGATATATTGCTATTTCTTTCATTTAATATGAAAAAATATACTGGGAAATCACGATCTAGGATCAACATATATTTTAGTTAGGTAAAGACGAGACTGTTGGTCTTGTAGCTTCTATAGCAAAATTGTCGATTCCCACTCATAATAAATCTATGTATGATGAAAACTGTCATTTGTAATTTATCCTAAAATGTACGAGGGATGGTCGAAATGTACAAGAAGTGAAAGAAATTGTGGTAAAAAAACGTCAAATCACAATTAGAGAATACAATGTTTGCTGAAAACTCGGTTGGCTCGTGCATTCCACTCTTTCTTTAGCAGATAGTAGAGCCACGCTGCTTTCAGGACGAATGAGCCGGCTCAACGGGGGCAGTACTACCTTCACACAGAGTACTACCATCCTAATAATGACAGCATTCTTGCTATCGTATTTCGTTGGTTAGTGTGACCGCCTCTGGACTTCGTCCGACCGTCTCACACATACTAAAAACATCTGACCTGGCCGCCATGGTATTGGTCACCATGCTGCATTGCCGACCATCAATTGAGGATCATGACATGACATCAGTTTGGTTACCATGATGGCGCGGCGGTTTGTCAGTTGTGTGAATACTTTAATTCTGGTCTGGAAGAAACTTACACCAATAAAAAAACAGAGATTTATGAACCTCACAGAACTTGTCTTAGTTTAGGTTTTTTATAGGAAGTGAAATGATCGACAATATGGTTTTAGACCGAATCGAATTAAGTTGAGCATTCTAACGTGTGTCAAACACCTTTAGGGGTGTGGGTATTGATAGACACGGAAATACCTTGGTCATCAGTCTCGACATAGTTCAGCCTTTGACATATCAAAGGCCTTGACTCTGGCCTTTGATATATCCATAGTCTGGCAACGTTCCTTTCTCTCAAACCGGGGTTGCTGCCTTCCCACACAAGCGCCGTCTTAGGATCATTTGAGACGTTGCGGTCCCTTTTTTCAGCAGGTAAACGCTGGTGTATCTCAAAGCTCCACCCTGTTAGCGATAATGTTTCTTTAACATTCCAATGATATTCAGCCCTTGGTAACGTATATTGCTATGTAGGTGAAAGTACAGTTTGTGGACAATATTTTAGACACCCTACCGCTAAGATAGCAGACTTTTAGAAAAACATTACAGGAGTTTATTACTGAGCTCAACCTCATAGCACCACTATACGTAAAAAAAACTTGGTCAACTGATCGGTCATTTTGTGTGGAGAGTCAATAAAATAGTACATTGTTCACCGAGGGAGGAAAGGAACCGATTACTAGCGAGGGAGCAGTTTGTGGCCCGAAGGCGCAGCCTAGGGCCACAATACTCCCGAGGAATGGGACTTTCACCCGAGTGCTACGCAGTGCTTTATACTACACCTGTGAGGAACATTTAAAGTATTTATAAAATAAAATCAAAACGTAAGACACCATGTAAGACACAATTTAGCTTAGAATTTGACATAATATTTATAAATATTTCGCGCTTCTTTTGTTTTTTTTTTGTATTCTTCACAAAAGGATGTCAGTGACACGGAGATTCCATCTTTAAATTATAGATAAGATAACACGTGAGAAATGAAAATTGATACAACTTTCTCTCCCGCTAAAACACGTTAGAAATGGATTTTCATACATTTTTTCCTCCCGCTTATTTAGGTCAAGGAAAAGACTAACTTTCTCTTTTCATTTTCAGGGAATATTGACTACTGTTCCGATCAGGTGTAGTATAAAGAATATTTTGACCTCGTATCGATTGCCTACATTTGTGCGATTTCTCTATTCTAGTCTGAACCTCATACTAAAAGTATAGAGTTGAAAATCAATTGGGATTTAACAGAGTCGGGAAGAATGTATTGCAGTTTGTTGACGACAGTGTAAAAAGTATTTATGGGAATTAATGGATGGCCAAAACAACAACAACCAACTTTTGTCTCGTTGTATTTGTTAGAGGGATATAAATTAAGATATTAATATATTGCGTTGTAAGCGGGATACATCGCGCATCACGGTTGCGCATACAGTTTGGTGGGGGGTAGTCTATACAGTAGTTGCAAACCTTCGGGTCATGACGCATTTCGTACAATTTATTTGACTTACCTATATATGTCTTATTTCTTGCTCAAATTTAGTAATTCAAGTTTCATCCTTTTTCTTTTGATATATTCATGCTTACTATTGACTATAATGTAATTGAATATAAACAGTAGGATTGTGAACATTATATTTACATGATTAAGCGCCAAGCGAATTTTTTGAGTTTAGACCAAACCAAATGTTTAGGTTCCCTGGTGCTTCAGCAAGCTCTCAGCTCGCTCGGAACGTTTGTCGGAGAGCTCATTAGGTGACCAGGACACGATCTGGTCAATCGTATCCTGATCACCTAACTACAAACTACTAGCACAGTATATTAAAATATACTGGCATGTGAAAAAATGTATGTATCCTGATATTTTTTTGCTATTGCATTGTATTAAATACATTTATACAAATACATAAAATTTAAGTGTCTATTTGTGTAGCAAATAAATAATTTAATTGAAATAAATATTTATAAATGTTGAATATAAAAACCTATGACGTGCTTTGTGTAATTATACTAATTATTTATTGACACACGCTTCTCAAACTACTTAAAATAGAGCGAACTCCTTTTTTTGGCTTATTTTGCTTTGTGAGTTCTGGAAACGTAATTATCGGGATATATGATGATGAGGAACGTAAAAGCAAGCAAGTACAAATTCTCATATTTGTTGCGAATTACGAAATGTCACTATCGTCTCTTATTCCACACGCACTTAAAGGGTATGTCCACTCTAGGGTTCTCGCGCTGATACGCGGTAGAATTGAGAAGTTCACTGCTTTCACGTGAGGTTGGGTTATCATGTCCGACATCATAACACGTGCGCAGGTTTATTGAAAGTACCTCGGCTGGTGTCTCGCAGCTCCTAATAGCGTGGCGCCCGTGCGCGTGCACCAAGCTGGCAGAGCATAAGACATAATAATATTATTATTGCTTCTAATGTGTGACTTATTTTTAACAGTTACAATAATTTGTAGCATTATCTACTCTCCCAACAAGCTCAGTAATTTTTCCTATTAAAATTTCCGTGATGTAATTTAAAAATGAAAGTGGTAATATAGCATTAATGACATTTAATTACTTTGTGGTTAGTCATATAAAAAAAATACCTATAAACCGAGTTTAAATTAGTTTTTGTTAATATAATAATATTTTAATGAAGTAGGTAATACCAAAAATCCAAACATGTATAATAAGAGACGGTGAAAATGTTACATCATATTTTCGGTTACAATTTTGGTGGTACTACTTGTATTTCGTGGTTCAAAAATAAGTCTGAATTTCCCCGCTGACAGTGCTAGCCCCTCGTTGGGCTCCGCGCTGGGTATTGGATCTCCTTCGGGTAGCTTTAGTTTGAATTTCTGTAGCAAGTGTGTCAGAAACATGAACATTTGCGAACGAGATATAGCTTCACCGATGCAGCGCCGTTTTCCTAAAACAATAAAATTATATGTTCAGCAAATTGGAAAAATTAGGACTTAAACTTGTAATTTTTTTACCTACTATTATATTAAACCTTCTGATTTATTACCAGGTATTAAACAAACTACCTTCAGAGGTATTTCTCTGAAGGATCGTGTTCGGAACGAGGTGATAAGACAGAGACAAAGTCATTGACATAATCAACAGTATTTGCAAGCTAAAGTGGCAGTGGGCTGGCCATATATGCCGTAGAACCGATAAACTTTGGGGTAAACGGGTTCTTGAGTGGAGATCGCGACTCGGCAAACGTAGTATAGGACGTCCACAGGCCAGGTAGAGTGATGATTTACGAAAGACGGCTGGCGGGAGCTGGATGCAAGAAGCCAAGGATCGAACCAAGTGGCGTGAAATTTGAGAGGCCTATGTCCATCAGTGGACTGCGATAGGCTGATAAACAAACTACGGGTTAAGCAACGACGGTACAGTCAGTATCTAGATGGGTGACCGTTTGTGGTTGGTTCGATTTGCCAATGAAAATAAGTAATTTGGATTTCATATTCGGTCAAATTTCTAGTGTAATTTATTAGACAATTTCTAATTTAGCACTTACCTGCTCCAAACGGCATAAGCCACTCGTCTTGCATCAAATTCCCTTCTTTAGTGATGAATCGTTCAGGGCGGAATGTTTCAGGTTCTTGCCAGTGGTTGCCGTTATGGAGATCATACAACGAGATTAGCACGACTGTGTTCTGAGTGAAACATATTTATCAACATTTGAGATACCTAAGTAATTTGAATATAGAACTAACGTCTTTAAAAATACACTACAAAAAGAAGGGAAACTTGAAACAAACCCTTTTTTTACGTGTGAAAACCCCACAGGCCGTTGTCTCACCGGATTGTCGGGACGGGCGGTGTGTCGGCATCGTATCGACTAAAACCATACGATGTGCCACTCTGCCGTTGAAGTAGGAGGAGTCCAGAAACAGCTGTTATTCCGCCATCTCAATCTTTCTGGCCTGCGTGTTATAATAGGCCGAAAACTATTTGATAAGTAGAGGTTTAAATCAAATGACGGATCTTTAAGACGTCTTTCAGATTATGAAAAACTCATCATCTAAACCTAGACGGGAATAAGAACGAAATAAACGCATTGCAAAAAGGAATACCTTCGGTATCACATAATTTCCAAGTTGGGCATCTTCCAGCGCCATATGCGGGACGGCCATGGCGGCCACACTGGAAATGCGGAGTGTCTCCAAAATCACTGCTTCGGTGTACACCATCCTTCATAAAATGATGTTGTCTATTATGACACCTACCGACTTATCATGAAATACATACATTTTATAGGTACTTGTGCATTACCTTTCTTATATACTTTTACCTAATGAAATAACCGTAAAAACCTGTATAGATTAATCTAAACCTAATAAGGAATAGTTCGGTTTCAATTCAGTTTCCATTTACTTTCGATCTTATAACTTATAACATTAGATCTTATAACATTAAATGTGATGTAGTTGTTTTGTATTACTAGTTTTTGTGTGTACACGTGTACGACAGATATCGCTATACTCACAAATAATCTGGTTTTCTATTGGTAAAAGATTTTTTTTAGATGCAGAGATTACTCCAAACGGCCAACAAAAAAATTACAAAATTGTGATTCACGCCCGCGCCGCGGCTCTCCGCGGACCCGGTTGTCATGAGCATCTATGGCAATTGATGTTCGGAAGTCAGTGCCCTTAAATATACTGAGAACTAGTTCAACCGTCGAATATCGTGTAAAAACTGAAATTAGGTAAAACTGGTTGCACTAGTAAGCCGACGCCAAATAATATTGGGAATAAAGGCTAGAGAGAAGAAGAGTGTAGATTACCGAAAATTGAATAGGTAATCTGCTAGTTTTAGCAATACTTTGCTATTTTACATCCATAATTACACGATAATGATACCTTTTATGACAGTGGTGATATCGAAAATTGATCGAAATTTAATTGAGACCGAACTTTTATTACGAGAATTGACCTTCAAGTTGTCACCCATGATTACAAGAAAATTCTAGAATTATTTAAACTTTAAAAGTTAGTCTAAGTAAACCTCTAGGTGCCAATAGAAGATTTAAAAAAAAACATTGTTTATTATGTACGAACCTGTTTCGGTCGCTGAGTGTGGGTGGTCGCAAGGGTCCTACGACCCGATCAAGCTCGTCGTGCAACTTTTTTTGTACTTCATCATTACGGATAATATGTAGGAACATGAAGACTGATGAGTTTGAAACTGTGTCCATACCACCCTCGAATAAGTCCATGCATACGACTTGTAAGTCTACATCTGAAACTAGAAATAAAGTCTTATTTATTTTACCACTTTCATTGTATCTAATTAGGATGCGAATATTTATTTTTTATTTATCTTTTGCCCTCGGCCTCGTCCGCATGTTTGTCGGTTATCGACGAGGGAATTATGAGGGGACAGCTACGGCGGAACGCGCATGCTTAAGCTCTGCGGGGTTGGCAGGCATGGGAAGCTGCGAAGCCGATCCCGCTTGAAGGAGTCGCTATGCTCACATCTTCGGGAGTTGTGACTGAAAACGACCTGAGACGGGTGACACTCCGGTGCGGCCGGGAGGTGTCGTCTAAGGCGGGGGTGAGTCCCGTCAGTCCGGGTTGTGAGGTACACAGTTATGAGGTACGGCAAGGAGGACTCCAGAAGCCGCTGATGCGTTCCTGTTGCTCCTCCCAACTGCCATCTGGTAGTCTCACACACGCCCTTAGTCTACCCCACGAAGGGTATGGTGCGAAAAGCATTCCCCGCGTAAAAAAAGGTAAGCTAAGTGATATGCAGATCCTGCTAGACATATTTACCAACCTAAGTACTATCCTATTTTAAGTTTTCGTTTCATCTATGGAGGCCGGATGAAGGTGCAATACCTAGATTCCTAAAGGGAACACACAAACGATGAAGAAATCATTCACGAATGGATATCTCTATAGTAATTGTGACCGTAGCCATTTATATTGTGAATGAACTATTCTGTCAATAAATAAGATAAGCATTGTATATCAGAGGTCACAGTTGTAATGTTTGACACGAGTATTTAGATTTAGAACATTTCCGCCAATTCAATTATTATTCATTAATACGGTTTATGTCAACTAGGAATTGTATGATTGACACTAGATAGCGCTGTACGGATTGTATTTTTAATTTTGATGCAATCATATTATTTTTATTTATTGCCAAGATATTCGCAAACATTTATAAATGGACTTGAAAGTTATGTATTATATTTCAGATTTGCATTGAAATGATAAAATTACATTTTTTTACTGGAAGTGTTTATTACATAAAATTAACATTCAACAAAAACAAATGGAATTACCACTATTTTTGTAAGAAAATATATTCCGAAACTCACCAGCATTTAAAACAATTTAAAACGGAATTTTTGCATCAACTGTGTGACCTTGTGTTTTTTATTTGGCAACACAATTTTAATTAAATTATAAATCCAAATCCAACTAATATTATAAACGCAAAAATTCGTTTCTAACGCTTATAACCTTAACTAGTTTTTGCCCACGGCTACGACGCCTCCATGTACCTAATAACTTTTTGGTTTAATACAATTTCCATTGGTATTATTGCTACAATATTTTCAGAAACTATTTTTTTTATAATAAGTAAATAAGACCAGTAAGTAAACGGCAATCGTTATTGGGAAGCTGACTTCCAAATTTACTGACAACTAGGTAGTTCAACCTTCGAATTTCAGTTCCCCCTTGGGGTACGGAAGTCCGATGCCAGTCGCTCCGTGGAAAAACTGATTATGATGATATGATGATTTAGGTAAAACTAGTTGAACTAGTAGCCGACCCCAAAACATATTGGTAATTAGGCTAGGGAGAAGAAGAATAATAGTAAGTCAATACTAGTAGCCAACCCCAAATAATATTGGGAATAAAGACTAGTAAGAAAAACAAGTAAGTAATAATACCGATCATGATAAAACTTTCCCAAATTACATATGCTCTGGAGTAAAAAAAATAATTATTAATTATTTAATTGATATGTGACGGATTAAGAATACAAGTGTCACCACCCCTATTCATTCCATGGGTGTCGTAAGAGGTGACTAAAGGAACAAAATAAGCATCTAACATCACTGCCGAGAGAAGGAAAACTTGAAACAAATCCTTCACCAACCCGTCTGGTCAGCGTAGTATAGTAGGCCAAAACCTCCTTTCAAAGAAGACCCTTATGTCCAGCAATGGACTGTTGAAGGATGAATTGATAAAGGTGATAAAATAATCTGTTATTGCGTCATAAAATAAACGAATTTTTTTCTTATTTTAAGAAAATTATTGAGAAACTGCTTATTTCTTTATTTATATCCTCTCTGACTAGTAGAGACATGAGTAGAATCAAGAGTAGCTGTCACTATCCTCATTGTGAGTACAACAATGCAGCATAGTGACCCGCACTATGGCGGGTTATTGAGATGCTTCTGCATCAATGGGCCTCCCGTCTCATAATTGACTCTCATTTAATTGGTGACCCTTAATTTTATGTGTATAGAAAAAGTCTATTTTGAATATGACTTTTATAATAATTTGGAATTTCGGTTTGACAAGTTAAATGTTATTTTTTTAGTAACTTTTAGTATGGTTCAGACAATTTTCGTACGACAGAATTGGCAGCAATGTATATTTAAAACTAACATTTTGCTGCATCAGTACAAAGTACTAAATAAATAAACCAAATAATAAACTGCTCCAATTTTCATACATCGTGTATTCTTGAGTTTTCAGTGAAATAGAAAATGACTTGAGATTACATGAGCATCAAATTCTATAGTTTGAAGAGCAAAGGCGAGAGAAAAAGTTCGTGAAATGATTGTAGTTCTTAAAACGTAGCCATATTTGTTTATCTACACATCCGTTTTGACCCTTTTGTATTATGCATGAAATAGGTCAACGCTTCAAGTTATTCTTCTTACGTCTTACTCAT
This sequence comes from Phragmatobia fuliginosa, assembly GCA_932526445.1. Lineage (NCBI taxonomy): Eukaryota > Metazoa > Arthropoda > Insecta > Lepidoptera > Erebidae > Phragmatobia > Phragmatobia fuliginosa. The sequence goes on from OW052071.1 coordinate 10,766,857, forward strand.
GCATATAAACATGTAAGCGTATTATCCTGTAAATGTGGATAACAATAACTTCATACATTATTATACTTACTTGTTTGATCTTTGGATTCCCTCTTTTCTATAAGGAATGCGTCAATAACATCTTTTGGATTGTTGACGTCAAGATTCCTTTCGTGTTCTTCTATGGTTTCCTGTTGATTACACATTTCTATTAATTCATATCAACCTATACTTACTGTATAGCAATGTACTCTTACGTATTATTAAATAACGTAGGAAGTGTTGAACTAAATATGGTATAACAATAAAAGCTTATAAACCTTATCGTTAGATTATTACAAGTACCTACGATACATTACTACAAAGCCTATTAATGGGTCGTTGAATTTATCTCGTTTTAATGTTTTTCTAAGCTTGCTCCGATAAGCGGTAATATTATTAAGATTATTATACATTACATAGCCTGACCTATAATCAAACTAAACAGTGTTCCAACTATGGTTTCTAGAACACATTTAGAATTATCTCATTCAGGAAATAAGTGTATGAACAGTAGACCGAAGTCTTTTTAAATATTAAGTATAGATAACTAAACTGAACATGATAAAGCTTTCCGTGTGGAAATCACCAATTTGTAGCTTTGTTAGACTCAGGAACCGACCGGGAAACCAGGTGTACGACGAAAAGAAATCCCTGGAACTGATAAAACTTTCCCTAAGTACACATGCTCTATAGTAAAAAAGTGATATAGGATACCGTTCATTTAAACAGAAAGTGATATATGAATTAATCGATAAAGATGATAATTCTGTTATTGCGTCACATAACTAAATTAATTTTAATAAAAAAGAGTAAAAACTCCTTAGACAGTTAGTAAATGCAAATGCTTGAATGTCATTAGTTGGGCAGCATTAAGTATTTGTAGGGCAGTTATGATCATGTGGAGAAATTACCAGTCGCTCAACAAAGAAAATCATTTTGGAAGTACATATTTTTCCTTGTGGCGATTTATTAAGAATACAGATTATTCTTACTCATACATCAGATGTCACTAGGGTGCAAATGACGTAAGACTACATCATTGCAAAAAGAAGGAAAACGACAAGAACCCTTTACGAATCGGTGACCAGCTTGGTATAGTAGGCTAAAACCTCGTTTTAAAGAGAGACTCATAACGATGAATGGACTGTTAAAGGTTGTTGACGATCATGGACGTGAAGTGAACAATGAAATACAGTGGCGTTGCAAATGAGTTAATGGTTTAGAACCCTACATTGAAGAAACTAACAAATCTAGAACTACGTAAGAGGGAAACTGCCCTACGCATAAAATAATTGGTGATTTCTCCTGTCGCTGTAAATAAAATAAAAGAAAAATATATTTTTCGCATAAAACCCTGAACTCAATACCTTATCTTATTTGTTCCAACCGTAAACACAGTTATCATAACTTGACCTCATCATCACGTCGTTTATAAAACTTTAACATCATCACAACATGATTCCTTTGGACATATGTCATTAGACCAATAAAATAATGATCTTAAATTGTGATAAAATGTAACAAAAAAAATTGGTTTATTAAAATATATGAGTGCAAAAAAGTTGTTGAATTATTTTAGGCCCGAGAAACATGTTTTTAATGGTCAAAATGGTGTATCTCAAATAAAATTGTGGAAAAAGTTTTTTGAAGATTAAAACATGGTCTTTTATATTTCTTTTGCAACACGTAGAGCGTATCCATAACTGTTCTAAACAGTTAATGATTATATTGAGTAAATGGAACAGCCAAACACAAAATATTAAAAAAAGAACTGGTGTTTTTCTGATTATAACTATAAACTATATAATACAATTTTTAAAATTACCTTTAGAAAATCATGAATATCTTTATGGGTTGAACAAATTGCCTTATATCCAGATAATTCAGGTGCAATATGTCTTAAAAAGGGTAAATAGTTTAATATGCCACCGGACATATCTGCGCCTCTGAATATCCTACCTATAATGTCACACAATAATTTGAGTCTATCGTCGTCTAGATCGTATCTGAAATAAGAATAAATTTAATGCACTTATGTTCCAAATATTCGCAATTTTGGATATAAAGCTTTGTTCAGTATGTTGTGAATATGTTGGTTTCAAGTTTTAAAAATACGCAGCAGCAATGAGTAAAATTACAATTCTCTATTAGTTATTAGTTACTCCAATTATTAAGCTGACTCTAATTAAATATACTCCGAAAAACCAAAGATTAAAACAACGAAACCTTTTTATTGTATATAACTGTGTGGTTGTTTAAAAAGTAAGAAACTAATTTTACCTATGTAATATTATAATTGTAAATTAAGTCTTGGGTTTTTATTTTAAATGAATTAACATCTCGTTTTATTTTTGGTAATTAATTTCACTTAAGTCGTGAGGCTTATATTACGTAGCCTTAGCCACAACGTTGTGTTCAAAGTTTCCAACCAACCAACAAATAGACTAATTTTACCTATGCTATGTAATATTATAATTACAAATTAGGTCTTGGGTTTTTATTTTAAATAAATTAACATCTCGTTTTCTTTTTGGTAATTAATTTCACATAGGTCGTGAGGCTTAGATTACGTAGCCTTCCCACAACGTTGTTTTCAAATTCTCCAACCAACAAACAAATAAAGACGTGTGGCCTGAACCCTCTCCTCAGAGGAGACTCGAGCCCAAAGGTGGGATATTATAGTTTGTTGATGAACAATAATTCTACTCCAACATTCCTCCTTAGTACAATCTACGTTTCAAATGCCAAAATGAAGTGAAATATCTGAAAAGAGCATAACCTTTTACCGGCGACAAGTCTCCATAATATATTCAAGATTGTTATGTGGAACATATTATTGATAAGAATTGGCTGTCCAGCATCTTTCATTCTCTGTTGAACAAGGGCCTTGCATTCTTCACGTATGTAGTTTTCAATGTGACGTGTATTGTAACCGAAGTTTTTTAAATACTTTAATACAATACGTTTTTTTTCTGTCCAAGAAGTGCCATCGTTGAAAATGATTCCTAAAAAATAATTGAAAACATTTTATGTATTTCTCAGTTAGTATTATAATAAAAAATCGGCCAAGTGCGTGTCAGGCCAAGCACAGGAAAGGGTTCCTCAGTCACCTATAATGGTACGTGGATTTAAAATCGTATCCAATAGATAATTGTTATGTTTACGTACATATTAATACGTTAATTTTGTATGACGTTTTCCAAGTGAGCGCATTTTACCAGATAAGCCTTTATAACTCCTGAACTAAGAAATTCATCTAATCCGTTATAGTTTTCCTTCAAAGTTCATTAGATGGACCACAATCACGATTTTTTTTAGATTTTTTGAGCCAGCCGTTTAGCTTTTAGGGGGGGGGGACGCCCTGTTTTTACAAAAAAGTGCCCTTTAAAGTGAAATATCTCGCAAACAGATACCTATATCAAAAAATCGTCTTAGAAACCCTATATTCTTTTTAAAAGACCTATCTAATGATACCCCACACGATGGGGTAGCCGCGAGAAAAAAAAAACATCCCCACTTTACGTGTAGGGGAGGTACCCCAAATAAAATTATTTTTCATAATTTTATTGTAGCACTTTGTCGACGTAATTACAACACGTATTCATGCAAAGTTTCATCTTTCTAGCACTTACCGTTTGGACGGTAAGTCGAGGACGGACGGACGGACGGACGGACGGACGGACGGACGGACGGACGGACAGACGGACATGACGAATCTATAAGGGTTCCGAGTTATGAACTTCGGAACCCTAATAAAAAGTCATGTTAATGATGATAATAATTAATATTTTATTTACTTCTCAGTTAGTATTGTAATAAAAAGTCTAAAAATAATATAAGCAGCTTGATCCGATAGGTAATCCGATGTTTACATATCTAATATGTTATGTTGGCGTACCTACTACATACATAAGTACACTAACTTAGGTGTCCCCTAAATGTAGGTGAAAACGGTCATCAGCCTTGTAGAAGTAGCGGGTGTAAGCAAGGTGGCTGCTTAAACCACTGTGCCATGGGTAATTTAATTAGATATCTTTAAATAAAATATTGGGATAAAATCTAATAATTAATGTTAACGATTACAGCTAGCGACAGGTAATATCTACGTTAGAATTATAAAACTCAAATAACTATTAATTACCTGTACACCTACATTTTTATCTTATTAACCAAAATTGTGAAATATGTACGCAATTACCTGTATATGTAATGGTATTATAATTACCTTGGTAATATGTAAATCAGATCACCAAGATAGGTCTCCAATATTCTTAATTAATAGCAAAAATTAAAAGTATTTCTAATTCTATTTAAAAATATAAGTGAACTCACCTGTTTTCTGACCAAAAGACCGCATTAAGAAGAAGAACCCTGCAGGTCTCCCTGTAAATACTTCTCTAGAACATACTTCTCTTATAAAGTCCTTGCCAGAGACTATTACAACGTTTGTAAGTCCTAGACGTAATCCTAAAATATTTCCATATACGCGTGACCAGTGCCGCCATACCTCATGGTGAAGCTTTTTCGATCTAAGTTGTAGCGCTACAGAGAGTAAGTTTCCTATAACTGGCAATGGTGTTGGGCCTAAAAAAAATTTTTTTTCTATATTTTCTGATCCACCTGCTTTGTGAGCAATGTCATTTAAATTCTAAAACCAATCATCATAGATATTAATTAAATTTCTAATTGTATTTCTAAATAATAATAGTTACTTATTTACCTAATATGTAATAACTTGATAAATTCCGTTTACGTATAATTCGTATATCTAAATATAAATTTAAATATAACTACATGAAGCAAAAACTTTGTAACCCTTTTTACGAAAATACGTGGTCGGAGGAGTTTAAAAGTTCGCACACTTATAATTTATGCGGAGGAGGAGTCCGGAAAGCAATTGTTTATTTTAAATATAATATGTATAAAAGATACATTAAATCAAAAAATAAAATATCACACACACTACCACGTATTTGACACACACACTGTTTGAAACTCTTTTGTCTAATTAACATTGTAGCATAGCCTTGGGGAAATCCGTGATTATAGAAGTTGTAGTTTTTTGACAATAGAACCTTTGCTAATGTTGCCACTTACAATTCAAATTAATTATACATAATAGTACACATAATATACATTTTGCAATAGTATACTTAATATACATTTTGTAATACATGCTTCCACGCTAATATTTAAAAAATTGAACGTTACTACTTCTTTCTGTCTATTACGTTTTCACGACTAAACTGGTGCACGGTTTCCAATGGAATTTGATATGGAGATGCTTTGATTTTTGGAGAAGAATATAATACTACAGAACTACAGTACTATGCTAATCAGACCGCTGATGATCATACTTACACAATTCTCAATACCTACATTTTAAGCACTTTTTTTTCTAATTTGCACCTAGGTATTAACAAATCATCGTGCTCATCAAATAATTGTTTATCATGAGTGAGAATCGAACAGACCTAGACCAACAGGCCCGTCAAACGTAGTTAGCATAAAACTTGAAACACTTGTCTATCGATATACCTCACGTTTGTTTACCTAGAACTAATTATTACCTGGTGGATATCTCCGAGGTTTAGTAAATATAACCGAGAAGCACAACACTAAAAAAATAAACGCAACGAGGACCCACATTACGAACGCTTACAAATACCACACTGAATAATATTCCAAAGAGGTTTCTGCCCGCCTCATAAGAATACAGTAGATCCGTCTTACTGATACCTAAGTTCAAATGTATAGAAATCGAAAGGTTAGGTTGCTGACAAAGAAAGAAAATCGAACTAAGTGCGTGGCGATCCACACCCAATGTAGGGTTCCGTAGTAAAGGCATTTTATTATTACATGTTCTAAACATTTCACATTTAAATTTCGCTGGCCCATAACGTCGAATTAGTTACGCAACTATTAGTCCTAAGTGTTTCCTTTTAAATTCGTTAAAATATGCTACTAACGTTAATTGCTTCATGTCTCTTAATACTTTCTAGATCATGGGTAGAGGGGGGATGGGGGTGGTTTGCTTGATGGTTACAAAAATCAGTTTTTGATGTTTAATAGCTCACAATTTAACCGAAATATTGTCTATTATCCTTGATCATTTTCAAAATACCTATCCGAAGATATTTAACAATAGGGGATTGAAGAATATAAGAAACAATCCCCACTTTAAAGGTAAAGTCGGCCTAGAAATTATTTTAAGAAAATATTTTATTATTTTATCTCTTTGATCATGTGTTTTATTTTTATTTGAAATTATAGATTTTTAGCACTAAGTTTTTGGGATATGGTGAGTACAGACGGACGTGCATGACTAAAATTCCGAGGTTTTCGTTTTTATCATTTTTGCTACGGAATCCTGACAATAAACAAAAGCCATGACGCTATAACTATAAATAGAATATCTAAAAGGGGCTTACTAGCTCAAAAGGAATAAGAGGGTAGATTTATCAGTGATTATTTGGTATCAGTAGTTAATATAATTATCGGTGGACTATCACCAGTCAACCCATTGAGCCACGCTGATTTTTACATATGAAATGTATAAAATATCCGTGTAGTAACGGATTAGAAATACGGAGTGTCTTCGCCACTGCCTAGGGAAGGAAAATTTGAAACAAATACTGGTTGGTATAACCTCAATGATGCAGAAGCACCTCACTAGGTCCTCATAGTGTGCATGGTGACGCACCATGTTGCATTGCCTACACTTACAATGAAAATGGTGAGCTTTCTTCGATTCGACTCATGCTTGCCGCAGAGTAAAATTACTTTGCTATAGTAATAGGCCAAAATCTCCTGTTTAAAGAGAGGCCTAATTCCTGCAGTGTCTGTTTATGGATGAAAGGCTTTGATGTGATGAAGTAACGTAATAGGCATAGGTACAACAAGTTGAAATCATAGTGTTATGAACAGACTCTTCAATTTAATATTTCGGAACTATGATTGGGAGTAGACGATTAATTAATGAGCATTATTTAATCAAACATCATCGGCCTGTGGTAGTTCACAACTGGAAATAGACCTTTTCCCTTGCATGGCACTGTAATTGATCTTGACTTCTCGAATCCAGATCCTGCCAGTCATCCTGAGCAAGTGGTCACTATACTTCCTATAGGGCAGCGTCCTACACTACGTTTGCCGAGACGCGGTCTCCACTTCAGAGCTCTTCTACTCCAACAATTATCAGCCCCAGTAGGCTTTACATATTAGCCTCAGAACACACAGACTAATACTTGTAAAAAAAATAATGTTTAATATACCATTGTTATATCTATTACCATACTAAGAAAATTTGTTTAGAAATGATAAGCTACTCGTTTAATGATGATAAAATACTGACGTAAGTTGTTTAGCATTACGTCAATCGATAACATAATATATTCATTGCCGAAATTAGTGATTTATTTATCTTAATAATCAAGAATATTATTCATAATTAGTACAAATATGTCACCGTAAAATTAAAAATATGTACCGTGAAATTACATTCTCGCGAGAATGTGAACTGTCGTAAATTTGTAAACGGTAACATTCTTGTTTTCCTAGCATTATTCCCAAAATTATTTAGGGCTTTTTTTCGGCTACTAGTTCAACCGATATAGGCTCTGTCCTAGCAAAATACCGACACTCAATAATTTTTACACGATCTCAGAGAATACATATAAATTATCCTGATTTCATCATCATCATGATTTAACATGTTACAAATTAACAAAAAGTGTATTAGTAACTTTTGGTTGGCTACCCTTTTCATTTCTGTCTAACGTGGGGAATCTCTAAACGTTAAGTAGGTATACATGAGTTGTCAGCAAATCTAAATGCAGATCAAGTAAATTTGTTTAAATGCAGACATCTAGATGTTTGTATCGGAGCTTGTAAGCAATTAACAAGCGATTTCCATTGAAAAATATTCGAATAAAGGTTTAGAGAATGATACAAAATGCTTTCATTGATCTAACATGTGTTAAGAATGGCAAAACTGCTTTGATAGTTTCTATTAATACACTGTTTTCCAATATTGATCAAAGCAATGTTTTCCAGCAATTTGATACATAATTATACATTTTAAGAATTTGCTTCATCAGATTAAAACATTTCCTGTTATATCTCTATCTCATTCTTGCATTCTTCCGCCAACATTGAATGCATATTTTCGCATATTAATCTTTCAAAAAACAAAACATCTTTTTTAAAATCAAAAAAATTAAAGAGTACACACACAAAATAGCGTAATAGGACTAGTAACTAGTAATTGACTCAGTAGCCTGAAATCCTATTTCAATATTTTGTTATTACTTGTAAAAACTTTTACATGCAAAATGACTTTTTAATGACGCTAATTATTATGATTTGAAAATTGATTCAAAGATGACCGTAGGTATGGCCAAGAACATTCTAAATAATGTATGATTCTAAAGATTGTTAAAAATAATTGTATTTAAATGCACTTGTTGTACATTTAAATAAATACAAAGCACATAGGCTCCGAGGGTATGTCCACGTTGAAAGAATGGGAAAAGATCGAGGAGTGAAAAGGGCCTGGGTCGTCCAATCAGACGACGTCCGGTTGGGCGACCCAGATATCGCTGGAGCGATACAGTACAGGCGGACCTTGGGGAGCTTCAAGCTGACAACTTGCGACAAGCAGCCCAGGATCGAATGGAGTGGCGTTCTCTTGTGTCGGAGGCCAAGACTCACTTTGGGTCGCTGAGCCAACGGAGTAAATAAGTAAGTAAGTACTTGATGTAAATTATTCTAACTGTAACATTATTTATTAGGAAATAAACGAATTTTCAGATACCGGTATACATCATACAAAATCGGTATACATATTTGTACTCCAAATCGGTATTTGGAGTACAAATATGTATACCGATTTTAGAGGGCAGATCTACCGATATCGCACAATGACATCCGAGACCACTGGCAGTTGACCACCTAATTACGATTGATCGAGCAATTTACAATTATGATACCTATTTTGTTGGTAGCATGGTTTTAATTCTGATTTGGTTCTGAAGTGCTAACAAAAAACTGCGCTGCCCAGTCGCCGTCCAAAATCGCGAGATTTTTTCCGTCTTCAAAAATACAAAACAGTATGTTCTTGAATCTGCTGTATTTTCCGCAATGATTTTCCGTATTCTTTTGACTGAGGCGATGTGATGGCAATCTCCGTCAATTGTTTACCGATTGATAACTTTGTTGTCATCGTTTTCTTTGTATTTAGGCATATGAAAGAACAATGACACGAAAAAGTCTTTACGACTCAAATGATTAGTTTTATGAACTTCGTCATTAAATAGTTGTGCTTACGTCTGAGAGATTGACATAACATGTCTATAGATTGAACTTTGTACTACTCGTAACACGCGTTTCAGAACCTAGTTAAAAAACAATTAAATTACATCAGCACAACAGCATATTACTTTATCTAAGTAATGTTTTATAATAAACAATATTTCGCAATATATAACTTATTAGGTACCTTTTAGAGAAAATATTGTATATTGAATAGTCGATTTTAATGCAGACTCCCTGTCATTTCAATTTGTCACACAAGTGGAACTAACAGTTTTTTTTTTATTGGTACACCGTAGTAGTTACTGCGGTAGTACTACCATTATTATTTATTAGTGTTGTGGAGGAACGGGGATAGTGTCACAGTATTTATCAGTAAATTAAATTATGAGTGTATCGAAAAAAAAAGCGGCCAAGTCCGAGTTGAACTCGTCCATGAAGGGTTCCGTATCAGTAACATCATATAAAAGTTTTTGTAGTTCATTGTAACTTGGATTGATGTTTTTATAATAGTGTATTGTTTGAATGGAAGGTACGATTGCGGCTTACGATTTATGACGTTTTAAAAAAAAAAACTACTTACTAGATCTCGTTCAAACAAATTTTCGTTGGTAGTTTGCATGGTGATGTACCCCATATATTTTTTTTAGTTTATCACTCTCTTATTTGGACAGGGACACACATTTTTCCACATTGAAAGTGTCTCCCGCTCAAACTTAAGAACAAAGCTTAGAAAAAAATGAAATTAGAAACCTCGACATCATTTTTGAACACCTATCCATAGATGTGCACACGTATGGGTTTGATGAAAAAAATATTTTTGAGTTTCAGTTCCAAGTATAGGGACACCCAAAATGTATGTTTTTTTTCTATTTTTATGTGAAAATCTTAATGCGGTTCACAGATTACATCTACTTACCAAGTTTCAAAAGTATAGTTCTTATGGTTTCGGAAAAAAGTGGCTGTGACATACGGACGGACAGACAGACAGACAGACATGACGAATCTAATAGGGTTCCGTTTTTTTGCCATTTGGCTACGGAACCCTAAAAATTGCGAGTATAAATTTTGACCATAAATTTTGATAGCTATAATTTTTTTGGTACAAAAAGTTGCCCTGTGATATCTAAAGTAGTGAAATAATCTTTATGTAAATCGCATAAAATAAAATTGTTTCTGTCTCCTCTCTTCTCGGTTTTGTAGTAAGGAGGAATGGATCAAGTAAAACAAAATTCACAAGTTGTGATCAAACCTGAGAATTTTAAATTTTCCATGAGAATATTATATCTATAGACATAGATATGGATAAACTATGGTATGGTTTAGCTGTTGTTGTACAAACGGGCACTGGATAGAAAATGAACGCCTACAACTCAGAAGTCACTGCCGCTTTTCCAGCCTTTGTCGAAGAAATGGGGTTTGCCGTGCAGCTGGTCATAGTCCGAACAATTTGTCAAAGTACTTATCGTGATACACAATAAAGTGTTCATGATACGTAATAACCATGAGCACCTAACGTTGACACTAAAAGTCACTGCTGATAAGGGTTCCCTAGAGAATTTGACAATACTTGACAATAATAGATCCTAATGTCTAAAACAGATTTGGAATAAATAAAAAATACATCATTTTTAAAATTTCTACGACACGTTTCAAGTCACGTGTTGATATCAGAATAATAATTTTATTTATTTATTTGACTTATTTATCTTATCCTTCCGCTAGCAAAAAAAATATCGACCAATAATATCATTACAGAAAATCGATTGATATCAAAATACGCAGTAAATATTTTGTAGCAATTGTTCGTGTATTAAAAATCATAATTTGTTATCAATGGCTAAACTTCACTTTTAACTTCACCTAAATACCTACATCAGCGAAGATATTAATATTATATTATAGAACCAGTTCGCAGACTATTCATAACAAGGGGCACGTCTTGTCACACCTCCACACATGACCGATAAAAATAAGACAATGTCTTACTCGGTATGCAGTCTGTTTTTTTATCAAATGTTGGTTTACAGACAACATAATTGTTTAAATACAAATATTTCAACTTCTTTAAAAACCAGTGCTCTGCAGTTTTTTGTAATTGTCATATGATAGAATGTATATAACATATAAAAAAATGGTTTATTGTTCTTACAATAAACCATTTTTTAGTAAAACTCAAACTGCATCAGTAGAGGTATGAAGGAAAAAGTGCAAAATACATGTTCTCGTTGAAACGCCAGTTAGCTTAGCACTATGACTAGCGACTTCATTGTTATTAAAAAAATATTAACGTGTATACTATTGCTGGTGAGCCAATTCAATAAATATAAATGTTTGGTACATAATTTTCAGTAATAAATCTAAATAAATTACTTAGGCAAAAGTGACTCGCAGGAGCCGGATGTGTGAAGCGAAGTATTGAACTAAGGGCCACAGCACACTGGCTACTTTTAGCATCGGCGATCGGCAACTAGTCGCTTTTTAGAAGCTAAATACGGCTACCGAGCGCTCTACACCGCACACTTAAAAACGCCAAACGCGGAGATTGAGTCGCTTTTTAGAAGTGGGACACAGCAGCTGAACGCTACTCTCCGCACACATTCGAATGCCGGTAGCATTGATTTGGCATCAGAGCAGTCGCTAAAACGCGCGTTTCCGATACCGCGATCGAACGCAGGAAGTCGCTAAAACACGATGCAGCATCGATGCAGTCGCCAAATCGCCGATCGCCGATGCTAAAAGTAGCTAGTGTGCTGTGGCCCTTAAACACGATGCAGCATCCATGCAGTCGCCAAATCGCCGATCGCCGATGCTAAAAGTAGCTAGTGTGCTGTGGCCCTTAAACGCGATGCAGCATCCATGCAGTCGCCAAATCGCCGATCGCCGATGCTATAAGTAGCTAGTGTGCTGTGGCCCTAAATGGCGAGCAATTGGAGGTCTATGTCTAGCAGTGGACAGCAATAGGGCCAATAGGTTGATGAAAGTATGTAAGTATTCTATCAGTCAATCTAGCTTTCATAGTACAAGCTCTGCTTAGTTTGAAGCTATATGTCGTTGTGTGTAACCTGTTCGAAACATTAATTATTATTACTATTCGCAATAGCAGTTATTTAAAATATTATAGCATATTCAAAAATAAAAGACTCAGTTTTAAATGGCAGATATTTAAATTGTAAAAGACTTCTAAATCTGTATTATAAGTGCAAAATAAATAATTAAAGAATTATTAGTAAAAACTGAAAATGTTTTAAGTGATATGAATAATTCAATTTATATAAGTAGGTATCCATTAATATTTCATTACGTTTTTTCATAGTTTATCACATGTGAATAGAATGATAAAATTAAAGAGCTTGTGTGCTAGCGTCATTAATACTTTTAATCCAACTAATATTATAATCGCGAAAGTTTGTGAGTATGTATGTGTGTATGTATGTTTGTAGCTCTTTCACGCAAAAACTACTGAACGGATTTTGATGATAATTTACAGTAATATAGCTTATATATCAGAATAACACATAGGCTACTTTTTACTGCAATAATCGAGATGAACGGGCGAAAGCTAGGTGATTATAAAAATACATTAAATCGTAGATACCTATCAAAATGTATCACTGTTTATCTCCTGTCAAAATTTCACAGCGGCTATATATATATTTTAAAATTATATATATATATATATATCTTCTTCCTAGCCTTATTCCCAATATTATTTGGGGTCGGCTAATAGTTCAACCGATTTTACCTAAATATATATAATAGAATAATAATAGTGGTATTGGAGGTACAGTGTACTGTCTCCTTCTTTGGTAATTTACCTTTACTTTATATTTACATGTAGTCATCGTTGCAGAAGGGGTTCTGGCTTTTGCTCGTAGATAACTATTTAACACTTAATTATTCATTATCTTAGATGACTCGGATTTTATTATAATTAGGTTGTGTAAATAAACAAATTATGCTAAGTTAATGTTATGCTACGAGAATAATTACTTTAGGTACTTAATTATTGTCTTTTCGTACAAAAAATTTAATACTTTAAAATAATTTAATTAGGTAAACAAGGATGTTGAAAAACAGTATTCGTTCTTACTTTTTGAGTATTCTAAAATGCTTGGCTTGATTTGCGTGGATAAACTTTGTATTTGACAACAACTGACCAGACACGTAACACTTCGCTGAGCTTAAATTTTAATAAATTATAAAAATATTGTATCCTTCATTAATTAATTTTAATAAGATTGCCTTAGCTTATGGAAATGTAATTACTAGTAATAATTTTGTGTTGAGCGGATTATGACGTTTATGACACTCTCTAGACCTAGACTCCTAGAAATCAAGGATGTTTTATCTATAGGTAAGGTAGGTAAGGTAATATATTTTCCTTTTGACAGTTCAATAGAACTCTCAAAGAAGCAAAAAAACAGCAATTTTTAAGCTCATTAAAGTGATTGATAATATTATTTTATAATCTAACAATAGGTAACTGTTTACAGTTATCCGTAACAAAAGAAGTAAAAAACTGTTTTCCAATGGAAAACCTTTTATAAGGAGTAGCTATCTTAACTCTTAGACAAGATGAAACTGTTGCACGTCGATTCTCTATCTACAATCTTTTGTATTATTGGTTAATGTTTTGTTTTGACCTCAAAGGAATCATGTCTTTCCCATACATTTGTTAGTTTTCTACTAAATAACGTTTGCGTGAAATGTCATCTTGACCAATAAATATTTCAAACATTTGATTCAAACGACACCTAGTTCCAAACTATGGAGAGTTTGAATTGTTAAATATAAATAGACTGACAGAATTATTTTAAAAGTCCTTTTTTCTATGTACATGCCTACATATTCAAACTCCGAATCCAAGTTTTGTAGATCAACCAAACATCACACACACAGTTAAACCTGAGGTCTCGCTCAGCACAGCAGTCGCATTCGCCACCACTGTGCGACCGAGAGGCAGTTAAAGGATAGGAGGTTGATGACGAGCTGTCAATTACATCAGCAACATTTAGCTGCGAAGAGGTTTTTATTCTTCTATTTTATTGCTGTACCAGTGCCATTGTCGGCGTTCGTAAACAGATCTAGTCAGTCTAGAAAATTATATGATTAACAAAGTACCAAATCTTACTTTTGTACACACCTACTTTACTGGCAAACAACCGTCATGATAAACACACGAGTTTAGGGGCGTGGTTGTTATCTAGCATTGCCATATCAACAGATAGCATTATATCAACAGGACATTTGACGTAAGTAGTTATTATTAGATAATAAAAAAACGTGCATAGCCTGACTCATGGAATGTGATGAAATGTTCTTGGTAATTAAACAAGATGGTGTTTACAAACGGTTGTGTCGTGAAAATTGTAAGACACTTAACTTATTAAACATTTTTACACTGCTATGCGCCTTCAATATAAGCTACACTTCCATTAAAATAATAAGATTTTTAACGTGGGGTGGTAACACTGCCTCTGGGTGTAGCAAACTTCATGGCGTTACAGAGAAACATAACTTTTTGGGTTACAGCGATCTTTGAGTGACGCTAGTAATATAATGAAACTGAAAATGTTATCACCTCTCAACGCGACACAGAACTCTCCTTAAGTATAAAAAGAAATGAAAATGTTTACTTAAAGAACACCTAAACTGAGTTTTAATAAATTGGATGGACAGTCATAACCGCTTAACCGTCGCTACTTTTATTGAAAGTACAATGTAATATTGAAAATATTGTAACAAAATTCAAGTAATATATGCAAAATCAGGACTGTAGTATAATCTGATTGGATTGTATACGCCCCTTGAAGTTGGCTAATAATATTTTTTGTGATTCCCATCAGTCAACGTCAAGAGGTGACGTTATCGTATCATTTCCACTATCTATATCGCTATTTCACTATCTTTTGCGCTATTTATTGTGACAATAAACTGTGAAACCTCGTTTTCGATGTAGAATAGGTACTGTAACACACAGTTGTCAAACATTTAAAGTAGATTGTCACATATCAAAACCTTTTTGTTCCGTGATTAATTTATAATACATGATAATGTAAAAATTCCTACAGATAAATTAAAAAAAGTAACTTACCTTAAATTAAAAGACACATTGGGGCAGCTGACGGACCTCTAGGTCAGTGATCCTGACTGCAAGAGGTTGTGGGTTCGATGCCCAACCAGGACAAATATTTGTGCAATGAGTAAACACATTTCTGCTGTGTCTGAGTATAATTTATCTACAATATATGAGACAGTTTACAATATAATAAAGTAAAATAATAAAATTTGTTATTAATTTCCATTGTTACATACTATATCTATCGTATATATATATTAATTAGTAAAGCAACAACAACAGAAATTGCAGAAATGGAGAAGTATGTTGGCACAATTAAAGTTTATAAGGAGTAAGACTGTAGAATGATAAAAAATAAGAAAAAAAGCAAAAGAAAAATAGTATGGTCGAATTTCGACTAATGGGCAGCCACTAGTTGTAATAAATATTTGTTAAAAATTTTGTTTTATTAATATAGTCGACTCACTCTCTCTCAACCTTCAAATCAAATACTTTTACGGAGAATTACTATCAATGCTAGTACCACTTACTTTTATTAATCAAAATTGTTTAGATACGACCGGCTTGTTACATTTCAGTGTTAAATGTACTTATAACGAAGACACGCATGTATCCGAATAACATAGTATTCGAAATTTAAATGCACGTTCCAGAAGAATAATTCAAACGTCACGTATCTTAGGGGAAAAATATCATGATAAAATAATATACTTTTTAAACTCAGTATGTTATCTGTATAGATAAGAGGAATACCCTTCACTACAGAACATCAGTCGTCACCAGTTAAAGCAAAGGATCCAATCAACTTGTTTTTAATTGATTGTGGTCTGAGCGTCAACGACTCAATCTATAAAACTGACGCGCCTTCTCGCACAGCTCATTACATGTACGGACATCGATCACTAAACATTGTTGCTATAACTATCTTTTTATTACTTACTTATTAATCGATAAATAATTGGAGTGTAGTGATGGCACCTATTAACGCGAACGATATCAACGATGCGAAGAATTTCGTGCCGGCAAAACGAGTTTTACCTGAAGTTGAGACTGACAATGGAAATGGAAAGGCGTCATCTAAAGGGTAAGTGATCTTAAACAATTTATACTTTATAAATGTCATGATAATTAAAGACTGAGACCTATTCTACAGAGAGCATTTAAAGTTTTCTTTCCTAAGATGTTTTAAAATGATCGGTGACTATCCTTAAAAGTCCTAGACTGGCGTTTTGTCCAATTAAATTTAAATCGGGTATTCTTGCTTATTATTTCTTTTTTTACTAGTATATTTAAGTCTATCAAAGTACCTACTCTGCCTGATAGAAAGCATGAATTGAATCCAGGAGTAGGGTCCACCCTCCTTGTGAATACATAGAATGCAGCGTGGTGACCATGGCGGCTTACTGACTCACATTCTCCATCGAAAAACGACAGCACGAATGCTGTCATTTTAGGTATTTTTAGAAACATAAACCTTTATTTTAAATAGTTTAGTGTCAATTTGAAGGGCATGTAATTTTAAGATACTACACCAATTAAAATTCACCAAATTAATAGTCTTTTTCAACAAATTTTATTCAAAATCATCTTTTTAATTTCAGTTACTAGTTATCTAATACTGTGTTGTCAATGAAGTTGATGCATTTCACAATTATATATTTATTGGGACGTACAAATATGTGTTGAAACGTTAAATTATAAAAATATTTGGTTTAAACGCATTGATGCATGCATGCATGATCTTAACCGTGCCCTTTTATCTCTCAACATCTGCTTGCTGGCTTCTCTTGAAACAGGTTTTTCTTGATTTTTTATTTTAGTCTCATTAGTTTTACTTTAAACCAAGAAATTAGTAATTACGCAGAGTTGTAATGATAACAAATATTACATCATAACATAACTATCTTCTCCAGCTTGTTTCTCCGCAGTATAGTAATAAGACAAAAATGAAAATATATGTAACTGTATCTAGAATGGATCGAGATGATAAACTTAACAGGGGTCAAACGAAATATCAATAAACAACAACCAATACTGTACCATCGTGTAAAATTGAACTTGTTCCGTGAATCAGTCGCAATGAGCTTCAATTGAAATATATTTATGACATAATTTCTGCACATACAACACAGTAATACTGACAGTTGCAAACATGTAATTGCGCGGGAAATGTTTCCTTGTCGTCTTTCCTATTGATAGTCGTATCAATAATATTAATTTTATGATACATACGCAGTATCTACAATTTACTTGTCGACGAGAATTTAGGTAGATAAAATTTCTAATTAGTACTAGAAAAGGCTGGAGTTATGAGGAAGTCTTTACTGCGTATTAATAATATGTGTATCATTAAATGTTTGTAAGTAAATTACCATACCAAGTAAAATATAAGCAAACCACGTAATTCTATGTAATCAGTGATTACACACTCAGGCGTACGGAAAATCCCGTCGTAATCCAAGTGTACTTACATTTAATTTCTTGTCTTCAGGTAAAACAAAAATATTTTTTATGTTTTTCTGCCTTAAGATCTAATTTCTCTGAGTTAGGTTAGGTTATTATTTTTATTTTATGTATTAGGAAATTCTTATCTTTGATATTCCATACAATAAGACCCGCCTTGAAGAAAAAACCAGAAAAAAATAAAGTCGACCTTCACGACTTTTTCAACACAACCGTGTGTCTAACAGTATTCATCACTGAGGAATATCCGACATATTATTATTAATACACAGATCGCAATCTTTTATTAAAGTATAAAATGAAGTTGCTTTCATTCGTTAAGGTTTACATATTTAAAACTACGCAACGGATTTTATAGTGGTTTTATTATTATTATTTATTTTATTTTATTTCAAATCTCCCTGTACGGGGTAAAATTTACTGAATACACGGGCCATAGCCAAATGTAATCAGAGCTTAAGTGATGGTGTAAGTTGATGAAACTGAAGATGTGGTTAGGAATTTTCGGGTAAGTCTGCAGGTGTTTAATATAACTGCTTTTTGGAGTAGGTGTAGTAAATGTTGGGGTATTCCTAAGACATCTAAGCTATGTTGAAGGCTTTTAGGTATTATTCCGGTTGAAGATATTACTATTGGAACTATGTGAATGTTTACAGCTCGCCACTGCCGTTTCAGTTCTATTGCCAGATCTTGATACTTTGTGAGTTTTTCAGCTATTGTTGATTGGATATTATGAGTATTTGGAACTGCTACATCTATTAGATAAACCGTTTTCTTTACTTTGTCGTGAAGTGTGATGTCCGGTCTATTGAAGTGAATAGTCTTGTCTGTTATTATCGTCCTGTCCCAGTATACTTTGTGGTTGTTATTTTCTAGTACAGTCTCCGGCTTGTATTTGTAATACGGTGTCTTTTTGTCTATAAAGTGGTATCTATGGGCAATATGTTGGTGTACTATTGCAGCTACTTGGTCATGTCTGTGTTTGTAGTCACTTTGAACTAAAGATTTGCAGGCTGAGGTTATGTGTTGAATGGTTTCGGGACAGGCATGGCAGCGTCTGCAAGTGTCTGAGGTGAGATTTTGTGCACGTATTATATGCTTTTGGTAGTTTCGGGTGTCGATGACTTGATCTTGGATGGCTATCATAAATGCTTCTGTCTTCTATTCTATTATTATTATTATTATTAACTTTATTGTACACCAGTTTACAGTACAAAATAATATACAGAATATACACTTAATCCCTACTAATATTATAAATGCGAAAGTAACTCTGTCTGTCTGTCTGTTACGCTTTCACGCCTAAACCACTGAACCGATTTTGATGAAATTTGGTATGAAGATATAACTGAACTTGGGAAAGGACATAGGATACTTTTTATCGCGAAAATAAAGGTACAAAATTACAAGGGTTTGTAATATGGGACGAAAGTTTGTGTCGAAGTTCCTTATTATTAAACATAAAATCATGTAAGATTGTTTAATCTACCCTTACTGTGTCGAGCGATATAAACGAAATCCACGCAGGCGAAGCCGCGGGCGGAAAGCTAGTATACAATATACCTAATATATATAAAAATATCATATACAGAGATCAATATCTGGTCTTACAAAAGGCGGTCTTATCGCTCACGGCGATCTCTTCCAGACAACCTTTAAGTAAGGACACTTTTATAATAAAATTTTGGGTTGTCAGTGACGTACTTTGAACAAATTTGTGATACGATAATACATAAGGTCACTAACATATTTCATCACAGTTTACATCCCACTGATATACATTAGTACTAAAACAAAAAAATAAACAAAAAAATAAAAATAAATAAATAACAATAACAATAAAAGAGTAATAAATCAATCATATCACTACTACAATTACACACCATCATTAGACTCACAAACCCTCACAAACATTTACACACAATAAATAAATAGATTATCTACACACAATCTTTTTAACAATGACACATTCACTACAGTAATCAGTTCCCTGACAGTCCCTACACAGCCAAGTAATAATTGGTGAGTTTTTTTTTAAATATTTGCAGAGACTTGGCTTTTCTTATTGTCTCAGGCAGATTATTCCAGAGTCTAACGGCTTGTACCGAAAAAGACTTGTCAGTAAATTTTGTTTTGTGCATGGGCATTTTTAATTTTAAATTTTCCGATGATCTCAGGTGCCTACAATGTGAATTGTCAAGGAACTCAAAACGTTTTTTGAGATAGGATGGCGTATGTGGAAGGAACAGAATACTGTATAGGGTGGAGAGAATATGAACATTCCGGCGAAGGCGTATAGGTAACCATTTGAGCTTATCACGATATTCAGAGATGTGATCATATTTACGTAAACCGAATATGAATCTTATGCAGACATTTTGGAGACGCTCAAGTTTATTTAATTGTTCTTCGGTAAGATCTAGATAGCTAACATCACCATAGTCAAGGATAGGAAGGAGAAGGGATTGCGCTAGGGCGATTTTCGTGTTTATTGGAAGAAAGTTACGAAGTCTTCGCAGTGACCCCGCTGCAGCAAATAATTTTTGACTAACCGCACCAATCTGGGGAGCCCAGGACATGTACTTGTCCATACAGATACCAAGGTTTTTAACTTTGTCACTATATGGAATATTGGTCCCATCACAAGAGATAGCAGGCAGCTGTTCCAAATTAATTATGGAGTTCATCTTAGGACTACCTATAATTATCACCTGTGTTTTTGCTGGATTTACATTCAAGCCATACTCCCTACTCCAATTACAAATGTGCACTAAATCATTATTTATATCGGTGATAGCTGCACTCAATTTAGCCGGAGAAGCTTTGGTGTGGATCTGGAGGTCGTCTGCATAAAGGTGGTAGGAAGAAGATAACCGATCTGTGATGGAGTTGATAAAAACTGCGAAGAGTAATGGAGAGAGCACGCCGCCCTGAGGTACGCCCGCAGCTATAGTGCACCAAGAGGAATAGTTGTTTTCAATACAAGAGCGCTGCTGGCGGCCATACAGGTAGCTACGAAACCAGTCAATTGCTGATGGAGAGATGTTAAGAGAGCGCAATAGTCCGAGCAAGATATCAAAGTCAACAGTATTGAAGGCGTTGCTAAAATCGAGTAGAGCGAGGATCGTTAATTTTCCCTCCTCCATGCTGAATATGATATCCTCCGCAACATGAAGGAGTGCAGTGGTAGTACTGTGGCCGGGACGAAAACCCGATTGGAGAGGATTTAGGAGGCAATTACTTGAGAGAAAAGAGCTGAACTGCGTGTAGATAAGACGTTCGAGTACTTTAGAGAAGAAGGGGAGTATGGATATTGGGCGGTAGTCTGAAAGGGAAGAGGGGTTACATTTTTTAGGGAGAGGAATTATTTTAATCAATCAAGAAAGTTATTCAAGAGCAAGGTTTCTATGTTTAATAATTAAATGCCCTAGCCCCGAAGTCAGATCGGATTGCTAATTAAAAAAATCTGATCCATTTCCTCGTGTCACACCTTTTTTGTGGTACATGTAATTACTGACAAGTAGTCTGTTGTTTTTTCCTCCTTTCAATTCATAATATATTGTTTTTATTTAGTATTTGCTTACTGCTATCGTTATTGAATGAGAGTGTTTGAAATTAACGTTTTCCACACATAATAATTCAAATATTTAAATTGGAATCTTCACAAAAGCATAACTATTTATTAATCTGTGACAAAAGCCTCTTACGTGCCAGCGATTTTTAATGGGCTCATGGTACTTGTAATATTGAACCTTTAAATATTTTTTTTAAATTCATATGTGAATGTTCGTTGAATGTAAACGGTAATTACGTATAAATCAAAAATTTATGCTCATAACCGCGAGTGTTACTTTTACTCGAGTGAACTTGAAATAGAAGGAACTGGGATCTCTCTATCGTGCGAGGTCAATGGATTACTGTATTACTTTGTTAGTATTAATAAACATAGCCGTGACTGCTTTAAACACAGCGGCGTCTTTACCTATAGTGCAGGGTGTGCAATGCACACGGGCTGCAATGCTGCGCTGTTAGGGGCGCCCTAAAAGCACTTCGCCTTTCAACGAACATGCGCCTGTAATATGATGCTGGGCGTATAATTTCACCGCACGTAAAAAGAGGTTAATACGTGAGGTATACATTGAGGTCTAGGGCTTCGCTATACCTTAATTTTAAAAGAAATCAAACAAAATAAAGGGCGCTAAAGTACTGATTGTATACAGGAGCTAAGTACCTACTGATTGATAAGATTGAAAATTTTGTAATGCCTTTTTACACTACTAGAATGTAAAGTAATCTTCTATCATTGACAGATTAAGGTGTGAATTGCAAATTACGGTAATAATAGCTAGTTTAATTATGAGTGTTGAACGATTTTTTAATGAAATGAACATACGTACTAATTTCATAATGACCTCTGAATGCAGAAACACCTCACTGAGTCGCCATGGTGTGGTATATATATACATAAGGCTAACGCACAACTACACTTGTATTTTTCACACTACCGCAACTTTAAATTTACATCATCATCATCAATTGCATTAATAAAATACAAACATAAATAAACCCTAACCTAAATTGACAATAACTACAGGATGGACCAAAAGTTCGTTTAAATTAGAATCGGTAGCTGCGATAAGTAGCGATGACGGGGTGGGGCGGAGGGTCTACGAAGCGCAAAAGCGGCCAATGGGAATTCCGTACCATGGCGTCGTTTAGTGTTAAACAACTTGCGTTCTGTGTACGCGAGTACTACCGCAACAACGATTCTTCGTTCCATGTTGCAGCAGTGTCAAAATAGTCAAGGATCACATATGGATGATGTAACTTTTTTAAATAAAATCCCCATTCGTGTACTTTAATAATAAAAAAACAGTTTTTATTTCACATAACTAATTTCATTTAAATCATCATTTGAAATGTAAACGAACTTTTGGTCCACCTTGTACATTTTTTAAGATGTTCAAGCAGATTAATAACTATTATCATGCATAATTATCTACACGAAGACAGCTCAGATGGATTTTGCAAATTACAGTACTGAAGTAACAAATATATCTAAGTCATCATTATAGTTTAATATAATATAGTATAATGTAGTCATTATCCTAGTGTATAATGACTTAGCTAGTATAGTAAGTAGTAGCTACAGTAAGTTCAGTATAATGACTTTAGCTTTCCTAGAAGCTAGAAGGGTTCCTTTAAAGTTAAATAACTTGTAAACGGATACCTAAATAAAAATCGTCTTAGTAACCTCTCAATGTTTTTAAAAGACCTGTGACACGTTTGTTTTGAAATTATCTACGAATATCCCGAATAGCCTTTTTAGACGCCTGCGGTCTTTGTTCTGGAGAAAATAGTCCTTAAATAAAAATCTAAACTAAACGTGACGGCAAGATTTATTTTTAACATTTATATTGTTTACTCTAAACCCAATAGTCTTTTAAATGAAGTCCAAGCCAGGTCAAGTGCTTTTAGAAACTCTTAAGCGTAAATGTTTTTAGGTACCTACAATGAGTGAAGTTGAAAATTTTTCCAGTAACAAATTAAATGCTAGATGTTTATCAAACAGATTAGGTTTACAATAATAAAAGGAATATACAATGATAAAAAAGCTATATTTGTCTAAATTATTGCTTATCTATTTCCTCACTGCATTCCTGTATCTATATTTCGCTGACTGATAAAATATTGAAAACAATTTTTAATGATAGTAGGTATATCAATCTTATCAAAAATCACAATCCTTTATAAAACATTGAAACTAGTCGATGATTAATTAGTTTATTTTTTAACATCACAGCTGTACGTAATGAAAATTAGTTATCTTGTAACGGACATTGCCAACTAAGTATAATATTAAAAAATGTAAGTGATTTTTGTTTGTTACGCTTTGCTAATTTGCAGTTTAAGCAGTTTGTTTGTTACGCTTTGCTAATTTGCAGTTTAAGCAGTTTATCTGTAAATTTTAGTGTGACTTTGGCAGGTTCTCAGAAACAAAAATTGGATATACTCATGTCCCAATGCACCAGCATTGAGAGCACTCAAGCCCACTTGATCCTCCTCTCAGGAGAGGGTAAATTAAGGCCGTGTATGCTAACGCTGACCGAGTACGGGAAGAGTATTAGCAAGCCACCTTGTGACTACGTAATCTTAACGGTGGATATTTTTAAACAACCCGTAGGCCTCCAACTAAGCTTCAAAACGATCTTAAAAAAACAATTGGGACCGACAAAGAGGACATAACTGAGAGATATTATAATCGATCCCCACTTACTACGGTCCTGACACACCTTTGTTATGCCTCCTTTGAATCGTTTAAATTCATCAATCGCTGATCAATCATTCTTAATAATAGTAATTATTAAACAGACGACACGATAATACACGAACAGTCGTAGGAAAAACTGAGAGACAGTTTGTTCTTTATCAAAATGTACTTGGTTTGATTTGGCGCATACCTAACTCATTAAATTCTCTCATCAATGATTCGCCTTGAGTTTTAAATAAATTCCAACCCGGAGTCAAGTGCTTTGTTTGTTAACAACAAATTAATAATGGTATGAAATCATCAATTCAGGCCAAGTGTGAGAGTTTAACGATTTTCTAAATGAATTTAGATAAATAAAATGTAAACTTTGTGAGCAGAATTTTTCTGCTAAGTGTTAGGACAAGGAATTATAATTCCCAGAGAAACAAAATGAAATGGGAATATGTAACATAAACAACATAACACAACAACAACAAATATAACTAAAAAGTATAACATCGCACCCACAATAAAAAAACAATAATCTTAAATAATAATCGTCTATTGTTGTATATTTATTTACTTATAGAAAAAATGCGGTAGTAGGTACGTATGTGTGTTTTAAAATATAATAAGTGCATACTTTGAATGGAGCACAATATTATTTTTCTAATCCAAAATTTAATTGGTTTAAAGTTTATTTTATTTTACTGGGTTTAAGAAACTTTATTCTCATAAAGTATTACAAATTCACTTACATGAGAACACATTTTACATGAGAACACATTTAAAGTTAGGTATGATTACCATGTTAATTAATTTGTAAATTGTTTGATGATTTGATTCTTTTAATAATGTAGATGTAGAGTTTATTTTTGTACCAATGTAAATAGTACTTTTGAGTCGGAATATATTATGTGGTCTACTGTGTCAGTTCTAAAGGCATATTTTTTTTGTTTCAGGTATTCATACGAAACTTTGCAAGAAACCGCAAACTTCTTGCTGTCTCGAATTCCGGAGACACCCAGCATCGGCGTAATATGCGGTTCTGGGATGGGTTCGTATTGGAAAGAGGGTATATATTATTTTGCTTTTACTATACAGAGTTAGCAAAGAGAAATATATTATGTAGATTTTTTTTACTGTAAACGGGACTTATTCGCGATAAAATTAAAAAGGTTACGATACCTTCTACTTTCCGACGTTTCGAACGGGTTATACCGCTCGTGGTCACGGCTAGACTGAATAAATCCTGTATCGCAAATAAGTACCGTATACAGTAAAAACATGAGTATGTGTGAAAGTCTAAAAACAGTCATATGTAGAATGGTTCTAATAGAAAAATGAGAAAGAGAAAAAATTAAGTCGATTTCTGACCAAGCACAGTAGAATTCTGGAAAATCAAAATGTTACCACGACTATTGTTTGAACACTTTCTGTTTTTAGCAAGAGTTGAAAATAATGAACTCTTGCATAAATAAAAACAGAAAGTGTGTATTGGTCAAACATATATTCATTAAAATGAACTCAACATTTTCCTGCTGATTAATGAGAAACTCTCAATGAATGGTTGCACTAGTCACGAGACCCCAGTAATGATTGATGAATTAATGTTTGTCTGAGACTCCAAGTACATCAGCATAACTGTAAATGTACTTAATCATCATCAGCCTATCGCAGTCCACAGCTGGATATAGGCCTCTCTAATTGATTGTCTATCGTCCTTTTTAAATTAACTTCTATAATGAAGTCTCTGTAACATATTTAGAAACTTTGACCTCTAAATAAATTTTGTAGATACTAAAAATACTCATTTATATAGAAATTAGCTGTCTATAATGCCATATAAATAAATAAATACATTTTATTCTTAATTTGACTAAGTTGCCAATCGAAATAAATGATTGACTTTCAAGTTCTACATACTCATTTCATGTTTATTTTTCTCTTTACATAGCTCTGTTCGAAGCTCTGCACTTTAAGCGACATAATTTAATAGCACATTAGTTACTAACAAAAAACTATTAATCATCGTCTTATGTACTAATTATTTGTAAAATAGCTTTTGGCATTATATATTTGGTGTGGTGGGCGTCGTTTGTATTCTCTTCTTTTTTTTCTTAAGTAAATAAAATACTTGTTTCAATTTTTTTACTCTTACTTCAATTCTTTACTGTGTTTTTGTAGTAGTTACTTAGTACACACTTAGTTAACTTATCGTAGCTAAACATTATTTGTCTAATAAGATTGCCTTTATGTAGGTTATATTTAAATAAAAATTAATAGAAATTCGAGATTTTAAATAAATAAATCAATATTTCGGACATCTTACACACAACAATATCTAGTCAAAACTAAGCAGAGCTTGTATTATGGGTACTAGACAACAGACATTAATACATAAACATACATTTTTTTGTAAATACATACATATTATACATATAAAACACCCAAACACCCAAACACTCAAACATTTGGTCCGACCTGGGAACCGAACCCGAGACCTCTTGATTAGCAGCCACATACGCTAACCACTAGACCAATAAGGCAGTCATTTTACTTGTATATTAAAGTTAGCTTTTGATTATGAAACACATGAAGCATCGTTGGTCAATTTCACATTCTTTCCTAATCCTATTTTACTTAACTTATCTTCAAAAGTAATTTTTCAGCAGACTATAAGACTTAAATCAACCTGACCATATCACAGTTCTGCACATATTTCAGATTTTTAGCACATTAAACACTTTATTTTCTTTTCTTCATCAGGTTCCTTGGCAGAAATAATAAAAGATGACGTACGCATCCCATACGAAGATATACCAAACTTCCCAGTGAGCACAGTCGAAGGTCACCACGGCCAGTTGGTGTTCGGAAAGATTGGCGATGTAGCTGTTGTAGCTATGCAAGGACGGTTCCACTACTACGAGGGATATCCACTTTGGAAGGTATGTCATATTCAGAAATTGTTTGCTAGATCTGGTAGAACCTCTCGAAAGCACGATTAGCTCCTTTCTTCTTAAAAAGAAATGTAATTATGGCAGTTGACCGTGTTCTTACTGTGCAAAATAGTTTAATTGAATAGAACGACAAATTATTTATTGAGGTAGGTTATAAGCTTTTACGAGCTACACGTCGCAACATATTAATGAGTCAATTTACTTAGTTATTTTACAATGTATGTTTATAATGAATGACCTACTGCATGTAATCTTGTATTCTTAATTAACTAATTTTCTTTAAAGTAAGTCACGATTGGTGAATGACTCCACTTTGTGCCACTACAACTATAACCAGAGGGAAAGGTCCTTCATTTTCTTTTAGTTAATTACAGTCAGAAATCTGTTTCGCCATGTGTTTAAGCTGAAACGGATCAAAACTACATTTTTAAATTACTACATTCTATATCTGTTTAAAAATATTATGATATTTTGTAAAGATCTAAATGAATGTTAAGTTTTTCATACAAAAACTACTGAAAAGATTTACTGAAACTTCATAATATTACTTACTACGGCAATTACGATAACCGAGCAGTACACGGTCGAGGGCGGGAGCAAAAGATAGTTTCAAAATAAAAAATTAAAGCTAAAGTCAACAACGTCACAAAACGTGACTAGCTGCAGTTGTGTGACAAGGGGCGTGGACCGCGTGGGCGATGCGATGATAAGGTCAATTTGAAGGTCAAATCTCATAACAAAAATTTGTCCAAAATTCAGTACTTTCGATTTCACAAATAGGGTTGCCACCTTTTTTTTTCGCAAATAAAGTACATTGCTTATTAAAAGCAAAAAAATAAAGTACACAGTGTCAAAATAACGGATAATTTATTTTTCTCTACTATTGTATTTAAAAACGTATTTTTTTTTGCTTTTTGCAAGTTGTATTAAATTATTATCACTGCTAAACAATGGCACAGCACCTTTACAGTCTATATTTAAATTAAAGTAAATAAGTAATTCATTTTTTATCAGATTCAAAGACTCTTTATTTCTTTCGTCTCGCCATTTGCTATTCATTACAGAAAAAACTCTCTCTGTGAATGCTGTTGTGGCTGGAATTGATAGTAAAAATAAAATTACTTTGTACAAGTTTGAAAAATTATCATTAGACTTATTTAAATACTTGCTGCCATTTTTGTGCAGTAGATAGGTAGCATCTGTGTGTAAGCAGTAAAATAAATTATTTTTATTAATATCATCTAATACATTTTGTATAGCATATGGGCCCAACACCTCTGTAACTAGTGCTTCCATTTTCGTTCTAGCTAGATGAATTCCTGTAGCTGAAGTTGAATTGTTATAAATAATTTTACTCAACTTTATAGTAAAATCCATGCTATTGTAGGACAAAATATGTTTTACAGTGTAATATGTTAGGGCTAACTCAGCTGCAACAATATTTTCTTTATCACTTCAGAATGAAATTTTAGAGGATGTGGAAGCAGAAGAAGAGTCGAGAAATTTCTTTAGTAGTCCAGACGTTCTCTTCATTTCTAATTTTACTTGTGTTGTTTTCTTTGCTGGTGTTGTTTAACCCGAAAATAATAAGAAGAATCCCTTCTCCTTATCCATCACCATCAGTCACCATCAAATAATCATGCTTTTAAGGTTGTTATGAAAAAAAAATATATTTATTTTAAATCAAATCAAATCATTTTATAGCACAATTTCGATATCACAATAATATATATTGAAGAAAAATACACAATATCACCACATTAAGCCATTGACTGGAATGCAAAATTTAATAAATTTAAGTGGAAATTAGAAATTAGTAGTAAGTAAAATTATGAAGTTTCGGCACCAATCGATAAAGTTTCATATTACGCAAAAATACTTTCGACCAAACTTTTCGAATCCCAGAAAAATAAAATCACGCGAAATAAAGTATTTTCGCGTACTTTATTTTTCTCATAAAGTATAAAGTATAATTAACTTAAATAACGTACAATACTTTATTATAACGTACGGGTGGCAACCCTATTCACAAATGACATACAATATATTTTCATAGAAGGCTAGCACTAGCACTATATCGATTCAAGTTTTCGACACAATACGATATAATCACGTTATTAGTCGACGTGGGATGGAATGGCTAAAACTTTAGCTTTTTATGACACTTGTAAGAACGACAGTAAATAGGATCTGAATTTAAAATATATTGATAATACGAGAATTAATCGTTTTATGTTAAAATAAGGTAATTTTGAATGTTAATTTTTGTCCCGAGCGTGTCCATTCAAAGGTTGACTGGATGTTTTTAGAAATAAAACGTATTATATACGTTGGGCATGTTTTTTGTCATTTTAGACTACAATATTGATGTACAAACCTTAGAATAATTACACAATTCTAAGGTACCTACATTGTTTTTTGATTGAGTTCTCATCTTGCTGTATTGCGTTATTTAGCGTTAATTAGCTTTGTAAATTACCTTGACGTTAATTTTGTTTAGAAATGTATTTTTTAAACTTTTAAATAAACAGATCTGTGTGTAAAATTGAAATATGAAACACCTGGAAATGTAAGCACCAATTATGAATGACTACAATGTGATTTGTTATGTGTTCTTGTACAAAAGAGTAAATAACTTCAACAGCCAACTGTGCATTTTAATATATGTTAATTAGGTACATACATACTTATTACCTAAAAGTTACGGTGACTGAGTATCAATTATTTTAAAGGTCATACAAAAATAAATCGTATAGGTATACAGCCACACAGTTACTAGATAAAGAAGTATATTTAGTACCTACTTATTTGAAACAAACAGGTATCATATCAATATGCTAGTTATTTATTAAATTACGTAACCTAGTTGATAAATTATCATGTTACAGTGACACCTATTAGATCGAATAATATTTACAAGTAATACGCTCTGAATATTTAATTAAATAAGTGGACAAACAAAAAAATATTTAATCTACGGAAATAATAATGAATGTATTAAGAAGCAGCTGATGCAAGCGCCTCGACCCCCCGACCAGGGTTATCAGTTGTTGTGAGGATCTCGGAGTATAATGAACTAGATAAAACATTCAACGAACTTATTTTGAATAGCTTACATGACAAATAGAACGTTTTGTAGAAATGAATACAAAATCGTTGAAATGGACAGGACGTATGTGGAGAACGAATGCAGAGAAATGTATAACAGGTTACAGGAAATAACGGCTACTTTTATTTAATTTTATTTTGAATTATTTAATTTTATATATTATTTATTTTATAATTTTGTGTATTAAATGTGTGATTACATTGTTTCAGTGTTGTCTCCCTGTGCGTGTAATGAAACTAATTGGTGTAAAAACACTGATTGCAACGAACGCGGCCGGTGGTCTCAACCCTACGTATAAAATTGGTGATGTAATGATTGTTAGGGACCACATTAATATGATGGGCTTCGCGGGAAACAACCCACTACATGGGCCCAACGATGAAAGATTTGGGCCGCGATTCCCGCCCATGAACAAGGCGTACAATTACGAGTTTAGAAAAATTGCCAAAGAGGTAAATTTATTTTTAATATTTTTTTGTCTATTCAAATATTTTGTATTTACAAATATATTGATTGAAGCAATAGAAAGTTAAAATTTATAGATGGACTCCTGACTCAATGGTAACTGAGAATGTTACAATATTTCTATGTGTGCGAAAGTTATGCTATCCTAGCCAACCATAAAGCCAACATTAAGCAAAAAAAATTGAACTCATTTAAAAATAAATATCTAATATATAAAATTCTGGTGTCGCTTAATTTGTTGCAAAACGCCTCCGAAACGGCTGGACCGATTTGTATAAAATTTTGTGAGCATATCAGATAGGCCTGAGAATCGGCCAATATCTATTTTTCATACTCCATACTAGGATACGAGCGGAGCCACGGACATCAGCTAGTAGTTTTATAGAAACATGCTTACAAAAGTCAGTTACAACACTGATTAAATTTTCAAAAACCTTAAATACCTCTTGTTTGATTGAAATTGCCAGAATTTTTTGGATTTCATCAAATTTGTAAACAGAGCAAAAATAAGGCGTGTAAATACATTTTTTTAGATAAAAGGTTATCATCATGCCATCTGTTAAAATGTCAAGTCTTATCAAACTAATGACGTCAAATAGTTTAGATTTTTTCGCCCCAGGTTTTATTTAAAGATACATAATAATATATTTAACTAGCTACACAAAAACACGCTTTAAAACGAAAATGAACAGATTTAAATATTTTAACTAAAAATAATGAAATTCTAGTACGTGCCATAAAAATTGGTTTTATATTAGTTTATCAGAATAATTATTGATTTTAATGAAATTGTGATTTTATTTAAGAATAAAATATTTACAGCTTTCAACATGATAAACCTCGGTACTATTAAAATCACATCAACCTATCGCAGTCCCCTGTGTAAGCCTTTCGATTGCATGCTACTTGGTTCGAGCTTCCTTTTCACATCCAGCTCCTACTATAATTATCACAAAATTAGGCTATAACTGTCCATAATTGGACGTAGACCTCTCCTTAAAAAGGAAGTTTAGACCCATCCCGCGAAGGTAAGATGGGTTGAAAGTATACGTTTTGGGTCAAGTTTCCCTTAGTAGTTTTTGTTTTTTATTTTCTGTGTAGTTATCTCGGCTGTTACGAGACCCACAGGAGACCCACCACCCGAACGAATTTCTGTGTTGTTGTAATCAAAGTATAATAAACTTACTATATGCGGGATTGCAGAGAGTTAATAATCAAAGACTGAACTGTAATAAATTATAATCAAATAGGTCAATTATGATAGATCTCGTTCTTAAACTTTTTATTACTTTGACTTACAATCTTGAAACAATAATTAATCTTCTTTATTCTTTATGCGAGTGACGTCAAGACTTATCAGTTCAAGATCATATCGGATTTACATCATAAATGCCCTTTAAGCATGCTATTTGTAAAATATGAATCGAGCCTTTGTAGCATAAATTTTTATTCGATACTGTCGGCAGTGGTAACTTTCGCCAATCGATTCAAATCGATGAAAACTATAATCGATCAAACAAAATAGTCCTTAGACCTAGTCCTAGTTTTCCAGTCCTGTTTGATGGCTAGCGTTACTCGTGAAATTTTCTTACAATCGTCTTCAATCATTTTTCATATGTCGAGGTTTTGTAGTTTTGTGATGTGTATACATTTTATACGAGTTTTGTTTTAATTTTACTTTACCTAACCTATACGCCATACGTTTGGGTTCACAGAAATCACGTGTATTAAAATACTATAACCTCTTACAATGAAGGCCGTTAGGTTTTTTACCAAATGAGCTGCGCAAGTTGAGCTTTTACATGTCTATTATTTTATATTTTTTTGCAATAAGGAACAATTGATGTAGATTGGGTCGTACCTGCGGCATGCGATTTATGCGCTCCGGACGAATTTGAATAGTCACATACATTTTGTATGAAGCAGTTTATGTTACTCAATGCATAACTGTGTCAGAACCGGCCACCGGGCCTGTCTACGAACATAAGACGCTAGCCTCGACCCGGTCTAATATAAATATGCCCTCAGAAGAGAATTGAAAGCCTTTTTGGTTGTGAAGACCCCTTAACATATTTACTTGGTAAATACTTTAATATTACATAAAAACTGAGAACCATATTATAATAATAATATGGTTCTCACTTCTCACTAACCATCAAAATTGCGTGCTCACTTTATAGGTAAGACTAATTTTTAAGCAATCTCAAATTTGTTTCGGGTTGTAATTGCTTATTGGATATTTTAGTTACTAAAATTGCTACACCTATCTACTGCTATTGTTAGAGTTATTTCTATGAAGTTTAAAAATGTTCAGATTTGTTTTATAAAAAAAGTTCCGTTAAAAATTTCCGACGTAGTGCAATTAAAATGTGAGATAAAACATTCATATAAGTAATATGCATTTTAATAGATAGTGCGATGAACGAAGATGAGCTCTCTCAAAGACGTTCACTCGCCTCTTCATTAATCAGAGTAATTGTTAGTTGGTCCGTCTCAGTCAGTATCGATACCATTTACTTCTTAGAGGTCACATTTTTATCAGGAATTTTACCTCATGTAGATATTTGACTACACAAGAATCTTTAGGTATTTATTAATAAAGTTTCTTCTTTGATCAATTGATAATCTATACATATTTACTGTCGAAGTAAATGTAGAGATTTATTTATATGCATTTTGAATAAATTGGAGGTTTTGGCCTACTATACCACACTGGCCAGACGGGTTGGTAAGGGTTTGTTTCAAGTTTTCCTTCTCTTGACAGTGATGTTAGCTGCTCATTTTGTTCCTTTAGTCACCTCTTACGACACCCATGGAATAAATAGGGGTGGTGACACTTTGTATTCTTAATCCATCACCACACGGACATAGTAGGCCAAAACCTCCTTACAAAGGAGAGGCCTATGTCCAGCAGTCGACTGTTAAAGGCTGTTGATGATGATGAATATATTGATTTAAAAAACGTGATTTATTATTTTTAATAACAATTTAGAGAAGGGCTTAAAATTAATAGTATAGAATAAACTTAGGTATTTTTATTAGGCATATTTAATATTACATAGGCAATAAACGTAGACTTTAATAACTTATTAAATTAATTTTGAAACAAATAAGGGTATTGTAGGTTCCTTATCTATATTTACGGAAATATAAATAAATATTCATAATATGTTTATCTGAGTTCTAGAACCCTTTTAAAGCATAACGGAAGTAATTACACTACATGTTCTGTCTCGCCTTTCGAGTAATATGAATTATCTTTTCCATTCTGACCTCCATCAAATGCCTATATTTTTTTCTTTATGTTTCAAGTAACATATTCCTTATATTAACTGCACGAATGGCGAATTGGTTTAAGCGATTACCCCACTCCTTCCTATTGCGTTCAGTGTCGTGAGTCCGATCACAGTCCCATCTTGTGAATAAGAGAGACAATTTTGTGTTATCCACAAATAGTTGATCTCAGTTTGGGTTTTCTGGTAATGAACGTTCATGAAACGATTCATGTACGTTCGTTGTGTCAGACGCGACACAGTATTATTTGCTAGGAGTACCTACCTACTAAAAAAAATACATTACTTTTGAAGGCACGAAAAAAAATTATTTTGAAAATATAATGTTTTGCCTTTTATCAGGTTGATTATCACAATACTTAATATAATTAAACTAATTTTAATGTTCCAGGTTGCACACGAGCTAAGTATGGAGAACATTATCCGCGAAGGAGTTTACACGTGTCTCGGAGGGCCTAACTTCGAAACTGTGGCTGAACTGAACATGTTGAAAATGGTAGGAGTAGACGCCGTGGGCATGTCTACCGTTCATGAGGTAAGCTATGGTTTTTTCTTCTTTATATATATATTAGCTGCCAACTACAACAAATAAGGATTCCTTTCGCAAATTATATTGGTTAATGAAATAAAAAAGTTGTTGTTGAAGCACCTTTGCCAATAAAAAAAATCTGTTTAATTCAGGTAATCACAGCAAGACACTGCGACATGAATGTATTTGCGCTCTCTCTCATCACAAATGAGTGTGTGACGAGTTACGCTGACGACGCTGGCGAAGCTAATCATGAGGAAGTGTTGGACGTTGGCCGCATGAGACAGGATATCCTCAGGAAATACGTGTCAGTACTCATAAATAGGTTCTCACAAATTGAGACCAATCCCTGAACTTAAGATAATATAAATAATTGAAGTACGCAATACAACATCTCAACTGTACAGAGGCAGTAATGTCACGAACATTCAAATAAATTAATGGAGCCTTTTGACAGTGACAGCAATGAGTTGCTACAACATGTAGGTTCTCATTACTTACTAACAGATTTTCCTGTGACTACTGATCTATACATAGCTTATTGTTTATTTATAAAATCGAAATAATTTAACCGTTCTATTAATATTAATAGCTAAATGGCCTGGATTTTAGAAATAACTTTTTGTGTTTAATATTTTTAATTATAAGACAATTAGACATAGGTAATCTAATAATATAATAAAAGACAAATATAAACCCTATGTTGTTATAGGAAATAGTTTTAAGTTCTAAAATAATAATAAATACATTAAAATTAAAAATATATTTTATTTTAAAGTGAATATGTGAGAGTAATTAAAGATTTTAAAATAATTCAAATTAAGGTTCTGATAGGACCATGCGGTAAAACTTCTTTTCAAAGGAATAGCCAATGTCCAGTAGTGGAGATAGCCAAGTCCTTATATATACTATACTATCACTTATCTAAGACTGTTGGTGAAAATGATGCGTCAGCAGATAACCTATTCCAAGTAATATCAACCTATATATACAGTGCAACCTCGATATAAAAATCAGAAGGGAACAAGTAAATATTCGATGCATCACGTAATCGTTATACTGAGATTTGTTACATTAAGAGTACATGGGTTGGTCTAGAATTTGTTATAAATAGGTAAAAAATTATGTTTCGCTTTTCTGCGACTGATAAAAGAAAAAACCCGAAAATATAAGAAAAAAGAACCCGCATTAGGAATATACATCCTTCCTCTTACGTCAGGAATGCTTTTCGTACCATGCCATTCGTGGGGAAAACGAAGGGCGTGTGTGGGACTCCCGGGCAACCGGTCTACACACTAAGCCCCGCTCGGCAGTTGGGAGGTACACCAGGATTCAACCCGCCTTAGAAGACACCCCCGGCCGCACCGGGGGTGTCACCTATCTCGAGTTGTTTGCAGCGGTCACATTTCCCCAGCGATTTATTACGATTGGGGAGCTAGCGGCCTCTACCGCGTCCCCTTCGCGGCCTCATTCGAGCAGGATCGGCTCTTTCCCGATCCCGTCCTGCGGACTCCTTCTGGAGCATAACATTCTCACAGAAGAAGACCACTACTTCCCATCCCTCGCCACTTGACAGCATTGCTGCGATCAATGCTGGCGGTGAAAGGTTCCGTCCGACCAGGAAGTCAAAGGGTGGAGATCGCGTCAAGACCGTCAATGCCTCATACGAGATGGTGCGGTAGCCCCATACGATCCGTATGGCCTTCAGACGCTGCAGACTTCTAAGTTGAACCTTACAGAACCCGCCAGGTCCTCAGACAAAACGGGTGCCCCATAGAGGACCATGGATCGCACGACGCCCATACAGAGGCAGCGAACTTGGTCCCTTGGAGGAGTATACATCCCGTGTGGCGGGGGACTTAACAAACATACATGAAACGGACACAAAGAACAATCAGACTCAAAACAACAATTTGTGAATTACACAAAGTGTTGTCTCATGTGGGATTTGAACCCGCGGCACTTGGCGCAGTAGAAAGCGGCGTGGCGACCCCTTTAAATACTAACACTGCCAACCGTGCAGTCATGTTTATCGTTTCAGTCATTGCAATTGAATCGTTAACAATATTGACGAGCAGCAGTGTTTACATTACTTTAAACCAAACAACAATGAGTGTTGATTTTACGAAAAAAACATGTCTAAACCTGTCACGACAAAAATTACATAGTAATAGATTAAAGGTAATATATTGGCGGGAGCGTTATATAAAGGTTCGGAGTTGACAAAATTCGTTAATTAGAGGTATTTACCTACACTTTTTTGACAGTTGAATTTTGTTTTATAGAGGTTGTTCGCAAAAAATATTCGCAATGTGAAGGTATATTTTACATTGACTATTATGTTCAAGGAGGACTATAAAGAATTCGTTAAATTGCGGAAGTCGTTATATTAAGGTTGCACTGTATATCAAAATGTAAGCAAAGAAAGTAGGTATGGGTTGTATTGGCTGATAATATACACTCAAATGATTGTTTTTATACTATGTAACTGATACTGAAGATTAAAATAAACTGTCTTCATAGTGTAGAATTTGACTAGCTTTGATCTTACGAGGAAAGTTGCAAAGCTAGCTATCGAATGAAGAAGAGCCTAGGAAGCTAGGAACATTGAATTGACAAATTTGTACATTATTATAGTCTAACTAGCTGATGCCCGCGGCTCCGCTCGCGTTTTAGAGGTATGAAAAATAGATGTTGGCCGATTCTCAGACCTACCCGATATGGAGACAAAATTTCATACAAATCGGTCCAGCCGTTTCGGAGGAGTATGGCAACGAAAACTGTGACACGAGAATTTTATATATTAGATAAGTAATAATGGATTAAAAAAACACTTTTTAGTATTATTAAAATTAATGTAAATTATTTAACGTAACAAATCATCGTGCCAGCATTAACAAATATTAGAATGTACAATATTTGTGTTTAACTAATCGTTACTTGTAGCACTCACAATTTAAAGAATAAAAATCATTGATACGTCATGCCGAACACATGTGAGCCAGCTCATATTATGGCGATACCACGGACTCACTAAAAGACCAATATTAAAAAAAAAATTGTTGTCTTCTATATATTTCGGACATCTGACACACAACTAGCCCTAAACTAATCTGAGCTTGTATTACGGGTACTAGACATCTGATATCCTAATTAAATACATATAATACCTTATTTTGTAACTACATACATATTATACATAGAAAACACACAAACTCCGAAACATTGGTCCGACCCGGAAATCGAACTGGAAATCTCTTGATCAGCAGCCTCATACGCTAACCACTAGACCAACAAGGCACTTCATACCAGTTTACAGATATACAAAAAAAAATCGGCGAAGTGCGTGTCAGGTCACGCTCAGTAAAGGGTTTCTCAGTCACCCATACTGTAACGTGGATTTAAAATCGTATCCAATAAATAGTTAATTGTTATGTTTACGTATTAATGCGTTAATTTCGTGTGACGTTTAAGTAAGCGCATTTTACAAGTTAAGCTTCTATTACTCCCAAACTAACAAAGTCATTTAATCCGTTATAGTATTCCTTTAAAGTTCATTATATTGACCACCATCACGAATTTTTCCAGATTTTTTTGAGCCAGCCGTTTAGCTTTTAGAGGGGGGGGGGGTGATGCCCTGTTTTTACAAAAAAAAGCGGCCAAGTGCGAGTCGGACTCGCCCATGAAGGGTTCCGTAGCATCATATAAAAGTTTTTGTAGTTCGTTGTAACTTTCATCAATGTTTTATTAATAGTGTTTTGATTGAAAGAAATGTAAATTGCGGTTTATGATTTATGACGTATTAAAAAAAAACTACTTACTAGATCTCGTTCAAACCAATTTTCGTTGGAAGTTTGCATGGTAATGTACATCATATATTTTTTTTAGTTTTATCACTCTCTTATTTTAGAAGTTACAGGGGGGGGGACCAATATTTTACCACTTTGGAAGTGTCTCTCGCGCAAACTATTCAGTTTATAAAAAAAATATAATAGAAACCTCAATATCATTTTTGAAGACCTATCCATAGATACCCCACACGTATGGCTTGGATGAAAAAAAATTTTTTGAGTTTAAGTTCTAAGTATGGGGACCCCCAAAATTTACTGCTTTTTTTCTATTTTTATGTAAAAATCTTAATGCGGTTCACAGAATACATCGACTGACCAAATTTCAACAGTATAGCTCTTATAGTTTCGGAAAAAAGTGGCTGTGACATACGGACGGACAGACAGACAGACAGACATGACGAATCTATAAGGGTTCCGTTTTTTGCCATTTGGCAACGGAACCCTAAAAAGTGCCCCTTAAAGTGAAATTTCAACAAATCTAAAAATCGTCTAAGAAACCCTTTATTGTTTTTAAAATACCTATCTAATAATACCCCACACAATGGGGTAGTCGCTAGAAAAAAATCATCCCAACTTTACGTGTAGGGAAACTTTACGTGTAAACCAAAACTTATCGTTTGGACAGTAAGTCGACGGACGGACGGACATGACGAATCTATAAGGGTTCCGAGTCATAAGCTTCGGAACCCTAAAAACGAGTCATCCTTACTGTTCAGAATTGGGAGTACTATGCTATTTTAATCTAGCTAGCAAATGATGAAGAACCAAAAAAATCCTAGATTAAATATACCTATATAATTATACTGAGAAGGGCTGATGATGATGATATAATTAAAGGACTGAAGAAAACAACAAAAAACATTTTTTATAATTTATTGAATATAATAAATTAGTTAACGTAACAAGCAGTCAGTGTGACAACGTTAAAAACTATTATAAATGTATTAAGTTACTTTAAGTCACATTTCTGTCTAACTAATCATTACTTGCAGCAATTTCAATTTGACTACTAAATCTATATTACTAAGCCGACAGTAGCTATTTCTATTCAACATTTCATAAAAATTCATTGAAATAAGCCGGGAAAAAGTCAAGTTTCGGATCATGTGGTATATCACGATGTTACCACCCTATTTTGTTGTCTCCTGTACCAAAAAATGCATCAGATCTTACATAGATCTACAAAAACTTACAAATAAAAGATTTAGTTGACAATTGATCGAATAAATAATTAAGCACAATAATAAATTAGCAATATGTTGAGTAAACAAATAAATAAATAAAATTCTAACACAAAAAATGCTCTTTTTATTATCAGATTGCAAGCTTTAATACTCACAAAGCATATGAAGGTATCTCCGTTTGTAACAACCTACCTTATTCTTGGTACCTTATAATATTATTGCTCACAATATTTATATTTTTAAGTACCTTTTTATTCATTATATCTCTTGGTGACCAAGTTTTTATACTTATCAAC
This sequence comes from Phragmatobia fuliginosa, assembly GCA_932526445.1. Classification (NCBI taxonomy): domain Eukaryota; kingdom Metazoa; phylum Arthropoda; class Insecta; order Lepidoptera; family Erebidae; genus Phragmatobia; species Phragmatobia fuliginosa. Next base: position 10,806,672 of record OW052071.1, read on the forward strand.
TATTTTAGAGGATGTTTCTTAGGGAAGAGGTGTGCGAATTCTCTACAAGCTGAATCAATGTCCGAGTATTTATATGAGAATCCATAATCTAAAACTCTTTTCGGTATAACATTCTGACCTTTAGTCATAATCATGGCTCTTTCATGATTAAATAAGTAGTTTAATATTAACTCTGGGACTGGTATTATAGCTGGCCGTTTCAATGCTTTGGCGAAGGACTGAAACAAGTAAATTATAATATTTAAATCTAAAAGAAAAACAAAAAGAACAGTAATATATATATTATATAATAAGGCTAATACTATAAGGCTGAAGAGCTTTTTGTTTGTTTGGTTCAACGCGCTAATCTCGGGAACTACTGGGCCGATTTGAAAATTTTTTTCAGTGTTAGATAGCCCATTTATCGAGGAAGGCTATATATCATCACGCTAAGATCAATAGGAGCGGAGCACCAATGAAGAATGTTTCAAAATGGAGTTATTTTCCCTCTTGAGAGCTTCTGCTGCGTGCGCTGCGTAAACGGTTGAAGTTTAGCAAAAAAACACGTGTGACAGAATTGTTCCTCTTTAAAAGTCCTAAAAAAAGTCCGCGACAGCACATGTTTATCCTTTACGCCGTTAGTACACCTACGCATTCGTATGCGGCAGCGAAACAACGAAAAAACTGTCAGTAGTATGGCAGAATTTCGCATACGCTACGTCTCACTCTAGCACTAGGCTACATAAAATAGTTGCGTCCTTGGCGGTATTGTTTCGCAAGGAACTGCGAAATCGTCGTTACACAGACGCAGATGTTTCGCTAGTGGTGTTTCGCATCGCAAGGTGTTCGCATGCGTTCTGTCCTTGAGGACAGATTTTCTTACCATGGAAGCCGAAAATATTGAAATATTTTTCTTTGCGGAAAAACTGCTATGTACTGATGTTCCGCGGATATTTCGCTACCGCAGTAGTTTCGCAGTGATTCGCTGTCGCATACGAACGCGTCGCTGTACTAACGGCGTTAAGGTTGGCTCACTATAACCTTTTTTATGGGAAACAAATTACGTTCAATAAAAGACGCAGACGGGGCTGCTTGGCTGACCCACGCGTGTGTATGGTGAGTATATATTATTTACTAGCTATCTCAATTATTGCAGTAAAAAGCCGACTGTGTTGTTCTGATATATAAGCTATATTACTGTAAAGTTTCATCCAAATCCGTTCAGTTTTTGCGTGAAAGAGCAACAAACATACATTTATACATACATAGTCACAAACTTTCGTGTTAACAATATTAGAAAGGATATATCACTATACTTCATCATCATCATCAGCCTATTGTAGTCCACTGCTGAATATTGGATTCTCCCATTGCCCGCCATTCTAATCGATTTTAGGCTTCTCTCCCATTCAGCTCCTGCCACCCTGCTCAAGTCGTCACTCTACCAAGCCGGTTGGCGCCCTACACTACGTTTGACAGACGCTGGAGTGGTCCAGAACTCTTCTACCTCACCGTTTATCAGTCCTACGGCTAATATGGCTACCCTAGTTCTTTTTTATATATATTTAGCCACAGATAAAAGAAACACAGGAGATATGCAATTGAGGCGTGCCGCTTGCGAACGCATCTGGCCTCAAAGCGGCTTGATGCCATTTTCGGACATTAGTCGAATGCCAACTTGCGACGACTTCACTGCTCATGATTTTTGACAAAATGCCGCGTTGTTCAGCGATTGTTTGCAAAAATAACAGCTGTATTGTAAATTACAAGAAAGGTGGCATCTAATTTCGTATATAAGTACTATAATATTATAGTTTTTCATACTGAATTCATTAAAACATTTTAAAAATATGATGAAATACCAAATCAATCGTTTTCTTTAGGAACTAAAAACTTTTAAAACCATTGCTTACTTAGTGCGAATCGATCAATGAATCGGCTGGTCTAATAGCGCAATGGAAAAGTGTTTTATTGATACTCTCAATCACATGATAGTTTCGGGATGCGGCCGCTGCCGGCCGGCTTGTGTTAGAGATGTGTTGTGATATTTATGATTGTCGATATTTTATACGATCCTATTAAGTACGCATGATTATTAAAGATATAAATAAATTATAATATTATAATTATGTAAACGTAAAAAAAGTGTAAATAAAAAAGTTTAGATTTTTAATTTATTGTGGTACTCAAGCATAATTATACCATGCTTTTATTTTTAAAATTTTAGCTATCCGAAGGATCAAAAACTTAAAAAAATGTGGATAAATGCGACAGGAAGGGGTTCAAGCTGATTCGTAACAATAAATGGCACAATTTGCTGGCCCCAATAAATTTTCACCAATACCATCAATCGCCAATGATTAACCATTTAATAATACTAATAAAAGCCGTAATGGAAAAATATGCAAACGTAAGATTACACTACTGTACTAAGAACGCAACACCTAAACTGTCTAAGCGGCAAGTTTTAAATAAATATTTACATTTTACTGGTTAATTAAACCCTTATCAATAAAATTCTTGCACTTTTACCTGTGTTCTAGTCTAGATTCGATTCTGTTTCTTGGTAATTAGTTAGTTAATATTCCAATTATGATAAAACATCGCTTGTATAGAATATGTTCGAATTAAACTCCTGTTTAGTATTGCTTTTCACAGTCAATGAAATCTTTAGGAGAAAGAGTAGGTAATATAGCTAACTGAAGTTCAATCGATATTTTTCTATGATTGTCACTTAACATTACTAGTTGCATAATTTGCACACATGTGTGTTTATTCGGAATCCGTAGCTACAGGTAGATGCGCCGCCCTCTTTTTGAATGTGTTATATTAGTGGGTTTATTGGTGTTGCTGTAAGTTTCTTTGTGTGCGGGAGAAATACGAGCTTGTGTGCCGTGCTTACAATTTTTGGTTTTGTGTTAGTGAAGGAAGTGGGAGAAACGCGGAGACATCTGAACACGAATAAATTTGTGTCCAAACCTAATCTCCTGTGTTTCTTTTATCTGTGTATTTAGCCTACCAAAGTGACTCTACCCTGCCTGATGGAAAGCATGAGCAGAATCCAAGAGTGGGGGAAACCACACATCATTGCTGCGAATGCAAACAGTAAAGTATGGCGGCCCACACTACGGCGGCTTAGTTAGATGCTTTTTCACGCCCCGTTTAAAGGACCCAGGATCATAGTGGGAAGGAAACATGTGAGCTGGTAGTGAGTTCCAGCTTTTGACTGTGGAAGAGCCGGACCGTTTCATTCTAGTGAGTATTTCCTCAACCCTGAAGCGGTGACTGAACATAATAGAATACTTACTTTGGTAAAATGCTCGTTAGTGATAACATGTGGTGCCACTCCATTCAGCACACCCTTTATATGATCATTTTCTATAGCAAAGAGAATGAGTCGTATGAGATCTTGTATGTGAATCCACGGCAGATATTGCTTTCCGCTACCAATTGGACCCCCGACGCCAAAGTAAAAAGGCAATATCATATTCTTGATCATGCCACCCCAACGGCCAAGTACCACGCCTGAGCGAATTATCACCTGTAACATTTTTATCATTTTTTTATCATTTACTGCACTTCTTATCTAAATAGAAAAATCATATCATAAATGTTACTTTTATCAACCGCCTACTCTCTCCAGATATGACGGCTAGCAACATGAGACGAAAATACATGAATTTTATTTATATACTAGTTGACCCAGCGAACTTCGTACCGCCCAACTTTAAAATTCCAGAACTTGATCGCAGCGCCACCTACCGGGTCCAATTGCGAATCTAAACCATTCCCAGATCCCCTTGAACACACACAAAAATTTCATCAAAATCGCTCCAGTCGTTTGAGAGAAGTTCAGTGACATACACACTCACAGAAGAATTATATAGGTATATATAAAGATTAATTTTAAAATCTTGTATGATAGGTAGAATTTAGTCGCAGTCTACCAGTAGAGAAATTGGGCAATTAGCAATTGAGGGCTATAGATTCAAAAGCGCCTGTATCCCATTTCAAGCTTTTATTGTTTTTTCAACTGCTGGCAATAATATTCTACTTCTTACACTGTATATTAGATTAGTTTAGTTTTATAAATATAATTTAATATCAATCCACCACTTTATTCTATTCAAATATGTTTTTAATAACAAGTAGTAGTACAATAAATGGTTTTAGTATTATTCTGGAAAAAAATAAAAAGTGGATAGAAGCGGTTTTGAATCTATACCCCTCAATTATACGATTGAATAGCAGAACTAGGACGCAGAAGGTCCACTAGTCTATGTTGTTCTATTCTAGTTGGCCTCTAGAGATACATGCTGAGATAAGGAAATAATCAAAATATGGTAAACTTACAAGCCTACATGGTTCTTCAACATTTGCGGCTTTTTCCCACTCGACAGTAAGTCTAGAGAAAAAATCCCTTCCAGTAGTAGGGCTGCTCTCGTCATATACTTCAGTTTCTGAAGGTTCATATGCTCCAACACCCGTAACCAAAACAAACACTTTTGGTTTCTCCACACTTTTATTGATGGCTGCTGTTAACTGCTTAGTTGTATATACCCGAGAATTATGGACATTCTGTTTAAATCTGCAATGCGAAATCGGACATGACCAAGAGCCCAGAGCCGCCAGACCTACGTCATTAGTGCAAAGCTGAAATTTTCAGGATTATTAGTACAATGTCTTGTTAAGATGTATGTGTACCCATTAGCTTGAAAGCGGGGCCGTTTCTGAGATAGCGCGAAGTACAGATGGATAAAAATCTTACTTACCTACGTTAAAGGTACAAAGCTAGTAGTTACATATTTTTTCAAGAATATTATTTAAAATTAAAATTCATTACTGCCAGACACTTTCCGTGGGCCATTACTTCTGCCAGACGTCTTGAAAGTTGTGAAAAAATTAGGTAAACTACGTTATAGTAGCAAACCTAAATTTTATACAATTATCTAAGGTACTATTTTAAGACCCTTTGTATGCGGCCGAAGGGCCTATCATCCCCCCAGACATATATTTGTAGTAATTAGGAAGCTGAGGTATATCATCTTTGGTATTATTTCAAGAATATAATTGTAAAATATTAAATGGTTTTTACACGCTTTTTGGATTGGTCATACAAAGGGTCTTAAAATAGTACCTTAGATAATATGTATAAAATTCAGGTTTTGCTACTATAACGTAGTTTACCTAATTTTTTCACAACTTTCAAGACGTCTGGCAGAAGTAATGGCCCACGGAAAGTGTCTGGCAGTAATGAATTTTAATTTTAAATAATATTCTTGAAAAAATATGTAAATACTAGCTTTGCACCTTTAACGTAGGTAAGTAATATTTTTATCTATCTGTACTTCGCGCTATCTCAGAAACGGCCCCGCTTTCAAGCTAATGGGTACACATACATCTTAACAAGACATTGTACTAATAATCCTGAAAATTTCAGCTTTGCACTAATGACGTAGGTCTGGCGGCTCTGGGCTCTTGCTCTATATGTAAATTCCTGGATTACATTTAAACTCATAGTTTATGCATTTCTTCAACACACACGAGTTTTAAATGTTTAACATAATTCGTGTTTAGTAACATAGAGCTGTATTAACGTGGTCTAAGTGCCTTACACCATAGTTTGTGTAAGACCATAAAGTGTAGCTAATTTCGCTGAGTATTGGTATTTCAAAAAGATCGTAGTACTGTCATAAAGTATGTAGATGTAGGTATGTAAAAAAATTCAAACTTTCAACAAGAAATTTCAATTTTGGCATGTCAGATGATAATGGATAGGCCAGATTACGGGGGCCTAAGAGTAAGATGAAATGAATAATCAATAGTAAACACTAACCCAGGTGTCCAGGATTTCGTGAAGTCCATAAACTGTTGTCCAGCAAGATTCACGACTGCACATGTTTTCTTTGGAAGCCCATTTAATTCAAGCATTGGCCAGGAAATATTATTGGCACCAGGCATGCGAGCCACATTAACTACATTGTAACCTTTTAATGTGACAAGCTCACTTAAATGTTTGCCTATAAATCCTGTACCACCACCTAGAACAAAATTCATTGGTTTTCTTTTCATGAAGAATAGAATATACATAGAAGACATTCATGTCAATTTCTTCAAAGATGAGCAAATGCATATTATTATGAAACGCCAACACTTGCCGACTACATTTATTTAAATGTCATTTAGTTACAAGGCCTACTCGTATACTATTACCGTTAACCAGACGGTTTAGGATTTTTTCCTATCACTTCATTTGAAGATAATGTTTTAACCAAAAATATACATTAAAACACATTACACAGCGGAACGCGGTGATATTGGTCATATCACTACGCCATTTGAACGTTGAAGAAAAAGTAAGACGGTAAGGTAATGGTAGGAAAGGCGAGTGTTTCTTGAACCGATGGAGTATAGCAGCACTATATCCTAGACGAAGAACGTGTGTGGGACTCGCAACGAACCGGTCTACCCTTTAACTCCACGGCGGCCTACCTCAGCAGTCTGGAGGAGCTTCAGGGACGCATCAGCGTCAGAGTCCCTCTTGCCGTACTCTATGACTGACATTATCTGTTCAACCAGGTCTCGACGCTCGGACTCCCACGCAGTCCTCCAGGCTGGGCGGAGTTCCGGTCTAACCCATTTTTCTTTTTTATATATAGCCTACCAAAGTGACTCTACCCCACCTGATGGAAAGCATGAGTAGAATCCAAGAGTGGCAGAAACCACGCATCATTGCTGCCATTGTAAATGTAATGCAGACAGCAAAGTATGGCGGCCCACAATATGGCGGCTTAGTGAGATGCTTTTTCACGCCCCGCTTAAAGGACCCGGGATCATAGTGGGTAGGAAACACGTGAGCTGGTAGCGAGATCCAGCTTTTGACTGCTCGGCATAAGAAGGAAGAGCCGAACCGCTTCGTTCTAGTGCGTATTTCCTCCACTCTGAAGCGGTGACTTCCAATTCCGGCACGTGTTGTTCTGTAAAGGAAGGGAGAAGGAGGAACCAGTTGGAAGAGCTCTTCCGGACACTCACCATGGTAAAGGCGATAGAGGACCGCCATTGAAGCGATGTCTCTCCGCAACTGCAGAGGCTCTAGGAACTCGGTAGTTTCGGGACTGTCAATAATGCGGATTGCTCGCCGCTGCAACCGGTCGAGAGCGTCAAGTAAATATTGCGCGGATCCATCGCAGAGATGAGAACAGTACTCCACGCAGGAACGAACCTGGATCTTGTAGAGAAGACACAGGTGCTCCGGCGAGAAAAACCGTCTCACCTTGTTTGGCACACCGAGCTTTCGCGAGGCCGCCTTGGTGACGCTCTCTATGTATTCCCGTCGGTTGAGATCCCGGCAAGTATCCATACCCAGGATACCGAGCTTGTCCTGCATTGGGACGGGTTGTACATTCGCCTCTCTCCAGTCCTCCGGGACAATTCCTGAGGAATACGACAAGCGGTATAGGCGTGTCAGTACAGGAGACAACTCCGGTGCACAGTTCTTAAGAACCATCGCTGGAATACCGTCGGGTCCACTGGCTTTCCGGAGACCGCAGCTCCGCAAGGACATCCTTTTGCCGGATACGAATATCCCGCATTTTGGAGTCGCAGGTTGGAATAGTAGGCGGATTCACGCCACGCTTCGTCGATTCGGAAGTTAGCCGCAAAGAGATCAACAAGCAGTTGCGCTTTCTCTTGCGGCTAGTGGGCCAGTGTTCCGTCCGAATATTTCAGCGGTGGTAGAGAGGGCCGGCAGTAGTTAGCCTGCACGGATTTGGCCAGTCACCAGAACTTAGGACGATCGGTAGGGTGTGCGACGAGTTCTTGGCCGATCCGTGCAATGCGCTGGGCATCCACTCTTTTGTAAGCCCTCTTGCATTCCCTGGTGGCTTTATTGAACGCTGCTTTAAGACGATCGACGTCAGGGTCACCATGAGCGCGAGCCCTGGTCCATGCGCGGTAAGTGGATTGCTTATGTGCGACTGCGTAGGCGCATTCGTGATCGAATCGCATTGGTGGTATTGTGTAAAAGGGCCCAATACAGAGCCCTGAGGAACCCCGCAATACACTTTCCTTCTATTTTCCTGCCCGTTGTGATCGACAAACTTCACTGTCCTGTCGCGCAAATAGCCTAGGTCTCTATAACAGCCCGCAGGTAGGGCGAGGAGGCACCTTGTGTATAGACTTTCAAGGAATAATGTTGAATGTATCGGTGATATCATGAGCCACTGCTAATTTCGTCCTCATATGTCAGAGGCAAGAGGCATACATCCAACAGTGGATGCAAATATGCTGAGGATGATGATGATGTCAGATTGCATTCAGCCATAGGCAGAATTGAAGCCTGCTAATCATATAACTTTTGTACAAAACCAGTTTACCTATCTTTTACATTTTGTGGATTTGGACTCTCTCCAAATGTTTAATGAAATGCCAAGGTAACAAAAAATTTAAAAATACTGAAAATGATCTAGTGATTTACCACAAAGTTAAAATCAGAGGTCAATAATCATACAAAGTACATAATATGAAACAAGCTGTTGGTTTGTTTATAAATGATTAACTATATAAATACCTTTCCATATGTATTACTGTTTCTATGTAACTTAGTTTATGAAGCATATTCAAAAAAAAAATGTAGAATCTCATCTCTACAATATTCTTTGGAATACACAAAGTAATACACTACATGTTTAGGTTAATAAAAAATTATGTGCTAGTTTATATCCAACTGGGGTATGTCCAAAACTAGACTTTTAACACCTGTTTATGATGATGTTATAAAACTAGTAACTACTCATAAAAAATTGAAAATTGTAAGGCTATCTAATCAAAATAAGTCACCGTAGTAGCGTTGGTCTAGTGGAGTGCTCTAGCTAATATGACTGCTAATCAAGAGGTCTTGGGTTCAAATTCGCGTCGGGCCAAATGGTGTTTTTTGGCGGTGATTCACGCCCGTGCCTCAGAGAGCAGGTAAATCCTTCGGTCCCAGTTTTCATTAACATCTATCAATCATTATTGAACTGGTAGAACTAAAACTGGTTGAACTAGTAGCTGACCCCAAATAATATTTGGGAATAAGGCTAGGAAGAAGAAGTTGCATTCCCAGAATAAGGCTGATCTGGCTACCTTGCTCACTTGGAGAAAACAAATATATTTTTTTACTGATAAATTCAGTTAAATTATAGTGAAAAAACAAGGTATGCAACACACAAGCAATAACAGCAACAAAACCAAATCATTTATTTTCTTAACATGCACAACAATTAATCATTTTGACTGCCTTGTTGGTCTAGTGGTTAGCGTATGTGGCTGCTGATCAAGAGGTCTCGGGTTCGATTCCCGGGTCAGACCAAATATTTGTGTGATCCACAAATATTTGTTTCGGAGTCTGGGTGTTTTTCTATGTATAATATGTATGTATTTACAAAACAAAAATTATGTTTATGTATTTATATCAGTTGTTCAGTACCCTTAATACAAGCTCTGCTTAGTTTGGGACTAAACGATGTTGTGTGTAAGTTGTCCGAAATATTTATATTTCATCAACAGCCTTTAACAGTCCACTACTGGACATAGGCCTCTCGATTGAAAGGAGGTTTTGGCCTACTATACCACACTGGCCAGACGGGTTGGTATAGGGTTTGTTACAAGTTTCCCTTCTCTTTATATTTATTTAGTTTTAAATAATGTAAAGAGATATTGTGTGATAATTTATCATCAGTCTCTTTCTAGTTGTCCTGGCTAAGGCATGAAATAGATACAATTTTCAGAAATCTTCCTTTAATTATTTATTTACTTTAGCCTACCAAAATGACTCTACTCTGCCTGATGATAAGCATGAATAGAATAAAGGAGTACGGGTCACCATCCTCATTGTGAGTGCAGACAATGCAACATGGTGAGTATGGTGACCCACACCATGGCGGCCATGGCTCTACTTTAAAACTACACTATTAATTGCACTACAAAATTGCTTGATGTAAAAATATATGCATACTAGGTGCACACATTTTTTTTGGTTTTCAACTGTCATAAGTACTTATTTAGTGTTATGTAGGTAAATATATTTAACATATTTCCAAATCTCGTTTCTCTTCACATACATTGTGGCAATTAACGGGTTAGCTTATAAAAGAGTTCATTAGCATATGGTTATGGAATATGAAAGAGATAACACAAGACATAAAAGTTTCATAACTATTTGTTGTCTTATTTTGATACCGGCACCTATGTACCGGTTCTTGGTTATTACTCAAATAGAATTTTATAATTTAAGATTATTTTTTATTAATAACTAGATACTAAAGTAGAAAAGCGCTGGTCCAGTAAGAATCAATTGGTCCATTAAGATAGTAAAATCGAATCATACCGATTACAATTGTCCGGGCTGCCATTCTTATATAATCAAATTACAGTGCGTTCAGCAAAACTCATGTAGGCGATAACGATATAGCTTCCACGTGTAATAATTTAACTATTGACCAAATTCAATTTAGCATTTAAGTCACAAGTAAATTTTGTTTTCAATGAAATGAACCTGAGTGAGTACAAATTCAAAATACGAAATATCAGTCGGTGTCTCTGTGACATTGACTTGATTGACATGACATTCTGACATATGTACATAGAGGACACGAATTTGACACAAAATTTGTCTAAATACTGTGGGGACATCTCTTTGATAGTTTTTAAACGTGGTTTTTACTCTCAGTCTCAAACTTATATATAAAAAAATTAAAACTTTCATTGACAAACTTTATCATACTCATCATGAAAAAGTCATTACATAATTAAGGCAATACATACATGGCCACGCGCCCACGCGCGTATGCGCGTGGCAGCAGATCACGCGTGCGGCGACGGCGGAGCAGATCTGCCTTTTCGAGCAGATTTTACCGCGTCTCCGCGCCTGACGGCTTTGTACATGGCCCGCACCAAACTAAAGGCTACTTTCCATTTGGTCGTCGTCGTCTGTATTCTTTGCAATTCATATCCCAAATTGCTGGGCATTGTTCAATTTCGTATATAAATGTGTTTACTGCAGCGGCCCGCCCCGCCTAAGCGCGCGGCGGCAGAATCTGCTGGCGGCACGCGCTCACGCGCCGTGGCGCGTGTTTGGTATGTTGGACCTGGCGTGTTTTCTACACTAATCGATGTACTTGCATACAATATTAAAATCTGCCACTCCGCGCTACGAGACGTAGCGCGGTACAGTGTTTCAATCGCCTTAATATTGAGTCTGAAAACACTTAAGAAGGATGCATGGATAGAAGTGAAAAATCTATTTTACTTTTATTTTTATTTCGTAACTTTTTAATTAATATTTTAATATAACAGGGTATGAAACACTCACAAACCTACTAACTCTAAAAAATTGAAATTAAATCAGGAATTTCGAATGAATGAAATCTGTTTAAAGCTTTGCTTTTTCTCCTGTTTTAAATTGGTGTCCTGATGCCGGTTTTTTTAATTCCTTAGAATCCTTAGGGCTGGCAACAATGGTGCAGACTGCAGAGACGACGTCAAATTACTGAAGTTGTCAGTTGCTATTTGCTAATAATTTGCTATACTTAAATAAATTTAAATTTTTATTTAATAATAATTGGTTTCGTAAAAGATAGAGTAAGATAAGTAGTAAAAACGTTACGTTCGTTTACTTATTAAAGAGCTCGATACAAACAAACAGTCACCCCGCCTTGACACTACATAAACATAGTTTGATCAATAACACTTGAGAATAATAAAATAGCATTGTTGCTATTATTGCCAAAATCATCTACTGCAATAGTATTTAATTGAAGTTAAAATGATTCCACTATATGTTGAAACGAATGGCATTGCCTTTGTTTGGAATTCTGACGGTGATTAATTCAATAATTTAATAAAACCATTTATCACTTGTGAGTTTATTGTGATAAGTTATAAACCAGCTTAAAAGTAAGCTTCAAAAATTAAAATCAAGTTTGACACAATGTACAAGCAACCATAAAAAGAGTGTTTACATTTTTTTTACAAATTCTGTAACCACAATGTTCCACAGATAAGCACGGCAAAGCTGTTGTGTTAATAGATTTCTATGTACAATATCTTGTGTAATTTTTTGAAAATTGTGGAATTGTGTTAAAGACTATATCATTTAGTATTGATATTTCATGCCTATATTCCAGATTGGCTTAAGCTACGAACAAATTATCGGATATGTGGGGCTCTAATTGGTTCTGCTCCTGTACACCCCAGGCAGAATGATACTTTAGGTAAGTGTTAGATATATTGTCTATGACCATACGTAAAAATGTAAAACGTCAATGTAAAGACTGTCTGTTGTTTCTCTTCCTCTTTCGTCCTCGAGCGAGGCACATTGTAAGACACAATTAAACATTACCTGAAGGCCTGAGGCTTTCCTTCCATCTCACCAGTTTCCCTGGGTTCTGCAAGCCCTTGACGCAGCAAATGGTTGGACAACTCTAACCATTGACAGTAAGCATGTATTTATTTGACTATCTAATCTATTTTAATCTTATTTGTATACTGCTATTATAGGTACTAGGATATTAAATAACTATTAATACATTTTAGTCTAGAAACATAATTGTTACATGCTCTTGTAGTTATAGCTTTATAAAAATAACTACAGGGAAAGTTGCAGGGTGAAGCTAGTCTAAACAATTTCTCTTTATATTGTCAGCTATTTGCCAATTCATGTCAAAATTGATTAAAAAAAATTCTTATAATATTTTTTTAAGTATGTTATATACAGTGTAACCTGTTTATAATGAAATTCAAGGAACCAAGCATCTTGTATCTTTGGAGAGAGGACATTATATGGAGTGAAAGAAAAACAACCAAAGTTGTACCAAAACTGTACTTTCCAGTGTGTTTAGTGAAAAGCTGTTAACTGTAAATCTAATATATAAAATTCACACCTCTAAAACACGAGCGGAGCCGCGGGTATCAGCTAGTAATAAATAGATAATTTAATTTTATTTATTTGTTTAGATGAGGAAAATAAGATTCAAAAACATAGTTCATTTTAGTGATTATGGCTAAAGGAACGTAAACAGAAGTCTAAAAGATTGATCACTAGTGAATTGAGACAAAGATACTTTTAGGGAAAAGAAAGCAAAGATATAAAATATATGTTTGTTTCAGGATTACCTTTCACATTAAAATCAGAGGAGGCAGCTTTATTAGTAGAGAAAGGTATTTGCACTTTATTTCACTTACCAAATTTAAGGTCAGAGCCAACTGAAGAAGAAAAACGGGCTGTACAGGAATTGGAAACTGAGTAAATATTTTAAAATTGTATTTTTCGTAGTGTAAGACCCCCATAGAACAGATTTGCATAAGATAGCTAGCAAGAGCTAGATGCGAGAAGTCCAAAACCAGAGTGCCATGGAATGATGATTATGATGTTTTTCGTTGACTTATGTTTATGTTTTTTATTTCACACTACTTGTCAGTAGATGGGCGTTTTTCAAAATTTTGCTCCGTTACGTACAGGATGTCCATTTATTTTCATAATAAATCACGTCACGTCCTGGATGTTACGTTTAACGCGAACTTGTCATCACATGTTTTTTTTGGTATAAAAAAAGTTGATTATAGTAGTTTACTAGTACACATTCATTATTTACAACATGTTTACTTATAATTTAACACGAGTAGTATATAAAATTTGTGGGTTTTACCTTTCAAAATCAATGTACATACCGGACAAACAAACAGACCCGTTACGTACGTCACGGACCGCAAGTGTTGACGATTGAATTTCTTCAGTTTTAATTCAAAGGAAAAGAACGAATGAATGATAAAAACATTGTCAATATGGCATTGCTTAAAAATAGTTAGAGCCAAAGACAATGTTATTGTTAATCTTTGTAAAATCATACCGTTACGTACAGGACTGTCCGCTGTGGCCAGTTTTTTAAATCCGATAATTTCAGTATTTATATTAGAAAAATATACTACAACCTTATTATATTTTATTTAAAAATAAATAAAATGAGTTATTTCATTCGAGTAATACTAAGGATATCCAAATATAGCTTATATATTCTCCAAAATACGTAATGAAAATCCAGGATATGATGAAGGACACATAATAAAGTAGGATAATATTTGGTATTTTATTAAATATTAAAATATGTTTTCCGCTTATGTCTTATGTTTATCTTTTTTTTACAGCAAGTTAAACATTTTACCCTAACATAAAATAATTTGATACTCACTTCCTACATTTTTGCCTTTTAATCAATGGTCAAACTCGTAGGACACAGCAAAATAGTCCTGAGCAAAATTTTGAAAAACGCCCAGATATAGTACAAAAATAAATTATAAAAACTTTTTTACTTTCAGTGCTATTAAAGAACAGAAGGAAGCCTTAAAGAAGTGTAAAATTAATCAACTATCACAGAAAATAGATATTATAATCGCAGGAAAGCAGCAAAAGATGAAATCAAAAGGAATAGTAGGTATGTCACCATTATTACTACCGTCCACATGGATTTCTATTTATTAAGGCCCGCGACACCGAGCGTGAGCATTTGTGATTGAACACCCACATATATATTTTGCATGCACACAGACGCATCGCGCACTGTCGCATACCGTAGCAAGTAATCACCGACTTTCGGTTTTTTGCATAAGTTAAATATCCATTAACTGTTCGCCTTTGTAGAACGTATTTTAATGTCTTACAACGCACGCAATGTATCTTGCCATATCGTAAAGCCAGTAGGATTCATTCAGTACAGAAAGTCATAATACTTTCTGTATACCAATCGAATGGTCAAAGATTATAAATTAATTTTACACAGTATAAAATAAATTCGCTCGCGTGCATTGTCTGTCAACTCAGATCCTTTTAAATACGCAAGGTATTTAAATGTGGTTTTCATCATAATTAAGGTTACCTTTTAAGGAAGATTTATTAATGTTATTTTATTATTTTAAAGGAACACATAAATAAAGTCAATGTTTCATAAACATATTATTTTTAGGTTAAAGCCAATATTGAAAAAAATTTACGAGTTACTTAAATTAGGAATAACCTACAGTAATGATTTATACTTTTTTAATATTTCTTTATTAATTTATTTGTGAATTATAATTTCAAAGTAATTTGGAACCATATAATATTAATCCTTATTTAATCAATATTGTAGATATTTTAAGCATTTCATGTAGAATAAAATTGTTTATTACACAACATTATTTAAATAAATATTTGACTGCCTTGTTGGTCTAGTGTTAAGCGTATGCGGTTGCTGATCAAGAGGTCTCGGGTTCGATTCCCGGGTCATACCAAATATTTGTGTGATCCACAAATATTTGTTTCGGAGTCTGGGTGTTTTTCTATGTATAATATGTATGTATTTACAAATTACAAAAAGTATGTTTATGTATTTATATCAGTTGTTTAGTACCCATAACACAAGCTCTGCTTACTTTGGGACTAGATGATGTTGTGTGTAAGATGTCCAAAATATTTATTTATTTATTTTATAATACGTCAGAGCGTTCATCCAGGTCTCACCCGTAATTGGCCGTAAACTTACACTAGTGACTCTCAGTGTAAGATTTTATTATGCCAATAATGTGTATTAAACGATACGTGGTCTTATAGGTATTTAATAAACATTTAAAATTTGACAAATTATACCTTCCTTTAAAACCAATCTATCCATTTCTGCAAACATCATGAAAATCGGTGCAGTAGTTTTTAAGTTACGTTAAGTTTTTAGTTTAACAGACAGGTTGAAGCAGCAGAGGACTTTGTTTTTTTTATATATTTAATGCAAACGGCTCATTTACGCAATAATGTTACTAAATAAAACATAAATACGACTAGGGGTTTATACATACACACTCACAGAAGAATTATATATATAAAGATGTAAAAGTATGTTTTTATATATATATATACACAAACATATATTTTTTTTTATAAATACATACATATTATATATATATATATTATACATAGAAAACACCCAAACTTCGAAACAAATATTTGGAGATCATACAAACATCTGGTCCGACCCGGGAATCGAACCCTAGACCTCTTGGCTAGCAGTTGCACACGCTGACCACAAGACCAACAAGGCAGTATGATATATTACAATAATAAATAAACAACTACTTCGAACATCCTACACACGACATCTTCCAGTCCCAAACTTAGCAAAGCTTATATTATTGATTCTAGACAACTGATATAAATACGAGTACATAAACATACTTTTTTTGTTGCTTACCTATAAAATACACCCAGACCCCGAATTAAATATTTGCGTATCACACAAATATTTGGTCCTACACGGGAATCGAATCCGAAACCTCACTCAAGCAAAGTAGTCGCATGCGCTACTACTGCCACCTAGGCAGTCAATAAATAATAAAAGTCAAAAAGTAATAAAAGTCAATAATAATATTAAAACTCCTGACCGTTAAAAAGTTATATCTTTCACCATCAGCTCATCATCATGAAATGATGGCTACCAGATATTGCGTCTGGAATAGCATTACAAATAAAAAAAAAATATAATAACTATTTATAGGGGCGTATTATAACGTGCTTATAAAATTTTAGTGTTTCCCTATAAACTAACATTGAAAACACCCAACACCTAAAAAAAAAAGTTTTTATGGATCTCATAAACATTTGGTCCGACCCGTGAATCGAACCGAGACCTCAAGCGCAGCAATCGCATACGCTACCACAGCGCCACCGAGGCAGTCATATATATAAAAAGAATTTTAAAAATCGGTCCACAATTGACAGAGTAATCAATGAATGTACAATAAAAAAAAACATTTAGTTAAACATAAATAATACTCCTTTTTTGAAGTTGGTTAGTAAAAATATAAATATTGGTGTGTCTATTCTCAGACCTACCAAATATTATCAAAAGTTACACACAGTCACGTCGTCGTATGTAAACAATCAAATCTCTGTGTGCGTGACAGTGCGTGTGGAGCTAAAAACGAGCGTGCGCTCGCCTTGAATATTCGGAGAACACTGAATTTTTGGATCGCGTGAACTCTGTTTTATTGCAAATTATTTCTCCATACTAAAATGTATGGAACTTTTGCCGCTAAAAATTAATGATGTTTGAGTTTAAATTATGACTTTCTGGTGAGAATTAATAGAAACCTGAAATGGTTAATCTGTTTTTTGTACTTTTTTCTTGCAACTAATAAAATATTTATTTCAAATAAAGCAACATAATACTAGATAGATTCCAATCAGAAAAGGTCGATTTCGGTGATTTTGGTCACTGTTGATGATTTTTTTCTCGAAAAATAATAATCGTATTAGTAATTTTACTCGGTGTCTCTATAGATTGATTTATTAAGGAACTGAGATATTTTTTTTAACTGTCAAATAATGAATTAATTTGTTTCTCTTGTCATAACCGTAAGTGCTTTTTCGAGCAATTATGGAAACGATCCCCTTAATTATATTCATAGCTTTTGCCTGAGGCTCTGCCCCCTTGTTTGCCGGCTAGTGCGCTGAAAAGTAGTCTATGTCCTTTAAAAATCAAAGAATCTTAATGCAAATTCAAATTTCATTGATTATTATAATTTTGATAAACAGACCACTGCTGAATATAGACCTCTCTTAAGACAGGAGGTTTTTAAAATATGAGTATGTATTTAATTTAGATAGTCTACCATAACTTTCTTTTTTTAAATTTCACAGGGGTGCCGATAGTTAAGGAAACAATATTGCAAGAAGAAATCAACAAATTACCAGATATTGCACCTGGCCATTTACTAACACATATACCACTAGAACATAATTTATCAACAGGCAAGTATTCTGTAGTAATAAATTGTTTGATACTACATTTTTATTTTTGTACTTGCAGACCTTGAACACTACATTTCAATGTTTTACAAAACCTAGTTAAGCTGTTCAAACTATGTAAGTAGAGTTATTTAGGCTTATGGTCGTTTTCATAAACAAACACCTAAATTTATGGGGGCTACTTAGATACAGGTAACCTTTAGTGACATTATCATTTAACCAACCTTTGGATACAATTTCTCTTAAAATTTAGGGCTGGTTTAAGTACAGTTGGTGAAAACAGGCATTTAGAAGTTCTAATAGCTGTTTGGCTTCTGCCACCTTATAGAACTTCTACAACTTACGAGTAGTACCTACTCTTCTCTTAATTTATATTTAGTTAAAATATATTGATGTTCCATGCAAGCTACATACAACTTTTTGTTCACGCAATCTTCAAATCAAATCATTTTTATTTCAAATACACCAATACAACGGCACTTTTGAAACGTCAAGTAGTCAGTCTTTTAAGTAGTCAGTATTGTCAGGGATGTTAAGGAGCTCCGTAACTGTAACTATCGGATATCCGAAATAAAAATATATCCGTAACCGTTAAAAGTTTCTCAAGTTTCGAATAGTTTCGAATAGTTTCATATTAGGACGGAGTCTAAATAAAACGACATCTTTCGACAGTTTTGTTTTACCGCTCGCGCACCACGTAAATCTTGCAGTTGGTTATTTCTAGTCATAACATAACCTCTTACATAACTAGTTACTTTTTTAATCAAGATTTAATACTTAATTTATGAAATAAATAATAAATATTTCGGTCATTTTACAAACAACATCATCTAGTCCCAAACTAAGCAGAGCTTCTAATATTGGTGCTTAACAACTGATATAAATACTTACATAAACATACTTTTTGTTTTGTAAATACATACTTATTAAACATAGAAAACACCCAGACTCCGTAAAAAAATACTTGTAGATCACACAAATATTTGGTCCGACCTGGAAATCGAACCCCAGACCTCTTGATCAGCAGCCGCATACGCTAACCACTAGACCAACCAGGCAGTCGGAGCTGGATGCGAGAAGTCCAAAACCAGTTTTATGTTAACTACTAAATTGATTACTATGAACAAAATACGACCAAAGTCGAGTTTTATTTATACATTTTTTATCAAGTTAATGTATATTATTCTGCAAAATGTAAACAGTGTGTTAAAAACTTTTCACAAAAAGTAGGTGGCATTACTGCACTGAAACTTTATCATAAATCAAAATTTGGATTAGATAAAACCTATAAATAAATCAAAATTATTACATACCTACTATTTATGTTTTACTATCCATAACTGAAACTATCCGAAACTAACGAATAATCTAAAATAAATAGATATCCTTAACCAATATAATTATATACCGATATAAGTATTGTAACAGCACAGTCCTAGGGAAAAAATAGCTTGACAACCTTAAACATGTTAGAAAAGAAGATCAATAATATAGGAGTTTCCTTTTATGTGTGTTTTCCATGTGTGATATAAATATCGTAACCTAGAACACTTTTTTTGAGTTACTAACTACTTTCTTAATAATGATTTCAGAAAGGAAAGAGGTCAGCATTGATGTTTTGAGGCCTAGTGTTGTAGAGGGGCCTGGAGCCTTTAAGTTTAAGATTTTTAAGAAGTTATGGGAAAATGGATATTATATAAGTAGTGGATCCAAGTTTGGATGTGATTACCTTGTATATCCAGGTATTATATATTATTTAAATATGTTTCCAGCAGAACTATACATCTATCGATATTTTGGATTAGTTAGGATTAAATTATTTCAATTATTTTTTGAATGACTAAAATTATCCTTATTTAGGAATAAAAAAAAACTATGTTGTAAAAAGCATACCGTAAACTGGGGTTATTTGGATATCACGGAGTTATTTGGAATTTCGGAATTAAAAGTTTTGATCACATGTATTTTATTATCTGCTAATAGTAGGAAATTTATTATACCACCTGGCATAAGAACGACATGTAATATCATTGTTAAACTAGAATTTTCACAGACAGCATCGATATCCGTTGAGTAGTGCGTTATTTGAAAATAGCTAAAATTTTGGTGTATTTCATGGTTCAAAAACTTTCGTCCGAAACTCTTAATCTAGAAAGGTATCTATAGAGTGAAATATATTGCGAAATACTGTGTTTCATTGACATTACAGGGATTCAACTTCCTTTTTTCTATGTCTTTCATTGTCTGCAGTGTTCTTCGATTTTTCTAAATGGGGCTTTTTGGTTTCGGTTTTGGGGCTAATTGAAACTTAGTTTTAAATAGCCCCTTTAAAGCTTGTCAAACATTGCTATGGTTTTTATTCATCGTTTCAAATAGCCCCAATTGATGATTTTAACTGAATTAAGGGTAAGTTGTTTCTATATTTATTATTAAAAATTATGTACAAAGTACAACAGGTTGTGGGTTATCCGGTCTATCCAAAGGCCAAAGTAGATTCCCACTCACTTCTGCTCCTTTACCCAAAATCAAAGTCTTGTTGGTAATGGTTTAAATTTGTATTTGCTCTTATACAACTGTGGTATACATTAAACTATTAAAGTGATATGAGATATACATGTGCAGGCAAAACCTAAAAGCGTCTCTTTCTGGCGTACATCGTGCCATAGACGCGGGAAGCAGTGTTGCCAACTCTGTGACGTTCGGAAATGAACGCCACAAGGTCAATAAGTGGCTGGTTTGATTCCAAGTGTTTTAAACCGATAGACATAGAAAAGTTCATTTCCAACATTGTTATGCAAATTACATATCAAGTTAAGAGAAAAGGGTTCGAGCTCCAGCAATATCATTGCCGGGTTCAGTAAATCTGGGTTATATCCCGTTAATTCAGAGCGACCTAAGTCACGTTTGTCTCAAACAAATTCTATCTCTGCAAAAAATATTCAAAACGCAGCGTTTACAGCAATTAAAGAAATTTTGTAAGAAATAAAAAATCCCTCACACGACCATTGAACAACTGAAACGTTAAAAAAATGCAACGTTCCATCTGGTAAGAATATTACTGGAACAAACACAACTGATTGAATTTCGGCAGAGTAAAAGAAAAAGTACTGTGAATTCTCGGCCAAACAAAAGAAAATGTAAAAAAAGCAACTTATTTTTATCTCAAAGAAACAAATTATAACATCGATTCTGACGTGGTGATCAGACACATTGAAAAATAAAATAAATAAATATTAATATTTTCGGACATCTTACACACCACGTCATCTAGTCCCAAACTAAGCAGAGTTTGTATTATGGGTGCTAAACAAGTTATATAAATACATAAACATACTTTTTTTGTAAATACATACATATTACATACTGTACATAGAAAATCAACCAGACTCGGAAACAAATGTTTGTGGATAACACAAATATTTGGTCTGACCCGGGAATCGAACCCGAGCCCTCTTGATCAGCAGCCGCATGCGCTAACCACTAGACCAAAAAGAATATAATCTTAGTGTATTTTCTCTAATGTCTTATAGCCGGTAAACCAACCTATCATTTCGCTACTATTTTTTATTAATCAACTTACTGTTGACTTCGCCTTAAATTATTCCAAATATCGCTTCATCTTTAGTAGGAACGCATTTATTATTTAACATCAGATTCCAAATAACCCCAAAGAAGCGATAGATTTTCATTACCATAAATTCGCAATGGTATATTTTCACATTATTATTAAGTATTGAAAAAGTGATGTTGAAGAAAACTCAAGACTGTCTTTGAATTTAGGTTTTTCAAGTATCGCCTTAAGGTTTATTTTCGAAACTGTTATAAAAATTGAGTATATCCAAAGCAGTCAGTTCAGATACCAAATAACCCCATCAATGTGATATTTGGAACCATACATTTAAAGTAATTTATTTATAGATTTATTCACAGAAAACGTACAGTTATAGTAGCCACTTAAAGACAAATATGAAAACTACCAAAACTAATATTCTAAATGTTGATACAGTAACTTTCGTTTTTGTAAACATCTGTTTCAAGAAATATATGTTCCAAATAGCCCCACTTTACTGTACTTATGTAGATGCACCATATGTTTTTTTTATGAAGACCTACTTGGTTTCATTTATGAAAAAAAAAATATTTTACCACTTCCACCTGTAAGGATATTTAAAAAGAAAATAAGTAATAAGTCAAGGTTTATTAATCACAATAACAACTTGGTGTAAGCTTAAAAATATCCATCGGTATGATTACTATAGTGTGTGTGTGTGTCATTATGGGTTGTTTATATAAGCTTGATGATAGGTTTGCGTTGACTAGCTACAGCTAAGATAGAAGTGTTCAATTTTTTTTCCAATTTGTGACTAAACACTATCTAGAGCTAGAGAGTAGATGACAAGCCCTAAACTAATCCAATAGTTACAAATATAGTAGACTACTGATATAAGGTACCTACATATAATCTCTAAACTTGTGTTACTTTATTTCTTCATTAGTTATACAATATTTCAGGTGATCCAGTCAGATTCCACGCCAGTCATATGGTCAGATGTGTTTGTGATCAATCTGATGCCCTAAGACCAGCAGAGTATGTAGCATTCGGAAGGCTCTCTGTTTCAGTTAACAAACTGGCTGTTTTTGCTTTTATCAATTCCTCTAACGATGTGGATTTTCAAACATTACAGTGGCATGAGAATATTATAAGGAAAGAAATTTTTAAAGAGATGTCGTAAATAAATAATTCGTTTTGATATTTATCTAAATATTTTTTTATTGATAAGACCCCAATCCTGATACTGTCTGTCTGTAGTAGTTGTATAAATTATTATGTAGCTGTATAGTTTAGTATAGACGTCGAGTCCGACTCGTGTTACACTGTAGGGGTCAATTTTAATATTGATGCCATCCATATTAGTGTTTGTAGTATAGGATAGCGATAGTATAGCCTCCAGGCGAGGTGGAGTGACGACCTGCGTAAAATGGCTGGCAGGAGCTGGATGCGAGAAGCCCAAAATCGATCAGAGTGGTGTGCAATGGGAGAGGCCTATGTCCAGCAGTGGACTGAGATAGGCTGATGATGATATTAATGTTATCAAAACGAAAATGGCTGATAATATGTAAAGGGAATTAAAACCGTTTAATTTTTTATATCTGTTTCTTATAAATACAGAATGTTTATGCATTCTTGACTGAGTAATTCGTCATCTCTTTGATTGTGTAAATAATGGTGGATGTTTGATGCAGCTTTGTAGGTAAGGAACTTCAGTAATGTATTTTGAGATGGTCTTACATTTTAATCCAGATAAACTTGAAATTATCAATTGATTGATGACATAATTTATAAAATCTAATGTGATTTAGTTATTTACGTTAAAAATAATGCAAAAAAAAACTGTAAGGCTTTCAGTGAAACTGCCGCCCCATATACAGTGGTCCCCGGTAATTCCATAAACGTTTTATACGGCAGTGTTGGGCTATCGAATTCGTCGAATTATAGAGTCGTCATCATCGAAATGTCGCGGTCTACTCCTGGACATATGCGTCTCCAGTTGCACGCCACTTAGTTCAATCCTTGGGTTCTCGCATTCAGCTTCTTCTAACCGTCTTCCGCAAATCATCACTAGTTTACCGTTCAACTTCTTACACAACATTTTCCGAGCCGTGGTCTCCACTTCTTCCTCATCATACTTGCATCCACCGTTGGAAATATACGTCTTGCATGGTTCTCCATACGCTTCTGGATGCGGCGTGTTTAGTCCAGGTCGGCCCTGCCGTCTTTTTTATATCGTCCGACCACCTGGCAGCTGGTCTACCAACATTTCTACTTTCTGTTTGGGGTGGGTCGGTCTCCACTTAAACCTCATAATCCCAACGGTTATCGATTCTATAGCTAATATGACCAGTCCGCAGTTTCTAGTCCTGTTTGCTATATCCGTCCGTGTGGTGACGGATTAAGAATACAAAGTGTCACCACCCCTATTCATTCCATGGGTGTCGTAAGAGGCGACTAAAGGAACAAAATAAGCAGCTAATATTACTGCCAAGAGAAGGAAAACTTGAGGCAAACCCTTTACCAACCCGTCTGGCCAGCGTGGTACAGTAGGCCAAAACTTCCTTTCAAAGGAGAGGCCTATGTCCAGCAGTGGACTGTTATAGGCTGTTGATGATGATTGCTATATCGTTATCTGTTGTTCTTTATCAGATTATCTTTCTAGCATAGCCAACTTTGAAGCTAAAGATCAGCTGTACCTTAAATACCTATAGTCCGGACTATAAGTAGGTATGTGTTATAGGGCCTAAGAACCCCTATAATTCTTTCTTTTAGTAAAATGTAATACGTAAATTACAGATCAAAATGTTAAGATTCCACTGAACTACAAATCTTACTACAAGGTACAAGTTGCATCTTAGAAAAAAATAGCCACCTGAAAAATGTCGTGTGTATTATTAGGTATGTACAAGATAGGACGGAACCGAAATCAGCTTTGCGTTAATGCCTTTAGGAAAAAAAATGTTGAAATCTTTTCAACCTTAAGTACAAATGGTATCGGTATTGTGTTAGTCTTCATCAATACTAATATTAAAAAGAAAGTAAAGTTTGTGAGGTTGATAGTTATTACTTATTACTCATAAGTCACATTAGTTAAGCTCTTCGCACTGCTCATCGCGCTGCTGGTCGCTCTCTCTGCTGCGAATATTCCTGTGCTTATTTGTCTAAAATACATAACTCAACGTGATAGGCATCTCCGAACAACCGGAGGTCCATAAATTACTGCAACCTGTAATACATTTTTAGTAAGTATACGGTAGCGCGATAACTATCGACTTCGAGCCGTGAGGTCGTAACGTAACAATAAAATTTTAAAAGAGGAGCGTGTATTATTTTAACCTTAAAAACCCAGGTCGTTCCTTAAAAACTATTCAGGACATCCCCCATCCCCATCCTAGGACACTTAAAAAACTAGGACATGTGTTGGGAAAACACGGACGGTTGGCAGCTCTAGTACACGGGCTAAGTATTGCATCATATCGATTGTTTACCAAAATGGGCAAAATGTTACCAGGTCACATTAATACTTCTGTAGATTCAACATATTTGGGTTGGGGACATTTTATTGTCATAACTAGTATAGTGATTCACTATAATTAGTGACGTTATAAAAATAAAAACGAGTCACAACATCATCACAAGTTTACAACTAACTAAATTGCTTTATAACATTTGATCCACTAGAAAAAAATGGAACGTCATAAACTTTTTTATTTTATTTAATGTCAAGTAGACAAACATTTAAAAGACAGAATTATTCCTGAAGGTGTAACAATAGATTATTGAAAAATAATACTGATAAAACATATTTAATAGAAAATGGCTGATCCAGAACTAGATAAAATCAGACAGCAGCGCCTTGCTCAATTGCAGAATCAACATGGGGTATGTATCAGTCAGTCAGTACAGGTTAGGTTACACAAACTGCTATAATAATGCGCTTTCTGTTAGGAATTTATGAATATATTACCCATATCGACTTATTTTTAATGAGAAAAAGATACAAAAAATATTATTTTTTTATTTGATAATTGTCTAGGGAACTGGTGATCCTAATCATGCTAAAAAACAAGAAGAGAGAATGCAGGCTATGGAAGAAGCGAAAATGACGATTCTTGCACAAGCACTTAGTCAAGATGCAAGAGCCAGATGTATGTATGAAGATAAACTTAATTTAATCATATTAATTTTTTGTCATATACCAATATAGGTGTACCTATTGTTTTTAGCCACCTAACTAACTTCTTTTTACTCTATTCGAAGAGCTTTGCCACTGTCTGATCACTTTATACACAACTTTCAAATAAAGATAGTCTATAGGTATTAAAAAAAACTGCTGGTTTATCAATATGTATCACTTTTTTCTAATGAAGTTAGAAGGGAATTGTATCTCTGTCTACCCTAAATAAGCATTCTGGTAACATGAGTTAACATAAACAAAGTCTTTTATAGAATCGAATTTAAATTAAAACAAATATTGATGATATTGATGACATCTCCAATGATACCTAAAAATCTTCAGAATTTATGAAACTACTTCATGCATATATAAACCAAACTCCATCAATAATTGTGACTAATTTTGTATTTCTTTTTTGACATGGACTAATCATTACAAATGTTAGTCTGATAAACTAATTTCCTGTATTTAATTTTCAGTGAATACTATTAAACTTAGTAGGCCCGAGAAAGGTGCTATGGTTGAGAACATGATCTGCAGAATGGCCCAAATGGGACAAGTTCAAACCAAGATATCTGAACAAGAGTTGATACAATCTGGAATCGGTCAATTCGCAGATGCCTAAGTCATCCAGCACTGTTAAATTTGATAGGAGAAGAGCAGCTCTGGATTCTGATGATGAAGACTTCTAACATTTAGATCTTCTAGCTTTTTAAGACTTTATATACTTAATATACAATAAAACTTGTCATTGCAATGCCTTAACACAATAATAAATGCTTATTTATAATGAAAATGTATTTTCATAAAAATATATTTTGCAACATCAGACCCGGAGAGAGTTATTATTTCAATTGCCAGTCTTTTTTTAAATTATAAATTTCCATTTCTTTTTTCTTAAAAACAATATTCCCTGATTTAGTAAAACATCTGTACGAATAAAACTGAATAATGATTAAAATTCAATAAAACATTCTCACACATATATTTAGAATACCACCTTTTGCCTCTGGCTCCACCCGACTATGGCGGTTATCATGGTATAAAGTAGTCTTGTCCTCTCAGGCTGGTCACCTTCTTTTTTTTGTGTCAATCTGTGATTGGTAGTGATACTATAAGCAGGTAAGTTGGAGGTATAATTGGCAGGATGAGCGTGACTCCAGTGAGTCGTCTACTCCATTTTCTTCCAAATAGTCCTCTCAAGTTGGTGTCCGCGAACCTTGTGATGTCTTTTCTTTCTAGCCTCTTTGCGCGTGGCTTCTAGCCTAATACTGCCGTTAAGTTATTGGGGTGCTTTACTAGTCTCAGTATCTTTTCGTTACATTTTGGAATTCCTTCATGACCGTAGACATCATTGTACGGTGCACCGGAGTGCCCAGAAGTGAGAAGAGTGAAGCTCTGACTGCCCAGAAAAGGGCACGCCTCTGGCGACCCCAGAGGATATACGAACACCCCATAGGATTTGGAGGCGGAAGTGCTCGCCGAAGTTTATTGGTGAGTGGCTGACTTCCGGGCGGAGAATGGCTTTCAGCCTTCGCCCGAAGACATACGCGAGGAAGACCCGGGAGGAAGACCTCCATTCGGACCCGATGCGCTTCCGACGAACCGGGCGGCGGAGGTGCGCATATCGGCGCCTCATACCGTCCTTAGTGTGGCCGCGAATGGACGGAGCAGGTTTTCCCCTTCATCCGCTTCAGTGGCCAGCCGCGAGGGTACGGCGTCCGCATCAGTGCGGGCAGGCGCTATGAGGGGTCCAGACGGAGAAATGTTCCCTGGGCCCCTCCTATTTTAGGCGCATAGTACCACACCGTGTGGTCTAAGTCGGTTCGACTCCGACACACTGCCCCGCCGCAAACCCCGGGGTGACGGCCCGAGGGGGTTTCCACATGTAAAAAAAGGTTGACAGTATATTTGAGGGCACTAACTTCCCAATAACGATTGATGTTCATGACGTGTTCATGACAAGATTTTCTTTAAGCTACAATTAATAAAATATATTTTTTTAAACCATATTAAAACCAAACACTAAGCAAAATAGATTTACCAATACATGTGCAAGCTTGTCTCCGGTTGTGTGTATTGTGTTAGTATACTAGAATAGTCAATCCATTATACTTCGGGACTCGGGTGTCATAAGTGGTGATTTATAAATGAGGCAGAAAATCTGAAACTTCCGTCGTTCAATGGGCAGCAGCGGTTTTCTACGAGTAGTATGCTTTATCTACTGCGATCACCAACTTGCTTACTTAGCGTGCCCATGAGGACATTTGCTTCCAATGCATAAAGTTGCAGTAATTGTGATAGAAGTTAAATTATCGCTAAGGCGCTCATTTTTACAATCTACTACAAGGTTATGATAATTTAGAAAGGCTCCTATAAAACGCCACGTAAAATTTCTACGTAAGCCAAAATCTAAATTTAAATGTATAAAACCGTAAGTGTTAACGTCCGAACCGTTAACAGCACACAAACTGTAACCAGTCTTCGCACTGCATGTTCGGAGACTTGTTAGTCACGAACAGGCGACCAGTTGAAGTAGGGCAATCGTTAGCCGCCATTACCGACTGCCCCTCATGTTTTCCGATTTGAAGTCAGGGACTAATACATGTAGCGGCCATCTCCCCGAATTTTCCGCGGTAACAACTTAATGGGTACTTGCGGTAATTGGAATTACATCGCCGCCTAGAAGTGCTCCGATTACGCCGTGAGGACCGAGATCGAGAATCACCATTCCACTCAGATGACAGTTTCTGTAACTATTCCCGCAACTCGGCCACTTCCCTGGCCAAATCATTGATGCCAGACCCAGGGATGTCGTTCACCATAGCAACCTTTGGCGTTGAAGATGCTAGATCATTCACTCTATCGGCTAAATCCGCTCTTCCAAAGAAGCGATAGGTGGTTGTCCAGCAAGGACGGTCTGAATCTCGTGGGGCAATCGGCGGATCCAAATCGTTTTCAAACATTCATCCGGGACAATTGAGCCTGCCAAACTACGAGTCTGTAAGTGTTAAATAGCTTCAGACTCAACACCAATAAAAATAAAGGACTTCCATCACCCGCCATATACTGCTACACGAGAGAGGCCATAAGTTCGCTTGTCATTATTTCAAAAGAGCAAAGCTGTCAAAACAGATCCATACTCTCGTATGTGCTCTCTCAAAGGCCTAAACATATTAGCACCACTGGCGTCACTCACTTCTCTCGAAGAAGAAGTTCATTTGCTAGACGGCGAACAGAACAAAGGTTTATACTACACCTGGTCGGAATAGTATTCATTATTCCCTGAAAATGAAAAGAGAAAGTTAGTCTTTTCCTAGACCTAAATAAGCGGGAGGAAAAAATGTATGAAAATCCATTTCTAACGTGTTTTAGCGGGAGAGAAAGTTGTATGAATTTTCATTTCTCATGTGTTATCTGATCTATGGCGCGCGCCTGCCCAAAGAGTTTTCATATAATTTAAATATGGAATCTCCGTGCCACTGACATCCTTTTGTGAAGAATAGAAAAAAACAAAAGAAGCGCGAAAAATTTATAAATATTATGTCAAATTCTAAGCTAAATTGTGTCTTACATGGTGTCTTACGTTTTGATTTTATTTTATAAATACTTTAAATGTTCCTCACAGGTGTAGAATAAAGCTCTGTGTAGCACTCGGGTGAAAGTCCCATTCCTACCTCGGGAGTATTGTGGCCCTAGGCTGCGCCTTCGGGCCACCAACTGCTCCCTCGCTAGTAATCGGTCCCTTTCCTCCCTCGGTGAACAATGTACTATTGTTCCTTCATCGGTCATGAAGTTGCGCGCCCCGCGCACTACATTACAGGACACAACCGTCGCGTTCGAAGCTAGGGATGTTATGGATATGATATTTCGGATCTGGATACGGATATGGATATAGGAATAAAATTATATCGGTTTCGGATACGGATAAATAGTTATTTCGGATTATCCGTTTGTTTCGAATAATTTCGGTTATGGATATTAGATTGAAGTAAAATGTAAACACAAATAGTACCTATGTAATCATTTGGTTTAATTAATAGGTTTTATCTTGTCTAGGTTATCATTTCGTATTATAATCAGTAGGTATTATTTACCGACTCAATTTTAAGTTTTATCTATCAAAATAAATATGCAATAAATTGAAGAGTTGGAAAAAAATCTTAACACATTGCACGTATTTTCTTATATCCTATGTATAACATATTACATATTACCTAAATATGTGTTTGTGATAACTTAAAGAGAGTTTTCTTTTTAATTATTTTTATCCCAGGTACTATTACTGTTTAAATAATCTGTTATTATTAACTGTTTTCGCCACTCTTGTAAAGATTTCAGCTGTTTCGATGTTTGTGGTATTTGTTGCTTATTTTGTTCCAGCAAAAAGAGTTCTTTGTACTTTTCACTGTGTTTTGATTTGAGGTGAAGTTTCAGTGTAGTAGTGCAAACTCCTTTCCGGGAAAAGATTTTGTCACACAGTTTGTAGTATCTAATTTACATGAACTTGATAAAAAAAGTCCAAATTAAACTCGACTTTGGTCGCATTTTGTCTATAGTAAATAATTTAATAGTTAAGTATTAAATTACAAGAGTTTCTTAAAATAAGTATCGAATCTTGAATAACAAAGTAACTACATAGTTATGAAAGAGGTTATGTTATGACTAGAAATAACAAACAAACTGCAAGATTCACGTGGCGCGCAAGCGGTGCAACAAAAAACCTGGCGAAACATGTCGTTTTATGTAAGAGTCTGCCCTTATCCGAAACTTTTGAAACGGATACGGTTACGGTTATATTTTTATTTCGGATATCCGATAGTTTCGGTTACGGTTACGGAGTTCCATAACATCCCTGTTCGAAGCTATGCCTTTCAACTGGTCACTGTGAACTTCATCTTGTAATTTGAAAATATTTGATTGGTTAAGGGGCGGGGCTAGGCCGGGGAACAATGATGACTAGTGAGTCATCATTGTTCGCCGGCCAGCGCCCAGAAAATATAGTTTCTGGGCGCTTCACCAGGGTTGATTAAATTAGCGGTAGGTCATAGCGTCAGTGGTGCGTGGAGTGTTAAGAATATTTGAACGGTTACCACATACACAACGAATTGACCATGGCTATATGCAATGGACGAATTCTAAGTTTCAACGAACATCAGGCCGATTTGGAGGTGGATTTGGACTAGATACGATGGCATGTTCTAGCATTGAATCGAAATTACGTAGAGTAGTGGAGGTCATGAGAGTGTTGATAACAGGTTCTGTCGGAATAGGCATGCGGGAAGAAATCTTAAAGGACAATGCCCATTTTTCTATGGAGATCCGTACCAACTTGCGTCAAACCAAATTTGCCGTCAAGAGTTTAGTTTTTATCTAACCTTTTACCATCAAAAATATTTTGTCAATGTTTACCCGCATTTTAGAGAAATTGACTTATTTAAGTTGGAAAACGCCTGATGAAAACATTTTAGTAATTTTGAATCAGCGTGATTATTATAGATGCCGCAGGTAAATTGTAAGAGCCGTGATATTAGAGTATCACTATAATAGTAAAATATTATAATTAGGTTAGCAGTGTTATTATAATTTCACTACGGTAGATTATAATCTAATGGTTTTGACAATATACCTGCGACATAGATAAAGCTAAATATCTATGTCGCAGGTATATTGGTAGATAAAGGTATATTAGGTATATTATATAGATAAACGCCGCATTGCTGAGTAGCGAATTGTATATTATAGATACTACACGAGCACGATAAGTTGGGCCCGGACTCCTTCGCCCCCTTTACATTGTGAGTTGTAATTGTGACTAACACAGGCATGGGTAGATAGTATTTTAAGTTATGCCTCGGCTTACCTTGAAGAATATGATCTTAAGACGGTTAAGTGGTTAAGTTAAGTGGTTATAATTGAGTCCTTTACTTATTTAGGCTTTTAATAAGTTGCTGCATGTTTTAGTTCGATTGCTTAAATTAAACTAAATCACTTACATACTAACAAGGTAACACAAATAAATAATTTGAAATGTCTGATTAAACATTTATTTTCTTACATAGCCAGTTAAATCAATTACTTTTAGGTTCATAATCAAATATATTAATTATATATAATTAATTATAAATCATCAGTACCGTCAAGAGTTTAATCTGAAAGTATTAATTTCGTGAATATTTTTTTTGTTCTGTATGTGAATAATGTTCAGTTGAATAAATATTTTTTTTTAAATAAATATTTTGGACATCTGACACACAACATCATCTAGTCCCAAGCTAAGCAGAGCTTGTGTTATGGGTACTAGACAACTGATATAAATACATAAACATACTTTTTTTTTTTGTAAATACATACATATTATACATAGAAAACACCCAGACTCCGAAACAAATATTTGTGTATCACACAAATATATTTGGTCCGACCCGGGAATCGAACCCGAGACCTCTTGTCCGAGTTGAACAGAATAATGTATGGGTTTGATAAAAGAAAAAATATTAAAATCACAGGGAAATGAAATCTTTCCTTCATACTTCTTTTACAGGCTTAGGACTGTCAACTTACGAATTAAAAAAACATATTGTCTGTAGGTTAGGTTACACAAAAAATGGTAAGCTGGCGTATTTAAAAGATTTCAATTCATGTATGACTAAATACAAAATCAACAACGAATTGAATATTAAAGATACAACACGAGAGTGATAAGTTGAGCCTGGACTCCTTCGCCCGCTTATATTGTGAGTTGTAATTGTGACTTAACACAGGTCGCACATGGGTATTAGTTTGAGTTATGCCTTTTTTTTCTTTTTTCGTGTGGAAAATCGTCATTGACCGTCACCCTGCCGGGGTTTTCGATTCGGCGGGGAGGTGTGTCGGACTTGAACCGACTAAAAACCACACGGTGTGCCCTCTCTGCGCTCCTCTTTACGAGGAGGAGGAGTCCAGGGTGAGATCTCCATCTGGACTCCCCCCAGCGCCTGCCCGCTCCTGATGCGGGCACCATCCCTGTACGACAACCCTCTCTCAGGCGGCGTGCGGCACACACGGACGCCGCCCCTTCGCGGCTGGCCAAACTAATGCGGATGGATGGGAAAAACCGTCCCGTCCACATGCGGCCACACTCAAGGCGGCATGAGGCGTAGGTGTTCGCGCCTCCGCCACTCGGTTCGCCGGCGGCGGATCTGGTCCGAGTGGAGATCGTCCTCCCGGGCCTTCTCCGCCGCCTCTTTCTGCGAGGTGA
Source organism: Phragmatobia fuliginosa (assembly GCA_932526445.1). Taxonomy (NCBI): domain Eukaryota; kingdom Metazoa; phylum Arthropoda; class Insecta; order Lepidoptera; family Erebidae; genus Phragmatobia; species Phragmatobia fuliginosa. The sequence goes on from OW052071.1 coordinate 10,839,430, forward strand.
CGTCTACGGTAGCGAGAGATCTCCTCCGATGACTGCAGCGAGGGCCAAGCGCTGCGTCGCCCATGCGGAGCAGACCACCAGCGTGTGATGAGCCGAGTCCTCACTGCAGTCGCAGTGGTGGCAGGCGGGACTCAATTCTCTCCTGGCGACCGAGTGCAGGTACTTCCCGAAGCAACCATGCCTGGAAAGAACCTGCGTCAGTCGGAAGGAAAGGGTCCCGTGCTGCCGCACTGCCCACTCGAGGATGTTTTAGTTCGATTGCTATAATTAAACTAAATCACTTACATACTAACAAGGTAACACAAATACTTTTAGGTATATAGTCGAATATATTAAGTCTTTACCTATGAAATTGCCGTTTTGTATGCGATAAGTGAAAATACTTATTTTTTCAAACTTTTTTATTTCTGTTATTCGAAGTAATCACCCATGCAATCGATAGGGTAAAAAATTCAATTCCCGAGAGGCAGTACAAAATGCCTTTGAAGATTTTATTGTTGACGGGAGTTCAGCTGATTTTTACAAGAAGGGCATCAATAAACTGCTAATGCGTTGGCAAAGATACGTCGATTGCATGGGTGATTACTTCGAATAACAGAAATAAAAAAGTTTGAAAAAATAAGTACTTTCACTTATTGCATACAAAACGGCAATTTCATAGGTAAAGACCTATTATTATGAATAAATAAATATTTTGGACATCTTACACACAACATCATCTAGTCCCAAAGTAAGCAGAGCTTGTGTTATGGGTACTAAACAACTGATATAAATACATAAACATACTTTTTTTTTGTAAATACATACATATTATACATAGAAAAATACCCAGACTCCGAAACAAATATTTGTGGATCACACAAATATTTGGTCTGACCCGGGAATCGAACCCGAGACCTCTTGATCAGCAGCCGCATACGCTAACCACTAAACCAACAAGGCAGTCTAAGCCAGTATGATTAATATTACACACAATCAACATATCATATTTATTTTATCATCAGAGATTTATTCATATTCATTAAAAAAATCATCTAAATATGACGCTGGGGCATTGACGTCATTGTATCGGGCCCAGCTGAGGTACCACACAACCGTCATTACATGGGCACAGCATCCCACCGTGCGTCTACCGACACGGCAGTTGCAGCAGTATCCGACAATCGCATTTAGTGTGTTTACAACTTCCTGATTTTTATTTATTAATAAGTATATAAAGTAAGTACGGCCACTAACATGTCGGGATCGTATTCTCCCTCGGAGTAAATAATTATTTTGTCCCAACACTAGGGGTATTTCTTCATCCACTTCATTGTTAATTTCAATAGTGTAAGAGCCCGTTTGCCTTACATGTTCTCCGTAGTAGGATACTGCTTGTTTAAGCTGATAAGTTCCTAATGCAAATCGTTTCAAATCATTGACAGATAGTATTGGAAATGTATCCAGGTGAGGGTTATTTTCATCAATTGTTCGAAATAACGCTCTCCTTCTGTTCATATTTTCCTGGTTTACAAAATCTGACAAATGATTGGGCAGTGAATGTCTGGCCTTTGCAATGGAGACATAAAGTGCTGCTTCTGGTGGGTCTTCAATGAGCTTGTGATATTTATTTAATAGGGCACAGGCTATTTTTAAATCATCCATTAGATGGCTAGCGGCTCTGTTGTTATAAACATGTCTAAAAAGCCTAAAATCCCTTTTTATCCTCCCATTTACTGCCTCTACTACCCACCGGCACATGGTAACAAACCTAGAATTATTGGCTTGAAGAGTTGTTAATTGGAACTCATTTTCATTTACACTTTCTGGCATATGAGTTCTAAACCCATGAGCCTCCAAATCAGCAATAACATCTCTAAATCCTCTATCCAAAATGAAAATATCCCCAGCACGAAAAAATGATGTTAGATTTCCATCTTCTCTGTGCAAGTCTAAACTTGTTATATTTGCATCATTTGTGGTTGCTTTGAATGGACCCATGCAATCTAGGATATGACCATCACAGCAGACAAGCATAAAAGGTTTGACCAGGTTATCAAGCTTTTGTAAGCTATATGTATTCTTTTGAAACTTATAGTTACTACTATTTTGGACAAAAATGTAAGTAGCATCACACATAATGATTGCAGGTTTTGTGTCCGGGGATAATTCTGGGTTTCCAAATAACCCAACTCAGGAATAATTTTATTTCGTGCCGCTACTTCTTGTACACTCATATGATTAAAACCCAAATATTGAGGTACAAATTGATTAACTAATAAGGCGAACAAAGATTTTTATGTTCATTGTTAAACCTCGGAAATAACAGACACGGAACGTGCAATATTTCGGAAATGAACTTTTGACATATGGATATGTATTGTTTTACGGAAGTAGGTAATTGCTAATTATTTAGCACCATTAAATGAATTTTTTAAATGCCGATCTAAAAAACGGTTATAAGTCAGTACATAATACACATAAATAAAACATTAATTTTGGTGTTAATATATCTATGGCGCAATATGGTACGGGGTATGGGCATTGTCCTTTCAGACGAGACTCAGAAACTCATAATAGAGAGAGAGAGACTCAAAATTATACAGGCCCCGTTGGATGATCAGCGAGTACATCGAAATCTCTAGTAGTTCCAATAAACGTTTCATCAATCAGGCAATATAAACAAAACCGAGATACCAAATTATTCTCGTAAAGTATGTTGAAAGGAGTCGCACGTCTAAGCTGACGACCGCTGACGGCATACTCATCTCCTCTAAGGCAGAGATCCTCCCGGAGGTGTAAGACTTCTAGGGTCGGTTGTATGTATATCATCATCATGAACAGCCTTCAACAGAAAGGAAGTTTTGGCCTACTAAACCACGCTGGCCATACGAGTTGGTAAAGGGTTTGTTTCAAGTTTTCCTTCTCTTGGTAGTGATGTTAGCTGCTTATTTTGCTCCTTTAGTCACCTCTTACGACACCCATGTAATGAATAGGGGTGGTGACACTTTGTATTCTTAACCTGTCACCACATGGACATCCGCAACTCAGACCCGTCCCCTGTAACCCCCGAGCTACTTTTGTCTGTCATACTGACGAACTTCCTAACGTCAACATTAATGAAACTGAATTGAAACAACTTAAAATTGGAGCTCAAAGTCTCAGATGAAAACGTAGGGATAACTGAGCTCTTAAGGACAGGGGGAATCTCTGTTCACAGGAACCATCAGCGCATATCCAACTCCATTCCCCGTAAAAGGAGTAGTCCAAGAGCGTAAAGTATGAAATTTTATTTTTCAAAAAAGGAGACAAGACCCTTCTAAAGAACTACCGCTTTATATCGCTCCTGAGCCACGTCTACAAATATTTTCCAGCATTATCACAAATAGACTGATGACGATTACCACTGGAGTAAGCATGTTTTGGAGTATGTTTTGGAGAAAGTACGCCTTATTAAGCATAGTGTGGGGCATTTTTGGCCAGATATCGGGGCGACTTGCATAAGAGAGCCGGCAGCGAACGGATGCAAAAAGCAGCAGCGCTGCCTCTGTGGTATGTTCTGGGAGACGCCTTTCTATATCCAGTGGTGGACTGCTACGGGCAGATGATGATGATATCCCATTCACATACGACAAGTCCGTCACACTCTCGCTCAATCGTTTCTTGGTCGTTTTATTACGATTTTATTTCGGGAAGAAACTTCAACCAAATCATTGGCTTGACCGGTGGTTTCACCAAAGGCATAGTTTTTGGCCCAAGGTGGCAGAAGCCGAGGCTTTGGTCGGACTCTACTTTTAAGTAATATAATAACTAACAACAAATATCTACGCCTAAAGACGTCATTTTTAAGACTATCTAGCCAATAAATCTAAACAAACAGATTATAGGAAGGCTTAAGGCACGATAAACTGTATCAACGATTTGGGGATTTTTCTACGATTGATAGCTAATCAGGTAGCGTGTGCGTCAAAATTATCTGTTGGTTGGTGATAGAAAAGCATAGAAAAGTGATTTTTTAATAATTCCTATCTACTATTGATGATTTAAATATTTGTCTGTCTTACCGAATCTCTAATGAACAGAGAGCGACCAAGAGTCTTATGAAAAAAAACATTTTATGAGCGATTCGAAATAAGAAAAGTGGATAAAATAACCAGTGACCAACATCACCTAAAGAAAGCTATAGATGGCCCTTAATAAGCGGCAATGAATGTGCAGCTCTTCAATTGACGGTGGTCACTTGAAGTCACTTACCAAAAAGTAGAATTGGTTTAGCTACGATAAATAACTAAAACAGCAAAAAATAAAATAAAATATTTAAAAACGAAAACATTCTTCAGGAAGACATTCTGAGGAAACATAACTGTTTTTAGCTAAGCTTCCTTGCAAAGTTGTCATGAGGAATAAACATCCTGTGTCGCGGTGGACATTAATTTAAATTTAAATTTCATTTATTGCATTCCATAATCTTCATTTATAGGTGATAGGCTTAAATAGGTAACAATTGTGGACCATGTCGGGCTCAGAACTCTTGGACAGAGGAGGAGCTACGTGTGATTCGTTGTTTGCATCATCATCACCACCCTAAGGTTCTTCCCGGCTGCTTCTGAAGCTTGAACTTTGAAGCCCGGGGTCCGCTTTTCGGCTCTTCCTCCTCTAGTTTGCCCGTTCTTCGGCATTCTTGGTAGTAAGTCACCCATTACGACGTCAAGTCAATACTTCTTTAGTCTACTCCTTCTATCGGGGCGCGGCGGGGGCGGCATGGCCAAACATTTGTTACCCATATAGCCGCGGTAGGCAGTAGGCGGCATAGGCGGATGCCGCAAAATGTGGCCGTACCAGCGCAGGCGACTCTCCTGCATTTTGTCTGCGATGTTACGGACAGGAAGGCTGCCCCGAATGCGGAAGGAATGCGATCCTTTCGCGTGACTCCGAACATCCACCGCTGCATATTCATCTCCGTGACCAGCAGCTCTTGCTTGTGTCGCTCCAGCACCGGCCACGCTTCACAACCATGTAAGAGAATAGGCCTAATGATAGTTTTATAGACCTGTCCCTTAAGCCTAATCGGCATTTTGTAGTCATAAACAGAGATCGGAATTGGGTGTGTGTAAATACCTAAAGTTTGCAGCGGGACATAATATGGAGCTGTTACAATCACTTAAGTTAAACCGGGTTTGAATTTTACCGGTTTAGTTTTGTTTTTTTTTTACATGTTCCTTACCTTTGAAACACCGAACTATAAACATTTACAAGCTGCTAATACAGTTCTAAATAAATTTTCTGCTAATACAGTTCTAAATAAATTTTTGTTTTGTACTTTTCCGGTTAAAATTCGGTCTTTTAGTCCCAATTGTTCTTTATCGGTCAAACACAGAATTTTATTTATCTGCAAAATGCTAATGCGGTTTTAATTTCTTTTTTTGATCTATATCTTAAGTTAAAAAGTTTTGCTACAGGTCGATGCAAGGAAAACGAACATTTTCGCGTCTTTACATAGTTTTGAAGTCGGCTTTTTTTTAAATTATTAAACCTGCACTGCATAAAAAAATAAATTAAAAACATTTATTTCAATTGCAAGAACAGTGGTTGTAACAGCTCCATATTATTATTGCAAACACCAAGTTTACGCCACATTAAGCTTTTGATCTCTGTTTTCCACGCCCTCACGCGTCGCACCAATCTGCCACTGTCCACATCCCCTAGCACGATATCCATAGCATACATGAGAAACCAGGGGGGCTGCTTATGTGTGTCTCTGATGCTGTCCGACAGAACGTTTAATATATTGCTAAATAGAAACGAACTAAGGACGGATCCTTGGTGTACCCCGACAGTGACGGGAAAGGGTTTCGTGTCAGCCACCAGATCACCGCACGAGGAACACAATCGAAAGACTTCTACATGTCCAGTATTCCTGCGTCATATTATATTGTGTAAAATAATTAATGGAATTATTGAGATATGCTTGACTAGCACATTCAGATAAGTGCCTATTATCGAGCACGTAGGAATTCAGACAATCATTTCCTCGTTAAAAACAAGACGTGTTTATGTACAGTATAGCAATAGGTTTTAGAATATATAATGTAGTTGTAAGAGCAAAACAAGGCATCAATCAAACAAAATCAGTGCTTATATAATAAACGTGACTGCAAAAGCCTATACTATCATTGTCATTCGATTCCACCTGTAATATCCAGGAACAAGCAATACAGAGCCTTACTCTTCTTCCTGTATCACTCCGCGACTATTCTTAGGGCAAAAACAGTATGCATAGTCCCGTGACTGGGGTAAAACCCACATTGACACTCCGAGACTGTTCCTGTCGGATCCAGGAGTTAACTATTTTCTCAAGGAGTTGATGGTGTGGGACATTACCTTTATACCGCGGTAGTTGAATCTGTAAATTAAATAATTTTTGGTCGTTTAAAGTCTATAAAAACCCGTCTTTTTACTTATACTGTAGTAGTAATTACTGACAAGAATGTCCCTCAACTTGCCTACAAAGTAATTAAACCCATTTTTACCTCTAATGTCAACCGGTAGCTTATTGTAAAGTTTAATGGGCATGATCAATGGACCAGAAGAGTGCGTTGCTAAACGTGAATTGGGTAGGTTTAGTTTATTTCATGTCTATACCTAAGGATCATTTTAGTGTGGATGTTGTCCCCGCGTTCAGTGTAGTATTCAGGATACTTACCGACAATCTTACTTGCCTCTAATTACAATGTAAAGATGCATGGCAGTGTTAAAATTTTTAGTTCGCGGAAGTATGGCCTATGGTACTGGTATGTTTATGGTGGTACTTTTACCCTATCAAATAACGCCCTAGCTAAACTTCTTTTTTGCTTATGTCAGCACCACGGACTGTCACTCCGTTGGGGTTTGCTACGGAGTACTGTGTCGGAATCGAAGCGACAACTACATGGTGTGCCACTTTGTGCTTCAATTTGGAGGTTTCTGGGAGATGCTGTTATTAAACAGCCGGACCCCTCCCAGCGTCTGTCAGCGCTTTTGCGCCTGATGGAAGGGCAAACCGGTCACGTCCATCTATCGCTACACTCAGGGTGGCATGAGGCGCTGATAAGAGTGCCTCCACCACCCGGCTGGCGGCAGTAATATCAAACTGGTAGGTAAACTAAATGTCTGTAGACTATATTTGTTTCTTGCTAAGTCGCGATGGCTTAATAGCCTGCGTAAAATATGATACAATCACGACAATAACCTAATAACAAATATGAGTAATTAGGTATTATTTGATACGATCTTTACAGCATGATTAGCTATATGTTAATTCTTGATTATAATATGCATATTATATGTATGAATAATAAACTAATTGTTTAATAAAAAGATAAGACAGTCATCTGATAGATATGTCACAACATATTTCGATTTATAGATTTTAATTTCAAGTTTTCCTGGAACCAAATATTCATATCATCAAATAAATATTCATCTTATGGTAGCAGTGATTTATTCAAATCCAGCTTTAAGTTTAATCAGCCTAGAAAAAAATGAATTCAATACAAGGAAAAATATAAATAAATAAATATATCATAATAATAATAAAATAATTTTATTTGAAGTTTTACTAGTTTAATTAATTTCGTATTATTAGTTGACTGACCATCTCCTATTAATCTGATCTGAGCGTGATGTTAACTATCCAATGTGGCACGAGAAGTATATATAACTAGAAAGCTAGCCCGCGGCTCTGCCCGCGTGTATCTCGAATAATGCATAAAAAGTAGCATAAGTGTTATTCTGATATATAAACTTTATTACTGTAAAGTTTCATCTAAATCCGTGCAGTAGATAGTTTTTGTGTGAAAGAGTAACAAACACATGCAAACATACATACTAACAAACAAATTGAACAACACAAGTGTACACTTATGTTGAAATTCCTGCCGTTGCACCGCCCTCGATGGATAGCCACAACTAAGCTGTGAGGCCTCCCCTGACGTCTCGACATATATAATACGTAGGGTCAAAACTTAACAGTTGTGACTTAGTAAAAGAAGTCCCAAGTTAATTAAGCAACAATGCCCGCAGCTCAGTCCAAGTGTATGTCGGATATCGTAGTACTTTTTTTTTTCCTTTATATTACAACTAGCTTCTGCTCGCGGCTCTGCCCGCGTCTATTTCTGTTATCACAGGATATTTTTTTTCGATAAAAGTATTTGTTTATTTCTCTTAAAAAGTATCTTATCTTAAAAAGAACGTTATTATTAATTTAAAGGTATACGAAAACAACAAAAAACGCGAATTCCTGTGTAAATAATTGCTGAGATTATTATGTACACCAGATTACGGTATGTCTATAAAATTACGTGTCTAAACCTAAACAAAGTAGGGTAAGTTGCAAGGGTTCTAATTAAAACCACTTTTGTCATGAATATGATGGGTCTTTAGGTCTTTGTTAGTCTATGAAATGAAATGTGTCGGCTCATGTTTACGAAATTGCTTCATAACTTGTAAAGACACTTGCCTTATTCTCTGTCACTTTATTGCTTAGTTCAGATAACATGTTATTTCGTGTCTTCCTATCGTATGAAAATGTGGAACTTGCTTTAGGTTGTGATGACAATGAAGGCGTTTTGTATGATTTAAATATTTTAGATACCGCCCGACAAGGATAGTCAAGCAATTTTAATTTTATATAATTAAATGATCTCTTTTTCACACTTGATATTATTATCAACAGTTAAGACAAGTCTAGCAGCAAGTGGAGCATAGTTATAAAAACTCCATAACCCAAGTACATCAAATACCGAGTATATCTGTAGAAAAACTGTTATCATACTTGTTAGGACTCGTAACTATTAAAAAAAAGAGATTAACGGATGCGATGATAGAATGGCGGATGTGGACGCGAGGGTCTATCAAGTTCGCGACATCCACCTGTGTGAGAGCAGGGAAGATTACGAGGAGCTCGAAATAGGGCAGAACGCTCACTAACAGGCACTGGCACATTGGCATGCACGGTTATAACAGTCACAGGGGTTGAAATAGCGGCTTGATTGCATTAATATGCAATCAGACTGGCACGCCGGGATTCATCAAGAACTCATACTGTCCATTGCTGGGCGCAGTTCTCCTCTCAGGAGAGGGTTAATTCCACGGCCAGCGTGGGGACATATGTCCCCATGCTGGCCGAGTGCGCGTTGGGGACTGGCAAGACACATTGTGGCTACGTGATCTTGGCGTTGGATGTTCTTAAGCCGCCCGAAGGCCTCCAACTAACGACTGCTATCTTATGACAACGACTGGGACCGACTGATTAACGTGAGCTTCGAATCACGGAAACGCTCATAGTGTATCATGCCACTTGGCTATGAGTGCCGGGATTGGTGCCGTGTTTTTCAGTGGAAACACTAAATACTCCTGGCTTCTGTGTCCCCGAGGAACCGGATTCCGATTCGGATTCGAAGGGACATTACACCCTGTCAAGAAAAACGAAAATGGAGGGATTGAAACTTGAAGACGATTTTTACCTTTAAATCGTATTATGCGGTAGTTTGTCGCATAGAGAGAAATAAACTGTATAAGTAAATGATTTTTAACCGATTACTAATAATAAATTCCTGTTCGTTACCCTCTTGTATTTCTCTTTAAATATGTTTATGATAAAATTTTGTTTTGTATCATTTTATTTACTTTCAGAGATATCTTGCAAAGTGTCAAACATGTTTGACACAAGTCATAACTGATTAAAGTAACATCTGGTGATTAAGAAATATTTGTTTTGATTCAATAACAAACGATTACCTACAGGTATCGTGATTAGTTAAACATTGATAATAACATGAGATAGTTCAATATTGAATATTTAGGAACAATTTTTAGATAATAAATGGTTGAGGCGCAAAATTTATTATATCCGTGGTTAAAGATTAAAAATACGGACAATCACGACCCATATTCCCCGTGGGTGTAGTTAGAGGCGACAGGAAAAACCGATACAGAACAATATCAGTGTACCTAAAAAGAAGGAAATCTTGAAACAAACCCCAATAACAACCCTCTAACCCCTAAGGAGAGGCCTATGTCCAACAGTGGATTGTTTAAGGCTGATGATAGTGATGATGATTATAAAAAAACTACACTTACCTTTTTATGGTATACTTTATATCGTATCGTGCCGGTAAACGAACATACGAGACAATAGTGGTAACCCTAATAAATGGTAATGCTCATGGACATTTGTTACTCAAGAGACCTCAGTGCCCTGGGTCGGGCCTCAGCTAAAATTAATGACACGGTGAACCACAACGAAAGATTGCTATGTGCAAATTGATATGGTTCTGAATAATTTTATTGAGTGACTAGCCGTGCCCCGCGGTTTCACCCGCGTTTTTCTCGTTCCCGTTGAAGAAATAGGTTTTCGATTTTACACCTTGTGTTACAAAATAGCAATTTTATTACGGATCACTAATTTTGAAAAAAAAATAGCCTATAGCCTTCCTCGATAAATGGACTACCCAACAATGAAAGAATCATTCAAATCGGACCAGTAGTTCCAGAGATTAGCGCGTTCAAACAAACAAACAAACTCTGCAGCTTTATAATATAAGTATAGATTACACTTGCTTAATTTATTTTATAAAACATAGGTATACAGGATATACAAAGATAAAACATAATTATACGAGATACTTATTGATAAATAAAAATAAAACATCAAAACGGTTTGTCACCTGATATGGACATCTGTTATGGAAAACTGAAAATAAATAATAATTCAATTCTGTTTTAAACAAAAACAAGCTGAACAAAAAATAATAAAATAGGGAAAATGGATTGCCTATTGCAGAAATTGACGACTGAAATAAATTTAAATAATTTCTCTTTGTTTTGTTTCAATGCCGAATCCATTTTTTAGGGTTCTGAAGTTCATCACTTCGAACCCTTATAGATTCGTCATGTCCGTCTGTCCGTCCGTCCGTCCGTCCATCTGTCCGTCCGTCCGTCCGTCCTCGACTTACTGTCCAAACGGTAAATGCTAGAGAGATGAAACTTTGCATGAATATGTATTGTAATTACGCCGACAAAGTGCTACAATAAAATTATGAAAAATAATTTTATTTGGGGTACCTCCCCTACACGTAACGTGGGGATGTTTTTTTTTCTTGCGGCTACCCTACCATGTGGGGTATCATTAGATAGGTCTTTTAAAAACAATAAAGGGTTTCTAAAACGATTTTTTGATTTAGGTATCTGTTTGCGAGAAATTTCACTTTAAAGGCCACTTTTTTGTAAAAACAGGGCGTCCCCCCCGCTCTAAAAGCTGAACGGCTGGCTCAAAAATTCTGGGAAAATTCGTGATAGTGGTCCATTTAATGAACTTTAAAGGAAAACTATAATGGATCAGATAACTTTTTTGGTTCAGGAGTTATAGAGGCTTAACTGTTACAACTTTTACAATTGTCAGTACATTTATGAAAACATAATGTATGTTCGAAAAAATTAACATCTCTTCAATTAAAGATATGATAGACATGGGTATAACACTAGGAATAAAGATAAATTAATTCAACCACGTTTTAGACTCTTAAAAGTTCATACATCTTTTATGGGGTAATGTATTAAATCCTTACTAATATTATAAATCCGAAAGTAACTCTGTCTGTCTGTCTGTTTGTTACGCTTTCACGCCTAAACCACTAAAGCGATTTTGATGAAATTTGGTATGAAGATAGAACTGAACTTAGGAAAGGACATAAGATACTTTTTACCGCGATAACCGAAAGACACGCGGCCGGAGCCGCGGGCAAAAACTAGTTTTCTAATAAAATATCTCAAAACATACCAGATTTAACAGAGAAACGTTTTAAAAATGTTGTAAAGCGCACACTATGTAAGCAAGCTTATTACAAATTAGAGGATTACATTGCTGACAAGAATGCTTGGCTTAATGCTGGTCCTGCTCCACAGTCACATGATTAATTCTCAAATTGTTTAGAAGTTAGTTTGAAGTTAGTTTGTATTTCTGGCATATGTTAATTTTATCTTAATGATTGACATTCTTATATTTTTCTTTCTTTTTTTTTTAATTGGATAACCATATTTCTGACATGTACGTATTATTGATATTTTAATTGTATCTTGTTGTTTGACATTTCTATTATTATTATTTTTGTTATTAACATTATTGCATAATAAGTTACTTTTATTGACATGTTCCAAATATTTATCGCACTCTTAGAGAGTAGCATATTTATAAATAGTTTTATTATTGTATAACTGCGAATATTTTGAATTGTACATGTGAGCACTTTGTAGTCACTAGTAGCATAAGTTTGTTTGTTGACTGGAGGTTGTGACTATGTCATGCTCACTCAAAAGCCCTGCTGGCGGTGGCGTGTGTGGTAGGTCGTTCGGCTCCCTACGATATGGTTGAACTGGACGATGACTGGTGCATAGGTCATGCTCGTGATACGGGCGCCTCCAGTCGGGGCTGGTCATTTCACAACTTCTATTATTGTTTAATTATTTTTGGACAATACCTGTGTAAATATCAGCATTGTTACATTGTTCTCACATTTAATAAAATGCCTCAAACAATGTAACCAAAAATTGTAAAAACAATGTTGGAAAAGAGTGTCCATGGAGTTTCTTGTCTGTTCTTCTCCATAGGATACACGAATTGGTACAGACTACTAACTGACTACTTGATGTTTCAAAAGTGCCGTTGTATGATTTATTTGAAATAAAATGGTTTGATTTGATTTGAAAAAAAAATGCGATTACTTAGAAAATGTCATACAAAATTAACGCATTAATACATAAACAGAACAATTATTTATTGGATACGATTTCCAATCCACGTACCATTATGGGTGACTGAGGAACCCTTTCCTGTGCGTGGCCTGACACGCACTTGGCCGATTTTTTTATTTAAATATTGAAATTGTTCCGTTTTATTTTCTTTTTTGCTCTTCCTAAAATGAGTGATATTGTTCTTATTTTGTGCGGTCGTTCTATGCAATGTTTTAAGGAAAACTATCATCATTCATTTTTAAATCTTTTTTTTTTTTGATACCCTTTCAGGGTGTCATGACTCGGAACCCTTATAGATTCGCTATGTCCGTTCATTCTCGACTTACCACCCAAACGGTTGGTGCTAGTCAAGTATGACTTTGTATTGATAAACAAATAATTAGGATTACAAAGTCTGGTTTTTGGATACAATTGTCAATAAAATGCCAATTTAATTTTATTAGTGTCTGACTTAATCAATAGGTACACTACAGGTAAACATAACTATGGTTATTCAGTTCTGTAAGCGTTATTGAACGTTTATGGAATAAAAACGTACGACCTACCTACCTACCTACATGCTTATGTCTGGTACGCCTTATTGTTCTTTGGTATTCTTCTACAATTCGATATGAGTAAACATGTTACATGTTTTGTTACTGTTACGTGCCTGCGTAACACGTGACATAAACATAACACAGTAGTAGTCTTGCTGGTAATATTTACTTAAATTATAAAGGTACAGAGTTTGTTTGTTTCGTTGAACGCACTAATCTCAAGAACTACTGGTCCAATAGATATCGAGGAAGGCTATAGGCATACATCATCACGATAAGACTAATAGGAACGGAGCACTAATGAAGAATATATAAAAAAAAGGTTTTTTTTCCTCTTGAAAGATCCCGCTGCGCGTGTTGCGTAAACGGTTAAAGTTTAGCAAAAATCATGAATGACAGAATTGTTTTCATTTAAAGTTCTAAAAATAAACCGCAACAGCATATGTTTATTTTTAAGGTTGGCTCACTATAACCCATTTAATGAGAAACAAATTTGCTTCCGCGGTATAACATCTTACGGGAAATAGAAGACGCGGACTGGGCTGTGTGGGTCAGCTAGTATGCTAATATTATTGTAGTACCTATAGCTTACAAAGCTCATCAAATCAATTTGTTTTTTACACATACAGTGTTTGGCAAATAAACCACATTATATAATGTGTCAAGTTATATCTATGTGAGTTATTACGATAGCATAATAATAATTGATAATGATTGTTATTTTGTCATTGATAATTAATTAGGGATTAATTGATAATGAAATAAAAGAGAAAGTAAGCAAGAGCTAGCAACTGACCTGACATTATTCGGTTATTGAGGTCGTTACATTATTGGATACCGAAAAGTAAGTGAATCTTCTATATTGTTGGGCTTACACGCAATATAAGGTACATTATGCATTGTATACTATTTCGGTAATCCTCTCGGATATCACTTACCGGAATCCGGTGGAATGGTTATATCTAACTCGAGCCGTCTAAAAGTCGTACAACAGTGTCAGGTAACCAGTAACCCAGTAACGTGTTAACGGAACCAGGTGCACTTTAGAAAGGAACCGCTGATATGCACGAAGCAATGCGTCAATTGCTTCGTGATACGCAGAGTATGACTGCTTTGATGGACTTGGAGTCTGGCGACTTCCACATACAGCACTAGCGTAACAACATGTACCTATCAGCTATTTAACGAACATAACACACTACACGGAGTGATAACTAATCCTCAATCCGATTCCGAACCGGATCAGCGTACTTCAGCCCCGACTCACGGAAACTAGCGGCATACGGTTCCGATTTACTGAAACTAGCGGCAGACAGTTCTGGCTCACTGGAACTACTCACTCCTGGCACTGGTACGTTCCACAACAGAGCACAGAGATCTGACTTATCACATATATGGAGGTTTTGGAGGGTAGTGATGAGGCTACTTCCATATACAGCACAAGCGTAAAAACATATTTCAGTGCCATCTATCGAAGACAACGCACTACACTACTAATCCTGAATCGTTGTATCATCGCGCCGATGAACATCCCAAAATAAACGACGGGACCGTAGCCCACTAGGCGCAAAGACCTAGCCTGGTCAGAGGAGGTGGTCCTCCCTTTGTGTTTGAGGGAAATAATACCTGTCTCTCCACAGGATTTTGGGTGTTTTCTATGTACAATATGTATGTATTTACAGAAAAAAATATGTACGTATTTATGTACATATCAGTTGTACAAGCAATAGTACAAGCTCTACTTAACGTAGATACTTAGTTTGGGAGGGTAGTGTGTTAGTGTCCGATATATTTATTAATTGTATATATATTCTATATATTATAGTATGTATAGAATATTTATAAATATTCTATTCATTACATTTATAAATATATAAATACATTTAAAAAGGTATATACACTTTGAACGAATGCAATAAAGTTTAATTTGTTTTTTACCGTCCATTTTTAGGGTTCCGTAGTTAATGATTTGTCATGTCCGTTCGTCCGTCCATTCTCTACTTACCTACTTTGGAACTAGAAAGTTGAAACTTTGCATGAATATGTGTTGTAACTACCATGAAAAAGTACTACAATAAAATTACGAAAAATATTTTTACTTGGGATGCCTCCCCTATACGTAAAGTGGGATGTTTTTTTTTGTGTCTGATCCTTAGAAAGGTCTTTTAAAAAATATGTAAGGTGTAATATCATTTTTCAATTTAGGTATCCATTTGCGAGTTATTCAATTTTAAAGCGCATTTTTTTGCATAAAGTGGGCGTCCCTCCCCCTCTAAAAGCTAAACGACTATCTCAAAAACACAGAAAAAAAACATGATAGTAGTCTATATATTGAACTATAAAGGAAAACTGTAGCGGATCAGATAACTTTTGTATTTCAGGAGTTATAGGGGCCTAACTTGCAAAATGCAGTTACTTGGAAAACCTCGTACAGAAAACCTCTTACAAAAATAAAGAAATAATAAGTAAACATCACAATTATCTATTGGACACGATGTTAAATCCATCTGGCATTATGGGTGACTACGGAACCCTATCCTATGCTTGGACTGGCATGCACTTGGCCGTTTTTTCCATGCTAGAGTGGTCTGTTGTACACTGTCTTTTAATCGATACGTTCTTTGTGTAAACATGGTGCTCTTGTTAGGTATATTGCCGTCCCTTCGACATTCTGGCCGACAGGGACATCATGGTCTATGATCAAATTCGTTCTGTGGGTCGGAATAGCGAAGAGACATCGCCGGATCATGGGCCTGAAATGCAGCCCTACGAGCTACGAGGGCTCAGCTCGAAACACAGGGCTGTGCCAGCCAACGCGCTGTTTCTGTTCTGCCGAGCTTCGAAACTAGGATATAAAGGACCGAATATGTCACCTACCGATTGACTCAGATACTCACTGGACACGGTTGTTTTAAGTGAGTATCTGAATAGAATCGGACGTGAGGTTACGGCACAATGCCACCACTGCGGGTTGGACCGGGACTCCGACCAACACGCGCATGAGGACTGGCCTGCGTGGGAATCCGAGCGTCGAGCCCTAGTCGGACAGATCAGACGAAACCTGTCACCGCCAGCATGTAGCCGCTGCAAACGACCCGAGATAGGTGACACCCCGGTTTGGCCGAGAGTATCGTCTAAGGTACCGTTACGACACTCTCGGGACACTGACCCCAGTGTCCCGCTTTTTAATATGCAGAGTCCCGAGGATGATTCTTAGACACCCTGAGGTGTACCTCAGTTATGGGGTACGGTATGGGGGACTCCAGAAGCCGCTGATGTGTTTCCGGAGCTCCTCCTGACTGCTAAGGTAGGCCGCCGCGGGGTTTAGTGGGTAGACCGAATTCGGGAGTTCCACGCTCTTCGGTTTCCACACAGAAAGTATGGTGCGAAAAGCATTCCTCGCGTTGTAAAAAAAAGAGAAAACAAATATTTCTCGAAAGAAATATATGAGCACGTACGTTACCCCGCGGCCTCCAGCAGTGTTTGATCACACTTCCGATCCCAGTTCATGACGATCAGGTCCTATTACCTTTCCTTGAAATACTAAATGGTAACTAATTGGCTAATAGGTAGACAGCCAGATTATACAGGCTCTTAAATCTCTATATGAGAACTCTAGAGCATGTGTCCGTATAAATAGGGTGTCAGACAGGGATGTGTAGCATCTCTTTAGCTGTTTAACATATTCATGGACAGTTGTTTGGAGGAATAGCAGGAGATGGTTAGAACACAGTAGAGCAAGTATCGAAAGAGGTCGTTTACGGTTAACATTTATCAACCAAATTGGTTATATCCTGAAAAAGAACCATGTGAAGGGTACAAGGAAGATGAAGGCCAAAGCAGTGTACTGCCACTTTAACTTTGAATACAGTTAAATCTAAATACTTTAAAGTCATATGTATAAATATACATATACTCTGAATGCTCTTGAAAGTTCAATATTGGCTGTTTGTGAATATTAATATTACGTAGAGGAGTTGGGTGTAACTGTAATAACAATGAAATTGCAAAAAAATGGATAATAGCTTCAAAAGTTTAGCTATGATAAGAAGGTATTAGTATTCATGCTGCGGAGTTAATAGTGATTGATTAAACAATTATCAAATTCAAGTATACGCTTTATCATACTTGTGAGAATATAATAAGGAGTCACCATGCCCCTCCTGGTAGTGTTGTAAAATGCTGCGGGTAATATTTGTGTTCGCCGCCTTAGTAGCGGTGGCTTCGGCCCAAGCGGACCCACTCGATGAAATCATTTCTAAATTTGATGAGAGTGCTTGGGCGAGACTAAGTTCACGGTATTCAATCGATATCATAAGAGATGCCCGTTTAAATGTAGTAAGTGATTTATTAACTGCCTTCAGAAAAATAAGAGATGCTGAATTTCGTATTTCTGAAAATCGTGGAACTTACATTGAATTTAATAATATTTTATCTACATTTTAGGCAGAACTTGTTACTAAATACGGATACCCAGTTGAAGTACACCATGTAACAACTGCGGATGGCTATATCTTGGAAATGCATCGTATACCTCATGGACGGAATAAGAACAACGTACCAGACAAAAATAAACCAGTGGTGATTTTACAACATGGTCTTCTATGCTCCTCTTCTGTATGGGTTCTAATGGGTCCAAGTACCGGTTTAGGTAAGTTTTGTTTATAGAGAGAGATGGCAGAGCTTTTTGTAGACATCAAGCAGTAGAACTGCAGTAAACATCAAAGTAATACCGAAATTAATAACAATTTATTATACACAGGATACATTCTGGCCGAAGAAGGATATGACGTGTGGATGACAAACCTCCGTGGTAATCTATATTCTCGCCGTCACGTTAGATTAAACCCTGATTCGAGATTCAACGTTGATTTCTGGAGGTATTCATGGGACGAACACGGCAATTACGATTTACCTGCTATGATTGATTATGCATTGGCTCACACTGGAAAGGAGAGGCTTCATTATGTAGGGCATTCAATGGGAACTACGAGTTTCTTCACAATGGCGTCACTACGTCCAGAATACAACGCGAAGATCATTTCTATGCAGGCTCTTGCTCCTGTAGCTTACATGGCACATAATCGTAATTTATTGCTGAACGCCATTGCACCTTTCGCAAACAACATTGAGGTAAGCGAATTAGATACAACTTACTGTCCTGGGGTTTAATTGGACATGATACTAACTCGTACAAATAAGATCAGTTTCTAAATGAGTAGGATGACTTAAGTTGTTGCATTGTTCAATGTACTTCCTGTGCAAAGTTTATGTACAAGTTGATTTGCTAAAGTCACTTAATGCTTTCAAGTTGTTCGTTGGTTCTTGATAAAGATATAAGTTTGAATTAAGCTTGCTAATGAATAGATATATATACATATATGAATTGATATATCTGACATTCATATCACTATTCAATAATTTTGACATGTAGTAATCTGGCCAGAGGCGTAGCTGGGAAACCAAGGCCTTGGGGCCAGTAAATTAACCAGACTACCTACAAAATCGTTTGTTCCGCATTCGTCGTGTTCTAACAATCAAATATTCCAAGTTTTATGTAAAATACTTTCTTTAGGTATTTATTCATGTTTGTTATATTTCAGAGCATAGGATCTATTATCGGTTATGGGGAATTCTTGACAAGTAGAGAAGTGTTCACTTGGGCTGGTCAGGCCTTCTGCAGGGATGAGGCGATATTCCAACCAATTTGTAGTAACATTATATTTTTACTTGGTGGTTGGAACGAGGCCCAACATAATGCGGTAAGTGGAAAGTTCATGTCTTATGCAAGTTGGTAAGTGACATCTAGATCTTTCCAAGTACTTCTTTTTCATATTAATAACATTGTAAAATGCATATTATACGAAATAACTGCATGTGTAATGCGGTGGTTTCAGCGCTCACCTCGTTGAATGTTGTGGGTTCAAACCTCCACAAGGGACAGTACTCTGTATCATCCACTAACGATTGTTCTGAGACTATCTGTTTGTGTTCGTTTCTTGTATATTTATCAAATTCTCCGAAACTGAATACGGGGCTCAATCGTATTTTGCACTTGTAGACCAGAGTCGATAATTTTTTAAAACAAAACAAATTATAGTAGGATGAAACCCATTTGAAAAGGAGGAGAATATGATAAAAATGCAAGGAAAAACAATTTACGGGCGATCTGAGGTCGAGAAGGGGTAAGGGCTCCCCCCTTTCCCCTTTTAAGGGTTAACTACGCTTTAACTCGATTTCCGGCAAAACTACAAGTCCTATGGAAAAAAACAAATGGCAAAGTTGTAGGTAATAAAAAGATCTACAACTTTTGCGTATTTTTTTTTCCACTTGACCTAAAATTTTATGTGAAAAATCAAAAAACCAAGTTTTTGGTTTTTTATCTTTAACAAATAAAATTATTTTTTCACGAAGTGAAAACTTACTTTTTATGTCCCGAATACACTGTAATTTGTATGATTTGAAATATTTATTTTTTCACCTTATTTTGCCGTAATATCGTTAAAATTACCCTAATTTTCAATCGAAAATTCACCCGTCAAAATGAAAACTTTTTTCAAAAAATAGATGTGCTTTCTAATCGATGAAATCTCTACTTTCCGATGCTTTAAAAAAATAAATATATTTCCATAGTAAATCTTCTCAGAAAATGCAAAAAATGAAAAAAACTCGAATTTGAAATTTTTTAATCGTTATTGAACTATTTTTGATTGAAAATTTACATTTTAATTACTCAAAAACCGTAAGATTACATGTTACATTGACAAACAAAAATATTGCAAATCATAATATACTACTATAATTAACAAATAAATAAGTTAATATTTAATGACACATCTACAATATTTTGAGAAAGTTGTAGAATCTTCTTTAAATTATACGTATCTAGATGCCTATTTGCCTGAGTGACCTACGAAAAATTTAAGGCCATCAAAAGGTAATTCATAGAGAAGTGGACTAGGCGGGTCTGGGCCTTACTACAAACCTGTTACTTCGTAGCAGCTGTAAAACAGAGCAGCGTACAACATCGTTTATAAAAATACACGTGCAGGCTGAGTTATTTTAAGCCGTCTATCTGCTATAATAAACTATATTAAACTTTATTAAAAATAAATTTAATAATCCGAAATATATGTTTATATAAATATTTTTATCAATTTTTCGCAAGCAATAAAACAGTATTAACACTACACATAAAAATATTTACGTTTTGCGTTGAAAAGATTCTCGACAGCGTCGCTAAACTGGTATCGTATTAATATAATAATATTTTTTATATGACAATGCGTCATCCTTAGTGTATTGGAATTGTTACATTTATTGTTTCCTAAATACGGATTTAATTATTTTCAGACTATGATGCCAGTTGTGATGGGTCACATGCCAGCCGGCGCATCGGTTAGACAGTTAGCTCATTATGGCCAAGGTATTGCCGGTAATGAGTTCCGCCGCTATGACCATGGCAGTATAATAGCAAATATGAGAGCCTACGGTAGAACATCGCCACCTCAATATGACCTCAATAGGATTACTTCACCAGTATTCCTTCACTTCTCAGACAATGATCCTCTTGCTGAGATCCCGGATGTACTAAGGTTGTTCCGAGAACTGGGAAGACCCATAGGACTGTTCCGAGTACCATTAGCGGAATTTACTCACATTGACTTTATGTGGGCAGTTGATGTGAGAGAATTGCTCTATGACAGAATGATTCGTCTTATGAAGCAAGTGGATATAAGTGGTGTTAATAGTATTGACGTCAGTAGATTTTAGTACCTTTCTTTTGTAGAGTATTGTAAATATTGGCAAAATAAATTTATATATAAATCTTAATCATAGCAAGCATGTTATTTGCGATGAAAACGTCTTAATATATCATAAACCATCCACGGTACTCTGAGAAATACGCACAGACGGCCAAGACCAGATAATATCTGAGAGTATAAGAGTTTTATCCATCAAATCAGAGTTTTGTGTTTTAACCACAATATATTGCCAAAGAGAATGTTCCTTTTAACGATACAATCGTACTTGGATTGCACTTCGATACATTGCCTGTTCGATACATTTTTTACACAAATATAAGCATATAATATTATTAACTTAATGTTATGAAAATAGCAATAGCATTTTGGTGTAGATTATGAACAAAATATGAATAAAAACAGATTTTTGGAGTAATCTTAAAAATTAAGCATGGTCTAACAAAGCGCTATGAACCAGAACATTGAAATTAAATTTTTGTGATCGAATACTGTGTGAGTGAATTCCCGAACTCAAAGGCTGGCAGCGAACTTTTGAATCCTAAGCTGCAGGCGGGGCTACAAAAATCTCTTTCTTAAATGTAACTCATCCGAAAAGAATTTTGCAACGTAATTAACCAAAACCGTTTTCCTTTAATGGCCATATATTTTAATAACTTACATAGTACTTACAGCAAACAAAAATTTTGTACAAGCATCGGCTGCTAATACAAATACAAAGACCGAAATTATTTCTCTGTATGTTATTATATGTGTATACTTAGCAATCTACACTCGGTTCCAAAAATAACGGGTCAGTCACATAAACCCGAATATCTCCCGAACTACGTATGCCATCCTAATGAAACGAAGACTGTTCAATTGAGAATTTAATTATACAGATAAAAAATAAAATAAAACTTAGTTACACCCACAATATTAATCTTAAATTAAAAAAAAACTAAAGTAGTCATATTTTTCTTAAGATTACATTTTTTTTATGATTGTTTTTTTGCTGTTTTTCATCACTGGAGGCTTCATCACGTGGAGGCAATACAAAGTATTAAATGAAGAAAGTGATGAAAAACAGCAAAAAAACAATCATAAAAAAAATGTAATCTTAAGAAAAATATGACTACTTTAGTTTTTTTTTAATTTAAGATTAATATTGTGGGTGTAATTAAGTTTTATTTTATTTTTTATCTGTATAATTAAATTCTCAATTGAACAGTCTTCGTTTCATTAGGATGGCATACGTAGTTCGGGAGATATTCGGGTTTATGTGACTGACCCGTTATTGGTTTATGTGACTGACCCGTTATTTTTGGAACCGGCTATAGAATAATTTATCAATTGTATGCCATCTACGTAAATTTAATAGCAGATAAAACTTATTGGCTCCGAAATGGCACGTGGCCAGCTCCTACGATAATTCTAATCATTTGGAAAAAACATATCAATTAAAAGACAAGACATCAAAACAGCGTTTAAACTTCTTTTCATTTTTTAGATAATTTTACGTTATATATAAGACTAACTGAGCCCCGCGGTGGGAGAAACATAGAGCCACGGAGCAAACTATACGGAGTAACTACTAACCCTGGATATAGGAATTTTCGCTCTAAATGGCATGTAGACAACATCCAATCCTCCCTTTTTGTTGGAGGTACACGAAAACCATTCCTCCTAACTCTAAAACGGCTAGCGATGAAATGGTTCCATACTCCCAAAGAGATGTTCAATGCACTCATTTCTGTTCATTGTTTAAAATTTTTGAAATAGAAAAAAGTTAGATACATTATAATTGTGGTAACCTGTTTTTTTTTTTAAATGAGTGTTTATGTATTGCTTGTTAAAAATAATTTAGTAAGTTTATTAAATACAAAATATGAATACCAACATGAATCTTAATATTTGCTTAGAAGTAAAATATATTTTTTTAGCTGTTGGTTCTGGGGCGATTCATCTACACTCGGTTCCAAAAATAACGGGTCAGTCACATAAACCCGAATATCTCCCGAACTACGTATGCCATCCTAATGAAACGAAGACTGTTCAATTGAGAATTTAATTATACAGATAAAAAATAAAATAAAACTTAGTTACACCCACAATATTAATCTTAAATTAAAAAAAAACTAAAGTAGTCATATTTTTCTTAAGATTACATTTTTTTTATGATTGTTTTTTTGCTGTTTTTCATCACTGGAGGCTTCATCACGTGGAGGCAATACAAAGTATTAAATGAAGAAAGTGATGAAAAACAGCAAAAAAACAATCATAAAAAAAATGTAATCTTAAGAAAAATATGACTACTTTAGTTTTTTTTTAATTTAAGATTAATATTGTGGGTGTAACTAAGTTTTATTTTATTTTTTATCTGTATAATTAAATTCTCAATTGAACAGTCTTCGTTTCATTAGGATGGCATACGATGGCAAGTGTGAAAAAAAATTTGTACATTATTTTCTTGTTTTAAAAATATGGGTACATCATTAAGATTGTGAAGTTGAAGGACTAGTGTTTAAAAGATTTATTAACGTAGATTTTAGTCGTGCATGCTGATCATCACTGATGATAAACATTGATCGATGAAGCAGTTATCAAGTGATTAGTGATGTCAAGTACTTTATAAAGTTATTTAAGGAATAAAAATTAACATTCGTGCTACGGTGCATTCACCGTGAGTACTGAAAAATGCGTTCAGTGTTATTCATTGTATTTGCCACATGCGTCACTCTAGTTACGAGCCGAAATGTTCAATTCGATGAAATACTTTCAAAACTTAATGCGAGTGCTAGTTTGAATACACGATATTCCAACAGCATCGAAGAAGATGCCCGTTTGAATGTGGTAAGTGAAAAAGAATAAAAATTAACGATTTTACACCTCTACGTAGGACTGTTCGTTGGTTATACCATATGTAGATTTTATATGACTTTACGGTTAGCCGAGTCCGAGGTGATTTCCACACGTTAAAATAAAGTGGTTTAAGCCCAAATGGGTTCAAATCCCACGCGGGATAACACTTCGTGTGATTCACAATTTGTTGTTCTGAGACTGGGTGTTCTTTGTGTCCATTTCTTGTATGTTTGAAAAGTCCCCCGCGACACAGGAAAATTATATTCCTAATGCGGGAATTGTCTTTTTAAAAAAAATATAATGGAATGAATTTAGAGGTAACTTACGAGTGTTACAAGGAGAGCATAAAATGTTTTACAATTTTGTTTCTCTTTTAGCCAGAACTTATTACGAAATACGGATACCCGGTTGAAGTACACCATGTCACTACTGAGGATGGCTACATATTAGAATTGCACCGTATACCTCACGGACGTGATAAGAATAATGTACCAGATAGAAATAAACCTGTAGTCATTTTACAACATGGTCTACTGTGTTCATCCGCTGTGTGGGTCCTTACTGGCCCAAGTTTTGGTTTTGGTAAGCTATTGAATCAATGCTATCAAGTGATAAAATGTGAATAAAATAGATCACGTAGGCTTAACAAGTTTTTGTGGTAAACAGGTTACATCTTAGCCGAAGAGGGATATGACGTGTGGATGGGTAACTTTCGAGGTAACCGCTTTTCACGTCGCCATGTGAGATTAAATCCTGATTCTAGATTCAGCACTGCTTTTTGGAGATATTCATGGGATGAACACGGTAACTATGACCTACCTGCCATGATTGACTATGCACTGGCTCACACTGGAAAGGATAGGCTTCATTATATTGGCCATTCAATGGGAACTACGAGTTTCTTTACAATGGCGTCACTCCGTCCAGAATATAACGAGAAGATTATTTCAATGCAGGCACTTGCTCCTGTAGCTTACATGGCACATAACCGTAATTTATTATTGAATGCAATTGCACCTTTTGCCAACGATATTGAGGTGAGTAAAGAAGGGTATATAACATTTATTTAAAAGGAATTCATAAATCACTACATATCTATACTATTATTATAAAGATTTGATTGTTTGTTTGTTTGTAATGAATTTTTATATATTTATTTGAATTTTATTTTGGACATAACTGTCTCGTTAGTCTAGTGGATAGGGTATGCGACTACTAATTAAGAGAGATCGGGTTCAAATCCCAGGCGGATGTTGGTTAATAACATTTATAAAATCTATTCCCATAACCTGGAAATCATTACTAGTGAGCCTATGTTATTATCTCACGCATCTACTAAGTACCTATACCTATATCAACTTTTGAACCAAAATGTCTTTCGTTAGAAATGGTCGTATGGTATGCATTGCTACAAAATGTATTCACATTTTATAAACTATCATGCAAAAGCTGTATTAAACTTGTCTTATTGGTAGAAAAATATTTAATAAATATTTGTGTATATATTTATGTAAATTGTGTATTGTGTATATTGTGAGAACAGTAATTTTCCTGTTTTATGAACATAAAAAATATATTCCATAGGAAAGTTATCATTATTATCAGCTTTCAAAAGTTACTGCTAGACTCTTCTTGGAAAGGAAGTTTTGGCCTATTGTTTTACGTTCTCTTTGCAGTAATGTGTTACTGGGTAGTTTGCTAACGATACCTAGGGGATGCATACGGTTGATACTCCGTTTTCTAAATCTGTCATTATATGGACAGATGTATTTATGTATTTAGTGAATTCTTAGTAATTCTCACTATGTGCTTGGCTGAATTTTTAGTATCACTAGATCGAAATAGTTCCCGTTCATCCAAAGATTGCCTGGAAAAGATTACTCAAAGTGAAATGGCATTCTTTTATATTCTTTTTGCTGTTAATTGTAAGTTTCATAATCTTTGCAAAAATCCCGATGCAAAGATAATGTATTATCTATGAATCTATCCACCTGGTGCTCGTCACAGATGTTTGATTTAGATATTTTTTATTTGTTTCCTGTTATTAATTGTTTGCTTGATAAAAATAAGTTTTGGTAATATTTTAGAGATTAGGACGACGTATTGGATATGGCGAATTTTTAACAAGCAGGCAAGTGTTTGTTTGGGCGGGTGAAACCTTCTGCAGAGATGAGGTGCTTTTCCAACCAATTTGTAGTAACATTATGTTCTTGCTCGGTGGTTGGAACGAAGCACAACATAATACGGTATGTTGAAACTAATTTTTTTTTTATTATAGAACAATTAAATAATTTTCAATAGAATTCCAAAAATGATTCGGTTCTACTTTTTGAAATCGTTTTCTCAGAACATCATTATTTTTGAACTAGTTTGGGAAATCCCCTTTCATTTGAAGTGACGTAACTTTCTGTTCCTCCACATATAAGAAAGCACTTTACAAACACAACTATAAATGAAATAATACAGTTTATTGCAATTCAATATGATATAGATGTATTGTTTGCCTTGTGAATTTTTAAAAGTGAGTTATCTTAATGTACTTAGTAAATGTACCTTGTTAAAAACAAATTTCCATCCATGTAATATGATAAAAGTAATACTAAATACTTATTAATGAAAACGATTTCGAGTGAGTCTTAATTTCTTAAGTAGGTTAGTATTTGTCAATAATTGTTTTTTTAGGAATCAAAGCGATACATTACGATATATCTCTGTTAATGCACACTCTTATAATTACAAGGATCATGTTTCTCATTAATTAATTACAGACTATAATGCCAGTTATTTTTGGTCACGTGCCAGCTGGAGGATCGGTTAGACAACTAGCTCATTATGGTCAAGGTATTACCGGTAATCAATTCCGTCGTTTTGACCATGGAAGTATAATATCAAATGTGGCAGCCTATGGCAGAATATCTCCACCTGTATATGACCTTAACAGGATAACTGCACCAGTATTCCTTCACTACTCAGACAACGATCCTCTTGCTAAGATCCCGGATGTACTAAGATTGTTCAGAGAACTTGGAAGGCCCATAGGACTGTTCCGAGTGCCGCTAGCTGAATTTACACATCTTGACTTTATGTGGGCTCTTAATGTAAGACAATTGCTATACGACAGAGTGATTCGTCTTATGAAACAAATGGATATTAGTGGTTTTGATGATGTTGATATTAGTTAACATTATCTTATCTGGATAATTGTAAAAATACGTGATAATTTAAATAAATAAAAGTGATAACCTGAAGTAATTCCTAGTTCTGGCTCTTTTTTTCTAATCCTTTACCAACCTGTCAGATTAGCGTAGTATAAATTTTAGCGTAGGCTAAAACCCTTCAAAAAATGATGATAATTATGTATTTTTGCATGTCCAGTGTACAATGAAAAACATATTTATAGAAACTTCTAGAAGTTTATTAAACATCTGACTCACAACATCATCTAGTCCCAAGCTTAGCTTAGTATTATGGGCACTAGACAACTGATAAAAATACATAAACATAATTTTTTTTTGTAAATACATAAATATTATACATAGAAAACACCCAGACTCCGAAACAAATATTTTTGAATCACACAAATATTATTTGATCCGACCCGGGAATCGAACTCGAGACCTCTTGATCAGCAGCCGCATACGCTAACCACTAGACCAAGAAGGCAGTCAAAGATTTTCCAAGTCTCGTGGAGTCCTATTATCACCACGTCAGGATCTGATGATGGGATTCTTAGGGAATCGAGGGAAATCCTCAAATTTTATAGGCACGTTATAATACGTGCCTATAAATTATTATATATTTTTTTGATAAATTTTGTAAAAAAATTCCAGACTCAATGTCTGGTAGCCATCATTTCATGATGATGAGCTGATGATGGAAGAGGTAACTATAAAACTAACCAAGATTTAAGAATTATACTAATTTATGAATTAGTATAATTCACTCAACAGTGGACAGCCTCGATTGGGCTCATAAAAAAAATGGCGCTTATGTACCTGTCAAAAATGCTGATTCGGCGTATATGCGGAGCCTAATATAGGTTATTGTGCAGACAGGGCATTTTTAGGCTATAAGTTTAGAAAACCATGATTTTCTCTAAATCCATTGATAAAATAGCAGCAAAGTAGCAGCAAGTAATAAAGCAAATAATAATTTATATTCTTAATTAGATTTCTTTATGTAATTTCTTATACTTCACTTGACTTTGAAATGCATTGCAACTGTGTTTTGAGAAATAAAATGACTCATTAAATGTTCATCTCGGGCCCACTTTTATTTTCCAATAAATGGAAAATCACGACTTTGTTATCACTATAGACACTATTTAAACATTATAACAATAAGCACTTAATAACTTATACACAAGACCATATCATCAAGAACAGAATTTGTTTATAAAAACTTGCACAACAAATTGGCGGCAAACAAGCACTTGACGCTGAGTGGAAGCCGTCATAATTTATGATAACGATTGTCAAAACAATTCGTGCCACAGACTAAACAAATTCAATGAATGCGGTGGGCCAATTCTTTCGTAGTCGATTGTAAACAAAAACCATAAAGTGAGAACCGTAGATATCGACACAATAGACTATTAAAGTACGTGGTGTAGGAATGTCCTATTTTAGGCGCCTGACATATACGCCTCATCTGTTGATAACCTAATATAGGCGGCCGTCATACAAGCATAATTCGCATTATTGACCTTCACTGACGAGTGGAACCCAATAACAGCCCGCCCCGGGATTCAAACCCAAGATCGCTTGTACAGTAGTTGTATATACTAAACGCTAGACCAACGAAGCAGTCGGTTTGATTTATAAAACAGAAATTACCGAAATTTATTTGATAAAGAAGTTTTAATTAACTGAAACTAAAATGAATTTCTAAACTGAATAGTTTGCGCGAGAGACACTTCCAAAGTGGTAAAATGTTGGTCCCCCCCCCCTGTAACTTCTAAAATAAGAGAGTGATAAAACTAAAAAAAATATATGATGTACATTACCATGCAAACTTCCAACGAAAATTGGTTTGAACGAGATCTAGTCAGTAGTTTTGTTTTAATACGTCATAAATCATAAACCGCAATTTACATTTCTTTCAATCAAAACACTATTATTAAAACATTGATGAAAGTTATAACGAACTACAAAAACTTTTATATGATGCTACGGAACCCTTCATGGGCGAGTCCGACTCGCACTTGGCCGCTTTTTTCCTATATGACACGCAGAATCACACAACGTAGAATCGGTTTTCTTCCGATAAACCGCCCGAGCGCCCCTGCGCAAACCCTGGTGTGGTAACAGTCAGAGAAGTTTAAGTTTCCACAAAATCATCATCAACAACCTTTAACGTCTCCCTGCTGGGCTCAGGTATCTACACGTTGAGTAAAAACTTTGTTTACTACGTTTTATATATTAATATAAGTGTATTTTTTACATTTTCATTGTACATTAATGCATGCTAACTTCTAGTTTGATGATAAGAATTGATCCAAGTAGTTATCAAAGAATTATCAAATTTAAGTACTCTATAAAGTTATGCATAAAATATAAATAGAACATTGCTGTTACGATGCTTCTGCTGAAAATACGAAGAATGCTTTCAGTGTTCTTTGTTGTGTTCGCTTCGTACGCAACTCTGGCTACGACACGTAATGTTCCTCTCGATGAATCAATTCCTAAATTGAACGGGAGTTCTAGATTTGTAGGGCGTTATTCAAATAATATCGAAGAAGATGCCCTTTTGAACGTGGTAAGTGGTAAATGACTTCACTCAGAATTAGAGAACAACACATTTATTTCGTTATGTTTAAAATCAAAATGTTTCCTAATTTTTTCTTTATATTTAAGCCAGAACTTATAACTAAATATGGATACCCAGTTGAAGTACATAATGTAACAACGGATGATGGCTACATTTTGGAAATGCACCGTATACCTTATGGGCGTGATAAAAACAATGTAGCCGATAAAAATAAACCTGTGGTGATTTTAATGCACGGTCTGTTGTGCTCCTCCGCTGTGTGGGTTCTTACGGGTCCCGGTGCTGGTTTTGGTGAGCTATAAAACCTTCTACTTGCATCAGTTATTAAAATATAAACATGGTAAATATGTTGTTTCTACTGAACAGGTTACATCCTGGCCGAAGAGGGGTATGACGTGTGGATGGGAAACTTTCGTGGTAACCGCTATTCTCGTCGCCACGAGACATTGGATCCAGATTCGTTATTCAATATTGATTACTGGAAATTTTCATGGGATGAAAACGGCAACTATGATTTACCTGCGATGATTGATTATGCATTGTCTATCACTGGCAAGGACAAGGTTTATTATATCGGCCATTCAATGGGAACTACGAGTTTTTTCACAATGGCTTCACTGCGTCCAGACTACAATGAGAAAATTATTTCTATGCAGGCACTTGCTCCTGTAGCTTACATGGCTCATAACAGTAATCCTTTATTACAAGCCTTAGCACCTTTCTCTAACAATATTGAGGTAAGTGAAGTAGAGTATGACATACAAATTTGTCAGGAGTACAATTTGAAAGGGGTTTGAGGTGAAGATCATGAACATCTTACTGCATACCTACTTGTAACAGGTATTCATTATCTTGATGCAGAATTCAATCAATTTTATTTCAGTTATTGCATGTTTTATTATCTTAGTTCAAAAACAAAAGAAATATCAGATACTTAATGTTTTAGAGTATCGTCGATATTATTGGACACGGTGAATTTTTGCCAAGCAGCCAAGTATTTACTTGGGCTGGTCAAGTTTTATGCAATGATGAGGCTATGACGCAGTCAATGTGTAGTAACATTTTGTTTTTGATTGGTGGTTGGGACGAAGCACAAAACAATGCGGTATGTTAACATTTACATTATTTCTAAATTGTCGAACGGCTACGCAACAAATTATCTTTATATGAGTATATAAACTCAAACGAAAACATATTATTATCTTGAAGATGAAAATATAGTAGAACTAATATAATATATTATTATGACCTATTTTGAGCCTTTTATAAAATTTAGTACCGTCCAATGTATGCCTTCTGACTTCTAATTATCTCAATTACTGACACTACCTAAAAGATAAAATAACAACAATAAATAAAGACACACTAAAATTGATTAATAACTATGTGTATGTAACGCCTGTTATCTTCATTTTCATAAATAAAATATAATTCGAGATATTTTATATAGCTAATTACAGTGGCTAATTCCTATCGATTTATGGGGCTTGTTAATTTTATTGATAACGGTTCTTTTCGATTTATTACAGACTATTTTGCCTATTATTTCTGGTCACGAACCGGCTGGTGCATCGATTCGGCAGTTAGCTCATTATGGTCAAAGTATGAGTGACAAGAAATTTCTTCGATACAATCAGGGCAATGTAGTAGCAAATATCAAGGTCTATGGGACCAGTTCACCGCCAGCGTATGATCTTAGCAAAATTACTGCACCAGTATACCTTCACTACGGAGATAACGACCCTCTTGCTGTGGTGGCCGATGTACAAACATTGTTCGGAGAACTGGGCAATCCCATGGGAATGCTCCGAGTGCCGCTAGAAGAATTTACTCACATTGATTTCATGTGGGCTATTGATGTGAAAACATTGCTGTATGATAAAGTAATTAGTCTAATGCAATAAATTATATACGACTAGCTTTTGTCTGCGGCTTCGCTTACGAGTTATTCTGATGTAATACTTTGATTCCTTTTCCCCCCCTTAGGGGTGGAATTTCCCAAAATCCTCTCTTAGTGCTCGCCTACGCTCTTCAAGAATCACACATGCCAAATTTCAGCTGCCTGCGCCTAGTACTTTCAGTTGTGTGTATGTGTCAGTTAGTTACGGAACTGTTTTATATATTGATTGATGTTTTGCTAACTTTTACATATTAATTGACATCAATAAATTTAAAATACCTAATATTAGTTTAAAATTAAAGTTTTGTCTTGACAGTAGTCGTTGAGACGCCGGTGATTTCTGGTGAATCTGAGAAAAAGAGCAGTAAAAGAGTAATAATATAAAAAGAGTATTTTATCATTCTATGAAAATCTGTAATATCTGATGTATATTAACTGATGGAATATCTGCTACCTGATATTTGTATTGACCTTTTTATTTAAGTGCAAAAGTATAATATACGATAACAGAAAATATAATCCCCGATGATAATGACGATAATAAATACATAACAAAGTATGAATGTTTCGATGATATTTGGTAACAAACCGCCTGAAGCTTTATACCTTTTGAAATGACTATGTGATGGAAAGAATAAAAAGAATCCAAGAGTGATAGTTACCATCCTCATTGCGAATCGTTTCCAAGACTATTTTTCTAAATAAATTAGATCCACAGTCTCTGTAACAAGGTTTGTATTTTTTTATGTGGATGAAATCATTTATATGTAGCAACTTAATGACGACTATGAGATTTATAACGTTGACACCGCGTTCACAATATAACAAGTAAAAGTATATAATCAAGAAACTATCAGAATCGAGTTAGAGATAACTTTTTTACGTGTGGAAACTCCCGCGGGCCGTCACCCCGCCGGGGCGCTGTGTCGGAATCGTACCGACTAAAACCACACGGTGTACCACTCTGTGTGTGAAATAGGAGCGGTCCAACAACAGCTGTTACTACGCTATCTGGAACCCTCCCAGCGCCTGCCCGAACTGATGCGTGCGGCAACTACGATGGCAACAGAACGACATACGGCATACGCGGACTTCGCCTTCTCGCGACTGGCCACTGAAGCTGATGAAGGGGAATATAGGTCCCGTTCATTTGTTGCCACACTCAGGGCGGCATGAGACGCTGATTTGCGCGCCTACGCAGATTGGGTCCGAGTGGAGTACGTCCTGCTGGTTCGTCTGGACCCTCGGTAAAACAACTATCGCTACCGACCATAGAGCGTATTATGGCCAGCAACGAGAAATCTACTTTTATGATTGCAGTGGGGGCCCAACGCTGCGTCGCCCAGGCGGGGCAAAACCGGGGGTTGTGGGAAGGCCACTTCCTGCAGGAAGTTGGAATGGAGAGTCTCCGTAACACTTCGTCCTTAAAGAAACAGACAAATAAAAACCTGCTAAAAATGTGGTTCATATTATAATTTATGTTTAATAAAGGTATACAACATCAGAATACTGGAATAGTTCAATTGTTATGACATTATATCTAACTAAAGTGTCCTTACAATTTGTTTTCAGCCTTTTGTCAATATGAGATCAGGAATGAGAAATCGAAGTATGTACTTTCTATGCATGTATAATGATCGAACGTTTTACATTTGAGTAAAATATGCAAATTTTTTGATTCACGATAAGAATTGATCCCAGTAGTTATCAGAGAATTATATTATCACAGTTAAATACTGTATCAAACTATACATTTATACAGAACTAATAGAACATTGGTGCTACGGGGCTTCCATTGAAAGTACGAAGTATGCTCTCGGTGTTCTTCGTCGTGTTCGCTACGTGCGCAACTCTGGCTACGACTAGAAATGTTCCTCTTAATGAATCAATTGCCAAATTGAATGAGAGTGCCAGATTTGTCACGCGATATTCAAATAATATCCAGGAAGATGCTCGTTTGAATGTGGTAAGTGAAAAGTGTAAAAAAAGTTGAGTTTGATATAATTAAACCCTTAGACTTCACTTACAACACTTATTAG
Organism: Phragmatobia fuliginosa; assembly: GCA_932526445.1. Classification (NCBI taxonomy): domain Eukaryota; kingdom Metazoa; phylum Arthropoda; class Insecta; order Lepidoptera; family Erebidae; genus Phragmatobia; species Phragmatobia fuliginosa. Next base: position 10,873,046 of record OW052071.1, read on the forward strand.
TTTCATATACATTGTTTTTACGTATATAGAAAACGTGATGATTAATTTAAATGATGATTTAAATGAAATGAATTGTTCGTGAACCGTGTGGTGACGGATTAAGATTATAGAGTGTCACCATAAATGCAAAGAGAAGGAAATCTTGAAACCAACCCGTCCCGCCAGCGTGGTATAGTAGGCCAAAACCTGCTTTCTAAGGAGAGGCCTATGTCTAGCAGTGGACTGTTGAAGGCTGTTGATGATGATGATGATGTTCGTTTCTAAGTTTAGTCCAAGGTTCTTGATAAAAATGCTTTACTTTTGCATTTATAACTATAAAATGTTTAATAATTTTCTTCTTATCTTTTAGCCAGAACTTATTACAAAATACGAATATCCAGTTGAGGTTCATCATGTTACAACGGAAGATGGCTACATATTGGAAATGCACCGTATTCCTCATGGACGAGTTAACAACAATATACCCGATAAAAATAAACCTGTGGTGATTCTAATGCATGGTCTGTTGTGCTCCTCCGCTGTGTGGGTCCTTACGGGTCCCGGTGCTGGTTTTGGTGAGCTTTAAAACCTTCTACTTTCATCCGGTCATAAAATGTAAAAAAGGTAAACATGTTATTTGTGATGAACAGGTTACATCCTGGCGGAAGAGGGATATGATGTGTGGATGGGAAACTTTCGTGGTAACCGCTATGCTCGTCGCCATGTGACATTAAATCCTGATTCGATATTCAACATGGATTTCTGGAAATTTTCATGGGATGAACACGGCAACTATGATTTACCAGCTATAATTAATTATGCACTGGCTCACACTGGAAAGGATAGACTTCATTATATTGGGCATTCAATGGGAACTACGAGTTTCTTTACAATGGCATCACTCCGTCCAGAATATAACGAGAAGATTATTTCTATGCAGGCGCTTGCTCCTATAGCGTACATGGCTCATAATAGTAATCCATTATTAAAAGCCTTAGCACCTTTTTCTAACAATATTGAGGTAAGCTTGCAATTTAATTGCATATTATGCCTTTGATGATATATGTGCTTGATTTAGTTTTAGTTTCAGTTATTAAAGTAAATATATAAAATAGTTAATATTTTAGAGCATCGGAGCTATTGTTGGTCACGGTGAATTCTTACCAAGCAGTCAGGTGTATACTTGGGCCGGTGAGGCTTTATGCAGAGATAAGGCTGTGATGCAGCCAATGTGTAGTAATATAATGTTTTTGATCGGTGGTTGGGACGAGGCACAACACAATGCGGTATGTTAGCATTCACATTATTTCCGAATTATAGGACAATTACGTAGATTTACGTGTGCGATCATTGCTGGCCAGAGGTGTTGGTATACTCGTAGGTATGTTCTAAGTTTAAATTCTCATGGTAGTGATATTCCTGCGCTGTTTTCTCAATTAATCGCCTCCTACGACTCCCATGGGATGAAGAGGTAATACCACTCTTCATCTTAAAGCTGTGACACAGAGTTCCTTTTTGTCTTTGCAACATAGGTTTATAGTCACAAATATTTCTAAGACAAGATGATGGTAAAACAAATACTGATTAATTATTATTATGTACTATATCGAGCTTTAATATAATTTAGAATTGGTAAATATCTTAAAACGAAAGCGCCTAGTACTTAGATGCATTGAGGAGGGCTGGAATATGGATAAATTAATACCTTTTCTAAGCATTTACACTGCTTGTATTATTATTGTCGACCATTACACCCAATATGGGGATGGCGTCGGTGTCTGTCACACAGTATTTACTAGCTCAGACATCGTCGTTTTTCACTCTATCTGTTTATGTGAAATTTCAAATTATGTTTACCAAATAAAGCCGGTTCCAAAAATAACGGGTCAGTCACATAAACCAATAACGGGTCAGTCACATAAACCCGAATATCTCCCGAACTACGTATGCCATCCTAATGAAACGAAGACTGTTCAATTGAGAATTTAATTATACAGATAAAAAATAAAATAAAACTTAGTTACACCCACAATATTAATCTTAAATTAAAAAAAAACTAAAGTAGTCATATTTTTCTTAAGATAACATTTTTTTTATGATTGTTTTTTTGCTGTTTTTCATCACTTTCTTCATTTAATACTTTGTATTGCCTCCACGTGATGAAGCCTCCAGTGATGAAAAACAGCAAAAAAACAATCATAAAAAAAATGTAATCTTAAGAAAAATATGACTACTTTAGTTTTTTTTTTAATTTAAGATTAATATTGTGGGTGTAACTAAGTTTTATTTTATTTTTTATCTGTATAATTAAATTCTCAATTGAACAGTCTTCGTTTCATTAGGATGGCATACGTAGTTCGGGAGATATTCGGGTTTATGTGACTGACCCGTTATTTTTGGAACCGAGTGTAGTTATACATAGTTAGATTAAGATAGAAAAGCTGTACCTCCTTTTTGAGCCAATAAATATTATTATTATATTATTATTATAATATACAGAAGTTGAAATTGGACGTGAGTGTTTAATAATCCGATTAATCTAACGCAATTGATAACCTTTATCTTTATGTCTAACTAATATTAAATTTATCCTGAATTGTTTATAACAGCAACTAATTCCGATATATCGATTTATGGTTTCTTTTGTATTTAAGTGATACTATTTGTTTTAATTCATTACAGACTATAATGCCAGTTATTTTTGGTCAAGTTCCGGCTGGTTCTTCGGTTCGACAGCTAGCTCATTATGGCCAAAGTATTAGCGGCAAAGAGTTCCGTCGTTACGATCAAGGCAGCATAATAGGAAATCTGAGAGCCTACGGCAGATCGTCGCCAGCGCCATATGATCTTAATAAGATTACTGCACCAGTATTTCTTCACTATGGTGATAATGATCCACTTGCTGCGGTGGCGGATGTACAAAGATTGTTCGGAGAACTGGGAAGACCTGTAGGAATGTTCCGAGTGCCGTTTGCTGAATTTACCCACATTGACTTTATGTGGGCTATTGATGTGAAAGAATTGCTCTATGACAGAGTGATTCGCCTTCTGCAACAGATGGATATTAGTGGTTTTTCTAACGTTGATATAAGTTGAAATGTATTATTTTGTGGATCCATCAAATATAAATCTTAAACTGCAGCTTTCGTGTGACGATTGTAAATACAAAAAGGTTGTTGGACCATTCAAGGTTGTTGATCTAGTTTTTGATTTTAAGAACTAGATCAAAAACTTTTAATGGTCCTCTGCTAAATATTCTTAAAAGTCATTCTGTTCTACTACACATGGATTCATGTCAGGTTTACCTTATCTTTCAAGTGATATTGTTTTCGTAGAATACTATAATAGTCGTCTCTTACGAAAAGTATACTATGAATAATGGTGAGCGTCACGTCACGTAAAACATCCAAGTCAAAGTCGAGTAAAAAACACCATCTTTTTGTACGTCAGGCTGTCTCGTGGCGCAGTGCTAGCGTATGTGCCTACTGTGCTTTTGTACATTTAAATCGGCGGACGTTGTGGAAAAATGATAACTTGTCGCTGAACTCGACCGGGTTCTGAACGTTATCTCTCAATGGGGTGATGAGAATCTGGTTGAGTTCAATGCCGAAAAAAACACAGGTTAGCGCGCTGACCACCAAACAGTCTCCATTCCTTCCCCTTCCTACTTTCCAGAACACGTAGCTGCCACTACAGGTTAAGCTATGTATCCTGGGCTTACTGCAGTGAGGACACGGCCCAGCACACGCTGGCGGTCTGCCCCGCTTGGGCGGCGCAGCGCCGGGTCCTCACTGCAGTCATCGGAGGGGATCTCTCGCTGCCGGCCGTCATAAGATCGATGGCCGGCAGCGACAGTTGTTTTACCGCGGTCGCAACCTTCTGCGAGGACGTAATCTTGCAGAAGGAGGTGGCGGAGAAGGCCCGGGAGGATGCCATCCAATCGGACCCGATCCGCCGCCGGCGCCCCGGGCGGCGGAGGCGCGCATACCTGCGTCTCATGCCGCCCTGAGAGTGGCCGCGGATGGGCGGGACGGGTTTCCCGTCCGTCCGCAGTAGAGGCCAACCGCGACGTCCGCGTGTGACCGGACGTTGCCTAATTAGAGAGTAAATATTGTGATTGTGCCCGCAACAGTGCGGGCAGGCGCCGGTTGGAGTCCAGAAGGAAATCCCCTCCCTGGACTCCTTCCAATACAAAGGCGCAGAGAGGGTCACACCGTGTGGTTTTAGTCGGTTCGAGTCCGACACACCACCCCGCCGTAACCCCCGACGGGGTGACGGTCCGCGGGGATTTCCACACGTAAAAAAAAAAAAAAAATATGTATCCTGGGCTTGGATATCTGCCGAGATCTTAACAAGGTATTAAACAAGGTGAGACGGTTCTTCTCGCCGGAGTATCTATGTCTTTTCTATAAGATTCAGGTTCGCTCCTGTGTGAAGTACTGTTTTCAACTTTGCAATGAATCCGCGAAGTAATTGCTTAACGCTCTCGATCGCTTACAGAGGTGAGCATTTCGCATCATAGACAGTCCCGAAGCCACCGAGTTACAGGAACGAATCGTTTCTCCCTAGATTTCGCCTCAATGGCAGTCCTCGATGCCTTTACCTTGGAGAGTGCTCTGAAGAGCTCTTCCAACTCATCCCACCCTCTCCCTTCCTCTACAAAACAACACGTGATGGCCTGGGAAGTCACGCCTCCAGAGCGGTAGATACACGCACCAGAACTAAGCGGCTTGGACCTTCCTTCTTATGCCGAGCAGTTAAAAACTGGAACTCACTGCCGGCTCGTGTGTTTCCTTCCTACTATGATCCCGGCTCATTTGCAAATAAAATGTATGTATAAGTATTCATATCAGCTTTCTATAGTATAAAATCTGCTTGGTTTGGAATTAGATGACGTAGAAAAATAAAAATAAGACAGATTTTTTGTAGTGCAGTCACAGATTTCGACGTTCTTTATTTACGGAGACTGTAATTGGCACTGCCTGTTCTTAAGATGTTTGCTACAACTCTTAATAATTTTTAACTTAAGATATGTCAATACTGTCAAGTTTATCTATCTTAATATTCTTAATGATTATTTAGTGAAGAATGCGGTAGTACTTTATATAATACGTGACAAATAAAACTTTTTTTTAAATCGTAAGTGTTTGGGTCCTCGCGACGGGTAAGTATTTAAACTATTTTTTATGACATTCATGACATATAACAATAACTGTATTATATTAACTGGTAATTACAAAAAGACTCAAAACTATGCACAGATACAATTGGCGGCCTTATCGCTCTCAGGCTTTCTCAGAAATCTCTCACAGGCAGCCATAGGATGGAGAGAATATGATTGGAAAACAGTATAGAATAGTGTCTCGTGTGTTAAAAAGTAGAAAACAAGGCTTTAATAGTACTACAATGCATTAATATTGTTTTTTTTCATTACCTTTAAAATAGTAAAACATGTGAAACGGGTGTATTTAAATGTTGGAGTGATTGTGTTGAAAAAATAAACATTGAATTTGAAAGGAAATATTTTGTTTATGGAATTGACTTCAATATCCTTGTCATTGAAAACTGATGTCAATAAAATCCTAAAAAATATAATAAATAAAATTATGTAATAACATTATCTAACACATTCAAATATGCAACACAAAAATGAAAACTACTTCAAGTGAAAGATATGTATCAATAAAAGGTAAACTATATAGAAAACATATACTGTTAGCTGATGTAAACTATCCATGCAATTTAACAGTAGACAGAAAAAGAAATAATCTATTTTTCTGTATAAATGCGGATGAATTTTCGGATCAAAGCTTTCAACTAGCCGTATTGAATCTCGATACGGTGTTAGTCTCTATTATACCTGGAATTCTTAATGGATTTGCAAGTGCTGTGAACCAATCGACCGGTGACGTATACCTTGGAGGGAGCAATGGTATATACAAATACAACTATAACACAAACAATATCGACCAACGTCACTTCGTCAACAATGTAGATGTTTTTGATATGTATTACAATGGAAGTATTTATTTCACCGATACAGCCACACAAAATCTACACTATCTTAACAAAAACAGGAAAAACTGCTTGGTCAGTTGTTTAAAAGGAAATCTAATCCAGCACTTTGTGTATGATATTAACAATGATTTGTATTATGTTAATTATTCTGGAGTATATATGCTGTCAAAAGGGAGTAAATTACCTAAGTTGTATGACCGAAATATAGTGGATATACGTGGAGCTGCTACTGATGTGAATGGATTACCATTTTTTGTAGCGAAAGATGGAATTTATGAAATCGACAAAGTACGTAAAAACTTATCAAGAATATTAACTCTAGAAAATGGGTACGGTTTAGACTTCGATAGGAATAATAACATCATCTATAGTGAAGAACGTTCCGTCGTGGCTCTTATTCCTTACTAGATCATTCACATCTTGTATATACAGTAGTGGCATTGCACTATACTTAAACGGTATCCTTACTGAAGCCCCCTAAATGTAGATAGCTCCTAAATTTCAATAAGATATTACCTAAAAATTGGTGAAAACAAAAATATCACTAAGGGTTATCTAACTCTCTCTTTAGTGGCCCTTTAAATCTTAGGAAAAACGGCCATTGCTCACTCGTTAGTCTGCCTCTGATTAATAAAGCAAGATAATACCCGGAATCGCAACGCAATCGCATGGTGACAGTGTAACGTGCTCTAATCTAAAAATGAAATAATCATTATTCATAAGACTCGAGCATCTGTTCAGTTCACAGAATATTCTAGTAGTGGTTCCACTATAGTACTACATTACTAGTTGTTTTGGTGAAAATTTTTGTTGCAAAGTGCATGGTAGTCATGGGTACAAAAAAATATATAGGACTATGTTATCCTTAAAATAATTAGTACGCCCGAGACATTAAAATTAATGAGAAAATATGTATTACACGAACGAAGATGCGTCTAGAGGCTCCAAAATGAATAAGATGTTTCTTTGATTGGTCTCACTATAATAATTGCTCAGAGGCGAAGCAAATACAACATTGATCGTCGAATTTCACAGTTTTATAAAATCCACGTTTTTGTTTAAGAATTCTAGCGATCACATATTTTATACATACATCCGTGCTAATTTGCGTGTAAAAGAATGGACTAATCTTGGGTACATGTTTTCGAAAAAAAAAAGAAAATGTAAGCATATAAATAACAATCATAGAAAAAAGCATAATGACTTTGATTTTTATTTTAAACCTAGCTGTTTTAATTAATAATATTCATATCGTTAAAATAATTTTAAACGCCACAAAGTGCTTACGTGTGACACCGAAGGTATGAAATCTAATTTATATTCTTGAAGAGTCCACCTGCGGGCTCAGAGGGACGAACCTCCTTTCCCAACCGAAAATGTTTCATGACACAAATGAAAATAAATGAATCTCGACTGGGATAATATTGTTATTAACATTGCTTTATATTAAACGTGCGTGATTAAAGAACAATTTAATAATACATAAGTATAGTTCTCTTGAGCTTTCTTGATGAATTCTTTTCATGTCTAACATTATGATTTTATTAAGCTCAATAGAATATTGATTCTTTGTTACACGCAAAAGTAATTGAGTTGGAGGGTAAGATTGACATGCGACGATGTGTATGTCAGAGTCAAAATGAAGTTATTTGATGATTTAGGAGTTGGTTGTTGTTGTGATGATTCCTCTGATTAATATTTGAGATATAGTATAGGTTTCAGCTTACTTACTAATAGTGGTGCTCACTGTATAAGCGAGGATTTCGAAAGATATTGTCCGATATATTTTAGCTTATAGTTTCCTCAGTTTTCTAGTAGATAGAGTAAACATTACATGAAAAGCCTTTAACAGTCTACTGCTTGATATAGACTTATCTTTAGAAAAGAAAATTTCGGCCAGTCGGCCTATAGAATTGGTTTCAAGTTTTTCTTCTCTTTGCAGAGCCTTCGCTGCGTAATTTATTTTATATTTGATCTGATATGAAACTAAAAGATTAACTGAACTGAATGTGACATTGAACATTTAATAAACTTGAAGTGAATTTTTGTTTGATTGTATAAACGGACTATGGATCGATATATTTTTATATTGAATAGAGTATTTATTGAGGCATGTTTTACCACATATAATTTTATGCTATGATTCTTAAGAGTAGCAACAGTCAAAAGAGATTTTTTTCGTGTTTTACAGAAGTTGCTTGTCTTGGGGACAGTATTTAAATCCTACGTGCATTTATCTTTAAATCGAATACGATAGTTTATCCCTTCTGCATAAATTTTCTGCTCTATATTATTTTATAACACGACACTATCATTGAAAGATTATGTGTCCAATACGTGAGTTAATCCAAATGATTATCCGATATACTATACGATAACGTAAAGAATTACTTTTCATCACATGTCACAATTCGATCGAATATTCCTTTATTTCTGCATAGATTTAACTTGTTAAATCTTTACAGAAATGAAGAAATCAGTTTCAACACACGTTTTTTTCTGCAGATCAGTCAAATCACCCATTTCTCATCTTTTTATTTTATTGATTTGACAAAAATGAGTCAATATCGTTGGTAAGGTAACATTAAACTATGCCGCTAATTTCTGGGTGGTTTGGCTCAGATCGGCTTTCACTATCTCTTTCAATTTATTGTTATTCATTCAAAGCGTTTAAAACAAAATCGCACGGTGCGTTCACTAGCAGGCCATTCTACAAACGCATTCAAAAGTCCGAACTTTTGAAGTATCCTACACATATTTAATATATCCTATCTATAACTTTCTTGTCAGACGAATAAAAAGAACAACTGAAAGTCGATAATCGAATGTTTGCTGAACGGTGCGTTAAGGGGTAGCGACTTTTTACCCAAATGAGTTTGTTAACGATTGATATCAATAAGGATTTTATTTGGAATCTTGGTCTTCATGTTACGTTTATGTCATATCATTAATTATTTAATAATATTGCCCAGTTAGATCAATCCTTATGTAAGCCAATTATAATACATGGTTAATACATTTTTATATAAAGTTACTCATAAAGGAGAATAGGTACAGCCCACAGCCCAAGCGAAGCCCACAATTTCCTGCCCGACGAATTAGTCGCGGCAATGTCTTGTCTCTTAAAACTTTCATTGTATAACTCTGTTACTCTGTATTTAGGTGTTAAATTGAAGGGTATAGTTTAAGTAGTCTATGTCGGTTTTATGTCCCACCGTAGCGCCTAAGCTGCTGAACTGATTTAATGAGTATGAACTAAATAAACATTTAATGACTGTGGTGTTAATACTTTAGCAATAATGGTCCGGGTGATGGGCTATGTAAATGTCATCAAAAGTTAATATAGGTCTGTCAGGTTATTCAAGACTGTCAGTTACTAGTTTATATTATTTTTCTTGTTCATTGTATTGCACATACGCAAATTAACATTTTTAAGTGTTTGCAAATTTAATCAGCCTCGATTCACATTTATTCATCGACTGATGTAACATGCCGGATATTTTTATTCATAAGTTAGGTTCTGATTAATGAATTGTGTATCACTTACTTTCCTATGTGCCGACTTTGTTCTTGATATTGTGAATTTAGCTTTAGATAGCACGTACTTAATGAAATATTTAGACAATTAATTAACTTTCACGAGAATGAAAATGTAAGAAACAATGGTTTTGATAAGATAATGGTTATGATAGTTAACATGCAATCACCTTTAATCTGCCCGCCCAAGGTCACCATCATAACTCTTGGATACCCCCCTATAAGCTAAAATAAAAATAATGATAGTAGTTCATATATTGAAATTTCAAAGAAAACTATAGCGGTTTTGCTAACTTTTTACGGTTCCGAAGTTTATGACTTCGAACCCTTATAGATTCGTCATGTCCGTCTGTCCATCCGTCCTCGACTTACCGTCTAAACGGTAAGTGCTAGAAAGATGAAACTTTGCATAAATGTGCATTGTAATTACGTCGACAAAGTACTACAATAAAATTATAAAAAAACATTTTTATTTGTGGACTAAGAGCCCAGAGCCGACAGACCTACCCACACACACAAAACGAGGGGTGCTTTCTGACAATATTTAAATAACGTCGCCCTACACTGTTTATTTTTCAAAACTAATCTTTTAGAAAAATACTAATTTGTTTAAAGATTTTTTTAGTTTTTTTTTCATATAAGTGTATTGTCATCGGTCCCCGATAAATCTAGAAAGTTTGAACGAAATCTGGCCGTTTCAAGTGGGTCAAAATCGCACCCAAAGGAGTTGGTTACAAACAAACAAACCTACAGGTGAAGCTAATAAAAAGCGTGTAAAACCATTTAATATTTTACAATTCTATTCTTGAAATAATACCAAATTTGATATACCTCAGCTTCCTAGTTACTACAAATATTTAAAGGTGTCTGGGGGGTGATTGGCCCTTTGGATTGGTCTGGCCGCATACAAAGGGTCTTAAAATAGTACCTACCTTAGATAATATGTATGAAATTTAGGTTTGCTACTATAACGTAGTTTACCTAATTTTTTCACAACTTTCAAGACGTCTAGCAGAAGTAATGGCCCACGGAAAGTGTCTGGCAGTAATGAATTTTAATTTTAAATAATATTCTTGATAAAATATGTAAATACTAGCTTTGCACCTTTAACGTAGATAAGTAAGGTTTTAATCCATCTGTACTTCGCGCTACCTCAGAAACGGCCCCGCTTTCAAGCTAATGGGTACACATACATCATAACAAGACATTGTACTAATAATCCTGAAAATTTTAGCTTTGCACTAATGACGTAGGTCTGGCGGCTCTGGGCTCTTGCTCTATTGGGGTACCTCCCCTACACGTAAAGTGGGGATGTTTTTTTTTTCTCGCGGCTACCCCATCATTAGATCATTAGATATCATTAGATAGGTCTTTTAAAAACAATAAAGGGTTTCTAAGACGATTTTTTAATTTAGATATCCGTTTGCGAGAAATTTCACTTTCAAGGCCACTTTTTTGTAAAAACAGGGCGACCCCTCCTCTAAATGCTAAACGGCTGGCTCAAAAAATCTGTAAAAATTCGTGATAGTGGTCCATATAATGAACTTTAAAGGAAAACTATAACGGATTAGATGAATATCTTGGTTCAGGAGTTATAGAGGCTTAACTTGTACAATGCGCTTGCTTGGAAAACGTCATACAAAATTAACGCATTAATACGTAAACATAACAATTGTCTATTGGATACGACTTCTAATCCACGTACCGTTATGAGTGGCTGAGGAACCCTTTCCTGTGCGTGGCCTGACACGCACTTGGCCGATTTTTTTATTTTAATATTTATAAGTTAGGGGTCTGGTAAAATGCACTCACTTTGAAAAACTTCGTACAATTGTCTATTGGACACGATTTTAAATCTACCTACCAGTATGGGTAACTACGGAATCCTATTCTATGCGTGGCCTGACACGCACTTGCTTAATTGTTTTTTTTGTTTTTAATACGGCTAATACGGCCTTTACCGATAAACATTTTCTCAACTCTCATGCTCCAACTTTATGAATTACAGTCGCTACTGCTTCTGGAGACTTCTTCTAGTTGCACTGTGGTAAGTAATGCACGTTTCTTAGTCTTATTATATTCGTTATTTATTCTAAAAAACTTTCCTAGTCAAGTTTATCGTTTTCTATAAACTACTTTGCAACTTAGCTAAGGGGGCCTGCCACATAAAATTAATATATGCATTTTTGTGGATTGAATTAGACTTAGCTTGCATAAATTGTATAATATAATTGCACAATTATCGAGTCCTCGTATCTCTGTGGTTTAGATACCTGTATGCCTGTATGTCTGTCTGCACAGAAAATTCAGTTAAATATATCATCGCAAAGCCGTCGGGGTGCATAAGTCATGACATGACGTAAGGCCGACACCTGTCATCGTACGACTGGTTGGATGAAGGGTGACGTTTTGAATTCCCATTTGAAATGTGCTATTAATATTTTAACTGTTACTACGAATCTAAACTGCAAATGACAAATAATAACTTGCTGTTCTAGGAATGCTCAGTATCTTAATATTTATATCAATCTTAGTACGTGCCTGAATTCGGTAGTGGTGGTCTGGCATACATGGCATGGAGACGATAAAGTGTAATCATGGTATAGTAATATTTGTACTTGTGTATATGTGGCATTCCGCTACACAATAGGTATAATAGAAACGTAGGAGACACAAACACACCCACGTCATCGCCTCTATCGATGGCCCTCAAACTTTTGAGACTGAAAATATTGTCATAATTTCATGTTATCTTTCCAAAAAGTCTCAACTATACAATGACGTGAGCATGTGTCAGTTACTGGATGTTTAACCTTGTTTTTGTAGACTTTGGGTGTTATGTTTGCATAGTTGAAAGTGTCATAAGGAGGAAATATATTTTCTTTTTAATGTGCTTAACCTTTCATTATCTTTGTAATTCAGAGCCCCTGAGACCGGCGGTCGGAGGGCTTTTAGTGGTAAAATCACATACTCCTCATTTCCCCGACGAGCCCGAGGTCTGAAGGGATTTTCCAATCTGTCAATGTTTCGAAACGATTCAGGTAAATTAATTGGCGGTTTCAATGTTCTTTTTAAAATGAGGAAACTAAGTAGATCTTAACAAAGTGAAAACGACAGAGCACAAAGTAAAGAATGTGATCTCGGCGACTAACGGTTAAATTACTCTTTTATATAATAGTAATTATATATCTTTTTAAATAAAATTAAAGTAAGATGAAAATCTCCTAAAAACGAAATATTTTAAATAAAAATATTCAAAATAAGGTTAAAGGAAAACTGACACGCGGTCTGACCCAAGATAAAAATAAAGCTCGATGAGTCGCCGCGTTAATTCAAATTTAAAATGTGACCCGGCTATACGTTGTTACCTTTGCTTTTTTTAACTTTGATTTAAAAATATACATTTGAACACTAAATAGCGTTAAGCTCGAAATTTCCTTGTAACAGAATAATTTTGTATGAACGACACCCACGCCTTCAAATTTGTGAATAAACTTTATTACTGCTAAAACCTAGCAGATCGATTGACCTTAGAAATAAGTTCGTGGGATGGAACGCCTACTTGCCGATCTTTACTGTGTATGTTAAACGTATTCACAATGGAATCTGATATAAATCAAGTTAGTATAAAAAAAAAAACATAAATTCTTAAACAAAATGTTTACCTACACCAAAATGTCGACTTGTCATATATGTAGGTATTTGTAAAATATCGACTTATTATTAGTAATCATCATTTTATAAGAAATTTTGTAATTTCCTTACGACAGCAAATTTTCTTGTCTCTGTATTATATGACTTGGACTAAAGATTGTGTCATTGGAAATGTTTTAGTCGAACACGACTTTAAGTGAAACATTAATTAAACTGTTGAAGTGTCTCCTTGTTTGAACAACAAACGGGAGTTACTTCTTCCAGAAGCATTGTTGCAAGCCTACGGAGGCTGTTAACGATAGGTTTAAAACAAAAATTAGTACTAATGGTTGGCAATAACTTCGCTTTTACTAAACTTAATAAATAGCCTGTGAAGTTTTAGATAGTTTTGTAGATGTACTTTGGTTATTCTATACAGTTTTTCTTTTTATTGTTCTTGTATGTAATGAACATTTTATTTGTTTATTTTTGTTCTGTAAATGCTAACATTAGTTAGGTGCACATTTATATACCAAATGACTTTTACTCTAAAATTAAATAAAAAAATATTTAAAAAAATATTTTGGACATCTTACACACAACATCGTCTAGTCCCAAAGTAAGCAGAGCTTGTGTTATGGGTACTAAACAACTGATATAAATACATAAACATATTTTTTTTTGTAAATACATACATATTTGTATGGTATGCTCACCATATATCATATATTACTGCGTAAAACAAAATTTGTAGCTAAAACATTTTACGTTCAGATTAAGATCAACACCACTATTTAATAATATATTGTATGTCATACGTAAACAAAAGCTTATAAATGTTTTATTGTGTTGCGTTTGTTACTAAGAATCTCTCTCCGGATTTAAGCCAAGATTGGATGGACGGGTCCGACTGGATCACTAATAATCTACGGAACATCTAAGTATTACTAAATCAAATTGTGCTCTAACCCAATTGAGTAACATAACCTAGAAATGTAATCTCTGGTTTAATTACACGAACCTATTTCACATTTATATGTATGAAAACTTTAGTAGTTATAAAAATCAAGTAGCCAAACTTATATCTTTATAGGTAAATATTAGTCCACTATAATAATTTGGAAGGAATATTAATGAACAAATAACTTTTATTTTATTGAAATCGTTTAAATCTAAGAAGTTATTGTAATTGGTATGATGGCTTGAGTAAAGTTAAAGAGTAGACAAAGTCGATAAACCGTGAAATTGTACAGACTACTTTATTATAAATATGATATAATATATGAAATTTGTCTTAATATTTACAAATACTGTCTATGATTATAGAGATTACTTACGAGAAAACTTATATGCGGGAGGCTTTGCCAACCCACTCGGCATATAAAAACATATTTCTTATTATTTATTATACAAAGGGAGCAATTGATTGCTAATATAGTAATGGCAGGAGCTATTAAGATATTGGCAATCAGACTGCTTTAAAAAAATAACGTTAGCTATTACGTGACATCTAACTGTTTCCAGCGGTTTCACTTACACTTATAAACACTGGTAGTGCGCTCCTTAGTGTGGCTTTTTATTGGCGTAATGTATTACAGTGTACAGAAAATACCTTTCACTAACAATAGCTATTGCAATACAAAGATTGGGAGTAATTTATATTCATTATTTATTTATATACATATATATAGAAGTATGTCTATCAGTAGTTGGGTCACCATAGTACAAACTCACCTCATTTGGAACCAGACAGCAACAGTTGAATTTGTGAGAATATTATTGCTATAGTTATTCAATTTACCTAATTGTTCAAGATCACTTATAGAGCAGCAAAAACTTGCAAGTAGGTACATACGTACAGAAATACATTGACGTCTTTTTTTAGGGTTCCGAAGTTTATGACTCGGAACCCTTATAGATACGTCATGTCCGTCCGTCCGTCCGGCCGTCCTCGACTTACCGTCCTAACGGTAAGTGCTAGAAAGATGAAACTTTTCATGAATATGTGTTGTAATTACGTCGACAAAGTGCCACAATAAAATTATGATATATTTTTTATTTAGGGTACCACCCCTACACGTACTGTTGAAATTTGGTCAGTCGATGTATTCTGTGAACCGCCTTAAGATTTTTACATAAAAATAGAAAAAAAACAATACATTTTGGGGATCTCCATACTTGGAACTGAAACTCAAAATAATTTTTTTCATCAAACCCATACGTGTGGGGTCCAATCAAAACACAATTATTAAAACATCGATGAAAATTACAACGAACTACAAGAACTTTTATATGATGTTACTTGCTGATACGGAACCCTTCATGGGCGAGTCCGACTCGCACTTGGCCGCTTTTATATTTTTCTCGCGGCTACTCCATCATGTGGGGTATCATTAAATTGGTATTTTGAAAACAATACAGGGTTTCCATGACGGTTTTATGATTTAGATATCCGTATGCGAGATATTCCAATTTAAAGGGCACTTTTTTGTAAAAACAGGGCGTCCCCCCCTCTAAAAGCTTAACGGCTGGTTCAAAAAATCTAGGAAAATTCGTAATGGCGGTCGATTTTTTTATTCCCTAAAGTAGTTAATGCGTTTCAACAAAGCAAATATAATTTAAAAAAAATACGATAAACTACGTAAGACAAAATCAATGCAAAGAGAAGAAAAACTTGAAACCAACCCTATACCAACCCGTCTGGTCCTTTTCAAGTAGAGGACTATATCCAGCAGTGGACTGTTAAAGGCTGTGTTGTTGATGATGATGATGATGAAATATAATTTTTGTGTCACTAACGTAATAGTTACTATAACCGTTATATATAAACGGCCAGACAATAAAAATAAAAATCTTTCAGCTTTTTTGTATTATGTATAAAAAAGGCTATGGTATTATATGTGGAAAGTTATTTTATTAGAAATGGTCCCAGCTTTACTATATAAAATCGTCAGATGAATGAAGGCACCAGCTGTGTCATGTTCCAAGTGGTGTGATTGACACGAAGTCGCTTTGTGTAAGCTTCGTTACTTCAGACTTGCTAATCTTTTTATTATACAGCTGCGACTTTTCTACTCTACATGAAATGTCAAGACTAAAGATGTTTTTTTTTTTAATAAAGATGATGTAGACGTTGTTACAGTAATAAGGGGTGAGGTTACCATCAATTTTCAGTCTCAGTTACACGAGTTTAACATTTTGTAACTCATATAACTAGTTTTATCAAAAAAATACATCACTGATTTCACGCTTTGATGTGGTGACATATTTCCATTGGACAATATTTGGTGTTTACCGGACCCAGTCTTTTAATAAATGTATGTAATCTTGTTTAGAAATTTACAATTCTTCGGATTAGTCAGACACCATTAGAACCAAGTAAATGTTTAAGTCCATTGTCTATGAGATACACAAAGTCATGAAGAAAATTGATCTAATGGTGAAACCATTAATTTAATTTTAGCACTTCTAATTTACGTAAATTATTGAGAATCATTTTAGCAAGGCTTTTAGTAATCAGCTTTTACTGTTGAGATAATATTTAGGATTTTCATCTCTTGTAATTATGTCACGAAGTTAATTGTTATCAGAAAAGAGAAGTTGAGAATCTTTACAATGCAATAATTTGGTACCGTAAGGGAATTTATTTTGAAATATTAATACCTAAATAAAAATCGAACGGATTTCACTATTTATAACTTAAGAACCCATGGATCAATAGCAGATCAGTTATTAAGATATTTAAGGAACCAAAAAAAAAGATTACATTGTTTACGAATTAAGAACTGTGCCTATGTCACTCCGCACTTTAGGTATAGTACTATAGTCGATGGCTTGCCTTCTCGCGGAGGCCATTCCGATGGGTTGTTACTTACGCACGATACGCGTTGCATTCGTCGCCGACTTTTCGATACCCACAATGGCTTCTAATGAAAAACCTCGATCTTCTAATTCATGTAAAAGATATAGTTCTGTTTACGGATGTCTGAATAAAAGTTTTTAGGTGTTAGGTAGGAACTAATCTGTTCGTGTCGTACGTAAATACATACGACGCGAACAGATATTTCATGTGATATTATTTAAAACGTCATTAGTTGACAAAAGTACCTACAGTTATTTATTCACTAAAATAAAGTGCGCGAATAAAAAGTATGCGATTGTTGTGCAAAGTTATTGATACGGTGAGGCTTATTATTATTCAAAGCGAGCCCGGTCAGCGGTGGTGAAAACTGGCATCGCGCGCCGTCTCATGCTCCAACAAAACCGTTGGTACGTGTCAAGCCACGTGACTCTATTCTTTTCTTTTTTGCCAGCTAAGCTATGGCGTGGCCAAAAGAAAGGGCTGTCGAAACCCTTATAGCGTCATGTCAATCCGTTCGTCCGCCCGTCCTCAACTTACCGCCTAGACAGTTGGTGCTACAAAAAAAAGCGTGTGTTGCAATCACGTTGACACACTTTGTCAACGTGATTGCAACACATACGCTTTTTTAAATACATACGCTTGAATAAAATTATGAAAAATATTGTAATGTTGGGACCCTACATGTAAAGTGGGAAGGTTTTTTTCCTCCCATCTACCCCATCGTGTGGGATATCATAAGATAGGTCTTTTAAAAATATTGAGAGATTACTAAGATCAATTTTGGAATAAGGTATCCGTTTGCGAGTTATTCAACTTTAATGCGCTATGTTTTGTTAAAATAGGGTGTCCCCCTCTCTTTAAAAGGACAGGGAGTTATAGAGGCCTAACTTGTAAAATACTTGGGAAACTTCGTACAAAATAACAAGCTAATAAGTAAACGTCACAATTATATATTGATTATAAATCCACGTGTCATTATGGATAACTATGAAAACCGTTCTATGGTATGACACGCACTTGGCCGATTTTTATTTACAATAAAGCCGATTTTATAGTGAATGAGAACGTAATCAATTTTGTAAACTTCATTAAATTTGGAATCAAAAAATTGAGAGTAACTAAAAGCTATACTTTCCCTCTATGGCGTAAATGAATAAAATATTTCTCAGGTTCCTTTTAAAAAAGTATATTCTTAAAATCATAACTTGCTTGATAACATATTTTATACAGAGTACAAGGCAAGTAATTTGATTTATTAGCCTAGACGGTAGCATCAGAGTGCTTTATGTGATATATATATATATATATATATATATATATATATATATATATATATATATATATATAGTTGTGCATGTAGAGCTTTACCGGGCGTATTATGGCATTATACCTACTCTCGTCTAACGACAAAGGAAAAAGATAATTTAATTTATTGGTGCTATTTTTAAAGTCAATTAAATGACAAATCTTCTTCTTGCGGTGCCTCTCCACTACTGGAGGTTGGCCAGCTCCGCATTTCATTTCTTGTCCCTCGCCAGACGAAACAGTTCCTCTACGTTGGCGATACCGGTCCATTGTCTAACGTTTCGAAGCCAAGACATTTTCCTGATGTCAACGCGTCTTTTCCTCTCAATCTTTCCCATCATTATAGTCTGGAGAAGATCGTATCGCTCATGGTACCTCTTTCATGTTATTGAAAAACGCAAGAGCTATTTCAATCCGGGCCTTGATCTCATTTTCGGACTCCCATGCTTCATTGACCCATGCGCCTAGGTACTTGTATCTCTGGACTCATTCAAACGATGTTCCTGCAACTTTTATGCGAGGATTAAGGGTTTGGTTTCGCGATATCAGCATGTATTTTGTCTTTGATATGTTTATTGAAAGACCAGCCTTTGAACTGCTTCCGTAACTGCATTTACTATATTTTGCAAATCTTCTGGTTGGGAACCAATAAGAGCCGTGTCGTCAACATACTTAAGGTAATTCATAACTTGGGCGTTTATTACGAATCTTTATGCTTCAGACTTTCAGACATTATAGCCTCCGAATATATGTTAAACAAAAGCAGCGACAATATGCAACCCTGTATGACACCCCGATATATAGCCATTTCATCAGTTTCTTCTCTTTTAACTCTTACTATGTCTTTTTGATGCCAATACAGATTTTATGTGATTCGCTACATCCTTTCCATCAAGACTGATGTCTATCAGATGTTGCAAAAGTACCTCGTGACGAACACGGTCAAAAGCTTTTTCGTAATAAATGAAGCATATGAAAATGTGTGTTTGCATATCTCTGCATTTTTGTACAAGCATGTTTAGCGTGAATAATTCTTCCCTTGTACCGTTGTCTAATCTGAAACCAAACTTATTTTCACTCAAATGACAAATGATAAATAAACAATCAAATTATTACTTTTTATTTATTTTTGCGTCTACTGAAGTAATTGTACTCTGCCTGATGGAAAGCATGAGTAGAATTTTACCATACTCGTTGCGAATGTAGATAATGCAGCATGGTGACCCACACCATGGTGATCTATTAAAACGCTTCTACATAATTGATCTTCCAGTCTCACACTCATCAACGAAACACAACGGCACAAATGCTGTCATTTTAGCTTGGTCTTTTGTGAGAGAATGGTACCGCCCCGGAAATGCCAACCCGTTCATCTTGAAATGACTACATACTATATTGAATGAAATTATATAATATTAAAGTTTATTCTACATAAAAATAGTTATTTCTAAGTTTTTCTTCTTCTTGTTGTTCCTCTCCAATTACTGAAGATTGGACATCAGCCCTGAAAACCTCGCTTTGTCCCTGGCGAGGTGAAAGAGTTCCGCGGCGCTCTTGACTCCGGTCCACTCGCGGATGTTTCGAAGCCACGATTTTTTTCTACGGCCTACTCGACGTTTCCCCGCAATTTTGCCCATCATAATGAGTTGCAGTAAATTGTATCTCTCGTGTCTGAAGACATGACCGAGGTAGGCAACTTTTCTTGTTTTGATGGTCTTCATCAACTTGCGGGTTTGACCGACACGTGTTAGAACCTCAACATTGGAGATTTTCCGAGTCCAGCTGATCGAGAGCATGCGTCGGTAAGTCCACATTTCAAAAGCCTCAATACGTTTACGAAGGTCTTCTTTAATAGTCCAAGCTTCGCAACCATAAAGAGCTATGGGCCAAATGTAGCATTGCAGTAGACGAGTGCGCAGGGGAATACTGAGGTTGCGACTGGAAAGTATTGATCTCATTTTGTTAAACGCATTCCGGGAGATCTCTATGCGTGTTTTTATTTCCATATCGCTTTCCCAGTCGTCAGTTAGCCATGTGCCTAAATATTTGTACTTGCGCACTACGTCAAGCCTCACTCCAGACACACTGATATCTGGACTCAAATTACTTCCCCCCGAGATGACCATAACTTTTGTCTTTTGTGCGTTCATTCTTAGTCCCGCTTTTAAGCTGCACTCGTTCAAACGATCTAATATTATCTGAAGATCCGACTCCGAAGACGCCATTAGAACCGTATCATCAGCATCTAAGTTTTTAATGTAGATTTATTGCATAGTGCCTAAGGACTGTCACTATCAGTGAGGGTATTATACAATTATACATGGAATCGGAGTAGATTATTTCTATAACATTCTTTAAACAGTCTATCAATGAAAATAACTTAGTATAGATACTTACTTTAATTTAAGAAGTTATAGTTTCATCATCATCATCATCAACAGCCTTTAAAGTCCACTGCTGGACATAGGCCTCTCCTTGAAAAGGAGGTATTGGCCTACTATACCACGTTGGCCAGAGGGGTTGGTATAGGGTTGGTATAGGGTTGGTTTCAAGTTTTCCTTCTCTTTGCATTGATGTTGTCTTGCGTAGTTTATCCCTTAGTCGCCTTTTACGACACCTGCGGGACGAATAGGAGTGGTGACACTCTGTATTCTTAATCCGTCACCACACGGACAGTTTTAGACAGTTATAGTTTAACATTTTGTTATATTTACGTTTGTGATCAACACTGTGAATAAAAATATTTTTCTGAATAAGTATGTAGATCTTCATCACCATTTTTCAATCATTTTTTCCTGATCATCATGTTTTGGCTAGTACATCACTCTTGTCTCCGAAATCAAAATGTTTTAACTTTAAATCAGTACCCTTTACTCCGACCTAAATGCTTCATTAGGTTTAATAAATTAGGGACAAACAATAATCTCTAGACATTGTAATTATTATTGCAGATTATTTTTTCGCTATTCTTCCTCATGGAGAAAGGATGTAACTATCTATCATACATTTACAAGTGATCGCTAATCAAAATATGGACAATATTGCTGGTACTATTATTTACTAGAGTATAATTATAATGGTCTTAGTTTAAAAAAATATTTTAAAAATACAAGAAACACTCAGACAGTCTTGTCCTATGCAACTCAGACATGACAAAAAACCTTAGTAATACCTTAGTGTAGGTTCGTACCTAAAAGGGGTGCTGGCTAGAAAACCTCCTCGTGGTGCACCCTGGAAACGCTGGCGATAACGCTGTTCCTCCTCATTTCCTCCGCGTCATCTGGAGGAGAGGATTATCGCCAGCGGCTAATATTCTAGCAGGAGAGGAAGCCATTCCATCGGCTCTCGGGCAAGGCCTGATCCAGCAGGGTGGGCGTGTCTGCCGGTTGCCCTGCTGGCTCTTCGCTCTTCGGAGCATGGAGGAGGAAACCTCGATAAAAAACCTGAAGGTGGGGCTCTGTAGGGGCCGCAGTTTCTCCGCTGCTAGGGGTGGAGAGAGGAGGACGGGCTCGGCGTGTACTTACACTACCACCGAGCAGGCAGGGGGACGTAGTCTTTCTGCCACCGTCGGCATAACGTAATCCCGGTTCTGTCCGGGGGCGTGGGTCTTGGCTTAGCCGCCCGGACCGCGAGGAAGAAAACCTCTATAAAAAATTACCCCGAATCCCAAGCTCTGGTGCGTGGCCAGGGGATGCATGGCTGATGGGAAGTTCAGTTGCGAGCGCACCCCAAGCCGAGGTACCTGCGGACCCCTCGGTTGGGTTAAAAATGTACGCTTGCCCGGGTATTGGGGGATCTCTGCCCGGGTCGACCTTTAGTTCTCCCCCACTCGTGGGTCTATTATGGGAAATGAAAAGACAAATACAAAAACACAAATCGGAACGGACACTAAAGACAACAAATCGGCTAGCTTAACGGACAACAGATTAGAGGGTAAGAAGGAGAAGAAGGGCATTCTCAAGGGGAGCTCTTCTTCGGGAGTGGACACAGTGTCCAAGGAGGTCGTGGTGGCACCCGGGCCGCCCATCTCGGTGGGGCTCCCAGAAGTCAATCTGACTGCTGGGAGCCGAAGAAGATCGGAGCGATTGCGCTCCAGGTCGGCCGCAGCTGGCAGGAGCGAAAGTGCCAGTATGCAACCGATGGAGACGGAGAGTGCGAGGAACAAGCGCGTTCACACCAGGGATGCAGACAGTGACTCATCCCTGGAGACGCCAGTGACCAAAGGCACCCGCCTCGATGGGTTCCAAGCCCCCGTCCCGCTGCCGTCAGGCTCCGCCTTTACCAGGAGGGAGTCCTATAGACGCGCCAGGGCGGACGGCGAGAACCAAGCGGAGGAGGAGATTTCGGGTCTCCTGTTGAGGATGAGGGAGCCGGTGGAGGGAGATGTCCCACAGGATACCTTGTCCTTGCAGGAAAGGGCGAAGGTGGCCGTGGATATAATCCACAAAGTGGCCACCAAGTCGGTGAACCTGAAGGGCTCTTTTGTAAGAGCCCTGAAGGACTCCTCCTCCGCTATTGCGGAGGTCGTAGAGAGCCTCTGCGGTGACGTCTCACGTCTCCAGGCGGCCAACGACCGCTTGTCGGGCCAGGTGACTGAGCTTAGCGCTCAGTTCGCCCAATTTCGGGCTGAGCTGCCTCAAAGAGAGGCCTTGCCTGGCCCGTCGCAGCCGGCTCCGGCTCCTGCCAGCGTCGAGGTACCTGACGCCCAGCTGCGCCAGGTTCTCCTCGCAGTGGAGCGTATGCTGGACGGGCGTCTGGCCGGTCTGGAGGCGAGACTGCCCCCTGCGCCGGTCGTGCGCCCCCCGCTTGCGTCGTCGCAGCGGCCGAAGGCTACAACAGCGCCGACCGCACCCGCTGTATCGTATGCGGCGGCGGCGGCGGCTACGGCTCCAGCCCCTGCGGCTCCCAAAAGAGTGGGGAAGGGGGCCAAGGCGCCGGCGAAGGCCCCGGTGAAGGCCCCGGCTAAGGCGCCGGCCCAGGCACCGGCCAAGGCGCCGGCCAAGGCGGTGCCTGAAACGGCGGCGAAGTCCGGAGCGGAGTTCCCTCCGCTTCCCACTCCACCATCTCAGCCGGGCCCCTCCACATCTGCCTCCGATGACCGTTGGCAGGTAGTGGAAGGGTCGAAGTCGTCCCGAAGGCGGGCGAAAAAGGCAGCCCAGAAGGCAGCCCAAGGCCCGCCCTCGCCACCGGTGGCAACGGCCACCAAGAAGAAGGCGCGGAAACTGCAGCCGCCCAAAACAGCGGCTGTGGTGGTGACCGTGTCGCCGGAGGCGGTCAGTGGCGGACTGACGTACGCGGCTCTTTTTCAAAGGGCCCGCAGTCTCGCCACTGAGTTCGGGACGGCAGGCATGAGCCTGCGCAAGTCCCAGACGGGAGCTCGAGTGCTCGAGTTCCCGGGGGCTGAAGGCGCAAAGTCGGCGGACGCCTTTGCGGAGAAGCTGCGAGTTATGTTTGCAGCTGAGGATGGTGTCAGAGTCGCCAGGCCTACGAAGTGTGCTGAGTTGCGCATTTCGGGCCTGGACGACTCAGTGACGGTGGAGGATGTCCGCGTTGCAGTCGTAGAGAAGACGGGCTGCAGCGCGGACAACGTCAGGGTGGGCACCATCCGCCCCGGACCAGGAGGACTTGGCGCTGTGTGGGTCAGCTGCCCCGTAGTGTCGGCCAAAGTATTGGGCGATGCTGGCAAGATCCTCATCGGTTTTGTCAACGCTAGGATTACGGTCCTGGCGGCGAGACCGATGAGGTGTTACAAATGCCTAGTATCGGGGCACACACGCGCCAGGTGCGATAGGTGTTTTGACTGCAGCGGATTATGTTTCCGCTGCGGTCAACCGGGGCACAAGGCGGCGGAATGCTCTGCCGCCCCTCACTGCCCCGTGTGTGCGGCGGGCAATAAACCCGCCAATCACCAGATGGGGCAGGGGGGCTGCAGGCCTCCCCGTGCTTCTCCGCAAGCGCCGGAGGCCAGCCTAACGACCCGGGCTGCCTCCGACGTTAATCGTGCGTCGACGCCGACGCCCATGGAGGGGGTTGGAGACACGGTCCGATAATGGATCAAGTCTCCAGCCTCCTGGTCCAGACGAACCTCAACCACTGTGCCGCGGCGCAGGACCTCCTCCTGCAAACCATGGCACAGTGGTCGGTAGGTCTCGCCGTAGTCGCGGAGCCTTACTACGTTCCTCCCCGTCCAAACTGGATGGGTGACTGGGACGGCTCCGTGGCAGTCGTCGGCTCCACGGCGGCCCATTCCCCGCCCTTGTCGCTAAGAGACAAGGGTACGGGATATGTTGCCGCTGAGTGGGGGGGAGTCACCATTTACGGTGTATATTTCTCCCCCAACCGGAGTCTGAGCGACTTCGAGGTCTTCCTTAACAACTTGGAGACCTCGATGCGGCGACTGGCGTCTGGGCACGTCCTCGTGCTGGGGGACTTCAACGCAAAGTCCATTGCTTGGGGTTCCCCGGCGACGGACGCCAGGGGCGAAGCCGTAATGGAGTGGGCGGCTTCGGTGGGCCTCTGTTTGCTGAACAGGGGCTCCACCAACACGTGCGTGCGACAGCAGGGGGGGTCGATAGTGGACCTTTCGTTCGCTACCCCTGCAGTCGCCGCACGAGTAAGGAACTGGTGTGTCCTGGAAGAGGTTGAGACGCTCTCGGATCACCTCTATATCCGATTTGAGCTCTCCCGGTCCCAGGACCCCAGTAGGGGTCACGCGGCGCGGCGCCCTTCCCGCTTCCCGCGGTGGGCTGTCGCCAAGCTCGATAGGGACCTACTGGAGGAGGCGGCCATTCTCAACGCTTGGCTGTCTCCGCGGGCCCCGGCCGAGGGGGTCGACGTGGGAGCTGGCCGCTTCGCTGACGCGCTAACGCGGGTCTGCGATGCGGCCATGCCCCGCGTTCGTGGGTGTCGGCCTCCGAGGAAGGAGGTCTACTGGTGGTCCCAGGAGTTGGCGGACCTCCGTGCGGCGTGCGTTCGTGCCCGGAGGTCCCTAACTAGCAGCAGGCGACGTCACCGCGGGGTCGGTGAGGAGGTGGACCGGCTTCACGAGGAGTACCGAGAAGCTCGGATAACTCTGAGGCTGGCCATCTGCCGCGCCAAGAATGCCAGTAGAGAGGAGATGCTGGAGAGTCTCGAGCGTGACCCCTGGGGTCGCCCTTATCGTGCGGTGCGTGACAAGCTCCGCACGTCGGGCCCCCCCCTTACGGAGACTCTCCAGCCCAGCTTCCTGCAGGAAGTGGTCGAGGGCCTATTCCCGCAGCGGGCGGAACACACACCCCCGTCGATGGCTTCATCAGTCGAAGACGACGGGGGTAGCGAGGTCGAAGTTCCACCCGTCAGGGATTCGGAGGTAGGGGCGGCTGTTCTACGGATTCGATCCAAGAACACCGCCCCCGGGCCGGACGGGGTTCCAGCCCGAGTGATGGCCCGAGCCCTCGATCACATGTCGGACCGCCTCAGGGAGGTGTTGGACGCTAGCCTGGCGTCCGGACGCTTCCCTGAGCGCTGGAAATGCGGGAAGCTGGTCCTGTTGAGGAAGCCGGGACGGCCTGCCGATTCGGTCGCGGCCTATAGGCCAATCGTGTTGCTGGACGAGGCGGGTAAACTCTTCGAGAGGATACTCTCTGCCCGCATCGTCCGGCACCTCAGCGAGGTTGGCCCCGATCTGTCGGACGCCCAGTTCGGTTTCCGAGAGGGGCGTTCGACGATCGATGCCGTGATGCGCCTTAGGGCCGTGACCGAGGAGGCCGTGAGCTGCGGCGGAGTGGTGTTGGCGGTGTCCTTAGACATCGCCAACGCCTTCAATAGTCTGCCATTCGGCTGCATCGGGGAAGCACTCCGCTACCACGGAGTGCCAGAGTACCTGAGGCGGCTGGTGGCAGACTATCTTGAGGAGCGAACCGTCATGTACGAGGACCGAGATGGCGTCTTGAGACGCAGGGCCATGTCGTGCGGTGTTCCACAGGGGTCTGTCCTAGGACCACTCCTGTGGAACATGGGATACGACTGGGCCCTAAGAGGGCGTCTCCCCCCCGGGCTGGGTGTAATCTGCTACGCGGATGACACCTTAGTCACGGCCCGGGGGGCTAACTTCCAGGAGGCGGCGCGCCTGGCCACCACTGGAGTGTCCATGGTGGTCGGGCGCATCGAGGCGCTGGGTCTGCGGGTGGCCCTGGATAAGACGGAGGCCCTACTTTTTCACGGGCCCCGTCGTGGTCCGCCCGCCGGCGCCTCGATCGAGGTCAACTCGGTTCTCGTACCGGTCCGGGCCCAGATGAGGTACCTGGGTCTGGTCCTAGACGGAAGGTGGCTCTTCGACGAGCACTTCAAACAGCTGGCACCAAAGTTGGTGGACACTGCCTCCGCCCTCGGGCGACTTTTGCCCAATTTGGGCGGGGCCAGTGTTCCCACTAGGCGGCTGTACACGGGGGTTGTTCGGTCGATGGCACTGTACGGTGCACCGGTGTGGGCGGCGGCTCTGTCCGCCCAGAATAGGGCTCGCCTTTGGCGCCCTCAGAGGATATTGGCGGTCAGAGCCATACGCGGATACCGCACGGTGTCGACCGAAGCGGCCTGCGCCTTGGCCGGAACACCCCCGTGGGATTTGGAGGCGGAAGTGCTCGCCGAAGTTTATCGACGAGTGGCTGAATTCCGGGCGGAGAGCGGGTCTCGCCCTCCGCCCGAGGACGTGCGTGAGTGGCGCGAAGCCGCTCGTCGAGCCACCTTGGCTAGATGGTCTTTCCGGCTGGAGACTCCACGCGCTGGCTTCGCCACCGTGGAGGCTCTCCAGCCGGTCATCGCCGAGTGGGCAGGGCGGCAGCACGGGACCCTTTCCTTCCGGCTGACGCAGGTGCTTTCCGGGCACGGTTGCTTCGGAAAGTATCTGCACTCGGTCGCGAGGAGGGAATTGAGTCCCGCCTGCCACCACTGCGACTGCAGTGAGGACACGGCCCAGCACACGCTGGCGGTCTGCCCCGCATGGGCGGCGCAGCGCCGGGCCCTCACTGCAGTCATCGGAGAGGAACTCTCGCTGCCGGTCGTAGTCCGCTCCATGGCCGGCAGCGACAGTTGTTTTACCGCGGTCGCAACCTTCTGCGAGGACGTAATCTCGCAGAAGGAGGCGGCGGAGAAGGCCCGGGAGGATGACCTCCACTCGGACCCGATCCGCCGCCGGCGCCCCGGGCGGCGGAGGCGCGCCTATTCGCGCCTCATGCCGCCCTGAGTGTGGCCGCGGGTGGACGGGACGGGTTTCCCCGTCCATCCGCTGTAGTGGCCAGCCGCGAGGGGGTGGCGTCCGCGTGTGACCGGACGTCGCCCAAACAGAGAGGATGAGGAGATGGCGCCCGCAACAGTGCGGGCAGGCGCCGGGAGGGATCCAGAAGGAGAAAACAGTTACCTGGATCCCTTCCAAATACAGGCGCAGAGAGGTCACACCGTGTGGTTTTAGTCGGTTCGAGTCCGACACACTGCCCCGCCGAGAGTCCCGGTGGGGTGACGGTCCGCGGGGATTTCCACACGTTAAAAAAAAAAAAAAAAAAAAAAAAAAAAAAAAAAAAAGGTTCGTACCTAAAAGACAGGCGATATAGTTTCACGAGCTTCGTTTAAAGATGTGACGACTATCTCATTAGTAGTGTTAAAAATGTCACCTTCAACTTTATTAAAAAATACGAGGTCTTTTGAAGAGTGTGCATACAGAAAGTTGCCCTGAAAACATTAGCATATTAAAGCAATCTGCATATAAATTCTGTCGTAAGAGGGGACGCGACACCGCGTTCGACTTGTCAGTGGCGAAAACTCTGCAAAGTTTAACTTACGGAAAGGTACAAAACGTTTATATTAAAAATACGTTGCATACACAATTTTTATATTGCATTACTTTTCTATGAGAAACGTTACATAATATGCGAACAACATATTTAGATAAAATGAAACTTAGTGAAACCAAGTAGATATTTGTATACTTATGTAAATAGTAATCAATGTCTATAGATCTCAATTAGATAAATGCTAAATATAGACATTATTATGCAACAATCATCGTTATCAAGCAAGATCCAATTACTTAGAAGTTAAAATTAATTAATTTACAATTAACTACTGCAGTTCGCTATTCGCCATAAACAAGATTACTTTGTGTAGATAAAGGAAGCATAACCTAATCACTTACCATATAACCGTGTTAACTGCTCACCTTTGCCCTACAATATATTGCGTATATCTTCGACGAGAGTAAATTTATTTATGAAATTCCTGAGAATATTGAAATTTCAAGTATCAAATAATGTATCTGTATTTCATTTTTCTACCAGCATTTCCGTGGCTTTTTAAATAACTTAAATATATGTATACTATGTATATATGGATTCTAGATTAAATTATCATAACTAAACGTGTAAGATTCTTTATAGATAGTAATGCAAAAGTCTAGAATGTGACGATTGAATGTGCGTTTAAAAACTTCTGTATAAATTATGAATGAAAGGCATGAGAAATATTTAACAACTGAAGTAATAATTATATATATAAATTATTGACATTGGTTAAATCTACACAACTTGGAAGACGTCTTTCCTTGCAAAATTTTTAGGTTACAAGTTTGAACGTACATACGAATATCGTGAATCGTAAAAAATCGTTAGGTATATAGTTTTTTGCTCTGCAAGGCATTTAATTTGTCTACTTTAATTTACTACACATACCTGTCCAATATGGACACCTATTATTAACTTATCCTTATATAACGTGTTTCTTCAAATATGCCTCATCACAGTTTTTTAGGGTTCCGAAGTTCATAACTCGGAACCCTTATAGATTCGTCATGTCCGTCTGTCCGTCCGTCCGTCCGTCCGTCTCGACTTACCGTCCAAACGGTAAGTGCTAGAAAGATGAAATTTTGCATGAATACGTGTTGTAATTACGTCGACAAAGTGCTACAATAAAATTATGAAAAATAATTTTATTTGGGGTACCTCCCCTACACGTAAAGTGGGGATGATTTTTTTTTCTCGAGGCTACCCCATCGTGTGGGGTATCATTAGATAGGTCTTTTAAAAACAATAAAGGGTTTCCTAAACGATTTTTTGATTTAGGTATCCGTTTGCGAGATATGTCACTTTAAAGGGCACTTTTTTGTAAAAACAGGGCGTCCCCCCCCCTCTAAAAGCTAAACGGCTGGCTCAAAAAATCTGAAAAAAATCGTGATGGTGGTACATATAATGAACTTTGAAGGAAAACTATAACCGATTAGATGACTTTCTTAGTTCAGGAGTTATAAAGGCTTATATGGTAAAGTGCGCTCACTTGGAAAACGTCATACAAAATTAACGTAATAATACGTAAACATAACAATTATCTATTGGATACGATTTTAAATCCACATACCATTATAGGTGACTGAGGAACCCTTTCCTGTGCGTGGCCTGACACGCACTTGGCCGATTTTTATGTTACTTTATAGGTATTCATAACAAGATTTAGCAATTTAAAAACTTCCCGGGTTTATTTTCGTATTAATAACTTCGTTTATTGGATCGCAGTCAAGATGAGTCATATCTCATCACGCATTGCTACAAATCTAAAAAGAACCTTTAAAATAGCAAGATTTATGAAATGAATACTTATTAGAATTTTTTAATCAATCATTTACAATTTTTTATTTGAATAGTAATGTTGATAACAAAAATTTAGTCGGAAAAATATTTGTTAATTTTTGGAAATTGTAATACATTTACATTAATACTGAGATTCATAAAGATCTGTGGAAGTAATTAGATAAGATAGCTTGTTAGGGTTCCGTAGCTAAATGGCAAAAAATGGAACCTTTATGGATTCGTAATGTCTGTCTGTCTGTCCGTCCGTATGTTATAGCCACTTTCTTCCGAAACTATAAGAATACATCTCCTTACCAAGTTTTAATAGTATAGCTATTAAAACTTGGTAAGGAGATGTATTCTGTGAACCGCATTAAGATTTTCACTCAAAAAAAAAAGTGTTTTGAGGGTTCCCCCATACTTAAAACTGAAACATCAAAATTTATTTTTTCATCAAACCCATACGTGTGGGATATCCATAGATAGGTCTCAAACGATATTGAGATTTCTAATTTCTTTTTTTTCTAAACTGAATAAGTTTGCGCGAGAGACACTTCCAAAGTGGTAAAATGTGTGTCCTGTCACTTCCCTGTTACTTCTAAATAAGAGAATGATAAAACTAAAAAAAAATGATGTACAATAACATGCAAACAATTGGTTTGAACGAGATCTAGTAGTTTTTTAATACGTCATAAATCTTAAACCGCAAATTACCTTTCATTCAATCAATACACTATTAAAAAGCGGCCAAGTGCGAGTCGGACTCGCCCATGAAGGGTTCCGTAGCAGCAAGTAACATCATATAAAAGTATTTGTAGTTCGTTGTAACTTTCATCGATGTTTTAATAATAGTGTTAAGATTGAAGGAAATGTAAATTGCGGTTTATGATTCATGACGTATTAAAAAAAAACTACTCACTACATCTCGTTCAAACCAATTTTCGTTGGAAGTTTGTATGGTAATTTACATTATATATTTTTTTTAGTTTTATCATTCTCTTATTTTAGAAGTTACAGGGGGGGACACACACATTTTACCACTTTGGAAGTGTCTCTCGCGCAAACTATTCAGATTAGAAAAAAAATAATTTAGGAACCTCAATATCATTTTTAAAGACCTATCCATAGATACCCCCCCCCCCCCACAGGTATGGTTTTGATGAAAAAAATTTTTTTGAGTTTCAGTTCTTTTTTTCTATTTTGGTGTAAAAATATTAATGCGGTTCACAGAATACATCTACTGACTAAATTTCAACAGTATAGCTCTTATAGTTTCGGAGAAAAGTGGCTGTGACATACGGACGGACAGACAGACAGACATGACGAATCTATAAGGGTTCCGTTTTTTGCCATTTGGCAACGGAACCCTAATAAAACATCGATCAAAGTTACAACGAACTACAAGAAATTTTATATGATGTTACTTGCTGCTACGGAAGCCTTCATGAGCGAGTCAGACTCGCACTTGACCGCTTTTTTTTTTTAATAAAATGCATAAGATCATATAAGTTGATGAAGTAGATTTTCTGTTTCAATCATATTAAGCAGAATGTTTTCAAGAAAATACACACGGCTACATATGAACGGTTGTATTATGAAATGTTTTGGCGTATATTAATTGACTTCTTTACTAAGGAGAGGCCTATGTCCAGCAGTAAGTTGATAGTGATCTTATTAGTTGAATGTTATAATAAAATTTCGGACATCTTACAAACAACGTCACCTAGTCCCAAACTAAGCAGAGCTTATGTTAACTGATAAATAAATAAACATAGTATTTTTTTTTGTAAATATATACGTATTATACATAGAAAACACGCAGACTTCGAAACAAAATGGGTGTCTACCATGACAGTGGTTTGCTGTTCGATGAACACGTGGATGCTATTATCAAGAAAGCTTCTAGGGCACTGGGATTTGTGATGCGTATATCCAAGTGCTTCACGGAAGCTAAAACGTTAAAAATATTGTACTGTACATATGTAAGAAGTCACTTGGAATACGCATCGCAAATTTGGAGCCCACGATATCATATATATATTGACAGGATTGAAAAAGTACAAAAACGGTTCGTCAAATACCTCTGTTTTCACCAAAAAATCCCTTATCGGTCAGAAAATTATATTTCACTTTGTAAGCGATTCCATCTGTTGCCTCTTGCAAATCGTCGTATGATAGCTGACTCACTGTTATTAATGAAAATTCTTGATGGCAGTATCGACTGCCCGGAACTTCTAGAAAAAATTAACTTTCAAATTCCCAGCAGACCGCTCCGTTACAACCCTCTTTTAAGCGTACCTAGGGCATCTACAAATTATCGGCAGAACAGCTATATTGTGCGTGTGAGTAGGGCTTTCAATGAGCTTTGTAAGCATGACAATATAGATCCATTCTCTATGAGTGTCTCAAAGGTGCAAAAATGTCAGAGCCTTAAGTTTTTCTTAAGTTAAAGTAATAACAATAAGACAAGAATTGTTTTTTTTTTTCTGTCGCTCACAGCTTATGTTTAGTATATCACTACAGGTGAGGACTTGTAATTGGCTCACTGTTATCTACTAGATTGCAAATGTTATTATGTTAGCTGTAAGTCCTCCATAATATAAATAAATAAAAAAAAAAAAAAAAAAAAATTTGGTCCCGGGAATCGAACCCGAGACTTATTGATCAGCAGCCGCATACGCTAACCACTAGACCAACAAGGCAGTCGGCAAATAAAATACTATTGTGTTTGTGTAGAATTAATAAATAGAGAGTGGACGAGCTATCGCCGCTCAAAAGTTATTGCCCGACTGCGACGAAGCCAAAAAGATGGGTAATAGTTTTGGCAGTCTATGTATGTTTGTATGTCACCATGTCACCCCAATATTTTAGCCAAAACCAAAACTCAACGTTTGGCCTTGCTCTCAGTTTCGAAAAACCGAAACCTAAACTTACTGAGCTTTGAAACAAACACGAGCCGAACCTATGACCATATTTTTCAAAAGTTGCCTTGTATCAATATAAAGAGGTGTAGGGGCAGTTTTTCTGGTATCGAATAATTTACACTGCAGTACAAAATTTTGATTGGTGGTGATGGAATACTATGTAATTTTTGTTTCTTCACTAAGGAGCCTCTCTTGATTCAGTGCTGTTGTACTGAAGAGGTAGCAAAAGTGTCCCACTTTTGACTGCAAATGTATGTATCTCATATAAAAGCTTGAAATAAGTATGAAATAGTGAAATACTTTCATTCATTAACCTTATATTAAAATTGTCTGAATACTAATTTAGAAGGAGAATAGCGGTTAAATTCCGCAGTAAACTATCAAAGGATAATGAAATTTTCATTTCATTCTTTATGCCATCTTTATCCCTCTTTTTATGGTCCGTACATTAATAGGTGTGGCAGAAATGAAAATGAAGTTTTTGAAGAGAAATAACATACCCACAAGCCCTAAATGAATATATAAAACAGTTTCTAAGTACGATGCCAATAAGAATAACAATCAGAGATTTCGATAATCTCAATATTTGCCACTATTTTACGAAATGTAAGTTTTTCATCTATTACTTTGAATCGTGGAAATAAAATGATTAAAAAGTGAGTTTGTAAAAATATGATTGTATGTATGATAATGCGAGCTTCAATCGCGTAGCGGAAAGATATGTCTGGACTGCACGGTTAGTCGCCGCTCTTTTCTGTGCCAAGTGTTTGGGTTTAAATCCCACATGATACAACACTTTTTATGATTCGCAAATTGTTGCCCTAAGTCTGGGTGTTCTTTGGGTTCGCTTCATGAATGCTTCATAAGTCCCCCACGACATGTGCACTCCTAATGCGGGTTGTCTTAAAAAAATTACGGTAACCTAATAAAAGAAACGGCAACGTATAATTTTGATCTGGTGCTTAGTATATGTACATCGTGTCACTCAGAGGGTAAAACAAAAATATTATAATCAAAACCAACATTCGCTTAGTGTCGTCATATATTATTCACAAACAATTCTTTTGGTGTTGCATAAACACCATATTTTTCTTAGCTGAAACTCGAAAGTCGCCTTTGACTGAAATGTAGGTATCGCGGGAAATTTCATTCTTGATATATTCAATACTAAGGTCTGCAATGTTTAACATATTTCTGTTGTATACTACATTTTATGGCGGTATTTCTTTTCTCACATTAAGTACCATGGCTTTATTTTTATTTAATATCAACATATAATAATTATCTAGACTTGCGTCAATGTCATCATCATCAACAGTTTACCTTTAGTTCAGTTTAGTTTACCTTTAACAATAATTACTGGACATAGGTCTTAGCAAGGAGGTTTTGGCCTACCTATGTCGTCGTTGTTCACATGGGTCGGTATGGACTTTGTTTCAAGTTTCCATAAGGAAATCCCTTCCCTGGACTCCTCCCAAAAAACAGGCGCAGAGAGGTCACACCGTGTGGTTTTTGTTGGTTCGAGTCCGACACACCGCCCCGCCGAAAACCCGCGGCGGGGTGACGGTCCGAGGGGATGTTTTACGTGTGTAAAACAAAAAAGGATGTTTCAAGTTTAACTTCTTTTTCAGTGACGTTGTCCTGAATAGTTTGATCTCAATGGTTTGCTCCTATATCTGTCTTCTTTGACACTTATGGAATGAAGACGTGGTTACGTTTCATATTTTTAATCCATCACCGACGGAAAATTGCGTGAAAGTTTGAAGTAATTTTGAAATACTCAACTTGACTAACCTTTGAACTAACACTTTCACCTCTGCATATTTTAAAAAAAGAACCTTTAAAAAAATAAAAATGAAAAAGCAAGAAAAAAACACAAATCAAAGTGAATAAATTACTTTGATTTCTGTAAAACCTACGTGTTAAAATTGACATTTTATAACTGATTATTTATTGGAGAAATAGACAAATGCTTAAAGAATTCAGACATTGAATTTACATTCTGCTGTCATATAAAAGTTTCAGAATATAAATAGCGTTTATATCGTAAATAGCGAATTTATTACTTGTTCGAGAATATCAAGTGCGTATTCTTATGTAGATGGGTAGTAGAACCACGCTGATTTCAGCACGAATGGACCAGTTCAACCACTGCAGTACTACTCTTACACAGAAGACCATCCTAATAATGATAGTATTTATAGAATACAGTACCTTTGGTAGGCTTTAATATATGAAAACAATGATGTTCATTCCTTCTTCTTTTTAGCCTTCTTCTGATAATGAAATTGTTGATGATGATGACATTGAAATTCGAAGGTTGAAGTAGTTTTATTTTATTTTCTTTATTGTCTCATTGACAATTATTTACACTGAGTAGGTACATATTAAAAACAGTTTTAAGGGAATCTTAGTCTAGTGTAACAAGCACCGCATGACCCAAATACAGATTTGGGGCATGCGGTGCTTATCTGTAGGTACAATAGATAAGTAAATAAACTTTATTTATACAGTAAATAACTTTTTTTTAACTTAAGATTGAAATCCAATACCACTCATAGCTGATATCTAAATACAATTACCCGAAACCTACCAAAAAATTAATTCGTATGAATTACACCCTACACGTACGTTTCGTACACCCTACATGACGGGTTTCAAATATTAGATAGAGATTCGAAAAGATGGTTTAACCCTTTTCTGCTGGTGTTGTTTTCTGGAAGGACTTTTCGAGAGTAATATGATGAGTTTGGGATGACAGAAATAACTTTAGACATTTTTTTTCTTTTATGAGTTTATTAAAGCCAGGAACACAAGTGTCACCAGTACGTACAATTTAAATATGTTTCTGTAGATTTATTCAAATCAACATTCAGATTCATTTAACATAGCTGAATAACATACACAATTAATGTTTGTAGTTATAAGACATCGATATTAACACTAAAGTTTCATTACAATATTACGGGGCTCGAATGCCGTTGCAGAACATTACTCATACCCCGCCAACGAAATATTGGACAGGCAGATAAATTGAGGTTCAAGTAGTGGAAAAATAAAATATCTTGTGAAGCTGCGACACTTTCTATATTATATCGTAATTTAGAAATATATAACATTTTCACATCTGTGAAAT
The DNA here is from genome assembly GCA_932526445.1 of Phragmatobia fuliginosa. Classification (NCBI taxonomy): domain Eukaryota; kingdom Metazoa; phylum Arthropoda; class Insecta; order Lepidoptera; family Erebidae; genus Phragmatobia; species Phragmatobia fuliginosa. The sequence continues at coordinate 10,909,028 of OW052071.1, forward strand.
AGGATAAATCGAGTAGTAGAATTTTATTAAAAATTCTACATGTATTTTATTGAATTCGTATAAGATCGTCTTGGTTTACAAGACTTTTGCCGTGAGCAATATGTTCTAAAATATATAGGTTACTTCAAAGGTAAAATATTATTATGTCTTTTTCTCATAAAAATAGAATAAAATAAAATTTTATTTTTATGAGAAAAAAATAAAAAAATTCACATAGCCTATTTTAAATAATTGACTTTTGAGATGGTCTTGATTTACCAAAAGATAAATATGTCAAAATTTCAAGTTCGTATTAAAAAATATATTATATTATATAAAATAAAAATTTGCAGCTTAGCAAGGTTGCGAATTATCATTAAATATTGGCATCGTAACAAGATGATAGTATTAAAAATTCAAAGTTTTACATTAATCTTAAGTAGACGATAAAAGCTCAGCGATATGGTTAGGGTAGCACTGGATATGAAATACGAGGTTCCAATTACGTGCAACGGAATTTCCATCAATCACAATATCACTACACTGTATTATTACGTAGATAATAGGTGCACGGGGGTAAGGGAGGTTCACGTTACAACATCTTCCTATGATTTCCTTATTTTACATATTATGTTATTTTATGGTAACACATAAATTTAAAACGAATATGGTTACAGAATTTAATCTAGTGCAACTAACCGGTTTCGAACGGCGTTACAGAATACACCAATCAGGCGCTTTTATAGCTACGAGTATATTAGTTACTGTAGCACGACACGATTAGCCATGCCACGAATGTCCATGCTACGATGAAAATCAATTCTCTGTCACCAATTTCACTGAAGTGCAGTGGGAACGAACAGAAAATCCAGAAAATCATAAAAGTATTACTGAACACTGAATAATGAAAATTTCAACGCTTGCAGTAGTGTTGAAGATCTGCCATCGTGCAAGATATTAATGCGTGCTATAAAAACGCCCATCATATTTCATACATGCCAACACATACTTAGATTGAGCCTTTGAATGGCTGCATATAATTAAAACCTTAGTAGGATACAAACCCACACATCACATATAATTAAAACATGACACTCCATCCCTTTAACAATACACATAATTCTCTTCTTCCAATGGAAATTTAATTCATATAATCTCTTTACACTAATCGTTACATGTATAAAGTAGGTATATAATATTCATTTTGCTAATTTAAAACATCAATACATAATCTATTACATTTAATATATATGTATACACGGTGTACATGTATTATGACACGTACAGTTACAAAATATATCTTCATACAATAATTAACTCTAACGATGAAAAATCAGTCGTCAAGACAATGGGTTTTACACAATAAATTATATAATCATTATGTAGAAGTATCTACTTGTAGATGTGACGGTCGTAATACAAAAGCTCGTTTCATATGCGTAAAGTTGTATGTATCAAAGTTTTGTACACAATATGATGTAAAAATGTATGAATAACCGTAGCAATTATCAAGCAAAATTGTTTTGTATTTTAGAATAAATAAATTAATTTTATAAATATTTATTTAGTTATTATTGTTAAAGTGAAGAGAAGTGACTAAATACAGTGCGATGTAAATAAAAACACAAGCTAACGATAATTACCCACAATTTTATGGCATGCCTTACCTTACTGAATTATGTGTTCAAAAGTAACCGATTTCATACTTCCTGGTCTATTGATCAGTTGGTATTGAAAACGTTAGGCATTGAGTTAAAGGACATCGCGACTATTTTTGCAAACAACTTTACCATCCATCCAGTTCATGTACTTTTATGTTAAAACAAGTCAAATTTATTTACTATTTGACTAAGTGTATTTTCACAAAAAGAAGAATATTTTGGTGATATAAGAGATATCAGAAAAGACCCTCCGACGGACTGATAGATCTTAAAAATATTTATATCACCACCATACCTTCCTTAGCGCTATAATAATGTCGACAAATCTACTGAATTAAAACTGCTAACATCACATATAATACATTTAATTGAGAAAAGTCCAGAACAGTGAATTTTTTATAAAAAGACTTTCTTTATTGGCTGGTGGACAGCTAAGACAGTAGCGTGTGTAGTGTATATGAAATCGTTACAACGAGCCTTAAAGTACTTGGTCGGGAATTTCTAATAGAGACTAACGACTAAGGACATAAGCTCCAAGGGTGCGTACTAACTCTATACACATAAAATGATTTGAAATTACAAGTAAAGGATATTTTGCATACATATATCATAATATTATTCTCTCTTGAATAGAAGAATTACAGTCTTTATAGTATTCAAATTTATGATAATACTGATGACATCAAATACATTTTACAATAATTATACATTTATTAATAATAATAATCAATAAAATGTATTCAATAACTAAATTTTGATTTAAAAAATATCAAATTCCTTTATATAAATTGTTTATATATATATTGTCGACATTTAAATGGACGTTGTGCGTACACAGAAAAAATAATAAAAAATACAGTTTAAAACCAGACATAAACATGTTACTGTTCAGCAAATCTTAACTTTTGTTTCTTGACGAAGTCAATAGCCAGTTTGTCAGTTGTGCGTGACTCCAGTATTTGCAGAATCGGGTGACCTACATAAAAAATATACTGTCACAAAAATATACTGTCACAAAAATATACTACTACTAGAGTATAAAATTTTAACAAAAAGGAACCGACTTCAATGAAAACTATTCCTAGTACCCAAATTGCGACAATTGTGCCTATGATATTTGAGGAGTTCCCTCGATTTCCTTGGGATCCCATCATCTGATCCCGATATGGTGACTATGGGACCACCTGTGAGCTACGCCCATTCCAATGCAAAAATAATTTTTGAAATCGGTTCATAAACGACGAAATTATCGCTGAACATACATAAAAAAAAAAAGATTCCGACGAATTGAGAACCTCCTCCTTTTTTTTTGAAGTTGGTTAAAAATTTATTAAAATATAGTTTGTTTGTGATTATTATTATCTCGAGTTGACATCATATTGTTTTATGGATTTTTTGCAGTCATTTTAGCTCTGTTACAAGTGCTCGAGAACGGAAAACTCGACTTAGATGTGAATCGTTCCATTATCAAGAGTAGGTTTATTATTAGACCTGTAACACTGTTGCTCTGTTCAATTAGTTATTAAAATTGGTAATTGCGATTTAGTACTATTGTATGTAGTGAGGTAAAGTGTGTGTACAATCCATGTACAGATACTGACCACGATCATGCAGCTGCATCAGAGGCAACTCGAGCGGGCGTAGTGGGTCGGGCGGCGCGTGACTGTTGACGCCCGGCACGCGCGCTAGAGCTACAAAAGCTTCACCCGCGAAGTCATCTGCAGTCAGCACGTCACGATCCCATACGGACAAAGAAAGCGCCGCACCACTGCAGCGACACGCGTCCAAAGATACGGCAAACTCGAAGCATTCATCCCATATTGGGTTCAGAGTTTTCTGTTGTACGATGAAACGCATGTTGATAAAGGAAGATATGAACCAGATTACTTATAATTTAAGAAGTTTTTAAGGCGGTTTTAGTAGAATGAAAGGCTTTAAATTTAGGAAAAAAGAAATTAACAATTAATCATTTATCCATGTTTACCACTAATATATACCACACGCTGTTTCTCGCACCCAGTTCCTTCCAATCATGTTGGGTAAATCATCGCTCCGTCATGTTCGTGGGCGCCGATACTATCGGGCGCCCCGGTTAACCTGGCCCGTTTCTACTGAAACTATCGTCTACTATCTTGAGGTAATAAGTAATCTGGCGAATAAAAATGGTTATAGAACTAAACCTAAACCAACATAATATCAAACTGCTATATTACCTTCTGTACATTGGTGCTCTGCTCGTGAGCTTTAGGAAACAGCCGCTTGGGTAGTAATTCCAGAACAACGAATGGATCGCTAAGGCCGTTAGGGTCTAGTGGAATCACATCACGCGCAGACAACACTTCAACGCACAATGAGTCGTGATTGAAGTAAACCCTGTTGAAAAGTATTTCATTGCACTATCTTTAACATCATGGAAAACACTACAAGAGGTGTGTATCATCATACCACTACTGTCGTGTTTTTTTTTTAATTTTGGTATCCTTTTGTTAAGGCATTTTTTGTAAAAGCAGGCCCCTTCCCTCTAAAAGCTAAACGGCTCCTTCAAATAGTCAGGGAAAATTCAAGATGGTAGTCCATAATGATGAACTTTAAAGGAAAACTATAACGGCTTAGTTTACTTAGTTCAGGAGTAATAGAGGTAAAATGCGCTTACTTGGAAAAGCTAATACAAAATTAAAGCATTAATAAGTATGTATAACAATTATCTATTGGACACGATTTTAAATCCACGTACTATTATGGGTGAATGAGGAACCCAATTCTATGCGTGGCCTGACACGCACTTGGCCGATTTTTTGTTTTCATATTTTAGTCAGGGCAACTTTGTTCTGGTAAAACTAAATTAATCGTTTTATCAGGTAATGTAATGAAATGCGTATATCGTAGTATTATTAAAAATAACCGTTAGATTTCATAATGTTAGATAATGTCTTTTTTTTAATTTTGATAAAAAAACAACATACATCTATTATATTAAAAACAAACTACTTACCGGACTAGTATCGATCCATAAGGAGAAGGCAGCGGTGTACGAGATTGCTCAGTGAGTCTATCAGCTAACCACAGCTCCAATAATTTCTCGGTGGGTGCCTGGTGATATTCCATCCTTTGTTCTACTCTCGACCACTCCGCATTGTGCACCTCCGACATTGGGAGACCTATATAGATATCCATTTAAATATTGTTCAACTAATCCTCCAACCGAACGACGGATGTCTCTAACTCCCCCTATTGATATTCCACAACTATGGAAACTACATTTTGCACAGGTATTAGCTAAATATATATTTTATGTTCAAAGAACAATAAATGTAGAGTTATCATTCATAAATGCTGAAAATAAATAATTTGTAATTAACAAACCTTTTCCTTCGGCGTGAAAAAAGTCGGCGAGTAAGTCCAATGCCTCTCTGAGCCTATGGTGATAGACTCTCGGACGCTCAGCGCCACCAGCGTCCGCTTGGGCAGACATTTCCTTAAGCACTCCACTCCAACAACCGGCCAAAGCACGAGAAAAAGCACGTGGGAGTAGCCACGTATTTAGTGATGAAAGGTGCTGATCGAGAAACTCGAGTAGTGGAGTTATAGCCTAAAATCCATCCAGATTACTCGTATAATGAAGTTTAAAAAATGCAGTTGATTTTAAGAAATGAACACAGATTGAGTTACAAACTTAAAAAAATCAAATATGACTTACCTGTGGTGTAGGTAGTGTTTCAGGTGACCAAGCAAGATGAAACACGGCTTTCCTTAGCGGAGGTCTTGTGCGTGCAGCGAGAGGTGAGGCTGCGCGGCTTGAACGCGCGTCCAAAGTTCCAAGCGCACCCCGAACCAGTTGACGCGCATTATCATCGTTTGCGCTTTGAAAAATTTATAATATACTCAATTTTGTATAATTTCAAAATTATACATTTGTGATTTACATATTGAGTTATAGAATGTGGACCTTAATTGTAATTTTGACTACATATGTTACGGTTGAAACAATTAATACGTACGTATGTCTAGTGAAATAATTGTAGGTCTAATGAAAAACTTTCGCTCTAAGGAAGAGGTTATAAATTATGTATTATATTTACTTAATATAAAGGCAATATTTGTCTAGTGTATTTAAAAAAGCACACGATAGTAGCTGTCTTTGAACGTCGCTACCGCTACGTTGTAGCCTTAATACGAATAGAAATAATATGTACATATATTGGTATTGCATTTAATACAGACGAGACGTTTTTAACTACAAGTGTTATAGAAATATGCGTTTCTTTAATCAAGCTGTACTACAGAGTTCATAAAACAAACGTGTCATTACAGTTAATGATGACGAAGCGACAAAAGTCTTCTTGTATACAAACTTCAAATTGAGTTTGAAGTCAAACTGATATAGTTTTCAAGTCGTTTCAGTTTTAATTAAGATTTATGGTCAACTGCACGATAAGTGTTTATGTTAGAAGTTCCGAGGACTTAGGTATCTACTGATGTACTCTAGTGATGTATGACTTAAAAATGGCACGTTTATATAAGTAAATATCGCAGATAAATTGAACCAGCCAAAGGAGATGGCTGAAGCGCAAAGTGGATTGGCTTTAAGAGTAATTGGGAGTACTAAAATTTCGATTTTTTAGTGCTATTCAATCACATTACTATGGCAGAGTCTGAAACAGTAAATACAGAAAAAACTCAACCAAATTTTAAATACTTGTTCTGGACACATTTCACAGAAACATTAACTAAATTTGAACTTTAAACCATCCCTAGATACGACATTAAATCCACCTTTGCCACATTTGTGACTAAAGTATTAAATAAAAAAAATAGAAACATATTAAAAATCATAAAAATAATGTTAAATCTAAATATAAACATCGACTCTACGGATGAGTCAGTTTAACACTTCAACGCCTTAAGGTCGAAGAAAGATACTTTATGCGTTCTAAGCTGTTATTATTTTCAGCTTCAATGATTGTGCTGTGCATTTAAGCGTTTCATGTTTTATCAATCGCTGAACGAATCTCTCGATATCTCCGTCGAACCATATAAATTGATATAAACTTTGCGATGAATGTCACAAGATATGTTTTCGCTTGGTGAGAAGGATGTTGTAATATTAGATCCGAAGCCCAGAGAGCGCAATATTCACGGTCTATAGACTAACTCGCACTTACATGTGATCATCGTCATATTCGCCAAGAGAGCGCCGAACGTACTCCAGATTGTTCACGATTGTACAAATTTCTTCAGTTGTTTTATTTTGACCTAAAAAAATTTACTAATATGCAAAATTCAATAAATAAATATAAAACGAATTTTATATTCATTTATTGCGGCGTAACTTAGATTAAATGTTTAATAACAGAGTCTTAATTGATTAATCATAAATTCATAATAGTCGTTTATAACCTTTAAATAGTCGACATTTAATAATATAATTTATAAAACTGTTACTATTTCGTTTAAAAAACAAACTACAGTTGTCAATTATATCCTACCAATATAATTTTTATCGTCCATTAAAACCCTGACATATGGGAAAATTCAATCTTACCATGGTTATCATAGTATCCCTGATCAGCAAGCGCACCATGCACTAGATCGGCATAGTGAAGTGCGGTCGCACATGCAGCTTCAAGTAATCGCAAGCCTCCGCCTGCAGTCCCTTCTTCTGCACCTCCAATGGCACGCCAGACCAATCGCATGTGGTACAAGCTATGTCAAGTAATTAACATTAAATAACGATTGAAAATCCTCAAACTTTTCATACCTAATATATATAATATACAGATATAGTCATACAGCAAAAGGATTATTGATGAATAGTTTTAAGGAATGAAGTTGTTGATGATATGTCAGAGTGTAATGTTTTTTTAGAACATTATGTCTAATATCAGACCTTATTATTTATGCATTAGGAGGACTTGTAGTAAACAATTTATAAAACACAAGCTTTTGCCCGCGGCTCCACCCGCGTGTAGCTACGTCATGGCGGTAAATAGAAGCCTATGTGGTATTCCGATATATAAACTATATTATTGTGTAGTTTTATCAAAATCCATTCAGTAATTTTTGTGTGAAAGACCAACAAATATACATACATACTCACAAACTTTCGCGTTTATAATATTAGTAGGATGTTATTCAATATTATTATTCTTTCTTTTATGATTATGATAGAGCTATAATAATTTGTGATGTAAATGAGTTTGGCAGAACAAAGGATCTGGTTACGGTATTTATGTTTATCATGGCATATCAATTTCATTAGAATTGTAGAAACATGAAAATTTATTTATAATAATATTCAATTATACGGTGCGAATTGGTTGGAGTTCTTTGAGCACTCAATCTGTACTGACATCTAATTGAGACGTATATAAACTTATTCATAGCATACACACGAATCATAACATGGATCAGGAAGTCTTACGAATTTCTTTATAAAATAAGCGTAATTCAAATTAAATTTATAAACTCAGAAGAGCTAATTTATATTTTGGCATTTAATATAACATTCCGGTGGAATTGCTAACTAAACCCAAAAATTTGTTGTCAGTTTAATTAAAACATTCCTCTGCAGGTTTGGTTTGCTGACGAAGTAAGACATCTAGTTATATTAGATCGGGTCAACTTTCCTTTTGTCTAAAACATATTTTGCTGTCAGCCTCAGCGAGCTAAAAATTAAAAATCAAACCTTTGTTAAAATAATCTTTTGACAAATGTCAAAATATGTGCTGAACTTTCAAAACTCTTACCTAACTTTAGTTTCGTTTATATTTTTATTTAAGAAATTATTACAAGGAATTATAATATTACATTAAAATCAATCCGGCTTAAATATATTTTATTCAAATTAATCCGCGAAGTGCCTTAGGATTGGAAACAATCACTGTAGGGTAAGCAACGACGGCGTGGTCAGTAATAATAATAAAATAATAATAAAAATAGTTTATTTACACATAACTTTTTCACAATGGTGGTGTATTACAGTTGGGCACAGAGTCCATTAACACAATAACTATGTACTGATACTGTCACCCAAACTAGGCTGAATGCCTGTATTTTGGGTGCCAGTGTTCAGTCGCTCAAAAGATAAACATTACATCTGTTCATAATTTTGCTCTTTACTTGAGTCTGTGTGTGGATATATATGTGTGTGTGTGTTCGTGTGTGTGTTCGTGTGTGTGTGTGTGTGTGTGTGTGTGTGTGTGTGTGTGTGTGTGTGTGTGTGTGTGTGTGTGTGTGTGTGTGTGTGTGTGTGTGTGTGTGTGTGTGTGTGTGTGTGTGTGTGTGGTGTGTATGTGCACATCACTATTCACGAAGGAAATGTAAGCAGGTTTTCGGTTTTGCCGTAATCAAGTTGTTGTAGCCAATCAGTCACTTTCACCTTTACATCCCGTCTACCCAATGTAACTATTCCAAGTTTTTTATTTATATCGTTGTATAGTTTTGCACTTATACTGCGCATTTGTTTACTTGCAAACGCTGTCCTACAAGCCACACGAGGGCACACCGATGTTAAGCTACGTTTATTTAGTTCTGGGCGGGGCACATCACGATGTTTTCTAAGGACAGCTTTCAAGATATACAGCTGCCGTACTGAGAGGACCTTACAGTTTTCATATAAGTTTACCGTTGGATATCTGTAAGGTTTACAGGTCATTACTTTAAGGACCGCTCTCTGTGCTCTCTCCAACTTAATAAGATAAGTTTTAGCTGCACCACCCCAGACCGGGATGCAATATTGTATTACGGACTGACAAAGAGATAGATAGACCATTTTTAGTTTGTCATAGGGTAGTGCGTCTCTTAGGGATTTAAAGACAATAATCAATCGCCTAACCCTGGATGTGACTAAATCAATTTGCTTGTTCCATTTCAGTCTGTGGTCTATTTGTACGCCCAGGTATTTCACCTCTTCGACTCGCGCAATTTCCAGACAGTTACAAATATTGTAATTTGTACAGGTGTGAGCTTTGATAGAAAAACTTTTTTCAGGATCTGTGGTTTTGCTGAGGGAGAAAGCTATATAATTAGTTTTTGTCAAATTTAGTGTCAATAGATTATTTGTTAACCATGTCATAACTCTGCCTAAGGAGTATTCGGCTCGCTCCTTCACAGTCTGCCAGTTAGGACCCCAAACGAAGATAGCAGTATCATCCGCATAGGTAAAAATGCTAGTATTGGGTATACGAATTGTACAGAGATCGTTGATATATAACTGAAATAGGGTAGGACCCAAGACACTACCCTGAGGCACACCGTAGTTAACAGATTGTAGATCACTTATATAGTTCTCAATTTTAACGCGTTGTGTCCTATTTGTTAAGTAGTCCTCAAATATGTGATGGGATAAACCCCGCACTCCCAGCCGTTGCAGTTTTTCAAGTAGAGTAGGCACATGTACCGTATCGAATGCTTTTGACAAGTCCAGGAAGATGCACAAGCATCTATTTTTTGCATCTAAGTTGTTAACGATTGTGTTAGTCAAATCTGTTACCGCATCTTCCGTGGATAAACTTTGACGAAAGCCATATTGATTAGGCGCTATTAAACTAATTTTTTTTAGAAATGTTTTAAGTGATCGATTTAATATTTTCTCTAAAATCTTTGATAATGCTGAGAGCACCGAAATAGGACGATAATTATTTAAGCAGTCCCGGTCGCCCTTTTTAAAGATGGGATGTATAATGGCTGTTTTAAAGGCTTCGGGAAATGTGCCACTATTTATGGCTAAATTACAAATGTGAGCTATTACGGGTGTTAGTACATGACAATTTTGTCGAAGGACTTGTGAGGGAATGTTGTCCCATCCTGTAGCGCAATCATATCGAATTTCCAAGATTAATGCCTCTATATCAGAGTTTGTTACTTCTTGGATCACCAATGAACCCGAGGGGCTGTTAAAATCGAGGTCCTCTAGAGATGTAGTTATTTGAGCAGACTTATGGATTTCCTCTGCCAAGTTTTTACCTACATCTTTAAAGAAGGTGCAAACATGATTAGTGGACGTTACTGGGTTGTCTGTTAATTTTAGGAGATCCTTCGCATCGTTTTTTGGTTTATGAGTTGATGATATGTTTCTTATAGCTTTCCATAGAGCCTTTGGGTCATTACCGGCATTTTGAATTTGGGACTTATTAAAAGCAAGTTTTAGTTTACGAAGGAGGTTTGTACAAAAATTTCGGTAACGGGTATAGGTTAGCTTGAGCGTCATATTATCAGGTGCTTTCTTAGACTTTGAATGGAGTTTATCACGGTTTCTAATGCATCTTAGAAGGCCTGGTGTCATCCATGGCTTTAGAACTCGCCTGCTTCTGGATATTACAGATATCTTGGTGTGTTTAGTAATTGTGTTTGATAGTAGTGAGACAAGCATATTAGAAGCAACATTTGGGTCAGTTTCTGACAAAATGTCAGTAAAGTTAGTGTTTTTTAAGTCCGCTTTGATGCTATCATAATGTGTATAAGTTCTACTGGTGAGGTTCTGATTGTAACGAATGTTTTTTTTAAGACATAAAACTATGGGCATATGGTCGGTTATGTGTGATTCCAAAATTAGTGTTATAGGCACAATATCCGGCCTGATAAAAAAGTGGTCAAGACAGGAATTCCCTCTTGTTGGCTGAGAGTGCGAGGGAAATAGGCCATGAGAAGCATTAAATGTCAAGTATTCCTCAAGAAATGGATCAGTTGAAGTCGTCCTTATATTTATATTTAGGTCCCCTGTCAAAATAATATTACGATGATTTATATTGGCATAGACGTCGTTAAGGCTATTAGTGAAGTTATTAAATTTTTCTTTGGTAGATAATGAGGGGGATCGGTATATAGCAACCACGCTGATGCTGTGGTCTATTTCACAAACGAGACAGTTTCCATCCTGGAACTTTGGCTCAGTTACTTTGCACGGTAGGTGATGTTTAGTGTAGATGATTATGCCATCATTTTGGTTATGATTTAGTTTGGTGTAATGTGTCGTATAGCCTTCAAGAAATGGTAAATTATCTTCAATTTTCTGGAGCCAGCATTCAGTAAGCACGATTATATCAAGATTAATATTTATTTCGGATACTAATAGGCAGAGTTGGTCAAAATTTTTAATTATGCTTCTAATGTTTAAATGGAATATTGTAATACCACAATCAGTATTTATATACAGTTTACAGTCTTTCGGAGCACAAGTGTATGATACCGTTGCCTCCATCGAGTCCAGGTCGGTAATAATATTATTTATGTTAGCCATTTGTATGTTAGAGAATTCCAAGACACTAGCGAAGTACGATGTAATAGTTTTGTAAGGGCGGAAATTATTACTTGATTACTAACCTGTCCGACGCGAGAAACAATAGCACAGGAGCACCAAATAATCAATTTGTGTTTTTGAGTATAATAGGTGTGCAATGAATGTAAGTGTGGTGCTTTCATTGTGTTTGGTAGTGTAGGATATTTATGTACATAGAGTCTGGGCACTGTTGTGTAGCAAGTGTATTGTTGTGTGTTATGTTTATACAAATAAGAACGTATACTAAAGAAAGAAAAATTAGGGACTAGTCACTGCTTAGTTTTCAGGTCCAACAGAGATTGTTCAGTGGAGATGAGTATCTGCTTTTCCCCATGTGCTTTTCGTACAAATATGTTGCCGTTTGAGGTCCAACAGTACTGGTATCCATTTTGTTTAGCGAATTCTCGTGACTGATAAAACAATTTTTTCAGACTTGCCGGGAGGTGATCAGCTACATAGACTGCCTGTCTCTTACCTGAGATTTTTATTTGTTCAGTGTTTAGTTTGTCGTCTACGGTTGTTTTTTTGTTATTGTAATCACGAACAGCCGATATCGTTTTTTGTTTCATCTGAACCGATTGAAACTCGGCGACGATGGGTCGAGTCAGCCCTGGTTTGCCAGGTATACGATAAATATCCCGAAGATCAGAAGGTGTAATGCTTGAGCCAACAACCTGTCCGATTGCACAGATGGTTTTTGTAAGATCCTCAGCGGTCTCCTTTTCTGTGAGCGGAATATTTCTTATTTCTATGCATGAAGATCTCGACTTGAGTTGTAGATCCTGTACCTTCTTTTCGAGACTTTCTAGACATTTCCGCTGCTCTGAACGTTCCTTTTGTAGGTTTTCTAGTCCTAGCCTGATATCTTCGTATTGGTTGTTAATGAAAGCCATAGATTGTACAATTTCATCATTCGAGATCTGAATTCTATTTGTTTGTAATTTCAGCTCTCGGATATCTGAGGAAATTCTTGAGATCAGCATGTTTTGTCTATCACTTATCTCGTCTAGTCTGGCATCTAAATTGTTTTTAAAATCATGCAGCAATCCCATAATTTCTTCCTTCAGATCCAGATCATACGCTCCAGGTGACGAATCCGCACGAGGCCGCTTATGTCTAGCCGTGTTTACGTAGGAAATTTCACCAGTATTTAAATCGGTATCTGATTGCGTGTTTGCTGGTGCGGTAGATGATGATTTTGGTGGAGTACGTTTTAGTGACATGATACAATTTTAATTTATTTATTTATTTACGTTTCTAAGGTGATTGTTTTTATTCCTTACTGATACGTAGCTCAGGTTCAGTTATGTTTGTTAAGCTCGTAGCGTAGTTATGATGTACTGTTATGTTGGGTTAATATTTATAGTAAGTTGTCGTCGTGAATCGATGCAATGGCAACCCTGTATGGTCTATGGTCACTTTTTTTTTTTTTTTTTTTGACAAACTGACAGATTATCACACTTGCGGGTATTCGAAAAATTAAAATTTTGTCACTTAATGTCAAACGATAGTTTAAACACTTATTTTCACTGAGTAAGGCACGGGTTATCCAGGTTTTTTCTATTCACTACTTAATAATATCCGTATCTCCAACTAGAAACACACTTTGCCATAAATGACCACTATATAACTGGAAATTGAAATTTTATTTTCGGAGGCTGACAACAGCGATGTTTCCTCAAACAAAGTTGACAGATAAGTTGTAGACAGTATCTAGATGGGTGACCGTTTGCGGCATAATATGTTATGAGCATTTCCGAGATTCGGAGTTCACGTTAAGCAGTTGGTCCCGGTTGCTAACAGTAGTAATGCTTATTTGGTGGCTTTCAGGTGGTTTAGAAACATCCAAAGTTAAGATTTACGTAGCCACAACGTGTCTCAACTCTCAGCCAGCGTGGCCTTAACCCTCACATGAGGAGACCAGAGCCCATCAGTGAGACGTTATAGGTTGTTGATGAATACATGAATTCATCAATTAAAGATAGTTAAAACTAAAGTAAAGATTTCTGTTAGCTTTTGAATGTATTTTTTGACATTTTATTTAACTCAACATTTTTGAAAAAGTAGTTTTGTAACTCTCATTATCTTTTTCTTCATATTTTTATAAGTATAAAATACAGATAAATATTCATTGATAACATGTTTGTCCTGTTGAAGTTATAGTGGCACACATATTGTATACATATTGTAATAATAAAAAAACAAAAGTAAGATTTTGTACTAGTTAATTTGTGTAGTCTGTATGTTATAATAGGGCGGTGAATTTGATATAAAAGGCAGTCACCGCAAACATCGATCAATCGATCATAACTTAGATAACATTATGAACTTAGTAATTTCAGTTTTTCTTTTTAGCCTTTTTTATCCATTGTTTCTTAAACTTGAAATTGATAGGTTTACATAATGGCTGGTTTATTACATCTAAGAAGACAGCACTTGTTGACGCGATTTATCTAAGAATTGAATTAACTTACCATGCAGCGGTGTCTACGGACGATGTGCTATGTTTTACGAGATGTTCTCCCTCCACGGGGCGGTCTGCAAATAATACACTACTCAATAAATCTATTTCAAGCATTCGCCTCTATTCGCCACAACAGTAATACACATTAACATTTTACTATTTTAGGTATAGGTTTCTTCTTAAGAATAAGTAGACTTTATTTTAGTTTTAAAAATATTTGAGTAGTTGTCAAAGGTTTTGGAATAATTTGGAATTGAAAAGAAATCAACCATCAATATTAAGTCTTATTACTTTTTATTACACTGAAATTAAAAGAGTTAGTTTATTTAAGTTACAGTTACAGTGCGACGGAATAACTTTAACGGACGGAGTAACGCCAGTTCTTTTACAAATGAAATTATATATATTATAAACATACAGATTTACACCTAAAATATACCTGCTAAGCTCCAAAATAACGCTAGCAACTACTATCAGAGAAATCAAATAATGTCTTATAAGTCTATAACGACTACAAGTTTTCATGATCCACAGTAGCTATAGGATGATGGCATCAGTGCCGGATTAAGCTAGCGCGGGGCCTGTAGCAAACTTAAGCGCGGGGCCCTTGGATAGTTTCAGGATTTTATGTTTCTAAGGAAAAGGTACTTACAGACAGTTACAAGCAACCGTTCCTTGATTTAATGAGGGCAAATTTATGAATAATACTGTTTATATCGACGTATCTACGTTAATCTGTTGTTTATTGACGTCTGCCAAAGTACCTCTACTACGTCTGATTGAAAGCATGAGTAGAATCCAAGAGTACTCGTATGGGATACTATACTCACTGCGAATGCATAAAAAGCTGCATGGTGACACACACTATGGCGGTATAGTGAGATGTTTTTCACTCCCCGCTTAAAGGATCATGGATCGTGGTGGAAGAGAAACACGTGCGCGAGCACTGATTGTGAGTTTCAGTTTTTGACTGCTCGGCACAGGAAAGTGCTGGGGCGAGAGAGTTATTTCAACCGCTCTGAAACGATCACTTATAAGGCTTATAGAGGAAGGGAGAAAATGGGTCCAGTTAGAAGAGCTCTTCAGAACACTCTACATGCGATATTTCTTTGCAGCTGCAGAGTTTCGAGGAACTCCGTGGCGTCAATAATACGGATTGCTTGCCGCTACAACTGCTCGAAAGCAACAAACAAATACTTCACGGATCCATGGCAAAAATGAGAACACCATGATGAGAGTACCATACGTACAGACTCACACATGCTCGGCTGAGTAGAACCGTCTCAAATAATTCAGTACAATAAAATTAGCTTTCGCGAGGCCACTTTAGTGACACTCTCAATGTACTTCCGCGGATTGAGATCCCTATTAATATAAATCAATTATTTTTAATACTCATCCTATTTTGCAGTTCATTTTTAACACGTTTTATTGTCCACAAAGATCGCTAACCACTTTTGTTGTTGATCCTCAGCGACGAATAAATGCGCAAAGCAATTTCGACGATCGGTAATCAATTACATTATTACAATAACTTTTTAATGTGTCTTTTACCCATTGATAGGTAGAAGCAAAAAAAATGCCCAATGCACCATCCACATTCGTCAGTTTTGAGATTGTACATCCCGCGAAAGTTTGGGGGTCGTGGATTTTTAAATATATTTGCGAAGACCCTACATATTTGCGATATATACAGTTTCATGTATCGCAAAGTAGTTGCAGTGGATAACGGATTCACTCCACTCGCTCTGGCTAAGTAGAATTGGCGCAAACCTATAGTACTTAGTACTGATGATGGAGGTATGGTAGGAGGTATGGAAGGGCAAAGAGCTTCATGGACGATTTTATAGGGGATATAGACTTTAAAGAATTGACGTCCTTTCTACGGTATCGTGATTTCTTCGGGGAAACCGAAGGTTTTGTTTGTGCAATAATGGACGAAGTTATCATGACGAATAACTATCGGACATATATTATATCATTAAAGACGGTTGACATCTGTCGGGCATGTCACCGACCTAGGGAATCTATCAGGCATATTATTTCTGGTTGTTCTCGTCTTGCTAACGGTGAATATTTGAACAGACACAACCAATGGCATGCATGGTGATGCATAATATGGCGGTCTAGTGACATGCTTCTGCATCGTTGGGGCCTTCGGTATCGCACTACAAAACACGACAAGACGAATTCTGGCATTTAATTTTGTACTTATGTTGCATAAGACATTTTATCTTTCATATTTTTAGTTTTTTTGTTATGCCAGACTGTTTTGAACATCTACACGTGTTTAGTACAGCATCATTAAACCTCTTAAGAAACTTATTTGTATCGAGTGTTCCACTACACCATCACGCCTTTCAGGTTTGATCTAACTAGATACTTTTTCGCGAAATCGTTAAAGCGCGGGGCCCCTAAATGCGCGGGGCCTGTAGCATTTGCTACTCTTGCTACGTGGTTAATCCGCCACTGGATGGCATTCAGAAAATATGCCGCTACGCAGTTACAATCTTTTTCACTGTAATGAATATAAAGTGTGAATAGAGAAGAGATGTGTGAAAATCAATAGCAAGTGGCTGTAGCGTAGTTTCCAATTTCGTTCTAATTGATATTCATCGTTTGACTCGGTCGACTGAAAGGCGAGAATTGTTACTTTCACTTAAACTCAATCAGATGGCGTAAAGGACAGCTTATCAGTTAGTTTCCACCCTCTTCTTGAATGATGAAAAAAGATTGGGTGGACTATATTACATTATATCCTATTTTAGAGGTATCTACATTTTATCACATACCAATAATTTAAAAAGCTTTGTGTTATCGTTAATAAATATTTAAAAAATAGTACCAACCTTTCATTCGACACGACTTATTAAATCGTTTCGTGTTATGGTACAGTTACATTTCGATGCTTATCTAAATGACCGTTCGGCTTATAGCGGGGTGTGAACCTTGCCTTTTGCCCTCACAATAGCGTTTTCAATATAACTTCACTTTATTCTCCACTAAGATAGAGTTTCTTTTGAAGTGGCATACAGGTTGCCCTTTAGAAGTTCACAAAAGATATCCACACTAGCATTTAAACAATCCCCTTTTGAATAGTGTGGTAGAATCGAGAATCAGTATCAGATTGTTACATTTTTTTTCTTGGTTAATTACGAGTATTATTGTTTATGACGTGTAGTTCATAACCGAGATAAATGTATGTAAACATTTTTATTTTCTTTACATTTATTCAAACCTATTCTAGGTAACATAAATTTAAAAGGTATTCGCATAAGTATTTAACGCACGTTTATGATGACACTTGCACTGTTATCGTTTTTCCTCTTTGGATTACGAAATAACTTAATAAGAGTCTTCACGTAATATTTGAGGCATGAAATAAACGCCAGTTATGACACCATTATGTTGTTATACCTATGGTAATTTAATTTGTTTTGTGGCAAACTGTACAGTAAATAGTAACAACAAATAAAAAATGATTTATTTTGATTAGTAATGCTCTTATAAACTAATGACTGTAAAGTTTAAAACTATCATAAACATACGTAAGGAGTATCAAATATGAAATCGGATGAGTACTTACCCAGTTCAACAGCAGCTCGTACTCGTTGAAGCGCCATAGTCTTGGTGACGGCGAGCCACCGATCGATCAAAGGCTCGAACCATCTGTGACCACAACAACATTAGCATTCCGAAACGTGCTTGCTATCGCTGTAATCTTCCACTTTCACGGTTGCTTTCTTAATTAAAACTAATTGGTTTCTTGTGATATGCTTTGAGTGCGCTCTATCCGGCAACATTACTAGGTATGTATATTTAAAGAAAAAGTTAATATTGAAAGCACAAGTCTTAGCTCTCATTACTTCCGTTAAATTCTTTGTAATGAGAAAATATAAAGTGAAAATGTCGGTTCGCTGTTAAAGAACTTGCTCAAATTGATAAAGTGTTTTCCTCTCTTTTATACTTTAACATAAACAAAATAACCCATAAAATAACCCTTGCAACAAATGTGTCAGGGGTAATATTGAAATACATTTGATGTTACAGTCATCGAAACAAGCCGCGTACTTCCGTTGCGATGAATATTTTATGCGATGCAAAAAGGGTGAACTTTTCTGACACTTATATAGTTAATTTGTAAAACACAAAATGTTAGTCCTTATGATATTTTTAAATTTGTTTTATGAAAATCCTGAAATATGTAATGTAAACTTGCAAAAATGAAACTTGTAAACATGCGTTTCAATAAATTCAGATCGGTATCAGTCACGGGACACTACTTCGCACGAGGCGTGTTCATTGGTGATAGTTAAGCGGATAAAAACTTTAACTTATTTAAAGTGATTTATTTATAAATGGAAGAACAGCGAAAGCACCTAGTTACAAAGAACTATTAGTTTTATCTAGAATTCTGAATGTCATTTACGTAGGACTCTTAGTGTGTTTCAGTGTATTTTTTTTTAAATGTTTTGTTGGTAAAATTACACTTTAGCCACTGTACCTAGTCTTGCGTCGGGTATGAAAACTCACTGATAAGCATCGAGCAGTTGTGGTGGTGGATCATGAGGGACATGAGGCGCGTGAGAATGGGGGTGAGGCTGCGGTGCCAGTGCTGCAGCTGCGCATAGCTCCCGTACTGCAGATAACACTTCGAACGGCAGAGTCTTCGCAGTTGTCACCACACAAACTGCCAAATTCACTACATTTTTATACCCGAATAAAATATAAAACCTACAGTTAAGGGAATGCTATGAAGAGATTAAATTTTTTTATTTTATCGTTTATGATAGATACTGAAAATTCTGTAAGCATGGTATTAAAGTTATTCTCAAGTAAGCTAATTTCATCTAATTTTCCATCTTTTTTTTCATCTTTTTTTACAAATTTGTTAATTTGCTGAATTTCATGATTACTCAGTAGATGAGTGAGTGAGTTGGGTGGGAATGTTATGTACAATTAAATCTTATAAAAATACATATAGTAATAATATATTTCTAAAATATTATCATTTTCAAATACTAATGTAAGTAAACTACTAAAGAAGTAAAAAGTTATGATGCCAGTTTTTTGAAAATTTCATGTCATTATGATCATTATGTCTTTCTGCTTTATTTAACACACTTACTCGGGTTTAATTGTTCATCGAAAATATTTTCATCGACGACACCACACCAACCTTCTATTAACCAGTGCTGCATGCATTGCCTAACATCTTCCGAAACCTAAGAAAAAGAAAACATTATTGATTACCTACAATCTGATTTTATTTCATCTCATCACACTTTTTACTCATATAATATTCTTTTCGTGCCCTACCAAAATATAAAAAACTAGTTGTCAGTATTTATATTTGAGGGCACCAACTTCCAAATAACGATTGCCATAGATGTTCATGACAGCCCGGTCCGACGGTTTAAAGTGATCTCTGAGGCATGGGCGTGAATCACCAAACCTTCAAACTTCCATAACCCCGGCTGCCATTAAGGATTTCCTGTAAGAAAACCCAACAACACTTTTTGGCCCGACTCGGGATTTGAACCCAAGACCTCTTCTCAGTCAGGCAGACTTATAACTTACCTCCAATTTACTTGTGATTTATAAACATTAGATTTGCAAAATACATGGAGTATCTATATTTAGATAAGATTAGTTTCATGTTCAGCCTACTCCTGAACAAAGGTTATTTTTTTC
Organism: Phragmatobia fuliginosa; assembly: GCA_932526445.1. NCBI lineage: Eukaryota > Metazoa > Arthropoda > Insecta > Lepidoptera > Erebidae > Phragmatobia > Phragmatobia fuliginosa. Next base: position 10,929,102 of record OW052071.1, read on the forward strand.
TATAAATAACTAATTTATGATTTGAATACAATTGTGAAAATCTTACATACATGACACGTATTATTTTTTGAAAGATAAAGTGTAACAGAGCAGATTGTAATGTTATTTATATCTACATATGTAGAAGTTGATCGAGTTTCTAATAATGCAAGCGATTTATTGATTATTTTTGATAAATAAGTAAGCCAATTTCTAACAGCAGTAGACAAAGGTAAATGCAATGGGAACACAATGTCACTCCCATGCTCGTAATGATATAATAGCCTTCGATTACTACTTATGCATGATGGGAAACACCATTTGTGGTTAATATCTTGAATTAAATATCTGCATTCGCTATGGTTACTATTTCATATGTAATTATTTTATTAGTAATAGCAAAAATAACAGCTTCGAAAATGCGTTTACTCAAAACGTGTGGTAATAAAAAAAATATTTCGTTAGTGAGTAACATGCCAGTAAATATAAAGTTTGAGCTAAATGTTAATAAAAGATTCTCTTAGTCGTTACAATATAAAGATGCGAATATTATTTCTAAGTAAGAGCACTTTTTTGTCAATACTCTTGTACATCTTTCATGAAAATATCTGGAAAATATGTTGCTGTATTTTGTTCGAGTATTCTATGATGAGCGAATAAAAGATAGCAAAAGAATCGCGTATAAGAGGGTTATTCTATATAAATGTACCGCCTTGTAAAACAAGGTTTTAATAAATATAAATGAAAAATGTTTTGACTTACCATTTTGTCTATTTGTGTAAACACTACGCTGAAGTAATGAACATTGTTCGTACTGCAACAAAAAGATTAAATAAGGAACTAAACTAAAGAAGGAACAATTAAATAATGGAGTGTATGTAGAAGAAAAAGAAACTGGAATTTCTGTTTCAATTCATTCTATTTTTGATCTTTGGAACTTATGAGTATTAAAACTGGAGAAACTTCATATAATTTCATTTAAGAGTAAAATATATAACTGTTAACTTACGTTTCAAACAGTGGGTGGTAGTAAGTTAAGCCCTGCTGCAAATCAATTTGTACAAGAGTGATCAGGTTTACCAGGTCCTCACCACGCTCTGACTCTGTGTCTTGTGCGCACAATGCTTCGTACCATTCTGCGGTGCCTTTCCGAAGTGAGCTGACTATGTCACTCCTGTGTTAATTTTTTTATTAAACATTTATTTATTAAATTAAAAAATGTAAGATAAATTAGTGGAACTTCAAAAATCGAATATTCCTTTGATGCTATCGTTTAGCAGGGATTACAGAAATATTTGCTATACATATTATTTACTATGTATAACACTATAGAAAAGTTACGAATCATGCTCTAATGATATAAAAATATCCACATAGAGTCACGAATATTTCCAAGAGGTAGGCAGAGACAATTAATCTACATTTACTACGGCCCAAACACATCTATTTTGTTCTCCCCACATTCATAAATAATAGTAAAGTAAATAAATAAAATAACATAACAAATAACAAAAAAAATATTTTCATCAAAAACCGTTATGGTTATAAAACCAATCCATTGAAATCTCGAGAGAGTTACTACAAGCCATTAAAATAAAAAGGCTTTCAATAACGGTAGTCTAAAGATCCCAAATTTAACTACTGCAATCCGAAACACGTACAAGTCTACATACATATCTTCAAGTTATATTTAAGTACGTTTAAGTACGATACTTATAAGAAGTTTAAGATTGGCTTCTAAGAATATTTTATATGGTTTGTTTTTAGGCATAAACGAAGTTATTAATTTAGTGTTAATTAGAATACAGACGGCTTAAAACATGCAACGGCAAGATTACGTAGCCACAACGTAGTCTTGCCAATCCCCAAACCGCACTTGGCCATCGCGGGGACGCATGCTCTTAACCCTCGCCTGAGGGGAGACCCGATCCCAGCATTAGAACATTATGGGTTGTTGATGATGATGAAGAATATAGACCAAAATAATCAGGAAGTACCTACATGCACATACAACTACTCTCTGATACAACTAGCACACTAATTGGAAACCTCTAATTGGTTGTATTGAGATGAGATTAGAAGCTATGATAAGATAAGAAGTAAATACGATACACTAATAGACTGTTGTCAACGAGCTAGTACTATTATGTATTCTGTGCTACGAGTAAATACGTATTCGGCATTCTTAGGTTCATATAGTATGAGATTAAATAATAATAAATAATGCACTGTTTCATAAATAAATCATCTTTCGAGATTTAGGCATTTATGTATAGTAACAAGTTATAACACAATATGATCCAACCTTTTGTAATAATCTATTGGTTTCCTAAGTATAAAACCTACCTGATTTCTTTGTTAAAAGGGCAGCAACGCCAGAAGGCCTTCATTTGAGATAGATGATTTAGACATCGTAGTAGATACTCCAACCTGAGAACAATAATTTATTTTACAAATTTACTGCAAAATAAGTACCTATCATTAACGAGCTGTCACATACAAAAATGAAAAATATTTTAAATAATACTAGTTGACCCAGCGAACTTCGTACCGCCCAACTTTAAAATTCCAGAACTTCATCGCAGCGCAACCTACCGGGTCCAATTGCGAATCTAAACCATTCCCAGATCCCCTTGAATACACACAAAAAATTTCATCAAAATCGGTCCAGTCGTTTGAGAGAAGTTCAGTGACATACACACTCACAGAAGAATTATATATATAAAGACTATTATATATATAAAGACTAGTTGACCCAGCGAACTTCGTACCGCCCAACTTTAAAATTCCAGAACTTGATCGCAGCGCCACCTACCGGGTCCAATTGCGAATCTAAACCATTCCCAGATCCCCTTGAACACACACAAAAAAAATTCATCAAAATCGGTCCAGTCGTTTGAGAGAAGTTCAGTGACATACACACTCACACAAGAATTATATATATAAAGATATTCAAAATAAAATTTAGTTAGTACAATCTGTTTATTATATTGTAAACTACAAAATAAAATAACTTTTTAAAATTTATACATTATTGTCGATGATGTTACCAGTTAAATAAATATTCGGGGTTAAAGTATGAAATTGCTCATTTTACTGAAAAATTGAAATTCGCTTTTATTCATTTTGCGTAGAAAATTGTCCTAATCACGAAAAAAAATGGTAGTCGAATGGTTTCTAATTGCAGTTCATGTAGAGTTAAAACGGTTTTTCGTGCTGTCACTGAGGACTCGCGTTATCAAAGAGCAATAATGATGAAGATTGCTTGACTAGATCGAAGAAAGTCATGCTGAGACCACCAAACTGTTGCGGCGTTTGACCTGGGGTCAGCCATTGCATATATTTATCTAAAATACGCACTGCTCGCCGCTGCAACCTGTCGAGAGCATCAAGCAAGTTCTGCGCGGATCCATCGCAGATTTGAGAACAATACTCCACGCAGGAACGAACTTGGGGCTTGTAGAGAAGACACAGATGCTCCAGCAAGAAGAACCGTCTCAGATTGTTAAGCACAGCTAGTTTCCGCGAGGCCATCTTGGTGACGCTCTCAATGAACTGCCATTGTTTGAGATCCCGGTTCCTTGCCCAGGATACTGAGCTTGTCCTGTAGTGGCAGTTGTGTGTTTTGAAAAGGGGGAGGAGAAAAACGGAGACTTTTTAGTGTTTTCTTGGTTGAACTCGACCAAATTCTCATCAACCCATTGAGAAATACGACTCAGAAGTCAAGCTCAGCGACAAGCTCCCTTCGCTTTTCCTCAATGTCCGCCGTCTTAGCAGTAGAGTCTCCTAAATATCGACCATGAGCTGTGCTGTCGTCTGCATAGTAATGTATGTAATGTATGCCGAAGGCTAACATGTCATTGATATGCAGAAGAAACAGTGTAGGCGACAAGAAGGAGCCCCGAGGTACACCTGCATTTATTTGCTGAAAGTTGGAGGCTACGCCGTCGCAAAGGACTCTAGTTCGGCGCTGGTGCAGAAACGCAGCAATTCAACTTCAGAGTTTAGAAAGCAGGCCGAACGCCCGAACCTTGGAAAGAAGCGAACGGTGCCAGACCCTATCGAATGTAATAAAGAATTTAATAATGTAGATAGATATAGATACATATAGATAATACATATAATAGAGAATTTAAGATACTATTAGTATGTATTTGGTTGGTATCTCAAATGTTTATTTGAATAGTATCATATATTTCATATTTATTTGTATTCTGTTTATAAAGTATCTTATACATCTCTGCTAAACAGTTACAAGGAGGAGAAATATGAGTATTACAGATATAAATAGTTTATACAGTGTTACATGTATATAGTTAGAAACTGGCATGTTTAATAAGTACCAACATCATGTCTTGCGAATTGCGAATTTCTAATATAGCATTGTTCAGAAAGATATATTCGGGTTTATCTCTATGGATTTGGCCCATATAGCACTAAAATTCAGTAACATTATTATTTCGTCGTATTTTCATACTCCGCACAAATTCTTAGCGTAAAAATGATAGTGCACTTCCGTTTTCCCGGCTTAGCGGGGAAATTGTTAGAAGAACACATTCAGGGTGAAAAGTTTAATTTCTGAGGTAATCATCTTAACATTTAAGTTTCACATATTTTTATGATAAGCTCGTGTTCTTTTACTTTCTTTATTCTATGTAATCATATAATTCTTCTTTTGATTTTCTTGTAAAAACTGCTTAGCTTACTAATGATTTAATATATATAATATTATCAAAATAATTTCTTCATTAAGACTGTCATTTAAAATGCTACACACAACAGTTTTTCGATATGATGTCTAATTTCAGAGGAAAGTGAGATTCCACAATGCATAGTTTTACGATACATCATTTGTAATGATACACTAGAGGGTTCTTGATTTATATATGTAGGAGTAAGTAGAGTTGTGATGTTCATGAGAATTTACAATATCGAATTATTCAAATGTTCTCAATATGTGTAAGATTGTTTATTACATGGTTTATAATGTATTTAGCTGTATATTAGGTTCTACAGACTGTACAGACGTTGTTTCTAGCATTATGCTTAGTTTTTGTTATGATGGTTTTACAATATGGGGCTCAAAAGGTTACATGACTTGAAGAAAAAAACGTGTCGATGTAATCCGAACATAATATTATATATCTAGGAATAAAAACATGGATGTTTTTTTAAATTTTCTAAGTTTTGTGTAATTTACTTACTTGTTGAGACTGTATTGATGTAGTACAGGGTATAGATCCCTGTGCAGTCGTAATTGATGTAAGGCTCGTTCCACGAACTCGCAGAAACAGTCAGCGAGCCACCGTTCTTCGTCCCGCGATGCCCCGGAGCCAGAATCACCGCTTCCACTACCTGATATCGCTTCACACGCGCACCAAGCGCGCTCCAGCTCCGTCAACAGCTTGTACATGTACCTTTACAAGAGAGTTTTTAACTATAAATTCCCAATTTGTGATTCTGTATACCATTTTAAACACTAACAACCTTATTATAATTTAAAAAATTGACTTAGGGTCTGTACTGGCAAAATCAAAACTTTACGCTAACAGCAATCATGCCTAAATTGTTCACGTTTCCCAAATTCTAATTTCATTAAAATCGGTAAAGTAGTTTTTTTGGCGTAATAGCACAACAGACAGAGTTACTTTCGCAATTTATAATATTATACTATTAAAGAAGGATTAGTAAGCATTAAATAATTACTTTGGATCTAGTGGTGCATCGCCATTCAGCCTGCAGGCAGCGGCAAAACGGGCGATAGCAGCTTGTAAAGCGCTTAAGTCACCCTGTATCGCATGTTGATGGAGTAACGTCTGAGCAGCGCCACATAATTCGCCTTCAAATAATGAGCTACTCTCGCCTTCAGCATTAGCAGCCGCAACTCCCGCAGTCTCTACTTCGTGTGCCAAGAGTACCCCGAATAAACGTTCGTGTTGACGAACCTTGATATAAATAACAAATTGATAGTATGGTGATCTAAATTTTCTAAGGAAAAGTTAAGTTTTAATTGTGTCAAAACCTAATACATAGAAATTAACGACTTAGCTCAAATCATTTTGTAAGAATATCTTTGTATTAAATAATCTTAGAATCTCTGTTATAAAATAGGTACATGCAAATCTTGTAGGCCGTAGTAAAGTCACACCGAAAAAAAATCTTATAAGGAATAAATTAGATTTGTTGTGTCATCGCAATTTTTATTCAGTCGCTCGCTCACTTGATTAAGCGGTGCCTAAAAAGAGATTCAGTCAATAAAGACTTAAATACGTTATGACATACCCTCATCAATATGATTCATAAGTTAGTTAATTAGAAAATAAAGTTTACACTTATCTTTATTTTCTAACTTGTACTTTATACTTATATATAGGATAAGTTCATCAATCATCATCATCAACAGCCTTTAACAGTCCACTGCTGGTCATAGGCCTCTCCTTTGAAAGGAGGTTTTGACCTACTATACCACGCTGGCCAGACGGGTTGGTAAAGGTTTTGTTTCAAGTTTTCCTTCTCTTGGCGGTGATGTTAGCTGCTTATTTTGTTCCTTTAGTCGCCTCTTACGACACCGATGGAATGAATAGGGGTGGTGACACTTTGTATTCTTAATCCGTCACCACACGGACATTAATCCGTCTGCACACGGACAATAGAATATACGTAATAATAATATATAATAGTAGTATTTCTTTATATGTCTAATCAAAATAATCTGTATTAATAATATTAATTACCATATTAATTCTTACTTTTAACATCTTACTTTCGTCTACTATACAGTAATAATGGACTGTAAGTATATATCAATTTCTTAAAAATATTCTTCATCACCCTTTTAAAGTAAATTATCATAATTTCAAAACTGTGAAACGACGTAAAAGGTTAGCACTGATAAAACTAAATTTGCTGAAGAACTGACAAGGTTTCGAAAAATAAATCATTAAAAATAAATACCTGTTGCCAATTATCATCATCATGGCGGCTCGCTTCTCTAGCCGATAACCATAGTCTGAGGCGAATGCGTCCCTGTACAGATGAGCGTTGAGATCGAGCTTCTAACTTGTACCACGCCTCCACCCCGGTCGAAGGTATTTCACGAAGTGGAATATTCACACAACCTGTACGACATCAAAATTATTCTCAATATAACAATTTTTTTGCCCACGATAATCTTGTAATTATGTCAATTATCGCAGTAAAAAGTAATTTATGCACTTCCTTAAAAATTAAGAATCTAAATGCCAACCTAGAAATCAGTGCATCGGTATAGCCGTGAAAGCATAACAGTCAGGCAATTTTTTTGGAATTTATTATATCAAATATGGATTAAATATCGAATATTTCGAGTTCAAGCTTTAAGAGTTTTATAGTTTAGATTTAGTTGTTAAATTTTCAAGGCTTACGGTATAAAAATACTACTGGATTTCTGGTAAAGTTTATGCTTTAAAATACTATAAGTATATTCAGTTGGCCCGATATCCCGACTTTGATGACCAATCAATTTTTGTTCTCTAAATCTAGCATCTAGTCGGTTATTAATTAGCGTCACTTGGTTATAAAAAACAAATTTATAATAATATAGACACATTTAAGCGCTTAAATTACTAAGAAAAGTTTGATTTATTTATTTCCCTTTTTGACATTTTTTTCGTGATAAGATGAGATGGTTGCTGAAATGGGTTTCTCACGTTTTTCAGCTAAACGGTGAGTTTTATACAAAAAATAGTACAGACAAAAATTGTTGATCATCCAATTTTCTACAGAAACGATTTCAACAGTCTTTGTCGTAAGTATCGCCCTTTACATGATGTAACGAATCAAAGAATTTAACAAAATTGTAACCTAATCTAAAAAATGTTTATATACACACATTGACTCACCGTCTATGTGGTAGTGCGCTTAGTGCTTTTATTTTGAAGTGCTTTCCCGGTTGTCTAATACTTGTGCATACTAAACTGAACCGAAAAACATAAGGTATACTCACCAAGAAAGTCATCCTGGCTTCCCTGGCGAGCACTTTGACAAACTTGTTTGAAGAAGCGTCCGAGGCCGCGTACGCCTCGTACTTCATTAAGACGTGATACAGCATCAAGCACTGAGCTCTCGTCATCATGATCCCAAATATCCAGATGCAGGACATCCGAAGATATATCATCGATGTCACTATTGATTAATCATGTGTAATTAATAACATATAGTAGGATTATTACTTTACAAAATGTTATGTTGACTTGGACAACCTTCATCAGCCTTCAGAGACTTTAGAGTACCTTGTTTAATTTTTAGTATCTTTTTGGTCTACGTCGCTTTTTGTTTCTACTCAACGATTCTATTACTTGTATAAAAGCAAATTAATTTGTAACATATTCAACTGAATAAACTGAAGTGTATGAACACATGTAACGATGCATCACGTGGTAGTAGAGCCACGCTGATTTCAGCACGAATGGGCCGGCTCGACCCGGCCAGTACTACCCTCACATAGAAGACCATCCTAATAATGACAGCATTCTTGCTGTCGTATTTCGTTGGTGAGTGTGAGACCGGAGGCCCAATCATTCTGCATCATTCTCCCGCCCTTCGAAGGCCGGGAGAATGATGCAGAATAATCTAACCAGGCTGCCATGGTAGGGGTCACCATGCTACATTGCCTACCCTCACAATAAGCATGATGGCCCCTACTCCTGGATTCTACTCATGCTTTCCATCAGGCAGAGTAGAGTCACTTTGGCAGGCTTAAATATAAAAAAAAAAAAAAAAAAAAAAAAAAAATGCCTTGGGGTCACTAGTTGGTACATAGTTTCAAATTGTAAATACAAAGATTTACTTACAATTTGAATGTTTCATTCCACTTTGGTGAGAGTGTGTGTGGCCTTACGCTAGTAGCGCGTATGTATCGAGCGGGCAGTCGCCCCAGGGAATCACGTTGCTGACGTCCATCACGTCGCTTAAAACTCAGTCTGAAGCCATGTTTCCGTCCCTCGTCTTCAGAAGCCCGTGGAGAAGCAGGTAGTGACGCTGGTTGTATACCCAACATGCAGTATGGGTCGCTGAACCCTAAGTGATTTACAGAAATGAAAACTGTGTCATTACCGAAAGAGCTATTACCTAAAGCTTTAAAAATATTGATACGTTGTGGATATTTAAATTCCTTTTTTATTTACACTAATATATAATTTTATATGAAAAATCTTTTCGCTTCTATATAATTTATTATATCATCAACAGCGTATAAAAATCCATGCAGTGGGAGTAAACACAAAATGTCAGCAATATAAGGATAAATGTCACATAATGTATGAGCTTATACGCACGAAGGGTAAGGAAAAATACACAGTATTTTATGACATATTAAAGAAGTTTTATTAAGATTAATGTTTGACGGTTTACCTGAAAGAACGCCACCGAGGAAATATTCAGAACTTTGTTTAATTTAAACTTAACTTTTAATTCATGAATATGTTTTTATAAGAATAGAAGATATTTAAAAAACATAAGACTACTATAGACTATATGGATAAGTTTAGTCATAGTCGTGTAAGTTCAGTTGAGGGATCAAACCTTTAAGAACCCTTTTTTCAAGTTTTGCCTTCGTAAAGTGCTTTATGGAAAGTGTCAAAAATTGAAGTTTCTAGCTCGTAAGTAAGGCAGAAAAAATAAAGACTGTAGGAATCTGACAATATAATCGATTGCCAGGCAGACCAATTTATTTGAAAAGAGGAAAGTTTAGATATCGCTTCTATTGTTGCAATGTATTTTATATTTGTATATTTATAAAACCAAGCTTCGGTCTGTATAACATCTAGTATAACGTCCGAGAGATGTATTCTATAAGATCGTTAATTTTATATAAGAGTGTCTTCATATCAAGAGTAAAATTCATAATCAGAAGAATCGAACATGATACTACCGTTAGCATCCTTGGCCTCAAGTCCATCTGCTTCAAGCACGGTACAGCCGAGAACAACTGTGGGTGGACGCTCGCTGCCAGCAGAACGTAATGCTCGTGCATGTACTTCAGGAGACACTCTGAATGCTTGCCGTGCATGCTCTATCACTTCCTCTTTGTACGCTGCAAATTGACCATCAGGAGCCGGCGCACCTACTGCATTTTCTATGCAGTATAGTACCTACAGAATTTAGTGTATTAAGAATTATTATGTATTAGGCGATATCTACTTACATAATACAGAAAACATTTTAATGTCTTTCGAAACTGCATTCTCTGTTGTTCTATTATGAGTCATAATCTTATTAAATTGTTTTTAAAGTACAATAACTATTAACATTACAAAGCTATATTTACCTTATCATTTTATTTGATTTCTGTAGTACTTATTCGTTTTATTATAACAGAAAATTTTGGAAAGGTAATAAAACATATCAGCTAAACCTATCCTATATTCAGCAGTGAACTGTTAAAGTCTGTTGACAATAATGATAAAGCAAAAACGAATTCTGTATTGATATAAATATTTATTTATATGTATATAAAATACCTAAATTATTCCTTTATTTTAGCTGTTTACAATAATGAAAAAAAGGTAGAATAACCCGATTATAACTAGGTTGCTGTGGCTTAAGACAACATCGTTACGTCGCCGTCGTATTAGAGTGATAGCTGTTAATCTGGAAGAAGGTCACGTAGTGGGACAAGGTGACCATCTTGCGCCAAAGAACATGAACAATGAGAGCCATAACTTAGAATCAAACAACCACCGTCGATGTACCACGCTTAGCACGAATGGCTTATTTCCGACGCAATTACTAAGGTTTAAATTACATACATTTACATGTAGTTAATTGAGAGTGATTAAGTATAGGAGTGTGAGTTAACTTATCTACGGTTCTATCTACGTATATACGGTAGCCTTCCAATGTTTACCATTTAGTTACTATAACTGAATAACATCGAATACGATTTACACCTAAACTATGAAGAACTGGTCGTAGAGAGTAGGCGTTTCAGAGGCATGTAGGCGTAGAAGATAGTGTTTACTCATGATACTATCGGTAGCTTCTACTCTAGAGCTTTTACAATCATTATTTATCAGAATGGTGTGTGTTCCAAGCCTATAAATACTTAATTTTAATTTTACGATACTCAAACTACTTAGAATAAATTATGGTATAGGTTTACGTGAGATGTTTAAACGTAGTACTGAGTATTTTAAGCTATATTTGTGGCTAAACAAAGTAAAAAAACAAATGAGTCTGTCTAGCTTTAGGTTGATTTAATTTTGAAATAGGTTTCGAATTTCAAACTAGCTTTTGAATTTATAGTACTAATATAAATTATCCAAAAAAAAATCTATCATGAAATTAGCAGTGCCCCGAGGTTTCACAGCTACGGAAATTTGCGATAAAAAGCACCAACCCATTCTATCCGTTACCGTTGCCTGAAAGATTTTAAAACAAACATCTATCATCATGAATTAGATGAAATTTATTATGGAGGTAATTTGAACTGTGGGGAAGATATAAAATACTTGCTATACTATTGAAATCCTTCTTATAAGTATGACGTCATAAATTAGCTTCTGCCTACGTCTGCGCCCCCATATATCGATGATAGCGGTATAAATAATGTCGGTGTCTTCGTCTATATCCTTCCTCATGAATCAAATTTCATCTAAATCGGTTACTCGGCTATTGATTCCCCATTCCAATTTCCATTTTTATCACCATATAAAATATCCTTTACAGCAGTTTAAACAGTTATTGATTACTAATATGAACTGACTACTTCGTTTTTCCCTTTAAATTAAAAACTAATATGTCGTCGAAAACGAAACATCGAATAGACCATGAAATAACCATAATTTAAAAGTAACGCCGCTATCGAAAGTATCTTATCGATCAATCGACACGTCTTGCGTTAAAGCAGCACTAATATGCTAATGAGCTCACAACCCCGTACGGATACACCACTATTTTTAGGGGATATTTTGACCTCCTATCGGACTGAAGAGTCAATTTTACTTTCTAGTCGCAACGGGATTTACATGACCTTGTATAATTTTTAAATGACATCTTTTATTTTATTAGCAGTATAAATATATATTTCTATCGGTCATATATTTATAAATTTCAGAGAAAGAGTTCCCAAACCAGCACGAAAACTCAATATTTTCCCGTGTGTAACAGTTCACATAATGCTTAAGTTAATATGCTAAAGGCACCTTAAAAATACTTTATTAAGCGTCGCACTATTACCGCCAACAGTCTATTGCAGTCATCTACCAAATCTTCATTCCCTGTAAATCCCGAGGTGTAAAAATATCTGTAAAAGATTTACGAGCAAAAAAAATATATTTATAATCTACATTATTTTATATTACGAGTATTATAGATTATAACAATATATACGATATAGTTAGTAAGTAAATCTTATATCTCAGGGCGAGGCTATGTGCACAACTGCAGTTCATGATATCGAAACGTGATTCTGAATAATGATGGTAATATTGTAAAAACGAATAAAAATGTTAAAACTAAGTGTTCATTGTTAAGGTTTTTGACGATTTTATTATATTTTTTTGGGTCCAGGTTATTTATAAGTAATATCATAATTAACAAAACTTTTATAACTTGTAACCATCTTGTACTTATCTAGAGTGGTTATTATTGTATAACACTAAATTATTACTGCTAAAACATTTTATCATTATTAAAAATATATTCTTTAAGCATCTTTCAAGTCAGATAAAACTTAATAAAAGTATTTAGATTAATTTGAAACTCTGTGTAGGTTTGAATTTACCTCTGTGTATAGATGTTCATGTTCTTTGTGAGATAGTTGAGCTGAGACACTGGGCAGTCCAAGGTCATGAGGCGCCGGAGGTGGACGTTCAGCCCTCGCTTCAGCTAGCCTCAATGCTGCAAGCCTTCTGTTTTCTTGTCGCCAAGATAATGCGGTGAAGCTCTCGAAGTATGAACCGTCTGTATCTTGCACTCTAAATTAAAACAGGCACTTAAGATTAATGAATTCGTGATACGTAAAAATATTTGAATTAATTAAGATGGTTAACGGATAAGACTTTGATTATACATGTATTTAATAAAAGGGATAAGACTACAAATTGTGGGGTACTCTCATAACAAAGTTTTACACACTGTCAAAATTCCCAAACACAAATTTGAAAATAATTATCTGGTTTAAAAATGCAGCTTATATATACTGTACTTATTTCTGGGAAAAAAACTTTTATCGCATAGAAAATTGTCCAAATCACGAAACAAAATGGAAGTCCGTTGGAGCAAGGTCTGGCGAATATGGAGAGTGACGAATGGCTTCTAATTGCAGTTCTTGTGGAGTTAAAATGGTTTCTCGTGTTGTATGAGGTCTCGCGTTATCATGAAGCAATAATAGTGAAGATATCGATCTTCACCATGAGTCGGGGCTTTTACACTGCAAGTTTTACTATCATTGTTCGGGGTTCGACACAGAGACATCTGCCGATATTGCTTCACCAGATCGGACAAAGTTATAGTGAATAACACCATACTGAGACCACCAAACAGTTACCGTGACACTGTTGCGGCGTTTGACCTGGGGTCAGCCATTACATTTTTCATCCGCACAATCCGCTTTTCATCACATGTCACAATTCGATCCAATATTCCGTAATTTCTGTATCAATTCAACAAGTTAACACAACTTTCAACACGCGTTTCTTTCTGCGGATCAGTTAAATCATTTTTTATATTTTTTTATTTTATTGATTCAAATTTTTGGCAAATTTTTTCACACGTGTGGGCAGGTCTTTTACGTGGTTCGTTTTTCAATTCAAATTTTTCACCATGAAAGCGTTTCAACCAAAATTGTCTAAGCTGAATAAAAAATACAACTGAAAGTCGATAATTGAATGTTGCACATTTTTTAAAAGAAGAACCTCATAGGTACGATTTAAAAAAGTTTCAATAATCTCAAAGCATGGGTTCTATGTCAATGCTAAGTACCTATAAAACGGTAATTTCATTAACCCCTATTATTTTTATGTTCGAAGCTGTGGAAGAAGTCCTAAGAATGTCAGAGTGATCGAGTGTGATTTTTAATCAATATGTGTTTCGCATGCGTGCTATGGCTGAATTTAGGGCAAGGTTACGAGTAGTTCTCACATTTGGGTTGCAGAAAGATCTGGTATGAAATTAGCTTGTTACATTTTTGCAATAATTATTTTAAGAACATACATCATGTTTTATTTATTAAACTAGCTTCTGTACGCGGCATTACTCTGAATTCTGGGCTCTTTCCTTAAGTATCAAAGTATCTCCATGGTAAATTTCATTTTATATAAAATCAATGCAATGGTTAAGCCATATACCCCTAACAGACAGACAGGGTCACTATGAAATTTATATTATTAATATGGATTAAGCTTTCCTAGGTAAGCAGAATACATCATATAATTTTCGATGTCGAAAATTCAATGAATCGATTGAATGTGACGATGAAAATTTGCATGTGGTTTATGTATATATTATCTGATTTATACGGGTATCACAGCTGCAACATTGATACACATGAATATAAATCGTTCAGTACAAATATTTGTGTTTGCACGAGTTTGCATATTTTGCATTGATCTCATTACTTCTTTGAATAACATTTAACCAATTTATATTTATTTATTTTACCTTACAGGACCTTTAACCCAAAACGACTATGAGAGTGCAAGACGACAAACATGAGAGTACTAGCTTTTGCCTGTGGCTTCACCCACGTGTTAACTTTGATTGCCTTTTTCACCTCGAAATGATCTGAAATCCAATCTTAGTGCTCGTTTACACTCCTCTATATATGCCAAATAAACACACATGCCAAATGTCAGCATCCTGCGTCCAGTACTTACGGCGGTGCATTATCTGTCAGTCAGTCAGTCAGTCAGTAAAGGAACAGTTACATTTATGTATATTGATTTATCACGAACAGGTTTGTTTATTCATGCTCATATCTATATCTGTTAAGAGTAAACAAGTTCAAGAGTGCCTGTTGTAGTTGATATTTTTTTGGTTTTAGATTGAATTTATGTTTTTTTTTATAAGTTTGCTGCCGAAATAACTATGCTCAGCCTGATGGACAACATATGTATGTTATTATTAGTGGTTTAGTAATTGAAAGAAAACTTTTGAGCTAAGAACTATGAAAGCTTCACCACGAGTACAATGGTGTTTCCATGTCTTATAATGTCCCCTATGTTATCTTATATTAAAATATATTCTGACTTTCATAGTCAGAATATATTATAATGTAAGATAACGTAGTTGTTGAAGCTTCCGACGTGTAGGAAACTGCTGTCATGTGCGTGTGTGTGTCGGTCAGTTTACTCACTATAATTCACATCCACAATTGTGTGACGAGTCTGTGGAATATTATCGTAGGACTGTAATAAATATTAATATGTAAAGAAATAAAAATAATAGAATAGAATCGTCAAGTAGGCGATGATATAAGTATTGTGCAATAAGATTATTTCTAAATTATACAGATACATCGCATATTTTAACTAAAAGGGTTGCACCGTGGATTGCTTAAGCAAAATTCATTGAGTTGCCAAAAATGAATTCTAAACTTAGTAAATTTAAGAAAAGTTTCTTATTAAAACTCACAGTTCACGTAAGCCGTTAAATTAAAAGAGAAAGTAAGCCTCCTCCCCTTACATTTTGTCTACCACGGGTGGCAAACCATTACATTATCTTTTCGTGGACCACTCTTTAGAACATTACATTAGGCATACGCAATAGCATATGACATAACTACCCAAACTGAGATTCAAAGTTTATTACAATCAAGCTTATTATTAGCTTAGTTGTAATAAGATATGAAGTCATTGTGTCTAATGAAGTGTCTGTAAAGATGACAAATACACCTATTGCTATTGTAAATTCACATGCATAATCACATGAAATACTATAATGTTCTTAAAACAACATTTTCTTGATATTCTCAGCAAAACTCACTCCCTCACCGAAGTACACGATATTGATGAAGGTTGACTGGTCATTGACTCAAGAATTGTTATTTTGTCTACTTATGTAAAAACATCAATGTTACAGTATACTAGTATTTGAAGAGCACATCGCATTTAATCCTTTTTTTATTTATGCGCCAAACCTGCCGTAAATAAGATCTGATTTAATAAACATTGTTATATGATAGTATAAAATGATAAACTAAAGTTGCGAGAATTTTTAATTATCACAATGTTAAATATTTTCAAGTGACATCTTTATATTGAAAGAAAAGAAAACGAAATACCAGTCACTCCCGTCAGCTCTCAAACAGCAGTAATCAGAAAATCTAACTGTAATCAAGTATCGTAATGTTGTTTGTTTTCACGTAAGTAGCGTTATTTTCGATTAAAAACTATAACAATTATGGAATTCATATTTGAACATATTTTCTGCTACATTTATTTCTAGTTTGTTGAAACTAACATTGTACTAGTTAGTATTCTGAAAAAAAAATCAGGTACTGCTATAAATTATGATGTGGAAGTTTAATTAAATTACACATAATAGTACTAACACATACAACTACTACAAACAATCGTGGCTTTTGATTGGTATATTTTTTATTTTCAAATGAAGTCATCGAATTAAATTACGTGCTAATACATGTAACCTTTCACATTTTACTAATCCCTTAATCCGTTTGTAAACTGGATGGTTTATAAAACGATTAAGCTTAAATAGGGAGCTTTCAATTTAATTTTGAATAATTAATACAGATAAGATTTTATACACAGATTCTGGATTATATACTCCTGGATTCTACTCATGCTTTCCATCAGGCAGAGTAGAGTCACTTTGGCAGGCTTAAATATAAAAAAAAAAAAAAAAATACTTTGAAACAAATTTATGCATGTTATAAATTAAAAAAAAAAATTATTATTTTCATGAACCAATTGCAAACATGTAATCAAAATTCGGTTATTACCCTGAGTATACATAAGATACAAAATATTAAAACAAGAATACGCACAGATGTGGAACCGAAGTAAAATATTCAATATTTACCATTATTAAATTAACATTTGCCTATTTATGCGATCCTATTACAGGTTCTTTTCAAATCTACTTTACAAGTACAAGCTTGTCAAACACACAAGAACTCCTGATGTAGGAATATAGGCTATTTTATAGCAGCGAGTGGAAACTGTGTGAATAATATGTTATTATTAATATTTATTAATTTGTTATTATAATTTACAAATAATTTATAAAGGAACAATTTACTTGCAGAATTTTAATTCGGTTAATAATATGTTCTTTGTACATTACTCACTGTAATTTGACGGTTCATGAACCAAATGTCTTAATAAATTGAAGCGAAACGGTTACTATACTGCCAGGTGCACTTGGCTGATTGAAAAGTACTACTAATGTAATAGACTACAATTGAAATCATACCTAAACTTCATTCAGGATATTTCTGGAAAGTTCTTTACTGATATGTCTGAAATATACTTTACGGCATCACGACCATTAGGCTATTAGGCTCATTGAGACAAGGCTCAGGATCATAAGACAATTTAATGATATTCATTTACAATTAACGTTAACTATTCTTGTGATACACAGTTTTGTTTTAAATAAGTCATTTATAGTGTCAACCTATCGCCGTCCACTGCTGGACAAAGGTCTCCCCCAAGGAACGCCAAGCATTTGTTACTAAATAAGTCATTTAGTAACAAATAAATTGGGAAAATTAACTATTTTCCCAACTGTGAGGTAATAAATCAATAGAGGATTCCGATGATTAATAATATCTGTAAGTAGGTCACCTGCCGACCTGTTGCACGTCCTTGCACGTGCCCTCACACCTCTCGTGGCAAATGCCCATCCACCATATTCAACCCCCTCTCCTGCCTACACATTACCCCTCATCCACCGGTTATACTCTGCAATCATCGCGTCTGTTTTTATTTAATCGGAGACCTCTCGTGTCAACTTACGTCAAGTCACTACGGTGCTAATGGACTAGGCCGCCTAAGGCAAACAATTTATTACGTATAAACGTTTAAGAATTAGTGGTTCGTGACATTGTTGACATTTATTCAAATCGTTTCAAAGGAGGTTTAAATTTATAAACCTTTTTATTGACAGGGTTTTGACAGTTTATTGTTTCGTTTCGTTTAGGTTTATAGTCATTAATGCAAAATGCAATTAATGCAATTTTACACATCTTCTTGACTAAATATGCTACGACACATTAAGACAATTTATGAGATTAAAGTGATTAAACAGCAAATATTAGGATCAGGAAAATAAATATATAGGACTATACTTCCATTACAAATATGAACAGTTTTTTAATAACATGAAAAAAAATATACTACAAAATCATGTTGCCTGGAAGAGAGCGCTGCAATGAGCAATACGACCGCTGATTGTCATATTTACTACATATTTGTAACTTATCTTCAGTTTTTGTATATCTATACTAATATTATAAATCCGAAAGTAACTTTGTTCGTCTATCTGATCACCACTGATCACCACCTTATCCTTAAAATTTGGCATGGAGATACTTTGATTCCTGAGGAAAGACTATTTTTTTTCGACTAGGCTTTTATTTCACGAAAACCGAGATACAAACGGACGGACAACGGGCAAACGGGTAAACAAATAAAATTATATATGTATTTCATTAAAGTCATGGCTTACTCTTGTCTTTTCTGTAAATTTTTGTATTTAGGCGTGTTTCTCTGAATACGTAACTTGTTGAATTGTTCATTTCTGTGTTAAGATTGAGTTTACAATTAATTTATCAATGCATTGTACAGATTTTTTTTAATAACAGGTGTACTTAGGACATAACAAAATAAATTCTATTTCAGAACAAAAAGCAACCTGCCGCTTTTAATGACATTTTTATTTTACCAAATAGCACCCCCTGCTGTTCAATTGATTTATCTAACACTTGGCGCTTATCTATTAGCCCTTGGATATCTTTATAACAATAAAATTGTTATGATGAAATTATTATACGATACTACAGCACAATTCAGTCACTTGTAAAATAAGACAATATATTTTTTATAATTTCAGCAGTTGTCTCCAATGGGTTGATGATGATGAATACATTTTTTTGTAAACTTAAGTTTAATAAAATACAGAATCAATTTACATAAGGTGGATATCTCAATTGAAATAAAAAGACTGCTTTTTACATATCGGATAAAAGTGTTACAAAATCTGGTACATGCCTATACGAAATTACCTAAAGTAAGAAAAACTATTCCTTGAACGTTTATTTACTTCTTTAGAGGACAGCTCATCACTATTCGTAACATGCTTTGTGTTAGGATTGCAAGGAGCACCCGCTAATTTGCATTTCCCCTTTCAGTGGGAACACGTTAATATCCTTCGAGATTCTGTGATTCCCCAGTATCATTATTTGTATTGATAGTCTTTGTTAGAGTGAAGATGTTTCCACTGATTCGTTACATCTTTTTAAGAACACGTATCGACTTGTCAATTTATTTGAATGAGAAAAGCAAAAAATAATATTTGTTTCAATTAAACTTGTAATTTACATTCTATAAAGTAAAACTTGGTCTCTGTTACAGATGGCTATGAAACCGACTAAGTAATTGTGAATTTAATTTGTTGGCTAATAATACTTATATTTTACTTTTATTATTAATGATGCGCAATCTATAAGTACTGTATATATCGGCGCAACACAACATTCAACGAACTACGTCATAGCTGCACGTGTTCTCAGTGACGTAAACAACACGCAACGGTCGACCGCCCCACTACAATGCCTATAAAAAGCCGCCCGCTGCAGCGGAGCGATGATTCGTTTGGCTGCGCTCGGACAGCAAACATCTAACTTATTGTGAAATATTCGAAGCTTTGTAATCAATACTAATTAAAAGTGAATTCCGGTTGAAGTAAAGTTTATTTTAAGTTATTTCTGAAAATGAAATATTCCAATAATAATAATAGTAGTGACGTCACTGTTTTAAAAACATCACCTGGCCCACCGTCACGTCATATATTATAGAGATTAGGAGTTTATATCTATTCCAATTACGAACTCCCATTTGACAGATCTATATGTTATGTTGATTGTGTGTGTGTGAATTAATTGTATAAATGATTAAGATTGATTGTGTATGTGAGTAAAATGATGATTTACGACCATGAAACGTGAAGAGTTACGTTTTAAGAAGTGTCAAAAGAGACTTTGTAATTGGAATAGAGTGTAGTTTGTTTGTACCGCGCTAATCTCAAGAAGTAATGATATGACTTAAAAGTAAACAGAGTTACGAAAAAGGCCATAAATCAGCACGCTACGAGCAAAAGGCGCGTTGTATTATAAGAAAAGTGTTGTAAAATCAGAGAAAGTTATAAATTTTAAGAGTTTTCATTGCGTGCGTTACATTACCTTGTTTTATCATGAATCATTTCCTCTTTAAAAGTTCCAAATAAGTTTGCAATAGCACATGTCCATCTTTAAATGTTAGCTCATTATAACCTTTTTATGTTAAACAAATTTGTAACGCTGTATAACATCACGCTACGGGTAAAAAGAAACTCATATGAAGTTACGCGGGTCAGCTAGTACATGATAAATATGTTTAAAAATTCAGACCGAAAATGTATCTCTTCAGATCTAAAATGACACCAGTGAAAACTGTCACTGCAATCAAGTTATATTTTAAATAGATGCTAATGGCAAAGTTGCTTACCCAGAATTGACGGAATTATCTACTTCGGGCCACGACAGGCGTCTCTTGCAAAATGCCATTGTAGGTTTTTCGGGAGGTTGTTGATGTCGGGGGACGCGTAGGGAGCCGCCTCGCCGTGGTGCTGGTGCTGGTGCGAGACAATCTAACGTGCGTCGACGAGCGCTTAGCGCGGAAGCGCCCTCCGTTGGTACTACTCGAGGGAATCCTAAAACAACGGATTTCAATATTTATATCTTATTATATTTTAGTATAATATAAAATATTTATTAGTTGTAAATTTTATAATTCACATAGAATAGGAGTATTTTACGTCATCGATGAGAGAGTTTTAGGACAGCTGTACTACTACGGTAATTTGAAAATCTAAAAGAAATAGCGGACGTTCAAGGTAGATGAATGATTTAATGTATCCTTAAGGTCTGAATATACTACTTTTCAAACAAAATCGATTTACAGGAAGCCCACACATGTAATATACGATTATAGCGCAGACGGATTAGAACATGAGTGCATATTTAACAGTTATTAGTGCACAAAAGAATGAAAACATATGAATGTAAGATGAATTAATACTACCAATATTGTAACAATAATCCTGAGAGTTTTTCCCTATCATTGGGTCTTCTCGGTCGATCTGGTACTAGTTTTTACTACTACTAAGAACTGAGTTGGGGAACTAAGTATTGTAATTTCTTATCTACGAGGTAATTAATACGTAATTTGATACAGTCCATTAACAATTTAGTCCGCCACTTAGTCTATGCAAACACTCGCCATTAGCAAGACATCGGCAAAAATGAGGTCTCGTTAAATTTTCCTTGTAGGTCCTTACCCGTTTCTCCTTTCAAATATTGATTTCCTTTTCAAGTTTTCGTCCATCGATTCTAGTCAAAACCCGTTCACAAAATTTGACGTCTCGAGGTTGTGCTATATTTCAGTAGTGCGTGAAAGGAAATGTTGCTTGTGTGAAAGGATTTTTTTTATGTATCCTTTTCCGAGTTATTTAACTTTAAAGTAATTTTTGTAAAACAGAGCCCTGCTCTAAAAACAGACCGTTGGATCCAAAAAACTAGAAAAATTATTCCATGTGATGAACTTTCAAGGCAAACTATAACGGCTCAGACAGCCCCGTCAGTTAAGGAGTTGTAGTACGTAAGTGGCGATGGTTTTTTTTCTCGCGTCTACCCCATCGTGTGCTTCGTGTGGGGTGTCAATAGACAGGCCTTTTAAAAACATGGAGAAGTTACTATGACAAATTTATATTAGGGTATCCGTTTGCAAGTTATTATAGATAGCTTAGATAGCCTTGTTAGTTAAGAAGTTACAAAGGTTCAACTTGCAAAATGCGCTTACTTGGAAAACTTCGTACGAAAATAACGAAATAATCAGTAAACATAACAATTATCCACCGGACACGACTCTTAATCCATATGCCATTATGGATTATAGGATGAAGACGAATTGAAATGGAAGAAGAAATTCATGGCACCAATCTGAATACCCCGATACAAGGTTAGGAATTAGGAGTTAGATTATGAGAAACACATATCTAAACAGTACAATAGCTGAACATCATTCCGCACTTCATCAGTACAGTAGAATTGGGAGCAATGCATTACTTAATTTTTAGATAAAAAAATTTAAACATTTTCGACGGCGCATTCCCCGTCTAATTCTCTGAAGTTTTAAAGTTGTGGTGGTACCTAAATTATATAATTAATAGAATTAAGAGATCTTATCAATCACATAGATAATAGTACTTTAAAATTCATTGTATGTGTTCCATTACCTAATCAAGATTTCATAGGTATGTGCATTTCAAATGCATTTTTGTAAAATAGTTCAATTATGATTTTTATTTCAGTGGACACTGAGGAAAGTAAAATAGATATTTGTAAGTTTAAAACATACGAATTATGATATATGGTATTAAAGATTACATATATATATATATATTTGTAGGTCTCGTTGGTGTAGTGGTTAGCGTATATATATTCCCACTAGGCGGCTGTACACGGGGGTTGTCCGGTCCATGGCACTTTACGGTGCACCGGTGTGGGCGGCGGCTCTGTCCGCCCAGAACAGGGCGCGCCTCTGGCGCCCCCAGCGGATACTGGCGGTCAGAGCCATACGTGGATACCGCACGGTGTCCACAGAGGCGGCGTGTGCCTTGGCCGGAACACCCCCGTGGGATTTGGAGGCGGAAGTGCTCGCCGAAGTTTATCGGCGAGTGGCTGACTTCCGGGCGGAGAGCGGATTTCGCCCTCCGCCCGAGGACGTGCGCGAGTGGCGCGAAGCCGCTCGCCGAGCCACCATGCTGAGATGGTCGCTCCGGCTGGAGACCCCACGCGCTGGCTTCGCCGCCGTGGAGGCTCTTCAGCCGGTCCTCGAGGAGTGGGCAGGGCGGCAGCACGGGACCCTTTCCTTCCGGCTGACGCAGGTACTTTCCGGGCACGGTTGCTTCGGAAAGTACCTGCACTCGGTCGCTAGGAGGGAACCGAGTCCCGCCTGCCACCACTGCGACTGCAGTGAAGACACGGCCCAGCACACGCTGGCGGTCTGCCCCGCTTGGGCGGCGCAGCGCCGGGTCTTCACTGCAGTCATCGGAGGGGATCTCTCGCTGCCGGCCGTCATAAGATCGATGGCCGGCAGCGACAGTTGTTTTACCGCGGTCGCAACCTTCTGCGAGGATGTAATCTTGCAGAAGGAGGTGGCGGAGAAGGCCCGGGAGGATTCCATCCAATCGGACCCGATCCGCCGCCGGCGCCCCGGGCGGCGGAGGCGCGCATACCTGCGTCTCATGCCGCCCTGAGAGTGGCCGCGGATGGGCGGGACGGGTTTCCCGTCCGTCCGCAGTAGAGGCCAACCGCGAGGGGGCGGCGTCCGCGTGTGACCGGACGTTGCCCAATTAGAGAGTACACGACAGAGGTGGTGCCCGCAACAGTGCGGGCAGGCGCCGGTTGGAGTCCAGAAGGAAATCCCCTCCCTGGACTCCTTCCAATACAAAGGCGCAGAGAGGGTCACACCGTGTGGTTTTAGTCGGTTCGAGTCAGACACACCACCCCGCCGTAACCCCCGACGGGGTGACGGTCCGCGGGGATTTCCACACGTAAAAAAAAAAAAAAAAAAAGTGGTTAGCGTATAGGTCAGGCAAAAAAAATATTGAGTTTTCCGATTACAAAAATAAAAAAAAAGTCTGGAGTTTGGAAGTTTGGGTTGTAACCTGTAAAACAGTCGTTCCTAACCCAGACTTGCCGGATAGCCTTTCTATAGGATTATGAGAGTAAGGGAACAGAATGTGCACCTATGTTTGCACACACATTTATGTACAATAATATTTCCGGCGTAGTTTGGTTGGTTTCCGTTAAAATTCACCACCGTGGTAAAAAACGGTCAGAAGAACTTCAGAAATTAATTGGTTATAAAACTTATTGATACAATGAGTTCAGTTTCAAACACACACATAAACATAAGAGCTCATTCTACATTTAAATATACTTATTATCATGGTTTTGGAAGGGCGCAGTCTCCTTACATAAGAAATACGTGCTTAGGCTCCAATCACGAACGAACTGCGCAAAAGATAGCCTACCATAATGGGGCATTTCAGTGCGATTTAGAGGGATAATAAAATGCCCGAGACATCTTGGACATAAACATTACACAAGATAGGGAAACTGTAAAGTGACGAATATTTCTACTAATACAAAAGTTACTTTGCAATTGTGGTACATTAACCTTCATGCCGTGTTCAATTAATTCCAGAAATGGATTTCCTATGGTGAATTATCAATATGGCTGCACGGTTGGCCTAGTGGTTTAAGCGGTCGCCACGCCGCTCTCTACTGCGCCAAGTGTCGTGGGTTCGAATCACACGTGGGATAACACTTTGTGTGATTCACAAACTGTTGTTCTGAGTCTGGGTGTTCTTTGTGTCCGTTTCATGTATGTTTGTAAAGTCCCCCGCGACACAGGAATTCATATTCCTAATGCGGGAGTTGTCTTTTATAAAGAAAAAGAAAAAAAAGAATATATTTTATGCTATACTTTATTTTTTTGTGAGAAACAGAAGTGATACTTTATATTATTTACTTCTTAGTGGTAATAGTTATAAGACAGAGGTGTTTCTTTTTGTCTCCTTGTCCGCTTCCTAAGAATCTCGTCACGCTTATATCAGGAGTTTATTACGTAGTTAATAATTACTTACTAACTTACCTCTCATTGTGGCGGTCGAAGGTTGGGGTGGCTGCGGTTGCGACTCCTCGGCCGACCGATGTCGCGAAGGTGGAGCACGACGTGGCGACAGTGCCAATCCGGCGACACTGTCCGCCATCCCCGCCACATACTGGCCCAGAGAAGTCAGGAAACTCATGATCACGGGCACTCACGACACTCAATAGAAATCACTCATATGTTCACTGGTTATTTATTTCAAAATTCACTAATGAAACAAGCATGTTAATTAACACTGCAGTATAAACAGTTGGTTCAATAACGGTTGATGTCCATTTTCATTGTGTTTACCTGTAAATAAAATAACTTGACTTTAATATCGTGTATATGTAATTCATATTTGATTTTTTTCCCTTTTGTTATTTATTAATAGTTAGTTTTGTTAATTTTCTTAATTAAATTCTGTTTCCCGGGATCGCTTTGATTACGATCCTGAAATACCGGTATTGAAAAATCGTCCGGGATTTGCAATCTCTAATCGTGAATTTCACTATCAATACTTTTCTTCTTAAATAATTTATTACGCAGACTTTATGAATTTATCGTAATAATCAAACCTAATAGGTATTTTTTTAATTAACAAATTCTTGTTAGCTTTAAGAATAGAGTTGTTATACTTCAGATTTCCACAAATATGTGTTTAGGGGCAATCAATATTTGATTTTATTCGTGAGTTTCATTTCATAATCTATGTAATAACCATAAAAATAGTTACCGCGATCACCGTAACCATACACGTGGGTAGAAGGGGGGGGGGGGGGGGAACTAGTTAGAAATAATAAATAATAACTTATTATTTATTAAAAAATTTCTTATTTTAATTTTTTGTTATAAATCACTTTTCTCTACAATACATACAACTTTTTTATATACATATAAGGTAAGTATTTTAGCGATAGATTTGTGTATCGATATAAATCTTTTTTTTTTGAACAAAAAACATGTTTTACAAGGTTTTTGTTATATTTGTATAGCGCTTTTACTTTCCAGTACTACTGTAAATAAATAGATATTAAACGATAAAAATCAGTGAATCTAAAAGTATCATAATGGTAAAATAAGTGGCTCTTAAAATATAGCTATTAAAAGTTAAAGACTCAACTTCTTATAGGTTAATATTTTTCTAGCAATAAATTCAAGCAATAAACATTTTATGTTCACAATGTTTTTTTAGGATTCTTTTGTAATGCTTTTATAGACACGATGTAAATACAATACTATCATTATTTTTTGTATATTGCCATAGAAAATAGTTTAAAAATAGAACAAATATGTTCTTCTTTTATATTAGAGCGCCTATCAAAGTGACTTTGCATGTTGAAAAACATTAGTAGATTCAAAGAGTAGTGGTAACCACAGTAATTGCGAATGCAGACAATGCTGAATGGTAACCCACACAACTGCGGCTTTTTGAAATCTGTTTGTATCATTGAGCAAGTTACCAGATATAAGTTCAAGGTTTCCTTCTTGTAAGTTGTCATCAATATCAAGGCACTTCTGAGAAATTATATTTTCTCCAATATTGTGTTTCTACGCCCACGCTCAATTAACTTAGTCGCTCCGATAATAACATTTAACAATATATGCCTAAGAGCGAACATAAATAAACATTATAATGTAATTTTGTCACTAGAACATCCATTAGCCGGAGATATTCAGGTACATTTTTGGAATCCCATATTTTGAGTAACTATTAACAATTTTGGTAACTTTCCTTAGCTAGCACGTGCTGAAAAAAGGGCTACTGGGATTCGATTAGGCGAGGATTATTTTTAACACACAACCAGTAATAAAAAGTTACAACTGAGATCAAGACCTTTGTTTGTGCATCTAGCCTTATTAATACGAATATCACAGATTAATAAACAGTTACTTTGCTAATATTATGAATTTGAAAGAAACTTTGTCTGTCTGTCCCTGTGTCAGTTAATCAGTTCGGTAAAGTAATGGTTAAGCCGCAAAGGCATAGTTCACGGCTTAACTGATTTTCATGCTATTTGTCATATAGCTATATTCTTACTTTCACTCCTGAGGAAGGATATCGAATACTCTTTTCCGTGCTAACCGACATTCACGCATGCATTGCATTGCATTGCATTCACCATCTGCTGAAACTTTAATTTTTGTTAACAAATACCACCACTACGAGAGGAATGGTACAATACCCTCAATATTGCAATTCACTCTAGCGCGATTTTTTTTACTTCTTATTACTGGTATAATCGTTAGGTAATAAGAACTACTATAATTTCATAATAGTTGAAACGATCATATCAAAGACTTTTATTAAACATTAGGGTTTAATGATTGAAATAAAAATGAGTCTACTTGAATAAAATTTATGTCATCTTTAGCGGCAAATCCATTACTGTCTTAGATAGATAACTTGAAGCAATGTTGAAGCATATTTTTAGGCGAATAATTTAAGATGGGTTGGAATGGAGTACAATAAATCCTTCTAAATAAAAGCGTTCAAATTTTAGTTTCCACCGTAAATTTTAGGTAGTTACGATTTATTTTATGCGCACTTATTTTAATTTTTTGTTATAAATCACTTTTCTCTATAATACATACAACTTATTTATATACATATAAGGTAAGTATTTTAGCGATAGATTTGTGTATCGATATTTATAATTTTTGGAAGGAATCAAAACCAAATCGCACATTTGAAATATTTAATTATATTTTCTATTGCCAATAAAGTTTTGTCAAAATTCTCACAAACAATCTGCTAAAGGCTTGTGAAGTCGATTGCAAGATTACAAAGGAAAAAAAAAAAAAAAAAATTATATCAAATATCAGCTATAATATTTATATTTCGAAAAACTATACCTGTGTATTGGGTGTTAGGCGGCTGATTTTAGGTAGTTAAATCTTTTGAAACTTATTTATCAGAATCCAAATAGGGGTTTTAAAAGTAAAAATAAAATGATAATTAAAATTGGTACAATCAGTAATATAAAATACACGCGAATTGAAAAAAAAGTATGTACTTTAAAAATTAATCAAAATCTATAAAAGACGATGAACTCAAGAAAAGAGAGTGATTCTTCTATAAATTTGTAAAATTGCAGCAAACAGAATAATAACAGAATTCTGGGACTCATTCTGGTTAAAAAATACGTATCTATCTACATATATTTTGTAATCGAAACTTAAAACTTTAACAATGTAACAGTAAAAAATTAAAATTACTAAATAGGTCGACTACATTTTAAGGGTTAATGAACAAATTAAAACAGATTCCCCAGATGACTGCTCTGTCCCCTTGAGGGACGCCCACGTTTCGTCCGCGTTTAATTTTGTAGAAATGAGGTTTTGTTAAAAAATTCACGCCTCGCATTTTACCGCGAAATATTTTTAATAAATAGTATCCTAGTAGTAGTTTAAATTATGAATTAAAAAATTACTGCTTTTAGTACTTACTAAAAAAGGGGCCAAGTGCGAATCGGACTCGCCCATGAAGGGTTCCGTAGAAGCAATTATCATCATATAAAAGTTCTTGTAGTTCGTTGTAATTTTGATCGATGTTTTAATGATAGTGTATTAATTGAATGAAAGGTAAATTGCGGTTTACGACTTATGACGTATTAAAAAAACTACTTACTAGATCTCGTTCAAACCAATTTTCGGTAGAAGTTTGCGTGGTAATGTACATCATATATTTTTTTTGGTTTTATCACTCCCTAATTTTAGAAGTTACAGGGGGGGGGACACATTTTACCACTTTGAAAGTGTCTCTAGAGCAAACTATCCAGTTTAGAGAAAAATGATATGAGAAACCTCAATATAATTTTTAAAGACCTATCCATATATAACTCACACGTATGGGTTTGATGATAAAAAAAATTTGAGTTTCAGTTCCAAGTATTCCCCATACCCCAAAATTGTTTTTTTTTTTCTATTTTTATGTGAAATTCTTAAAGCGGTCCACAGAATACATTTATTTACAACATCAAGTTTCAATAGATAATAATAATAGTTCTTATAGTTTCGGAAAAAAGTGGCTGTGACATACGGACGGACAGACAGACATGACGAATCTATAAGGGTTCCGTTTTTTGCCATTTGGTCATGGAACCCTAAAAAGGCCAAATAGAGAAAAAAATTGTAGAATCCAAGAGTGGAAGTCACCATCCTCATGGTAAGTGCAGACAATGCAGCATGGCGACCTACACCATGGCGGCATAGTGAGGTGTTTCTGCATCACTCTTCCGGCCTCCGGAAGCTGGCCTTCGAAAACCGAGGATGAATGCAGAATGATTGTAGTTTCGAATTCAATATCTAAAATACATTTCTTTCTGCCTTAAACAGTCATAAACACTTTTATTTGTTACATATTAAGAATCACAATTTACATCGCCGTGCTCCCTGTGGATATTAAGTGGCAGATATGGTTTGTTTGTTGTTCGCCCGGAAGGCTAATCTGATCGATAAGCAATTATTACATCCTTTCATAGCTTTAATGGAAGGGACATTGATTGATGTTTCTGTAATAATCTGTTTAGTTTATCACTCCGGTCTTATTGTCCCAAACGGATTGAATTGTAGCTGTCGACAAGACTCCAATCATAGCCGGCTGATGGTTTGTCCAACTTACGATGGATTGTACAAATTAATTTAGTTTGTATTGTATTTAGTCAAAAATATACTTGTAATAATATAAGATATGATAATATAATATTTATTTACCAAAACATCTTTGTCCATACAGTCCAAGGCATGTAGGATGTTACAGAGGTATACATAAAAGTTGTAATCGTTAGTTGGCCATAAATTGGCTTTTAAATATTGTTGAAATATTTTAATTGTAAACATTCTAACATTAAAATGGTTAAAAGAATAAATTATGAACAAATTTTTTCTTAAAGTCAACCATAGTTAAATCGAGCCAACTATTAACTGGATTTATTATTATTAAATTACCAGAGAAATGCAATGCAAACAGAGCTTCACATTATTGCGTCTGTTCCTAGGTACTACGTCTTCCATACGGAGAAACAAATTAGAATTAGACTTAACGAACGTTACGATTTCAAGAATGTAAAGAAAGTGTAGAGTTAGTATGTTGTATTATTTTAAATACGACAGGTAGCTGTGAGTTGGTTGTAGATTGAACATACCCCTGATGCATATTTTTTGGGCTTTGAATATAGTTTCATTATTCATTGAGTTACCCCAAAAGATTATTCCGTATATAAAAAATAGGCTCCACTAGTCCATAGTACGCGGTAAGGAGCGCGTCTGTATTAAGCACTCGTGATATACTATACAAAACATAAGAGCTATTACAGATTCTTTGATTAAAAGAATCTAAATTAGGTTTTCAATTAAAATTTCTATAATTAATCGTAGACATTTGTAGAAAATAGTAGATTACTTATAATACTAAATAGTAGAGTTAACTGCTTCAATATTATTATTACCGTGGGCAATTTTAATACCAATAGTTAGTGGACGTGGACTGAAATGCATATTAAATGTTTTAGTAATGTTTTTTTTCTACAATGCTATAATTTTACTAAGATTGTTAGTAATATCATTTTGATACGTTTCCTTGTTTTTAGTAAGTTATAACAACTGTACTATCGTCTTCAAATAGTGTTCATTTGATCTAGTCGTTTATGTATATTGTGAAGAGAAGAGGTCCTAGCACACTTCCTTGTGGGACACCGTAATAATTTATTGTACGTTCGTTTGATGAGAATACCTCTTCTATTGACTGGACTAAAAACTGGTAATTGGTCTATAGCATGCCATTAAATTCCGGTCCGGTTTTTTTTAAAGTGGTTCTACTATTGCTATTTTAAGATTGATGGGCTTTGATAGGATACAAAGCATGAGTAGAATCCAGGAGTGGGGGTCACCATCCTCATGGTAAGTGAAGACAATGCACCATGGCGACTTACACCATGGCGGCATAGTGCGGTGTTTCTGCATCATTCTCCCAGCGTCCGGAAGCTGGCCTCCAAAAACCGAGAGAATGATGAAGTAAAATTAGGTCACATAGTTAATTAAAAATACTGTGTTGGTTTCGACAGAAAAAAATCCTGTAACATATTACCATCTAACGAAGTCAAGCCGAACTAAGGAGTAATTACTGATCATGAAAAGAAAGTCATTTTCGAACTTCAAAGGCAAGGCTATATTATCCGCACGATATAATGATCAGGTCTGGTGATCCCTTTTTGTGTAAGAGACATGTAAAGTTTGTGAAGTGAATGTGAAGCCTTTAAAAACGAAAAATATATTTATTAATTTCATGATGAATCATTATTAGTATTATGTTATGCGTTCCATCAACTTAACATAGCAGTATTAAATTGGAAACAAAAAAATTACATAAGTTGCAGATGGTTTATCATGCTTTTTACATATTATTTTTATTTAAAGACATTAGAAGTGTTTCCAAAGTCGCTTACAGAAAACATAGAAGGTAATTAATTTTTTGTAAAGGTAAATAAATTACAATTCAATTAAACTTAAGTATAGACAGATAGGATAATAGTTGTTGCACACCATTTTACATTAAAACGGATGGAATGTGAATGCTATTATTCTACTAGCATTTTATAGCTTTCATATATTCACTTTAAAAAATACCTATATGACTTTGCAATCCCATACGAGTATATTTGTGCACTGCATAAAAACTCGCTAGTGCTACGTTTAATTAAGACCGTTGTAAGTAGACCGTAGATTTTTCATACGTGATTGTAGTATAATATGTGATGGCCAAGTTAGTATGTCTTTTTAAAAAGTAAAATGTCTAATATTAGCACGATGACTTAATAAAGACTATTTGTCTTTATATTTAGTAGGTTAAAAATTTATTTTTAAAACTTTTATGCATAAAATTTGTTTTAATGAACTGAGATTCGAGACATGAGAACATCGAATTCATTTAAAACATTCTCCAAATTAGATTCGAGTAACTTTCAGGATAAATTAATTTTTAAACGAAATTATTGTCATGGATATTTCAAGTATTTTTGTTAAGTGTCTAGTATATTATTCTGTAAAGTAATGGAAATATTTTTTGTATTTATAATTATGTATATTGCGTATGTATATATTTGTATATATATGTTTGTGTTTGTTAGTTTTGGCAATAGTATCTCTCTTTCTATGCCTGATTACAAATGTAACCTCTTTGCCGTAAAGGCTGACTGGTACACCTAGAGATCTCTTTTATTCATTCTACCGACATACACAAGTTCATGAAGATAGATTTATATGAAAAAACGAATCCAATAAATCCGCTTCGTTCTTAGTCCAAACTACCTACGAGAAGCAGTACCTAATTGTTTTAATTAGTTCAAGTCACTTTAGAAAGGTATTTGTAATATTCATTTGTTATTAACATTAAAGTTACATCAATTGGTTTGTACATAGGAGTATGTCGGCGATAATTTCAATTTGGAAAATAGATGCTATTAAATTATACCTCAATTCAAACAAAAGCGCGTAGATAGGAACCCATTTTAGTTACACGGTGTAATTTTTTTGCAAAGGAACCCTTTTCACCAAAGCTCCATCAATATAGAACAAGATAAATTTAAAAAGTTTTCTTTCACTTATTATTATTTTACAAAATGTATTAGCTGCTATTATAGTACTGAATTCCTTTTAAAAACATTTTTTACATAATGTCTTACTATAATTTTAAAACATAATATATATAGTTAGTAATTATTACTGCAACTTAATTCTCTCTATAACTCTAATTATTTATTTATTTATTTATTCTTATAATGAAGCTAAATAAGCAATTATTATCAGAATGTTCGAACACTACGAATCAAAAAATGATTAGTATACAATACAACATATTAATCTAAAATAAAGATAAAGAACAAGACATGTTTATTTGTTATAGACGTATTTATGTCACTTGCAGTAAATTAGTCCTAAAATATTTTTAAAATTTGTTGCAAAGTATTGACATGTTTTGCCATTGACGGTCTACAAATTGTAGGATATTTAAATTTAACTTCTCAACAGTAATCAATTGAGTTTTCAGAATGAAATAATAATATGATGAATACAGAAAAATATTCTGTTATGAATTCTGTTTTGTTATCAGACAATTCTGTTATAGAAATACATATTATGTATATTAAAATAGAAGTATCAGATTTTATCGTGCAAGTAATTATTAGGGAATTCAAATCTGGGTAGGTAATAATAGCTATGATAAAACATTGCAAAAAACCAAAAGTAAGAAGACAAGTTAAGTCAACATTAACCGTTCTACTATAAAGGTGATATCTTAATGACAATATTACAACAGATGATTTAAAGTCATCCCAGAAGAAGGAATGATCATTTCTCTTACACAGTGATAGATATAGACGTAAAAGCTTATAAATATATTCAGTGGCTTACGAAGCATTTATTTATCAACAAAAACTAAAGATATTTTTTCTGGTCGCTCAGTATACTCACGAGTGAGTATATACGACAAAAATGTCATCTACAATGATTATCATCTACTACGGGTAAATTTAAGTGTTTTTATGTATTTGGTATCATTTAGTAACAATATTTTTAATAATTACTGAATTAATTGGTATATTAAAACCGTAATTAAATACACATTACTAAAGAATGCTCTTTAGAAATGTTATAGGTAAAAAAAATTCAATCTTCCACTTTTTTATAATTGTTTTTTGTCGTAAATACGCTTAATACGGCTTTTGTCAATACGTTACCTACATACACATATTGAACAAATTGAACAAATTTTACAAATGGCATACTTAATCTCTTAAATAGATATACCCGTTCCTTTTTAATACAGAGTATCGAAATATTCGAACATTCATCAAAACTTATAGGTCCTTTTAATCAATATTTACTTCATACCAAGCATTGTATACAGATTCGGTCGGTCGGATAGAAATTGGGAACACGTGGGGTCAGTGTAGACAGTTTTAGATTAAAATGAAATAGCTACGGAGCTTAACCCCAAATACCCAAGTCTTTTGATTGTGGTATCTCATGTAAGGAAACACATTTATAGTGCGTAAGTAATGATGAACATGAAATGTGAAGAATAGTGGTAAATGAAATAGATTCACGAAGAAAGTCAGTGTTATTCGATTAGTAAAATTTGCCGCTATCGTAGACTAAGTTCCCTTTGTGCTTGTAGAACAATCAGAGCAAACTTGATAAGAGTTAATTATGTTCTTTTAGTTACTATCGGGAAAACAAAATAATTGGCTACTTGGGTTTTATTTTAAACGGAGAAAAAACAGATATCATTCTGTGATCAACATATCTCAGAAATGACCTCAGTCTTACGCAAATATGGTCATGAAACAAAAAATATATGACTAACTTTCGCCCGCGGCTTCGCCTGCTTGTATATCGATTATTGAATTAAAAAGTAACATATGTGTTATTCTGATATATAAGCTATATTATTGTCAGGTTTCATCCAAAATCGTTCAGCAGTTTTTGCGTGAAAAAGCAACAAACATACATACATAGGTACTTACAAACTTTCGCGCTAATAATTTTAGGTAGTAGTATAAAAGTTTAGAGTTTAAAACGTCGAATGTCTTCGTTTTAATGTTATAACGTCTGTTGTTATTTACTACGGTAATGTGGTAATGCGCATGTAAATTAGTCATTCTATTTTTGGGTATAATTATGAAAACGAATGCATATATGACAAAGAAATGCATAAAAATATAAATACCATAATTACGATAATGTAATCCGCAAATTTTTGATTCTGTAATTAGGTGTTTTCTATACCTACATAATAATATGTATGTATTTATAGAAGTTGTCTATTACCCATAATAGAAACTCTGCTTAGTTTCGGACAAGAAGGCGTTGTGTAAGATGTCCGAAATCTACTATATAAAAATAAGTTGGATTTTCCTTCCTGATGCTATAACTCCAGAACGCACGAACTGATTTCCACGGTTTTGCATTCGTTGGAAAGTACTCGGGCTCCGTGAGGTTTATAGCAAAGAAAATTCAGGAAAATCTTTTTTTAGAAAATAGGGGATGACTTTTTTATGGGAATCTTTTAAGGGCAGGACGACGTCTGCCGGGACAGCTAGTATTTATTATATATTTACGTATCAGATATCTATTTTTTACACCACTTTCTTTTTATTAATAATTTTAGATGAATTTACTCGTAGTACGGTTTAAAATTTTTAGCGTCACTTGCAACTTGTTCAATATTAAAACTTTGGCTATACGACGTTCTCTCATTTCTTTGTAAACGTGACACGATTTTAATTTTTTTAATTTGTGTTGTATTTTGTCTATAGGTTCAAAAAAGTATTTAAAGAATCAGATCAGCAACAAAATATAATTTGGAGTATTACCTGGTTCAACTGTAACAATTAGACAACAAAACTTCAGCGTACATTTTCGAAACGGTTTGAATCATGATTTATAATAGGATACATTTTCGGTACGATGTATGTATGATTAATATAAATTACAAAATAATCCTTCGGGTCTTCCCTTGTTCCGTTTAATTAAGGCACCCCGACCCATGTCGAACACAGTCTTGACAAATAAACTTTCATTTAAATTGCTACATCTCTTCTGCCTCATTTTAATCGATTGCTTTATTTTAAATAATTTTATCCCGAAAAAGTCCCGTATATATAAATATGAGTATGTGTAAAAATCACGAAATTCTAAAATCAGTAATAATAGATTGTTAAGACTGAAAAATACATTTTAATGATGGCTAAAAATGTGTATAGACGGTGTATTTGGTATTAAACATATTCATATTTTAATATCGTTACGAGACTTGCATTAATAAGCTTTTTTGTCAAAAACCGCATGTCGTTAAAGGTAGTATCAGACGTGGAACCCTTTGGTATACCCTAGAAAGGAAAACCTTGGAACCCCGCTGACCGTCGGACCATCTACTGCTTGAAGATAACCTGCTCCAGAGTGTAAACTCTGATTATCCTAGGAAGGGCGCGCTCCGTAACCCCTGGCCTGCCTCTACTAGGATGACAGATATTTACACCTGTCACCCTCAGGCTTGTGCTTATGGAGTACAGATTGAAGTAGCAATTGAAGTTAATACAAACTTGTTAGTAAAAGTTAGAGCTTACGCTTTTTAACTTCAGCACGATCACAAACTTTAACAGAATCCAGTAAAGCTGTGACATAACACATAACCGACAAAATCAGAGTGCCGGATACCAGAATTTAGGTTCGGAAAAATCAAAACATCCGGCGGGGTTCCCACGAGGTTTATCGAATAAAACTTGAAGTTAAACGCTGTTGATGTGCTCAAGCTATCCAAAATATTGAATACCGTTTCTAACCGAAATCTTTACAGTAACACAAATGTCATAAAACACATCTATGTAAATATAGGAATATTTATATAAATAAGTTTTATGACATTTCAATATTTAACTACATTAACGTACTCCTTATGGTGCAAGGTCTGTTATAATTATACGTAAATAATTAAATTAGTTTCCATAAATACGTATCGTTACGATTCAGTTTCAGTACAATTTGTAAATACACCTAACATCTTAGAATAATTATTGTGTGAAATTATTCTAAGCCTAACATAATATAATAATAGTAATTATAATAATGACGAGTATACTTCTTACCCAGTCATAGACTTGATATCTACTGAGGTATTCATAATTTCTTGAGGTTCTCATTTCTGAGAGCAATGTTATACTGATATATAAGCTATATATCAGTATAAAATTGTATACTACAGTTTTTATATAGTATCTTTAGTATGTACTTAATATTCTTGTAAAATTCGTAACTCGTGATTTTGCATGACATGTCTTTGAAATAAGCGTGTTTAATTAAGTGCAATTGCAGGGGATCTTTATTCAAATTAATTGTAATCTTATGAACTTATAATATACCTTTAATTATTTTTCGTTCGTTGAGTTTTATTATTATTTATTTTGTTAAAAATTTATTGTCTTACGTAATTTATATTAATGTATTATTTTAATGTATAAATTATTGTCTAGGAATGCGTTTTGCACGGTACAACAGATCCCAAAAAATACTGTTACTCGCATTGATGGGTGGAAGGCGGTGACGACTGTAACACAATGTTTTATAATACGGTCGTCAACGGCAACCTCTTATTCAGTGCTCACAATTGTTTTTAAATAAGATTAGTAGCTATATGAGAAAGTTGTAAAATTATTTATTGAATAAACTATATTTATTTATATTTATTATATTGAACTATAAATTATTATATAGCACATGGAAACCACAGTACAACACTGTATTAATCGATCCGTTTCAAAATTTTCAACAAGTTATATTTTTTACAAAATTACTTTTCAAATTGCCGCCAATTCATGAAACCAATGACAATCGCTTTTAATTTTTATCTACTTATATGTGTTTATATAGAGGTTTTTGTACATATGTGTTCGAAATTTAAATATATTTTCATTTTCATTTTTTGTCCTAGTTTTTATTTAGGAATTTAATTCAAATACAGATAAATAGTAGGTACTTAATATTAAATCGATTGTAATTTTTTTTTTGTGAAATATTGGTTTAATGATATGATCCCTTCGATATAGAAGAAATTGACTTTGCATTAACAATTTAACCCGACAAAGACACAGGTTTGCGCGTTCACAGCAAAAAAATTGCACTTTGTCGTATCACCTCGTTTTGAGAGCACTCCCCTAACGGCCTCTGCCAATATTGGAATTCTTGGTATCGGCATATCGGGCGAAGTGCAGTTCCGTGGCCATTTGGAGGGTAAGGCCAAATTAGCCTCAAAGAAGCTTGTTGTGCCCAATAGAGCGGGACGGTTATTCACACCAGCGCACTGCCTGCTACTTTACAAGGCGCAGGTTCGTCCGCATGTGGAATACTGTTCTCATCTTTGGGCCCGGGGCACCACAGTACCAGCTTCTCCCTCTGGACCGCATTAAGCGAAGAGCGACTCGAATCGTCGACTGCCGGGATATTTCAGATCGGCTTGATCCTTTGGCGCTGCGTAGAGATGTAGCATCGCTCTGTATCTTCTATCGCTTATACCACGGACAGTTCTCCGAGGAATTGTTAGAGTTAATCCCTGCCGCTTCTTTCCGTCATCGTCCCACGCGACAGCTTTTCCATCCCCATCACTTAGATGGGTGGCAGTTCACAACAGTGCGTTTTTCCAGAAATTTCCTGCCTCGCACATATAAATTGTGGAATGAACTGTCACCTGGGGGTTTACGGACCGATACGACCTTCAAACCTTCAACTTTACTCCCTAAACTTAACTCCCATCTTAAAAGCCGGCATCGCACCTGTAACTCCTCTGGTGTTTCGGGTGTCCAGGGGCTGGCGGCAATCACCTACCATCAATTGATCCGTCTTCTCATTTGCCCCCTATAGTATAAAAAAAACACGTAATAGAACTTTGAGACTCCTCGTTACTATTTGGTTTGTGTCAAATAACAAGTGGAGATGATTATTACAAATAATCTATGTAATATTGCATGAGAAATAAAACACCCCATTTCGTCTCCAGCTGGTTATACAGGTATATTCATAGTTTAACTGATGTTAAATGTTACATAAAGTTAGCGTTAGTATTCAAAAACTTATCAGGCATAGCTAAAACATTTGAATCCTCGATCATGCTATGCTTTTCGCACCATACCCTTAGTGGGAAAACGAAGGGCGTGCGTGGGACTCCCGGAGGAACCGGTCTATTCACTAAATCCCGCGGCGGCCTACCTCGGCAGTTGGGAGGAACACCAGGAACAGCCTTTAGAGTTCCCCCTGCCGTACTCCCAAGACTGAGGTACATCCCTGGGTGACTAGTTACACACCCGGAACAGGACGCTATAGCGCCTCTTACCACTCTACACGGTAAGAAGTGCAGTACCGGCCGCATCGGGAGTGTCAGATGTCCCGGGTCATTTGCGTAAGTCACATCTCCCCGAGATGTAGCTTGTAGTAATTTTTTCTAAGTTTTGAATGGGACTAACTCCAAGTTGTATCCTTTCCAATAAAAAAGAATTATTAAATCGGGCCACTCTTTAAACACATATTACAATCAGTGAATAAACAATCAATCATCTCCTTTTTCGCTAACCCTAGGGTTGGAATTCTTTTTCCAAATTATATGGGACCCATTTCAGAGATAGCCTTTCCATTAAAAATGTTCTAACATTTTTTTATTTTTTTATTTTGCAAAAAGTTAAGGGTGATCATATATGAAAAAATGTACGCGTCGAATTAAGAACTTCCTTGCTTTTTTTGTCTATTAATGTGCCTTTATGTGTATAGCGTTGTTATTCTGTATTTGCTTAGTATTTCTCTTGTAATAATGCAATTAAAAATCGAAAGAGTTGACGGTAAAATTGTTCACTATAGTTTTAAACTAAATGAAGTTTAAAATTTAACAATGTTTAAAATTTCATCAGTTGCTCAGACCAGCTTAAATACAAAATAAATTAGACAGCTTTAAATAACAAATTGAATCAGGCGTTTCAAGCCCAAGATTCATTATGAAATAAATGTGCTACTCATTCACGAGTAAAATGTCCTGTCGTTGCGAGTTGCGATATAAGCAGGTTCGCTCTT
Source organism: Phragmatobia fuliginosa (assembly GCA_932526445.1). Classification (NCBI taxonomy): domain Eukaryota; kingdom Metazoa; phylum Arthropoda; class Insecta; order Lepidoptera; family Erebidae; genus Phragmatobia; species Phragmatobia fuliginosa. The sequence continues at coordinate 10,968,614 of OW052071.1, forward strand.
TACAATAATGTATTAATAAAATAATAAACATACAAAAAAAGATTGAGTAGAGTGACACGACACTACCATGTAAGAAAAAAAAGCGGCCAAGTGCGAGTCGGACTCGCCCATGAAGGGTTCCGTATCAGCAAGTAAAATCATATAAAAGTTCTTGTAGTTCGTTGTAACCTTCATCGCTGTTTTTATACTAGTGTATTGATTGGATGAAAGGTAAATTGCGTGTTACGATTTATGACGTATTAAAAAAAAACTACTCACTAGATCTCGTTCAAACCAATTTTCGTTGGTAGTTTGCATGGTAATGTACAACATATATTTTTTTTAGTTTTATCACTCTCTTATTTTAGAAGTTAGAGGGGGGGGGACACACATTTTTCCACATTGGAAGTGTCTCTCGCGCAAACTATTCAGTTTAGAAAAAAATGATATTAGAAACCTCAACATCATTTTTGAACACCTATCCCACACGTATAGGTTTGATGAAACAAAAATTTTTGAGTTTCAGTTCCAAGTATGGGGACCCCCAAAATGTATTTTTTTTTCTATTTTTATGTAAAAATCTTAATGCGGTTCACAGAATACATCGACTGACCAAATTACAACAGTATAGCTCTTATAGTTTCGGAAATAATTAGCTGTGACATACGGACGGACAGACAGACAGACTTGACGAATCTATAAGGGTTCCGTTTTTTGCCATTTGGCTACGGAACCCTAAAAACAGGCAAAGTGCGTATCAGGCCATGCATATACGCCCATGCAATAGGGTGCCATAGTCACCCATCATTACGTGTTAATCCACGTGCAATTACGTGTCGTCGTGAAGTCGTGTTTAATAGATAATTTTAAATTTTACATGTTTACTTAGCATTTTGTTACTTAAAAAACAAAAGAACTAAGGAAAAGGAACAATTTTAACAATAAAATTTACTAAACAATAATAAGGATTCAATTATTTCGTCAATAAATTATTAAGTTGTGTTTAATAGATAATTTTAAATTTACCATGTTCACTTAGCATTTCGTTACTTAGTTACTTAAAAAATAAAAGAACTAAGAAAAAGCAACAATTTTAACACTAAAATTTACTAAACAATAAAAAGTAATCAATTATTTAGTAACACGCAGGCTTATCTCTAAATCGACACTTTAGGTTAGGCATATATATTAACATTTTTCTTAATTATTGCACGTTCTTTCATCATCGTCATCAACACTAACTTGCTATACGTAGGCTTCTCCTGAGGAAGGAGATTTTATGCCCAATTTCACAAGCTATATTACAACCGTTTCCTTACTAGGAATTTTCTAATGTATTAAATTTTTAGGGACATCGAGACATTTAGACGTACTCTAAAGGTTGATGAAAACAAAACTATCACTTAGGGCTACCTAACTCTGTCTATTTTTTTTTAATATTAAACCTACCAAAGTGATTCTACTTTGCCTAATTTGAGGGCAATGCAGCATACCATGGCATGATGTAGAGTGATAGGGCCTACGATGTCACACTCACCAACGAAATACGACAGCAAGAATGCTGGCCTTATTAGGATGGTCTTCTGTGTGAGGGTAGTACTGCCCCGGTCGAAAAGGTCAATTTGTGCTGAAATATGCGTAGTTCTACTACCTCCAAACTTTTTTTTTTTTATATTTAAGCCTGCCAAAGTGACTCTACTCTGCCTGATGGAAAGCATGAGTAGAATCCAGGAGTAGGGGTCACCATGCTTATTGTGAGGGTAGGCAATGTAGCATGGTGACCCCTACCATGGCAGCCTAGTTAGATTATTCTGCGTCATTCTCCCGGCCTTCGAAGGGCGGGAGAATGACGCAGAATGATTGGGCCTCCGGTCTCACACTCACCAACGAAATACGACAACAAGAATGCTGTCATTATTGGGATGGTCTTCTGTGTGAGGGTAGTACTGGCCGGGTCGAGCCGGCCCATTCGTGCTGAAATCAGCGTGGCTCTACTACCTAACCTAGTTAAGTTATGCATCGTTACTTCGTTACATAAAACATTTTAACAATTATTAGTAAATGCAATTTTCAGTTTGGAATTAAACCTATTCCTCTTGAAATTGCTTGTTACGATGTTCTGATGAGAAATATAGCTCAGCGTCCAGTCACAAAATCATCAGGTGACAATCGCAATATCTAAAACACCCAACAATGAAAACAGACAAGGAATTAATAATATCCAATGTTCCCATTTCGTACTTTTTTAATGCATCATTTGATGTCTTAACCCTGTAAATAATGATTAAACAAAATAATTATTTGCCATGACGAAGTGAACATAAGGGACCAATTACCAAGAGAACGAAGCTGGAAATGTAGTTATTTTTTCATGACACTTAATATTGATCTATCGTTTAGTTGCACAGAACGCAATAAGGACGAGTGGATGGAGACTACATTTTATGGTCTCGGACGAAAATAAATCAGATAAATGCACAAAATATCTCGTTAGAGTCGGAAAATTAAACTCTGATCTGATTATTATAAAAACAATTTTAATGAGAGATTTGAAAATGTGGCTCAAATAAATACCACTGAATGATTTTTACCATTTCAGAACTAAAGTTCAACATATTTATGTAACCTTCAGTTCGATTCTAGAATATTACCAAATACCCTACTGTTTGTTACTCTCGTTTAATACAAACATCCTTTTCGTATTTAAGTAATCAACGACATGAAAACACGTTTCATAGATATTTTCATTGTAACCGATGAAAAATAATGAATTTCTATACATCGATCATGGTATTCTTATCTTAATCAATTAAGTAATTATTTTTGAAAACCGGGTTGTAAGTCTCGTAAGCAGTAAATAAAATAAACGTAAACAAAAGTGTGTTCTTAGGTGTACTTTAAAAATGAAGATTTGTTTTGAAATGTAATAATGTTACTTGTAAACTTACCTTGCCTCAGGCAAAATACGTTGGACGATGAATCCTACGCTTTCCGTTGGCACTCAGTAAACTTCGAACAATCGCAATTCTTTTTTCCGATATTGGAACTTATCTGATGACGTTTTCAAAGGATAGGATTTTAAAACAATTTTTTTTTTCTTATCTTTAAATATGCAAAAAACGAATTCGCTACGTGATCAGGCGTAAGCAAGAGAAGTGATCGAGCGGTACAGCGGCGGGCTCAGGGCGTACAGTCACGCGTTAGGGCGTCGACGTCCTCGTAGGGCGGCTGGGCGGCGACTGACGTCCTCTGTGCGCCCACTGCTCCTGTGAGCCTCGCCCGGGTTCGCTCAACAGGAAAGAGCTGTTGATCGTGTACGCGACAGGTGATCTGAAACATCTTACGATTGCTAACTTCTCTTGACAGATCTATCACATTTTTGATTAACGTTGATAAAAGTTTACATGTACTATGAAAATTTATTTATGTACTAAGTAAATGTAAGAACAACTCGGCTATCAACGCCTCTTCATTCATAATAACAGATAACAAACATTAATAAAACATAAATGTACTTTTAAACACCATAAGTGCCGCATTAAGTGAATTTCAATTTTGGCACAAAGTTTCTGACCAATTTCAGTAATTTTATCTCTTCATTTTTCTTGAACGCAACTTCAGTACTTCAGCTAAATCCTTAAAGTACTCAACATTTCATTTCCACAATAAAACAAATACCTAGTACCACCAATTTAGATGTTATAACAGTGGCACTTTATCAACGTGTCACCCGCATGCGATTCGCAACTTTGTCGAACAGTACTTTAAACACTCATGTAGTTGTTAGCTGACAGAGTTACCCTGATTTTCAGCACGTAGACAGTCTATAAGTACCAACTTGGTTGCGGTAACTTAATTACTTGCCGCAAAAGTTTCCAGTGGTAATTTATTCTTGAACGAGTGGCCGTTCAATCGATGATTACCAAAGTTTTGACTACCACCCCAATTCAACTACAAAACAAGTAAAATTGACCATCCTTTCTTTAACTTAATATAACAAAAACATGATCATTAATGGCAAACGTACATTTATTGAAATGTTTTTCGAGAAATTTTCCGTACAGAAATTATTAACTAATTTTAAATTGGATAAGTCATCAAAACTTACATATATAATTCCTAAGGCGTTGTTTCCATGAACTTTTAGGGTCCAGTTCAAATAATCTCTCGTAAAAGAATATAATTAGTTCATCAGGTCATTGTGATTATAAAATCATTTTAACCGTTTAATCAATATTATCTATGCCTGTAAATACTAAAAATCAATAAGCGAAACCTACCATATTCAACAACAACCCCTAACGTCTACGCACAATGGTCCAAGAGCAAGGACTAAGTGCGGAAACCACCCAGGAAATCTAACTACCTAATTAACCCATAACGTCCTACTGCCGTGCCCGGGTTTCCTCTCAGGAGAGGTTAAAGGCCGTACGTCCCCACGCTGGCCGAATGCAAATTGGGGACCGGCAAGTAAACGTTCTGGCTACGTTAATTTTGCTATTAAATTTTTTTAAGTCACCAAAAAGACCTCCAGCTAAACTTCACTGTTATCTTACGATAACAAACGGGACCAACTGCTTAACGTGACCTCCGAATCAAGGAAACGCTCATAACATATCGTGCCAAAAACGGTTACCCATCTAGGGAACTACCGCGTCGCCGTTGCTTACTTACGCTGATTGTTTCTTTCACATAAGGGCGCTCAGCTTTGAACGCTTCACATACCATATACACCTACCACATTTACCAAAATTAATGTAATGGTTTGCTTAATTCTACATGCGTCAATATTACCAGATGTCTACCTGTGATCAAACATTTATTAAAGGTAATTTTAAAAGTTTTGTTAAAGTAATATTGCAAAAAAAAAATTGGAAACAGAATGTATAATCCTAAACAGGAGTTGTCCTTAAAAAAATTGACCTTCATCATCATCACAAAATTAGGTTTTTGCCTATTATTTGTTTATTTCAAATTGTTTGTTCTTTGCATTGTTGTCCTGCGTAGTTTGGTCTCTTAGTCACATTTTCCGAAAACCACTTTAAATAAAGGTGGATTCACTCTTAAACTATTAATATCTAAAATTGTATATTATAGGTATCACTATTGCTTTTGTGAGAATACTTGAGAAAGATCTTAAAAATTTGCTTATGTTGGACGACGGACAAATAATCATAAATCTAGTATTTATAAATTCCGCATAATATCACAAAAGTTCTCCACCGTTTATCTTTGTTAGCAATATACTTGTTTTAAAACTTGTGTGCGACAGGTAATATTGATTTACGACCGAATCATAAAAGCTAATCCTAGGTTAGGTAATAACAGTTAATTAACTGTAGGCGGTCTACTGTACACCTCACTAGTGTTACTTTATTTTAGGCCATTAAGTTTTTTTTGATATAGGTCTATAGTGAGGCATGTAAAGTAAATATCGAAAACAAAATATTTAACGATAGCATTATGTAGTGTTATTTTCAATACTGGCTCACCGGTTCAGCTCTTCTTTTCTGTGCCGAGCAGTCAAATACTGGAACCCCCTGCCAACTCATGTGTTTCCTTCCTACTATGATTGCAGCTCTACATAAAATAAATTGTTCATTTAAACTACATAATATTAGTAAATGTAAACGTGCTAATTGCACTATCTATCCAGTCCATCCACATCTTTTTATTTAATCTTAATTAACATTATACCTATTGCTTACAGATTTGGTTTTTAGTAGATCTAAGAATCTTTTAACGATATGATAATACATACCACATTAGACTATGTGTAAGCTGAATTATGTAAGAAAAAACATTTTCTGTCATGATATAATCTTACAGAAACAAACACAGGTGAATTAACCCTGTGGTGAATTGATTGTAGCATCCTGCACAGTATTAAATTCTTAGGTCAGATTGATCCGCAAAAATTATTCACCGATATTGATATCTTGGGTGTTTATAAAGAGTGGGATGCGGACGTGACAAGTGTCGTGTGGCGACAATTTATCAACTGGGCGAGTCCGACACAAGGGTGTGTCAATATTGTACTCACCGTCTTTGATGACACTTTTTTATTAATACACGACTATTTACAAACACGCGGAAACCTAGTTGGACACTTCATTATCGAACACATACAGTTTACAAAACTTTACATAACTTGTGATTTGTAACGTTTTAAGGTTTATTCGCTTCGCAGAAGGCCTAAACCTTTTGTCTGAGACAAAGCCTATGTCCAACTATGGATAGTCCATCATCACTGACTGCCTCGGTACCGCAGTGGGAACGTATGCGACAGCTGTGCCTGAGGTCTCGGGCTCGATTCCCGGGTCGGACCAATTGTTTGTGTGATCCACAAATATTTGTTTTGGCATTGGGATGTTTCATATGTATAATATGGAGGTATTTACAATAAAAAATATGTTTATGTATTTATCAGATGTTTAGTACGTATAATACAAGCTTTGCTTAGTTTGGGACTAGATGGCGTCGTGGGTTAGATGTCCGAAACATTTATTTTATTAATTATTTATTAGTTGAAAGGCTATTTATTTATTTATTTATTTATTTATATAAGTACTACCACATCATACATATTATACTTATACTAATTATACTAACATGTGGGTTGTTTCTGATATGCATGACAATTACGGTGTACATAGCATTTACCATAACAAAAGCGATCTATTCAAAAATAATCAACTTTTACATAATTCGCTACTAATGCCTTTATATTTATATCCTATTCACTTACTTATTATACTTATACTAATTTTCAGCTTAAATTTGTTTGGTCATGCAATATTTCGTAATTTCTATTTTAAATACATCAAACGACTGGCCAAAGATGTCAATGCCTGGATCATGAGCTTGTATGTTATTATATTGAATAAGAACTCTGTTTATGGGCGACTGCAGCCCTAAATTAGTTCTTGAAAGTTGCGTGTAGAATATTTTAACTATTTTATGTCTGGGATAACAGTAGGGTATATTCAAAGATATTTTTTCTAATATGCAATTACACTGTATACGACTATTAATTACTTTATGAAGAAAACATTGTTCCAAAATATGTCTGCGATTGGAAAGAGTGGTCATGTTAAACTTGGATAGCCGTTGGTCATAAGGACTTCTATGGGAAAACCCACTGCAAGAATAGGCAAGATTTCTAGTGAAGGTTCGTTGAATGCTTTCGATTCTTTGGGAATGAACAGCGTACCGCGGTGACCATACAATACTTGCAAATTCGAGAATGCTGCGGACAAGAGTGTTGTACAGGAGTAATTTTGTGCCTAGTTTTTTAAAATCCGAAGTATTACGTCTCAAAAACCCCAGCATTTGCGCTGCTTTAGTAACTATCTTGTCTATATGCGATGTAAATGTTAGTCTCGTATCAATGATAACACCCAAATCACGTATTTCGCTAACTTCCACCAAACTGACTCCACCAACCTCATATCTAGTAACAAGTGGTTTTATTTTACGTGTGTACTTGATGTGATAACATTTATTAACATTTAGTCTCATACAGTTTACGTTGCACCAATCTAGAATTGCATTAAGATCTTCTTGTATAAGTTGGGAATCATTGGTTGATTTAACCGGACGATAAATCTTAAGGTCATCGGCAAATAATGACATTTTGCAATGCTTAATACGAAAACATATATCGTTTACAAAAATAAGGAAGAGAACTGGTCCCAGGTGGGAACCTTGTGGCACACCTGAAATCGCATAATAAGCTCGTGACTCAAATCCACTCACAACTACAGTTTGGGGTCTATGCCGCAAATACGATTCAAACCAGTCCAGCAACGATCCTCCTATACCATAGGCATGCAACTTGTGCAAAAGAATTTTGTGATTAACCTTATCAAAAGCACAGCTAAAGTCTGTGTATATTGCATCTATTTGCGATCCGCTATCCACTTCCTGAGATATGTCAGAAATAAAGTCGACTAAATTTGTCAAAATAGAGCGTCCGCTTCTAAATCCATGCTGATGATCAGAAATACTAGTATTTATTAAGTTTACAATTAAGGGATACAAAACAGATTCAAATAATTTTGAAAAACAAGAGAGTATGGATATTGGCCTGTAGTTGGCTATATTTGCGTGATCCCCTTTTTTAAAAATTGGAGCTATGCGAGCTTTCTTCCACTCGTCAGGAAATTTTCCTTCAGTCATGGAACGGTTAAATATCAAGGAAAGTGGCAATGCAAGCAACCGACCACATTTCTTAACAAACATAGGTGGAATTAGATCAGGTCCCGCACTCTTTAATGCATCGAGCTTTTTTATTGCTTTTTGAACATTTATTTCCGTAAACACTACTTCTGCCAAATAATTATTATTTTGATAAGTCAGTGTACAAGAGACTGTAGGAATGCTATCTGAATACATGGAAAAAAAATGATCAGCAAATAAATTTGCGATATCACAACCATTACGTGCGGTTGAGTTGTCCATATGCATCATTGCCGGCAATGATGAGCATCCACCACGCTTGCTTTTTATATAACTCCAAAAAAGTCTCGAGTTGTATGGTATATTAGATTCTATTGTAGTTTTGTAATTACTGTGACACGTATCATAGAGTTTATGACAGCGGTTCCGTAATATCTGGTATTCGACTTCATCCCGTGGATTACCATATTTTTTGAATTTTTTACGAATTTTCTCCTTTTCACTTAAAAGTTTGATCAACGCATTGCTAAACCATGATGGGTAACGTGCATTAGCAGCCTTTTTGACTGGTACATATTTAGAAATAAGCTGTTTCAATATTGTATAAAACTCATGCACCATATCATTGACATCCTTACAATGATCAAATATATCATACCAGTCTACACTTTTCAAGTTTTTATTAACACTATCGTAATCAGTCTTATAAAAATTGTATTTAGCTACAAAATTTGGAACCAGATGTTTGTTAACAATATTATCATAAGGAATACTTACCGACAGACTAGGATGTATTTGGTAACTCTTACTTATGGAACATAAGGGTTTTGTTACATATGTCTTTGGCATATTACCAAGAACCAGATCCAGGAGACGCCCATCACTATTCTTAACACAATTAAACTGTAACAGATTGTTTGAAGACATGAAATCTACAAGAGAGTATCCCAAACTTACATTAGAATTGTTTGGAATCATATGAGTGCAATTACTATCAGAGTGCCAGTCAATGAAACCCAGATTAAAGTCTCCGATTATAATTACGTCATTACTGTCGTTGATAACATTGCCAATGGAGTTCAATATTTTTGTCAATTGATTATGTTTAACAGGTGGAGGTATATAAGCAGCGCAAATTGATAGTTTTTTAATAGTGTGGTTTAAAGGGACTTCTACTGTTACCCACATGACCTCAGCATCATTAGTCTCCCAATTTTGAACCCGAACAGAGAACAATTCCCGAGACACCGCAATCATAACGCCTCCACCATCCTTTTTAGTATTCTGTGAACACAATCGATCCTTCCGGTATACTACATATCGACCATCAAACAGTTCAGCGCTCGATATGCTTGCATTTAACCATGTCTCCGTGAATACAATGATCTTATAATTAGAGTTAATAACATTCCTAAATAAATCAGCAGTTTTTGTCCTCAGTCCTTGTACATTTTGATAATATATGTCAAGCATTTCTAATTACAATTCCACAAAAATCGGTGAACAACAGATTAATAACCTAGTTACATTAGTCCCAGGCTATCGCAGCTTCGGATAACTAATGCTTGTGATGTTTCGTCTTTACGCACGTAAATGCGACCATTACGAACCCAAATGAATTTGTAGTTTAGTTCTTTAGCTTTTTTTCGGGCAGCTGCGTGTAAGGCTTTGTTGTTGGGTGTTAGATGTTCAGAAATGAAGATAGGGACGCGTGATCCGCCCATTCCTAGGTGATGAGAATGCAACTTGTTAGTAGGATTTTGCCTATTGAATCTAGTTACAGCCGCAAGTACTGTGTCTCGCTGACGCGCATTACGGAGTTTGACGATGACCGTGCGTGGTCTGTCGTTGTCTTTTACCATTTTAGCTACCCGGGTCACTTTATAGATATCTTCTTCAGCTATCGGACAATCTATTGTCTTTGCCAGTTGTGTTATAGTACAAATCAAGTTCTCCGAACGATGTTCCGGGAGGCCGTTAATCTCGAGGTTGCTCTCGCGTAGATGTTGTTCAGTTATGGAAAGCCTAGAAGTCAAATCGCTCACCGTTGACTTTAATGTCTCGTTATCAGCCTGCAAGTTTGATATTGTAGAAGACTTTTCCTCAATACAGGATTTCAGTTCTTCAAATTTAACATTCATGAAAGATATCGAGTCATGATAAGATGTTAACTGTTGCTTAATTGAATTAAGTTCCTCGGTAACTTGCCGCCTGACTATGACCGTCACCTCCCTTTGAATCAGTTCTCTAATGTTATCCAGAGTAAGTATTGGCTCATGACGGGGCTGTTGTTGACGTGCTCCAAGGGTGACACTCGAGCCAGTTGGAGACTCGTTCATTAATGTACCCGTGACAGAGCTGTCGGAAGAGGGCGAGACTGCGGGATTAGCACATTGGCGAACAGGTGTGTTAGTATTTCCTCTTTTTGGCAGTTTGCTTAGACATTCAGGACACTTCCATGTACTTTTCTGTTCCTTACTCAAGCGTCTTTCAGAAACGTTAGCGCACTGCAAATCAAATTTCTTTGTACAGAGCGAACATGTCAGAAAATCCTTAGATTTCATAACAATATTACACCCTGAGCAGGTATGAATAGGAGCCATAATGTCACCTTTATTAAGATAAATCGTCAAGACTCAGGCAAGTGGGTACATTCAACACGTTCTCAAACAAAGCAAACCGAACTATAACGAAATCACAGCACAAATATGCTGCTCTGAGCACTGTTGTGTTAAAAAGGTCGCAAGCGCCGTGAAATCGGCGGCGCTTACGCGTTCTCGTCGAACACGATTAAAAAAGTACACCTCGAACACTGTTTAGATAGTTTTGCAAGTATTAACAACTTGTTTTGTAAATATTGATATTACTTATTGATAAAAAACACTGTCATTCATCACAAAATGTTTTTTTTAACGTTAAATGTATAATCTAAGGTAAATTTTTGGTGAAATCAACACTTTCAACTGTTTATTAAGATTAATTTATATGGAGCACTTTTACACACGAGTTGACCGTATTTATTATGTATCAACAAATTCTAAATGTATTTATTTATCTTTTGAACTTGTTCATTATTTTCTACTTCGGTACCTAATCTAACCAAATGCACATTATTTACCCATTTAGAAACCATTCATTAAACTAGCTTAATAACAGGTTTCCCTTAATTAATATAATAGAAGCTTTGTGTATGAAATTAATAACTCAGTAAGTCTCTCTGACATCTGTTCACTGATCTTTTAAGCCCCTGTATATACCCAGATCAAAAGCCTAACAATATTGCATAATTAACGAAACAATTAACTGTCGAACTTTAGTCACTGTTTTTCAGATAGACGTGTCCCTAGTTAGGGTAATACCCTATCAAACTTCAACAGTCTGTGAATCGATTATTCAATTAATCACGTAATCGGTCTATCTTCGATACAAACTCATTTATTTTCTTCTAATAAACACTAGGAAATCGTACACCTTTATAGGGTTTTCATGATGGTATATTGAACTTTGAAGAAAAACTATAACGGTTTAGATAACTTGTAAAATGCAGTTACTTGTATATAGTCCATCTCCTCACTTAATTAAATACCCGGTGACAAAGTGAGCAGAGGAAATAGAGTTCATCTTTGGACAGGTAGTTAAATAGTATATCTCCGCTTAATTATATACCCTGTGTCAGAGTGACCATAGGAAATAGACTTTATCTTTGGGCAGGTAATTAGATAGTATCTGCCCACTTAATTAAATATCCTGTGACAGAGTGAGCAGAGGAAAAAGAGTTCATCTTTGGGTAGGTAATTAAATAGTATCTTAACACTAAAATAAATACCCTGTGACAGAGTGAGCAGAGGAAATAGACTTCATCTTTTGGCTGATAGTTAGATAGTATCTCCCCACTAAATTAAATACCCTGTGACAGAGATAGCAGAGGAAATAGACTTCATATTTTGGCAGGTAGTTAGATAGCATTTCCCCACTTAATTAAATATCCTGTGACAGAGTGAGCAGAGGAAATAGACTTCATCTCTTGGCAGGTAGTTAGATAGTATCTCCCCATTAAATTAAATACCCTGTGACAGAGTCAGCACAGGAAATAGAATTCATCTTTTGGCTGGTAGTTAGATAGTATCTCTCCACTTAATTCAATATCCTGTGACAGAGTGAGCAGAGGAAACAGAGTTCATCTTTGGGTAGGTAGTTAAACAGTATCTCCCACTTAATTAAATAAATTGTGACACAGTGAGCAGAGGAAATAGAGTTAATCTTTGGGCAGGTAGTTAAATAGTATCTCCCTCTTAATTAAATAACCTGTGACAGAGTGAGCAAATGAGCAGAGTGAGGAAATAGAGTTCATCTTTGGATTGGTATTTAGATAGTAGCTAGAGAGTTCCTCGAGCCTTTGCAGCTGCGAAGAGATATCGCTACTATGGCAGTCCTCTATCGCTTTTACCACGGGGAGTGTTCTGATCAGCTCTTTCAACTGATCCCACCATCTCCCGTCCCCCACAACACGTGCTGGCCTTGCAAGTCACCGCAGTAGTAGAAATACGGAGTAGAACTAAATGGTTTAGCTCTTCTTTCCTGTGCCGAGCTGTTAAAAACTGTTTAAAAACATCTCACGTGTTTCCTTCCCATTATGATCCCGGGTCCTTTAACAGGGGTATGAAAAAGCACCTCACAAAGCCGCCATAGTTTGGGTCGGCATCGCCATACTTCCTGCATCGCAGGCAGTCTGGTGGCCCCCACTCTTGGATTCTATTCATGCTTACCATCAGGCGGAGTGGAGTCACATTGGTAGGCATCAAATAAAAAAAACTGTGTGTAGGTAGTTAAATAATATAGAAGTAGTAGTTAAATATGTATGCAGGCTTTTGACATCATTGCACTCCATTAGAGCAAACAGCGTGGTACAATGCTTAAACAATTGTCTCTTTTCTTACTGATCGTTCTGATAACGATCCTATCGCCTTCATGTGACCATTTATACGATTGTTTTTAAGTAAGTATTATAAAATTAAATTTCATTGCTAAATGTACCTTAAAGTAATATTAATTAAAAAATTATTTAAAAGTCTTAGATGTTAATAGGTATACAGATTTATACGGATAGTAATTTGATAAAATCACTGGTTTCTTAGTTTAAGTAACACCATTTAAGTAACACTATTATATTACACAGAAATATATTATGAGCAACGCGATGTGTAGTTGTGCAAAATATGGTATTATTATTCATCACTATTCGACGAGAAAACGCAAAATTATATATTTGTCACATGGGTTTTTTATAAAGACAACGAACATCTTCTGTGTTTTGAATTCGGCAAATCTTCGGCATTTTGAAAAGATACTAGGAGACATTGAGTTGCAGAACAGCTATTCAGGAATTATTATATATTGCCCCGTGTGTGGCTTGAATACACCATGCTCAGAGCAATAGAGAGAGGCGCGGTTAGCGTGACGAAAGCCTTACGTGCACTCAAAGTTTTCACATCCATTGTATTTGTTTTCACATTGATTAAAACATAACTATTAAAATATTATCTTGTGTAATATAGTATAAAACTTATCTATTAAGGTTCAAGTCCTATTCATTTGTAATAACTTTATAATAGGAGGTGGTATTATTTAACATTGTTTCAGTTCAAGTTTGTGTGGTATATAATGGATAACTGTATGCATGTATGAATTTTATATTAGACACTAAATAAAAAAAAAAAAAACTATGTGACCAATATTATAATGTGCATTTATTCCTTTAATACGCTTTCGCGGCTAAGATATTAAATTTTAAAAGTTCTTTCATAAATGGCAAACTACATTATAATCTACTTTAAACCACGTAGCCGATAAAGACAACATCAATGCAAAGAGAAGGAAAACTTGAAACCAACCCTATACCAACCCGTTTGGCCAGCGTGGTAGGTATATAAAAAGCAATTCGATTATGTCTGTGTGAAACTGTCATGAACTGTTCCACAGCTGGGTATGTTATACGCTGGAAGTAATGTGTTTTACGATTTAGGTTAACAGGAAGTAAATTACTGCCGGTTGAGTTGCTTTCCTCATACACGTCGGAGTATTGAAGTGGCCGTCACGCACCACCTTCATTTCCTCACTCCAATCGATAATCAGATCTATTTGATGTGCACTTTGCTGAGATTGGGTTTGCGATCTGCGATTTTGCGTATGGAATGACTTAGCTGTAGCATTTGTTTAATATCCCCGTAGCTTTCGGGTAGGCTGTTCACACAGGTACTAAAATGTTATTCTAATTATTAATTTAACATTGAATTTTAAAACCTTGTAACAATGCCCTGATAAATAAGGTAATTGCATTCTTCCCTTAGACTAGACGGTATCTCCATATAGTCTAGACCTAGACCTACATAATATTTAAACATTTATTATTCTCCAAAATTATATTGCTCTGAAAAGTATATGTAATGTCATAACTATACTTAGGTATAGTTACTACACAGCAGAATGAACAAAGTGTTACAAAATGCCAATACGGGTATATTTTAGACTTTCCATCTACAAAAAATATGATTAAATAATATTTTTATCGACTAGGTATGGTTTGTTCATTTGTGGTTTATTATTACACAAAATTCAATATACGATTCCAAAAATATATTCAAAGTTATCAAGCGAAAGCATCTATCGAAGACTGCGAATACAAATTTAGATCAAATATGAATGTATAGATAAAATTGAAATTGAGAGATAAAATAGATTGAAAGAGAAACATAGTAGGTACCCAGAAACATGAACATATATCTTGATTTTCTGTCAGTATATAAAAAATTTTAAAACTCCAGTCTACTATACACAGCCATAATAAAAAGTATTCAATTGTTTATATGTATGCAATGTTTCTAGGCCAGTGTATGTGGAACTTGATAAGAAGAAGAAAAGATGTAAACAATGTTATGCTACAAATTGCGTCTTTTACCTCTTAATTACTAATACCTTTTTTGTTTTTCTCCGAATCAGTACATCAACGACGGCCCTGGAAAGGAAATTATAGGATCATATAGATATGCTCTAAAAATATTCCTATTCCTGAAATTAAAAAATAACTTACAAGAGCCGCACCGTGGGCAGGAACTAGTATTAGTTAATGTTCTGATATACCGATGACGACATCTGTTTATCGTTATGACGGGATCATGTTTGATAAGTGATAACATTCAATAAGTCTTATCGCTGTATTGTGATCAAACTCTATTATGTTCTCAGGGGGAGTTATAGTTTATGTCTTATCATGAATATTTAGACTTGTGTACGTGTTGTCATGTATTTTTTTCTTTTCACTCTTCGTTGGTATTATGGGTTACTTTTCTTAGTAAATACATAAAAATTGTACATAGAAAACACCCAGACTTCGAAACAAATATTTGTGGATCACACAAACATTTGGTCCGACCCGGTAATTGAACCCGAGACTGTCAGTCCGTCAGTCTTACCTGAGTCTATGGATTGCGAAAATATTTAAAATAATACTATTAATTTTTCCTATAACATACTCATCCTGTCTCATATAGATAGATAACACTTTACACGTCATTATTATGAAAGTATCATATATAATTATATCTACATCTACAGCAGGGTATAATGATCAAAGGACGGCCCTATATAAAAGATTTGGATAATTAAAAAAAAATCGGCCAAGTGCGTGTCAGGCCACACACAGGAAAGGGTTCCTCAGTCACCCGTAATGGTGCGTGGATTTAAAATCGTATCCAATAGATAATTGTTATGTTTCCGTATTAATGCGTTAATTTTGTATGACGTTTTCCAAGTGAGCGTATTTTACAAGTTAAGCCTCTATAACTCCTGAACTATCAAAATCATCTAATCCGTTATACCCTAAAACCGTCGGAACCCTAAAAACGATTAATACGAATTACAAAATGAAATACGATAACTTTGACAAAACAATCCTAGTGTGCACAGAACATCACTGAACACAATAATCATTACTTCTGACGTCAAATGTTTTACGAGAATACTAAGGATTCATATGATGAATGTGAATTTTATGGGGTGCGCTAATTTACGCGCTCGTTACAATTAAGCCTAACGACTGACAGACAATCACCAAGCCATCTATTAGGTTGTTTATTTAGTTCTGTGATTATCATTCAATATTGTCATGTTGATGTTAAACAGTATTCGTGTGGGAAAGAATGAAGAATACGGACTGCCACCACTCCTATTTATCCCATGCGTGTCTTTAGAGGTAACTAAGGGAAATTACTCAAGAAAAAATCACTACAAAGAGAAGGAAAACTTAAAACAAACCCTTTGGCATTCCATCTGGTCCGTGCGGTAGAATAGACCAAAACCTCCATTCCAAGAAGAGATCTACGTCCACTGTGGGCTGTATAGGGCTATTCACTTAGATCAATAGCCCTGTACAGCCTTATGGCTTTCATCAGCTTACTCTGTTTATGCTATAATTAAACATCGTTAGCTGATGAAAACCATACACATTTTTTTAGTAATAATCAAAAATTAAACAGAATAAAACAGATAAAAAATATAAGTATAACCAGCGACACCGTTTTGTTTTTCGTTATTAATTACCCTCCGATATATCGATCTACTCATGTAACATTAAATTTAAATATAAATAAACGTAATTTTACTGCTCCTTCTTCAATCTGGAAATATTTTTATTTACTGTTAATTGTAACTTTAGTCTCTAGGCGCTCTTAAAAGAAAACTGTTATACTGCAAAGAGACACTGAAGGTTCTTTGTTATTATGAAGACCAGAATACTGAAAAATCATAAAATATTCTGTTTTCAATTATTAAAATTACATTGGAACCGGTCATTCTCACCTAATGTGCACTCATTCTAACTTAAAACATGTTTTTTTTAAATGTAGACTATATTATATAAGCTACTTGTAAGAGAGCTGTCACTTAAAATAGAATAAGGACACATTATTGGAGAATGACCGAAATCAGCAATCATCAATAGACGAAACTTAAAAATTCTCGTCGAGTAGACCCGTTTGATCGTAGTTATAATTGACATTCTGAAATAACCAGAAGCTACATATATGTGTATTACTTTACCTGTAACTTTCTTTGTAGTCTAGTATTTTAGCACAGACAACGTTTTTGAGATTCTTTATGACTTAATCTTCGACTTGTTGCATACTAATTTTAAAAGGTTTGGTTTTATTGAACTTTAAGAGCAATCTTAGTTAAAATAGATTTTAATACATATATTTTGAGATGTAATGTAAATTAAATAAATTTAGCTTACAGCTATTTAAAGCATTACATACTTGGATTGTAAATATACACATGTTGTACGCAATGTCATGATTAAGAAATGATATTTATTGAATTATATCGAGCAAGAATTTATCTTGCGACCCCGACGTGCCAGGAGAAAATTCGCTGAGTTGACGAAGCTTTCTTTTATATTATTGTTATCAACAGTTTTAATAGAAATAACCAGCAAGGTCATTGCTAGACTTATGAAAATCCACCCTCTATCAAACATGAAATGGTTTCATTAAGAATATTACAGTTTCTTTACTTTTTAACCGACTTCAAAAAAGGAGGAGGTTCTCAATTCGTCGGAATCTTTTTTTTAATGTATGTTCAGCGATATTTTCGTCGTTTATAAACCGATTTCAAAAATTATTTTTGCATTGGAATGGGTGTAGCTTACAGGTGGTCCCATCGTCACCATATCGGGATCTGCTGTTGGGATCCCAAGGAAATCGAGGGAACTCCTCAAATATCATAGGCACAATTGTCGCGATTTGGGTACTCGGAATAGTTTTTCTTTGAAGTCGGTTCTTTTTTGTTAAAATTATAGTTATACCAAGTAAAACACTTGTGACTCAGGGCTCTAAAAAGCTTTTGTTCATAAAAGTCCAGTCCGCGTAATTAGCTCGTAGGTACTATGGAAGATTTTCATTTTGCTTTGTCCCCTTGAAACGGTATTACTGAACTAGAAATTTCATTAGACAATATCTAATTTAAGTATAGCAATAAAAAATACATTTCATTTGAAGTACTGTTTTTTTCAGTCATTGAAAAGTATCTGCATCTTTTAAACTTTATTACTCACTTCTTTTTTATTTTTAAAAACAAAACACAACTGAGACAACTGAAACAAAATACGATTTTCCATTAGCACAATCTTTTATTTGTTTTGTTATAGCTTGCTTTTATTTAGAAAAGAAGTTTGTTTTTTAAATTCTTCTAACAACTAACTACTAATTAAAAAAATGTTGTTAGACAAAGCACTACAACAACATCTAATTACAAAACCTTTTAAATAGAAAAATCTTGCGGGAGGTATCTCAGTAAAAGAAAAGTAACAATCTTCTGTAAGTCGATTCATAGAACTAGACCAACTAAAGTTTAAAAAAATAACCATTTGAACAACAAGTCTGTTAATATTAATGAACTGTCTGTTAAATAAATGTTATCCAATAAATATTTATTTTTTGACGTGTAAAGTACAAACTTCGTTCACATGGGTTGAGTAGTTTTCATGTAATTTCCATTATGTAACAACCTATTATATAATCTGATTAAATAGCTGTCCGAGAGAGGACAGCCTCGTCTCGGCTTGTTTGCTGTAATGCCCTGTGGTTGAGTCAACTTTGCACTTCACTTTGTTATATCGTCACCGAGGTATCCTTTCAACTTTTAAATGAATAAAGGGACTCTTCAAATATATTAGAGTGCTTCTAGTAAATGTATTCTACTTGAACATGATCATATACCAGACTAAAGTAATAAAAAAGTAATAACTAAAACCCAACTATGACAAAAACGACGCTGAAAAAGATATGAAACAAGATTTTTAGTAACACTACAAACCGTAGTAACACATTACATAAAAACGTACCATAACACTTTACAAACAGTTTTTCAAACTTGAAACTCTTAATACTGATATTGTGTATAACAGTATTGTATCGTATGATATTATTATAATATTATCTAGCAACGAAGGCATCTTGGTGGAGTCTATATATCGATTAACTTACTTCTTCAGTAACGTTTTATCCAAGATCCTAAAAAATTTACCGTAGTACATTTTGAGTTTTTATATCTTTTCTTTTTTCGTGCCATTATATTACTAATTTATTTACAAAGTAATTTATATGTCCATGGAGGCGCTACATTAGATACTGTGTCACACCACATACCTAAAGTCTACCAGTAGACATAAAGATGCTCCTAACGGTGATAGTGAATGCAAACAATGCAATATGGTGATCCGCAATATGGTGATTGTGATGCTTCTGCATCATTGGTCCTCTGGTTTCACGCTTACGAAAGTCGGTTACAAACAAACAAATATACACATAAAGCATGTTATAAAAAGTTTTATTTTTCTATTAACCTTATAAAATTAGCTGAAATTTACAAATTGATTGAATTGAATCTTATTATATATACAGAAAATCTATAACATCATCACAATACTTGTTCACAATTTATTTCAACATCTATTTATGTAGAAATAATAGAAACGGAATCATAAACCTAGGGATTGTATATCTTGTTTATTAAAAGAGCTTGTGATTCTAGACACCGCAGAAACCACGCAATATTAAATGAATAGTACATAATTATGTATCACTGTTGTAGATGAAGAATAATATACATATATCGTTTTATTTTAAGAAAAAAATGCTGTTGCTATTTCTATCTATTTCTCACTCAGTTTCGAAAAGTCAGTAAAAGCTTATAACGATAGTGCACATAATAGAAATAGTAAGATAACTATCAGTGATATCTAAAAAATACACACAAACATTTGGTCCGACCCGGGAATCTAACCCTCTTGAGGCTGTCAGAGTAGGAAACCTAATTTATACAATAAAATGTCATCAAATCATAATTATCAGGCCTCCTCTAAGGTCTTGTACAACAACAGGTCCTGTAAAATGTAATTTCTTGAAAAAAATTGTAGGGACATAATACAAATGTTTATAAAAAATATTGAAATTAAAATTATATACTGAATAACTTAACTACCTGTTATCTGAAATACACTTGACTTAGTTTTAATATGTATGTATAACAACCAACTCAATTGAAATATAGTACAACATTTAAATAAAACTCACAAAATTCTTTCAATACAGTCGTACACAAAATTGTTGCAATACGTTCTCAAAGAGCACAGTACTCGTAAACTATGCCATTTAAAATCGAAATTAGAATATCCTTCAGGCAAGAAAAAACAATGGTTACAATTAAACAAATAATAAACAGAGTCATTGTAAACTTGTACATAAGGTAACACAACGAGTAGTGAAAAACAAATGAAGTTACTTACATTACAGTGTTTTTTGAAAATATAAATTACTTGGCGAAACTAAACCAGCATTCTACATGTTGTTTTTCTAAACAGTCGTGGAGTCCCAGTGCAGGATAACGTATTATAAAAACGAGGAATACCGACCGCAAGATGATAAATTATTTCCTCGCAATGAAATTATTCCCATGATATATTACGGGTATAGCGGCTTACTTGCTCTAATTTGTTTAAAATTGAACATTCAGATTGTCTTCTGAATGTTTTAAAAATATTTATTTTAATAACACGACAGTCCACTGTGTAGGTTCGGTAAAACTTTGATGTGGTGAAGAACAAATGAATGAATGAACAAATTAAGAAAGTAAGTCACTTACTTTCCCTAATTCGTTAATGCTCAGTTAAAATTAATGACAAGTTTGAATATTATACTACCTAAAATAACAAGTTTAAGAGAAAATCTTATTTCCTATTAGTAACATTTTAAACCTACTACTCGTAGTTATAGACGGACCCAAAATTTGATGTGAAACATCTATAGCCGCACGTAAAACAGATTTCTGGCGTGGCGACGCATGCCGTGGCGACGCGTCGCCACGCTATACGATGGTATATATGCAGTAGTGTTTTAGTAATTAGTAATATTTTATTTTATCATTATGACATATTTAGGTCCTATTACAAATATGTTCTTTTCTGCATATTACTTTTACAAAATAATGGCGATGTTTCACATCTGCCAGGCGTCCCGTGACGGCTCACATTTTTTTTTTATTATTATTACAATATTTTTGACTTTGGTTGACCCAAAAGTTTTTTTTTGAGGTCAAATACGAACCTATTTTAAACAACTAAATACTGAATTCGTGTAAACATGAAAGAGACGTTAGAACCAATGGGCCGGTTCGATGAGCGCGAGACCGAGGGCCCAATCATCTACAACATTTCAATATTTTGACTGCACGGTTGGCCTATTGGTTTAAGCGGTCGCCACGCCGCTTTCTAAAGCGCCAAGTGTCGTCGGTTGAAATCTCAAGTTGGATAACACTTTGTGTGATTAACAAATTGTTGTTCTGAGTCTGGGTATTCTTTGTGTCTGTTTCATGTATGTTTGTAAAGTCCCCCGCGATACATGATTAATTTTTCTAATGCGGGTGTTGTCTTTTTTTAAATGAATAAATAAAAAAAATAAGCCGCCGCAGTGTGGATCTCCAGACTTCATTGTCTGCATTCGGAATAAGTATGGTGATCATTACTCTTAGACGCTACTCATCTCTTCTATCATACATAAAAAAACTACATCTAAAATGTCAACAAACAAATAGTCTTTTTAGGGTTGCGTAATTCATGACTCGGTACCCTTATAGATTCGTTATGTCCGTCAGACCTCGACCTACCGCCCAAACGGTTTGAGCTAGAAAGTTGAAACTTCGCAAGAATATGTATTGTAATTACGTCGATAAAGTGCTACAATAAAATTAGGAAAAATATTTTTATTTGTGGTATCTCCCCTACACGTAAAGTGGGGATTTTTTAATTTTTTTAGCGTTCACCCCATCATATGGGGTATCATAAAAAGGTCTTTTAAAAAAATGTGAGGATTTTAATACCATTTTTAGATTTCGGTATCCGTTTATGAGTTATTTAACTTGAAAGCGCATTTTTTTCTAAAAAGAAGGCGTCTCCCTCTAAAAGTTAAACGACTGTATTGAACTTTCAAGGAAAACTATAGCGGTTGTGATAACTTTTTTATTTTAGGTGTTACAGGGGCCTAACTTGTAAAATGTACTCACTTGGAAAACTTCGTACAAAAATAATGAAATAATAAATTACCATAACAATGGTCTATTGGACATGATTTGAAATCTACGTACTATTATGGGTGACTACGGAACCCTATTCTATGCGTGGCCTGACACGCACTAGGCCATTTTTTTCAAGAGTTGTCAATATGACTCGACTTTGTCTCATTAAAGATACAATTGATTGACTAACTACGTGGAAAAATACTTACATTTGACCAAATTCAAAGTTTTCGTTAAGTATTTGTTCACTGGGACCTTTTAGCTCTACAGAATCTACAATTTTCGTGGGTAGTGTGCACACAATTCAACACAGGTGAGTACGGCAGAACTCGTCGAGTTTGACCCATATTTTAAACCTATTGATCGCCGAGCTTTTACAAAGGTCCTTATACACTGAGCAATTTCCCGTCATATTTATCTGCTTCAGTTAGAAGTCTTCAGTACAGTGGATAGTTGAAAACTCTCAAGAAGTTATTTCAATTGTGAGAGTCCATTCCTATTTCATGCTGTACCATAATAGTGTGGCTCGTTTGTTCTGAAGTTTACTGATTAAATTGGTTTTCTTCTTTGATGTGAAAGTTATTTCAACACGTACTCGAAGTTCACTTTGTAATAATAATGAATTTAACTATTAATTTACAATTTTAAGAAGTACGAGTAATTCTTTAGCTTGTTTTCTTATTTCTCATATAAGAAATTCTCTTTTGTAGACGTAGTTTGATAGTCTAGAATACAAAATGATTTGTCTGTTTTAGCTTGAGGTAGTTGTCTGTACTAAAAGTTGAAAATCTGTCATTTTATTTTACAAGTGAGTCTCCATACGATTATATGCCTTTTAAATACCCTTTCCAACTACGATTGTGGAGGAACTGTAGTTATTTGTGATTATTGGTAGTAGTCATTAGCAACAACTTTTAACATTCCACTGCTGATTTATATTATTTATTTTAAATAACATATAACTACATGGAAGTTTTCGTTTAAATTTTAGTTGACGTACACATAACTTTTCACGATTTGTCGTAAAATAGACCCAAAACTTTTCAAATGTTATTATTTGAAGGCCTTAAATTTTTTCAAGTAACATAATGCCTTGCTTCTTATTTCAAATATGCTAAAATTATATCGTAAGCTATTAAATTCGGAAATTGTAGCTCCAGAGCAAATCTTCAGGGCAGAGGTTATACAAAAGTTTCCAGTCTAATCGCTAAACTAATATAAAATGATGACATAGATACTTAACATGTTGCTTTAACATAACAACTGTTATTGCTAGTGATTATCTAGTTAAAATCACCAAACTAAGTTTGTTAATTTGTTATTGGATTACATACTTAAATCTCATTGACTTACAGTAAATTTTTCAATATCGCATGCATGAATTTTTAGTTCAGAACCAACTAAAAGTTCATCGAAGGCACACGTTGTTTATCAGCTAAAACCCTTTAAAAAACATCTATTGAAGATTGCACCATAATAACAAAGAAATTTTGGATATAGGCATACCACTTAAGTAATGATTATTAAAATTATTGGGATTTAAACTAAATTTTAGTTTAGTGCTGTTAAGAATCTGTTCTTAACATCACTAAACTAAAATTTAGTTTAAATCCCAATAATCACAGCCGTTATTTATATATCTAAGACTAAAAAACAGACATTTAAAAAAACTACCAAAAAAAAAAATATATTAAGAGTAAGATTATTTACATGATTTTTTTTTCTTAAATTGTAGTCAGTTTCTAGTCTATGCTATTTCAATTATTTTTCTAGTTAGTTACTGAAAACAACTACATCCATACAAAATCAAAACACAGATTAATTAAAACAAGTTAAGTACAGTTTTTATTTAGTTAATACTTAAGTAACGTATATGAAAACCACATAAAAGAGTTATTTGCATCATTATAAGAGTATATTATCATAGTAGGTAATAAGTCGGAGCCCACAATATCAATTTCACTTTAGTCGGATACCGCATAAAGTAAATATGAAATAACCGTCTCATATCATACGGGTAGAAACGTAACTAAGAATATTAAATTCCAAACTAGAAAATAGTTTTCTTTTCTGACATATAAATAATACACGAACTCAAAAACTATAAGTAAATACAATATTGTGTTTAGATTTACACATTTTTTCAATATACTTTGTAAAACTTGCATTAAGAAACCCAATAAGATTCCATGAAGATGGACGTCATGTGTTGTACACACCGCTATGACGTCTTTAACCGCAAATTCCAATAACTTGTTATATGTATCATTTACCTATGAATAATAAGTAGGTTTGTAATTATTTCCCGTTTGTACTTACAATATTAATTAACCATCAGTCTGGTCGCATGTATCGTGAAATGCACAACGCTTTGTGTAAATTGAACTGTGAAATATTGTAAAATATCGATGTGCTTAAAATGGCAACGGACGTGGTACCTGCTGTCAACGACGACAACAGCGCTTTTTTACCGACCGAAGCCATGGCTGCTTCAGGGTCGGAATTTAATGAAAGTGAATTAATACTAGCATCAAATAACTCTGGAGTTCTGCTTCTAAACCCTGAAAGAATTTTTAATTTAACGAACAATGCAAGTTTTCTCAACGAAACAAACGTAGAAAGCGAATATCTGTTGTTTCAAAAGTTTGTCATAACTGAAATTATTATGACAACTTTGGAATTACTTGTGTCAGTTCTGGCAGTTACTAAAATGCCCCGTTGGAGGAAAAATTATAGAAATCAAATGCTGCTGCAATTAACATTAGTGAGGTTCATGAAAAGAATTATATTTATATTCCAGTTTTTAGAATATTACAGTAAGTTACCAACATCGTCTTTTGTCACTAATATTTTAATATGTTTTCAGATTTACGTAGATTTTGTTATTGTGATACTAGTGTTCTTTTTTATAAAACATATGTATAATAGTTTGATAATTGTAATCGTTAAAGTAAGTCAGAACGATTTTTATAAAGTACTTATTTGTTCATGGTTGATTCCGGTACCCATTACTACTGTGTTCACTGTATTAATTGCCACCGAAATTGCAGATAAAAGACTTATATATTTATTAATTTGTAGTATTTTCCGATGGCCTCTAATACTTGTCGGTACAGGGCTCTACTTAGTAATAGTATACAGAGTGTTGGCAGACAGAATAAGACAATTTGCAAGTAGTTTAGCAATAGTTACCTTTTTGCTTTGTTTAATTGTAAATATTTATCTTTTTTCTAAAGATATTATTCAACTCTTTTGTAACGAATCTTTTTCAACTAAATTGATAAGTTATGTGTCAGGATTCCTATTGAATCTGCTTATTCTGAGTTTGTATGTTATTTTAATATCGTTTAGTATTAACAAAACACAGGCTTCGAGATCAGAGTTGCCTGATTATAGCCTAGCTGAAGCCAAGTGTGAAAATGTGTTATCGACTGAAAATGATTGATAAAGATAATGTAAACTATTTGTATTATTTATTAGATCCTAAAAGTGTAAATATATAATTAATTTATAGCGTTTTGTATTTTTACTGTCTTTTTAGTTTTTTTTTTCTGTTATCTAAAAAGATAGACCTCCTAATTTCTTATGTTTATTTCGTAATCCTACGGCAATATGAAATCATATTTTATATCGACGAAAAAAAACTGAAGAGGTTCTCAATTCGAGGCGTATTTTTTATATGTGACCACGGCTAACTTTTACAGAGTAGTCTAGTTTCGATAATTCTTTTTTGTTTCAAAGGGTATAGGCGCTGACTTGTAATTATTTAAGTATGCTTACATCAGTTTAAGAAGTTAGTTATTATGATAATAGTTAATAGTTATTATGATAACTAATAATAGTTTATCGTTTTATGCTTTTCAGTTCTTTCCGCCGTATTTATTTTTCTATACTTCTCTACTGCAATAATCTCTTTTCTTTCTTTTTCTATCTATCTATATATATATAAATGAATAGCTGTTCGTTAGTCTCGCTAAAACTCGAGAACGGCTGGACCGATGTGGTTAATTTTGGTCTTGAATTATTTGTGGAAGTCCAGAGAAGGTTTAAAAGTTAAATATATAAAAATGAATTGCATTTTTCTTATTAATTATGGATTCCTTTTCATTATTTTAAGTTTATTTTATACAAAAGTTTAGGTTTTCTGTTAATCGATTGAGGCCGTACGAAGTCTGCCGTGTTGGGTAGTCAAGTATAATTTATTGACTCGATATATAATAAGTCCGTGTGGTGACGGATTAAGAATACAGAGTGTCACCACCCCTATTCATCCCGCGGGTGTCGTAAAAGGCGACTAAGGAATAAACTACGCAAGACAACATCAATGCAAAAAGAAAGGAAAACTTGAAACCAACCCTATACCAACCCGTCTGGCCAGCGTGGTATAGTAGGCCAAAACCTCCTTTCTAAGGAGAGGCCTATGTCCAGCAGTGGACTGTTGAAGGCTGTTGATGATGATGATATAATAAATTAAGTCGAATATACCGAATATACGTAGGAGGATTTTTCTTATTTTATACGGATAATCAGACGGGTCAAAACCGTTTAAGAATGTAAATATATTACAATGCAAGACCGAAGGCTCAGTGATGGAGAAGCATCTCAATAGGCCGACGTAGTCTGGTTCACCATGCTACATTCTTGCACTATCTGCATTCGTAATGAATATGGGAACCACTACTCTTAGATTCTATTCATACCTACCATCAGGTAGAGTAATTTGGCAGGCTCATGATCAAAAACATTAATTTAGTAAAAAAACATATTCATATTGTTTACAAGGATATTTGTGTTTTTCCTTACCTACTTATAGATTTACGTTAATGATGTTGACGTTTATGAAAATCATAAATTCCATTTAAATACGAGTATGTCATTTCGATTTTATTATGCAATTTATTTAATACGAAAACGAAGATCATCGGTAATTATTGTAAATGTAATAATTATGTTTTAAATTCTGCCTATTGAAAAGACCAGTAGCAGAACACAAATGATTTCATTCGTATTTATTTAGTCATAGGTCGTGAGTCAAAATTGGGGAATTCTGTCGAACAGGATAATGTGCTGTAAATGTTCTAAGCATGAAAATCACAGAAAGAGTTCTTTAGCTAGAAATATAAAAACAATAGAGTAGCGGCCAATTTTTTTTATGTATGTGATTGTTTTCGTGTAGGTAATATAACAAACAGTCTGTGTCACCAATTCAAAGATTATTTCTGTTGTGTACAGTTGACCAGATTGGTTGCCTCGTTGGTCTAGTGGTTAGCGTATGCAACTGCTAATCTCGAATTCAAATCCCGGGTCGGGTCAAAAGTGTTTTTGGAATTTTCTTAGGACATTTCTAATAGCTGCCCGGAGTTTGGAAGTTTGGCAGTTTGATTCACGCCCGTGCCTCAGAGAGCACATAAAGCCGTCGGTCCCGGTTGTCATGAACATCTATGTCAATCTTTATTGGGAGTCAGTGTCCTCAAATATACTGACAACTAGTGCAATCTTCAAATTTCAGTTCTCCCTTAGGGTTACGGAAGTCCGATGTCTGATGTGAAAAACTGAAATTCAGGTAAAACCGGTTAAACTAGTAGCTGACCCCAAATAAACTTGGGAACAATGGCTAGGAAGATGACAGTTGACCAAATTAGCTTAATTTTTGACAAGTGTTTGATTGTAGTTTACTGACCTTCCTTTCCATGAAGCTGAACCGATCCTGATCCGCCAAAACCTGAACTTAACATACCATTTTTAGTTTTATAGAGCTAGCTTGGCCAGGCAACTTCGTCTACGTCTCTTTACTTATCAGCACACATGGAAAAAAGGTAAAATCGATTAAATAGTTTCGGAGCAACAACGTGACACGAGAATTATATTATATTTCAAAAAAGTAAAAATTTATTTGCCAGAAAGATTAACTTATGAACTGACATAATGCCGACGTTCCAATTGTTTTTTTGAGTGTAGTCAAGTTTTATGACTGTTTTAAAATTACATTTTAACTTTATAAGCCTGATATTCTTGAAAGGTTGCTTGGAAAAGCAGTAGGAGCATTTCAAAGGTAAAAAAAAACACAATTAAAACGAAAATACCCTCTAGCGAGGATATGTTTTTACTTTGAAAGTAACAATACAAGAAATTATTTTAAGCGTCTTTATGCCTTTATTTGATATACATTTTATATTTTGAAATTGATTTTGAGGCATGCGTATGTCTGTGCATGTGCATGTGCATACGTGTAGGTGTATTTGTGCTTGTATATATGCGTACGTGTACGTGCTAACGTGCTTGCGTGTGTTCATGTGTTTTTATATTCGTCTTCCCTGTGATGATTAAACCTTGTGCTGCGAGATAGTTAATTATAAAATTTACCGTTGCCTAACCGTTAAAAACTATTATTTTGCATAAAATTTTAACCAAGAATATCTATATTATTCATTTACAACTTATACAAATCTAACCTCACAGAGAGCACCAACCTAAAAATGTATGCTAGAGTATAGGGCTCACTAGGCGGCCATAGTGTTTGTTACCATACTGCATTGTGTGCACTAAGAATGAGGTTGGTGACCACTATTCTATTGATTTCTATTCATGCTTTCCATCAGGCAGAGTAGAGTAACTTTGGCAGGTTCGAATAAAGAAAATACTCAAATCTTGAAATCGCATGTTTATGTCATTTTCTTTATTTCATTTGTGGTATTTAATTATGAAAACTAATCACAAAAATACTACTTTACTTTACCCCCATACGTGCCAAAAGAAACACGCGTCGTAACAAAATGTTTAATATTTGTTTGCCAAGTTAAGTCGAGCATGTACCAACGAAATTCAGTGAGATTTCAACATAAACACAACAACAGAATGCTTAATGCTAACTTGGAAACTTTCTATTTTACAAGTTTGTGCTAAACTTGAGGATTGGGGATATTACCTCGCCCTAGAATATTGTGTAAATATTAAAATGAACATAAACCGCCTGGACTCTTAAATCTATTTAATTATCAACGGTTAGAGACCAAAACCGCAGACCAATTCAATTAAAATCTATTTAATAATGTTCATACAACTTTTGGAAACCTCGAGTATTTAGACTAAACTAACACTAGATGTACATATTTATAATTAAAGCAGTTTTTGAGCGTAACAATCTGCTTATCAATAGATACACTATCTCCGTTTGAGATTTTCTTGATATTTTATGGATCTGCAGGAGTGCGAATATTGGATTATAATATTTATTACTATGATATTAGTGATAGTCCCTAGTTAACTAGCTTTTGCACATGGCTCAGCTGGCGTGTTAGTCGGTTATCGCGATCAAAAAACAAAACAACCATGGCAAATTTCACTAAAATTACTATTGTAACTATTGTACAAAACGCTTATACGGTCTCAATTGGAATATGCTATAGCTGTTTGGAACCCTATCTACATGAAATATTGTTATAGAATAGAATTAGTGCAAAAAAAATTCTTACGCTCAACTTATTACAAGTGTACAAGATCTAAACTACCGTATACTGAACTGTTAAAATGCTGGTGTGCGCATACCTGTTCGACGCCTTGTAGTAACTTATAATAAATATTTCAGTGAAATTGACATATTTGCTTCATCCATTGGCTTTTTTAGGAGTCATGCCATTAAAATATTATCAGCTTTGCCAACAAAATATCTCATAATTTACTATTTTCATATTGATTTGCCCTTTTTGTATACTTACACACTGATTAATGTTTTAGCTCACTGTAACACAATTCTGACCTGTTTCTTCTCAATTGTATTATGTTAATCCGTGAACAATGGTGTGGGTTATATGCTTATTATATGTACATGTAGTTAAATTTAGTTAAGAATTTAGCATGTAACTGTTTTTTGTTCCAAATAAAGAAAATAAAAAAATAAAAAATCGGTGCAATGGTTTAACCGTGAAAGCGTAACAGACAGACAGACAGAATTTCTTACGAACTCATAAAATGAAGTATGGATTTTATTAAAATAATATAACACCACATTTTTTTTAAATACAATCTTTTAAAATATACTTATGGTTTTAAAAAATAACATGTTCTATGGTGCATGTACTACAAAAATAACCATACATTAATTTCAAATTTTCAAAACTTTTTCGTGACAGTTACGTCCTTAATTAGTGCAAAAAAAAAACGAGAGAAACAGTTAATTTGACAATTTAATAAATAAATACTTCGGACGTCTGTCACACAACATCATCTATAGTCGCAAACTGAGCAGAGCTTGTGCTATGGATGGGTACTTGACAACTGATATAAATACATTTGCTATCATTTGAGATTATGTCACTCACTAATCAGTAAACCGGTTGTTCTTAGTCTCTGTTGATCAGTAAATTATCATATCAAATTCCATATAGCTATTACGGTGCACAAGCCAATAGCTTTAATTAATTCAAAACACAATTGAATAGACTCATCGAAAAATCACAGCAGAAAGTAGTAATTAGTACAATATGTTACACAAATGCCTTTCGATTGTCGCGGTAAAGGGTAGTCCATATCTATTCTCAAGAATCAAACTTTCGCCAAATTTCATTGAAATAGTGGCAGCAGTTTAGCCCTGTAAGCGTAACAGACTGACAAATTTTCTTTTAACTTACATATAATATTATGACCCCACGACGGCCACGTGTGGTCCAGACTGGCAACATATAAAGCCACTTTGTCAGTGTTTGGAGGAGGCTTATAAGCCAAATAAATTGATGACTAATATACTCACACGAAAACAAGGCTGAATAGCAAAGCGACCTCTTTGGTCATTGGGCTGAATGCATGATGTCTTTGCCAGTATGATGGTTAAGCGGTATACCGCAAAAGGCGGTCCTTACATCGAAGAATACTAAATCCTTATCCTTAACCTTACATCTAGTTAAATAAAATTAAATACATAAAGCATAAATAAAAAAATAGATAATATAAAATGTAATGATAAGATATGTAAGCATAAAATCTTGTAAGGAAATTTAAGCTAATAAATAAATAAAATAATATTATTATACATTTTAAGATAGATAATATATATTTTAAAACCGATCAGAGTGGTGTGCAATGGGAGAGGCCTATGTCCAGCAGTGGACTGCGATAGGCTGATGATGATGATATATATTCTTAAAAAAGATATAAATTTCAGTGAATGTTACGTTTACGATCTAAGTGCAATATTCTGAACATAAAATAACTTACAATTAGCAAATCTCAGCATAGACTACATTCATCAATCATCATCAACAGCCGTCAACAGTCCACTGCTGGACATAGGCCTCTCCTTAGAAAGGAGGTTTTGGCCTACTATACCACGCTGGCCAGACGGGTTGGTATAGGGTTGGTTTCAAGTTTTCCTTCTCTTTGCATTGATGTTGTCTTGCGTAGTTTATCCCTTAGTCGCCTTTTACGACACCCGCGGGATGAATAGGGGTGGTGACACTCTGTATTCTTAATCCGTCACCACACGGACAGACTAGACTACATTGTCTGTCGTAAATGTCCGTGATATTTTTCATGCAATCAGGATTATTTCGTTCCCCGTTGTATTGATCAGAAGTAAACAGTGACCCGTTTAAATTTCCAATAGCACTCTTAGGCAAAATAAACAGCATGATGGTTCGAAATGTTAGAGATGATAAAAATATCTTACAAAGGTTTGGTTGGATGTATCTACAAAAAAAACAATCCTTTGCTTTAATGCATTTTGATCATTTCACGTACAAGTTTCTGGCATGTAGCTAGAGTTTATCATGATTCCAAGTTTTCTAAATATCAATGTAAATTCACTAAAGTATTTACTAATACATACTTGACTATGAAAGTATAAAAGCAAGCAAACAGCACAAACGTTTAGAAAATATACAACATTGTCGTTAATAGTAGATTAGTACCCAAGGGCTGTAAGGCATCAATTGCAGCCCGAGATATTTAGGAGCACGAACGCAGCGAGGGCGCCTATAGTTCGAGGGTGCAATTGGTGCTTACACCCGAGGTAACTATTCTGCTTTACATCTCGATTGTGAGGTAAGTAGAAAAAAACCGGCATTATAAAAATAAAACATTGTTAATTGCTGCTTCAGCTTCCATTTTCATTGAATCGGGAGTGCAGCTTATATCTTCATCACTTGAAGAATTCATGTTTTTTCCTAATTAGCACGTAATTATAAAAAAACCCAAAAAAACAATAGTTAAATTAAAAGTTTTCTATTCCCGCCTCTTTTCATTAAAAAGAAACAAGTAAAGATCTTTTTAATTGTTTTTTTCAAGAATGAAATTGAGCTTCGCCGTTCGATATTTAAAATTGATGACTAATATACTCACACGAAAACAAGGCTGAATAGCAAAGCGATCTCTTTGGTCATTGGGCTGAATGCATGATGTCTTTGCAAGTATGATGGTTAGATGTACGCGAACTTTTTGTAAGGAAGAAGCGTTTTTTTTTTTAATTACTTACCGCCCTAGGGCTTTTCTAGCTACATTATTACCCTAGAGCGCTAATAAGTCACTTACAAGCCCCATTTGGAGGTAATAAGAACCTACTTACCGAACATGAGAGATGTAAAATAATTTGTTTTGTTTATTCTGGTTAACAGTGATATTAAGTGATTCCTAAAATATAACGTTTTATTTATTTCTCTATAAGAAATTTGAGTATCTTTATCTGTAGAAATATTGAATACCAAAATATAATTTGGCAAATGTACGTATTTTTAATACCTAATATCAAAGTATCAGAACTATAAACAATTTGGAACATAAATTTAGTATATCCTTTTGTATTGTCGGCTTACAGACGCACGCGCCCACTCGCTATCGTCGTTAACAGTCGACTGACAGGAGATGACACAATGCTTCCTTCTCATATATTGACAGTGAGCGAGTGAATAAATGACTTAGTGACACATACACTACAATAAATTAGACTGATTTTCATTTGAGAGTTCGTTTATCTATATTATGATATATGTATAAATATTTTTCTATCCTTTAAAACCTACACTTTTATCGCCATACCAAAGTAAACCTACGTTTTATTGAGTCCAAACAACGTGTATGTCTATTTCTATGATGAGTTTACGCTTCTCGTAATTTGTATTCTAATAGAAAACAAATTTATTTTCGTAATTAGGTAAAGTATCTGTTAAGGTATTAAACTATCCTAACAATCAATCTATCTGAATTAATTGTATTTGTAATATTTTTAGTGAAATGGATCTTTATTGGACGGAGTGTAATACAAGCTTTTAATTGAGCCAGAGATAAGTTACATGCAAGTCATGTTTCAATAAATTATCTATATCAATATTGTTCTTTATCAGATAGCACTCTGTTTTCACTTTCGTACATTATGCTAAAAGATTCCATTTAAATATTATATTTTCATAGCAATTCAGGGTTAGTATAATGGTGCACGAAATAAATAAAACTAACATACATTTAAACTAGTACAAATTTAATTTAGGATCACAATAATAGAATACAAGTTTAATTTTACAACATCACCTTTAGTTATTTAAAGAGCAAGGTATGCAAATTCAGAAATTAAGAAATTAAATGCAATTCTAATTCAAACCCCAACAAATGATCAGAAATTTGTGCATGATTTATTATAACATTACCAAAAACTGAATCACAAACTGTGAATTTTATCTCGTGAATGAATAAATTTCATAACCCAACTATTACTAATGGAAATGTCCTATATAACATAATTAATGTTACAACATTAACTGTTAAATCTTATTTATTGCATTTTAATACCAAAAACAATCCATTAAATCTATTTGAATATAGAAACTGAAAACGAATCATAAAATTAATAGTTATATTATTTAACAAATCCCATAGATATCTACAACGTTTATGCATCGATGAGTAATCAAAGACCATCATTGGAAGCTCATGGTTTAACAACTTTATTTACAGAAATGTTAAAGACAAGCTTTATTGATAACTAACAAATTTCTTAAGTTTTACAAAATATTGAGATTGGAAATGGACGGAGAGCGGTTCGAGGGCGTGTGTGTTCGACCGCAGCGCGACCGCCATTTTAGTTTCCGCTCGCTCTAAGCGCAATTGCACGAGCAGCGCTTAACGCGCTTCTCACTCTTCAGCATAGCGTCCACGCTACGAACAGAACGTGGCTGCAAATCTGAAATAAATAAAAATTATAAGTATAAAAAAATCATTATTTGAATTCACATGATATTGACTTGATTATTTTAACTTGTTTACACTTCATAACCGCAGACTATGATGATTACTCGTACTTTATTAAGTGACATTGTGCTGTTTTGAAATTGTATTAGTAAACAAGTAGGTTGGATATCGTAATTCGTTTCTATTACCCATTCCTACTAAATATTTAGTCACGTAACAGTGATTTTGTTGATTAATTCGACGCGGAAAATACATCAAACTTAAGAACCCTGAATTTATAATACAATGAGAAAGGCCATCATAAATTCATAACTCAAATTTCTCTGATTTTCTTCAAGCGTACGATGTTTGCTTTTCGTAAATTTACACAATAAAATTATAATTTGTTAATTATTCAGCTTGTCTTATAAAAAAAATTAAGAACCCAATTAAAAACTGTTAATAAAAAAAATCTGAATCTGGAACTATGATACTGTTTTAAAAACAGATAAGTTCTTGACTTAGCTTAAGTTTATTAATGTATTCATGGCTCAAACTGTGATCAAATTACTGTATACTTTATTATATTCATCGGTTACACTATTGTGTAATCACACGGTTTGCCTACTTTTGTTCTTTGACGTTTATTCAATCCAAACATGTCAACTATGAACGATGACATACATCCGCATACATGTCATTCGCTCGTAAAACCCTGTACACGTATTGACGAAGCTTAGATTCGACACAAAACAACGGAACAACTACTAATCAACTTTATGGATGAAATAATATGTGGTGCCTTCACAAAAGTTTATAGATCCTCGTTTATATAATCAAAAAGAACAAAGCTGGTGAGTTTTTATTGCTTGTTGTACATTTGTACTTAGTAGGAAAGTTTTGACGATCCGCGATCTAGAAAAAATAATTATTCTATTTTCTTAGGGCAGTATTTAGCCTATTTTATTTGACATTTGAAATAAAATAAAATAAAAAATACTAACTTTTAATGCTTTTATATTTTATAAATATAGGTCACCTAAAACAACGTCGCAGTTGTAGTAAACTAGGTATGTTTACTGTTACGTTTCTTTTAGGACGCAGGTTTATTGGAAACGTGATGAGTTACTTGCGTTATTTTGCGGTAGACACTTTGTCTACTCATTCATATAAGGAAACCTACGTAGTTTCATTTAACTAGAATCTATGTTGATTACGGTAGAAATCAATTAAGGTACCATCCACGCCTAAAAACATTTAAAAATCCCTCTGTTTGTCACAGGACTGAAATCTGAGGTTTTCACAACTAACTGTATCATCAACTAACTAGTCCCTCCTAAAATTTAAACCATAGCTCACAATAATTTACTTTAATATTCAAAACATACATTCTAAATAAGACATTTACTATAACCCGCGAGAGTTAACCTCAGACCTGAGGATTCAGTTTTTGTTCATTCATTATTTTTCCTTCTGCATCTCAATACAGAAGAAGAAATAATCAATTTCTTATACAATACTTTTTTCAGAACATAATGTATTGCCGTCAATTGTGTTATTTAAATTTCTCGAAAAATACATAAGGAAGATATACTAACAGTGCGGCCTTTCATCGACGGGCAGGTCTTGAGGCAACAGAAGTGTTCGCTGTGCGCGTGGCGCTTGTAACATCTCTGGGCGCATGTCTTCAGGTTGTTGTTGTTGTTGTTGCTGCTCCTCGGCTTGCGCACGTGCTTCTGCCTCCGCTTCCGCTTCTGCGGCCGCGGCCAGCGTGTTCACGATTGTTTTCACCTGTGATAATATCAACTATGCTACATTTGTTTACAGGTAAATCAATAATTTCAATAAACAGTAAGTTAGTTATAAAACTAAAACTCAATCGGAACTACTCAAATTGAAGTTTAAGAGCTTTAAGAGCTGTAGGCATATGCTCTCGAACTGAGCAGTGCGGCTCCAGCGCATCTGTTTGCTTCCTACTTGCAATGGCAATGCTTCCATCAGGCAGAGTATTGTAATTTAGGGAGCTGTGAAACAAATAAATATTTCGATTTGACTTACATTTAGCAAGAAACTATACAACCCTAGTGGTTTTCTAGTTTCGTAGTTTCTTGCAAAATATCAATGTCCGTTGCAAAGGCAAAACCTCTTATAAGGCGGCTGCTATAGACCAGAAAAATCGAAGATAAAAATAAAACCAATTAAACAGACATTCAATAAAGCTTATAAATAATTTAAAAGATATAATCTTTGTAACCCGAACACCAGTTTCAAACAGCAGGAAATTATGTAAAACATTTATACGGGATTTATACGCAAATAGGTATTTTATACGTTTGAATTAAATTACGTCACAAGTTGACAATGGTCAGTACAATTATTGTTAATTTTTACATTAAAAGTACGCAATATGATTGTCATGGAAGCGAAGTGTTTATAACTTAGTATACAAAGTAAAGATTTTTCTCGTTTGAATATTCGATCGTTTCCTTTTAACTATAGGATTAAAACAAAAGGAGAAGCGGTTTTGATATAGATCATACCTACCATCATCTCGCAAGGGTCTCAAATAAGGGTTGCAAAGAAAAAGGATAAGACGGATTGAGACGTTCGACCGAAGTGATTAATGTATAGGTAATGTTAGACATGTTTTGATAATTTCTTGGTCAACGCAGATATTGAATATGTTTGTAGTTTTTCCTTTATTTATTGACAGCCACAAGCAATAAGGTACTATAAACAATATATTGCTTTTAATACGTCGTCCATTAAAATTTGGTCCACACCACCTACTGTGATATTATTGATTAAAATTGTTGGTTCTGATGGAATATCACAAGTGTTGTTTTAGATTTTATTACAATTCCGATCCACATTACTAAATTCATGTTTCATATAGCACAAGACAAAAGATTAAGAAACTATATCAATTATAAATTCGTATTTTACTATTAAGATATATCTAGATAGACTGATAACCCTTTGAAAGCGCCAAAAAAAATTGTGTTCAAAAAGTAGTCACTGGTTACACACAGCTGTGTGTGTGTGTGTGTGTGTTATTTCTGGCGCCATGCGCCATGACGACAGCTATCGAAAATAACGTAACGGTCACGCATGATAAAGTCGGCTCGTTTGTTTTAGTTATTTTGTAGCGCGACACTCCATCGAAACTAATAAATGATCTAAGCCTTGAATAATAAAACAGTTTCTGCTTAGTTCAGTTATCTTACAGAGCTATTTGGTGCCCATTCCGAGGCGCTCTATTGATGATTCACGATTATTAGAAAGTATTCAATAAATATTATTAGTAAATTATAACATACTCAGATTTTTTTAAACCAGGTATTTTCCCCTCTTTTATCGAAATCCGTTCTCGAAGCTTTCAGAAAATACTTTTAAAATAGATAAAAACAATATTTCGTGAATAAGCTGTGGCGTCTTCCTCCACATACCGCGCAAGCGAAAAATATACAACAGTGCGAAGCTAAGAAACACGGAATGAATTATACGGAGTAACTACTAATCCTGAATTGCGATAGAGAACTTTAACATCCCTAAATCAACCGTTGGGCAGTGGCCCGCCCGCCAGGCATGATCACCTGGTCTGATCGGAGGATCCTCCCTTTGTGTTGGAGAGACATCATACCCGTCCCTCTACAAAACTAAATGAAGCCGTTTGAAACTATAATTCAGCCGCAAACTTTAAATAAATTAATGGTTACAATAAAAAAGCGTGGGGCGACGTTATTGAATTTCTTTTTCAGAAAGCATCCCACGCTTTGTTACATTAAAATTATTTTCAAATTTTTAGTTTAAAAGCGTGTTTATTTAGTTTTTTAAAACTATTTCTTTAGAAAGAGTAAAAAAGACTAATTTGTTATTTAATTTTTTCAAATTAGTGTATTGTCATTGGTCCTCGATAAATATACAAAGTTTGAACGAAATCTGGCCGTTTAAAATGGGTCAAAATCGCACCCAAAGGAGTCGGTTACAAACATACAGGTGAAGCTAATAAAAAGCGTGTAAAAATAGAAAATCTCTGTTACAAGAACATATCTCACACATTCACATATAAAGCTTTTACTTAAATTTTCAAACAATTCAAATAATAATATTAAATGTATAAACAGTACCAGCATCTAATGTAACTCAGAACGGGACTTAATATGCTCCCTGAGGCATGTATAGGGTTAAGTGTTATAAATACGTACGATGCCCTTGTGTGTTTATAGGTGTCAGGTACACGTTTAGAAACACAAGGGGCTTTTATTACGATAAAATATCATTTGAAGTAAGTATACGAATAAGAGCGAAAGCTTCTAAATACCTCTCTTATAATATTGTTAACAGAAAGTCCATGATATGTGTTTGCGTTACATTAAATATAATATATCATCAATGAAGTGGGTCGTGAAGAATCATCTCACTAGGCCGCCATAGTATAGGTCGCCATACTGCCTGCATTTACAATGTGTATGGCGATCACTACTTTTGGATTCTACTCATGCTTTCCATCAGGCATAGCAGAGTCACCTTAGCAGGCGTTAAATAAAAAAAAAAACAATTACACTCTGACGCCATTTCACCTAACGGTGTCAGAGTGTAATTAACAGTATAAAAAATTTGTTCATTCATATATAAACAAAGCATATTTAGACGGAGTTATAAACAAAAGGTTTATGTTTTTGTAAAAGTGAAATATCAAGTAGGTAAAGCAAACAAAATAGAACAAACGTAATTTATTCACAAATGAAAAATTACTCGTGGCCGTCAACAGTATTTTTTATTTAATTAGCGTGCGAAAATGTGCGTGGGAGAATATGCCTATCCTTTGTCAATTTAAATGGCGCTCAGAAATGTAGACTTTATAGAAACTGTTTATTTTAAGAACAAAACACCTCCAAAAAATGCCCTTTTGGCCTCGCCTCCACCCGCGTTCTATCGAGGTAAAAATTGCCTATATTACTCGCTGATCAAATAATTTTCCACAGATTTTTTTAAAATCATTTTAGTGGTTTATTTAGGCGTGAAAGCGTAATACATAAACTCATATTCAGATTTATAATATTTGTTTATAGTAACAATACGACAAGATATAACTCAATTGACGTGATACAATAAAAATTTCGCATATATTCGATCATCATCATCATCAACAGCCTTTAACAGTCCACTGCTGGATATAGGCCTCTCCTTAGAAAGGAGGTTTTAGCCTTACTATATATTCGATACTATTTGAGTATTTCTAAACTTTCACATGACTGATTACTCTCCGAGTTCAACATTTATGTAAATACATTACTTGGATTCACATACATTCCGCGTGAAGATGTTTTAATTCTTAAGAAAGTCATAGGTTATTCTTTACCGCAATAATCAACATACACGTGGACGCAGTCACGGTTAAAAACTAGTGTTGAAATTAAATATCTCTGCCCAAAATCTTTGAAAAGACATGATATCTAGAGATACAATATTATTCCTACAGATGTTATTAAAACCAAAATGTTTTCAACCCACCAAAGAAACAATTCATTTTCCTCTTTATTTAATCGACATCAAACTGCGCACGTTCATTTACACTAATTAATCAATATCCTCTGCGGTTGCCGTCGCGTCTTCCTCTGTTTTCATATTTATAGCAAGTTATATTGTTATGAATCAGGGTGGTTAAGCCTTCGTACCTTAATAATAATGTCAATAACATAGAACACGCAATTCAATTATAAGTCAAAACAAGTTAATCAGCATAGTGTCACTTCTTAATTGAATTGAATGAATTACAGTATATTTTGTATGTGGTTTAGAGCCCGATCCTAAGGGCAATATCACACTGAATACCTTTATTTATATAATATAGTGTTATAATAATTATTTTTTCAAAATAAGAATCAGCAATAAGAATAAAAAGAAAGTTACACGTGTTACCAGAACGACAACAGAAAAATCTCAAAAATATTTAAATCAATTTGAATATCTAAGTAAATATATGGTTATGACTTTAAGTATAACTAACGTGACCATACGTCCCGCTTTCGACGGGATTGTCCCGCTTTCAAGCTGTCAGTCCCGCTGTCCCCAACGAGAACAAAATTGTCCCGCTTTTACGAATAAACCTCTATACCTACTTACTTATTACTTGCCTACATTATTATATCGCGAAAGACGGCAGCGCAGTGCAGCGTTATACAAAACAAATGTAACTGCAAATTAATATCTCAGTCTTATTTAAGAAAAAGTTAAGATTGTCTTTATATTTGAATAAATAAATATATTAATAGTTCATTTATCTATTGTGCATCATATGTTTATTTAGAGACTTACTGAATACTTGCTTATCCCAAATCCTTATTATATTACATAATTTTAACAAATAGGAACCGACTTCAAAGAAAAACTATTCCGAGTACCCAAATCGCGACAATTGTGCCTATGATATTTGAGGAGTTCCCTCGATTTCCTAGGGATCCCATCATCAGATCCCGATATGATGAACATGAAACCACCTGTAAGTTACGCCCATTTCAATGCAAAAATAATTTTTGAAATCGGTTCATAAACGAAGAAATTATCGCTGAACATAGGTACATAAAAAAAAAAGAATCCGACGAATTGAGAACCTCCTCCTTTTTTGAAGTCGGTTAAAAATACATACTAAAGTAACTCTAATCGGGTTCTTATGTTTCATGCCTAAACCGTGGAACTGATTTTGCTGTAGCAAAGTAGTTTTTTGTTGCGAAATTATTTATAAATATTATTTTTAGGGTAAGTTGGTGTAAGAATTTAGATACCAGTGAGGATAAGATACAACAACAAATTATTATAAGTCATTTTTAAACCATAATTTTTATATTATATATATTTATATAATTACACCGATGTACCCTATAAATATCTTTATTTATTAAATATAGAAAATTCCGTAGGCGTCCCGCTTTGACACGAAAAAAAAATGGTCACTTTAAGTATAACTCATAAGAGCATATCGCACGCTTGATAAAAAATGATGTACTTTAAAAATTGCGAAAACAAATTCAGCAGTTAAAGTTTCTAGTTATTCTAAATTTTAATTAAAATTTCTCGGGAAAAGTTCGAAACATGAAACGCGGATTCCCACAACTTTCGATTTTTGAGTTCCATATTTTTTAATTAAGCGTGCGATATGAATAAAGATAAATTTTATAGAATTATACACTGCTGCTTTGGTTTAGAAACTGATTTGAATTTGTTTTGTTCGATAACTGTCTAATAAAAATAATTATACTATTTATAATCTCTAATAAAATTACCTATGTAATGAAACATGTATTAATTTAATAGCAATGTGCAATTCTGAGATACGAGATACCTAGTAATTATATCAGAAAGGCCATGATATGTGTT
Organism: Phragmatobia fuliginosa; assembly: GCA_932526445.1. NCBI lineage: Eukaryota > Metazoa > Arthropoda > Insecta > Lepidoptera > Erebidae > Phragmatobia > Phragmatobia fuliginosa. Next base: position 11,010,425 of record OW052071.1, read on the forward strand.
TGCGTTACATTAAATATAATATATCATCAATGAAGTGGGTCGTGAAGAATCATCTCACTAGGCCGCCATAGTATAGGTCGCCATACTGCCTGCATTTATAATTGATATATACCAAATACTATATCACTACATATTATAAAATAAAGTCCTCCTCCACGTCTGTCTGTCTGTCACTCAAAAACCACTGCACAGATTTAAATGACAATTTATCTTCTTCGTCTCAATATAAGGGTCAGTCCCTTGTCGGTGGAGCAATCTCCACTCCTGTCTATTTTTCGCAATCCGTTTGACCTCTTGAAATTTTATACCCAGATTTTTAAATTATTTTTAGGCTTTAAATATAGACTTTAGCGTGAGAATGTGGACTACTTATAACCGCGTCTCCCGCAGCTCCACCCGCGTCTATGTAACCGACATAGACGCGGGTGGAGCTGCGGGCGAAAGCTAGTCTTATATAACAATGTTTATTTCTTTTAATCAATATTTTGATGTAGTCTTCAAACTCTTTAGTATACAATAATATTTTATATCACTTATGTTAACGGTCATTGTTCCCCTACGTATTATGTTACCAACTAACTTTTGCCCTCGGCTACGCCCGGATATTTCGGTTATCGCTGCAAAAGGCAGCCTAAGTCTATAGTCAAGAATCAAAGTACTCCATGCCAAATTTCATTATAATCGGAGCAGTGCCTTAGTCATGAAATTGTAACAGACAGTAATGAACCACTTAAGGATTTATAATATTAGTATGGATGAGATATACTCTATAGAATAGTCAAACCAATACAAACTCAAATTTGACGAATATTTCCAGAGATTTGTAGTAACGAGTAAATAGTAACGTAAAAACTCTAGTACTTTATATAAACCTGATTGTAAGTCTACGAAAACATTCCTCACTTGAACCCACTACGTGCAAGCAAGTAAATTTTGAAGCAACCTTACATATGTATATAGTTACTCTACTCTGCTTGATGGAAAACATAAGTGGAATCTAATAGGGGCCACCACACTCTCTGCGAATGCAGGCAGTAATGCGACCAATACTATGGCGGCTTAGTGAGATGTTTTTTCATATTTCTACCACTCTAAAGCGGTGACCTTGGAGGTCAACCCGTATTGTCTTGTAGACGAAGGGAAAATTTGGGACCAGTAGAACATGCTAAAAGGCGAATGCATAGAGAACTGCTATAGAGGCGACATCTCTTCGCAACTGTCTGCAGTTGTCAGTCAGTCTCTGGGCTCAAGTAAATCAAACAAAGAATTAACTGTTTTGAACTCAAGTTAGTAATAGTAATAATATTTGTAACTTGTTTTACCTCCTGCATGTCATTGTCGATCTGTTGGTCACGGTGTTGGTTGGCAGCATCTACTGCGGTGCGGTGGATAGCGTGAATTTCTTCGGGACTCAGACCCCATGGCAAGTTCATCTGCACTGGGGTGCCGTCCATGGGAATTTTCTGCATCTGGATAGTCTAAAAGAATACCAAGTAGAAAACTAATTTACCTAAATTTAAAACTATTTATTTATTTGTGAAGTGAATTGCAAAGATAGTTAAAAACTGCTTGCTCTTTTCGCAAGATCTCAACCTTTATTTTTGGGGATGTCGAAGATAGCACAAAAGGTTTAAAATGTTCCTAAATGATGCCAAATGTGTCCTTCCGATTTTTTGTGTCTATAATGTTGTTTTCTAACATCCTTTTGATATTACACATAAAGTAATCAATTATAGTAGAAAAATTGCTGAATATGTTCAAGTATGTTTAATTTATAAGTGTTAGTTGACCAAAATATATAACTTTAAGAAACATAAATAGGTATAGCTACCTCAGGCTGTTCAAGTTCCTGTGTAGGGGCAGACTGCGGCACAAACTGATGAAGGACAGTTTGTTGCTGAAATAATATAAACAAGAAGTTTAATCATAATAATACGGTGAAATCTCAGCTTGTATTCTATAAATAGCTGTAGAAGTCTTCTCATAAAACTCATAAAACTATCGTTCATTATGTGCTTCAATGTATCTTTTATGTAATGTAAATCTAGATTTTACTTAATCGATCCTTCGTTATTTACATTTTAAGTAACATAGAATCGAAGTAAAATTTTCATTAAAAATTATTAAAATATGATGTAGTTTGATGATTATAAATAAAAAAACTAAATAAAAATTGAGTAAATAACGTTTTATTACATTTTTATTTTATTTTTTATATCATATTTTTTATTGTGATTAAAAAGTTTATTTTCCATCAACCAGTTGTTTTATATCTTGACTTTCACACAGGATTTTTCAAATTTCTGGGTGCATAATGACATTTTTTGGAAGTTGTTCAAAGTGACAACGGCACAAGTGCTTGACTTCCACTTCTATGATCGTTATGAGTTAAATCCTGAACACCTGAAGTGGAAATTTTCATCCCTAAATAATACTATTAACGTCTTTACTAGTAACCAAACCCACAATATCTGTAAAAAAACCTTAAATGAACCCATATATTGATTTCAAACATTTATAAAATCTTAAATCCTAGTGTAAAATGTGAAAAACGTAGATGTGCCAATATATTACTGGGTGTGCGATATATTTATGTAGTTTGCAAAGTGACTAAAGAAAGTTAACAATGCATGTAGAATTGGACTTTGTGCTAATCTGATAATTTGCTTGTGGGTTCTTCGACCTTAAATTAAAACGCTTCAGTGCTCTTAGAACAAAGTTTTTCCTACAAGATTGGTAAATATAACTAGCTTTTTAATGTATTCCATTCCGTTCCGTTCTGTAAACTAACCACCTTTTGAAATGAATCAAAAGTACGCCACCTTTGCCGTCCTTTCACAAAAGATTTATTTTAAAAGCTTTTATAAATATTTATTCAGAAAATTTTCCTTTCAGGTATAAGCCTAAAACATACTGTGTATTCGTGGTATTTACATGTACCTACTTGTAATGTGAGTGATGCCGGAGATAATCTTCGTTCATATATAAAAATAGAATATTCTATCCATGGGAAACTGATGCCTATATATGTATTAGAAAAAGCTTTGTTTTCATTTCAAAAATATATTCGAACACAAATAAATAAATAGCAAAACTTTTCCATTGCTGGTCATGAAAAATAGAAAAAAAAAAGGAATAATGCTGGACTAAATTATCTGGTCGAATGAAGAAACCTTCACGAACGTTACTAATATTGAAGACTAATAGTTTAATAGTCACGAACGCAGCTTTTAACATGGTGTTGAAACTAATATTATTATGAACCTTTAATAAATAGAGCAAACTTTAGGATTTTAAGCACCATTTCTATAGAAATAACCTACATATAACTATTACTTACATCTTTTTTTCATCTAACATTTAATAATATAATCTAACAACCTACCCAGATATCTTGAGGTGTATTATTGACAACTATAATTAACGAAGCACGTCCGCCCACAATAGTATTACAGGTAAATTAAACTTCCGTATAATAATAAAGCCAATTTACCCTCGTTACCGAACTTGTAAATTGGTTACTAACGGAATATTTTTTGTGTCATCTCTTAAACTTTTTCTACATCAAGCCACTTGATCAAGCAGTTGTGTTACTCGAAGCCAATCTACCAATGCGCTCCGGATCTTGTATCAATAAGAAATGTATTACAAAAAGATATCATTCTCTAACCGTATTTCATACATTTGATGTTGTGTGTAAGATGTCCAAAATATTTATTTATATTTATTATTTATTTATTTTATTTAGTGAAGAAATAGTTTGGCTCTTTACGCTACGCTTATATAGTTCTGTCTGTGAAATGGTTTGTGTGTTTTTGACACCATAATTCATTAAATAGTATCTGACGTTTCATGTTTTGTAGGATAGTTTGGCTTGATTTTTTAACTACCCTAACTGATTCATTTCGTAAAAAATAACTTGATATAATTTCATCATCAGTAGCTTATAATAATCCACCGGTAGGTATATCTGAATCTTTCCTTCGATAACAATATAAGTATTGTTTTTGCGACTTATATCAAAAACCGAGACTACGATGTACGCATCTCAAAGAAGATAATATCACACACAGAATATACGTGTACTGTGTTGTGTACTTATCTCTTGTAGTCTATGAAAGTAGATCGCTCGGTGCGGATTAGTGTGAGACCGTAAAAAATGCATTAAGTACCACGTTCACCTTTAAAGATATTAAGTAAACCAGGTCATGTGCCTGCACTGCATTAAATTACTTGTAATAGTTATATTGGACGTGCTTCGACAAATAAGTTCCATAATAATTCAAGATCGAATTTAGAAAATACTTAATTTACTTTCGACACAATCTTTGACAATAAAGAAAAATCTCAGTTTTGTAATTTAAACTACACAAAAGTGCTTTGAAATTTGTAATAAATGAAAAACTATAAATTTGTTATATTGAATATTAGTCAAAGGTATCAGGATCGAATGATTACCATAAGTGTACAACCAGTCGAACATGCTTTTTGACTTATTATGTACAATATATGTACGTACTATAATTATTGACAACATACTCTAAAAGGTATTGTGAGCGAATAAAATAAAATAAAACATCAAAGTTTTACCTCGTTCTGTTCGGCATTCTGTTGAGGGGGTGGTGGAGGCTGGAAGGGGCTCATGTTCTCTGGCGGTGGTGGCATGTTGTGAGAGGCGGGGATCGCAATCACGCGTTGAACATGGATGCGCATTTCGCGGGGTGCACCCATTTGTTCCTCAGACGAATCCCATGGCATCTGCAACAATACAAGCTTTAAATAATATTTTCAAATGACTTATTTTGTTTATTAGCATAAAAAGAAATTTGATTTAAAAAAAATCAAATAATTTATATTATGTTTCTTAAACTTTGTAACCATTGAAATTTTTTCGTAAATCTATCTATCTACTTATGTAATATTTCGTGTAGGTACCATTTTTCTAACCAGTGTAGAACTAAAACCAAGCAAATCTTGCAACCGCAAAAGGGTTAGGTACATGTAACATCACCGCATGTACCTAATTGGACTTTTCTAGGGTGAGACGTGTGTCCCTCGAGGGTTGTAGAAAATAAAACTGTGATACTGACTATAGTCTTGAACTTACCCTTAGTCTGACTAGAAACATACTGATGGTATTAAGTTGACAAGAATTTGATCAGCACCCATTTATCCCATTGCTGCATTGTAAAAGTAATATCAATCTCCTGAACTAAACACACATTTCTAGTATACATGCTTATTTTCGAAATCGCAGCATTGGAGGGTAAACATTATCCGAGATAGATTGTTACGCCTGCTGAGTTAACCTATATAGTCCTACTTATTATGGAACTCTACGGCATTCTAAATTAATTATATTATACGTGTTTTAATTCTTATATGTGTTTTAATTTAATACCAATCAACCTAATAAATTCTGATGGTGAAGGTCTAAATCAATACGAACTTTGTAAATGAAAATTACAACATAGTAAATTTACTAGAAGGATAATCTTATTGCATTTATTTTAAAAGGACATTTAATATGTTAAGCAATTACAGTAATTCTTGACATTAGGATTTTAATTTTACAATTAATATACTGCAGAATCAGCAGCTTAATGTAGTTTTAGTTTATTAAAATTGACATAAATTAACCTTCGGATATTTAAATAATTTTTGTCTTTAATACTCTATTTCCTATTTTATCAAAGGTAAAATAATAATAACATTCAATCAACACTATTCAGCATAATTTCGTGAAAAGACTTCTGATGAGTTCTTTCACAGGAGGGGGGGCAACTTAATATATCGGAAACGCAGTATTAAAAATAAGCTTTACAATAAATTATTCATCTCAGGTAATACTACAAATGTAATTTAAATAACTAACAAACAAAGGATAATGGAGACTGAATCTTGTTGTTATGAATAATGTATGCAAGTATCATTGCGCAAATGCAGCGGGAACGTCACATGCGCATGTGTGAGATAAATTGAATATTGTCGCGATCAGGAAGCAATGACCGCTAACACCCGAGGACGCGCGTGGACGCACTTAACTGACATGAACACAGCTTTGCAAATTGAAGCCGACGAACTCTGCGTCAAACACAAAACATTTCGACTGTTTGCTTACCGATCTTTCCAAAGAATAAGCTAATTAGCATAAAGCACGTATGTGCGCAAAGAAATTTCTTTATTTACTTTCCTTAAGTTTATTCGCCAAGATTTCGAGTTTATCATGACAGTTACTTATACGATACTTCCGTGCAAGATTAAGTTATTCTTTCATGGATAGGTACTTTATTTAATATATTGAGATCTATCTGTAGTTTTTATCAAGAAAATATATTTAGTTTATATTATATCTCAAAACCTCATAACTGCATGAGAGTAACAATAGAAAAAGTGCAACAACAAAGTATTAGACAACAAAGATTTGCGTACATATTAAATTAGGATAACATGTATTAATATTCTAGTGGTGTAGAGGTTGACGCGGAAAGAAACAAAAACACGGAAGCCATGATGAGCACATATTGTCCATTCATCCTTGGGCGGTTGCTCATCATTACTGTATAACATACAATAGACAACAATGACTACACAGCCCGGAGTAAGAAAGTGACAGACAATAAAGTCCTGAAACTATTATTATATTATAATGAATCAATACCATTAGTTTGGGTGATAGACTAGTTTTAAGGCCTTTTATTTGAACTGTATAGAGATTTAATTAACACGTGCTTGTTAAATATTTTTTGTGATCTCTCTTTCATTTTGATTTGTACTAATGGAACAAAAATGCTATAAAAGAAAGCTATAACGTTACTCGTGATTTACAATAATTACCGAGAGTAACTCCACGGGACTTAGCTAGTTAGTAGTAAATTAATACCGATGGTATTTATTTCGAATGAACAATTAGATATTTTGTAAATTAATTGATGGATTCTTTATAACAAGCTACCTAAAGATCCGTTACAAAAACAAAGCAAATGTGAATTTAATATATTCTGCATAAATGGAACTTAAATTTAAGCCACACTTCCTTCGCTAATTAATTGACATAATAGTTGTAATGTATTTCTATTGCGTGTTCTTCTTTTGACGCATTTCAACATTAATAAAACGATAACAAAGTTAACTTTTATTTTAATATCAGTTCACTATCTGGTCGCAATATCTACAACAACATTATTATAATATCAATATCAGGACAAATTATGTACATACTGCATACACTTTACATTCCTTAACACATACTCTTGATCGGTTTGCATAATGAATAAAGTAGATCAGTTATAATAATCATGAGATTTATACATTCGTCATAGCTGAAATATGTAAATGTGCGAAATAAAAGAAAATCGTAACCTTACAAACAGCCTATTCTGACATTTCTGTCCAGCATTGTGCCCATGGGTGTTTTATTCAAGGATGGGGCAAAATTTAGATAAAGGATTTTAATTTTTATTCTTTAAAATATGAATCGAATGAGGTTAGCTGAGTGAGCTTTAGACTCGCTAAAGTAGACTCTTCTTTTATGGGGTACTGTTTGAGATGCTATAATAAAATTCAACTGAATGAGACAAAATTTAAAACATGCATTAAACGCACACTATGTAAGCAAGCATATTACAAGTTGAGCGATTATATCGCTGATAAAAATGCTTGGCTCAATGCTGGTCCTGCTTCACAAGGACAGGGGCGCATAAATTGATAGCATTAAATGGTATTGTTGAAGCTGCTGAAGATTGTACAACTTTCTTTGCATTGTATAGATTCAATCTCTTTAGTATTATATAATCGCATAGCCCATATTGTGTGAGTACTATGTACTAGGAAGCTATTCAAGCTATCATTCACTGAAAACCTACGTCTTTTCTTGACTTGAATCTGCCCTGGCGGTTGAGAGTATGTCATGCTCACTCAAATGTCACGCTGATGGTGGCGCGTGTGTCGGATCATTTAATTCCCTTCAAAATGGTTGAGTTGAATGGTGCGGATCCATGCGTCATGTTCGTGAACGGGCGCTGTCAGTTGTGACTGGTCATCTCTTAGTTGCCACGGCTTACTTGAATTAATTATTTTAATTTTCAATTGTATTTTTGTTTGTATTTGTATTTTTGTTGTACTATGGACACTTTTAACGTGCACGTCTTGCTTCATCGTTCTCACATAATGTACCATCTCAACATGAATGATGTAACCAAGATTTTGTAAAAAACATTTTGATTTAAAAGAGTGTCCATGGAGTTTCTTGCCCGTTCTTCTCCATAGAGATCTACGCTAGGGAATGGGCAACTACAGTACTTTCACAGTTTTTATGTCTTGTGACTGGGACTGTAGCTACATTTTTGTTTCGACAATTCAAAAGTGCCTGTAACTGGGCCTACTTGAAATAAATGCTTTGATTTTGATTTTGATTTTGGTTATCGAAGCACAAACCCGGTACAGCTTTTACTCCTTCTCAATATTTAACAATTTTCAGTTTATTACTTATTTATCTTAAATTATTTTTTAATTCTAGGTTTAATTTTTTGACCTATAAAACACCAGAATTATAATATTTCCAACTTTAAAATAATTATTATGACTAAATTGGACTATATGCTCTGTACATCAGAGCTTAATCGTATAAAAGGAAATTGAGTCGACTTTTACCTAAATCAATTTCCTTTAATTACCTAGCTTTCAGCAGATATCTTTCAGATATTTGTGTGTCAATAGCAATTTGTAACGTCTGTTAAGTTTTAAGACATCAATTTGTAAATCAAAAGTTGAGCTTCAGCTAATACTGTAAATAGGAAACTTCTACTTTTTAAAGAGTACTGACATTAGGATTCAGTCACAGCTGAGTTCGCCTCTCTTCATAGCATTTAATTTTCATTCCTGGAGACAGGCGTCTCTTTAGAAAAGAGGTTTCGTAAAACGTAAATAATATCATACCATTGTATATAATTTAATATACCATCAACATTAAAGGCACTGCTGGGCTGAACGTCCCCACACTGGCCGAGTGCGGGTTGGGGACTGTAATGTATGTATTCAACGTTATATGTTAAGAATCCATCATATGTTTTCATATTACACAAAACTTCTTCAGATGAACTCCGAATTGTGCATCCATTACGTTACGCTTTAAATAACCGTGAAGTCTCAAACATGATTTAATAAATACAGATAATCGATAATCACGATTCTAGTTTTTCTGTATATTTACAAGATCAGGTTTAAAAAACGAACTTAATAATATATTCTTCTTACAATTTGTTTATCCATGGCATTTAAGGAAGCGACTATGTTATGTAAAATACATCGTTAATTAAATAATCACCTGAGCCGGCTCTATATTCACGGTTCCTGCAAATTAATATAAATAGTAAAATATTATTAAGCTATCAACTTGAAAAAAATGTAAACAATCAATATTACTGATCCCATCAGAACTAACGTTATAATTTATGTTCTTTTTATTAAACCTTTTTTATTTGTTTTCCTGAATTACTTGCATATAATGATTGAGGATTCTTACATACCGTATAAATAATCGTCTACATGCTTATCTAGTAAACAATAGGCTGCTCATAAAAAACACCAAGTTATATTTAAATTGTGACATAACATAAAGGTAAATATTTTCAATTAAGGTAAGGTAATTAACTTCTTGTAGACAGACCAGGCTAATAGGACAGGACTCTTCTATATCAAATCAAAGGCGTGACATCAGAATTCAGGGTATATATTTCTACTGATTTTCATGAATAATGTCGATAATTCAGACTATCACTCTGAAATAGACCTTCAAAGAAAGTATTGTTATGCGTTTTCATTTTGTTAGTGCCATTTACAAACATCTTGGAATCGGCACTAACAACATAAGTTAAAAATCTAATTTAACGATATGTATCTTTATTTAATATGAACTATAAAACCTTTGTTACCGCCTATGAAAACCTATCTGTCAGTACAGTAACAGTAGGTACTTACTTCTTATGTGTTTTTGTTTGACATTATCAATGGCTAAATGGCCATCAACTAAAAAACAAATTGACATTTACAATGTATTCAAACTTACAAGTAAGAACGAAAACAACTGATTTTATATATAATTCAGCATAATTACACATGTACATATGTGAATAGCGAGTATTGTGTATGTATTTACACTATTCTTCTTTAAAAAGAATTAACTAAGTTATTCTCAATAGCTAAGATGATAAAAAATATATACCTAGCCCAATCAATTGGACTCTTCAAAACTAATATTGAGACCCAAAACTTAACGGTTATGCTTAAAGCCGCTGAAAAAGCACATCGTTTAATGGATATCTAAATTATCAATTTAGCCGTAAAATTATAAACTACAGAATATTCTTTGGATTAGGTTGAAAGTAGATTAATTACTTTCTCAAAAATACGTTGTTCACATTTATGATATTGTTGGCCATGTTTGATAAAATCAATACTATTAAAATCTCAGTTTCATGTCGCAATCAATTCATTACCGATTCGAGGTGCTTTGTTTTTTATATCTTTTCGCCTTGGCTACTTCTACTTTCAATATACATTTGACTCTACGTGTACATATGTTAACTTCAGTTCCGTTTCAATAACATATTTCCGTACAATCTACATCCGAAACCTGTTCACTGATTACGCTTAAAAAAGATAGACAAAATTAATGAGATAATAATGCTAACAAGCACACACATGCGCGATAAATGGTTGCCAAGTATTTAATATTGAGGTTTGTAATATTATGCGTAAAGTGTAGAGTAGAACATAACTATTTTAGATTAGGAAGTATTAATAATACCTGTGTTAAGTTTATCTATTTGTGTGATGACAGTTTTACGGCCATTCTTAATTACCAATCTCTTCTTATTTTTATATTTTCAATGTGGTTGATTCCATACTTAACGTGGTTTTATATTCACAATTTTTCTTATTTTAAACCGTTACAGTACAGAATATTTTGATAAATTTGTGTCGTAATAGTCGAAAAAGGGAGCACAGCAAGGGCAGGAAAAATTTGATGTCAACCTATCTGGCTAACATGCTGTAGTAGGCCCAAAACTTATTCTGAAAAGAGGCCTATGTCTTGCAGTGTACTATTAAATACAGTTGATGATGATGAAATACAATGAAAACAAACAACAAAAAAACTGTTTGAATTTCAGCTTCCCTCATAGATATATATAATTTACTAAGACAATGTGATGTCAAGCACACTAATAGGTGCTGAGTGATTATCAACCTATTTACTAACAGTGTAAGAAAGACAGCATAACCTTATGTAATTAAGATATCAGAATTTTTAGAAAAAATTTCACCAGCATTTGAATTTTTATTTCCGATCTTTAGATAATAGCATTATCATGCCATATAAAAACAATAAATATCGACAATTTTGAATATCGAAAGTCTTAATGTGACAAGCGAACCAATAAAATAAACAGGCCAAGCAATAACATTAATTATTTCACTATAAATCCTATTGAAGAAGCATAAAATATTTAAATTTGAATAAAGATTCCATATATACGCATAAATAACATGCACTCTCCACTTTCATTCAGAATTAACGTCGTGGTATCAACAGCAGTGAATCAACTTAAGATTTCTCACACACCGTGGTAAATATATTCTATTTACTGTATGTAAGTATATTTATATTAACATTTGTATTATCTTTAATCATTATTATGTAATCACCGGAGCAAGACTGATCTTGGAAGGTCGACAACTCGTCATGTGCTTCCTGCATGTTTTACAGAGGCAAAGCCCGAAAAACGTCTACACTCATTTACATTCGTATACAATCTCAGTAGTTTGATTCTTAAATGTTCAAATATTACTACTTATAATGAAGAAATAGAAACGATTACTGAATATTTATCTGTGTGAGAGAAGTACAATATTAATAAATAAAAAATAATATTAACTAAGTGCAAAAAATAATCAAATACCAAATTATCACAGTTTCATCTTGAATTAAACTGAAACAGTAAGTTCGTTTTTAATAACTACACTGATTAGAATTTTATTAAGTATGTAATATTCTTTCATAAATGTTGCCATGAGCGAGTAGCTTGTTCAAATTGTCAAATAAACCAAAATCTTCAAATAAGCCAAAACAAATGAAAGTTATAACCAGGCTAATAACATACATAATAATATAATAAATACGAATTATAAAAAAGTAGGGACTATATCTCTAGACTATATCTCTGTAATATAATCTTTTCTTAGCAGTCACAATCTCCAATCAGTAGACCTGTCAATATAGTATCACTACAAAGTATAAAACAAAGTTGATTTCTCTGTCCCTTTGTATGCTTAAATCTTTAAAACTACGCAACGGATTTTGATGCCATTTTCTTTAATAGATAGAGTGATTCAAGAGGAAGGTTTTTATGTATAATACATGCATAATATAGTAGATAATTATTTTAATGTCGTAAATAAACCTATTTTTTTACGGTTACATTGCAAACGCTGACTGTACCCTACGAGATAGATCAAAATAATGTACTACAGTATTGTACATCTTAAAAAGGTCTACAAAAAAGTCCGCAATGGTATTTGTCTATCTCAAGGATAACCCACAATAACCATTTTTTTATTTTTACGAGAAATAATGGCTTATTTACGAAGCGATTTTAAGCAATACGGTATTATTCCTTATCCAATTAAGTACCTTAAATAGATTGTGTATTTAATATAGATTAATATGGCTCTTTACGGTATGTAATTTAAATTAATACTTTTGAAGATATTACAGATTTAAAATGCAGGAACAAAGCGATTGTGGCGTTATCGCCGGCCGGGGCCCCTGTGATAAAAGCTTGACTGAAATTGCAACTTCATTGAAACGGTTATTTTATTTTGTATATAAAATGAAATATTTTGTAAATTTTAACACTGTTTAAAACCAGTTTGGTAGGTAATAATGATTTTCAAAAATGTTATATTTTTGTTTTAAGAATATACTGGACATTCACATATAATACGTATAAGTAACATTAATTAGAATAAATCTTTATAGTAGGCGCATCGTTTTAGTCGATCAGATCATAAGTAAGTATCAGCTTAACAGGTTCGCTATTCATTATTGTGATGTGATTATTTGGATTATCTACACACACTGCACCGATATATTAACTGCAAGTAATTGTGTATTGGTCTCATTAACTGAACAATACCTAATATTTAAAAAACTTATCTATGTACTTATTTAATACTTTTATTACATTATTTTTTTATTTATAAAGCATAACTTAAAAACTTTAAAACGTATTCATGTTCCTAGAATGTAGGTTTGATGCTCTCTCATCGAATATTATATATATTTTGCATATGTATAATTAGGTAATTTACTGTAGTCCTTAGTGCAGTCATCTACAAACCAAACGAGGCTTCAAGGACGTCGAGGTTTCAGAGATTACTAAGGTACACAGACCTAGTTCCCCGGCTACTAGGACCTGAGACAATTTTTCGTCGTTTCGAGTCCGACATCATTAGGTAAGGAAGGAATTCAGCACAGACAGTATTATGCTTTGATATACCTACGGAAATCGAAACCTAGGAGGACGTTAAATTTCCATAAATGAATTCGAAGACCATAAAAGCTTAGCATTAAGTAAGATTGAAACATCATCACTTTAATGCTTAAATATTTTATTATTGTCTTTTTATAATCCTTGAACAAGTCGTGCTTATGTTCGTAAATGTGTAATTTGAGGTTATTATGCTCTACACAGCGTTTAACTCTTAAATATGTAGATATTGTTTCTAAATAACTAATATTGTAGCGTGGTTAGAATTTTGTAAAACAATAATGCAAAAAAGAATTGAAAAAAAAAATTGTCGTAGTTCAATGGGACATTACCGCGTTCGCGCTTTAGTAATGGATGATTTTTTCAAATGTCACATCTGAATTCTGTTCACTGTACCTTCTTAAACCGATTTAGTAGGCTTCAAGTTAATGATCAATGATTGCAACACTTGTCCCCCGTTAATTTTAAAGAACTACTTATCTAATAATTAAATCTTTCCTGATATGAATGAACCTCTGACTTAGGACTTATAACAGTGTAGGATTGTTCTCATATCACACAAAACGAAAATAGTCATATTACTTCAACTATGTAACGGTCTCCTTGCTCCGCTGTGAGCTTCTTTTAACGTTGCTGTTGGTTAATATAAGTAGAACAAGGTTCATGAGCGTTCATAGTCACCGGTGCATCAAATTATACAAATAATTGCATGGAGGTACGCAGTCAGTCGCCTTGCGGTCCGGCAAGCAGGCAATACACCTTCGACCCGCGACCATTAGCCTGCATCTCCGCATCCCACTACCAAGTTCAAGAGCGTCTCGCGTATAACGATCACAAAAAATAAATGAGTACCTACACAAATTGGGCACGAATATCGATCGGTTGTAGGTATATATAAAAATGTGTTGGTCGGTCGCGGCTCATACACTCCACACACACCGCATCATGCACGCGTTCCTCGCGCTTGTCATCGCGCTCGCCGCGCCGGCTCTGTCTTCGCCTCGAGATCGTCTCGGTTACGACAGAGAAATAGAGTCCACCCGTTACAACCAAGTGCCGAAACTTCAGGATTTCATACTCAGTCCGGATTACCTAGCCACACAAAAGAACAAAGCAAAATTAATTACAAAACCGACTCCTGATGATGCAGTCATCGATAATGTGATACTGGAATCCAATGTATTAAGAATAGTGCGCCCAGCAAAGAGGGAGACAAACAGTGAAGTGAGTCCGGAACTGGTGCGGCAACGACGAGGATATAACCTTGAAAACGTAAGAGTGCCAGCTCGGTACCCTTACCTGCCAGTGCCGAGTTATACCCGATTCCGACGATGGGGCTAGTGGCCTGTCCGCACATACTTGTATGCCTTTGTCAAATGTCAAGGCTACACTGATGCTACAAGAGAGCCATAGATTATGCATACGAAGATAAACACCGCGGGCGCAACCCTCGACAATACTCGTACGATACCATAGACTACTTATTAGTTAAGTTATTTAAATGAAGTGGCTGTGATCGAACGCTCAAGCTCAGAATGCCGTTAACGGTTGGGATACAGCGATTGACAGAGTGTTAGATTTAGTATTGAATTGCAAGTGTTATTACAATTGTAGATCTTAAATATTATTAATATACAAGATAAGAAATAAAATATTTTTGATTTTAAAAACCTTGTGGATACCGAAAATTTAATCAAACTGTGAGTAGGACGAGACAAAGTTCAAAATTATATTCCACTTAAAATGACTGTTCTGAAAATGTGTACATAATTAATGAATTTGTAAATGTGATTAATATAAAAAGTTTTTATTTACAAAATATTAATTAGATATCAAAATCATGCCATCGTTGTGCGTCAGATCTAGAAAAATATTTTTACTATTTTGAACCCCTATTTGGCATCGTCGTGTTGTCTATTTAATATAAATGTAACTAACTAAGAACTAAATACGTACTATTTAGTGTAACATGGTCACGATGAATTATATTATATTTTGTTATAATATGTCTCGACTGGAAATTATACTTCATACTTAAAGTCATAAGTACATTACAATAGTTAAAATTAAACTAATCGAACCAACAAAATTTTATCAATGGACTCATGTCACTATTTTGATCTCATAATGTAAAAATCTGTTTTTAGGATTAAGAGACATGTTAAGTGTAAAACATTGAGTGTAAAACATGCTTCTCTTCAATTCAATACATATCTTTTCTACAATACAGCAAACATAATGAAATTAAATGATCGCGTGTAAATATGAACAGTGCATTATTACAGTAATTAGACCCTATCATTCAGTAATGGGGACAATGAAATATAATGTATGCGAGGTTAGAATGTAGTTATTATAATTGGTGTCAGTGAAGCTGTTCTTAAACGCTAGACAAAGCCTTACTGGTTACTTACTGAAGCTATGGTTGAACTGCCACAGTAATGATTGAAACACGAGTTACTCAATACAAGGTGACTGGATATGATTAGCCTTAATACGATTACCTTCAAACATCATTCTAAAATATGTTTTAAAATATAAAATTATTCGATTTGTGGGATATCTCGTTGAAAAAATATGTAAAAAGCAGATGCGTTGGGAAGAATGTAACTATTTTTATCTTACCTATATTACATGAACCTGTCAGACCTGTCGAGATGCCTGTTTGCATTATGCTTTTTATTGCTAGATTGTCAGTAAAAGGTCGATAAATATTTATTTGATGCGATTGTGTCCCTACGCATTGTATGTTTAAATCTGGCTAGAGCAATTATCAACTTAACCTAATATTAAACAAACAACATTAGAACATAATGTAGACATAAAATATTTTTAATATTTGCTGTTCTGTTCTGCTGCTTTGTTGTATATGTGTGTATTGTATTTTACTACATAAGAGTCGTCATAGATTCAAAAAGTATGTATTAAGTGCGTCAGTGTGTGCAAACCAAGTACAGAAATACACCTGCGTTTAGAATATTATAACACTTAATAGATGCTTCAATAACGCTGAATCTTAAACTGCGTATTGAATAATCAACGGAATCATAATAATAAACGTAGTTTACCCGACTACTGATAACGTAATCTATTAAAGTTTAACTCATATTTAAATTTGATGTTAGTTAATTTTCCATAATAAAAATAAACGAGGTTTGTAGTTCGTCGTTTAATGGGTAATCACGCCAAGGTGAGCATTTAAAGTAATATATAAGAACTAAGTGTTTAGGCCATATATTTACTTCCGAATTGCTCACAGCTGGTCTTAAGGCCACACACTCAAAATGCACAAATTATATTTAGTTAGTATTTTTTGTAGTCGGTAGTAGAGCCGGATATAATTTGATACGGTAATAGAATATTGAATGAAAGATATAATCTGTTAAAAGCGTCAAAAAACAACAAAGATCACAGAATACAGAATTCAAATATTTTAAACACTACCTCAAACTTTTGACTAGTCGTAAGTTCAGTTCAACGCATCAAATACACACAATTTTTTTCTCTAACACCGTGATTTGGCTATTTTTTAACAAAGTCTTCCTCAATTGAATCTCATGTTAATTTGGGAAGAGCACATGATTCTCCGTGTGAGGAGAATCATGTGCTCTTCCCAACTGTAAACCTTTCCACGTAGCCTGGCGATGGGCTACCGTCATTCAACGCTTGACTCGCTCAAGCAAAGGTCTACAAAGTAAGGACTTTTATATACTAAAGGAGTTTTATAACTTATATTTCAACACTACTTCTAATAATAATGCGACCAGCAGACAGTCTTAATACCTCAACGAATAAAAATACAGAAAAAAAGTAAGTTTTGTGAGAGAACATTTCAAGATATAAAGCGATTCAGAACATTCTGTAAATTGAAACAGTTCTGGAATGCATTATTTTTACAGTGTTTAAAACTTTGTCAGCAACGAAAATCTTTTTAGTTTAATTAAGTGCCCTTACACGAATGCAGAAGGCAAAAGTTCAAATAATTAAAGAAAATATTCAAAGTCACTTCAAAGACACATACGAGTACAACATTAAAAAGTAAATGTGAAAAAATTGAGTGGATAAATACAGAAAGAAAGTGGGTCTGAGAAAAAAAAAACAAGAAACATTTTACTTTCAAAAGGTACCAGAAAAGAAAGTTGTCAATGAGACTTTTGTGATCACTTTCTTTCATAAACATTAATATTTCGGTATTTGAAAGCCTGTATACAAAGATATCCGTATAAGTAAGTCTTGTCCTATAGATAGATGTACAAGCAATCGTTTTAGATGTTTCGTCTAAATAAAACAAAAGTATAGTTTAAACCTTAGGTACTTCGTAAACGTTTCATTCAACGGGAGGTTCATTACTCTGTATCGACACTTACACTTAGGCAATTGTTCGTCTGTCAAGCTTATAAGGCGTCAGTGTCAAGAACAGTTAACTTTATTTGAAAGGAATGATTTGTCTGCGTGTTGGCCAACTGACATCTTATTATTGTCTTGGGTATCTCAATTTGGTACCGCTATTCACAAGCTGTGCAAACAGTATTTAAGTTTTGCACTCCTTTAAAAAGTAAACCATTGAATTTGAACTCAGACTTTGCTGCACAGTTTGCAGAATGCGCAAGCTATCACCTGAACACACACATTTATTATCTAACCATGTAACATATGTTACACTAACCCATCTACTTTTATTTCAGCAACTACGTCACTTATTTTGTTAATTTATTTTATAAATTATTAATAATCCATTCAAGTATTATTTGATAATTCAAGGGACCAATAACTCCCATGCGCCCTCTAAAAACAAAATCCCGAGGACAGTGGCTGACTGACTGTCTGACTAAAAGTCTATGTACATTGACAATATTTTTTTTATTTATTGTCAATAATATAATTCAATCTCAGTAACGGTTAGATGTGATAATAAGTAAGTAAATTTTGGTAGTTGTTTGACACTCTACTGGTATTAGAATACCAAACTTTAATCCAAACTATAATGTAACATGATTTCCAATAGTTTGTTTCACGTAGATCTCAATCTATTACTTCTGGACCCTTGTAGTTTGAGTTGGAGTTGGCGAGATGTTAACAACAATGGAGCTGTTAATATGTGATCGAAATGTAACTTTAACAGAACCACCATTTTCATAATGGATTTTAATTCAATTTTCGAGCGAAATAGAATTCATTGTAACAATTGCCTACTACTAACAAAAGCATCTACTACTACATGAAATCAAAAAACTAAATGTCTAAACTGTCATCCTGTTGGTGTTAAATAAATTGTTAAACAAAGTTCTTGTGGAAAACCCATTAATATTTTAACAAGTTATTCGATCTCAGATAACAGTCGTAACAACTAACTAAATTAGACGACTGGCATTCAGAGAACACCTAATTGATACAATTTGTAGCCGATCAGTTCCTATCCAATTACGAGACTTTGAATTTCTAATAACATCCAGCGACACAGCCAGCAATAAAATACATATAACTGGTCAAAATATCGTCTGATGATGGGTGTTGTACGTGATCTTGTTAGAGGCGATGCTTCACTGCGGCAATCTAAGTGTTATAAATTTCAAACTACGATAAAAAATAAAGAGCTTTTCATGCCACTGTGCTGATTTATATTTTTTATTACAAAACAACAACAGTTTATTGTATGGTTCACACATAATAAACTCAATTTAAAGGAAGCAAACGTATGACAGACCTTTTAAAGTAGTTGTTCAGAATTCAAAGCATGTCAAAAGTTCCCATTTTAGAGAAAGCTGCTCAAGTAACTCTGTGTGCCCTTACGTAGATAGACGGGAACGTTTGTGTTTAATTAGGCTGATACTTAGTTACATGTATGGATACACTTATCTACTAAATAATGTCCTGGTCTGACATCCAGACTACTGACTAGTACTATAAATTCGAAGTAACATTGTCTCTATTTCTGATGTGGTTTCAGGGCTAAGCCACTGCATTGATTGTATTGAAATTTAGCATGAAGATATTTTTATTCTAAGCTACTCTGTACCGCATTTATCGACAAACACGCAGATGGAGCCGTTCCCAAAACCAGTCACCTGTAAGCATTTAGATTGTACCTTTATGGAACATGATTGTATAAAATAGTACGTTCGAGAATTCCTTAAATAATTATCAAGCAAGAATATACTACTATCACCGCCACCAGACAGGCCATAACACAAACGTATTTCAGTATAACGTACATCCGAAATACCGACAAGGTATGGAACAGGTGTCCAAAATGATATTTCACTTTGTATATTGTGAGCATATTACAATATAATGTGTTATTCAGAATATATGTATAAAACTCATATCAACATTCTATACAAGAACTGCACTATTTATCATTATAAACCAAGAGGTGTACTAAAAAAATTCCATTCCAACTAATTACAAAACTGTCAGAAAAGTTTTGTAGTACAAAATCTCATCTTTCTAACGCCATTCAATGGAACCCGATCGGACTAAAAAATATTGGATTTCTTTTTATTACACCTATTATGGTGTATTAACAAATAGTGCAGTTCTTGTTTAGAATGTTGATGTGATTTTTATATATTCTGTATAACACATAGACAAAAATATACAAAGGTAAATATTATATTTTATTCTACTCAACCGACCTATTCAAGGCCTAATCTAACAAGTTATAGTAGGTACTTATGTACCTAGCGATAGACATAAACTAATCGTATTATTATTCATGATATTAATCATAATATCCGAAGCAATCTTTTATCAAGATGTTGCCCACAGCAAAAATTACTTCGATAAGGAAGTTAGCATTGTACAAAACAAGAAATTGTCTTCGAGGCTGCAAACTATTATTTTATTCAGTAGGTGAAACTCAATTGTTTAGATCAGAGACAAGCTGTCACGAACAATGTTGAGACGCTTCAGCATCAGAGATAAATGTTTTTTTGAATTTCATTACTTAGATATTGTAAGGTAACAAACTGAGTGGATCTTCAGTTGTAATATTGCAAATATAAGTTCAAAAAATATCGTGTCGTGAACATTATTTTAACCTTCATATCAGTTTTATATTAAAACAATACACTACTAATAGTACGTACAAACTGATGAGGAACATACAAACATATTTCGAACGTAAAACATAATAGGTAGTAAACTAAAGGTTTATTTGTTTACCTACTTTTATAGAGTCAACGACCGAATACTTGCAATATAAATTGATATAATTTCATGCTTTACTAATTTCTAAATGATTCAACTTTATATATCTCAAACTTATATTCATTTTAAAGTTGTTGGCCGGACATTATAAGATCAAGTATCCAGAATTAGCATGAAAACAACGTAGAAATGTTAACTTACGATTAAGGGAGCTTCTACTGATCTTACTTTACCGTGCACTTTTGAATATATTACGTACTGCATAAGAATTCGATTCTAACTTAATTGCATTGAAGAAACCTATTGATTAGTATCAACCGACGCGTAGTGTGATACTTAATATGGAAAACCATTCCTTAAAGCTATCTGCAATTTTGCGCGAATTTGGGTTGGCAAAGTTGTGTGCCTAAAGTGCTAAAAAGCATCAAGGTAGGCTCGGGCAACGATAATAGCGCGATCTATCTAGGTGGCTGCCGACAAGATTAGTCCAAATCAGTACAAGACAGAAAGATGTCGAACGAAGAAATTATTTGTCATGCACTGAGATATCAAACGGGAAGATAAAGATTGATTAAAACTGAAGTTTTACAATTCTATTGCTTGTTGTGGTTGGAATGGTTACATTTATTTTCTTGTTTACCTTCCGTAGCCGTGCTCAAACTGTTAATATCTAAATCCTCACTCTCTCTACTCTGATACAATAACACCCACGGTACAAAGGCGCCTGTCAGCACAGATGTCCACAGAACACGTGACTTGAATCGTTTAATCTTAGCAGTATACAGAGAACTGTTTTAAAAAAAAAATTGTTATAGACAACAATAGGTGGGAAAAAATTAGCAATTAATGCACAAATAGAAATATTAGCAAATAATGATTTTAGTTTACAATTAAAAAAAGGAGATGACATAATGCTTCCTTCTCATTCATTCACAGATAGTACAGTGTGTGAGCGAATGAATGACTGTGTCAAGACATACACTGCAGTAACAAAATGCAAATATTTTGTTACATTTAATGAGCATACCACCTAAGTAGGATTGTCATATACGTCCCACAAAAGTTCTTCTAAGATGAACAGGTTACATACAACCTTATAGCCTATAGAACCTACCATTTTTTGTCAATACCTCTATTTCACAAGGATAAAATTAAAATGTAAAACAATAACAGAAGTTGCGTCTATCTCATGGTTCAAGAATTTAATATTTCTGGAGTCATTAATATTAAAAGGAGGAAGGAGTCTATTAAAGCAACAATTTTCTGAGCAATTAAAATAATTTTCGTAAATCTTAACACCGTTAATTCTCAAATAATAATCTTCTTGTCAAAAATATACTTTTTGTGAAAAATAATATATCTTTTATATTCTCATAGTCTCAATAGCTGTCGTAATTATAAGACTATCTAAAAACTCATGTTCTTAAACTTCTTCGTATTAAATTTCCTTAAAGCATCAAGTTAAAATAATAATGGCTATAAAATAAAGTCTTCTATTATCTTTAAATGAAACAAAGTGTTTAGTAATTTTGAGACTAGTAAAACTTTTAAGAGCTTTATAATATAACCAGTGCTTAACTTAACGTAATATGAAGCTCAATCTTTGGTTCCACTTTGCTAAGCTTGAATTATGTAGAGTACACCTAATTATATACATATCTCAAATATGTACATGAATTAATTTATAGTACAAAAAACCACGTACTCAATTGAGAAGGACTGCCTCGCTACAATGACCAGTACTATCTTTTTTGCTTGAAAATATCGTCAAAACCTGTTTCTTGATCTAGTTTTTTTGATTATGTTTTGTTCGATGATACCATTTAACCAATGAAATACTGTCTATTTGTACTATTTCACATTATAAATATGATAAAAAGCTACTGAGTCTAGAACTACTGGACTGAAAGGAATAATATTATTTTAGTTCTAACGAATGGGTACCTAAACATTTATCGAGAAAGGCTACAAATACACATTCGGCTACAACCGAGCCATTGAGCAAGTAAGGCTACATGCTATAATGTAACATAAAGCTCCGGATACACTATGATTGCGATTAACTGAGCATCAATGAAAATGTTGGAAAGCATAGAGAATGAATGTATTCCTTTTGGAGAAGACAGAGTCACAGATGGAGTTGTGGAGGTCAGCATGTTTAACATATAAGGTGATAGAAACCTTTACTAAATTGAGAGATTATAGATTATAACCTTAGATAACGCACAACTGACATAAAACAACTCATGTTCATTGTAAAATCTTTCTATAGACGAAAACTTATTTCTTTACACATATTGGCTTTAAATATTGTTCTTCGAATAATGGAACCTAGTTTAGATATAGTTTCTTTACATATTTCTGTATAAGAAAATTTCAACAAAGTAAACAGGAAAACGATTATACGAAAACAGTAGTGGGAATAAAGAAAAACGTTTGTGTTCCAACAGGCACTGGTTTCTAGAATATTCTCTCGGGAACAATGTTGCCCGACCTGTAATATATAAAACCAATACGATTTTATTTTCTCAAACAAAATATGAATTCTTCGCAACGTGTGAATAATGTTTTATATGATGTTATTCGAAAATATCAAATAGGCAAAGAATAATACCAGTTTTTTTTAAGAGTCAATTACAAGTCTGCTTATATTTGTACACTAAATAAAAATAGTAAAGTGAACACAAAAATAGGAAATTATAAAAACATAACATAATTGAATAAACAAAAATTATCTTGTATTGCAATCTAAACTAACTTATTTGAAAGTTGTGATACATTTATCTTTTATCATCTTTCGAGTCTCCAGGGTGAAGGATCGAAGCCGCCTGCACTCAGATAGTTCGGCGAAGCTCTACCACCATGCACTCCGTCAAGGCATTCCCTTTACCTTGACACTGCCGACTGTCACTGAGATATATATCAAATTATTTCATCTGATATAAACACATTTATACCAATGCTGATAAAGTAAACAGTTTTGCTTATATCTGACTAGCTTCAATTTTCAAAACTGAAACGAGTCCATGTATTCAACTTTCTTCTCAACTATTTTTGTAACCTCACTTCTGAAACTTAACTATTTATCTAAAAAGGAAAATAAAGTAGAATTTCTAGGAATGTTTGTAGACAGCTAATTTATAACATTTGTTGGATCCATTACAACCTTCCGCAATATATAAAACTGTCACACCGGAATGACAACACCAGAAGAGTGATTAAAAAAAACAACGATCATGTGTCTAAAACGTACTTCGTATATAACAATAAGAACTGATAAAGTAGCATTTTGGATAATAACACCGTTATCTAAATTATTATTTTCTTCTAATGTAATAATTTTTATAGCATCATATTCCCGAGATAATAAACACAATTTTCCCCTGACCATGTGTGGTCCTACGCCACGATGAAGCAATTTTATTGTGTTTTATAATTTTTATACGCACTTTTGTTTTTATTCGACAATTATAAACAAAATGGCGAAACAAGTTTGATTGAAAACCGGTATATTTATGATTGCATAAGTCCATGCACGATGCAGTCAACGTAGGGGCCAATGACCGAATCGTTCAGATTTTTTGCAATTTTTACGTTGGACGTACGCTTTTAGTTTTTGAAAATGGACGTGTATTTGACAGCATGGAGGCGTGCTAAAAGCTTTTAGACTATCGATCGAATTAATGCAGTGTCGTGGGATCAGACTTTACATTTTATATTAATAGGTTTATGAAAGTAAAATATATTTTTCATTATGGTTTGCGCTTTGTTGGTATAAACAAACCGATCTAATTGGCTTAGAATCCTTAAACAAGAGAAATAAGCAACCATGGGCATTTCTTATTGCATGATATGTTAAAAAAACATCTTCACACAGTAATGGTGTAGCCAAAACGCCGGAATTACATAATAACTGTCGAACTTCCAAATTACTATTAAAAATGTATATTATGTAGGTATATGTCGCATTATGGTTCTGAGCAATGAAAGATATGCGTAAATCTTATTCATGATATTAAATCAGTAATATCCATATAGAAAGTATAGCGCCTGTAACATTAAAAAGTCGTAGAAAATTCTTTAACTCAGCTTACCCTACCAATAAACTAAAGTAATAATGTACAAAAGTAACTAGTTACTAAAGTAATTAGTTACTAAAGTAACTAAAAACAACAAATGGTCACTTCAACACCAAAAATGAGCAAAATGTTGCGGTTATTAGACATCGGACAATTAAGTTAAGTGGGTAATAAACGCTTAATCAAGTAGGAAGGCTGTGTCTTTGTTTGAAGCTACGTTTCCTCTTTACAGATTAACACAAAGGTTTATCTCAACAATAATATTATAACTATTCTCTACTTTGTCGCAAAATTTTACACATGGGAATAAAGTAGAGGTTGCTATTTGCAGTAACCTTAGTAAAGGTAAAATGTTTTGAAGGCTTTGTTTTCGGTGAGTGTAGTAATAATAATAAGTTTTTGACATATTGTTTTATCCTCGAGCTAAAAGAATAAAACTTTGATTTGAATACCACATAAAAAATAAGTTATGACTGTTCACTTTTGTTCTGCTGATACGTACTGACAATGAGACACTCACAAGTTCACTGCGCTAAATAAGAAACCGTTAATTTCAACACCTACATGTTAACGAAATACAAAACCTCAGAGCGAAAATATCAAGTATATCTGAAAGGGTTTCGTACAATGTTTTTATACCTTATATTGTAATACACAATGGGTATCAGCTATAAGACCACATCTTAGTGCATGTGAATAGTAGTAAGTAACTTATAAAAAGATTATTCTAACAAATTAGTGTGTTACGCGAACATTCTGATAAACATAACAGTAATGGATTAACTGTTAGACTTTCGATACTTTTACACATAGTAATGAATTACCTACCACGACTTATATTGGAAGGTTTCATCAAAGTGAGTCTTCTCCTTTGATAATATAATCGTATATATATGTAAGTATAAGCAAGGAATGTAGGGAAAGCATGAGCAGAATTCAAGAGTTGTGTTCACCGTCCTTATTGTGAATGTGGAGAATGCAGCAATCTTTTTAAAATGATAAAACCATCAAACTTTAACTTAAACTTAAATACGTATAGCAATTAAACGTTGCTATTTATATGTTTCACTTCAACTAGTTACAACCAACCCTTGCATAATGCAAATATAGAATTGCATGTCTGCATTTTCGAATAAACTTTCTCAAAAAGAAAACATTTTCACATTTGCTTTGTCTATATGCATACTAAAAGCACCGAGTAAAATTTCACCACAACTGTCATTAAATTCTACTTTCACAAAACGGTGATAAAAGACAACGTTCATATATCACCGAGTTGGGCTTTGCTACCCACACAATAACACATATATGTTCTGGCTTTATATAAATCTTGCTCACCTACATTTCAGTATAACGTTATCAGATAAGAAGATATTGTTGGTGCGTCTACTTTGTTGACGATATCTATTGTGGAGGGGTTGAAAGCGAGCGGAACACGCAAGGACTTCTTTACTCAATGGAAACTACTGAAACGGCAAAGGTTAACATACACTGACGTGCAATTCATACAATCCAGTTTGAATTATTTGAATATTTGCTGATTAATATTACATGTGAGTGGCATCGACGTAACATTCTGCATTTAAGAGCGCGCATAAAGCTAAATCGCCTATCTTATATTTGATTTTACATGAAAAGTTCCAAATTGTTGTTAAAATAAAAATCAGCGTGAGTAACTACATTATACTTTCAAGGACTTAATGTGAACAAAAACATAAACTAATACACTTTCTTCGATAAAAAAAAATCACGAAGTAACCTCTAATTTTCTTATTTTTTCGTTTTATATTCAATATGGCAATGATTATTATGATAAAAAAAATATTATTCATTGTAATTGTGCATGACCAAGGAACGTGCTTATGCATTTCTTAAAATTACTTTTAATTTTGGATTTATTGGGATAAAACACTTTTGGCGCTTACTACGCTATTATTCCGCGGAAGATTTCATGTTCCGTCGCATGTTGCGGGAGCTTCAAGCATATTTCTATTTCACAAATCAGTCACACACGCTCTGTTGAGACGAGTGGACTGCGCTCAACTTTTTGAATCGCTGTCTTAATTGATCGCGTGGTTTGAAATAAATCGTAAGAAAAACAATTCGTTAAAATGGGAAACAAGAGAAGATTATTGAAGACTTCCGACACGACAACTAAAGAAGTTACAAGAAGAAAAGATGAATATTTTTTTCCCAATTGAATATGAAACTTATGACTTTAAATAAAAGTTGAAAATCGATCAAAAAAAAATTGAATGATTGTGTTACTGGCCACCGTACCTATGTTTTATGTGTAAAAAATAAATCAAAACATTATTCATTTGTGAAATTTAATGCATGCAATTTTAGATTTTATTGCAACATGCATAGGGTCTAAATTAGTTTCTCACTCCGTAGACAATTTTGTGATCACTTACCAGTAGTAATGAGATCTTTAAAGGTCTGGATAAGTTACAGAAAAATACTATGGATCTTACTAGAATTGTATAAAAATAAATGGCAAAATAATATATCTACTGCCGCGCTTTATTTTATGCTCGAGTAGTAATACTAATACCTACGCGTGTCGTGTAGTATAAATAGTATACGCAAAATAAAAAGATGCTTTTAGTAGATATCTTAGTGTTTATTCTATGCTAATTACTATTTCTCATTCTTATAAATCTGAAATATAGTGCATTGCTTGCAGATTACAGGAAAACCTATAAGAATTCTATCAATTGAAAATAAGGTTCATTTTCAGGGGACAATTTAGGAAATAAAAAAAAGTTTCGCAAATCTTACTATTGTCATAAATGAAAGGCCTTGTTATGAGGATTTCATATATATTTTTGTTATTATTGTAAGATAGGTAGTTTTGAATTTATTAATATAAATGGAATTCATTCTTTTTGTATTTTTTTGGAATTTTTCATGCTCGCTTATTAAATTATTTAATATAATAATATGAAAGAAAAATTTGACTGCAGGCAGAATTCAAACCTGCGTCTTCCGGCTAGACGCCACACGCTATGGCCACTGATCTTTAGCGTGATGTTAGGTACATAGCCTATAGCCTTCGACGATAAATGGGCTATCTATCTAAAATAATTAAAAAAAATCGATCTAGTAGTTCCTGAGATTAGCGTGTTCAACTCAACAAACTCTTTAGCTTTATACTCATATTTTATTACTCACTTTTAGAGAACTGGAAGAGATCGCCATGAGGGATAAGACCGCCTATTGTTGTACATAGTTTGTAACACAATTGTTTCTGTTTTTCTTTCTTGTATGATTTGTGTATATACTTAAAGACAATAAATAAATATATTTATGTATTATTCGCGTACACACAATAATCAGATGAAATAATCATCAGATTATTTTGCGTTTACTACTATAGAAATACGCGTCGACAGAGTGCAGCTGAGTGCAGCAGAGCAGCGAAGTACTTGTCTTTTGGCGCCAAACTGCGCTGAGATCGCTGTCGACGTAAGGGGCGGGTGCGGGGCGCGCGGGTGAAATCTAAAATTTTGCTGGCTTTATGCGCGCTCTTAAGCTGCATTGTTCAAGTTTTCAAAAGGATTAATTTATATCGAAACGTAGCTTATAATAGCGCGTAGCGACTAATCACATTGTATTAATCGTGTGTTTGTGGCCATCAAACGTCATACGTAAGTCGATTGTACTCTTATTCTGATTTTTAGTGCAAGTGTGCCTTTGCCTTTATATAGCATGGTTTATACTTTGTATTTTTGTATTTTCTTTTCTGAGCTAAGTGCTTTCATAAAAGAAAAATACAACTATTTGCAGCGAACATCTACACTGCAAAGGTAATCATGTTGTAAGTTGTGACTAGTTGTTCAAGTTCTACAATATGTTCATGAAGATCATTCGAACCGAGACCTTATTGCTGTTTGTATTTACACACCTATACGTTACGTGTAATATACACTATTAATGTAAATTAGCTCTACGATATTTCGTTCGTAGATCCGAGTGTTGATGCTTTTGGTATTATGTACTATTTATTTATTGAAATAATATTGATGATTATATTATAAACTAATAAATGTGATGAAAACATAAAACTTAAATGTGTATTTCCTTTTACTTTTTGAGACTTGAGCATACTGTGCCTCGCTTTATTCATAAAAGTAATAAACTAAAAAAACAGCGGCATTTTTGATCTAGTCTTCTCCATTATTTATTTTAAATTTAGTGTTGTAGAATGTAAATAAACAAAGTAACGAAACGTGTAATTGTTACTTTATTTAATACTAGTAGATCCCGCAGTTTCACCTGCATTTTAGTCACAGCCGGGTTCTTCATTCGTTGTCGTAAACAATACTATGCTAAACTCGATTTTATTCATATTCTTCCTAAATTTTTCAAAATCTATAGGTTTTTTACTATTCGAAATGGAGCCGTTCTTGAGTTATAAATAGTGTTACTAACATGTCTTTTGTTTTGTATGAAAAGAGATGTCCAAACAAATGGAAAAATATCATTTTAAACTACTTTAGAAAACATCAAAAACAATACACTGTAGTTAGGCAAAGAAAGGATCGTCTTGAAGAAGAATGATGCCACACCTTACAATTTCAATTAGTGCGCCAGACTTACAATTTTAAATTTTATTTTGTTCAGAGTTCATCGGCACTAAAATGTAAAAGGTTTTCTCAATATAAAGTGCTTTTTTCACCGTGTATGTAGGGGAATGGAAGATATGTACACAGCAATAACTGTAAGTAGTATTTCTTTTTTACATAGCTTTACTATATTTTTGATAAGAACCAGACAGGTATTTTCTTATGGAAAATTAATTTTACAAGCCGTCTGACTCTGAGTACTAGTTTGTAGGTGATAATACCTATTATTCCAAAGACATTCGATTAGTTTATGTTCGATAACTGTTTATGTAAAGTTGAAACTTGTCAGTAAAATAAACGTAGGCGAAATTAAGCCAATTTCTCATTGAAGTAATGTATTTCTACTATAATTTCTACTATAATTTTGCACGATCTGGAATATTTTTGTAAGGTGGCAACACCAGTTAGTAGTTAATGTAGTTATAATGTAGCAATAATAAAAGTGGATTCGTCCCTTTTTCTGTTCGAGACACCACGGTGGCCGTTTCATTTAAACTCCTCACCACAAACACAGTAACCCTATCAAGCCACGAAGCAGGAGAGAAGCTCAATCAAGTACAGTATTAGTAAATATTTATAAGATGTAAAGAGAAACAATTTATTCATACGTAATTAAAAAAAAACTTTATTATTTACGGCATTGGAAGCTCTAACAATGAATCAATCAAATTAAATCGGATCAGTAACTTCTGAAATTAGCGGTTCAAGCAAACAAAGAAACAAACTTTTCCAATCTTATGAAGATAACAAGAAAAAGTGTTGAGATTACCAATTTAAAATAGTTATAAATCAAGAGCTATATTTCGAGATCATCTTCTCAGGAAAAAACTATTCTTGATTCCATTTTAAAATTTCCACAACTACAGAAATATAGTCTTCCTTACGATGAGTATTTGCTATTGTTAAAATTACAGGCACCTAAATTTCGTTCAATTTCTACCTTCCTCATTAGCCATTATTATCATTAGTGAAATATAATTCTATTTCCTTTTACAAATAGGTTTTCGAAAAGGATTTTTAAGAATAGGTTTCGCATTACAACTGATTGTGTTCATCTTGTGATCTCAAGTTAAATTCCATTTCAATTTGAAGAATCTTTCCACCTCACTAAAACGGATGATAATTTTCAAATTACACTTATTAATTTTTATACCAGTATGAGTGATATTACACTAATATAATATATTCAATATAATAATAAATGTGGCAATGTGTAATAAATATTGTTTCAGTACTCTGAGACCCTTTTATATTTATTAGGTACCTTTTACCTATTTATAGCATTTAATCTCTTATAGGAACGCGCACCCTTATGAGTGTGTTCTTCCAGTTATCGGTTAATTAATTTACTGTTACGTCATAATATAGGGGTAACTCATGTGTATGTATAGCCCAAACTAAAAACATACAGAATTCCGCTCTCATATAGGGTATGGCTCTTTGATGTGAAAACCGTCAATATGAGCAATTAAAAAATTGTAATTAGTAATATCGAGAATAGGGAGTTAAAGCTGTTGGTCCTACCATTACAATAACTCATTAATGCTTACTTTTGTTCTAAATATTAAAGAAATTACACGAAATTACATTCATTTACTTAAACTCAGAGTTAGGAACTAGAAGAATAAACTCAGACTAGAAATACAATCTTCAAAAACTACAACAATTGTCGACTGTTTTGACAGAATTACTTGAGAAAATTTATTCTATACTAAGTTTCAAGAGTCTTTTCAGACAGTACCAAGACTTCGATTTGAATTTCAATTACATATTTTAGAAGATCACAGTTCATAGACTGTTCGATGCGAAACTTGATTGTAAACAGATTTTGACGAGAAAATTCTCAAAGTAACTAAAAATACACCTGATAAACAATAAAAAAGGAAAAGTTCTTAAAGAATTGATGGGATCTATCCATTAAACTTCAATTTTATTCTGTAACTGAGAACGTGGGCTGTATCAGCTGTTACGATTCTCGTTCAAGGCTTATTTACATAGCTACCTCATTAATTCATTGAAAGCCTCAGATCCAATGTACTCTGCTATTCGACCTACACCTACACATTTTTAGTTGTATTTATAAAGCGATATAAACACAACGAAAGAAACTCAGAGAAACTTATTTGCATAAATTAATAAAATTGTCTTAAAAATAATAATGAAAATTCTGAATTACATTTACCAAATTACAATACGATATGTTAACGAGAAACATATTTTCGATCATTGATTAATAATGGAGACCTAGGAAATATTTTTTTTTTCCTTTCCTTTGAGGCAGAGACATCTCTCTAGTTTCTAAACACATTTTACAATAACAGTTAAATCTCTTTTTTTATCGTGCATATCCGCTCTCTCTAATTATTTCTGAAATATCTTTAATTAAAAAAAAAATAGTTATTCCGCAGTTTTTGCAATCCAAATGTCATTGAACTTAGTTCAACTCCAATCGCCAAAATAAACAATGCACACTTTCTTTATTCGTACTAGCAGTTAGGTTATACCTTAGCTAACTATTAGTAAGTTGTGCTTCTTAAAAGCGCTTTAAATTTATGGCTAGACAACTGAAATATTATATTTAAATTTCAATGAATCCTGGAAAAGGTACTAAAGAATTATTTGATAAAGCAATACTACTGATCAAAATAAATTTATGATTTATGAGATAAGATACCAAAAACTAATTCTTTTAGATATAAATTATTATTGAAAAGACAACTCCCGCATTATGAATAGTCCCTTTACGGGACTTTACAAACATACAAGAAACGGACACAAAGGACCAGAGGATCCAGACTCAGAATAGCAACCCACAACACTTGGCATAGTAGGAAGCGGCGTGGCGACCACTTAAGCCACTAGGCGATGTAAGTCTATATGGCAATCTTCCTGTTTTAAGCTGAGACGCTTAAAAACAAATTAATTAACCTACATAAACAAACGCTCACACCCAAAACATCAATAGATATTGTTCTATAGAATAAGTTTAATGGAGTTTCATGGAACAACAAACAAACTATACTGAGAATTAAACCGATAGTTTATATATATACTGGTATATGTACCATATGCTGTGGTATTTCACTTTGAAATGCCCGACATTTTGACCTGATTAAAATGTTAAATTAACAGTTATAATGAGTAGGTACACACTACATTATACGGTTTTATAGAACGGATTATCACAATTCTAATAATCGCAATAATTTATTGGAAATGGATAAGTTACAAGCTATATGTGTAATCAAATTCACACGAAATTTAGACACAAATACAATACTTTCTAACATATAATATGATACTATTACATTGAAATATTCTGTGACTATTTTGGTCACACACCTGCTACAGTAATATATTCCTCTATCTTTTCTTTTTGTTATTAATGATATAGTATGTTTTAAAAGTTGGAAATGGAAGATAAAATATGTGTATTTACATCTTGTTGAATATGCGCTTTCAACGGGCAATACTTTCACACATTTTTAACAACACTAAACCGTGAGAATTTATAAATTTATGAATATTTTTTATTGATAGTTATTATCTTTTTGTTCTGAAATTACAATATGTTATAAAACAAATTACACAAATATAATAACAAAAATAATTATAAAACTAAACAAACACGCTTTTAAACAAAAAGTAGAAAATAATTTTAATGTAAAAAGCGTGGGTTGACGTTATTGAAATATTTTCAGAAAGCACCCCACGCGTTGTTATATTAATTTTTTTTTCTACTTTTTAGTTTAAAAGCGTGTTGGTTTAGTTATTTAATTATTTTTTTTTAGAAAGAGTAAAAATAGTCGTTTTTCGAGGCATTAAGCAGACTATACTTAAAGCTCCAAGTACAACCATTGTCTGTCGAGTCGAGATAGATTCACTATGAGTTATACCTACTACAGCATCAGACACTACAGCACAAACTACTTTTTTATTGTATATGCAAAAAGTATAATAAATTAATAATGCGAATTTAGAACTGGTTAAACTTGTTATTGTTAGTATACTACAAAAAGTTATTATTTAATTATGAGCAATGACTTTTTTTTCTACAATTTATATTAACTTAATGTAATAACATCAACAGCCTTCAATAATCAACTCCTGAACGTAGGTCTCTGTCTAGGAAGAAAGTATTGGCCTACAAGTCGAGAGACCCAATGATGGGTTACCATAGTGCATTATCTGTATTTTCAATAAGAATGGTAACACTACTTTTGGATTTTACTCATGCTTCAGGCACAGTAGAGTCACTTTAGGTTTTGTACACGGTTTTTATTAAATTTTCTTTCTCTTTGCTGCTCCCCTTAGTATCCCTTAGTCAAGTCTTACAATACTCATGGTATGAAAAGAAATTAACCTAACAGCGATTACTTAAATCGCAATAAAATAGGACTTCGGTTACACAAAGTAAGGCAATACAAAGTGACGTTTAGGCAATACAAAGTTCAGATGTCAGACACTTCGAATGTTATTTAAAAATAATTTATTATTTCTTACTCTGTGATATAAATATGCACGTAGGTGCGACGTGGGAAGGGTTGTACTTGGTCTGCATATTGGAAAATTGCGCGCCGACTTCATTAGATTGGATAATCTCATCGCCCACCATCTAATCATCCTGTTATCGCGTTACTCGTTTTAATTTGTCTCTCTTTATACTTATATGGAAATGATTTCCATGTTAAAGAAATATATTGCAGTGAGATATTTAAAACTTACAATTCACTAAGTAGTAAAAGCTTTCATGGAATACTTTTAAAAAAAATACTAGCCCAGTCTTCCCAATCGTCTTTAAATTAAAACTTAAAACCATTGAAACTGAAACTAAAAACTAAAACTAAATTAAAATTTGCATTGGAGTTACTTCGATTCTTGAGGAACAACATAGGCAATTTTTTACCGCGATAACCGACACACACGGGCGGTACATTTACAACGATCTCTGCTAAAACATTCCTTGAACCTTGACTTTTTAATTTCATCATCATCATCATCCTATCGCAGTCCACTGCTGGACATAGGCCTCTCCTTTTTAATTTACTTAGACTTCTTGAACAATTAATTAAAATAAATATTTAATAATACATATCCGTGTGGTGTCGGATTAAGAATACAAGGGTGGTGCCACACCCCTATTTATTACATGGGTGTCGTAAGAGGTGACTAAAGGAGCAAAATAAGCAGCTAACATCACTGCCAAGAGAAGGAAAACTTGAAACAAACCCTTAACCAACCCGCGTGGCCAGCGTGGTATAGTAGGCCAAAACCTCCTTTCACATGAGAGGCTTATGTCCAGCAGTGGACTGTTAAAGGTTGTTGATGATGATAATGATGATGACATATTTTGGACATCTTACGCACAACGTCATCTAGTCCCAAACTAAGCAGAGCTTGTATAATGGGTACTAAGCAACTGATATAAATACATAAACATATTACATTTTTTTTGTAAATACATACATATTATATAAATACATATGTTTATGTATTTATATCAGTGGTCTAGTACCCATCATACAAGCTCTGCTTAGTTTGGGACTAAATAGCGTTGTGTCTAAGATCCGAACTTTAATATTTATTTCATTATTATTACTGCACTGCATATTAATGGCAGCAGGGTGTTTTTTCTGTTATTGATTTTTATATTACTAATATCATATCGATGTCTATGTCATAAGTAGAGAGGATTTTGTATTGCGATCATATATATATTTTATGACGATAGTAAGACTCAAAAATATATATGTACATGTAAATATAGGTAATGTCAGTATTAGGATTTTGTATGTTAACGTAAGGGCTGTGCGGTTTTGGCGTCCTGTGATAGGCTTGCGGTGGCCGTACGTTTCAGATACAGAAATTTACAAAAGGCTGTATAAACACGTCTATATAAACTATAGACGTGTTTATACAGCCTTTTGTAAATTTCACAGCCTTTGAAAGCTTCAATGCACAGACTTAAAATTTAATAAATTAAAATAACAGTAATTTACAATATTAAATAAAAGAATATTTACATACAAGCGTAAATCCCCGTATCACCGCTTACTGGTAGCGTTCCCAAAAGACTGGCAAGTGAAATAATAATAATAAAATAAATCTTTGGAAAGAATCTTCTCATCTTGAGTCATCATTAAACTTGACGTGTAATAAACAATGATAGTTATGTGTGTTCGCGTAATTTAGATAAAGTACCTATGTATGATGGCGTCACGATGTCATGACGTCTGTTGTTTACAAATGAATGAACCCTAATGGCGGTCCGTGACTCATAAAAGGCTATGGAAGTAACGCGAAGTTAAGTCTTTGCCTCTGATTATTTTGTGCTATCCTTTGTTTAGAAATTAAATTTGACAAAAATCGAAAATATCGTCCCCGTAGTGGGAAAATTAAATAACTCTGATTTTGTGGTTCTGAGATAAACGCGATTTAGTGTTTTGAGATTTTTTTTAAGTTAAGGTAAAATTCAACAACTCATGTTATTTACATTATTAGACATTTAACTTATCATTGACCACAGAAATTGATATATTTCCTTTCAAAAATAGTGTTACTCTGAAGGTATTTATTATTTCATCTGTCCGACAGAAATGGCTATATTTTTGGAACGGAATACAATACGTAAAATGCCTGTAAGGCTCAAATATGCGACATGTTTTAGGTGTTTCGAAAATAAGGAAAAGTCAATTTCGCCAAAACCGGACGAATTATTTAATTTTCCCACGATACGGACTTATTTAATTTTTCGGACGATATACACTAATGGACCCGAGAGTATCTAAATTGCGATACCTCAAAAGAATGAGACAGACACTTGAGATATTCAATTTCTAGATGTAAATAAGAGGTGATATTTAATTTCCATCAGATAACCTGACTGTCTGCCCTCTCATAACATTGTTTTTATTCAGTGTTACCCCGAAACTAAATTCGTTTTTTACTTTAATGGTAGTACTCAATAGTATATGCATGGAATCGGTCAGAAACCGCTCAATTTACCAAATTCACTTTAATACAAATAGCTTTATCAGGTAACTTTGTTAAGCAAATATGTTTGCTATCTTAACTTTAATTTAGGTTATCAATTCGGCTTATCAATTGTGTAACACTGATGAATCAGGTTATTTTGGAAGTTTGAACTACGGTAAATAAACAGTAACACTTATATGTATGTATATTCACAACATACATTGATTTATTTAAATAAACTGCCTCGTTGGTCTAGTGGTTAGCGTATGCGACTGCTAATCAAGAGGTCTTGGGTTTAAATCCCGGGTCGGGCCAAAAAGTGTTTTTGGGATTTTCTTAGGAAATTCTTAAAAGCTGGCCGGAGTTTGGAAGTTTGGCGGTGATTCACGCCCGTGCCTCGGAGAGCACGTAAAGCCGTCGGTCCCGGTTGTCATGAACATCTATGGCAATCGTTATTGGGAAGTCAGTGCCCTCAAATATACTGACAACTAGTTCAACTTTCGAATTTCAGTTCTCCCTTAGGGTTGCGGAGGTCTGATGCCAGTCGCTCTTTAGAAAAACTGAAATTCAGGTAAAACCGGTTGAACTAGTAGCTGACCCCAAATAAACTTGGCAATAAAGGCTAGGAGGATGACATTGATCTATTTGTACCGTAGCATATTACATTATACAGGGTGAATTTTTGAGACGGGACAGTAAGGGCAGGTACCTTAACCGTTATAGTTACAGGAAAATGCTTTTAGGAGACTATCCATATTTTTTTAAGATATTCTGAACTGCATATTGGAAAGTACCTATGCTTGTTTGTTACGCTTTAGCGGCTAAACTGCTGTATAAATTTTAATACTTTGATCCTTTTCAAGGATTATGCTACTCTTTACCGCGATAATCGACATACACGTAAGTGGAGCAGTGGGCAAAAACTAGTGTGATAGAACATCACGCTAAGACCAATAGTATCAATAAAAAAGAGATTATTTTTGAGAGACGCAGTTGCATCGGCTAATTGGTTCTAATACGAGTATATTTGTCACTTGTTTGTGAGTACTTAGCGCATTACTAAGTAGTGGCACTTAACACACTACTACTTATACTACTAAGTATATAACAGACACGACACGCAGTCGTGTCTGTTATATATGTCAATAATGGGACAAGTAAATAATACACTTACGCCCTATTTCTTAAAAATAGAAATCATTATGTAACTGAAACGTAGAAACGTCATTTTGGAGCAATTTCCCTCTAGCTCATAATATATTCGTCTTATAAAGCGAGCCATTAATTTGATGACTACTATTATGTTAACTTACCTAGAAAATGGTTCATTTTGTATATTTAATCGACTTGTTTGACACTGATTTTGACTATTATGTCTTTATGAATCTCTACTTCAGTATTTCAGAATTATCTTACATATGTTACGTAGACATATTCATATTTATAACTAACTCACTCATTATCTTCACAAATTTCTTCTGTACTCAATTCCTTAATTATTGTGATTTTATTCTTGATATATATTTAATCATGTTTATGTTTACAATGAAATCCTACAAGTATGCATATAATTGAATGTAACGCTTGTAGTAAATAAAAAATCGGCCAAGTGCGTGTCGGGCCTTGCACAGGAAAGGGTTCCTCAGTGACCGATAATGGTTCGTGGATTTGAAATCGTATCCAATAGATAATTGTTATGTTTACGTATTTATGCGTTACTTTGTATGACGTTTTCCAAGTAAGCGCATTTTACAAGTTAAGCCTCTATAACTCCTGAACTAACAAAGTAATCTAATCTATTATAGTTTTCCTTTAAAGTTCATTAAATGGACCACTATCACGAATTTTCCCAGATTATTTGAGCCAGCCGTTTAACTTTTAGAGGGGGGGGGACGCCCTGTTTTTACAAAAAAATGCCCTTTAAAGTGAAATTTTTCGCAAACGGCTACCTAAATCAAAAAGTTGTCTTAGAAACCCTTTATTGCTTTTAAAAGACCTATCTAATGATATCCCACACGATAGGGTAGCTGCGAGAAAAAAAAGTTATCCCCAATTTACGTGTAGTGGAGGTACCCCAAATAAAAATATTTTTCATAATTTTATTGTAGCACTTTGTTTACGTAATTACAACACATATTCATGCAAAGTTTAATCTTTCTAGCACTTACCGTTTGGACGGTAAATCGAGGACGCCCGTCCTCGATTTACGGACGGACGGAAAGACGGACATGACGAATCTATAAGGGTTCCGAGTCATAAACTTCGGTACCCTAAAAAGCTGCAAGGGCAGCAAAATTATCTAACATAATAAAACCTTCGAATATTAAACGTTTCATTTGATGACATTTTTGACTAGTCTAGCAGTATTTTAAACATGTAAAGTCAAAATAACAACATATTTAAAAATAACTGAAAACCGACACTCACAGTTTCATATACTCAACGATTTATTTTTATAAGATACAGGATGAAAATTTTCGTGATAAGAAGCTATTAATAAAAAATGTACCATCTGTAACATTTCGTCTAATGAAAAAAAACGACTAACTGCGTGACGAGGAAGCATTAACACAGCGTACCCAAACTCTTACGTACAACATGTAACTTTCGTAAGCTTTTTATTAAGTTAAGAAGTTATTGGAAAATATTATGAACTGGAAACCTTCTAAACTCGATATTATTATAAAAAGTGATTTAGAAATCTTGAAAACTTTCTCGCGATATATTTTAGAGATGACGCGAAAAAGGTTACACAGCCACGCAGGCTGTTTAATCTTTTTTATTTCTTAAACGTTGTTGTTGGATAAAGTTCTGTACTTAGTTATACACGTCTCTTGTTTAACTTTTGTTATTAATTATGTAGTCAACAGATTATACCGATCAGTTTTATTCTAATAAAACAAAAATTCCAAACATTTCGTCGAATCATAGTATAAAACTAAGGGCCACCGCAGACTAGCTACTTTTAGCATCGGCGATCGGCAACTAGTCGCTTTTTAGAAGCTAAATACGGCGACCGAACGCTCTACACCGCACACTTAAAAATGCCAAACGCGGAGATTGAGTCGCTTTTTAGAAGCGCGACACATCAGCTGAACGCTACTCTCCGCACACATTCGGATGCCGGTAGCATCGATTTGGCATCTGAGCAGTCGCTAAAACGCGCGTTTCCGATACCGCGATCGAACGCAGGAAGTCGCTAAAACGCGATGCAGCATCGATGCAGCCGCCAAATCGCCGA
This sequence comes from Phragmatobia fuliginosa, assembly GCA_932526445.1. NCBI lineage: Eukaryota > Metazoa > Arthropoda > Insecta > Lepidoptera > Erebidae > Phragmatobia > Phragmatobia fuliginosa. The sequence goes on from OW052071.1 coordinate 11,050,050, forward strand.
TCGCCGATGCTAAAAGTAGCTAGTGTGCGGTGGTACGCGGTGTATTACAGTATTGTACACCTTAAAAAGGTCTACAAAAAAGTCCGCGATGGTATGTGTCTATCTCTTAGGGATAACCAAGAATAATCATTTTTTATTTCTTTCAGTTTACGATAAATAATGGCTTATTTACGAAGCGAATTTAAGCAATACAGAATTATTCCTTATTCAATAAAGTACCTTAAATACATTGTGCAGTTAATATAGATTAATATGGTCTTGAGCAGTATGTAATTTAAATTAATATTTTTGAAGATATTATAGATTTAAAATGCAGGAACAAGGCGATTGTGGCGGTAACGGCCGGGGCCCGTTAGGTAGCGCTGCTGTCGATTTGTCACTATCAGTTAATAACTAAACACAATACTTTAGTAATAATTAATATTCTATTCTATATAAATGAATATAAATGCATATGAATTGAAGGAAGAAAGACTATATATTAAAGACAACTATAAAAGCACTCGTATAAAATTACTTGTCTACATAAGTTCGTTTTAATACAAAAAGCATACGACGCGTATAATTTATTCTAATTATTGAATGTTATTTTTATTTCGTAAGCAAATTTTATAGTAAAATGAAACAGCTGTTGCGTGCACGAGTCAAAATGAAAGAAAATTACATTATCAGAGGGCCTATGGTTGAAATCGAAATTGAAAAAAATATTAATAATGTTGGTGGATGTTCACATCCACCAACATTATTAATATTTTTTGACTGATTTATTAAATAACTAGTTTTGCCTTGACTTCGCCCGCGTGTATGACGGTTATCGCTATAATAACTCCTTTCTCAGGGTATAGGCTATCTGGGTACCAAATTTCATTAAAATTGATTTAGTAGTTGCCAGCCTAACAGCCTAAAGTATTCTTCAGGCTATAAGACTGGCAGTACTGAATGTTGTCATAATAAACGTTTTATAATATAAGTGTCCGCTAGTACAGAAATGCTATTTTACTGACCTGTCATGAATCCGTAATTATATACATATATCAATTAATTAGATACATCGTGGAGATAAATGACAGGTAATTATTTAGATCCTATTATGCTAAACAGGTATGGCCGATACTACTACTAATTTTAAGCGTATGATGATAATATTAAATTGCAATACTGGTATATAGGTATAAATGTAAATGTGTATTTGTTTCTTTCTTTTACCAATTACAAATAGAAGTGTTACAATCGACGTAAACGCGGGCTGACCCCCGGTTAAAAGTTATTAAATAGAAAATACATCAGGATGAGACTATTTAATATTATCTAATCCGGTTCGATCGCAATTGTTCGTAATCTTATTCGTAATTGATTCAAGATTATACTATTACTAAAATCTTAATTTAACTTGTTAAATTAAGATTTATTTAATTTTTATAACATACAACAAGTTGTGTTGTTCTATAATTGCTTCAATTATTTATAATAGTGTTGTTCTTCATGACACGGAAGACAAGGAAGGCATTACAAATAGTCAATTAAAAAGATCTCCACATTAACATTCCGCCGTCGTTTTAACCGCCATGATTTTCAAGCTTCATATTGTACATAGTATCTAGTTACATAATCAAAACACCGTTCAGTTTCTTCGCATAAAATTTATTTTATATTGTAGAAAACCTCGTGGAGTAACGATTAAGGTGTAGCTGAGAAGGTTAACTCATTGCGAAGTTCAACAATCCTAGCCAGGTCAGTCTATGCCCCTTCGGTCCCGGTTGCTATCCAAATATCTACAACATTCGGTACGGACGGGTAGTAGCCCCTAAAAAGTTCAAAACACTCTTTCTACAGAACTCTGACAGTTCTGGAGGACTGGTGCCAGTAGCTCCGACTAAAAAATCGATGTTCAGCGGTATTAGTAAACTTACAGCTGACCTCAACCTAGTTTCGGGAAAATACTCTGAGGAATATGTAGGAATGTAAGTAAACTTCTATACTGTACTCTTAAACGGATGTTCTTTGGAAAAAGAAGTCTACTAAAGCATAGCAATTGAACAGAACAAGCTTAAAAAACTTTATTGCTAATTATTTGTGTGTAAGCTTGAAAATCCAATAGCGCTATTTCTATTTCTTGTATAAGTACGATAAGGACTATTAAAGAATATCCGCTAAATTGTAGAAGCTCAAAAAATTGTTGCCTAATACATTTCTGCAAACTTTGTTTGTATAAAATAATGTTAAAGTTATGTTAAAAGTTTTAATTAGCTTCATAAAACTTGAGCAATATTTTATTTACAAGTCATGTTTTTAAATTTCATTAAATTGTTTTTACGTAACCAATATTTAACCCAAACTTTATCTCTGGTAAAAAAATGTCTTAGTGTTTGACTAGTTTGTCGTGATACGCCATTTCAATTGTAAAATTGTGCAGAATCTTGTGCTCCATCCATCTACTTATATTGATGATACTATGGTAGTTATAAAAACAAGCAGTGACTTGGGCTAAAAACGATAAGTACGTTTAATTTTACATTTTGCGTTCGAAAAAACTAAATACTGTACGGTGCATTTCGTATTTGTCTTGTCTTATTAATGTGACTGAAGTCCGAGTCATAAAGAGCATCTTATTAGATACTTTATCGACTTTTACATTGATATATATGGATATAGAATAAAAACAAATAAGAATAAGAATCCAATAACACCCTAAGAGGTCAGAATTACCGCGTTCCTAATACGTGTCATGGCAGACACTATTTACCGATTCATCTGAAGTATCGAATCAGAACAAACACCAAAACATTCAATAAAAAGTTACTTACGGGTAGCGGGAAGGGCGCCGGGCGGTGCGAGAGGGGTGCGAAGGGTGGCATACGGGGGGCGGTAGACGGTGGAGGTCCGGGGCGTTCAGGCTGGGGCCTCAAAGGCAGCCTCACTGGACCTGTCAGGGGGAACGCGAACACTTGCGACTGCGGCTCTGGGAAGTTCATGGGCCTGAAACAATCAAATAAATTTAATATAACTCGGCACGTGCAAGTACGCTTGTGTGGCATTTTGATAAAAGGTTCTATGAATTTCAGAAAAGTATTGGTATCGTTGGTAACTTGTTAAAATGGTTTATTGTTACCATTTCAACATTATTTTAGTTAACTTTATGAAACTCTAAATACTTTAAATAAAATGTCCGAAATTAAATACCAACGTTCTGTTTTACTTGTACACTCTAATTCGTAACTTGGTAGATAGATAGATTGTTTTTCTCTTAAGATAACTAGCTTTGAAAACAGAATGAAACTTCGATTTGAAAACAGAATCAACTAGATGATGTTGTGTTTAAGATGTCCGAAATATTTATTTACTATTACTTATACCAAAAGGCTAGTACAGTACGAGTTAACGTGTGTACATTAAAGCTATTGACGAAACGCATCAGCGTTTTCATCAATCATCAAGTTACATAAAGACCTCCCCATCAGGGGAGGTCTTTATGTAACTTACTGTCCGTATTGTGTAACGTCTGTGTGTAACTTACATGTACTAATTTAGCTATAGGTCTATTGTATAACACATTATGGCTTGCCGAAATAAAAACTTATTTATTATACTAACAGAACTTTAAACATACAACAACACAATATTTCTAAAAAACTGTTGGTTTTTAGAAATATTGTGTGTTTTGTCTGTGCGTTTCTGCGCACTAATCTTAGAAGTAACTTAATGCGATGTTCATTGTTCACAGCAAATAATTTTAAATGAAATTTAACACAATATATCGGACACAATAAATGTTACTTTAATAAAGACTCTCTCTTATCAGATTTTCGTCAATATGTTTAATGTACAGACATCGACTTGTTACAATTAATAAATATTATAATAATAAATAACTATTTCGGACATCTTACACACAACGTCATCTTGGCCCAAACTAAGCAGAGCTTGTGCTATGGGTACTAAACAACTGATATAAATACATAAACATTTTTTTTAGTAAATTCTTCTTCTTCTTGCGGTGCCTCTCCACTACTGAAGGTTGGCCGTCAGCTCCGCATATCTCTTCTTATCCCTCGCCAGACGAAACAGTTCTTCTACGTTGGCGATCCCGGTCCATTGTCTGACGTTTCGAAGCCAAGACAGTTTCCTTCTTCCGACGCGTCTTTTCCCCTCAATCTTTCCCATCATTATAGTCTGGAGAAGATGGTAACGCTCATGTTTTAATACATGTCCCAGATAGGCTACTTTTCTTCTCTTGATGTTTTTCATGAGTTCTCGGGATTTCTTGACACGTCGAAGTACTTCTGAGGAATGAGTTCCTGACTCTTTGAACCCAGCTTATTCGAAGCATACGCCGGTAGAACCACATTTCTAAGGCCTCTAGTTTTAGGCGCATGTGCTCTTTAATCGTCCATGCCTCACAGCCACACACTTTAGTAAATACATACATGTTATACATAGAAAAACACCCAGAATCCGAAATAAATATTTGTGGACCACACAAATATCTGTTCTGACCCGGGAATCGAACCCGAAACCTCTTGATCAGCAGCCGCATACGCTATTCACTAGACCAGCAAGGCAACAATTTATCAAATACTCCTTCGAATCAAAAGGTTCTTAAGCTAAAGGATGTACGAAACAACAATATATGAACATGATGGGCTGGGTGTGTTGGCAGGCAACAATTAATTGGAGGTTTGATTCGCGACACGCTAATCACTCTTGGTCATCTACCATGACTATGTACCATGTGTACTACACAACCAATTTAAATACATGTATACTTTTTTGTAAATACATTCATTATACATAAAACTTAGAAACCAATATCACATATCGAAACCAGGCCCTTTTTGATCTTCTTTATTTGATAACATTTCATGTAACAGATTGGCAACACGTGAAAAGCTTTTAAGAAAAAGTCGTATTATGTAGGTAGACTGAGTTAGAGATACCTACTTACATATATACAAATATGAAGAGAATGGATCTTTAAGCTCTGAGATTCCGAGGAACAGGAATAATCGGTCCACTCCGTCGCATTTGAATGCGAGAAAAGTGAAATACTCAACAAGAGAATTGAATCCGGCTTGTTGTGGGGTTTTCATACAGAATATAGATACAGTACAAAAAACCTATCAAGGTGTTTTTTGTAATAATGTCTAACTTATTTTGTCAATGAATTCTTTATTTCTTGAAATTTAACTCACTTGTATTGTAACTTTTATTCTGCGCTTATAGCAAATCAGCCTTAGGTAATTGGAAAGTATCACCGAGGGTGACCGGGTGAACGTATGTGGCATGTCATATTATGAGCATCGTCGTAGTAACATAAGATAACAGTAATGAAACGGCTAGGAGCCTTCGGGCGGTATAAAAACATTCAACGGCAAGATTACGTGGCCACAACGTGACCTGCCAATCCCTAACCCGCTCTCAGCCAGCATGGGGACGTATGGCATTAACCCTCTCCTGAGAGGTTACCCGAGCCCAGCAATCGGAAGTTATAAGTTGTTGATATGTACTTTTATTCCACTATTTAATAAACTTAAAACTTTTTTACCTGACCGTGCCGTATACCGTAAGGCAAAACCGTTAGAATTTATTTTTCAAGTTCCACCAAGTGCCCCCAATCGAGAGTGATTAAACACTTTAATAACTAGCTATCATTAGTAAGTGGAAAAAGATTAACATTAACAATTTTATATTCCATCAATGAAATATATTTTAGGCTGTACCTATATCGTGAAATAATATGAAAGATTATTTGACTACATATAGAATTTGTATCGCTAAATGATTAACTGAAATAATTATGACTCTATACAACTATTTATATTTACCTACAATTCCAATCATCACATGTATAACATGTATAACATTTAACATTTCTTAATATAAACTTAACATTATCATCAGTATATCGCAGGCTATCGTTGGACATGGGCCTCTCCTTGCACGCCACTTTAACGGATTTTGGTGAGAAGATCATATGCAAAACTAACATAGCCAGCGAAAACATAATTCGAATAATTGTCAGCCTTTGAACACTGGCAATAGAATATATTGACATAAACTTAATCTGCAGTTGTTGCGTTCTTATCAAAAAGCTTGCCAACCCTGATATAGCCACCATGCTGCATTGTGCTCATATGCAATGAAGATGGTGACATCCGCTCTTGAATGTTACTCATACTTTCCTTCAGAAAAGTCTTTTTGATAACTATTACAGTTAAAGTTGTTTTTAATACTAAATGTTCTATACGCTTTTAAGTTTAAACAGTTCTGAAAACAGACAACCCTAAATTATAACTAAGAAACCTATTTCTAAACCTCGCAAAGGTGTTGGATATAATAAGTCAGAATATAAATCAAAACTTGGCATCCATTTACATAATTTGGGTTGGCTCGATTATTAACTTCAGTCGTTTACAAGACAGTCAACAACCTAATTGTGCTTGATTGATGGGGTAAAGTAAGTTGGTTCAAAAGGTTGGTAACAATTAATCTGTTGGACCAACTGTTGCTCTATTCTTTTTATGCTGTGGGGTTATTTAAAACTACTCTACTACTTGGTATATATTTACTTTCGTTTGCATTGAATACAGAAAGGCGAGGTCACGTTTCATAAACATAATGTGACGTAGACAAATAGTTCATTCGGCTTAATTTATTTTTCTTTGCTATTGCACTTCTAGAGTATAATAAGATAGTTATGTATTATCGATACAAATTTAAGGCCCATTTTTATGTTCGGTTTTCTTGTTTTCTATATAAATAAAAACCTGGACATTCCAGTGAACTGGAAATCCGTGACCACCAAATGATAAAATAATACGATAGGTACAATGTTTTTTATGTGTCTAAGTATAAAATTAAGTATGACATATATTTATTTCATTCTCATTTAATATTGTAAATTCGAAAGTAACTCTATATGTCTGTAAGGTTTTCACGGTTACGCCTCTCCACCTAAATTAATCAAATTTGCCATGCTGATATTTGATTCTTGAGGCTAGACATAGGATACTTTACCGTAATAACCGACATAAACGCGGACGGAACCGCGTCCAAAAATCTAATAATATATAAACATCAGGTATCTAGTCATCGTAATACAGGGTCCGTTTATACTATCTTCATAATATATAATATGTATGTATTTACAAAACAAGCATATAGGTATATGTATTTACGTCAGCCATCTAGGTAGCACCGACAGTACAAGCTCTACTTAGTTTGGGACTAGATGGCGTAATGTGTTAGATGTCCGATATAATATAATAAGCTAAGTAGAGACTATTATAATTAATAGTCTCTACTTAGCTTGCGACGATGCGCGACCATAGGTGGTAAGTTAAGTTATTATTGATAATTAGGTAGGATAGTTCGATAAAGCTCAACACAGTCATTAATACTTTGATGAAATTAAATTTTGTAACTTACTAACAATCGATTATGAGTTCAATTCCGAATAAGGTTATGATAAATTAATTGACCCCAGTAGTCAAACATATAATCTAGTTTACCTAGGCTCGTCTCCTCCATGGCAGATAATGGCAATACGCTCAGCCTGGGACGGGCGTGGGCCGAATGCTCCGAGGATGTTGAAGGGGAACCGTCTCTCCATTGGATCTTCGCGGCGCCTCTCCACCATGCAGTTCATACGACCCCTGAAAGTAACAGAAAAATATATTAGAAACCTCTTTACGTTGCTTTAATCTGCAGGGGGCAATTTTACTAACTAGGGTTCAATTTACAGAGTCGCGCATATGTTTATATGAGCTGCAAATATTGTTTCGGAGTTTGAATGTTTTCTATGTATAATATGTTTTACAAAAAAATATATGTGTATTAATGTCAGTTGTCTTAGTAATCGTAGAACAACATCTGCTTAGTTTGGCACTAGATGACGTTATGTGTCAGATGTCCGTGATATTTATTATTTATTTATTTATTACAGATAACTATCATAGGTTTTGGTTAATAATGATGATGGACTTGCATATATCTGAAATGGGTGGTTACATTTAGATGTATTTATTTTTAAAAGATTTTTTATGTTATTGTATGTGAACTTACAACTAACATTATATTATTTGTAAAAAAAGCAATACCAGTGAGTAAATTATAAGTCCTCATTTGTAACGGTACGCTAAACATAATTATGTGAGCAATAGCATCAACAATATTATTTATATTTTTTAAAGAACTTCAAGCTCATTCAACCTTTCAAATTGAGGAACATTATTTTCTAACAATAACATGTTCTATGAAAATTTTATTTCTATAAAGCCACAATATTCCAAAATTTTACATAAAGTATTTAGGCATACCAAAATCTCCCTTAGTTATAATATAAAATCTGTTTAAGTAAGATGAATACCACCAACCACTAAAATACCAGAGGGTATTTTCTCATTATACAAAATTTAAGGAAGCACTTAATTTTATTCATAATTTGTACTAAATTTTCTGCGCCCTTGTTTCTCTCTAAACAGGTTAAGTGAAAAATTTGCCTCACAAAAGCACGGATCAATAAAAACATTGAACGAGAGATAGGAACAAACAACAATAATCTGAGCGGCTGATTGCTTCATACCTTTTACGCACTGGCAATAAAAAAACTCTCTCTTTCTATATAATATTTAATTGCACACTTTTTCTTTAAACGATTTTATTGCAACGGTCGTGCAATAATGGAATTTGCTTTTGCTACAGTTTCGCGATAAAATGCTAATAAAGTGTAATTGGTATTGAAATATAACCTTTATAGCTAAGAAAAGATCTCTCTCGATACGTCGTTGGTATGTATTAAGCAAGAAGACTATTTCTATATAAAGTACTGAGTTTAATTTTATACTAAATACTTTTTTTTGTGTGGATATAAACTAAAATCTTGCACCTCTAGTAATTAACGTACAGAGAATGACTAACAAATGTTAAAGTATTTTTATACTTGACAAACATATATTTTTTAGGGTTCCGAATTATATGACTCGGAACCCTTATGGATTCGTCATGTTCGTCCGTCCGTCCTCGACTTACCGTCCAAACGGTAAGTGCTAGAAAGATGAAACTTTACATGAATATGTGTTGTAATTACGTCGACAAAGTGCTACAATAAAGTTATGAAAAATATTTTTATTTGGGGTACCTCCCCTACATGTAAAGTGAGGATGATTATTTTTACTCGCGGGTACCCCATCATGTGGGGTATCATTAGATAGGTCTTTTAAAAACAATAAAGGGTTTCTAAAACGATATTTGATTTAGGTATCCTTTTGCAAGAAATTCCACTTTAAATTGCACTTTTTTATAAAAACGGCGTCCCCCAAACTCCAAAAGCTAAACGGCTGGCTCGAAAAATCTGGGTAAATTCGCGATGGTGGTCCATATAATGAGATTTAAAAGAAAACTATAATGAATTAGATGACTTTGTTAGTTCAGGAGTTATAGAGGCTTAACTTGTAAAATGCGCTTACTTGGAAAACGTCATACAAAGTAACGCATTAATACGTAAACATAACAATTATCTATTGAATACGATTTTAAATCCACGTACCAATAAGGGTGACTGAAGAACCCTTTTCTGTGCGTGGCCTGACACGCACTTGGCCGATTTTATCTATACAACTATACAAATAAACAATATTGAAGACATTATCAATTCATCATCAGCAACCCATAATGTCCCACTGCAAATTGAAGTGTTTCTTTGTAATTTCAGGTTAACAGCTTTTCACTAAACGCATTTGGAAGTTGTATATATATACTAGTTGACCCAGCGAACTTCGTACCGCCCAACTTTAAAATTCCAGAACTTGATCGCAGCGCCACCTACCGGGTCCAATTGCGAATCTAAACCATTCCCAGATCCCCTTGAACACACACAAAAAAATTTCATCAAAATCGGTCCAGTCGTTTGACAGAAGTTCAGTGACATACACACTCACACAAGAATTATATATATAAAGAAGATACGCTAATACGCTACTTATATAAAAAAAATATGTCTCTGCCCGTCTGTCTGTTCCTGCCCGTCTGGCTGGATGAATTTTAACGGGACTTACACTGACAGACAGTTGATGATATAAGGAGTAACTTTGGCTACTTTTTTTAGACTATATTGTACTGTAAAAATATAACAATAACCGGTGGTAACACAGCGAGGCTAGGTTAACATAACTCACAAAATAATAAACTACTTTCTGGAATAAGGGTAATTCCACACTAACTTGTGAAATGATATACTGCAATTTTTAAACAAAATATTCTCGACTGTCGGCACATGTTGAAATACATAATTTAAGGTCACTCACCTCTTCGTAACCTTTGATAATTCCATATGGCAAAATCGGCCAGGTCAGTCTAAATTAAATAGTGGAATAAGTACAACTGAATAATGTATCAATTATTTAATTGAACTTTTAAGTTAAAAGTCATTATTACAATGAAAAGAGTAAGGGGTTAATGGGAATCGACCAATTACAAAATTGGATCTTTTTAGGGTTCCGTAGCCAAATGGCAAAAATCGGAACCCTTATAGATTCGTCATGTCTGTCTGTCTGTCCATCCGCATGTCACAGCCACTTTTTTTCCGAAACTATAAGAGCTATTCTGTTGAAACTCGGTCAGTAGATGTATTCTGTGAACCGCATTAATATTCTTACACAAAATAGAAAAAAACAATAAATTTTGGAGGTCCCCATACTTAAAACTGAAACTCAAAATTTTTTTTCTATCAAAACCATACGTGTGGGGTGGGGAATCTATAGATAGGTCTTCAAAAATGATATTGAGGTTTCTAATATAATTTTTTTCTAAACTGAATAGTTTACGTGAGAGACACTTCCAAAGTGGTAAAATGTGTGTGCACCCCCCCCCCTCCCCCTGTAACTTCTAAAATAAGAGACTGATTAAACTAAAAAATATATCATGTACATTACCATGCAAACTTCCACCGAAAATTGGTTTGAACGAGATCTAGTAGGTACTTTGTTTTTAATACGTCATAAATCGTAAACCGCAATTTCCCTTTCATTCAATCAATACACTAATATTAAAACATCGATCAAAGTTGCTACGGAACCCTTCATGGGCGAGTTCGACTCGCACTTGGCCGCTTTTTTTACTCTGATTTTGTGAGAGACCGTCACATTTAATATATATAAGGGTAACCTAGGGTCTTTTAATATATATAAGAATAATATTATGTAACCTAGTTTGCTGTTAAAGACAAACATAATGACAACACTACTTAACGTAACCTTTGCACATCTATCTGAACCTGCTTAAATAAAAAATACTGGTGTTTAGGTGTTCTTACACTGCTTTTCACTCTCACTCACTCACTCGATAAGTGAGTGAGGTTACCGCTAATACTTTAATCGCTTACTTCTTTCCCATTTTTTGAAGGAGAGCGCGCACTCTGGGATTTTCGCTTACCATCGAGTTATGAACTCATTCGCTCCTTTTACCATAAAAATAATCCACCTCCACATCACAAACGATATATTTTGATATATATGTTTGTAAACGGACAGTGTTCTGCAAATATCCGTTATTGCGGTACTTCGGTCAATAAACATTCATATTGAAATGAGTTCCAGTTGTCTCATTCGCATTTAAATTTTATAATTGGGTAAGTAACGGTCACCAAAAATAATTCCTTGGGCTTTTGTCCATTTTATATTACTTATGAAGTTGTGAATTATATAACTAAGATACAAGTTTACTTTAAATTCAAACAAACCTTAGTTGAAAACATAAAGGCCTCGTGGCTCAGTTTATATAACCAGTGTATGTACCACGTACGTTAAAGTAATAAAATATAGCAATTCTAGCCAGCCCAAATATTTTATTTTGAAATCACGTGACTGTGTGACATTAGTCAACGAATCAAGAGAATAGAGGCGTCAGCAATCGTTAGCGATTGGAGAATGAAAAACGTTCGCGACTTGGTTAGGGGGGCAGGTCAGATTATGATGAGTGACCATTTGTAACATATTGATATCACCGTCATTCCCGGTTGATGTGCGAACATCTTTGGTATCATTACGGGTAGTTGATGCCTAAAAAGTCCGAGAACAGTCTGTCTGTATAATATAGAACTTCGATAAAGCCTTCAACTTGGGTTGTGGAGCGCTAATGGCATTCGCTCTACGTCAAAAACATATTTTAGCCGTATCGTGACCAAACCCCACCTCGTGTGGTTTGGTAAAGCTTCGGAAAAGAATTTCAACTTTTTTTTACACCTCACTGTTATTGTATAATAAAAACCCACTCACGGACCGTTAGCAAAAAACTTATAATTTGTTAAACCTGTTTTCACAAATTTTAATAAATAAAGCAATGAGTCATCTTATCTAAACATATTATCAGAACTTATAAAACAACTAATAATTCTAATGCAATAACTCGTAATCTTTAATTAGTTTAAATATTTTAAAAATAAGCAGTTATAGCGGTATAAAAAATTTACCCTTGCTGCATCATGCAAATTGTTATCCTAATATCTCGCAATCGGTTTCACATTTCTAATGCATTCTAACTGCTCGTCTAATCTTACTTTCCATCAATGTTGACATTTTGTAAACAAGCTTTCTGCAAGAATCTTTCGGTATCTTGGATGTTATCAATGCATGCCCCACTTTCTAATCTAGCCGAAAACTAAATGAATAAAAGTATTAAAAGCTTTTATGTACATACAATGCGTTCATACAATGTTATTTCACATAAACTTTAATTGTTATCATTTTTATGTTTAAAGTGCTTTACCCACAGAGTAATTACAAAAATGTTAGACGGAAGTAGCACTACCAAAAATATTGAGACGTCCCTTAACGTCTGGCATATCTGAACCATTCAAAATATTAAAAAAAACGCAATTAGTACGGCGAAGCGTCGCTAAACGACTGCTTAGGCACGAAAATGTTTCACATATATAAAAATAATATAATATTTCATAAATACCAAATAACTATTTTGTAAGACTCACTTTTGGTTGTTTGCCAGGAAAGCACCCGCTAGCTCATCAAGATCAAACTGTACTGGCAACTTGAACATTGGCCGGACTGCGTCAAGTTCATCTTCCTCTTCAGCCGAACTGTCAGACTCTGAGCTATCGTCGCTGGCTGAGTTCGGCGAGTCATTTTTTTCATCATCAATTTTCTGCAAAAATATCAACAATGTTAACTTCTTACACGATTTTACAGCACATGGTTGTGATGAGTTTGTAAGAAAATGACATGTGGTACCTATGCTTAAGAGACAAATCAAAATAATAAGGTAGACAAGTGAAAAAAATCAACTTTGATAAATGGATATTGATAAAGAATTTCATTACAAACAATTTAACACTTTTACTGTTTTTAACCTGGTCCTCCGAACCATGATGATATATATCTGAACTTGGTTCTCTCTTCACAGGATTAACCTACTTTCCTTTTTATTTATTGTTATTGAAAAATGTTATTATCACCATGTAACAATGAATAAATCAATTAATGTATGAAAGTTTAAAATATTTATATCATTTTAAAGGTAGAATTCGAAGTCAGTTATGCATTGGTCTGAAGTAATAACTCAAGAAGTTGAGAATACAAGTTGACCCCGTAATTGGCTGTTGCATCGTAAAACTAACTTTCGCTTTAATCAAAATAGAAAAAAACAGTAAATTTTGGAGGTCCACATACTTAAAACTGAAACTCAAAAATTTTTTTCTATCAAAATCATACGTGTGGGGTGGGGTATCTATAGATAGGTCTTCAAAAATGATATTGAGGTTTTTAATATCATTTTTTTCTAAACTGAATAGTTTGCGTGAGAGACACTTCCAAAGTGGTAAAATGTGTGTGCCCCCCCTCCCCCTGTAACTTCTAAAATAAGAGACTGATTAAACTAAAAAATATATGATGTACATTACCATGCAAACTTCCACCGAAAATTGGTTTGAACGAGATCTAGTAGGTAGTTTGTTTTTAATACGTCATAAATCGTAAACCGGATAAATGGATATTGATAAGGAATTTCATTACAAACAATTTCAACACTTTTACTGTTTTTAACCTGGTCCTCCGAACCATGATGATATATATCTGAACTTGGTTCTCTCTTCACAGGATTAACCTACTTTCCTTTTTATGAATTGTTATTGAAAAATGTTATTATCACCATGTAACAATGAATAAATCAATTAATGTATGAAAGTTTAAAATATTTATATCATTTTAAAGGTAGAATTCGAAGTCAGTTATGCATTGGTCTGAAGTAATAACTCAAGAAGTTGAGAATACAAGTTGACCCCGTAATTGGCTGTTGCATCGTAAAACTAACTTTCGCTTTAATCGTTTTTAATGTTAATAAGATTTTGTTCTAAGGGAGAAATTATTTTATGGGAAAGGATTATATATTTAAAGAGCAAAATAATAAATGAATTTTCTATTAATAAACATTTATACTTTACGCTCGATCGATTGTAACAACAGCACAAAGAGCTTCATGCTAATATTAGGTAATATATTTTTAGAATTTATTATACTTCATAATGTTATGTATTATTATTTCCTAACTTTTATACTTAAGAAAACAAACAGTTTAAATATAAGAAAGAATAGATGGGTAATAAAACTACCGTATTCGTAACGTGGCGCACATAACAGATAATAGCATATTCGTATTTCATTTTCTAGAGAGGTAGTACTAGTAGGAACATTTTGTGACGTAATATTTCAGTAACATCAAAGCATTTGACAACAGAACAACGGATTATATGACAAGTATGAATTGTACCATTTCCGATAGCTAGAAAAGGGACAGAGTCGGCTTTTCTAAAACCTTCATGTTCAGTTCAGTTTTGTGCCTTTTGATGTTGTAATACTCTTATTTTGGCTCTCATTTAATTTCTGAACGTTGTTGGCTGTTGGTCGGTCGTGATAGCGTTAAACACTTTAATGGAAGTGTGAAACAAGAACGTTATATATGTCGTTCTGTGCTGTTTAGCCGCTACAATGGGCTCGGACATCCTGCGCGAGACAATGCGCCCCGTGCCATTGTTCCACCGCCCTCCGTTTGTAAATATTTCTGACATTCGGATAGACTCATCATTGGATCAATGAGTAAATGCAAATCTTATTATTGGATTCAATGAATAATAGAATGAGTAATACTGTTTATCTAGCTTTATTACTTGAATTTCATAATATTTAAATTGAATGTGCGATTGTAATGATGAGCGTAAAGTAAACTATTACGAATGGGTCGATGACCGCATTGATTAAGTAACAATTGTTTTTATAGAAAAAAAAATTATATAATGCAACTAAATATCTAAATTTCCTCAACAAGTAAGGAAACTTAACAGCTGTGGTTTGTATCTTCTATAGTATCCGCATCACGTTATCACACTGGTTACGATTTTCTTAATTTTTGGAACTTGAAATTCAACTAAAACGAAAATATTCTTAGGTTATATAACTTTAAGAAAATCTGTTATTTACTAACCATTGCGGTAACTTGATTTTTTTTACATCTTTAAACATAATTCGTAATGTATGGTCCAAATAAAAGTAAGCTCAGTTATCGGGTTTTTAAAAACTGCTCCTGTTCATAAAATTGTGGCGAGATGTCAATAGCCTTCAATTTGTACAATTATACAAAATTAACATAGAAGTTCGATAATAATTGATATTTAACTATTGAATATTTTTTTGATAGCGACATTAACAAATGAAAATCGAAAAAATATGACTTGTATAAGCCGAGTCGAGAAATGACAATACATTCAGCTCCTTTCGCTAAAGGAAAATGTTTGTACAAGCATGTGTCATTAGTGGCATATAGATCTGCGTGTGATTTATGTTCATATTCATGTTCGTTATCTGGGCAATACAAATAATACAAAGTGAGCGCTTTCACGTGGTGCAACAGTCGAGCGGCCCCGCAACACCAATCGTTGCGGCCCCACTCATCCGAGTCGCAAGTGAAAGCTATGACGTCACCCACTCGCCAATGCACATGAACTTTGTAAACTCCACATCCCAATGCTTAATCGCGTGTATAGGCAATTCCGGTATGTTCAATTGATGACTTAGAGACCTTAAAGTTAAAATATCTTTTGATTATTCATTTACATCGTGGATTTAGTTAACGCATAGTCGGAGAGACATGAGGACCATTACCTACGTGTTTTATTGCTTTTCACTGAGTGAATGAAGTTACGGCAACCCTAACCTACCTCTCCTCAGAGTATGGCAGCAGTTTTGACACTCTTGAGTTGCAAATGTCCCGGCAGTGGTAACTAATACCCATTAGGTGAAACGTCGTGGTGCGTCTTACATCGCATCATATAATCATCATCATATCGTTATCTGGACATAGGTCACATCTTAATAAGGACATTGTGGCCTACTGTTACCACGCTGATCAGACGGGTTAGTAGAATGTTTAAAAACTTCTTTGGTTTGTAGTGCTGATGTTTCGCGTAATAGAAATGGAAAGTCTCAGTCTGCGTTCTTAAACGTCACTACACCGACGGGTCTGCTTAAAATAAAATCTAACAGGTAGGTAAATTTTCAACACCTTTTGATATTCCTAATAAACACTTTGGCATTCCAACAACGTTTAAAAGCGTTGCACTACAACTTTAGAACAGCACGATTGCACGTTGACTTTAGCTGATAGCACAATCTGTGAAGTTTTCCATTCCAAGTATTTTTATACTAATAAAGTAAGACCGTAAGACCGTAATAATATTATGATAATGTTCTTTGATTTCCAAACAGTACATTTGAAGTAAAAGTGTCGTACCCACATACATTTGATTATGTTTAATTATAACTATAAACTCTAGTCATTGAATTCGAAACTAGGCGACCTATTCATAACACAATTTCAATTTTCTTAGACCTTTCACGCGTTAAACAAAACTAAGTGAAACTACACAAAGATTTTAACCAATCAGTCGATTGCCTGGAAATACTTCTACTATTGCTCACAAAAGCTCCGTCAATATATAATAACTTGAGTGTTTAAAAAAAAATAAAACAATTGGTGACAAAACACAGTTATGATAATAAACCACAGCTGACAAACAAAGAGGCTTCTACTATACCTTATCGCTATGCACATAGAATGCAAACCAAATTAGGTAACACAAAATGTTTTTATTTAAAATTAAATGTAACTTGGCCTTGTTTACTGTTTGAATAGTGGAAGTGTAAAGCAGAATATGTATATAGTGTTTTCACTATGTCGTTTGATAACCGATAGTGTACTTTTATTTATCTCGTGTGGTGCATGGCTATCGATGCATATAATAATGGCACTTATTGTAAACCTAATGATAATGACTGACTGACTTGATCAACCCAGAATACTTCAAAATTTCATGAAATTGAAAATTTCAACCCCAAGAGGGTAAAATAAGTGACAAACTGATATAGAGAACAATAGCTAGTATACTAAAAACATCAGTAACAATTTATTTTTAAATTAAAAGTTTGAATAATTCATTCAACAATATCTAAGGTCAACAACCTATCCGACATAAAATATTATTATTTACCTGCAATTTCTCTTCATCGATCTTCGACTCTGCATGGTTGAGTGCATCATCTTTGACCTGGCTGACGGCGACCGGCGCCGTTTGACTTGAATGTACAGGCGTCGATTCTGGTGACTGAGATGGAGGAATGCCATGCAGTGCATGAGCATTGTGGACTGGTAGAGGCTCATCCTGGAAAGAAATACACATTTGTATACATATTTCACAAATTTACGTGTTGAATATAATACGGCTTGTTTAATTCTGAACGGCAAATACTTTCAGAAACACCAGTATATTGATCAAACAAATATTACTAATCAAGTATTACTACTTTACTAGCTTGATATCAGTTATCGCTCTAGGGAGTATGTCCTTCATCAAGAATCAAAATGTTTTAAGCCAAATTTCATTGAAATTGTCCCAGAAAGCGTATTAGACAGACTGATAGTGGACAGTATGGATTAAATTGATGTCACTTCACAGAATATTCTATTGTATTCAAACGTGATCAATTAGTAACAAATTAACAGCTTCAAGGCAGGCCGGATATCCGATATCCGGCAAAACTACTATCCGTTTCTTCTATAACAAATTGTTTATACGGCTGAGCTAAGATTTGCCAATTAGGTACTGTAATTTCTAAATGGTATACACAAAATGGTACACAAGTTCTACATCCTGTCTCTATTCTCTGCAATAAATTTAATTATACTCAGAAGTTTTTAGTACAGTTGTTCTTCTTAGGGTTCCGTAGTTCATTCGTCAATTCCGTCCGTCCGTCCTTCCGTCCTCGACTTACCTTCCAAACGGTTAGTGCTAAAAAGAAGAAAATTTGCACGGATATGTGTTTATGTCACGTCGACAAAGTGCTACAATAAAATCTTGAAAAGTATTTTTATTTAGGGTACCTCCCCTACACGTAACGTGGGGATGATTTTTTTTTTCTCGCTTGTGGGTTATCATTAGATAGGTCTTTTAAAAACATTGAGAGGTTGCTTCGACGATTTTGTTATTTAGGCATCCGTTTGTTAGTTATTTAACTTTAAAGTACATTTTTTTTGCAAACCAGGGTGTCCCCTCTCCCCTCTAAAAGCTAAACGGCTGGTTCGAAAAATTAAAAAAAAATGTGATGGTAGTCCATGTAATGAACTTTAAAGGAAAACCATAACGGCTTAGATAACTTTGTTAGTTCAAGAGTTATAGAAGCCTAACTTGTGAAAAACGCTTATTAGGAAAACTTCATACGAAATAACGAAAAATAAGTAAACATAAAAATTAATTATCTATTGGACATCACACGGCGTTTTATATGACTACGGAACCCTATCCTATGTGTGGCCAGACACGCACTAACTCGATTTTACATTACTAAAATATATATTTAGGAAATACGAAAAATTCTGCGCTGTTAATCTTAAACAATACAATCGTCAACGACAAAGTTTGCTTTGACGTACAGTTTACATCAAGGTCACAAAATAAAACCTGAATAACACCTTTATTGTTCTAACAAAACTCATACCTACATACGAAACATGTTACCAACAGCAATATACCCAACTAACAAACATACCCCTTTTCAATAAACATCAATGAAGTATTTTTCCATCAAGGTTTGGAAAAGACTTTACTATATTCCCACACTCCTATTTACAGCTCTTTTACAATGTACAAAATATCTTTGTCTTCGTATCCATTTATATTTGCTAAACCTTTTGACTTGTCTTACTTTCACTACCATCGTTAGACCCTTAAGGACATGCTGCGATACATGACATGTTTTAACGAACTTTATTATTTTCACGACAATGATTCAACTGCAACTATGATGTAGCAATTGATATAGTATTTTTAGTAATAGATCAGTTTAAATTACACTCTGAAGTAAATTTTAATAACGTATTTTACCCTTGTTTAAAATTAAAGACTAAAGAATTTACAACAAATAGTATTATAGTATCTCCTTTATTTTTTACACAATCGCTTTCTGTATTGCATTTAAACCTTTACAAATATTGCTAGAACAAATTACGCGGATAACTATTGCAGTCGTTACTGCCGCTCACTTTTAGCGCAAAAACCGTCAGCGTTCATCGCAAAATGGCGGATGCCTTTTGCATGTTACCACTTACGCAATTCTGTACGTAGGCTATAGTTAGGTACCTATTTACCCACGCTGTACGGCGGCTTGTCATTGTTCATGTCAATTACTGTATTGTCATTGGATGATAATCAGACTTAGACCATGACAGTCATAGGCAAACCGATTAAAAAAATCTTCAACGAACAAAGTGCAAGGCCACCGATGCCAATAACTGTACACAATTACTAATTAATTCGACTATTAACTGATGGGTAATCATACACTTTTTAGGGTTCCGTTACCAAATGGCAAAAAACGGAACCCTTATATATTCGTCATGTCTGTCTGTCTGTCCGTCCGTATGTCATAGCCACTTTTTTCCGAAACTATAAGAGCTATACTGTTGAAACTTGGTCAGTAGATGTATTCTGTGAACCGCATTAATATTTTAAAACAAAAATAGAAAAAAGCAATAAATTTTGGGGGTCTCCATACTTAAAACTGAAACTCAAAATTTTTTTTTCATCAAAACCATACGTGCGGTATCTATGGATAGGTCTTTAAAAATGATATTGAGGTTTCTAATATTTTTTTTTTTCTAAATTGAATAGTTTGCGCGAGAGACACTTAGAAAATAGTAAAATGTGTGTCGTCGTCCCCCCCCCCTCTGTAACTTCTAAAATATGAGAATCATAAAACTAAAAAAAATATATGATGTACATATACACATATATGGTTTGAACGAGATCTAGTAAGTAGTTTTTTTTAATACGTCATAAATCATGAAGCGCAATTTACATTTCTTTCAATCAAAACACTATTAATAAACAATCGATGAAAGTTACAACGAACTACAAAAACTTTTATATGATGTTACTTGCTGATACGGTACCCTTCATGGGCGAGTCCAACTCACACTTGGCCGCTTTTTTGTATATATCTACATACGTACATACACATATTATGTACAGTACAGTACTGTATGTAGAGATCAAATGTGCAACGCATTAAATAAAGAAATAATAAATTACACAAACAAAATCATTTACGTTCCTTAGAATTATTTAAGCTGACAGGGTGCATCATACAATACGTATTTATAGATGTTTTTTTTTTTATTTTTTTGTCTTTTTGTTCCAGTTAATCTCTGGAATGGCTGGCTCAATATTCACGGAATAGACTGACTTAGCCCCGTAGTGTTGTTCGTCGCGGGGCGCAAATAACTTTGTAAATTAAACGTGAAACATTATCAAGACTATATTTTGACTTTTAACACAAAAGTCGAGACATTCGATTTAGAGATAAATTCCATTTTAATTCGTAAAACTCGTATATATGCATTCATTACTCATTAATTAAATTTAAATATAAATTCTATTTCATTGAAATATATCCCGCCATCATAAATATTTAATAATCAATGATCCAAAATTATTTATTTAACTAATTCCGTTTCTGCGCCCCTATCCATCCATATTATTTACCTTTGAGTTGTCACTCTTGATTTAGGATCCGTAAACCGACAATTAAGACACTCACACAAAATTACTATCAACAAGAGAATGAGCAAAGAAGAAACTTTGAATATCCTCGTGCAACAGTATCTTAGATTGTATTTCAATTCGAAAATCCATATATGTGTATATTATATTTCACACATAACTACTATTAATACGTTTTTCAACAATTTAATTTTAATACAAAATTCTGTGTGGCACAAAAACACATATCTTTCTACAGAACAGTTAATTAGTGTAAAATAAAATATAACAGTAAATAATAAAAGAAATCACAGATACTATATACTCATAAATAAGTATGTATATGTGGATAATATTCATGACTTTCACTTAACGTACGGTGTAAGGAATTATTCATGATTTAGGACAGTCGATTACTGATTTAGATTTTATGTGCCATTACTATGATAGATAGGGTAGTGATAGTTTTTTAAGGCTTGGTAGAATGGAAATCTTTGCGTACACGAGTATTATTAAAAAAAAAAAAATAACAAAAAATTGATGTAGCCTACATTCTTTGTCATTTTTATATAATTTTTTGTCGTTATGTTTCACAGCTTAACGTTCCAATCAAATTTCATTAATTGTGGTTACGGTAACCTACAGACTTAGTAGAACTGAAGTAAAATAAATAAAAAATACAGACACTGATGTGATGAGAGATAAATTTTCGTATAAGAATAGCGCAGATGAGTGCCTTTGGCATATCTTAATTAAATAAGTACATAGGAAAATAACATTGACCATAGAAACAGACCCTATAAAAACAAGTCTGGCTCGCGATGTAAAGTAGATCTAAGCCTCTTTTCTACAGAGAGCTCTAGGTCCAGCAGTGGCATGTTATGGGCTGTTGAAATCGACGACGATGATAACGTGAAAATTTGAGAGATGTTGGTGATAGGTAAGTTTCTTACGGTGTTAAATGATGTCTGCATGCTGTCAAGTACCGTGGATCAGCGAAGCGCGAAGTGTTCGCGACCGCAACTGATAGAAAACGACGATTACGTCGAGAGCTATTGTCGCATTGTGTACAACGCCCACAACACTTTTACTGGATTTACGAAACGTTTGAAACATTAAACAGTTATTGTTGCTGTGGAGTCGAACGTTGCGTGATGAAGAGGAAATTACGTATTTTTTAAGACAGAAAGTAAGAATTTAATTAAAGAAGTTCAGTTCTAAAAGTAATGTATTGGGTTGGAGATTCAATTCCATTTAAATAGTTTGCAGAGAGTTCAGCCGTTTTCTATTGAAATCGGATACACCTCCAAATTACAGTTATCCAAGACTTGTAACATCTGTTTTTGAAAAGCCGTATTGTATAGTACTTCTGATCATGATGTTGTTTTATAAAGTTTTAGATGAATTTACAGGTGCTTGTTACGATGCCTAATTTTAATAGAAACTGCTTATGCTTCTTAACTTATACTTTTATTCATTATTCAACTGACACTTTAATATAAGTGTAACATCATAAAAAGCTTTTACGTCAAAATCTACAAATATTAAATGCTACAATAAAATTTCACGACAAACACTTCTTTTCGACATACTTCTGACAAAAAGAACTTGAATAAGTTTCAATATTATTAATTCCATTGCCATGGTAATAATAATATATTGTTTTAGACTCTTCTATTCACTTGTGACCATGAACGAAATAATTCTATCAAGGCATTGGATAAACAACGGATTTGATAACGGAAACATCATGAACCTTTAAGTATTGAAGTGTATGTAGGTATGTTATCAAATCTTCGTTTTAGAATACATTGGTTTTCTTTTCTACTGACCCTTATGTTGATGAGGTGAGATATAAATGTTATTGAATTAATACACACTGAAATAGTAGTTTGTTAGGTTGCGTTCAGTAGGATTTCTCGCTTTGAATTCCGTCTGTTTACATTAATGGTGCTGAAAAATAAATGCAATATTTATTTCGTATAGTATAGCTTCTGAGCCTTAGTTCTGTTCCGTTTTATTTAGCTTTCGTAGCAGTTGGTGCGTTAGTGAGATCGTTGGAATTGTCTTTCACATCCTTCAGTCGTTCTGCCCCTGGCTTCCGTTTGTGGCGAATTGAGTTGAATTAAAATAAGTAATCCGAGGTCCAACAATACCTTATTAGAAATTACCGATTTATTTCAAATAATTAAACTAAACCCAAAAAAGTAAGTAATGATTTACTACATACATTTATCTATCATATTTATTAAAAAACTATGACGAATGTTTCATTAATGTAATTGCTAATTACGAACCATAATAGATCTAGTGAACTGGATCTTATCACCTAAACAATATTATTGTTTTTACTAAAACTGCAGAATAACAATAGAGGCTAGTTTCACAATCTCTAAATTACCGTTAAGCTATTCAGAAGTTAATTTTCAAAGTTTCAAATACATTACATTATACACATTCAAATACACACCGATTTGAAATTTTGCAATTATTAAAACTGCTTTAAATCGTACGCTAGAAATATATAAATTTTATAGTTAATTTCCAAACAACTTCATTCACAGATTGTGCAAGCAACCCTGAGTCTGAGTATTGTGAAATACCCTTATTACAAGTCAATGACATTAGCCTAACAGCGATAGAAAAACGAAAATATAACAATAAAACTAAGTAATTGTCTTCAAGCACTATTAATGTTTGTAATGGGTTTTGTAACAAATAGTTGCATCTTTAAGGATCAACTATTATATATATGGCACAGATTCCCTGAGATGAACTGCTACTATAACCAATATAAATGTTTCTATATATCAATATAAACGGATACTTGTTGAACATAGAAAAACAAGAAGATTACATAAATATACACTCGCAACATCACATCTAAAAAGTACACCTGATAATGCCGATTTCATGGGGTCCGAGTGACCGTGCTGTGTTTAAACAACTAGCTAAGCAACTGATTGACGCTTCTCGTGACCAAAAGTTTGGTCTTGTTTTAGAACAGTCTGTCAGTCTTTTGGAAACGTTACCAGTAAGCGATGATGCTATGGAATTTTTTGACGCTGGTATGGTAAATATTGTAAATATTCATTACATAAAATATATCGTACTTATATAATCTTTACGTAGATGATGAAATAAACATATGTCAGTAGTTATATCCTACTAGTACTTTAAACGCAAAAGTTTGTATGTGTATGTATGTTTGTTGCTTTTTCACGCAAAAACTACTGAACGGATTTGGATGAAACTTTACAGTAATATAGCTTAAATATCAGAATAACACAGAGGCTACTGTTTACTGCAATAATAGAGATAAACGGGCGAAAGCTAGGTGATTATAAAAATACATTAAATCGTAGATGTCAAAATGTTTCACTGTTTATCTCCTGTCAAAACTTCACAGGTTGCATAGCAACCATAATGATACGCGGGTAACACAGCGGGACGCAGCTAGTACTTCTATAAAACTTCAGTAGTGATCAGTGGACCATAGATACCTATGTAACGTTAATAAAGTATTAGCCAGTCAATAATTATATGGTGATAGCGCAGTAGTCGACACGCGGGTGAACGGATGCGCAGGAATATCATTGTCATGCGCGTGCGCGGAAAATTGACCATTTCCGTTTCTCACACACACTAAAGCACGTCAATCGCGGACATGATTTGGCCTAAGTATGGCTATTTCTGTACATTCAAACTTTGTTGTAAATGAGTAAATGTTATGATACCAACTACCAGGTTTGTCATTGCATAGTTGCAATGACAAACCTATAGTACCTAGTCTTTATAAAGTTTTTTAATTGATGTCTAAATTCTAAATGCAGCAGATTTCATTACTGACCGAAATCGTTTATGAACAAAACAGTTTCTTTTGATCATAAACCAAACGATAAGCAACGAACTTGCCATAAATAAGAAGTACTTACAAACGAATCTATTGAAGTGAGTTTTTGTTTTTCAATTCATGAATTCATACTAATACTAATATTATAAATTTGATAGTAACTCTAGTAGTCTGTCTTTTACGATTTCACACCTAAACTGCTGCACCGATTCCAATGATTTGGCATGTAGATACTTTGATTTTTGAGCAAGGAAATAGGCTAACTCTTAACCGCGATAACCAACATACACGCATCAGGAGCCGTGAGCAAAAACAACTTTTAAAATATGTAAGATAAAATATATTTTAGTATTAACAACATGGCAAAAATACACCTCTGAACTCTCTGAATTTTGACTTTTAAATTACAAATCTTCAGCTAGACTCTCTTTATAACAGCTCGGTGTAAGAAAAAGTTTGACTAAAGGCTGTTCTTGTTTATTTATGGAACAATCGCGACGTCACGTTGACCTGGTCTGGTCGAAAAGTTCTCATTGTAAGCCTAGGCCAAGTGCGTATTAATTCTCATACAATCGGTCACGGCGAGTAACTCAAGGACTTCACGCCTTTTGATTGTTTACATTCCCACTGACCAGTTGCCAAAAACATTCAGTTTAACTTTAAAAGGTAAATATACTTCACGAGTACGTAACAACAGCAGGGTGTCTTGCAAATTAATACAAAAAATGTAGTTAGAGTTTTTACAGGGTATTATTAAATAATAAAAATAAAATGATAAAAAGACAGATTAATTTGCTGATTTTTTTTGCCTGGCTGGTGATAAAAAATTGTACGTTGCTTAATGACCGCTACCCTCCAGACAGGTCTGTATATCTATTTTAAGATACTATGGAAGAGGTAGCAGACAAATTTTCAAAATGCCTTAAACACTTACTATAAAATGCCTACCAGTTCCCTACCATCACTGTCTCGATTCCCGATTTGGACCAAATGTTTGTGTTATCCGCAATTATTTGTTTCAGAGTTTGGGTGTTTTTTTCGTATAACATCTATGTATTTACAAAAGAAAAGTATACTTATGTATTTATATCAGTTATCTAGTACCTTAATACAAGCTCTGCTTAGTGTGGGACTAGATGGCGTTGTGAGTAAGATGTATACAATCGTATACAGTTATCAACAATGATTAACTCAAAAATATGAATCAGCGATTATAATAGCTACGTTTCATGAATAATTCAGTGAAACGTCTTCGGTTTCAACAACGTTGCACGGTTTATTTCAAACTGCTACATAATACTATTACCAAGTTTATGGCTCTATTATGGCGTGACTTTATTACTCTGTCAATGACTGAAGGCACCAGATTAAACTCAATATTAAACCACCTTAAATGGTTCCAAACATTCGATTTTATATTTAGTGTACCCATCATGTTGTATTATTTAAAAAATACCAATAAAACAAAACTAAATATTTAAAAAGAAGACATTTTATTGCATTTACAATAAAATTAAAGTTTTTTTACAATAAAATAAACTTTATTTTTTATTTCATAATGTCAGTCAATCTTCAGTGGAAGTAACTGTCTGACTGACTGCCTATATCGTTGTCTCCTCAGATAAACAACAACTCTTGTTCTAAATGTAGAGTCACTACATTCAAAATTTAGTTCTGCAAATTTTGATCAAATTAATTAAATGAGAACAATGAAACCAGAATGTAAGGGTTGACCTAAGAACTTTCTCCTTTTTGTCAATTTAAAAAATTATTAAGCTTTAATATTAAATATTAATAAATAATGCAAAACAAATTCCACCGAACATCATTATCAGTTTTAATTTTTGCTGAGATCATTATATAAACAACATCAAAGGAACTCGCAGACGCCACAAAAGGTTATAAGGAAAACGTACATATTTCTTAATTCATAAATATTAACATTAGAAACGTTCTAACATGTAAAATAAATGTAAACGTAATTTAAGATACTCATATATACCTACATAAATTGTGTAGGAAAAAATAACATAGAACATAATTGCTAGTCATTGTAACTGAAATTGCAAGATTCATCTGAGCAGAATGAGTAATTAACCACTGCTTGTTCTCTACAAGTCTATAATTACTTATCCGAAAGTTTGCTCAGACTGCTAGATAGAATAACGTCGCCAAATATGAGGGTATTACTTACTTTGTAGATAGAAAATTCAACACAATGTTAACCGATTGAAAAATTTCTAATGATAGCCAAAATTGTGATACTTGACAAGTAAGCTCCCCAACAAATTTCTATAAATAATATTACTGAATATACGGTATAATTAAAGTATGACTACCCCTATACCTAAATAATACTCAGACCATCAGCACCTATGACCAGAGCGATGAAAGGTTTTTACAACAACCCCTGCAAAAATTGTGTATTATGACGTTATTTCACAGATCGAAAACCTAGTGTTCCGTAATCATGAATAAATCGTTAAATGCGTATAGAAGTAGTGTTTGTTTTCACTATTCTTAATATTTCGTGTGTTTCTTACGCGAGCATGTAAGAATTCGATGACATAAAGAACAATGCAAAATTAAATATATAGAATAATCAATCGTAACCAATTATTGTGGAATTGATAGTTTAATAGACTAGAGGGTTTTATTTAATAAGATCAATGGACCAAGACAGAAAAAGAAAGTGTTGAAATGTTGATATTAAAAAAATCGATTGAGTTCTTTTTATACGGTGTTTTGAATTGAATTTCTATAATTCATAATAGTATTTATTAACTTGTTACGTTACGTTCAATGAATTTTAATCTCCTTAAAAAATCAGCCATTGTGTTTCTCACTTAATTTTTAATTAACACTTATTTTTGCCAACTCTAATTTTTACCATTAATTTGCCAACGTATAAATAAAATAGTTACAATTTTATTATATTCTAAAATTTAACGGAATATACAATTATTAAATTTTTTTTTACAAAATATATTGAACGCTATGAGTGATCGACGTTTCTTACTTACAAAATAACGTTCATAACTACAAAATATAACTGTATCCTTGCCAGTTGGTCGTGTTTATTTATTCCAAACAATCAAGAGTTTATACCATTTTAATTATTTCAGGGCTTTTTATGAAAGGGAAATAACAATTAATCAAATTAAGGAAACAAATCTACAGTAGTCTAGTTCAAACTATCAGTCCAGTTATCTTAGGCTCAATTAGGTGAATATCTCGGAAAATCGACATAATATATATTTATTATATTAAATATCGTATTGAAAACCATAGTGACTTGAGATAAAGAATGAAAAACGTAACAAAATCATTAATAAATGCCCGTAACATTTGTCTCCATTTATTTATTATAATAACATGGTATTTAAAAAAAAAGAGATACATAGCAAATACGGCATAGACAGAACTGTCAATACCTAGCTGATAAAATCATTTTAAATGTAAATAACAGGTTCTAAATTTAGATCCAACGGAAGAATCCATCGGAGAAACCACTTTGCTTACGTCACCCCAGCATTGTATATTGTATGTATATTTACACAATATATTTTAAATGTCGATACAGTATTACCGTTTGTACATATCAATGTCGCCATGATGTTAAACATAATAAAAACATAAATACTTAACAAAAAGTAACGAAGAAACTTGTGACGTTACTTGAAACTAGTCAAAGATAGAACGTTTCAATACACAATGGACAGAGCAAAAAAAAAGAAAGTTTAACCATTCAAACGAACAGCTATTGACCTGTACAACATACGCCAAAATGGAGTCGATAACAGTGGGTATAGCACATTTCTTTTCATTAGGAGGTATTGTTAAGACGTGGTTAAGACTATAGCTAGATGCCTAGTCTGTAAGTCAATAGCTATGTGGAAAAGTTCAAGTTAACTATATTTATGTGTTCCTCTATTTTAAAACTAAGACTATTTCTTAGATGTGGATCTAAGAATTATGCGATTTAAAGTCCATAAGTGAGTCATACATCAGTACGAAAGGGCCGCTCAGAGTAATGCCACGATGTCACAGAACACAGAATAAATTCTTTGGCTTTCACTGAATGAATAAAGTTATGAATATCTATGGCAAATCGTTATTGGGAAGTCAGTCCAATCGAATATACTGAGAACTAGTTTAACCTCCGAATTCAGTTCACCCGCAGGCATTCTATGGAGGAACTGATATTCAGGTAAAACCGTGTGAACTGGTAGCCGACCCCAATAATCTTGGGAACAAATAAAGGCTTGAAAGACGAGTAAGATTACCGGAGCCTCAAATAACTCGTGTCCCCCGTTTTTTTTTTTGATGAAATGATGAATGATGAAAACGTCTAGACTAATCAGAGTTTGTACTATGGGTAATAAACAACTAATATAAATACGTATATACTTTTATAAATACTTTTGTAAATACATACATATTTTACATAGGAAATACCCAAACTCCAAAACAAATGTTTGCATTTCATACAAACACTTGGTCCGACCGAGACCTCTTGATCGGTAGCCGCATACGCGAATTAATGTCGACTAACATCATTGTAAACTCAAATTGAATTACAATTCAAGAAATTCATTTACTACTCTGATACTAGGTATCTGGTTCAATTTTAATAATGTGGTCTATTAATTGGCCATTTTGTAAGCGCAATTAATTATTTATGGTAATCGATTTATTTGATTCGTAAAAGATAATAATGTACCTACAAAAAAGTATTAGTGGAGAATTATGTTGCGTGGAGTTTATTATCTTTGCCTTAAAAGATCCCGTGATTTTATCTAAGTTCATATATATTACAAAGTAGCGTTAAAGGTCGTAACATCTTGATCGCTTGAGTTTACCTTCCTGTTCTTGGTAATGTTTATCTATGCATAGCAGTTTAAAATTTTCTAACACAGGTGTAAGTTTTATAACTTTAAAAAAATGACAAAATGTCGTGACATGTGGTTTTTACTTGTTTGTATGTAAACTTTCTTAAAAGTAAATGAACCACTCGTTTCATAATATTATTGCTTAAAATAAATGTTACAGAAATGCAAACATTCATCAGCATAGTTGACTAATTTGCCTGCATATATAATCGTATTATATATAATTGTGTTTTAACATTGGGTTAGTTTGAATTATTTGGTTAAGCATTAAATTCCGATTTATTTCTTATTCCACAAATAAAGATATAGATAGATGATGCTTCATTATCTTTTGTGTAAATTCTATTCATGGTCTTCTTAAATATTAAAAGGAACTGCTATTCGTTAGTCTCACTAAAACTCGATAATGGATGAACCTATTTGGCAAATTTTGTCTTAAAATATTTGTGAAAATCCATAAAAAAAATATTTTAAGTACTGTCTTTATACATATTTAAATGTGGTTATGACGGCTTTAGTTATTGTACGTATATTTAGATATAATTCTTGTGATATGCTTAAATCAAGCGTTTGTGTTACGTTGTGGTGGTAAAAAGTTAAATGGTTGAAGTTTACACTGTTTAAAAGGATGTTAAGACAACACCGCGTCTATGACATTTCCATGTATCTCGAAGTGATGCATCCGCGACGTGGTTCAATGACCTCAAGGCGGCTACTTTCTACAGATACCTATACAGGATGTTTTTGAGTAGCAAAAAGGCTCGTAAGTTACAATTTGTTTAATGACAACTAAAATAATTAGTAATGACGTTAGATTTAATCTATGAATATGTATTAAATAGGCACGAATGTATCAAAGTCATCATCTTCCCAATTTTATTTTATTTTATTTATTCCCAAGTTTATTTGGGGTCGGCTACTAGTTCAAACCGGTTTTATCTGAATTTCAGTTTTTCCACGGAGCTACTGGCATCGGACCTCCGCAACCCTAAGGGAGAACTGAAATTCGCAGATTGAACTAGTTGTCAGTATATTTGAGGGCACTGACTTCCCAATAACGATTACCATAGATGTTCATGACAACCGAGACCGACGGCTTTACGTGCTCTCCGAGGCACGGGCGTGAATCACCGCCAAACTTCCAAACTCCGGGCTGCTATTAGGAATTTCCTAAGAAAAACCCAAAAACACTTTTTGGCCCTACCCGGGATTTGAACCCGAGACGCTGTCGCATACGCTGACCACTAGACCAACGTATCAAAGTACCTGTAATAAATATGGTTTATCGTAGATAGGCTTGCAATTTATTTTGAATGACTTTCACAAATATAATAATAATAACAAATCAAAATGCTTAAGTTTGGAAATAGCAATCTTCCTTGGAAACCATGTACTAATTTAAATCTTTACTTTGATCAAAGTTACTGACATATAAGCGATGTTTACTGGATTGCAATTTGGAATACTCTTCCTTTTAATAGAAGAATAGAAAGACCATCTGTCTTCGGTATTCTTAGTATTATCTAACGTGTAAGCTCTAAAGAAAACTCATAGCTTCTTGTATTTATCTCCACTATCATAAATAGTTACAGTTAGATACCAACAAAATCTTTATCGGAAAATCCCTTGCGTGGCACTCAAGATTATTCCATATGCTGTTATTTAGTGGATTATATAAACCGCCTGTATAACTGCCAGACATTTGTATGTTGCGCATAAATCTCTAAAATGAAGCGCTGACCTTTGACTCAAGTTACCTGCAATTCACTTCGAGTGAAGTAATTTCCCCTTCAGGCCACAATTACACCAAACAAATATGATCTCCCTTAGGCTAAAGTGAATAACGAAATGCTCTTATCCAATAGAATTTAAGTAGGTAATTAGGTATTCTAGTAGGTAGGTATAAAGGTATTCTGTTAATAAAATTATTAATAACACTAAATAGTGACACTAGTGAGTGAAGTGGTAACCTAATAAGTTGAAGTTAAGCAACGTGTTAAGTCAGGTCAGTCAATGGGTCCGGGGGGCAAACTTTGAGGAGGCGGCGCGCCTGGCCACCACGGGAGTCTCCCGGGTGGTCGGGCGCATCGAGGCGTTGGGTCTGCGGGTGGCCCTGGAGAAGACGGAGGCCCTGCTATTTCATGGGCCCCGTCGCGGTCCGCCCGCCGGCGCCTCGATCGAGGTCAACTCGGTCCTCGTACCGGTCCGGGCCCAGATGAGGTACCTGGGTCTGGTCCTCGACGGTAGGTGGCTCTTCGACGAGCACTTCCGACAGCTTGGACCTAAATTGGTGGGCACTGCCTCCGCCCTAGGGCGACTTCTGCCCAATTCGGGCGGGGCCAGTGTCCCCACTAGGCAGCTGTACACGGGGGTTGTCCGGTCGATGGCACTTTACGGTGCACCGGTGTGGGCGGCGGCTCTGTCCGCCCAAAACAGGGCGCGCCTCTGGCGCCCCCAGCGGATACTGGCGGTCAGAGCCATACGTGGATACCGCACGGTGTCCACAGAGGCGGCGTGTGCCTTGGCCGGAACACCCCCGTGGGATTTGGAGGCGGAAGTGCTCGCCGAAGTTTATCGGCGAGTGGCTGACTTCCGGGCGGAGAATGGCTTTCGCCCTCAGCCCGAGGACGTGCGCGAGTGGCGCGAAGCCGCTCGCCGAGCCACCATGCAGAGATGGTCGTTCCGGCTGGAGACCCCACGCGCTGGCTTCGCCGCCGTGGAGGCTCTTCAGCCTTCACCGGAGTGGGCAGGGCGGCAGCACGGGACCCTTTCCTTCCGGCTGACGCAGGTGCTTTCCGGGCACGGTTGCTTCGGAAAGTATCTGCACTCGGTCGCTAGGAGGGAACCGAGTCCCGCCTGCCACCACTGCGACTGCAGTGAGGACACGGCCCAGCACACGCTGGCGGTCTGCCCCGCTTGGGCGGCGCAGCGCCGGGTCCTCACTGCAGTCATCGGAGGGGATCTCTCGCTGCCGGCCGTCATAAGATCGATGGCCGGCAGTGACAGTTGTTTTACCGCGGTCGCAACCTTCTGCGAGGACGTAATCTTGCAGAAGGAGGTGGCGGAGAAGGCCCGGGAGGACGATATCCACTCGGACCCGATCCGCCGCCGGCGCCCTGGGCGACGGAGGCGCGCATATCTGCGTCTCATGCCGCCCTGAGAGTGGCCGCGGATGGGCGGGACGGGTTTCCCGTCCGTCCGCAGTAGAGGCCAACCGCGAGGGGGCGGCGTCCGCGTGTGACCGGACGTTGCCCAATTAGAGAATACACACTTGAGGTGGTGCCCGCAACAGTGCGGGCAGGCGCTGGTTGGAGTCCAGAAGGAAATCCCCTCCCTGGACTCCTTCCAATACAAAGGCGCAGAGAGGGTCACACCGTGTGGTTTTAGTCGGTTCGAGTCCGACACACCACCCCGCCGTAACCCCCGACGGGGTGAAAAAGGTCAGTCAATGGGTGAATGACCGTATTTAATACATATATTGGGACTCCTCCATGCCTTGAGAATCACTTTATGCCTTAAAAAGTAAACAGTCTGCCCACAGGACTTCCATATTGCATAATACTTCTTATGTCATCAACTATTACTGAAATTCCCATCAAAATCGATCTAGGCCTTCTAGAGATTAGACGGAACAAACAAACATAAGGACATTTTTTTTATTGCTTTTTTGAATGTAGTACTGTATATTTTTAGTATTTTATATGCACTTAATAAAAAAATGGTAATTTGATGTTCCAAACAGACGCTACAATTTTATTTATTTGTAGAGATACAATACAGCCAATTTTTTTCTGCTAATATCGGTCCTCTTGCAAAAAATACCTAGAGATCCTACGGTTTACAAAAACTTTACGTTACTCTACTTTTAATATTTCTCGTAAATAAATATAGGAAAAATCCTCTGCAAATGAGAGCGACGTCACTTAACAGGTCTTAACAGTCTTCCTGCGTGTACAGAATTCCTTTCTAGGGTACACGTGAGACAACGGCAAATTATCGACTCCGGATGACAATGAGCGATTTTTATCGATTACAGTCCAACACCACCTTACCTGATCCTAGAGTTTTTCAAAAGTCATACCAAAGTCGTTTTCAATCTATAAATCGCAACCTAATTTTTTAGAGATACAGAGAACGTAATATATAATTAGTATGAAACTACTCGTGAAACTACCACATTACATGCTATTTTAGCTCCATTCATTCGTGCCGTTAATGAACACAAGAGAAATGCAACGTTCAGTTATATTAAAGTCACATCGTTACGTCATTATTAATCGGTGTTCGTTAAAACGTCTTTTCAAAGAACATCTAAAGGTTCAAATTCAGAATAAAATTATTTGAAGAAATAAATAGTTATAATAATTGCTAGCCGTATAGTTTTTTGTCTGTAACTTTTACTCAAAGATTTAGTATTGTATATGTGCGTTGATACAGGGATTTTGCATATTATGCTAAATAAATAGTATAGGCCAATATATGAAACTACATATGACATTACCAGATAAACAAATATGTATGTACATTTACAAAATATAATAACAAGTATTCAAATAACAACAAATCTAGAGAATAAAACAACTTTCGTAATATCTCATTACGTGTTAGATCAAAAGGCTCAAGTTAACTGTCTTCTGAGTAGAATTCAAGGTAAACCTGTCGCAACGCGCGCTCTGTTCTCAATACTCCACAAGCGCTAAGAAAACCCACAATGTAAAACATCATCTTCTATACATAAACAACTAAATATATATTAAACATGTAGGTATAAAGCTCTAGCAAAATTTTATATTTCGTGTATACAAACAACACATTAGCATTGTGGTAAATGCATGTGAAATCCATTGAAAATTGGTATAAGGATTCTAATTATACCTAACCTAAATCTATAAATATTTTTAATGACTGGCTGGTGTGATTCTTAGCCGGATGTATAAGATATTACTGTAGTTATAAACTCATGCAAAACCTACACAGCTCATTGTCATATTGTAATATTTATTTCTTAATGGGCATCTTAAAACTGTTTTGGGAATGTTCACATCCTCGACCCACTGTAGATTAATTATGTATTAAGGTTGTCCAAATATTTTAAAATTAATACGTATTCGAATCCCCATAAAGATCTACTTCTATTGATATATTTTCTTAGGATGTAATTGAAGTTTTAAAAACGGGAGGAACAAGTAACCGCTGTGTGTTTTAATTGTTTTTTTAATGACAAATAATTTTACATGAAATGAACTTTCGAATTTAACTAACTGCATATCCAAACTTGAAATTTAGGTACTTGATAGGACTTTGGGAATACGTCTGAGATCCATGAAAGGTAGCTTATCCTTATCCCTAGCGCGTCGGAACTGAACTTAAAATGTGCATACGAGTAGGTATATGTACATATACGTTTATAGACTCGCGACCACAACATTGGATCGACAACAATCCATGTTCAGAATGAATAACATGCAATTGTGTACAACAAGCGCATGTTTTGTGTGACCTGTCGCGACAGACTGTATTTGTATTGTATTATGAAGAAAACTTTAAACTTCGCGTAAGTATTAAGCCACATAAGAATATTTTTTTACGAATTTAACTACTGACCATAAGTCTCCACTTAAAAATGAGATTTTGGTCTACTATACCACACTGGCTAGATGGATATAGTTTGCCTCAAGTTATCTATCTCGTTGGAGTGTTGTCGTTCCATGTACAACAAGTTTGTACCTTTACTCGTGTACAACAACATCCTTGGGATTAATAAGGGGTGGTGACACTTTGTATTCTTGATCCGTCAGCACAAGAACAGTCTCAACCGAAATCCGGCTATTGGGTTATATTTATTAACTTTTTGCTCCGCTTCTAAACCATTCATAACACCTCCTGAGACAGTGTCCGCAAATCTACATTTCTAAGTCCATTAGCGATATTCGATACTGTAAACGGTGTGTCTGGATCTGAAACTAGTATCGGTCATATACATAAAAGAATATTCTAGATAACATGATCAGCATCTTCCCATTGTTATGAGTTTCCACGCTGTAATTACCACATTTAAACACCAATCTTAATGCGGAACCGCAATATTTTACCTTAACGACGCTTACATAACAAGTCATGAAAAAGTTATGTAGGTATTATGCATACGTATATAATTATGTATGGACTACCTAACTATGCTGGTATGTTTATGTAGGTAGTTTTATAAGTTCAGGATGTTTTCATAACGGCTATACCTGAATATCTCCTACGGATATAAAAGGCGCAAAGTGGTACACCGTGTTTTTTTTGATGTTTTAATTTTTGTGGTTTTAATTGGGTCGATTTTTACATTCTGAATTGCCGCAAAGTACTATTGGGCGACGAGGCTACAGGTTTCCCCTCGAAAAACGGTAGTACATGTACATGAGTTTATTTTATAAAGTTATTATAGTAGTTTATTTCTTATTTATTTTCAACTAATGATTTGTCATTTAGCTCGAAAACTAACTTTCAACATTAGATTACAAATAAAAATTTGATTGTTTTATAGGTTATTAAGGTTTATAACGCCTTGATGAAATTGTTAGATTCTTTTCCTCTGAAAGGTATTTATTTTTATATTGAACCACAACTACTGAAATGAAATTCTATTTTTTCTGCAATTAAAAACCTATTTCCTATACACATCCATATATTTCCATGAATTATAGCTTGCATCTCACGTATCTATGTATATTTATGTATATCATTGTTCCGATGGTAGGTATACTAATGAGATTTACAAATGATAGCATACTAATATACATTGAAATAATGTTATACATGTGAAAGTAACAATATAACATTTGAGACTTATACTATACTAGCTTTCGCCCGCGGCTCCGCCCGCGTGTATGTCGGTTGTCTCAGTGAAGGGTAGCCTATGTCCTTTCCTAAGTTCAGTTCTATCTTCATACCAAATTTCATCAAAATCGGTTCAGTCGTTTAGGCGTGAAAGCGTAACAGACAGACATACAGACAGTTAATTTCGCATTTATAATATTAGTAGGGATTTGCCACAATATATATTTAAAATATGGATGAATACCATGACACATACTCACTGACATATAATGATTTTAGAAAAGCTTTTGATAAAGTGGATCATGACTTCCCTCTACAATTACTTAAGCTTCTATCTAAGAAACTCTCAAAAAAGTTATATTAAACTAATTTTCCTCGTATGTCAGTTAGTATGTTAGCTTAATTCAAATTGTGTTTTATAGAGACATAATTAAAAAAAAACTATGTCTGATGCAAAACTGGAACTGGCGTCTTACAGGGATTCATTATTGGACCTTTCTTTTTCATACTCGTACTTTACATAAAATATTTAAATAGGTTTCTACTATAGTAAATTCTTTTTAAACGCTTATTTGCGGAAGCTAGATGGACTGCTAATCTATTACGGTATTATGAAGTTAAAGACAAACATTCCTAAATGTGATGGTAAAAACTTCGTAAAAATGTAAACGTCATTAGCGTTAATTAATTATGTTTTTTGCTACTCAAACTTAATGAGTCGCAAATTGGGACACAGACTAACACATAGAATTTATGTTATGTGGAGGTACTAAATAAGGACCAACTGCTAGCAATGCGCTCTAAACGTTTGCTGGTAGGTTCGAAGGTCAAATACATTGTAGTTTGTACAGACATGTATCTCCTCAGCTATTCATTAACAACCTATAACATCTCACAGCAGGGCTTGCCTAAGTCTCCTCTTAGAAGAGGGTTAAGACCCATACGTCCCCACGCTAGCCTTTGCAAATTAGGGACTGGCAAGACACGTATGGCAACATAATCTTGCCGTTGGATGTTTTTAAGCCGCCCGAAGGCTTAACATTGCCTCTAAATCACGGAAATGCTCATAACATATCATGCCATGTCATGTCACAAACGCTCACCTATCTAGGTACTGATTGCGCCCTCGTTGCTTACCCCTGGTGATTGCTTCCAATCAACTTATGCCACTTGCCTCATAGCGCTTTCGTGGTATATAGTAGTCTATGTCCTTTCTCAGGCCTTAGACTATCTGTGTATAAAATCTAATTTAAATTGGTGCAGCGATTTTAGAGTTTATAGCGAACAGAAAGACAGAAAGAAGCGGCAGAAGACTTCATTTTATAATAATATATGTAGTGATTTGTTGCTTAAACTGTAATGCAATGAGTAATGTAAACGACCAACTGATCGAATAAGCCAAAGTAATATAAATATACTAGTTGAACCAGCGAACTTCGTACCGCCCAACTTTAAAATTCCAGAACTTGATCGCAGCGCCACCTACCGGGTCCAATTGCGAATCTAAACCATTCCCAGATCCCCTTGAACACACACAAAAAAATTCATCAAAATCGGTCCAGTCGTTTGAGAGAAGTTCAGTGACATACACACTCACAGAAGAATTATATATATAAAGATATATATATAGTAATATAAAATGAAAATGCCAAAGGGAGAAAGTTCAATTTTAATTTAATAGTGTCAAAATAGTACAACTGCAGTTTATTTCAAGAATGTATTTTAACAAGTTCCACCAAGTGCCAATCGAGAGTATAAATTACAGAAAATTATCATCTTGTAATTTTACATGCAGGAAGTCAGGGCACGGGAAAGGACACTATATAGATAAATAAGGAATCTTTCATCCAAAAGAAATTATTTAGGTTTAAGCGATCGACTGGAGCTGCTTTCAAATGCACAACAGTTTGAATGATTAACTAATTATTGTTCTGAGTTAGGATATTTTTTTTGTCCGTTTTATGTATATTTAAAATATATATACAGAAGTTATCTTTTTTAAAAAGAATAGTTTGATAACAAACGAAAAATAACAGAGAAGTTGAAAAAATATAATATTAGAAATTCGTTTCTTACTAACACTCAATATAAACTTTAAACACATCATAATAAAATAAAACACCTATAACGTAATAAAAGTTTATTACTTCAAAAACTTAATAAATACTCCTTTGTAAACAACATTCTACCTGAGGAATCTCTATCGGTTAGTTTAAATGTATACTTGAGTTATAATTATCTCAAATGTCCATTATAAGAAATACGAAATCAAGAACCTGTGGATTCCGGTTCAGTAACCTTTGAATTTCTACAGCAGAGCTCTACCACACTTATCTACATACATATAGATACCAATAACACACAAATCACTATTACGTGTATAAGCGTTTAGAAGCAGATGTTTTAGAAGCTTAATTACCATGTCGTAACCAACCTTTACATTAAATGTTGGAATTCAATTAAATACTCTAATGTACATACTTAATGTATTGATGCCTACATGCATATATTTAATTGGAGTCATTCAACGCAACTTTCTCGCATTACCATTTCTTTTTAAAAACCAATGGGTTTTACGTTTTTCAGATTTAGTTTAACAAACAGCTAGTAAAATATAAAATTACTAAGCTAGCTACTGGTAGTTCCTCACTGTATGTGTTTTTCTTCATATTTTATATAGTACTGACGGCTAATATTTTAAAAATTACAAAATTGGTAAAACGATTCCCAAGTTTTGTGCTTACATCTAGTGATTCATTTTTGTATACTTATATGTATATTTAGATAAAATTCTACTTAGAAAATTTTAATAAGCTGGTAACATTTTTGACAAGGAGTCGCATGCACTCATCGCCAGACCAACTGAACAAAATTTACCTACATTTTTTGGTAACAAATGAGTACCAACATTGAGAACATGACATCCTGTTTTTGCGATATTTAAACTTTGCCAATATCTCTATTGTGTAACATAGGAAGATCTTTCATGCAATAAATATACGACTTTTGTTAGGAGATGAGGAATGTTTAACGCTGATTTCAGCATGAATGGGCTGGCTAGACCGGGAAGGTACTATACTCTCACAGAAGATCAACCTTAAATGACAACATTCGTGGTCTCGTCTTTCGTTGGTGAGTAATAATAATAATATTTATTGAGTGCGAGACCGGGGACCCAATGATGAAGAGAGGAGGGTCACTATGCTACATTGTCTACATTCACGATGAGTATGTTGATCTTAAATTCTACTTGTGTTTTTCAACAGGCAGAGTAGTCACTCTGGCAAATTCATAAATAAAAATCGGCCAAGTGCGTGTCAGGCCACGCACAGTAAAAGGTTCCTCAGTCACCTTAATGGTACGTGGATTTAAAATCGTATCCAATAGATCATTATTATGTTTACGTATTAATGCGTTAATTTTGTATGACGTTTTCCAAGTGAGCGCATTTTACAAGTTAAGTTTCCATAACTCCTGAATTAATAAAGTCATCTAATCCGTTATAGTTTTCCTTCAAAGTTCATTATATGGAACACCGTCACAAATTTTTCCAGATTTTTTGAGCTAGCCGTTTAGCTTTTAAAACACGTACAATGGTCCACTTAAAGGACTAAGTGCCGAAACCACCCACATAACAACAACAAGGGGGGGGGACGCCCTGTTTTTACAAAAAAGTGCCCTTTAAAGTGGAATTTCTCGCAAACAAATACCTAAATCAAAAACTCAAAGACCTATCTAATGATACCCCACGCGATGGGGTAGCCGCGAGAAAAAATTTACATCCCTACTTTACGTGTAGGGGAGGTACTTGAAATAAAAATATTTTTCATAATTTTAGTGTAGCACTTTGTCGTCGTAATTACAGCACATATTCATGCAACGTTTCATCTTTCTAGCACTTACCGTTTGGACGGTAAGTCGAGGACGGACGGACAGACGGACGGACGGACGGACAGACGGACATGACGTATCTATAGGGGTTCCGAGTGATATACTTCGGAACCCTAAAAAAGGGAAGTTGAATAGGTCATTTATGTTCCTTTTCTTATTACTTTCCGTAACTAAGGAAATAATGCATTATCTAGCGTTATGAAAGTAATTGAGTTCTATAAGATACGCATACTGTTCTTATGATAAATTCAAGTTACAGTCAAAATAACAAGTTAAAGTTACAGTACCTACAATTGTTAATACATACAGAAAAATAGAGTTTACCAAGATACTAGCAGAAAACAAATAGCTAAAAGAGTCAACAGTTCAGGTCATATAGATATAGACTGTTGAGCGTACTTAGACCGATGCCTTTGTCCTCTTATCCGTACCATAGACTCCATTAAGCAATGTCAACGGTAACAAAGCAAATGTCAAAGGTTTTTCAAATGTTTGCATTTGACAACACGAATGAGTCACAATAAATACATTTTAGTGTGGCAAAATTTAACAGTGTTTCAAGAAAATTAAGAGACACGAAATACATTTAGGTGATACATTTACGAATGTAGATAAATTTAAAATAATACATCTCCCGCGCTTAGCAAACATTCTATGTCGCTTCGCGTTACGCATACATCACTTCACAAACATACGTCAAATAGGTAATTGTTATGGGTGATCACCTTTAAGCTTTATGCCTTCCGTACAGTTATATATGTATGTATATCTATACCATTTCAATAAGTATTAAACAGAAGAATTAAAGTAAATGCCATCGTCTTTAGGAACCAAGTGTACGTTGAAAATATATTTCTTAATCTGTGCATACTCAATAATATTTATTCACTGGCTAACACATCTGTTTTTTGTCAATCTTAGAAGTTGATGTATTATTTGTTTGCATTTCGCGCGATTGTTTGTGAGAACTTTGCCTATACATCAAAATAAATGAAAATATAATTCTTATTTTCAGCCTTTTGCCCTTCACCAATGAATACCTCCTTTGCCTTATTTGTTGAGTTATTTAAATATTAAAAGTGACATTTGATAAATATTTTAGGCATTTTTTATTATTTAGCATCTAATACATAGATATGCTTCACTTGTTTCTAACAAACTTAAATATTATTGAATCTGCCTTATTTGAGAGCGCTAACATTTTGAAACTTAGCTTATCGTGTAGTGTAGCGTTGCATGAACGCTTGCAATGTAAATGTTGAACGAAACGTCCGATATGCGAATATTTTAACTTATGTACTTACCGCTAACAATCCATCATTTCCGTATGCCCGGCCTTCAAGTGCTAGTTCTTTATCGAGCATGGCATCCAGCTGCTCGAGCTGGTGACACGAGGAACGAGCAGCCACCCAGCTGGAAGCCAGGATGAATGATCCCAAGATAAAGGAAGCCACTACGACCGTAATCGCAG
Source organism: Phragmatobia fuliginosa (assembly GCA_932526445.1). Classification (NCBI taxonomy): domain Eukaryota; kingdom Metazoa; phylum Arthropoda; class Insecta; order Lepidoptera; family Erebidae; genus Phragmatobia; species Phragmatobia fuliginosa. The sequence goes on from OW052071.1 coordinate 11,092,073, forward strand.
CTATTCTGGCTATTTGTACTGATGATGAGACTCGTTGCCGGTACGCCTGTGCCAAATAAAAATAAGAGTCAGTAATGCAATATTATAACATTTTCAATTCACGTTGGGTAAAATGTTCATCAAACATACTTAAGGCATATTTTAACCGAAATTACAATTAATTAAATTACTTTTTGACACAAAAAGATAATATTTTAAAAGCCGTCTGTATTTAAGAGTTCTAGAAAATGTAAAGCCGTTTCCGTGTTGATCAAATTTCCGTTTAAAGACACAAATATAGCACCTTATCGATATTAGAAACTTATGGTATGTTTACACTCTGATTAGTGCAAGTGTTGTACTAAGTAGTTTTTTAGTGACTGTTTAAAGGATAATTTTAACAAAAAGAAACCGACTTTAAACTATTCCGAGTACCCAAATCGCGACAACTGTGCCTATGATATTTGAAGAGTTCCCTCGATTTCCTTGGGATCTCATCATCAGAGCTCGATATGGTGACGATGGGACCACCTGTGAGCTACGCCCATTCCAATGCAAAAATAATTTTTGGAATCGGTTCATAAACGACGAAATTATCGCTGAACATACATAAAAAGAAAAAGATTCCGACGAATTGAGAACCTCCTCCTTTTTTTTAAGTCGGTTAAAAATAAATAATTTACATACAATTGTGTCGGTAACTAAGCTTCTCTATTAATTAGTTACCCTTACCAGCAATATATGAAGAAAACACATGTACAATGAATGTAAATTATGAATATGATTTTATTTTGCATTATCATTCATTAAATTATCAAAAAGCATTTAGTGGTAGTTTCTTCATGTCAGTCATGTGTACCATTCGATAATTGTCGTACACTAAAAATCTAGAAAGGTACTTTCTACGGAATTACTGATGACGGTATTAATAAAGAGTGTAATGTACTTGTAGATACTACATTTATGTACAGTCTTTCTTATATTTTAACTGAGAAAAGTTTACAATAAATTATTTTTTTAAATACATATTCTAGTTCTGCTTTAGTCGCCCTACCTTAGATTAATTATCAACCTCTCTCTCAACTCTCATAGGTACTTAGGTCTAAACTTGGCGCAAGTTTCAAAGCCATTTTATCTAAATAATGACTTCATATCATTCTATAAAAACATAAACATAGTTATTTATTTGTGCTATCCTATAAGTCTATTCGTGACAGAGACTATTAGATCATGATTTAATAATATTATGCATAAACAATGACATTTTTATTCAATAGCAGTGTTTATGCATACATCTTGTATGCAAAACATGCAAAGTATTTGCTAGATTACGTCAATACTTTACGGAAAGAAAGTTTCTTAAATTAAAATGGCTAATGAGTTAATGGATTAAAATTAAATACTGATGAATATGCACAAAAATGATTGATTAACTTTTTAGATTTTGTAATAAATTCGTTATATTTCAAAAGCGTTTTGAATTCATAATTTTAGGGTAGTAGAGACACGCTAACCACGCTTAAATCAGCATGGTCGGGTCGTCTCGACCGGAGTTACTATGCTATGTATAGTTCAATCTTCGAATTTCAGTTCTCCCTTAGGGTTGCGGAGGTCCGATGCCAGTCGCTCCGTGGAAAAACTGAAATTCAGGTAAAACCGGTTGAACTAGTAGCCGACCCCAAATAAACTTGGGAATAAAGGCTAGGAAGATGATATATATATATATATATATATATATATATATATATATATATATATATATATATATATATATATATATATATATATATATATATATATATATATATATATATATATATATATATATATTCACAAAAGACTAACATAAAACGACAGCACTCATACTATCGTGTTTCGGTGATGAGTGCGAGACTGGAGGCCTATTGATGCAGAAACATCTCAAGAAACCGCCACAGTATACTACTACATTGTCTGCATTGGTGGTGACCATTACTCTAGTTTTTTTTTTACAAAATGTTGTGGGTGAAGTTAGTCACCCTTGCTGTGGTAAGGGATAACAGTTCCTTTCCCCTTCATCCCCTCAATCAGAGGTATGTCACTAGAGTCACTTCAAATATGTAAAAAAATAGCTGACATATTCTGTAATTTGGCTAGATGTAATACAATACGTTTCGTGTTCAAAATAGCTTGTAATAAGTTTATTTAACGTTTGCCTTGACGCACACTTACTATGTAACAAAACTTAAAACCATACATATTCCCATAAGACTTATTATAAGCAAAGATAATTGCCTATGTTAATTTGACCTCAGCAAAGTGTAACTAATAAGCTATACATAACTTTACTTAGCACCTACATTTACAATTGTTGCGTAAGTTCAAAGATTCCAGATACATCTCATTCATGTTAGGAAAGACAGCGATAATTGTTTTCGTCCTTAGTATGAACATAGTCCAAATAGTTCTTATGCAGAGATATTTGTATATGTACGTACATACATCATTTATCATGTATGTATAACAATAAGGTATTAAAACTTTATAATTTGTGATATGACTGTACCATAGTAAAGTTTTTTAAACCCAATGAAAGTCTTACCTTAATAAATCATAAAGTTATGTCAATGTAAACCAATAATCATCGTTTGTTTCATCAATGGTTTATGATAATTCCCTGCAAAAGGATCAGTCCTGAATATAACTGGTATAGGAAAGAAAAAATCACAACTGGTCTTAAGTAATACACTTGAACCCACTATTTTAACATATACATAAATATAACCAAGGATGTTTTTTTTTTATTTATCATTAGAGCTATAATTCTCGACAGTTCTCAATTTGTCAAACTGTCGAAAAGCTGCTTCGTTATAGCCATGTATATAAGTAAGATAAATAACACGACTACACACTTTAATACGCTTCGCATGTTTCTGTATTTTCCATGTCGCTTTTTCCTTAACAACCAGAGCCTTAACAACTACGTTGTGTAATATTCAAAAGATAATATCAGTTAGGTATCTTGACTCTTCAATCTTAATCATGAAAGGGACATTTGAAGTGAAAATCCTTGTAAACCTAATTTGTTTATAACTTAATATCTTTTCGATATAATTTTCATGGAATATTTACGTAGCTGTCGAAATTTTAATGGACTCAGAGATCTATCTCGGCAGTAATAATTTGGTTTATGTAAGTCCGCTAAACAGTGTGATCTCATATTAAAGTAAAATATTATTGATGGGCAATTTGTCAGGTCAACATTTCTTCTCAGAAAAAGAGAGCTTCATACGAGCCTGGTAAATATTACTTATTATATTATGTATTATATTACCTATGGTATTATTTTTTAAAATCACAATAATTTATCGATTCCCCCTATGTGCACCTACCACATCTTTTCTCTGCATCGCCCAATCGGTTGACTGGCAGAGAATGCCTTAGGCATTAAGTCCGCCGATGCATGTATTTGTGCATAAAGTTAATAAATAAATAAATATTATATTATATTATTTCATGCCAAGTTCTTTAAACATATAGTGATATAAACGAATTGAATAACAAATGTATATACTATATACCTTCTTATACTTATTTCTATATCTTATTATTTTATTCTAAAGACATCCTACAGCATGTCACCTAATATAGACTAGCCATATAAATATAGCTTAAAATTAAACAAACGAAAACCATTCAATATCTCGTCGAAACTTTTGCTAGGACGACAGCAGCCACTTTCACCTATTAAAATTTCAATGCAAGAAATGAAAATATTTAGAACAAAAAGCAAGTAAATGACAAAATAAGGATTTACTAAGAAACTGAAGTACGCACACAAAAGTTGCGTAACTCAATCGACAGAGGTAAGTTAGTAAAATCGTCTGTGACAGGCCGTCAGGGGACTTGACATTAGGAGGAGAGGTGGGGAGGTCTAGTGAAAGTCTTTTTATCGTTGCAGTTAAGAAATCTATCACCTTTAGTTAAGTGCATAATAAAGTCGACTTAAATCAATATTATCGACATTAAGTTGTGCATATGAATGCTTATTTTGAAATGATTTCAAACACAATGAATAATGATCGATCGATGTGTACTTTCCTCATAGGACAACGTGAGAACCCAACCTTTCTACACTGCCGTATTCATCAAAGAATCTTTTTAATAGGGCTTTCTGCCTAAAACAAATGATTATCTGAATGACATCGCTTTTGCAGGCTACAAAAAAATGCATTTATTTTATCTTATTGTTTTTATGTGTGTACACACGTAGTACATGCATATATTTTTGTTTGTTTGGAGTTTCTCTGTACAGACAAAGCAGTCAGTGGCTTTCTGGCAGTGATTGATTTATGAACCGATGCAGTTAATATTTACAGAGAAGTTCAACAGTGTGAAATAAAAACAAAGGCAAGGTTGCCTAAGCAACCGTAATTCGAAACAAGGTTCAGACAATGACGTCATGAAAAACGACCTTAGTCAACCAGATCATATCATTCGGTCCGCACTTCTACTTTAAGTAATTTTCAATCTATTTGAAACGCCGCAAGTATGATTATTATGATGAAGTAACAGCTTTTACAAATAAATCTTTATGCCTAAATCTATATTTCTTTTATTTATTTTTTATGAGCACGCCAAAGTGACTCTGCTTTCCTGATAAAAAGCGTGTGTAGTATCCAAAAATGTTGTCACCATCCTTATTGGCAGAGCACACAATGCAGCATGGTGACCCACACTATGGCAGTCTAGTGAAATGCTTTTGCAGGACTGGGACTCCAGTCTCGCAATTGCCAAGGAAATACAACAGTACGATAGCTGTCATTTTTAGATTGGTCTTCTGTGCGAGGGTAGTACCACCCCTGTCGAGGCAGCTGATTCGTGCTGAAATCAGCATGGCTCTACTTATTAACACGGGAAGCAAAACATTGTACCCTTTTAACAAAAACTAATGCAAATGAATAGTATGAAATTTGGACAGTTAAAATTTATGTAGAGGAGGAGTGCAAAGAGCTTTAAAACAAAAAATAAATGAATTATGATCAAATTTCGACCACTGGGTGTCCGATAATCATTAATCGCAAAACATACTTCTTATTTTACAGACAATGCTCAACATATCATTAAAAGCTGTTTCGGGGACTACATGAAACGTTTACAGAAAACACCCAGACTCAATTCCTGGATCCTAAATAGTGTTGATCCGTGTGGGAATCGTACCCATAATAAATCACTACGCCATAGGGGCATATCTAGGTAAACTCTGGTCTACGGTCTGCTAAATATGTATGTATATTTATGTAGTGTCCATATAGGTACTTAATATGTATGGCACACTGTTCTGATTGTACGTGTCGAACGTCTGACTCATGCATAACCATCGCTGGTCTCTTTTTCAAACAAATTCAAAGCATACTTGTTGTAAAATTTAACCTGTTTAAAATTGTAAAATATCGATATGACAAATCTGTGTAGTGACGGATTAAGAATACGAATTGTCACCACTCCTTTTCATTGCAGCATTCTTCTTCCTACACTTTATTCTCAAGTTTATTTGGGGACAGCTACTAGTTCAACCGGTTTTACTGAATATCAGCTTTTCCACGGAGCGACTGGCGTCGGACTTGACTCTATACTAACCTGTCTAGTTAATATAGTATAGTAGAACAAAACCTCCTTTCTAAAGACGTTTAGCTGACTTTTAAAGGCTTATGACGTGCGTGTGATGTATGTAATGAGATACGAAATAATGTTTTTATTTTATTTTAAATAACTTATATAACTTATATGTAAAATATATAAATTAAAAAAAAAAAAAGTCTTGATTTACACTACAGATAACAATGCATCACAAATATAAAGCAAAGGGTGTTGTTTATCGTTTATATAGGAATCATGGACTAGAAAAGTTTGTATTACTAATAAAAGTTAGGTATCAAGCTTTCAGTTTTTTAGAGATACTCATACTCGTACTAGAGCTATAGGAATCATAAAAATAATATAACTAAATATCATATGATACGATATTATCATAATTATTATCACACTTTTGAGTTGCTAAAAAAAAGGAGAGTTTAAAAGTTATTGACTATATCACCTTATAAATTTCTATGGTGGCAATTGTTTGATTTTCAAAAACTCTTGCTAAGGTTTCGAGTAACTTGTGAAAGCAATTGTGTGTTCGTATTAAAAAACGTGTTTTAATAAATATCTAAATGTAAATAGAATTGAACAAAATTGTTTTGTTAAATTATTTATTCATTGGAAGTCAGATATTTAATAATTTAACAATAATTCAAGTTCCATTTCTCAAGAATAGTTATTATACGCTAGAACAATGTGTTTATTTTAAGATTTCCAAATCTTTTCATAATCAGAACCAAAATTACTATTATTAACGCATACTAGGTAATATTTTTCAAACCAAGTGGCATGCAATTGGAGAGACCTATGTCCAGCAGTGGACTGCGATAGGCTGATGTTGAGACTAGGTAATATTATTGTGATTAAAATATCTCAAAACATTAAACTCCCAGTAATTATTTACTATATAATTATTGAAATACAGTATATTCATTCATTTAGAATATTTACCTACTAATAGGTACTAGGCACTGGTCAGCACGCACAGCCTAATCACATTGAGTAATATAATTTACCTAATACTTATATTAGAGCTATACATATAATAATATGTAATCTGGTTAAATCCCCCCTCCATTGCGTTGTAATATACAGTATGTAATTCTGTAAATGGTTCCAGGAACAACTCGAAAATATTTTTTTAAACTCAAAATTTTGATATAGGTAGACAAGGCTATTCACAACTGGACGCCGTGCAGAAAAAAAGTAATATAATAATAAATATAACCTCGTATCGTACATGGCCGCTTGATCCCAAACTACCAAGATTCTAATATATATGTTCCCCTTATTTGAAGTGACACAAATCTTGAAAATTTTGGATTAAAGATTAATGTAACGTAAATTAAGCCTTATTGTCACACCCATAAAGTTTTTCTACGAATAATAACATTAACACTTTGGGATTAAGAATAAAAAATAACTGTTTTGAATAAAGTTTACTCTTGACTTTCTGTCGTACCTACAGGAGCAAAGGCAGGGAGTATCATCAAAAATGTAAATGGCAGGCGAATGTTTATTGAACTAATATTTCTAAAAATCAATAGATAGGATCCCTATTACTAATAATAATAGTCCTTCCTAATAATATCTGCCTGTCGGTTCCATAGTTACACAGTTGAAATTTTCAAAGATGAAGTATTAGTGTGGTCGCTATAACAACAAACTCTAAAAAACAGAATAATATAAATATTGAAGGGGCTCTCCTACAAAAAACGTGATTTTTTGCCTTTTATATAGATAATGCTAGATAGGAACCTTTCGTGCGCGAGTCCGAATTACTCTTGGCTGGTTTTTATTTAGTTTTATGTTAACTACAAAACAGACTAAGTTAAAACCTTCCAATGTCTAAAACAACTTCTCGAGTGGTTTTCTCACGGCACCAATTTAAAAATGAAATCTAATTCAGTTATTGCTCAAAACATATTTTAGTCTAACAGTAGCATGTGACAGATAGTTTGAATATAAAAGGACACTGTAACGAGCTGTAACGTGTGATTTTATTGTCTATGATTATGACATATCTAGGAGGTATCAAATAATCGGTATCATGAATACGGTTATGAAATGAGAAAAATAATTCGATTTAAGAGATTGATTCAAAGATGTAACTCAAAGATATAAATTAGTCACTTTATTAAATTGGTAGTTAATAAGGTAAAAGTACGATAATGATCAGAATTTCTTATCCAATATGGTTATAGTTTATTCTTAATCACAAAGTGGTAATGTTATTATTCGTAGGAAAACTTTATGGGTGTGACAATAAGGCTTAATTTTCGTTACATTACTCTTTAATCCAACATTTTCAAGATTATATTATCTAGTGTTACTTCAAATTAGAGGAAAACATATATTAGAATCTTTGAAGTTTTTATTTATTATAATATTTTTTTTCTGCACGGCAGCGGCCAGTTGCGCATAGCCTTGTATACCTATATCTAAGTTCTGAGCTTAAAGAAATATTTTGGAGTTGTTCTTGGAACCATTTACAGAATTAAGAACGTGACTTTTGTCTAAACGTGTCGTGTTATGACAACACGTCGAATAAATATATATTTTCCAAAGAGTTGTCCGCCAAGGATATGACTCAAGCACAATTGTGTCTGGCCAACAATTTATCTGCAAACTTTAAACGATTGATCGCATTCGAATTGTATTCAAATTTGACATAGAGATAGAGTAGGTATATTCTGGAATAACGCAGGAGTCACATTCTTTTTATTACGAAAAAAAAATATTTTTTTTATTTATTCTTTTTTTTTTTTTTTTTTTTTTTATTTTGGAAAAAATTGGCTGTGACATACGGACGGACAGACAGACAGACTTGACGAATCTATAAGGGTTCCGTTTTTTGCCATTTGGCTACGGAACCCTAAAAATGTTTGGTAACCGTAAAACAAACACTAATTAGAACTTATTTCTTCCCAGCCTTTATAATTCCCATTATTACTTGCGATCGGCTACTGGTTCAACCGGTTTTACCTGAATAAATATTGTTTAACAAATATTTCGGCCATGTAGCACAGAACACCATCTAGCTTCAAACTAAGCAGAGCTGGTATGAGAGCTACATTGACTGATAGAGGCAATTATGAATATGAACATCAGTTTTTCACGGAGCGACTGAGCATCAGACTTCCGATCGTCAGGATCGACGAACGACGAACTGAATTCGAAGAAACTCATTTTTTGACTATTTGAAGACACGACTTTTCAGATAACGATTGACATAGATGTTCGTGACAATCAGATCCGACGACTTAACGTGCTCTATGAGACTCGGGCGTGAAACAACGCCATTTTTCATACTCCAGGCTACTATTAAGAATTTCTTGCAAGGAAAATCTAAAAACAGCCCGACCCAAAAATCGAACCCGAGACCTCTTGATCAACAGTCGCATATGCTTATAGTTGGACCAACAAGGCAGTCAACATTAAAAAGAACGAAAACAAAAATGAAATTTAGAACCTCAAATAACGTTATTTATTCATTTACATAATTTGCCAGTTAAGTTTTAAAGACCACGTGTAGTCACTTTTGGATTTTACTCATGCTTTCCATCAGGCCTACTAAAATCACCTTAGCAGGCGTTAAATAAAAAAATGTGAGCCGTCACGGGACGCCTGGCAGATGTGAAACATCGCCATTATTTTGTAAAAGTAATATGCAGAAAAGAACATATTGTAATAGGAACTAAATATGTCATAATGATAAAATAAAATATTACTAATTATTAAAATAGTACGGTGTGGCTGTGGCGTATAATTATAATTAAATAATTATATTATAAGTATAATTATAATTATAATTTACGCCACACCGTACACACTACTGCATATAGACTGTATATATATACCATCGTATAGCGTGCCGTGGCGACGCGTCGCCAGTCGCCAGGCCAGAAATCTATTTTACGTGCGCCTATAGATGTTTCACATACGTGCGCCTATAGATGTTTCACATCAAAAATATTTATAAAATACGTGGATTTAGAACTGTAAGTATAATAAAAATAGCATAAAATTAAATCAATTAAACATACTTCTATACAAGCGGTCACAGCCAAGTGGCCTTATGTAATTGGAAACAATCACCGAGGGTAAGTAACGACGGCGCGGTCAGTACCTAGATGGGTTGTTTGTAAAATTATATGCTATGAGCGTTCCGGAGATCTATATCTATCTGTCACAGATACCTATAGTATTTCATCTGTAATAATGTATTATTAAAAATTATTATGTACTATTATACAGTAGGTAAGTCAGCAAAGCATGAAAGTAGAGGAAATTTAAAATACAGATTTTATTTTATTTTTTAACAACAATTTAAATAAATAAGAGAATTCATGTGACTCACACATAAGCAAAACATTGAACTTGAATAATTATAAGCCAAACAAAACCTGTTTTTGAGGCATAAATAAATAGAATAATTAAAAACAATAATTCTATTCTACTTTACATTGAAGAATGAATCGAATTATGTTGAATTTTTCATTTTTGTTATAGATACCGTATAATCAAACTGTATTATGTCAATGAGGTATTATTTTATTTGTTATTAACATATTATCAAATAATATTAACATTTATGTTGTATATTATATTAATCTACACAAACATTATAACTCCGAAATTATATCTGTCTGCCTGTCTGTTCCGCTTTAACGCTAAATTGCTCCACAGATTTTAATTACTAGGAGATACTTTGATTCTTGACCTACGGAACATAGACTACTCTTTAGTGTTTACTGCGTTAACCATAACCGACTCATACGCAGGCAGTGCCGCGAGGAAAGCTAAAAGTATGTAATTTAAAACTTACTTATTTATAACATGACCCTTCTGACGTAGTCGGATAATAAATACATATATTCGATCAAAACCCTTATAGACGTCTTGTACAAACCCTACTAATAGTTTAGGATCGTATAACAAACATTATTACTGTTTATTACATTACATTATGTAAACTTCTCTGTATTTAGCAGAGAAGTTTAAGAGTAAGCCAACATGTTGCCCATGCCCTCAGCTCGTATTTATTATGGTCACGAAACCGCTTGCCAAACGTGGCGATTGCTGCAAGATATTTCACATCCATAAACTAAAATGTAGGTAGGTCTCATCCATAGAGCGAGAAGCGGTGCGCACAGGTAATAAACCAAAAACCCGCGCCCATCGTTCAAAGTGACGAAACAGACGGTTTCAATTCAGACCATACGAGCTTTTTAAATTTTCATTTTATTATCCATTATTATTATTGTATTCTCGTATTTAGATCTTTGTCTTATTTGCTTTGCTAAAGTTCTCGTTTTAATTTCAAGTGGTTGGTAAATATAATGTACCCATAGGTACTCAAATAATTATGGTTTGTGTGTGTTTATATTAGTAAAATTTTTATTATTAAATAGAACATCATCATCATTATCATCTTGGCTGAAATTTTCTGCTACTGGACATGGCCATCCCCAAGGTTCAAGGAAAAAATAAAACATAAACATAGCCTAATATTTTTGACAAACTTGTAAAGTGGAAAATAATTCAGGTACTCCAAATTTTTCTGATTCTACATTATTCCAATTGATTCCTTTTCTTAAACGTAATGTAAAAAGTTTGCTAAAGCAATTTAAAGTGTTAAGTATAATGTAAATGTTTTGCTCAACAAGACGTACAAAACGATGTGGTCACGCATCTATGTTTTTTCTGTAGCTAGATACGTCTATGTTATCCATTGACGTCATACATAAGTACCTTTTTATAAAGGTATTTACTAGAGTATCATGAAGTCGCATGATACCCAGCTATAATAACGAAGGTTAAATTAATGGCTGGCCAGAGACAATAGAACAATGAATTTTCTCACATTTTATACATAGCACAATTCTTAGAAAAGGATATTCAACTATAAAAATATACATGCACAAACACAAAGACATGTATCAAAATATTGAATACTGAAATAATTATTTCAATGACACATTGATAGTCCATATGAGAAATATTTTTTGTTCCATCTGTTTGGGCAAAAGTATAATACAACGGACGGATGTGTATAACAATGTTGAGTAGTGAAAATTGATACTATACATATATGTAGTTACATTTTATGCATATTATGAATATCAAAATTTGTAATTAAAAAAAATACCGGACAAAATCAAAACAGTTGTAATGAAATATAGATACTAACTGTATTCCGGACATCTTACACACAACGCCGTCCAGTCCCAAACTAAGCAGAACTTGTATTATGGGTGGTAGACTTTAGAATTGATATAAATATTTAAACATAGTTTTTTTATAAATACATACATATTATACATAGAAAACACCCAAACTCCGAAACAAATATTTGCTGATCACACAAACATTTGGTCCGACCCGGGAATCGAGCCCGAGACCTCAAGCACAGCAGTCGCATACGCTCCCACTGCGCCACTGCGCCACCGAGGCACTCAATGTTTAATATTATTGTAATATGAAATATATTAAAATTAATTATTAGCAGTTACATACTGGCTTGTATTTTATTATTATTCTAAAATAGGTTGTATTTTTAATTCATCGTGTTTCATCTTGATCGCATATTTCATTCTTTGAATAAGTAAACACTTTGTCTAAGGCCCGAGGTAGAAATAACTTCGCATGCACATAATGAGAATGAAAAGACATGAGTAAAGTAATCCTTTTTTATTAAGAAGGTTGGATTGACGAAAACTAGTACGTAAAAAAACAATCCCTGAAGCGGTTTGTACACCGTGAAAAAATAGAGATATTTGAGATTTTGAAGCGTATATAAACCAACTTAACACATAGATTAGGCTTTTTTTTCAGTTTAAATTCATAAAACGAAGACGCTTTAGTAGGTAGTTATGTATATTTTTATGAACTGTGACTTCAAGGTTAGCTGTCATTATATTCATTATACACTGCATTGCGCAAAAAATGTGGAAAATATAAAATGTCATTTGTTTTAAAAACATCACAAATATAGCTTTGTTATTAGTTCTATATTAAGTTAGATACAGTTGTCGAGAAACATTAACTTTGTAAAGTTCTTTAGTTCAATGTAGTAAAGTTTTATTAGACGGGAACTATATTTAGTTATCAAAGTTACGGGTTAGTCATAAAGAGAAGGAAAACAAACCCTATGCTTAACTATTGGGCCAGCGTGGTATAGTAGGCTAAAATCAAAGTTTTGGACTACTTGACATAAGCGTCTGCCTATGTTCAACAGTAGACTATTACGGGCTGTTAATAATCTACACTTCAACATAACTTAATCAATTAACCACATCTATATGTTTTGGGATATTTTTGAGGAGGGGATTGGACTTCTATAACCTCGCTCACTCGGCAAAGTGTAACGAAATTATTTCATAATATCGGTTTTACACATATTGCTGCACATCGACAAAGAACATCCTATGTTATTCAAATATTATTGTTTTAAGGCAATCCATGTATCTTGCCAGTATGTAGACACAATACAAATGCCAAGTTATGTAAAAGACCATTGGCCAGCGCCGCTGACAGCACAGGCGGTGCATCGGTTTTAGTATTCAACTCGCCCAACCCTAGTAGACTTGGACAATACTTGGAGAATGCAATACTAATACCCAAGCAGGACAATAATGTGTATGGTTCTAGAATGTCTAGTAAACATAAGTTATTTAAAAAGTCACTCAACACAGTGATCATCTACTAATAAGTTTTTTCTATAGGATTGAAATAAGAAGAAGGCAAAGCGCTTTTACTACTTTAGATCTAGGACGATGCTTAAAAGGTTTCTTACCAAATATGGCATGTTTCTTCAACAAAAGTTTAATTGGAATCGTCTAAACAGCTAAGAGCTCAGTAGATAGGTTTTATTCTAAATTCAATAACACAATTTGTATGTATGTATTTTAATTCACAACAATGAGGTGTGCTTTATAGAAAGCGAGTCATCTATAGAGGTTTAAACTTTTAACACCTCACTTTTTTATTTATGCGACTCAAAATATTAGGAAAAAACAGTAGAAAATTAAAATTGTTAAATGTCAACAAAGTACACACAATATACGATGCGTACACAATACAAAAGCATTTCGAGGAATACGAATAAACAAATCCGTTGTAAATACGACTCCTGCAAGTAAAATGAATGTGAGGGTGCAATTTTATCAGCTCAGTATGCCGAACGACGATGTTAGTAAACGGTGTTTACAAACAACCCGCTATGCGCCAGCGGCCCCAGTTACGAGCACTGAGAGAAAGGCGCTTTCCCGCACTTAAATCCAGCACTTAATGGATAGTTTACCTACACTCAATTAGTATCATCTTATATTTAAACAATCAAGATAAACATCTAGAAAGTTTTACGAGAAAAATTACGATTGAAATAGGACTCAATAGTCATGAACATTATACAGAACGTTCAAATAATAAAACTTAATGCATTAAGGACACAACATTTAGAATAACAAAGCTTAAAGTTCCAGTCACGAAGATCACGGGTGACGAAAACCTACACGTTACATGTTTAACATTAATTCAAAGTGAATAACGGATATTATCATACCGGTGGAGGTTCCGCCGTGCTGTATACTTCTGATGGGGGGTACTCCGGCTTCATGGTGATGGTTGCCATGGAGTCTGGTTGGTGCTCCTTCTCCATCACGAATTTTATTCTTCACAAAAAAAATTAAATCAACGGTTGCTGCGCGTGTAATGTTTGGCGTTCGAAGTGGAAGTGTGCGCAAGTGAGCGGTAGAGCTCGACGGTGATGGCGACGTAGGCGCAGCCTCAAAGTACGATTGTGTGGTGGGGTCGTGCGACACTGCCACAAAAACGCATTCACTTGATTGACACAGCTATTGAAGTGATTGCAAAGACAACGGTGAAAACTCGTAGTTGTGTATCAGAACAAAGGTATTGTTAAGTACAATAACCATATTTAAAAGGTGTTAATATTTTATTTACTCAGCCTGTTTTGCTGCGAATGAATACCAGAATATTATTTCAGATAAAACAAATAGACAACGCGAAACTACTATTATTATTAAAAATAAACAAACACATTTTCCTGTCAGAAAAAATGTACTTGAAACATGGTAAGAGAATATTTCAAGTAGATTTCTTCTGGCGGGATCCTTTTATAGGTTTTGAAAATGTTAACCTCATGTTAACGGATCCTACTGTCTGTGAGATTTATTTATCTCTGGTTATGTAAATTGCATAAGTTAAGACGTTAAGTTTGCAATCAATCACTGCTCTATTGAGTTCCATCACGAGAGTTATCCTTGACAAGGTAAATGATGGGTATTTTGTATCTTTTGTTATTATTTTGTTTAAATCAATAATTTAATCGTTCGCTGTTCTTAGAAAACAGGTTTTGTTCTACCAGGCTTAAGTTTTTGATATAGATAGTCTGTACGGAAAATATTATTATCATTAATTTGCAGAGAAAATTTGCATTCAAAATAAAAAAAGTTTAGATTGGCACGAATTCATTAATATAAATCTTTAATGACGATGGTCTTTTATGATTTATTTATATTAATAGGTTTTATACAGAATATTTTATATAGATAATAATATTTATTACAATGTGTAATTTTAACTGCCTCGGTGGCGCAGCACAGCAGGCGCGCAGGAGGTCTCGGGTTGGATTCCAGGGTTGGACCAAATATTTGAATGATTTAGAAATATTTATTTCCTAATTTGGGTGTTTTCTACGTATAATATGTGTTATGTAGTGTGTGTAAGAAGTATGAAAGTATTATACTAATCAACATGTCACATGACATCTATGTCATAGTACAGGCTGTGCTTCGTTTGAAGCTTAGTAAGCTAGATGGCGTTGTGGCAAATAACATAAAGGAGCATTGTCATAGATCAGTAGATGTTTAAATTGTAGGCGTCCACTATCGAAATCTTCATCCACTGTTTTATCAGGTCGTTGAAAGTCAAAATTAAGAGATCCATAATCGTGGACCTCCATTTACACGTGAGGAACCTTGTAGGTCACATTTATGCATAAATATTGTTGCATGTTGTTTTCACAAAAGAACAGCTTCAGCCCTTTCTCTTTTTAAATCTTTTCTAGACTTAGGACGCTTTTTATACCGGCTGCATGACGATAGTAGGTTGAAACATAACGAAACTCGTCCTACAACCAGCATAATAAAATGCCACATCCAGAAATTTTAAGTTAGTCGAAAATTTTAGTTGTTTTACTATATAATAATATAGTGTAAGTTTATTATAGATTTTCCATTCAAATAAGCAACAGAAGACGCGATAAGTATCTATAGTATATTGTCAAGAATTTTATGTCGAAAAGCTTATAAGAAGGAAATAAGATTTGAGGTTTTGTTATTTCTATCGGGGTCTAAAACTTAAAAAATCTGTATGTACCTACTGCTTAGGCGCTTTCTTTTCAAATGAAATGAAATTTGTATGTCATTAGTATTTTAAATTTGACAATGCATTAAAGGTGGCCGTAGAAACTAATATACGTTTGAAGCTTTCTTCTATTTTTCAAGTCTCGAATAACCCAATCCAAGCGCTAGATAATCGTTCTTGTTACCTATTTCATCGCTATTCAAGAGAGTAGCTTTGAAATTTTCACTTTTAGATAATTTTCTGTCGATTGTCTGCAAACCTGATTGACAAAATGACAAAAGTAAACTCACTTACTTAGGTATTCATAATTTCAATATATTTATTTTTATGTATAAAGGTGTACGTATTCTCATATTAAAAGCTTTTCAGGGTTCCGTTCCGTAGTTCATGAATTGGAACCCTTATATAAATTCGCCATGTCCGTCTGTCCGTACCAACCTAACGCTTAAAGGGTTGGTGCTAAAAGTTGAAACTTTGCATGTGTTGTGATTACGTCATCAAAATGCTACAATAAAATTACGAAAAAAAAATTTTTTTTCTCACGTTTTCCCCATAGTATGGGGTATCATTTGATAGGACTTTTAAAAACACTTCGAGGTTTCCGAAACCATTTTTCGATTTAGGTATCCATTTCCGAGTTACCTATTCAACTTTAAAGCGCATTTTTTTGCAAAACCGGAGCGTCCCCACGGCCCACCTCTCTAAAAGCTAAACGGCTGACTCAAAAAATCTGAAAAAATTCATGATGGTAATTCATATATTTAACTTTAAAGGAAAACTATAGCGGTTTAGATAACTTTTGTTTTTCAGGAGTTATAGGGGCCTAACTTGTAAAATACAGTCACTTGCAAAACTTCGTACTCGATAAGTAAACATAACAATTATCTATTGTTCACGATTTTAAATCCACCTGCCAGTATGAGTGACAACAACAACATGTGTGACTATGGAACCCTATTCTATGCGTGGCCTGACACGCACTTGGCCATTTTTTTATATTTATGAGACGTAAATCTTACTTCATCTTAGGTACTATGCTGTCAACCGATTGTTTTAAGCCATCATATTTATTATCTTTTTTCAATTATTTAGAACTCTCATAATTTTTATTACTAACTTTCGCAGGTACGCCCGCGTGTATGTCGGTTATCGTGGTAAAAGTAGCCTGTGTAACTATATCGTTTCTCAGGCTCTAGACTGTGTACTAAATTTCATTTAAATCGCTTTAGTAGTTTTGACCGGAAAGTGTTACAGACAACTTTCGTATTTATAATTAATAAGGACCTTCACATCGTATAACATGAAATAGCTTCCGCTGTCTATTCACTTAGATCTCATAAACTACTGAAAAGGTTTTAATGTAGTTTTCAGCAATAAATAACAATTCAAAAGAAAGGTTTATATGTGTAACAGATGTAGAGGAAATTCAAAAATTTCAATATGTGCCGTGTGAAACTCGATGCAACTGGTGATGGCTAATTACATCTAAATTTATTTAATTTAGATGCAACTATCATTTACTAATAGTGCCATATTTCATTGTTACACAAGACAAGACCATAATCTTCATGTCAGTTACGTATAATTATGATTTGGTACTTATGTAGAAATCTAAAAGGTTTCTTAACTTATTTCAGTTGATGAAAACTGTATTCCGAAGTGAAACCTGATATTTCAGGAACTTTTGTTTATTCTGGAAAAACACCAGAAATATCAGCGCATAATTTTTGTGTCTCGATATAGGATAAGGAGGTCGAAAAGAAAAGTTTTATATTAGTCTTTTGCTAACTTTTGCCCGCGGCTCCGCCCGTATGTATGTCGGTTATCGCGATTAAGAGAAGCCTGTGTCCTTTCTCAATAATAAAAATATCTCCATGCTAAATTTCATTGTAATCGGTGCAGCTATATAGCCGTGAATTAGGCTAAAACTGAGGCTTTGCGATAGTAATAAGTTAAGTTTATTAATTGTAAACTACAGTACAGCAAAGTTATTACATAGTAATTAAAGAAAGGTAATAAACAAAAATAATCAAGTATCGTTTGGTAGGTAGTAGAGCCACGCTGATATCAGCACGAATGGGCCGACTCGATCTGGGCAATACTACTACTACCCTCACACAGAACACCATCCTAATAATGACAGCATTCTTGCTGTCGTATTTCGTTGGTGAGTGTGAGACCGAAGGCCCAATCATTCTGCGTCATTCTCCCGGCCTCCGGAGACCGTGCGAATGATGCAGAAACGACTGACCATGTCGCCACGGTATGGGTCACCATGCTGCAAGGCCTACCCTCACAAAGAGTATGGTGACCCCTACTCCTGGTAGGTAGGCACTTTGGTAGGCTTGAATTTATAAAAAAAAAACGTTTTTACAAATAGTACCTACCTACAGAAATGCATACAAAATGTATTAATGATAAAAATCTGTAATTTTAGTAGATGTGTCTTTTAGACAAATTAAAAACATTTTTGGATGATTTAAATCTTATTATTATTTTTTGTTTTCGTTATCACTTTTTTACATCACAATATAGAAACTTCGGGTTTAACTAAATTTACTTTTAAAGATTAAAGACTATTTTGTCACTCGTCATCATCTTCTTCATTTTCCAATAAAAAATGAAAAGCTTATTTAAATACGTAGTGCGATAAGCTAAAATACAATTTAGAACAGATTAGTATTCATAAAATATAAATCAGGTAAAATATAGTCGTTGTGTCAATAATAGAGGTAATAACGGCTAAAGATTCGAAAGAAAAAGTCCCAGATATAGAGATTTGACTGTTAAACTAATAGAGGTATTTAGTGCTTGAGTATTAGGACTGCAGCATGAGTTCCAGCTATGGAGGATTCTCAATATTATTTCTACGGGAATTAACGCGATCACATCAGTTACTGATCGCGTTAATTCCCGTAGAAATAATATTAATTATCATGGAACGCGAAAGTTTAAAAGTTAGTATCGAGGTTTCTCACATAAACTAGTCCCACCTAACAATGTCGCTGTAACTTTTTTTAAATATTAAATCTTAGTTTGAAATAAAATAACAGTAATAATACCGTGGTTTAATTGAACATTCCTAAGAATGATCTGCATTATAATTAATTCCAGGAGAATCACAATAAACACTATTAACGGAACAGAATAGTGGACATATTTTAAATGTCATAGATTTCAAGTACTCGATCTAAAATACACATGAAATTTGTGTAGGTTTCTTCTATAATTTACTTTAGTTTTAGTGTTATAAAATTACTATTTTGATTATTTCCATAGTTGTTAACGCACTACTTTCTCATAACTGACTTTTTAAACGCGGATATATTTTTTAGACACGAGGAAAAACACATGCCCACATGCCACGTCGTGTAGAGTAGGTACCCTAATATAATATATATGTTTCCAGATTTTATTGTAGCACTAAAGACACACATCCATGCAGAGTTTCATCTTTCTAGCACTAAATGTTGGGGCGGCAAGTGCGAGGGCGGATCTAGCTTTGGCACCAGGCAAACTAGTTGTCAGTATATTTGGTCGCTGCCTATAGGCCCATAGTGTTGCTGAACGAGGTCGAGGTGGATAAGCTGTTTGAGAGGGTGTTCTTTTCCCGCATCGTCCGGCAATATTATTTGGAGTCGGCTACTAGTTTACCTGAATATCAGTTTTTACACCGAGAAACTGACTTCTTAATAATGACTGTAAGAGATGACCACTGGGACCGACGACGGCTTAATGTGCATTCCAAGGCACGCTCGTGAGACACCGCCAATTTCCATACTCCGGGAGGCTAACGGCCTGGCCACGAGTTTTGGTCTTAGCGAAAAGCGGAGCGGCGTTGGTGAGCGGTGCGTTTTGCACGCCACGAACCCTAGTAGCGGTTAGTTGCAGCGGCGACGGTGGACGTATTTAGGTAGTCGAAACGTGTTAAAAATCATGGCGTTATAAAAATTATCCCCTGTCTGTTTAGAAACAACATTTGTTTTTTTAAATATGATAGAATGAGTGCACGAACTGATAAAGATCGGTATTTAGATGGTGGATTTAGTGACCTATACGAAGGTTCTACCTATAAGAAGTAACTGATGTTTCCAAGTGTTTTGCTAAGTAGGTACTTACAGAGAGAAAAAACTTTAAAAACTTGTCAACTACTTACATTGCGTATAAGACATACTAGTAGTTTCGTGTGTAGTTATATCTACAGACAAAACTACTGATATGTAAACTGTTTTACTAATTAGGTACCTACTGACAGAGAAAAAAAATTACTTTTAAAACTTGTCAACTATCCACCTACATTACGTAAACATACCAGTAGTTTTGTCAACATATCAGTAGCTTCGTTTGGTAGGTACCTAGGTTCTATGTTTTTGTGTTATCAATTTAAATTAAACGTAAGTACCATTATATTCCGGAAAACATTGCTTAATTTTTTCCCACAACCTTTTTAAATGTATGTTGGGGATATTTTGACATCCATATAGGCAGTCTATTTAAATTTTTTGTTATAAAAGCCTCGGTATCCATTACCGCCATAAAATCGTCTAAAATTTTTTGTTTTTATTTAACGCCGCTGAGTCCGTCACTCCTGCACCGCTGTTCACGCCGCTCTGTTTCGTGGCGTCGCACATACTAACTTGTGCCTTTGTTCCTGCCGCTCTCCATACCGCTCGCCGCTGTAGCAATTCGCTCGGCAAAAACCGCTAGCTTTTTCGCTATGAGCGGCGACTCGTGGCGTGCCTCGTACATTTTTATACTATTGATATTATCGCTCGGCGTTTCGCTCTTAGCTGCCGCTCACAGCGGTAAGGTCGTGAATGGGCCGTAATACGACTTTCTTGTAGGAAAAACAAACAACATACCGCCCGGAAGTCGAAAGCGATACCTCTTGATCAGCAGTTGCATACGCTAATTACCAGACCTCCAAGGCAGGCAGTGCTAAAAGAAAATCACCAATAATATCTATGTTTTTTTGGAAACCTCCGTTAAACATAAGGATACGATGTTTATTTTCTCGCGTCTTGGGTTCGCCCATCGTATTGGGTATCATTAAATAGTTATTTTAAAAACACTGAGAGGTTGCTAACACAATTTATTGAATTAGGTATCCGTTTGCGAGTTATTCAACTTTAAAGCCCATTTCCTATTAAAGCTTTGCCCCCCTAAAAGCTAAATGGCTGGCTCGAAAATTCTGTAAAAATTCATGATTGAAGGCCATGTGATAAATTTTAAAGGAGGACTATAACAGTTTAGATATCTTTGTTCATTTAGAAGGTATAGAGGCATAAGGAAATAATAGGTAAACTATTGAACTCTTGCTATGCGTGCCCTAGCATGCACTTAGTCGATTTTTTTTATTTATCCCACTTTAATTATTACAATCAAAATATTTTCA
Source organism: Phragmatobia fuliginosa (assembly GCA_932526445.1). Classification (NCBI taxonomy): domain Eukaryota; kingdom Metazoa; phylum Arthropoda; class Insecta; order Lepidoptera; family Erebidae; genus Phragmatobia; species Phragmatobia fuliginosa. The sequence goes on from OW052071.1 coordinate 11,113,461, forward strand.
TACAGATAAATTCTAAAAAATAACCAATTTGAAAGAATGATGACTTCAAGGAATTATTCTCACGAACTAGTTACTCATAGTAAGTTACATCTTCGCTCATCAACTTGCCTTTTGTTGTAATCATCACATCATAATTTTAACAAAAAGGAACCGACTTCTAAGAAAAACTATTCCGAGTACCCAAATCGCGACAATTGTGCCTATGATATTTGAGGAGTTCCCTCGATTTGCTTGGGATCCCATCATCAGATCCCGATATGGTGACGATGGGACCACCTGTGAGCTACGACCATTCCAATGCAAAAAGAATTTTTGAAATCGGTTCATAAACGACGAAATTATCGCGAAACATAAAAAAAAAAAAAAAAAAAAAGATTCCGACGAATTGAGAACCTCCTCCTTTTTTTGAAGTTGGTTAAAAATAGTTATGAGTATATACCTTCGGCATGATGGTGAGCCGAAGTTGTTTGAAGGAACTGTTCCTTGACAAAGCTCTTTTATATTTTCCGGAATTTATCCATAGGTGATAAAAGACTTCTCAGCACACACAAGTTCAGTCTCCAACTTGTCAATGGGAAACATTAGCATAAAATTGAGGAAGAGGACGAATGTAATTCGGGCCAAGTATTTTATTACCACTTGCCACTGACGCTAAAAAGATGCATCTAGGAGAAAATTTCAAGCAACTTGTGGGTTATACTTAGTTACCCGTTTCTCTATTTTTGTGCTAAATAATATGGAAATGTGTCTGTGTGATAAGTCTTAATAACTGTTATATTGACACTAGATAATTATTTAATTAATTTACATTCAAAGTATTTTTTTACCAATTATATTTTCGGGGCAGCTAAAATATAAAAGTGAAAACATTATGCCTTTACAAAACTGTATTCTTTTTTGGTAAAATAAAGTTCTATATTTTAGAAAATTATATACCAAACCTTAGACAAAGAATACTATCCACTTGAGAAAAGCGTACACCCGTAAAGGGATAGAAACAAAGTACATCAAATATTAATGTTGCCAGGTAAAACAATTCCCCTTTAATAAGGGAGAATTGTTATTCCGTTTACTGTTCCAAACGTTTAAGAATTCTGTCAAATATGGTTAGATTTGAATAGTAGGCCGTCAAAACGAAAGCTGAGGATGTAACCGGGATAAGGATTGATTAAATTCTAAAAAAAAAAAAACAATTTTTAGAAACTTAGTGTTTTTGGCCCTTAAATAAGGTAACTTTGTTAAAGAAATTAGTTTATTTTATTTTCGATTTAGTTATCAGCATATTTTTGGACCGTAATGTATCCTTACGTTCAAATATTTTTACATATATATAGCTTTGCTATTGCTCAATCTTGTCGTCCAGTACCCTTCAACCACATTTTACGCGCATTTTCATCCTTAGGAAATCTGGTGGACAATAAAACACAATCAAATTAAATTTCCTCACCATATGGGGCAATTTCAAAAGGCTGACACGTTATCTCTTAGATGCTGATAACCTTGCAAAATTACCTTTACACATTAATGGTCGTTCCAACTATAGCTGTAACAACCTACGCAATTCGGTCAGTTAATTACAAAATTTTCATACTTTAGAAACTAGTTTTTATCACTTATTTTCAATTATTTCTGCACGTTAATAAACAACAATTGATGTAATTAATTGTAGTTATTATTAAAAACAATATTATGCCGATAAAACCCTAATTTGGCGTGTCTAAAAAACGCTGTTGGCGTGTCAAGTCTAGTAATTCTTTGTCTAAGTACCAAACACTATCACAGTTTTTTTTTATCTGTGATCAAAACCAAAGTCTAGGTATGTACTGTGCAGTGTCTCCATATCACTCCATATACACGGTAATTACCGTAGATATGCACCGTAATCTGGTCTCTATCTACCGTCAAGGTAATAGTGTATTACCGTGTCAAATGTCACCGTATTACCATTAGAAATAACGTTGTTGTAAATATTTTATCATTTACTGTGCAAAGCAAATCTCAGTCTATCAATTTAACAAATTTTGTAATGGCAACACTGCAAAATCCCAAGGGGAATCTCCAATATCTAGAAGTTTATCTCCACTACACAATCTATTCTCATCCTTATTTCTATATAAGAAAGAAAGAAATTTGCGAGCGCATTTTCAGCCAAGTCAATGAAATCAAAACGAAAAAAAGAAACAAACTTCGAACAAAAAAAAATAAAAGGGAAACATTTCACCCAGCAATCAATTATAAGAAATTCAAAACCTGTGTGGATTTCAGGCCAACTAACGACATGTTGTCAAAAATGAATAAATCCATTTATGAAAGAGACCCTGTCGTGCTAGGAGAGTCTGATTCAGAATAATAACAAAATATTCAGACTTGATTAGTTCATAATATTGTTTTTTCCTTTGAAATATTGTATACACGGTAATTTACACGGTACACTTTTTGCATATTCACCGTATTTTTTTCAAGAAACACCGTATTTTTACCCTGGCAACACGGTAACTCTTGATTCACATATGGAGACACTGGTACTGTGTGAAATAGGCTGAAAATTTTGACATTCAGAATTTAGACTGACATTAGCAGTCAATAACAATTTTGTAGGTTACTAGACTTACTATAAAACTCACGAATCTTTTTATTTCACAGCAAAAGAAATATAAGACAATGGCAAACTCAGGAAAAGGCACATTCCAGCCTGTAAGTCTCATTTTATATAATATATCATGGCAAAGTTAAGTTCTCCTCTTATTAATATCGTTTTTAGGATTCAGATGTTCACATTTCGTTTGAAGATCAACAGAAAATTAATAAATTTGCTAGACTTAATGCAAAAGTCGACGATTATAAAGAAGAGCTTAAGGTTAAACAAAATGATATGAAGAATTTAGAGGAAGCAGTGGAAGAACTTAGTCTTGCAGATGATTCAGACAAAATCCCATACCTAATCGGTGAAGTCTTTATTTGTCAAGACTTAGAAAAAACATTGGTAAGACCAAATTAAAAATAATTTTAATGAAATTTTATAATCTAAACAAAAGAATAAGTAGGTATCACTTATTGTTAAAGGTTTTCTCATTTAAATATGTAGGTAATTTACCAAACCATAAAACCATATTCAGGATTAGAAACATTTCATTTAAGAAGGCACTAACTTATACAATGGCAACAGGCTTGTTTCGTTGTTTCTTCCCAAAGTGTACCTCACAAAATGTTTGTACTTTTTAGCTGTAAAGTCCTGATATGTAAAAAAAACTGTAGACTTACAAAAATAAGTCTATTAAATAATCCAATCATACACCTCACTTATAAACCACAGAAAAACAAATGACTGTCAGTTGAAGCCCCAAGTTGTAATGTGGTTACTCATGGTTTTAAAATATACTTAGGACAAATAATTATATGGCAAGTATTTTCATTTGTTCTACATCCAGATGAAATCATTCATCTAATTATCTATGTACTTTTCCACACCTTAGCTTGTGTGATTATTTCTTCATATTTCTACCTTGAAAAATAAGAAAATTCCATACTTCTTTTGGATTACTAAGTAGCCTATGACACTCATAAATAATGTGCCTTTCTATTAGTAAAAACAACCAAAAATGAGGTCGGCAGATCCAGAGATTACCCCTACAATTTCACAAACTACTTCTTTACAATATTAGCAAAGAAGTATAGATTTAGAAACATGTAATTGTTTAGAGATCTAAGGTATAACTGGTTTTAGATTTTCACAACTTTTATACATTACTCATGTTTTTTGATGTAAACGGGACTTATTTTTATTTTAAACTAGCTGACCCGGTTAACTTCGTACCGCCTAAAAATATTAATTCTTATTAAAGTATTGTGTAACTGATAGTGACAAATCGGCAGCAGCGCCAACTAACGGGCCCTGGCCATGTATTATACATATATTATATAAAAACCTTAGTATATAGTATATTATACATAAAAACCTTCCTCTTTAATCACTCTATCTATTACAATAAAATGCATCAAAATCCGTTGCGTAGTTTTAAAGATTTAAGCATACATAGGGACAGAGAAAGTGACTTTGTTTTATACTATGTAGTGATTTATCGCAAATAAGTCCTGTTTACAGCACAAAACATGTCTATATCTAAAATATGTTAGGCACATATATCCTGAAGTAGTTTGAGAACTTTTTTTATCTCGTATATTTAATGCCAAATTTTACTTTCCAGGAATCACTAGATGTTGCTAAAACAAAGAAGCAAGGTGAAATTGAAGATCTTGAAGCTAAATGTGTGGAACTGAAATCTCAAATGGGTGAACTAAAAGCACACCTGTATGGCAAATTTGGAAGTCACATTAACTTAGAAAATGAAGAGGATTAACTAAATACACCATTATTTTCCTGAGAGGCAGTATAATAAAACAAGTTTTTGCATATTATAAATATTTAGTATATATTGTTAACTAAACAAAGACTATCAATACAATTTGCAAAAATATCACAAAGAATATATCTAAAAGCTGGCTTAGCCAGTCTTGATTAAATACCTTTTAAATTGTCACTACAGAATAATTATAAATAAAAATCTGATACTGCAAACATTATATTATGTATGTCATATAAACAACCAATAAAATATAAAAAATAATACTAAATAGTTTTCTGTGCATACATGCAATATGACTATTAGTCTGCTGCATGACATAAATTGCACTAATTTCACCTAATAATTAACTTTAAAAAAATAACTGAGATATGTGAATGTAAAGAAGATGATTTAAAATCTACTTAAATTAAAAAATAGGGTTCATTCTCCGAGGATCTTATTGTATCCATGATGTATCTGAGTATATTAGGTCTCATTAGGTCTGTAATTTACTTTAACTTAAATAAATGGATCTAATTTTTTTTCACAAATCTATAAATGGTGTAACATCACAACAAAACGAAATCTGTTACGGTTTCAATAGACGGCGTTAGTTATTATCACGAGTCGATCTGGTTCCACTGAATGGCGTTAGAAACATGAGATTTCGTACTAAAAACTTTTCTGACAGTTCAGTGATTTGTTGACTCAATTTCAGCCTTCAAGTTCATGCAAAAATAATGATTTCTTTTTACTACACCTCATACTATAAAAAGTTTGAGTGCCTGATTCTTTCTTTGTGTAAAAGAGAATGAAGTAATGAATACAAAATAGGGGAAGCTGGCAAAATCAAAAATATTAAATCAAAAGAAAAATTAGTTGCTTTTATAGATTAATTATCACTTACTGAAATCCTGAAGTTGTAATGGAATTTAAAATTAAATCGTTATTAGATGCATCACAGATCAGGCCTATTGATTTTTTGAGATTGCAGAAATAAAAAAAAATCAGTAGAATCTTGAAATCAGCCTAATGAGAAAAAATACTAATTCGATCCATTATGAATCTGTCCAATGAATCTTCTGAGAATGGACTCAAATAAAATTAAAGCTAATCAACAACACTTAAGTACGAAATATTTATTGAAGTACCTCCACTTTACATACCTAAGTAGCATGTATCGCCTGTGAGAAAGCACTATGTAGTGTGTCTTGTGTCTCTGTTATAACAGAAATCGCCGCCTTAAATTCGACATTTAATGTGTTTTTTACACAACCAAATCACTATAACACACAATAGCCAGGCATATATAGTTCATAATATTACAGTATATTCTTATTTGTAATTTGCACATCTTTGGCATGTATATTTATAACTTATTTACATCACAATACTCAAATACTATCACATTTCTTTCTTGACTATGTATTAATAGGAATTTGATATAAAATAATTTTCATTATTCAAAATATATATGCTAACAAATACTATAGAAACTAACTATGTGTTGGTGCAGTACTAAGCATAATAAGCTGTAAATTGTTGTTATGTGATTAATATTGACTTAAACAAGGAAAAGTTAATTATTTTCTGTGTACATTATATTATTTAAAACATCAACATGTGTGACTGTGTCTTTAAGCAAACACTTTCATCATAAATTCATAAGTTTGTGCAGTTTAATGTTATAAAGTAATTTAATTTATTTCACTATGATAAATAAAAGCCGATTATAATTCTTAAAAACCAAGAATAATTACAGTACATATTTCAATGATTCCTAATTTTGAATGGCACGTTGACCTAGTGGTTAGTGTTCCTGAGAGCTATGACAGAGGTTGTATGTTGGATTTCCACCCAGGACGAATGTAAGTGATGATCACAATCATTTTATTCTCTGCGTGTAATTTATTTATAATATGTATATGTTTAGACATGTATTAAAATATGTTACCTAAGCACAGGCTTTGCCTAGTTTGGAACCAGACAGGTGTGTGAAATTATTATACCTTTCCTATTATTTCATCTAAACACCGAGTTAGGGATTTTACTTGGCTACTAAAAACTAGAAAACAATTACAGTCAACCAATAAAAAACAATTGAAAAAGCCAAAGATAAGTTAATACTTTTAGGTCAAATTATGAGCCACTTTGCCCGTAAAATAAGATTTGTAAATTAAATATAGAAAAGAACATATCATATTTTATGAAAATGTCCCAATGAGTAGGAAATATAGAAAGTTACAGAAGAGTGAAGCTGATCTCAAGTAGTCATTCAGCCTTATACGGCTCTCTGAATACTAGTGTGAGAGTTCGAGAGAGAACTTTGTTCTAAACTCTCTTCCTCATCCGTTTCGCGGTCGTTTGATATCCTGATGGCCTGGTACCACTGGTTCGTTAGATCCGTCATTTGACTCTTACAATCTTTCAATTCCTGCAATAGAAAAGTTGACATAGCTTATGAATTCAAGAAACAGACTGACCAAGTTAATAAACAAAACATAAGTTGAAAGTCAGTCTTGAAGTATTTTATTACACATGTGATGAGTCTAATCTTATTTAATCTAATCTAAGTCTTAATTTAATTTACTCACAGTAGAGAGTTTTGCACATGAAATTTCAAACTATGGAATAGTGGCAATAAACTCATTCTAAGTCTGAAAATTTTAAGAAAAAACTCATGACATTTCATCTCCGTAAGCCAAAAACATTCCCCCCACCCCTCCCCACTTTAAAACTTTCCTTCAAAATTACAAGGTGAGAAAACAGACTTTTTGGTATAGACATTTAAAAGCTTGATTTTACTTTTCTCAAAACATTCCAGAAAAATAATCACCTGATGCGTGAATCTTCTTGTGAAGAATGGTATCAAGTATTTCATATCCAATCGTACAAAACCCTTTAATCTTGTTGCATGGGAATAATTCACCTGAAAGATAATGAAATAGTGAAATAATGAATATAATAGGGGTTAAAGTATAAAATTACCGTTTTATCGTAATAGGTAGGGATGCAAGGTGTAAAAAAATTTATCATCAGTCTAGTAGGTCGATATATCGATATTTGATTATGAGTTCCGACGTGGAACTAACGCTGCAGAAACAGCTGGCAATATAATTGTTGCGTTTGGAGAGGGGACTGCTAATAAACGCATCGTACGATTTTGCTTTAAACGCTTTCGTGATGGAAATTTTAATTTGAACAACGAACCACGAGGAAGACCGACCACACATGTGATCGGCTTCCACCATATCTTTGAATTATTTTATAACAATGAATAGAAAGAAATGGTGGAAGCCGATCCGAGCCAAACCACCCAGCACACACCTTACCAACAATATTGACTCATTTGTGTCATGTCAATAAAATAAAAATATATGAAAAATGGGTGCCTTATGATTTGATCGTTTTGCAAAAAAAAACGCGTGTTGAAACTTGTTTTGCCTTGTTGAATCGATACCGAAATGAAGGAATATTTGATCGAATTGTGACATGTCATGAAAAGTGGATTCTTTATGATAACCATAAGCGAAAAATGCAATGGCTGACCCAGCAATGTTTACCAATAAAAAGGTAATGGTAACTGTTTGGTGGTCTCAGCATAGGTAGTGTTATTCACTATAGCTTTCTCCGATCTGGTCAAGCAATAACGGCAGATGTCTACTGCGCCGAACTCCCAACAATGATAGCAAAACTTGCTGAAACAGCCCCGACTCATGAATCGATCTTCACCATTATTGCTCCATGATAACGCGAGACCTCATACAGCACGAGAAACCGTTTTAAATTTAAAGGAACTGCAATTAGAAACCATTCGTCACCCTCCGTATTCGCCAGACCTTGCTCCAAAGGACTACTATTTTTTCGTGTTTCGGACAATTCTCTAGGTGATAAAAAGTTTTCTTCTCAGGAGTCAGTAAAAATGCTTTCACACAGTTTCTAGAATCTAGATCACTAGAGTTATATAGCAAAGACCTAAATGACCTTCCTATTAGATGGCAGCAATGTATAAATGATTAAATTGAAATTGAATAAAAATTGAAATTCGTTTTTTTCTCATAATTTCTCATAAAAATACATAATTTATTACGTAGGATTAGAGGAGAACATGTAAATTCATAATTTCTGTATGCTTGAGAAGAAATCTCGAGGTATGTAAAAGATTTAGGTAAATATCTGTAGTTAATGTAGGCAATCATAACAATTATCATGTTCTTTTTGACATCTCATCAAATCCGATTTCTACTTACTTCCAATTCCTCTTCTGTTATTTCTGACAAATGCTCAGAGTCTATGGCTTGACCCCACTCCTTGGTTTTAGATAAACTGACTTCCTTCTGTTTACGCAACGATCTCGAACGTTTCACTTTCTTATTAGCCTGCAAAATTATTTAAAAACTGAAATCCATTGACACTTGGTCACACTACGATAAGGCCACCTGTACTTAATGTAAGTGTAAAGAATTATTAGATTAACTAGATATTGTATAACACAAGTTATTCTAGAAACTTGAATGAACTAAAATACTAGAACTATCTCGAAATTGTACTAACATTTCGTTTTATTATTTAATTTAATTTTTTTACTTAGGAAAGATAAACAAAATTCCACATTGTTATACTAGTATTATCGCAGAAAATGTTACGGTTACACGTGTTTCAGAAAATGTTTAGATTTTTTTTTTTTGTAAGGTGTGAACTGCTTCTACGTGCATAACATAATAATCACAATTAAATACCTTGTAGTAACAATTTCACAGTTTCACCTACCCTTAAAAATTTCAGCAATGGCATTGTAGATCCACCAAAGAACAGTGTTGTGAATAACACGATTATAAGTGTAGTAGTGATAATAACATGCCGAGTTTCATCTGAGAATCCGAGATGAAGTGATAAGGCATACGATATAGCGCCTCTAAGTCCTGAAAAAACAAAAACATTTTGACCTTTAGAGCATTCCCGTATGCATGTAATGTTAATGTGATACGAGACAAGACCAGAGATAAAGTTGGAGCAGCAAACAAGTCTTGCGTTTCTGCTTTTAAAAATATTAATGTGATATAAATGCAATGGGAGAGGCCTATGTCCAGCAGTGGACTGATATAGGCTGATGATGATGATGATGATGATGATGTTGTCATGCTACCTTTTTGAAATAACAGTCCCTTTTTCCAGTGGTAATATATAATAACAATTTATTCAATATATGTATATTCAAGACAACGACGTTATACCTTGTCCATTTTTATTTTATTTTTCTAGTAACGTATATCACTTATCTGGTTATGTTCATAGAGTACGAGAGTTTGGTATCCACGTATTTCATATCTAAACACACAATTATTTCAGCCAAAAGTAAATGCTGCTAGAAAAATATACGTTACCACTAAACCACATGATAAACATCATTTTCTTAGTTATTTTGTGTTCACGGAATTTGTTGCATAGTAAAGCCAGTGGAAATATGTTCGCAGCTCTGCCTAGTAGACACATGACTATGCTCCACACTACGAGTGCGGGTTCCACACGATGTCTGAAGCTGAAATATTACAAATATGTATAATAGATACAAAAATTAAGTAGTGTCTACATAATTTATTTTTTTGACGTCCAAACTCCGGGTTGTTATGAAGTATTTCTATAATAAGAAATAACACTTTTCCCGCCCCGGAATCGAACCTCTTGGTCGGCAATCGCATACACCATAGAAAAAATATGTTTATGGATCACACAAAGTTTTGTTGAACCTACAACACTCAGTACACTAGAGACGAGATAATCGCATAAAAGACTATTAATTAATTACCATTAATTGTCATGCCCTAAGTTAACAAATTTGGATAAAATTCTACTTTCAAATTACTTTCAGTAAGATTTTAGGATTGTACCACTCATCGCTTTCCAGTAATAAGCTACATTTGTCTGTTGTATATTGCGGAGGTATCGATAATAAAGAAAGGCTTGATTTTCTTATGCAATACCGACATATAACACATATATATATATTTTTTAAAGTTCTGTTTAAATGAAAGTAACACAAGGTCGCAACACACTTCATAGTTCATCAGACCGCGCAATTAATAGCCTAAAGCAAGCGCGTGATACAATTATTACGACAACAAGTAACAAGTTTGGATAAAGCCTTGAAAGGTTATTTTATAAAATATACTGGTTTTTGCCCACGGCTTCGCCCGCGTGTATGTCGTTTATCGCGGTAAATATTAGCTTATGTCCTTCGTCTAGATTCAAAGGATCTCTTCCATAGTAAATTTAATCTAATTCAGTTCAGCGGTTTAGCCGTGAAAGCGTAGCAGAGTTATTTTCTAATTTTCATAGTATGGATCCATAAGTCTCTATAATAATCCATATTAGGTACACTATTTCGACTACAATCTGTTAATGGGCGTTTTACAAAATTTTTCTCCGTTACGTACTGGATGTCCATTTATTTTCATAACAAAATTTTAAATAAACGATGAAATGTAGACATTGACAATGAACTAAGGTTTAAGAAAAACCATAATCAAACAATGTTAAATGAGTATAATTTCTATTTAATGTATTATTATAGCGAGGGTTGCCAATACAGGGGTCTTGTACGTTACATTTTCATTCAAAGTAAATACTAACTCAATCATATCAAAGTTAATCAGCTTTATTTATAATTAATCAACAACATAAAAATCTTCTAAAATTTAATACCACTTTGTGATATCTTGCCCCTTAGTGCTGTTTAAAATATAAAATATGTCTTGTACGTAACTAAATGGCAGTCTGGACTATCAAACTTTGTGAATAAATAACTATTCTGAAATACTAACATTATAGGTAAGTTTTTTTAAATACAAAAAATAACAAAAAGACATTTAATATATATTAACAAAAACATAACTCCCAAAGGTTTTTTCATAAAAAAATAAAAACTATAACAGCCAAAACAGGACAGTTACGTATGTGGACAACAGTCGTTACGTTTAGGAACTCTAAAGCTATGTTTACAACGAGCACAATTTCTAGTCATTTTAGAAACAATACAATATTATTCAACATTTCAAAAACGTCGTGATGTGACATATTATTTAAGTCACATCACTTACTGTACTTATTTCTATAAAATTAGTCAATATCACAGACTGTTTTGATTTGAGCATTTTAAAAATATATTTTACAAAAAACTTAGGGGATTCAAGTCTATCTCAGTTTCATTTTCACATTAAGTAGGTAACAATACTTCTTAACTTACAAAAAAATCCAACAGATACAAAAAAATGTCAAATAAGTAGTAACAAAAATAAAATAGGGAACCAATAAGTAGGTAATTCTGCGTGATTGATTGGTCTTCTTTTAGAGTAACTTTTTCATTTTCCAATAGCTCAATCATCTTTTTGTGTTTAGTCTCTAGGCGAAATCTATTTTTACTTAAACTACTAATAACTTTCTTTAACCTTTCACAAGTTTTTAATGTCCTTTGATATCTTTTATAATTTCGGTAATTCAATCTCTGTTTTTTCTTCAATTTTGTATTATCTTGCATCTCTGGCACTGTCACTGGAACAGCTGGCTTAGTATTATTTACTTCTTTATTTTCCTTTTTATTCCTTTTTTGTTATCTCCAAATTTTCCGTCTTTTTTCCTTTTCTTCCTTATTTAGTTCACTTACCTTGAGTTTATGTTCTTCAGTATTTCGACTTCTTTCTTTTTATATTTGTTGTATTTTTCTTCATTTTCTTTGTTTTTGTCCATATCGCCGTTGTTTTTGTCTCTCTCGGCACCAGTCAACGGCATAATTTACCTGAGTAGGAATAAATTAATTTGTAAGGAAGTGCCGAGGATGTGAGGAATGTTAGGGTTCACCCTCTATATCGCTAGTCTAAATAGGATATTTATAACATAATAAGGAAACCTGCTCACCATGAGGTGACTAGATCCTATAAAGGTAATGAGTTTACCTCTCTGGGTGGATTATATTTTTAATTTATATTAAATTGCACAAGACAGTATGAACGCATCTTTACGAGTCCAGTACGTAACGTTTTTAGTCCACATAATACATCACGTCACGTCCTGGACGTTACGTATAACGCGGACTTGTCATCATATGTTTTTTTGGTATAAAAAAAGTTGATTATAGTAGTTTACTAGTACACATTCATTATCTACAACATATTTACTTATAATTTAACACGAGTAGTTTATAAAATTTGTGGGTCTTACCTTTCAAAATCAATGTTCGTACCGGACAAACAAAACAGACCCGTCACGCACGTCACGGACCGCAAGTGTTGACGATTGAATTTCTTCAGTTTTAATTCAAAGGAAAAGAACGAAGGAATGATAAAAACATCGTTAATATGGCATTGCTTAAAAATAGTTACAGCCAAAGACAATATTATTGTTATTCTTTATAAAATCATACCGTTACGTACAGGACTGTCCGCTGTGGCCAGTTTTTTAAATCCGATAATGTCAGTATTTATATTAGAAAAATATACTACAACCTTATTATATTTTATTTAAAAACAAATAAAATGAGTAATTTCATTCGAGTAATACTAAAGATATCCAAATATAGCTTATATATTCTCCAAAATACGTAATCAAAATCCAGGATATGATGAAGGACACATAAAAAAGTAGGATAATATTTGGTATTTTAATAAATATTAAAATATGTTTTCCGTTTAAGTCTTAAGTTTATCTTTTTTTTTACAGTAAGTTAAACATTTTACCCTAACGTAAAATAATTTGATACCCACTTCCTACATTTTTGCCTTTTAATCAATGGTCAAACTCGTAGGACACGGCAAAATAGTCCTGAGCAAAATTTTGAAAACCGCCCTAATATCATATTATGTGGCTGAAGTATTTAATTTATTTCAATTAAAAGCGGTTAACCCAGGGACTGTTTAAATTGGAAAATTTTTATATTAGTGGTGGGCTATACTAATTAAAAAGTTCGTAAAATCGCGATATGAACAATATGAGCGGATTATCAATGAAAAAATTTTTTAAAAGGGTAAATTTTATTTTATGCTGTCAATCAATAATCGATTTAATCCAAACAATCTTTAATTCAAGATTTGTTAAGAATAATTCAGGGATAAATTCTAAATCCTGTAACTAAAAATCGGGCAATTGCGTGTCAGGCCACGCATAGAATAGGTGTCGGTTGGAATTAAAATCGTGTCCAAACTTATTATTTTGTTATTTTGTTATTTTTGTACGAAGTTTTCCAGGTTTCACAAGTTAGGCTTCTATAGCTTCTATAACTTCCGAACAGATTAAATATGCAGGAAAAAAGCGATTGTGGCGGTACCGGCCGGTGCCCGTTAGGTGGCTCTGCTGTCGATTTGTCACTATCAGTTAATAACTAAACACATTATTAAGAATTAATATTCTAAAGCGTTACGAAGTTCGCCGGGTCAGCTAGTTATAACATAATTTATTTAAAACTAGCTTTCGCCCGCGGCTCCGCCCGCGTGTCGGTTATCGCGGTAAAAAGTACCCTATGTCCTTTTCCAAGTTCAGTTCTATCTTCATAGCAAATTTCATCAAAATCGGTAGGCGTGAAAGCGTAACAGACAGACAGAGTTACTTTCGCATTTATAATATTAGTAAGGATAAATTTGCTTGGTTTATTAGTAAGTATTTTTATTAGAATAAAAATCGCGTAACTACGTATTTAATTCGATCTCACATGTAGACCTGTTTTTTTTACTAAAAACTAAATATCAACAATTTTAAAATCATTTTTTAAGAAAAGGAGGAGATGGAGTTAGTTATATTTTTTGTTTAAAATCGATCAGAGTGGTGTGCAATTTGAGAGATCTATGTCCAGTAGTGGACTGGGATAGAATGATGATGATAATTTTTGTTTGTGTATTTCCGCCATTTTTTAAACTAATTAGTCTATTAAGAACGGCAAACATGCGGCACTATATTGATTCCTTGTTAGGACTATCGAAACCTAAACATGTATTAAGTACATAGGAAAAATATGCTTTAAACCTAAATAATTTATATTTATTATTTTACAGTAATACATAATATAGACCAATGTAAACTATATAATATTAAAATATACTAAAGGCCAAAGTATGTGGAAATTTTTTAATCTTTCACACAAAAAATGCTGAACAGATCTGGTTGTAATTTTGTGTAAATATAAACATGGGCAATTTTGTCTTCCGAAATAATTTAGTGTGGAATAGGATGATCAATGTACAAGTAAAACAAAAGAGTTACACATATGATTTAAATATTTTCAAATTACCTGAATATAGCTAGTCCCAAGTAGGCAAAAACACATGTCTCTGCAATAAATGCTAGTGTTCTCATTGTCTGCTGCATAGTGACCTGAGTCACTGTTGAAAGATTGAAGTGAGTATAGTGAGACATGACAATACCACAGAATAATATTGCCATTATTCCTGAAAAAAAATTAAATAAATCATTAAAATTTGTCAGTAAGCAGAGTAACACCTAAGTTCTCTAATAAGATAAAAAAAATGAATTGTTATTATATGTTAAGAATGAACCAATAAATACTAAATACATATAAATTTACAGAAAAATGTTGAAGAACTGCACCAGGAAGACCTCATAGGGTCAATCTAAAAAAAGACTTAAATTATTCTCAATTATAAAATTATGAAATGCATTTCTACTTCATATTTACCTGATAAATGAATTCCTTCAGCCAACACATATGGAGCATAAGTGAATACTAACATCATACCAAACTCCAGAGAGGGATTTTTTCGAAGATCTACATGTTTGAGTAGAAGAGCACTAACCAGCGCAAATAATACTCCTATACCAGCAGATGCAAAGAACATTAACCAAAAGCGATTGATTGCTGAGAGAATCGCTTCACCAGTTGACATTAGAGGATCATTTGAATCTAAAACAGCAGTAGTTAGAACAATAGCAACTGCATCATTTAATATACTCTCACCAAACACCAACATGTTAAGTACTGGGTCTACATCCAAAGCATGAAAAATAGCCACAGTGGCAACAGGGTCCACAGCTGATATCAAAGAACCAAATGCAAATGATTCCACAAAACTCAATTTATACACCACTTGTGCCAAACCTAACAAATATATACCAGCACCAATAACAAAAGCTGATATAGCAGTTCCTACAATCGCAAATAATAAAATAGATACTATGTTTTGAAAAAAGTTACCTTTGTGAAGATTGTAACCAGATTCAAATATGATAGGGGGTAACAGAACTAAGAAGAAAGCAGTAGGTGAAAATGCTTCTTCTTTTCTCCAGTTAGCTATGTTTCTAATAGACAATAAATTTATCAACATACCAATTAAGGCACCAAGAAATACTATGACTACACTCTCAGGTAGATATGAAAATCCAGTTTGTAACATAAGGTGAATGAGAAGAATGCCAAGAGCCAGTACGCACAGTACAAAAAATATAGCCATCGAACTGTTGTGTTCATCTTCTGCTGAACTTTTTTCTGGTAAAGGAGCTGCATCTGAAGGACTAACAACAGATGCATTGGGTGATGCTGAAGACGAAATATTTACAAGAACTGAAGATAATAATGATTCATTTTTGTCACTACTCGTATTTGAAGCTTCCGTCGAAGACGCTTGAGAAGAATTAAGCTGACTATTTATTGTCGATTCACTAGTACTAGACACATTCGTTAAATCGGCTCGTTTAGTTCTAACCAGTTCTAGCTCGTTGTTGTGGAGATGAGTTGATTGAGCAGAGCTTATTTCGTTTGACGTAGAGGAGGATTTTATATGTTGTCCGTAGCAGAAACTTATTATACATATTAGTCCGATCCAAAACACATCTTTGCGGATACACGCCATCCTAATATCCTTCCAAATAACTTTTCTATCACAATTCAAGGATGACGACACAGACACAACGGAGCGACGTCACGTCACTTCACGTCAGTCAGTGGCAGTCACGTCTTGACAATTAAATGGGAATGGGAAGGGGAACAACTAGCAATGGGCGTTAAAGTAACGAAGTAGTTAAATGAACCGCTTACGTAGAATCAACGCTTCAACTGTTAGTTAACGTTCTACGATTAACTAGATAACAGTTGAATTCGTAGGTTTTGTATAGTCGTAGACAGCTAAACGATAAGCGATGCCGTTGATATCAACTGACGCGTTGAATAAGTTGAACAGTTTCGTTATAAATAAATATGCAGTATTTTTTTTTTATATTAATTTATTCAAGTTTACAAAACAATATAAGGGCGTTTTTCAAAATTTTGCTCCGTTACGTACAGGATGTCCATTTATTTTCATACTAAATCACGTCACGTCTGGACGTTACGTATAACGCCGACTTGTCATCACATGTTTCTTTGGTATAAAAAAAGTTGATTATAGTAGTTTACTAGTACACATTCATTATCTACAACATATTTACTTATAATTTAACACGAGTAGTATATAAAATTTGTGGGTCTTACCTTTCAAAATCAATGTTCGTACCGGACAAACAAACTGACCCGTTACGTACGTCACGGACCGCAAGTGTTGACGATTGAATTTCTCCAGTTTTAATTCAAAGGAAAAGAACGAATCAGGCCTCTGCCTCGAATTTTGCGGGCAGCGGGGCGGCGGCGGCGGCGGCGCGGGAGTGGGGCGGTCAACACAAACCTGTTCTCCAAACCAGCGGGCAGATCGCGCGGTACTATAGAGTATAGCGGCATAATGTTGTGTTTGTAGTTGTGTTGTCGAGATATTTATTTTTATAAAGACGGCGACAACAACTTTTTGATTCAAATTTATTCCTAACGGTTGATTTATTGTCGGCAAAAGAAGAAGTGGATCCTTACTATAGGGCAAGGAAAATAAATGGTGAATTATATCGAAACTATGAAGAACAGAGACAAAATCCCGACAAATTCTACGACTAAGTACACTAGAATGAGTGTAGAAACTTTTGAATATATTCTTATTTCTTGTTTTTTATTTCTTCCCATAATTGGTTAATTATTCTTCTATTTTTATGATTGATATCTCTGCTGTGCTAAGGGTCTCCTCTCAAAGATTGCCGAAATAATTTGTTCTTGCACGTCCGATGACATTTTGATATGTCACAACAGAAAGTTGTACTACACTGTACCACAATGCAGACGCGCAGCGCGAGCGGTCACCACTTGACTGAAGTGCACCGCTCGTTGCCCGCCCCCCGCGCCGCTGCCGCGCCGCTGTTTTCAAAAACCGGTCCATATGATTTTACGCATAAGATCCCGCCGCGACCGCGCCGCCGCCGCTGCCGCGCCGCTACCCGCAAAATTCGAGGCAGAGGCCTCAATGATAAAAACATTGTCAATATGGCATTGATTGAAAATAGTTAGAGCCAAAGACAATGTTAGTGTTATTCTTTATAAAATCATACCGTTACGTACAGGACTGTCCGCTGTGGCCAGTTTTTTAAATCCGATAATTTTAGTATTTATATTAGAAAAATATACTACAACCTTATTATATTTTATTTAAAAACAAATAAAATGAGTTATTTCATTCGAGTAATACTAAAGATATCTAAATATAGCTTATATATTCTCCAAAATACGTAATCAAAATCCAGGATATTATGAAGGACACATAAAAAAGTAGGATAATATTTGGTATTTTATTAAATATTAAAATATGTTTTCCGCTTAAGTCTTATGTTTATCTTTTTTTTTACAGTAAGTTAAACATTTTACCCTAACATAAAATAGTTTGATACTCACTTCCTACATTTTTGCCTTTTAATCAATGGTCAAACTCGTAGGACATAGCAAAATAGTCCTGAGAAAAATTTTGAAAAACGCCCATTAAACTGTCTTTTTACCAACATACATTCTAACAATATATTGCCAAAAAATATGATCATATCTATGGAATAAAAAAACACTAAGATTCAATAGACGGTACTGGAAGACGTAAAGTAGCTAACAATTATATATTTTGTAATTAGTTTTTTACAATAGGAAAGAAAAGCAAGGAAAAAGAATCTAGAATGACTGTGTTGTCAAGGCAACGGATAGCGGCCGGCGGCGGCAGCACGCATGCATGCGCTAATCTGCCAATAGAGCACGGAGCCGTCACATCCTTGTCGCACTGCAGTTACAATCATATCCTCTATCCTTTCTTTGGGTGTTAGGTTTTTCCGTTACGGAATTTCTTGATTCGGTCGCCGGGCTTTGAGCCCTTTTAGCCGGGATTTATTATAGCTTATTATAAATAAACTTGTAACCTTATAATGTTATTAAAAATAGAAAATGAAAAAATAGAGTTCTTACGCCTTTTTTATTTAATATTATTTAGTTCGGTAGGATAAAGTTTGTTTAAAATATTCTTGATAATAAAAATAAGAGCCCATAATCATAGCAATCAATATATATGTTTTTAATTTAATTTACAATAGAACTTAAAGTTTCGAGAGTGCTGATGGGTGACCTACATTATTTAATAAAATTTGCAACTCTTTGTCTATTGTCTATGGTCTCGATGAAAAAAAATATAGTAACATGACGTAAACAAAATAAGTATGTCTTCGAAGTTTTTCAACTACAAAACAATACTGATATTCATAATTATATAGAAAGTATCAACATATTTGTAAAGTGTAATCGTGTTTTAAGCTCTCGACGTCGTTATATAATAATTAGGATAGACAGCCTGAATGGTAAGTATGTAGATGTACAAAGCATCAAAGCATTGTCAAATGCGTTTGTAATCAAATTATTTGATTGACAAAGTTTATCTATCAATATAAAAGTATTTAAAGCCTGATTTCAATGTTTACATTAACATGGCATTTTTATGCGCGTTCATTTCACAATTTGTATGCAACAATATAACAACAACTGAAACTCATGTCGCTTATCTTCGAATTACATTCTACAGATAACAGTCTACAAAAATATTACTAATTAGCTATTCTAAAAATGTTTGTTCACAAAAATGTAAATTGTAAAGGAATTTATTATGATTTATAGTACCAACCATGGAAGAAAAAGAAGAAATATTATTGGGTGTTGAAATGGGACGACTTGAAATTGAGCCTGTAAAATTAAGTAATAGAAACAATGAGAACCCATTCATAAATTTATTGCAGAAAAGAATTTTTTTCAAAAGTCCAATACTTCCAAAGGAATCTAAATGCACATGCAACACTCAAAGAAAAGTAAAACATAGTGCAATCTACAAAAAGAAACATAGTAAAATACTTAAGGAACCAATTTTAAAAGTTTTGAAAAATTGTGGTAATAATAGCATTATTTCAGAGGCAGAAGAGTTGCAAGAATCTACAAACAAAACTATATCTGATATTGTTAAATGTGATCCGTTAAATTTATGTACTCTTGTCCACAATTGTAACCAGCTATCAATATCATCTAGGCCAAGTGATGAAAGTGTAGTCGCAGAAGTTGACAATGAACATAAGTGGTGGAAGAATGACATAGGAGCTTCACAGGAGACTAGAGAACCTAAACCACAGAGTAGTCGCTCTGGAACCTGCTCTCAGCAAGCTCTTAATCCTCCCTGTGATGTCACTATTGATGAACTAGCAAGTTATTTTGAAACATTGGTTCATATACCAAAGAAGATGTCATCCATGGCTGAAATGATGTATATCTAACAATCAAACCTATAATATATGTCTAAAAGTAAACAATGTTGGATATGAAAACTGAAAATTGGTAAGCTAAGTAATTGAAGTAAATGTTCCAATTATACTAGATGTTTGTAAAATGCAATGTTTATTATTAAGGAACAGATTTATTTTACAATAGTGAATTCAATGACTTCTGTATACTATAAGCCAATACTTGAAAGCTTGATTTCAACCTCGTAATTTACAATAACAAACAGTATCTTATCAGAATGTTTTCAGTGTCTATTAAGCTATGTAAGTCCTAATTTTGGTAAACTACATGCTCTGTGTTTAAAATATCTAATTGTACAAAGTTACGAATTGTAGTTTAATGTTGCATCAGCTACCAAAAGTATTTGTGGAATAAAAAAAATATGTGCTAAATTAATACACTTAAACAAAAATTAATTAAATAAAGATTTATAACATCTTCAGTCTGATAATATTTCGAATATGAGAGTTATTCCTGTGTCATATCTGTTGTATAAATTCTAATAATTACTTTAAACATTATATGACGCCGGAATAAGAGTAATCATCACTGCATATCAATATTTTAAATAAAATTGTTATAATAAAACTGTTCGCAATAAAGTCAAAAACCCCTGCATCAATTTAAATGAATTTTTGTACCCAGATGGTCTAAAACCTGAAAAAAGATAGGCTATTTTTACTGTGATAACGGACATAGATGTAGGCGCAGCCGCAGGCAAAAGCTATTAATTAATATAAGACACCTGTTTTTATTGTAAGAGTTGAATCCAGCCTTAATATCAAGTGAAATCCTTTGCATGGGGTCCCCATAAGCAGTGATTCAAGCATGCTTAGAGACATTGCACGCTAAATATATAATAACCAAGTCAACAACTATTAACCATTGAGATCACCCTCTCCTTAGATAAAAGTCCAAAGCCGTTACATCTGTGTTGGTTAGAAGTTGCACACAGAATCTATAAGAATATTCATATTCTTAGTTTTTTTTTAAACAAGCATGTACAAATTTTTGTATTACCATGGTGAAACACTACATGTTTAGTAGTATAAAGTTGTTAAAGAACTCTATATTATAGATACTTTAAGCTATCTATTTGATGTCACCTGATTCTTAACTCTAATTATATTAAAAAATGATTTTTAAGATTGATAATGATTGTAATTATATTAAAAGTAAAAATCCAACATAAGAATCAAAGTGTTTTTTTTTATAGTTACATTACGAATTACGATTACAACTTAATAATGGACGTAGTATTTTTACTACGTCCATATAATATTATATAAGAGAATATAATATTACCTCATAAGCACAGTAATCTCGTCAGCAATGGCAGACACTGCGACGGATCCCTTTCTTGGTATATGCCTTATATAAAGCTGACCAGATAATTTGGTATAGATATATACCTATGTAGTTTGCTCCCTTATCTTATGTGTGTGTTACATATGTGTAAGAGCAGACTAAGGAATGATGACCTACATTCATAATAACCTGTCACTAAATAGGAAAAAAAGGGATTTAGCAACCAATCTGTGGTTACATCAAGTGACCAAACTTGTGTGACTATGGTTTATTTTATTTATCCGTGGCCACATTAAACACTACTCGTGCCCTTTTTGTTTATTAACATGGGTTACACACACACTTATCACGAAAAAGAGTAGCCTGTCTTTTCTCAAGAATCTAAGTAAGTAGCTATATTCCGAATTCCTTTAAAATCATAACAGCGTTTTTACTGTGAAAGCGTAACAGACAGTCACTTTTCGAATTTATAATTTAGTATAGATTAATCAGTAATCACAATTTTTTTTAAAATAATAGTTTTAAAAAGCTTGGACTATAAACTACTTTATTTGTTTCCGTGCCAAACCGACTAATACCACACGGTGTGCCACTCTGCGCCTGATGTGGGAGAGGTCCAGGTACCACTGTCATTAGGATATCTGGACCCTTTCAGCGCCTGCCCGCACTGACGAAGCCGTCGTCTCCGTTAAAACTCTCCTCGCGGCTGGCCACAAGCAGATGGGGGGAAAACCCGTCCCGTCCATCCGCGGCCACGCTCAGGGCGGCATCGCGGGCGCAAATTGGGTCTGAGTGGAGGTCATCCTATCAAGCATTGTTCGCCTCTTTCTGCGAAATAATGAAATGTAAAACTTATGATGGCCGGTATCGCGAGACATCCTCCGATGGCTGAAGAGAGGGCTCGACTTCATTCAGGGCAAACCCAGTGGTGACAGGTGGGACTCAGTTCCCTGCTATCGACCGAGTGCAGGTACTTCCTGGACTATAAATAACTGGATTAAGAATGGAATCTATTCAAATTATGTCGGTTTTGACTTTTGACCAACTATACTTGACCCGTCTCGTTACTAGAAGATATCTAACTTACGTAGCCTGTAAATTCTAAGAGAAATCTAAGCACTTGGGTGACACCTAAAGGTTGGTGGAACCGAAAATATTAATAACCTATCTCTCTGTAGGGTACTACTTACATTTAGGGGACGTTGTTGAAAATGGGACCTCAGAGTATTATTTTGGGACTATACACAAATGTATATTAGTAATTTAAAAAAATTGGAGCTGTCAATGTCTAAACAGAATGCCGCGTTTTCACATTTATGTCGTATTGACAACCAATAATCATATTTGAAAGTGCTAACTGTATTTGAAAACGAAATTATGCAAAGTTTTAACTGTTGGTACAATGTTTTCTTAGATGCATATACATATTCCACAAGATATTTATTGTTTGCAATAGCCATAATTATAATGTCCATATTATCCGTATGGATATCCGAGAAACCACGATTTTACAAGGTAGGTGCATTGTTGAAATCTAAATATCTATATCTTTTGGGGTGTTAACACACACTTAAGAAAATGCACTAACACTTGTGTAGGGCCATAGGGAATCATACGCCTCTCTGGGCTCCAAACAGCATTTGATATCGGCTGGAGAGGCCTTACGCCATACATAAAAAGCAAAACTAATGTCATTTAATTGATTGCCTCATTGGTCTAGTGGTTAGCGTATGCGGCTGCTGATCAAGAGGTCTCGGGTTCGATTCCCGATTCGGGTTAACCGGGTCGGACCAAATATTATTTGTGTGATTCACAAATATTTGTTTCGGAGTCTGGGTGGTGGTTTTCTATGTATAATATGTACCTACGTATTTACAAAAAAAAAGTATGTTTATATAGTAGTCATACCTCTTTAAGCAATAAGTTATTGAAGAATAACGCTAACAATTTATATATATATATTGTTGTGTGTAAATTGACCGAAAGATTTATAATTATTATTATTCTCTTTATTAAATTAAATAAACTACTCGAAGTCGGTCCACCATAGACCACCGACTTCGAGTACAGGGACTAAGGGCGTACAGCGAGTTAGGGCTCCAAAGACAGAAACCTCCTCACTATATGTGCCGTGTCAAGAAGGTCCGCCTTCTGCATCAGACCCTTGATCCAGCCGTCTAAAGTGGGCCTCTTAAGGTGTTGGTGAAGGCTCTTGGCTATCAAACCATGAACAGAAACGACTATTGGAACAATGATCGCCGAATCGACATTCCACATATCGACAATCTCGTGAGATAAATCCAAATATTTTATTTGTTTTTCTTTTTCAACCTTAACGTGAGATTCATGCATGAGGAACATCGATATCGACAATCATTGCGAGGCGCTGTGATCGATATATCATAACAATCCTGTCTGTGTTAATAGATCGATCCCAATAATATAATGTAGCACGACCATTCTCGAGAACTGGGTCGGGCACATACCTGTAGTATGGCACCTCTAAATTGACAAGTTGGTATGGTATATAAGGGCAAGTTGCTGATGTACAATCATGGCTACTTGTTTGTGTCTGTGCAAATATTCACCGTTAGCAAGAATAGCAAGACGAGAACAACCAGAAATAATATGCCTGATAGATTCCCCGGGTCGGTGACATGCCCGACATATATCCGTTCTTCAGTATATATTTCCGATAGTTATTCGTCATGATAACTTCGTCCATATTTGCACAAACAAAACGTTCGGTTTCTCCAAAGAGATCACCGTACCGTAGCCAGGAAGTCGATGCTTTAAAGTCTATATCGGGCCCGTTCAAAGCCCGATAAAACCGACCATGAAGCTCTTTGCCCTTTCATACCTCCTTGCGATCATCAGTACTAAGTTGGTACTACAGGTTTGCGTTTGAATCCGTTAACCACTGCAACTACATTGCGATGCATCCCCACATCGATATTAAGAAAATATTCTCTGAGATTGTATATCTCGTGATTATGTAGGTACTTGATATTTAAAAATCCACGAACCCCAAACTTATTATTATTAATTTTTCTACTTGTCATATTTCGTACTGCCAATCTGATCTAAACTAATCGCGTTTATTAGCCCGACGTTCACAATGTTCACATCCACATCATTCATTCAGAATTCCCTCCCAGAAAACTCTCAACTATTATTGCTATTAACCATCGAGATCTCCTTAGATAAAAGTCTAAAGCCGTTACATAACCATTGAGATCTCCATAAAAGTCTAAAGCCGTTACATCTGTGTTAGTTAGAAGTTGCACACAGAATCTTTAAGAATATTCATATTCTTAAGTGTAGAAGATATCCAAAAGTTTTTTTTTGTTATAACATTGTTTAGTCCGACTATTAAACAACTATTATGTAATTTGTATAGTAACGATTAATATATAATTCTGTGCGGTGGTATGTACTAGGTAATTGAAATAACGATTGAATTAGTTTATCCCCTAGGTACCTACTTCACAAAGAAGTCGTAAACACCTAGTTAATATAAATCTCAGTACCTACGTATATTTTACTTTCAGTTGATATATCAACACAGTAAACATTCAAACATAGACTCTGCAATACAAAGTAATGCATCACTTGAATCGAATTATATCGTCGAAATTTCTGAGAAAAAAAGTGCAGAAACTGACTACAGATGTCAATACAGTCAATGTAATTTTTAGGTAAGCCTTTTATATATAAACATCGATAAATAACTTGTAAGAGGTAGGTGCAGGAAGCGGAAAGGTAAGTAGTTACTATTTTAATTATGATAGGTATATTGACTGACCGCGAAATTGTCGTTAATAAACGCGTGTAACGCCGCGGAGCGAGGCTGGTCTAAAAAAACCTCATTATCATCATGAAGAGCCTTCAACAGTCCACTACTGGACATAAGCCTCTGTTTAGAAAGTAGGTTTTGGCCTACTATACCACGCTGGCCAGATGGGTTGGTATAGGGTTGGTTTCAAGTTTTCCTTCTCTTTGCATTAATGTTGTCTTGTAAAAAACCCTAAGTTTCTCTTAAAATTATCAACTATCTGTCAGTGTAAGCAAATTCCTCCTCAAATCGGTCCAGGTGTTCCAGAGAGAAGCCAGAAAAGACAAGACAGATTTAACTTTTCAAAAGTGTTTTCATATGCCGTTAGTAAAAGTATTAAATTTGAAATCTAAATTTGAACCGTTTCAATTTGTAGATGCTAGTTTAATTAAAGAAGTTATCGTGCAGTGGTGTTAATTAGACCATAATATTTTTTCATCATTTAGCACTACTCCTCAATATAATATTCCTCCGTTCGCATGTGTTGTGAGGAGTATTATATATTTATAGTATAGATATGTACGCTACATAAGATATATTTTTCAGTCGACGTCTACTCGCGAATGATCCTTGGAGCGATAACGGTGTAAAAATACTATTAAAAACAAAGGCTATATATAATACAATCATTTTTATTCTTGACAGCCGAAAAAGCAAGTTATTGTCTTATAAAAAAGTAAGACAAATTAATTAACACTATAAAATAAAAAATATGTAATATCAACATTGCAAAAACATACAAGTGCAAAATATGCTGTTAGCTACTAAAGATATTTCTTTTTCATTCTTTATCACATTGTAATAAGTGTCTTTTGATTTTTAGTACCGATATTAAACAAATTGAGTAACATAAAACAGATTTCTGATTTGTCTTCTCTTACACCTACATTAATAGTCGAGTTGAAGGAAGAAAAATCTGTTCAATAGTAATTTAAAGTCATTGAAAACTCGGTATTGATAGGGCCTAGATTGTTGAAAGAAAATAAACTACAATGTTCTTTCGATCGTAATAAATTGAACCTTGAATTAGGTATGAAAAATTCATTCACTCCCAAAATAACCTTGCAATCACACAGAATTGAAATAATGCAGGAGTTATAACTAGATGTTTGAAACAGATAAATAAACTTTGAAAAAAAGCTTGTGAAAAGTACTTTTTGGGTATTTGGAGTAAAAATCTTGTAAATTATAAAATATACTTATAATCTGATATGTAATATATTCGCTGAAACATCCGATTATAATAAAAATCTGTGTATGACAGTATTGCTTTATTTCAATTCCACATTAAAACCAGACTAGTATTGTTACATCCCTAGATCAGATTCTGACAACCAGGTAACTTAACACTAAACTTCTAAGATTAGGGACGAATCACACAATTCAGCTGTTTAGCTTTTCGCTGTGCATAGTGAGATATATAATGGAGTGTCATTGTTTATTATTTTTTGGCAAATAAATAGATAAGGATTATATCAATCAAAAATACTCGCGGAAAGAATCCGATCCAATACGACGACAGCCGTAGGACTTAAGGATATAGATTAAATATTGACTACATGATTTAACATCGTTCAAAAGTTTTACTATCCGTACCGGTTCTGTGCGGTGGTAATTATACAGTTGAGCACTGTTCAGGATCCAACACGTCCAGGATGTTCCGAGGTCGTAACGTGTTGATGAGGACTCGAACTGTTCACATTCAGTCAATAGCTTAGTACAGGTTTCCAACGCCTCGTCTACGTAGTACATTATAACATTTTATTTCATAGTAGGTAGCAGAATTGTTTAAACTGTGACTTAAATAATAATATGTAATTTAGGGATAAAATAATTAGAGCTGAATAAATGTAGTTAGTCCCTAATGGTCCACAAGTTGTATACGAAATGTTGAATTATCAAAAGTTGAGGTAATATCAAACCCCGGTTGTTGTACTTTTACATCCGCGGGTCGAAGGTAGTTTGAAATAAAAGTAGCCAAAGTTAATTTTTATATTATCAGCTATCTGTCATTCTAGCAGATGCATTCTAGAGATTAGCCAGGCAAAAATAGTTCTTTTAGATGTACCTAAGTACCTTACACACTTTTGCATACATTTAGTAAAAACAACAGACACTTCAATTTATTTTTTTTCTATAGAGGAGCTTTCTCGATTTAACGTAAGACGTATATTACCAAGATTTTCTCAAAATTTCGAGGTCACAATTGTCCGATAGCATTGCAGTATGATATAATATTATGACTTGTACAAAGATCATCCTCACACGTCCTTTAAAAAACATTGTCATGAATCTGATCAATTGTCGGTATATTGCATGTGGTTTGTCATCATTATAATAATGGATTATGCATAAAAGTCTAATATTCATTAGTATACTTACTTAATATTATTTAAAAATTGAAACGGATCTCATTATTAAAAAACTGGTTTAACCTTACGAAACATTACAAAACATTCAAGATACACAATCAACACTAAGATCTTTATATATAAGGTCTGACAGTGACAGTATATTCTAATCGTGAACTCCATGATTGGACAATATGAATGGCCCCAGCAGTCAATTACAATGAATAGCAAAGATTAAGGTACTTATTCACTAACAAATTCACTAATTATAATATAATAATGTCAAAGGATAGATACACTATGTATCTATTATGTAATAAGACATCTCATCAAGATACAGAATTGTTCGATTATCGGTTAACAACTGACAACACTGTTAGAAGCTAGCGCAAAATTGTCACTCTGTATGTCATTTATAGTCAAGATTATTCACGATTCCATTACATTTTTATTAGATAACTTTTATACAATCACATTATAAATTTTGATTAAGTACCAAAGGTACATAATTAATAGGATTTTTCGGGCGTCTGAAACCACTCTATACATATAAACATATAGATACGATATTTTGTAATAATTTTAACATGATTGACTACAGTACAGCACCCCAAATATTGTCCAGCAAACCAACGCTGCTATAGGGTGTTTACTAAAGTAATATACATTTTCATACACAATTCCACAGCTCACATTGCGCACCATTAGAAAAATAAATTATAGATGCTCCTAAACTAATCTTCAAATTTATCTTGGCATGTTTTCGCTGCACATCTGAAAATAGAAAGTATCATCGTTTTAAATCTTTGTACAGGATGACTTTTAGTGCCATATTATTACTCCAAATAAATGCAAGAAATTTTAAATTTTATTACAATTAAGTAGTATAAAAGGAAATTTATCTTATCACTTGCAAAATCGCAAAAATAAGTGTACAATTAGAAATGGGAACTGTATTTTAATGAAACTCATGTAATGTAGGTAAAAAAAAAGTGTGAAGCAAATAGATACCAGAAATTAATTTTAGTTCCATGTAGGTATGTAATGGAATAATTAAATTATAAATTATAATAAAATAAATATTTAAATGGTGCATCAACGGATACTTACAGCAGTTGAGCAGGAGATAGATGAATAACTTGTTTGATTATTAGAAGTGCCAGGAAACATGTTCATAGGAACATGTGGTGGTGGTGGTGGAGGATGCGTCGCTAGGGGGGACACAGGTGGCGCTGCGTTCGAGCATCCCCCGCCTGCGTTGCTGGGACTACCTGTCGTCGATAATCTCGAAAACGCCGCAAGGGCATCGGGAAAATTTGGAGGCGTAGCTGGAGTATTGCATGGTGTCATTAGTTGCTGTAACAAGGAGTTACGACTAATGTTTTATTTAAGAAAACAACCATATTTTTAAAAATGTTTGAATAATTTAATCTTTGAAATACAGGTGTCATGATGTTCCTGGCCTATATTATTCCCAAAGTTATTTGAGGTCGGCTACTAGTTCAACCTGAATATCAGGTTTTACACGGAGCGACTGGCATCGGACCCAGTTATCGGTATATTTGAGGGCACAGACTTCCCAATTACTGCCCATAGATGTTTGTGAAAACCGAGACGGACAGATGAAGTGCTCTCCGAGGCCCGAGCGTGAAACGCTGGCAAATTTTCATACCCAAAGCTGTTATTAAGGATTTCTTGTAATACAAACCAAACAAGTGGTTAGAGATCGAGTCTGTTAGGTTAGAGCCTGTAGGTTTGTTTTCCACCCAGGAAAAATATTTTAGGATATCATGTTTATTTTTTGTCTCGCTTTAAAATACATACTGCAAAGAGGTACGGTAGACTGCAATGTTTCTTAGAAATATGTGTTCCGTTGACGGCAATAACCTCTGTTTGTCTATCGCTTCAGGGATATCGGTGTATCCAAAAAACATACGTAGTAGGGTCGCTTTTGAAGTGCTAATTAGTTGCAAATTACAAGAATTCCTAGGCTGAAAAAATAAACATCTAAGAGATGTTTATATTTTTCCATTAAGTCACAATTCACGATGACATACCTGGCGATAATGTGGTGCAGCAATTCCATTAGCTCCTGCAGGTAACGCTACTTCTTGAAAAAATATTGATAATGCCGTCTGTAATACAATAAATACTTATTAATTTTTATACACGAACTTAGTGTTACTCTTGATTTAGGACATGGCGACTGCTATGAAATAGTCAGGTATCGCGTATCTCCTTTGATGGCTACAGTAGGTATCCAGTGTTGGGAGCTAACGTAAGTGAGAATGAGCTGCCTGTGATGCAAGAAATGGTATTTGATCTGATCACCCATATCTGACCAGAAAAATTGTATTAATTTAGTTGTTCATTAAATCCTCTAAACAGAAACATTTCTGTCTAGATCATCGCCTAGAAGTTCTCTACTAAACTTGTACGAGATTTTTCATATGACCGACAGAGATGATATTGGTTTTTTAAAACTTTACGTGGAACATGTCGTGGCATGTATCTTTTCGTCACGTTTATTTACTATGCGTACACGCACTCCATTATCTTATTAAACTATAAGTACATAGGTATTAGTTCTGTGTTATTTTCAACTTTAAGGTACAATCAGCAGTTTTAAAGTTGAAAATAACAAAATCGTTACATATAGATAAGTTACGTTTATGAATAAGGGCGCGTGTATTCATAAGTATGACCCTAAGGTAACACGAAGAAATTAAAGCTAATATTCAAAGACTTATAAACATAATACAATCAAACAACTATGTTTCATAAGAGTATTAGATATTTCTACGTATAGGGATGATAACATAAATGGAAAACAAGATAAAGTGCCAGTAATATAAACTGTCGATGTCGAATATGTTTGCTCTCGAAAAATCCGGTTTAAACCCATTTCCAATTATATTGAGTTTAGTGTTTATCCGTATTTGCACTGATATGAAGGAAACAGTTGAGCGGGTTAACTAGTTTGCTAGAGTTGAATTAAAGTTCTGTGTGGAAATTAGTATGATTAATAGATTTCATCAGTCTCGACTCTCGAGTGATATGTATCTTAGAAATCGATTTTTGTACGAACCGCTTTTAATGAATGGGGTGTCAATAGATTCGCAATTAGGGAATGCATATTAGTTAACTTAGTATTTACACAGTAAACTTTAATTTTGATGAACAACAAAAAATGGTTTTTCACAAACTTTTTTTTTTTTAAATGTGTTACTTTCACCTTTGCTGTAGGTAAATATAAAGTCAAAAAATCACTTTCTGTGCCTGTTACTTCATAAATGTGAAATTAAGCTTGTTATTATTAGGAGTTAAAGTATGAAATTGCCGATTTGTACTGAAAAATTGAAATTCTTTTTTTTTCATTTAACATATTTATTTAATTAAAAAAACTACCATTAATATCTATACAATGCTACCATCTAATAGGAAGGTCATTTAAGCTATTGTGACTATTGTGATATAGAACTCGAGTGATCTAGATTCTACATACAGTGTGAAAGCATTTTGTACTGCCTTCTGGGAAGAAAACTTGTCCAAATCACGGAAAAAAAGCAGCCCTTTGGAGCAGGGTCAAGCAAATACGGAGGGTGACGAAAGGTTTCTAATTGCAGTTCCTGTAGAGTTAAAACGGTGAAGATCGAGTCATGAGTCGGGGCTGTTTCACTGCAAGTTTTGCTATCATTGTTCATAGTTTGGCACAGTAGACATCTGCCGTTATTTCTTAACATATGAATAACACCATGCTGAGACCACCATACAGTTACCATTATTTTTTTATTGGTAAGCTTTGCTACTGTTGCGGCGTTTGACCTGGGGTCAGCCATTGGATTTTTCGCTTACGGTTATCGTAAAGAATCCAGTTTTCATCACAGGCCACAATTCGATCCAATATTCCTTCAATTCTGTATCCATTCATCAATTTCAACACGTCAAATCATGAGGCACCCATTTTTTAATTTTATTGATTTGACGCAAATGAGGCCGCTAATTCCTGAGTAATTTGGCTCGGATCGAGATCCACCATGTCTTTCAATTCATTGTTATTCACATTCGTTCTTCGAATCAAAATTTCCATCACGAGTGTTTAAACCAAAATCGCATGGTTCATTAGCAGCCCCTCTCCAAACGCAGAGTATTATGATATTTCGAGCTGTTTCTGCAGCGTTAGTTCCGCGTCGGAACTCATATCCTAAAATCACAATTTTCGAAGTATCCATCTTTCTTGTCTAAGCTGAATAAAAAAACAACTGAAAGTCGATAATTCTCTTCTTCTTCTTTGTCGTTCCCTCAATGCTGAGGATCGCGACCACAAGTAACAAGCTTCCACTTCGTTCGGTTATACATTAAAAATTAAAAAAAAAAGAACCTAATAAATGAACCACGTACAATTCAAAGTTTCACTAAAAATCTCAAACCATGAAGGTTATTTGAAGTACCTATTACAATAAAATGGTAATTTCATACTTTAACCCCTATTATTAGGGACTCAGTAGTAACTTTTCCTATATTTCAAGTTTTAGAATGACAAATACTGTAATATTTATTTTAGTTCTTTAGACTAAATCATGTAAATCTTATACTGAATCGATTCAGTACAACAGTTCGATTTTAAAATGGATGTTTTTGGTGCGAGAAATCAAGTTCCATTAATCACTTTCAGATCGCCATCCTTAAAGTAGCTAAAAGTGGCACGTGGGAGCAATTAGCTATCTATACAGAAAGTACAGATAATAACTTGCGACTAGTTACGGTTCTTACTCTGTGTTGTACTACGCACTGCTATTTGTAGTCGCTGAATGCACAGAACAATAGCAACTGCAATCACAGTTTACTTAATTAGCATGGTGATATTTCGAAGTGATAGCATTCGCTGTCTCACCACTACTTTAATTATAAAAATATAATTATCATACCATACTGCACACAGATAAATGTAATTCTGTTGTTTTCGAATTTATATTTATATGAAAAAATCTACAGTAAATAAAACAGGCAGAAAATAAGTTTATCAAAAAGGTAGGTTGAATTCTGTTTACAGATATATCAGAAGGAAAACTATGATGCGTTCAGGGAGGTTTGAGTCAACTTGTAAGCATTGAGCGTTGGAATTTTAAGTGATAAATTTCCACATATACAGCTACTGAGGAACCTAAAAAACCTTAAGAAGTTGCACAGAAATAGTATTTTAAATATTTATTTTTAAAATCCCAGTTAAATCATAGCTTTTTGAAATTTGTTAAAAAGATTATTAATTGCAATTGAAGATTATTTGTCCTTTTCTTATCTTTTGCTTCAGTAAAACTAAAAAAACAAGATAATTTATATAATTAAATTAATAGATAGAATGCTTCAAGTTGCGGTTGCTGTAATAAAAAAAGCAGAATCTCATGAAACTGTAGAGCAAGTTTCAACCAATGGCCACATATATGAATTTACTATGATAAACAATTTGGCTTAGCATAAATATAATAGATTTAAACTTCGTATTCGAAACAGTAACTGTCAAACATTTCATGGAACCTATGAAACCACTTGAACAACATGAATAAACACTAATACCTACATAATTATAACCTTATAAACAAAACAACTGCTACATCCTATTTTGACTGAATGTTTTTTTATCAATTGGCAAATAAACAGTGTACATACTCCTAGAAGCTTAATAATTTATCATAGCGATTATGACATTCACGCATTAAATCGACATTTGAGCCCAAATGAAGAAATAAATAAAAAACATTTATATATTTACTTCAAGGTTAAACTGCTCCATTCGCTTATTGCGTGTTACTTCATCTATATTGTATGTTTACAGTTTACAGACTATCAAAATATTATTCTCATTACACTGCACATGTACCAAAATAAAAAGTCAACTCTAACTTTGAATTCAGAAATAATATACGTTTAATCGGATTTATGAACAAATTATATTTATATATTTAAGAGTTTGACGTTAGCAGAAGCTTAATGTAAATCAAAATATATATGTAGCAGCCATTTCATGATTACATACTGTTTGTTTACATGTATTATAAAATTTACCTCGAATTGCCAATGAGCAGCTTGTAATAACTGTTTTGCTTGTTCTTGAGCACATCCTGCTGCTAACACAAATTGATTTATCATGACTTGTTCACGTAAAGTTGAATCCATTGTAATAAAATTCAACAAAATATAAAAAGAAGTCTTCCGACTGTTCAAGAAATAACAAGCTACGAAAATATTAAGTCAAGAATGCGTATCAAATGTATTGGTGAGCGATGAGCGCTAGTGGACCGGGATATTGAATGAGTGTAAAAGAGAGATCCGATAACTTTACGTAACAGTCACCAATGTAGATCTATGACCGAGCGACCGAAAGTCCGAACATTATTTTGTCTTCAATAGAGATGCGACGTATTTACGATACCAGGTCTTAATATCAGGTATTCTCTTACGCTGATTGGCTCGAGAGGCGTCACGGGAGCCTCTCATATCGGCTGACGCAGGTGATGACTGGAAAAGGATGTTTCGGTGATCACTTGTGTCTGATTCGTAAGGAGCCAACGCCTGGGTACCACCACTGCGATGGCCAGACTGTGGACACGGCGCTCCACACGTTGGCAGAATGTTCGGCGTGGGGGGAGCCGAGGCGTGATCTCGTGGCCGCCATCGGAGTGGGGATCCTCTCGCTCAGTAACATGATTGCGGCCATGTTACGGAGCGAGAGAGCGTGGAACTCCGCCGTCTCTTTCTGCGAGCAAGTTAAGCTTGCGAAGGAGATGGCGGAGCGGGACCGGGAGAGGTTTAGAACTCTTCCGGCCCGCCAGGCCCGGGAACGGGCCAGGTACCGCAGGCGACTCAGGCGCTGAAGATCGCAAGATCTCCGTCCTCCATAAGCGCAGGCCTGGGGGTGACAGGTGAGGCCATCTGTCACCCTAGCGGAAGCAGGCCAGGGTGGCAACGCGAGCGCTACAAAACGCACACGCTTCGTATTTGGCGGAAGGGAAGCATCGGAGTTCTCGCACGGTAGGGGGCCGCCTGCAAGCCACAGATAGCCCGAGGTGCGTCGGGGTTCCAGGGGCTTCCTTTCGAGGGTATACCTGATTCCTCGACTCATAGTACCCGAGAACGCGTGAGGTTTTAGTCGGTTCGAGTCCGACATAGTCACCAACTGGTGGCGTCCGTGGGGATTTCCGCACGAAGAAAAAACCCTGTTTCGAGCATAAAATACTTGTAAGTACAGGTATTACCAAAAATTTTGGGTATTTGGAAAATAGGATGGCAGCACGAGAATTCGATGCTAGCCGTACACACGGATTTCACAAGGATTTCATACATCCGTATCATTTTCGCAAGGCTCACGTAATAAACAACAGTGACGCACCGGCAAGAATCGCGCTTTGCCAGTGGTTGTTAAATAATACAAACGCCAACATACTCTGGACGTACGAGTCACTGTTTACTCGAGTGGGACTATACAATGTGCACAATGAGCATTACCGGTCTCTAAATAACCCCCACTTGATGCGAGGAAACCATCACCAGGTTCGTTTCAGTGTGAAAATTGGGCCATAATAATTGGTCGTTAATAATACCAGCCGTATTATTAACGACCAATTATTATGGCCCATTTTTATTGAAGGTCATCTAACCGGCAACTCGTACTTAGAGATGTTAAGGACAGTTATATCTGAGTTAGTAGACGATGTGCCGTTAGCTTTCTCAAGAGGTATGCACTACTAACACGACTGCTGTCCCACTCATTACGCGAGTGTAGTGGCGTAGTGCGTGCATATCTGGACAATGAATTTAGTGATCGGTGGATAGGTCGAGGAGGGCCTGTGCCTTGGCCACCTAGAAGCCCCGACTTAACGCCCCTGTTCTTTTTTGTATGGTCGGAAATAAAAAGACTTGTTTACACACGTGAATATAAAAACCGTGACGATTTACGTATTGCGATAGTAGACGCTTTTGATAAAGTGAAAAGTGATAGAGACACATTAAGAAAGTTAAAAGACAATTGTATAAAACCTGGACGTTTGTGTATTGAACGCGGACTTCATTTTGAGCAGCTGCTTCACTACAAAGAAATGTAATGATTGTAAATAAAGTGTAAATAGAGTAAATTATTCTGTAGATAGCTTCGATTTTTTAAATACGTCTGAAATATTTATACCTACAGTGCGTTGATAAATTGATTTGTTGTGAAAAAAAACAATCGTGGTTAATAATAGAAAAGAAGTTTAAATAAAATAGGTATTTCAGACGGTCCTAAGCCCGTGTAAAGTATGAAGTACAAACTGGAGTCTATCTACGTAAGTTCACTCATTTATGATAATGAATAAATAATCAGTGAATTACTACTTTCCAAGTCGATTGAGTAAAATGAATATTAAAACTAAAACTTTTTTTAGTCCACATTACAATTGATTTATCCATTTTTATTGGTACTATAGAAAAATCCAAATTAAAATGTTTCGTTTCCAAAATGCCTATAAAATCACCGTGTATATATATAAAAGGGGGCAAACGATCAGACGGATCACTTACTTGATGGTAGGTGATTGCCGCCGCCCATGGACACCCGAAACACCAGAGGAGTCACAGGTGCATTGCCGGCTTGTAAGAAGGGAGTACGCTCTTTTATTTTGATTTTTATATGTGTTAATTTGATAGTTATAAATACTTTAAAGCATTTTAATACCTGGTTTTTGACCTGGTATTTTTCCGTACTCGTACTTAGAAGCCCTGGTATTTAATTTTGCTATTATGTCTCAGAGCATCGCTAGTTCTCCAATTCCTTATTTTTATTAGTATTGCCAGAATAAAATTAGATCACAATTAAAATGGATGGAATTTTGAACATTAAATCACATTAGTTTTCAAAGTAATGCAGCTAGGTGGTAGTTGGATGAAATTTCAGATTTTACTACTTGTTGAGTTAATATTTCTAAACCCCTCTCTTTTTTGTAAACTAAATTAACACCGATCGACCGAAAGAAATGCTTGACAGCAAAACATGCACTATTAACAAACAACTACAAACCGGTACTTTTACAAAATAATATTTTTTAAACTTTCGATTTCAGAAACAATATGACATTAAATTTTTAATTGTCTTGCTATGATCGGGATATATTTGTAAATAAAACTGTGATAACACTGTCTTGTTGGCAATCCCTATGTATGAGGACACATTTTTTTTTCTGAATGAATGAATCTATATATCTTCTGTCTGTCGTATTTGGCTTTTGCCTGTTTGTGCTGTTTTGCGGATAGAGTATTGATTTTTACGCAATTATTTAAGATAATGGAACCAAATCCGGTTATTATTGCTGCTACAGCTAAACAGACGGCTTCAGTAAGTGCATAAAACTACATTAAATGTAATATAAATATTTAAGAAACTTATAGGAATTAGATAATTAGGGATTAATATTTCATCGGTTTACTTTACAGCTTATATTCCTTCATGGACTAGGCGACACTGGGTGAGTTTATCTTATTAACTTACATTGTTATTATAACTTGATTATCAATTATTTAACATAATAAGTATAACAAGGTTTTTCGTAATCGTTTATTTTATTTTATTTTAGTCATGGTTGGGCTAGCACTATCGCAGCCATCCGCGGTCCTCACGTTAAAGTAATTTGTCCAACCGCAGCTACGATCCCAGTTACACTAAATGCAGGATTTCGTATGCCGTCGTGGTTTGATCTAAGAACTCTCGATGCGACTGCTCCGGAAGATGAAGAGGGAATTTTACGGGCTACTCAACTAATTCACGGACTTATCTCGGATGAAATTAAAGTAAGTATACAACTTTATTGTGTGATTACAGTAGGAATATCAAAACTAATCAGAACTGTGACTTTCTCTATCCTAGCTTAAGATAAATAATTAAAATTTAATAAACTCATTTCCATGAGTGGTATGTACATGAGTGGTAATGGTAGAAATATGCCTAGATTTATTAAAGTACTCTTCTTCTTTAAAATTTCAATTACTTACATAAAAACCTTACATTAATCTAAGATGGGGAGGCTAATAGGCTATAAATAAACCATTGACTTTATTTTGCAAATTCATATAAAATTTTCTTAATATCATTTTAGTTTAGAAGAGGCTCTATTTGGTGTGATAATGAAAAAGTAACAGACATTACTGTAATATATTATAATTTATTGTTAAGT
The DNA here is from genome assembly GCA_932526445.1 of Phragmatobia fuliginosa. Taxonomy (NCBI): domain Eukaryota; kingdom Metazoa; phylum Arthropoda; class Insecta; order Lepidoptera; family Erebidae; genus Phragmatobia; species Phragmatobia fuliginosa. The sequence continues at coordinate 11,151,140 of OW052071.1, forward strand.
ACCAGTTTTGCTTGATATTAAAGTGTGGGGGATTGGTGCAAGGAAAACCCAATAAACGATGATATCGAAATTCGAAACACATTTGATATAGATATTTTATTTAATACCAATGACTTATACAATTCATTAATCAGTTTCTTTTTCTATTTATGACATATATAATATAGCTTGTCCTTACGTTATCACATAAAGGAAGGAAGGAAGGGTCTTCACTTTGTTTGAAATCATTCACCAAAATCTTGCTTAATGTCATATTTCGTTGGCCTAATATGTTAACCTTCTATGTCCATTTTAGAAAACTTTACAGGACGATATAGACTGCTTCTTTAATTTTATCATAATTGAATTTTCTAAAATTCTGTTTCTTCCGATCATCAATCCCTTTATTGATGAATTTTTTTTGAAAAGCTTATATAAAATGGTAAAAATATGAAAATAAAGGAGATAGTTGTTATTCATTTGGGCATTTTTATTTTGTTTGGGATTTAGCAGGCTTTTGTGTTTAATTTTTCTGCATGTCTTTATAAACTAATTACATGAAAATAATAATATAGGTATCAAAAATAATAACAAAAACAAACAAAAATCTACAAAAAATCTGTAATATTCATTTAAAAACATAATTAATCTTATTTATAAGAAATGTATGTATGTTTAATACATACATTATTTGACTTTCTAAATAACAATTGCAGACTTAATAGACTTATTATTTTAAAAAAAAATCACGGTATTTAAGTAATCCTTACTTGAATACTGTGTTTTTTTTTAAAATAAGACTAAATAAGTATGTTTAAGTATAGTCAGTAGTATAGTAAGACTTATTTATTTAATCATCACAGAGTACTCCCTTCCCTGAACCTGTTCTAGTCAGTTCTCCTGGAGTGCAGTTGCTCTTTAGGTGGTCTTTCAATTATGGTGGTGCTACCATCCAAACTAGTCTCCACACTTAAGTAATAATTTGACAATCCCATATAAATGAAGTCCAGGAGATCAGGAGTTTTATTTGGGTCTGTAGGCCAGTAAGAAGTTGCACCAGTACTTAGGACATATAAGTTGTTTTTATCTATACTTCGTTTAATTTCTCGTCTTCTGGGTAGGGTGAGCCTTAAGCCCCAATGGACGTGTTTGGCGTTTCAGTCATCTCCACATATGAAAAGATGTCGAAGGGTTTTGAAAAAGTTCATAACTCCTTCCTTTAAAGTGTGCTTGGGTGGATAATATACAGCCAACAATATCAAAGATACCTGCTATCTCGCACCATTATTGTTGTTGCCTGTAGTGGCTCTGGTTTATACTCTGGAAGAATTTCATGCTCGATATGTTTTTAATTACTACTGCTGGGCCTGCATGAACTGTTCTATCTGAATGGGATGAGGAATATATGTTGTAATTTTTAAACATTGTGTTGTGATTGGGTGTTAAATTTGCCTCGGATACGAGGAGTACATAAATATTTTCCCATTCTAATAGTCTGTATTTCATATTTGTGCTTGATCAAACCATTTATGATCCACATTGCAACTTTTAAAGTGGCCATTGCAGTTAAGCTTGTTGATAACTGCTGTGAGAAGGTTCCTCATTGCAGACATTTGGTCTAATAGTTTATCTAGCTACGCTGTTACGGTCTTTTCTTAGGACAGTCAGATGTTTAATGATATTTGCACACTTTACGCATTGAAATGGTCGCTGGAAATTTTTTGGACTGTGGTATTGTGTTTTTTTTAGGATCTTCAATGACAATGATTTGGCTGTTAATAGCTTAGATCTTATCAATTTAACAGCACTATTGTTTGGCCTAGCTGCAAGATTCACAAGAAATGTCGACGTTGGATGTGGACATTGTCATGGACATATTTTACATTAATTATCTCTCCTTGTACTTTATTTCCTGTTTTATCACTATGCAGAGTTGAATGGTGTACATTTAGATGTTTAATTTATTTTTATTTATACTATTTAATTTATGACAATTACTATTATTAACTCGAGGTAGATTTGACTAACCTCAATCCGCAGCTAAAACTAGTTTCTATAGCACCATGTGCTGGTAATCTTATTGTAAACTCTGTACGCCGTATTTTATTTGGGCTTTTAAACAGTACTTAGTTCATGTTATTAAAAAGATTCTTTTTATTTTAACACTGAATAATACTTACACATTCATCACATTTTCACATACAGGATCACTGCTCACTTACAAAAGATAAATCGCAGTTGGCAACAAAGAATATAATAATATGTTATATTCTTATTTGATATTCATTATTCTTGGACCCCCGCTGGAGCCTAGATCACATAAGCAGTATTCAATCGTAGTCTTTTTCTGTTGTTCTAATGGCTAATATAAAGTAATTGGTGGCTTTGTTAGAAGCCCTACAGGTGTCTCAAACTTTCATGCTCCCCTAATCAATGCCCTATTCATTTAGGTAATACTAACATCACACTGAATATTAAACAAGTAAATATCAGAAGTATAAACTGCTACTTGGACGGTTTAAGGATTTTTTTAAGCTACATTTTTTCTTTTTTTGGAAATTAATATTTTTATTTTATTTTATTTTATTTTATTCGGAATACCAACAGCTTAAATATTATAAAATAAACATTAAACATAGTTAGCAACAAAGCCATTTACAGGTACTCGCAATTAGATTTTACAGGTACTCGCAATTAGATATATATAATATCTTGCAATCAGTCAATAGACTATGAGCAGATGTGGGGAAGGATAAGATTACTTTTAGAGCAAAATCCCCACTGGGAAAATCTCCATCTTAATGTATCAAGTGCAACCATCCATTTCCAATATATGATGCCTTTTCAGTCTCTTTATTGAATCCTTTTTTTTATGTGTGGAAAATCATCATGGACCGTCAATCCACCGGGGGTTACGGCGGGGTGGTGTGTCGGACTTGAACCGACTAAAAACCCACAGTGTGCCCTCTCCGCGCTTCTCCGTTTAGGAGGAGGAGAAGTCCAGGGTCAGATCTCCTTCTGGACTCCCTCAGCGCCTGCCCGCTCCTGCTGCGGGCACCGTCTCGGTTCGACGACCCTCTCTTAGGCGGCGTCCGGCACACACCGACGCCGCCCCCTCTTTATTGAATCCTATTTAAAGCTACATTGACATTGAATGTGATGTAATTATCCTCACAAAATGCTGGTAACGTAAAGTTTCTACCCGTAACAGCCAAAACGACGGCATTGTTATCTATATACGCTCTGACTAAATTATATTGACTAATCACTGAGCCAGTATTTCTAGATGCATACCTACTGCACGATACTAAAATTAGCACCAGAAACAGCCATCGCAGCATTCACCTTCCATCACAAACATTGAAAGATTCCTAGACTCCTAAAATGATATACCAATATCTATTTCATCGTCTTTTACTATATGGCCCTAGTAGGTGACATAAACATAAATATAAGCCCAAACAGTACTAATACCAACTACTGTGAATATGTGAATACCTATTTACTTAAATATAACCGCAATTCATGACCTGCTCATTGCTCTTCTCTGTCCCACTCAAATTGATAGATGTCTCGATCATGTGCTATTAAAATCAAACAAGAACTACACTTCATTGATCCTTGACTCACATGATAAAGCTTAAAAATTTGACATCTCTTCCCTTCCCCCCACCCCCCCACCAACACCTTCATTCCGCGAACTTTTAGACCTCCCCTCGTACATATATATATTTATATATGTATACAGGGTGTAACCAGACAACTTCCGAAAACGAAAGATGCAGTATCAGCACCCCAAAACTTATTAAAAAAAACAAACAGTTGTCCTTAACAACAATTGTATCCGGAAAAAACAATGTGACCAGATTTTTGTTCATTTCAGAAGCCACCAATGTATTGCGCACACCGCACACTGAGTAGCTAGGTGCCTATGGATATGAAAGGCATTATATATATATATATATATATAATGCCTTTCATAACTATCTAATTTAACTACCTACGGCGGCGTCGGTAAACTAACGAAAATACCTACCTAGTGACTGTATTTTACTTACTTTGTCTTCGGTCATAGCACAGCTGATCTTGTCTACCAGAAGTAGTGCCTACTGCCTGGAGTTTGTGATTTTTTTTTCTTCTAATCTTATTCACCGTTTTATTCGATATAGGGGTTCCTTGAACTCTAATTAACTTCGCCGTAGTTCGTGTTCCTAACCAAGGATTTAAACCGGTAAATAGGCAAAGTCCGTCCGTTTCTGCGGGCTACACTATAGCACATAATCATTTGTCCGTATTCCCTCGCACTAAAAATTATAAATAACCACTATCTTTGTTATAATAAAAGCACCTATTTTTAAAATACCTTAACACTAAAATTAGATAAAAAGAGGATAAAAAACGAAATACATAACTACATAATTTACTTATGCCTACTAAAAACAATAAACAAAGAAATTACAACACAAAGCGCAAAAATTATAATGCACCACGCAAGTGTCCAGTAGGAACATTGAAGACCGACTGGTCTATTCGGTGCCGCTATTTATAATATTAGAGAAATTAAAATTCTTTGAAACACGTCGCCAATAGTTAAATAGGTACCTATCGGCAAAACTCAAAGGCGCCGCCGCTGCCGCCGCACACCGCTATGACGCTAATTCTCTTACATTAGGTAGGTTAGGTAAATAATAAAATGACGGAAGTTTCAAAGTAATTCATTTGTATTGCCTGCCTTGTTGGTCTAGTGGTTAGCGTATGCGGCTGCTTATCAATAGGTCTCGGGTTCGATTCCCGGGTCAAACCAAATATTTGTGTGATTCACAAATATTTGTTTCGGAGTCTGGGTGTTTTTCTATGTATAATATGTAAGTATTTACAAAAAACAAAGTATGTTTATGTATTTATATCAGTTGTTTAGTATCCATAACTTTGGGACTAGATGATGTTGTGTGTAAGATGTCCAAAATATTTATTTATTTATTTATTAATGGCGGCAAAACTCATAGACCACGAGTCTTTGTTTTGAGCCGACTCATCAAACTAACTCTCTCATCAAACGAATCGCGAAAACACACACACACACGAAAACAATGTTAGGTTTTTTCAACAAACAATTTTAGGTAGGTAATTACTGGGACGAGCGAAGCGGTCATTGAACCGCGCGCGGACGCATGTGTACTCTGGCCAGCTGATTTTATTGTAACATACATTGCAGTTTTATTGATTTTATTTGTTTTTTGGTTTACTAAATGTGATAATTAGGTTGTTAGGGTCCTGTTATGTTGTACTATGTGTATGTGACCAGAAAAAAACAAAAAAAAACTTAAATAAGTAAACATATATACCAGTCCCACGACTGACTCATTTGTATTTTCTCCAGTGTCTCCAGAGGATATCAGAAAGATCATAACATCTATCCGTTCCAATGCTACAGGATGTGACGGTATTAGTCGTCGCATGATTGTCAATATCCTAGACTGTATTCTCCCAGTAATTACTCACATAGTCAATTTCTCCCTAGATTCCGGTACTTTTCCCTCCTTGTGGCGCAAGGCTTACATTGTTCCCCTTCCAAAAAATAGTAATCCTTCACTCCCTGAACATTTCCGACCTATTTCCATACTTCCCTTCCTATCTAAAGTTCTCGAGACCTGTGTATATAAACAACTCTCGGAGTTTGTATACAGAAACCAACTTTTAAGCCCTCTGCAATCTGGCTTCAGGCCCGGTCACAGCACAGTTACCGCTCTCCTGAAAGTGATTGGCGATATAAGGAAGGGCATGGAAGACACCAAAGTCACTGTTTTAGTCTTAGTCGACTTCTCTAATGCCTTCAATACCGTCAATCACGAAATCCTGTTATCCATCCTTAAATATCTTATGGTTCCTTCTGAGACACTGGAATGGTTCGCCTCTTATCTTCGGGGACGACAGCAGTGCGTTCGTGTTGATGACTTATCATCAAGTTGGTGTGACCTCTGCACTGGCGTCCCACAAGGCGGAATTTTATCTCCTCTATTATTTTCAATATTTATCAACCTCATAACTCAACATCTTCAGTGTGCGTATCACTTGTATGCTGATGATCTGCAGCTGTATTCACAGACAAGAGTGGATGACGTAACGCAGGCCATTGACGAAGTCAACAAGGACCTTGAGCTCATAAAATCCTGGTCAATGAGATTTGGACTGTCAGTTAACCCAACTAAATGCCAGGCAGTCATAGTTGGCAGTAAACGTATAATAAGCAGATTAGATACCAGTTCCATCCCGTCGATTTATTTTAACGGTGTAGTCATTCCACTCAGCCCTGCAGTAAAAGACCTGGGCTTACTTATCGATTCAACCCTCGATTGGCGAGCTCAGATCACTAGCGTGAGTAAAAAAGTCACTGGAAACCTGCGAACGTTATACCGTCTCAAAAACTTCCTGCCTCCTAAAACTAAAATTACACTCATGCAGTCCTTAATAATTCCTATAATCGACTATGGTGATGTGTGTTACTTCGACCTGAATGCAGACCTCCTTAATAAACTTGACCGCCTTCTCAATAACTGCATTCGATTCATTTTCAATCTTCGAAAGTATGACCATGTGTCTGCTTTGCGTTCCCAGTTACAATGGTTACCTATTCGCCAACGGCGCAATCAGCGAGCGCTCACCGCTCTATTTTCATTTCTTAATTCACCATCCTTACCTACTTACCTTGCTCCGTACCTCCGTTACCTGTGCTCTAACCACGATAGAAATCTTCGATCAGTTAATAATCTGCTCCTCTCATGTCCCTCTCATAACTCTGATTTCGTGAACCGTTCGTTCTTTGTTCAGGCAGTACTACTCTGGAATGCGCTCCCGCTCGAAGTCAGGATGTCCACCAACAGATTTACGTTCAAAAGGAAAGTACACGATCTTTTTCTCAATGAACTGGCAGAACTATCTAAACCACAGTAAATCGTATTGCTAGCATCTATAGTGTATAAATATGATACATATGTGTATGTCTATCTGTATAATTTATATATATGTTTGTATTCCTATGTAAGTATTTGTATGTATGTATATATGTGTATGTATGTGGATTGGTGTATATATGTGTATGTGTATGTATGTATATATGTATGTGTTGTATAGATATGTTGTGAACTGTGAAAATTATTATTGAACACATCATATGTAACCTCTGTGCACCTACCTCATAAGATTTCTGCACCACCCGAAGGTTGACTGGAAGAGAATGCCTTGGGCATTAAGTCCGCCGATGTACAAATTTAGTGCATAAAGTTTATAAATAAATAAATATATTTTGGGTTTTTTTTTCGCTAAACCTATTCAGTATCATGGTCTGAATGCAACCTCGAAGTTTTTGGTTTGTGTCTTTTTACACCCTGTATATAAATAAATGAATTATGAAAGAATATGAATTATGAATATATATGTATACATATAGATTGACTGCCTTGTTCTAGTGTTAGCGTATGCGGCTACTGATCAAAAGGTCTCGGGTCCGATGCCCGGGTCGGACCAAATATTTGTGGATCACACGAATATTTGTTCGGAGTCTGGGTGTTTTCTATGTATATAATATTTACAAAAAAAATGTTCATGTATTTATATTAGTTGTTTTGTACCCATAATAAAAGCTCTGCTCAGTTTGGGACTAGATGGCGTTGTGTGTAAGATATCCGAAATATATTTATTTTATTATTTAAACATATTATTTTCAGGCAGGCATTCCTTCGAATAAGATATTGTTGGGTGGATTTTCTCAAGGAGGTGCTCTGGCATTGCATGCTAGTTTGACATATCCACAACGGCTTGCTGGTGTAATGTCATTGTCTTGTTGGTTACCAAGGCATGCTCAGTTCCCTGACGAAGTGAAGGCGCCTTCAGATTTAGCTGTAAGTATATCTCTAATTATTTCATTAAATAAGGGCTGTTACAAATTATAAAAAGCTTTTTGTATCGTAAGTATTAGTCGAACAACAAAGCTGACTCGAATCAATTACTGCACTTGTTCGGTTTCAATCAACTTGTGCCGATCCGGTAAGTCATGCGGGATTCGGAGTCGGTTTTTATTCGAACGTCGCACGTGTCTCACTTTGTCCTACATTCTTCGTACTTATCGGTAAAAGCTCAGTCATAAGTCCGCAGTTACTTATGACTTGCGGTATGGTGAGCGGTTTGTGTTCCGAACTTTCATCTACATAAATTTGATTTTAGCGCCCGTTTGCGCTGATTAATGCCATCTCGCTCTTTCTTTAGTACACTCATTTGCAAAAAAAACGGGCGGTTTCTATTTTCTTCCTGGCTGAAAAAAATAAAATACCAAAAAGGTTTTAATCATGTGAACATGTTACTGGCCAGTTATAAAAGTACCATAACGTTTATAAGAGTACCTTCCAAATTCAAATTTTTGACTCAGCCTGGTTTTCAAAGAAAATAACTTTTAACTACATTTTGTGGCGCGAATTTCCTATAGTTAATATTGACTCTAATTAACTATTTGTCAATTTTTATTAAATTATCTGATGTCCTTGACATTTAAAAGTATTGTTATTGCTGTTTAGCAATTTCGAAAATGGTAGATAAAGTGATAAAAGCGAGCAAAATTATTGCGCTGCTTGAAGAAGGTTGCAGCCAATGCTTCGTGGCTCAGAGGCTAAATGTGAGTCGGTCGACAGTTCAAAGGACCTGGCAGCGCTATCAAGAGACCGGTTCCGTCAAGAGAAGGCCTGGTTCTGTCAGAAAGACATGTACCGAACCACGGGATGATCGTTGTCTAGTTAGTCAAGCGTTGAGAAATCGCAAATCTTATGTGGACCTCAAGAACAGACTCGAAGAAGTAAGAAATGTGCAAATTAGTCAATGGACGGTCAGGAGGAGGTTTCTCGCTCCTAATATACACAGTCATCGCCCGGCACGCAGCCCTAAATTACTCCGTGGATATCGAGTTGCCAGGCTTAGCTTAGGTCGAAATTGTGTGTCATGGACTCATGAAGACTGGGATAGGGTATTGTTCTGCGATGAAGCCAGGATATCTTTGCATGGTGAAGACCGACGTCGGCGAGTGCTACGTAGATGAGGAGAACGCTTTGCAGAGGCATGTTTTGAAGAAGTCACACCTTAAGGAAAGGGCTCTGTTATGTTTTGGGCAGGAATAAATTCTATGGATCGTACGGAGTTAGTCTTCATCGAAAACGGTATACTGACTGGACACCGATACATAACAGAAGTTCTAATTCCTTATGCACAACTCGCTTTAACCGCTCTTGGCGAAAACTCAATTTTTATGGACGAAAACGCTCGCGCCCACCGGTCTGGCGATGTGGAAGCGTATATGCTAGAAGTCGGAATTCGTCCTTTGGACTGGCCAGCTAGAAGTCCGGACCTCAATCCCATAGTGCATGTCTGGGATGTTCTGAAGCGACGAGTTAGTACAGTGCAGCCGGCTCCGCAGACCATCAGAGAGCTAAAGAATGTGATTACCGCGGAGTGGGAAAGTATTCCCCAAGAAACCATAAAAGATATACTCGCTTACATGCCCAGACGAATGCAAGCCGTGATGTCAGCAAGAGGGGGTCACACTCAATACTAAACTTTTATCTGCTTTCAATGTATTCAATAAAAACAAAGAAATTAACGCGTTTAATTTTTAGTGTTTTGTTTAGTTTTGTTGTTTTTGTTTAGTACAATAATACTGTTTTGAGCTAAAACATTATTTCTCAATAATTTAATCAAAATGTTATGATAAAACTGATGAAAACTATTCCTTCCTAATTAATTTATAAAATTCTGATAAATACCTAAAATTGTCAAACAAACAAATAGTAAGTAAAATAGTTCTTTGCTTAAGTGCCCGTTTTTTTTGCAAAAGAATTTATAAAGCAAGTCTAAAACATACATTTTGTAAAAACTAATTGAACATACTTACTCATGATTTGTCGGTGTCTCCACTCCACAGTCCTAATCCAATCTGCCCTCCTCTGGAATGTTCTTCCTCTAAAATCATTATAGCCCCCAACCCAATATTTGTTGTGTAAATGTATCTTAAATATCTCAAATTTAGACGAAATTTACGTAATACTCGTATCGTGGGAATTTCTGTGAACTTTTACAATGTTAACGTTATTTTTTAACAAAATGATTGGCAACTTGACTTTGAATATGTTCCTCCCTGTTAAAGTGTTAATTTAATTTAAATCTAAATGCACAAATATGACAAATATGAATTCACAGGCATTTATTTTATTTCTTCTATAGGGTGGTGCGGAAATGTGAGCGGTCTAAGAACACTAGATTTTTTTTAATTGAATATATTTGGTCAGTTTATTGGTGGCCACTCACCATCGATTGACCCGTCTTAGTAGACTAGTGTTAGCCGTCCCTTAACATAAAATAAAATCTGCAATAACTAAATTTATTCTGTGTATTTTAATGACCATTCTTTGTACGCGTGTATATCGCGATTATTACAGAAAAGAGTAGCCCTATGTCCAAAGGTGGATCCGGGGGGCTGAGTCCAGGATCAAGGTCATAAACTAATTGTTAAAATAATATAAAAAAATATATATTTCTGTCATTGTAAATGAATATCGGCTCTGTATTCCTATAGTCCTTGTTGGTCCAGTGGTCAGCGTATGCGGCTGCTGATCAAGAGACGGGTTCGATTCCCGGGTCGGACCAAATATTTGTGTTATCCACAAATATTTGTGGCTACACTACCTTTTACTTCTGATCATGACGTATCGGGTTAAAATCCCGGGTCAGGACAAAGTGTTGTTGGGTTTTTCTTACAGGAAATTCTTAATAACAGCCCGAGTATGGAAATTGACGCGCCCGTGCGTCGGTTATGAATTTAGTTATTTGGTCATTCATTTTTGGCCAATAGTCTTTACGGGACAAAGCTAAGTGACACATTAATGCCACGATGGTTAGTTTTACGGGTCATGAGAGTGTCGTATGATCTCCTGTTGTCGAAGATGTTGTTTTACATTTTCGACTTCGGATTTGGCTACTACAAGATTCATGAATCAACTTGGATTTTTTTTTGTAATATCGGTTTATCTGAATAAATGACTAATGGGGGATTGATTAAAATTGCTGTTTAAACTTTTTGGGTTAACGTACTCTTTGATTGCTCTGATTAAGTCTTCTTCTAAATTGGATTCAGACAGTTGGATATTTACTCTGGTATGGGTGTCGAATGGTTTAGTCATTATAGGTCGTCTCATATCGTCATCTACAATAGTCAGATATAGTTGTCTGTGGACTTTATTTAGAGGTTCGTCTGTTATGGGTATTTCTGAGAATGGATTCTCAGCGCTTGTATGTACTGTTTCAGTAGAAGAATTAGGTATAAGGATTGACTCTGATGGGTTACCCAGTAAGGAGTTTACCTCATCAATTTCCTCAATCAGGGATATTTCTTTGATGTTAAATGCGATTCTGGAAAGATTAGATTTTTCTTTTTTGTTTTCGCGTAGTCTGAGTCTCCATATCGTTAGTCGTGAATTCCGTCCTCAGATTCATCATCCATTGTAGTGGTTTGGGGGTCAGTTAGAATTTTGAATGTTCGTCCAAATCGGTGTGGCCTGAATTTTGTAGCCTGTACTATGGCCTGAATTATTTTGTAGCCTGTACTTTAGCGATTAGTTTTTCTATAGTGCTATAGTTCACTTTTGTTTAAACTGCGGGATGCGTAACAATCTGGTTTGTCAGAATTTATAGGTCCCTGGGATAAACAGCCGCAATGGGTACATATTGGAAGCGTCTGTAATCAAGTTGAATCCTTTAATAAAGGCTGGGTATTGTAAGATGGGGTCATTTGTCAGTAGCGCCTTGCATTTTTTAAAGCACTGTACGTATGTATTCAGGGTCAAAGGTTATTTTAGAGGGGGGGGGGGGGGGACGCCCTGTTATTGCAAAAAAATAAGCTTGACAACTCGCAGACGGATACCTAAATCGAAAACTGATCTTCGCAACCTCACAATGTTTTTAACATATCTATCTAATAATAACCCACACATTGGTTGGACGGTAGAAAAAAATCATCCCCACTTACGTGTAGGGGAGGTACCCCAAATAAAAATATTTTTTGTGATCTATAAGGGTTCTGAGTTATGAACTACGGAACCCTAAAAATTGATATATATAAAAATAAATTATTATATAAAATCGGAATTAGCAAACTTCCGATTTTCTAAATTTTTACAATTTTTTTGTGGTGTTTTTCTAACGCGTCCTGATTATTTTGAGAGGCAGTGGTCGTATAGTAATAGTATATAGTCATGTTGAAAGTTGTTCAAGTTATGTACATACAAATGATAATAAATATCTTATATAATTTGTTTTGTTTCAGATATTCCAAGCTCATGGTGACTGTGATCCTGTTGTTCCCTTTAAGTGGGGCCAGATGACAGCCTCATTTCTAAAAACCTTTATGAATAATGTAGAGTTCTCAACATACCAAGGACTGACGCATAGTTCCTCCGAGACAGAGCTAAAAGATATGCGAGTATTCATAGAAAAGACTTTGGGCAAAAAGTAGATAATTGTCAAGCAGCGAAAACCACAGAAAGTACAGATTATAAATAGCATATTTTCTCCTAATTCTTGTTGTAGTAATGTTAGTTAATCTTAACTATCTGCTGTTCGATATTCCGTTTTAAGCTTATTTGGTTTAATGGTATTCCTTTACAAAGGCTTGCTATATAAACATCATGTTGTTAAGAGTTTAAGACATCTCCCATTGTCTGGTATTTGGCTAGTGTGGTTTAAGGTTTCATAATCTTAGAATGCTATTTATTTAAAAACAGAATTTAACATTATAGGATGCATTCACCACATCTTGACCTGCTTAGATATGTACCTTATCCCTTATACTCTCCTTAAATAAATGAAATAAAGAACTCTTGACTGTGGATGCTGCAAAATAATATTAATTTGGCCTAATTTGTTTGCTCAACATCAAATTTGGGTCGAAGCTAAAACCATATAAAAGCCCGTGATGTGGCTCGGAGACAGTTTCTGGTCAATTGAAGGTATCTCTTTGGCGATCATGACGAGTATTCAAGAAGCTTATGGTTTCATTTTTTTTACACTACCCACTACAATATTGTGATGAGTGATTGTATTCTTTTCACATATGATAGGTTTCGCAGGTTAATTTAAGAATCTAATGTCCTGATGAGTTAATATTAAAACAATGACTTCCAAAAAGTTGGATGTGAAATGTGTCTTATAATAATTTTATGCCTAAGATTGGAGAATATGAAATTTATTTATTAATTTCCTTAAAAATTTAAGAAATAATAATCAGATTTTTTTATAAAAACAAACAAATTATTTAACCACACGAGTTTTCTCGTTCTTAACGTACACATTGTAGATTAAAGTAAGACAACACAATGAAATAGGTATGTACAGACTTATTCATAAACCTTATTTATAAAAAGGTCTGTGTTATTTTCAACTTCAAAGTTTAAAATTGAAAATAACACAATTATTGCTTAAAGTAATGTTCGTGAATAAGGCTGATAGTATTCAGGAGTTAAACAGTCTGTTATGGTTTTATTTATTCACTTCGACAACTGGTAATTTGTATATACCTAGTATATAGTTGATAATTTTAAAACTATTTTTGTGGATAATGGTATAATGAAATTGATACAGTTCTTGAAATTTTGTTCCTTTTGAACATATAGTCTCATCTTGGTCGCCCCTCCTACCTCTTCACGTTTTTCTAACATATTTAGTGGGTAATATTAACCCGTCCAACTTGGACTTCATTCCTTATACAAAGTAAAAAGCAATAAAAAATACCATATTTAAATATACTCAACTACTTAGACACCAGGAAATAAATTTCAAATTGCTAGATACGTCACATCTTATCATAATTGTCAATGAGTAGATGTTTGATTTATTTTGTTACCTACTTATTTTATTATTATTATGTTATTTAAGATATATCTAGTTATAAAGAAAACCAGTAAAATATATGTGTTTTATTCCAATTCCAAAATCCTAATTATTAAACTTCCTGAGTGATCCTAATTATGGAATTTCACTGTCATTGTCCATGCCCACCTTTAATATTTTTTTTGCATCTCTTGACTGTCGGCGATAGGTGCTATCTTCCAGAAATAACTCGTTTAGGCTTACGGATGGGAGTCAACGAAGAGGAAGAATGACAGCATGATATTCTATTTTCTTAAATTATTTATATTCTAATTAATTAGTAGGCTTAAGTTTTATTTATTTTATTATATAACAAAGTATTATTATAAATATTTCGACTGCCTTGTTGGTCTAGTGGTTGGCGTATGCGGCTGCTGATTAAGAAGTCTCGGGTTCGATTCCCGGGTCGGACTAGATTTGTTTCAGAGTCTGGGTGGTTTCTATGTATAATATGTATGTATTTACAAAAAAAAAATGTTTATGTATTTATATAAGTTGTTTAGTACCCGTAATACAAGCTCTGTTTAGTTTGGGACTAGATGACGTTGTGTTTAAGATGTCCGAAAAATATTATGTACATATAAACAAATATTTACATACTGACAAACTTAATAAATGTGAATTAATCTTTTGAAGTTAAATTATAACGTTTGTTATATTCCAACCTTGTGCTGATAGCTGATAATGGAATATGTGCGTTTATAATTGTGGTTAAGGTACTAATAAACCAACTTTAATTTATTCAATTAAGAATAATATTTGTTTTAAATTACTGCTGACTGATAAAAGTAAAGTAAAATCATAATATGATTTACCGGTTAGAGGAAATTCCTTAGTATTCAAATAAAAATCTTATGTTCTCAATCAACTACATTAAACGATGCTAATTGCATAATGCCTTCTAATTTGTCGTACGTAGTTCACTGTTAGAGAAAAGAATTATCGCCTTATGAACATTTCCTTGCTCTGAATCTGACAGTGACTGCCTTGTTGGTCCAGTAGTTAGCGTATGCGGCTGCAGATCAAGAGGTCTCGGGTTCGGTTCCTAGGTTGGACCAAATATTTGTGTGATCCACAGATATTTGTTTTCGAGTCTCAGTATTTCTACGTATAATATATTATGTATTTACAAAAAAAGGTATGTTTATGTATTTATATCAGTTGTTTAGTACCCATAATACAAGCTCTGCTTAGTTTCGGACTATATGATAAAATGATAAACGATTTTCGAGATGTCCGAAAAAATCAATACTAAACTAAATAGAGTACTGAACTAGTTCATTTGGGTAACTGAACTAGATCGTACTGCTCCCTATAGTGAATCCCTATGAGAATAAACCTATGTATAATGAATACATAGGTTTATTCTCATAATAGACGGTGAAAATTTCATGACCATTTCTTACATATCACCAGCGGTACAGTATGTGCCATTTTCTTTTATAGATTCTTTTCAAACGTTATGCAACTACCGAACTAAAACTACGGTTTTTGAATCGATCATTCTACTCTACTCACTGTTCCGTTGCAAACCTCTACTTTATTATATAATAAATACCTACTTATGATTAGGGATGCAACATCGTTCATTAAATACATCGATTTCAAAATATCGATGTTTTTAAAAGTGAAATATCGATGTCAAAAATATTGATGTTTATGAACGATATATCGATGTTTTTCCGATGTTTTTTAAAATACTACCAAGGATTGACAAGTACGGCCTTCAAATATGGAAAAAGAGTTCTCCTTTAAAATTGATTGATATATCTAGATTCGTTTTGGTAAACATGATAATTATTTACTTTAAATAATACGTAATACAGATATAATGTACTGGGATATGAAGAGTGTTAGAACAACAAAGACAAAGTTAATTAAATTTATTGTGAGAGGAATACTTATTGCCAAACAAAACTTATTTCCTATTTGTTTCTCGTAATAGAATACAAAAACAATAATTTCGATAATCTACTACCAAGCAATCGGTTTCTTTCTCGAGTAATAACTGCGCCAGCTTCAGAAAATAACCGCTCACTAGGGACTGAAGTTGCTACTATTGGCAAATGTTTCATAGCCAGTTTATATAGATATGGAAAAACCGTTTTCATATCGTCCCAGATTTCTATAGGATCTCTTTTTATTGGGGTAACAGGTGAAGATACAAACATGTGAAATTCCGATTTCGCTTGTCTCGTGTTCGTGGTTTTGTTTTGCAATAGAACATCGTTCATAAAACATCGATCATAATGAACGATGTATCGATGTTTTCTGGTTGTTCAACATCGATGTTAAAACATCGATATTTATGAACGATACCTCGATGTTTTAAAATATCGATGTATCGTTTGCATCCCTACTTATGATAACTGTTGTGTGTCACACTGTCACTTGACACTTGTCTGTCAGACAAATGTGAAAATGTGAAGTTAATTCTGTCTGTCAATTCTGCAATCTGCATTACGCACGTGAATAAAATAGCGTACTTTCCAAGTTGTAACTAATTTCTCCGTTATTTGTATACCATGAGCAAGATAATTTCTTGGCGAAAACGACATGTACATGAAGCGGATAAAAGTAAGTTTTATTATAGCAAATAATTCTGTAGATATATATTGTTCTCACACTTTCAATATATTAAAAAAGTAGGTAAATGTTACATGTTTGGAAGTGTAATGTTATAATAAAAAGTGAAGGGTATACTATTTTATAGTAACAAGGATATATTACTTTGTGTATATATAGTGCTTCTCTAATCTACTCCTGTTTCCGACATTATTTTCTATGTAATGGCCAATAAGAAGATTGGTCACCTTGTGGAAAGCAGCAATCATCCTTGGACTCTTGAAATTATATATCGAACATCTATGTTATATTCACTATAAATTTGAATTGCAAGTAGTGACCGAAACAGAATTCAATCAAGAAAAGAATCAATTCAATCAAAAAGAGATCAATATCTACAATTGATCATTTCACACTCTATGATAGAACTTAAAGCACTTTTTTTTGCAGATGTGCATGTTAAGAAACGGAAGAAGGCAGTATCACAGTTCCGTTTAAAAGTGAAAGGAGAACAAGCATCATTATCTATGGCAGCAAATGAAAGAGTTCCACTAACATTAACAGACATTCAGTACTTGATGCTACATTCACTTTTAGGGAATATTAATTTAACAGAGTCTCCTCGTTGGTATGTTTTGGACAAATGTGGAGGAATTCAGCAAACAACTTGTTTGGTTCTTGAAGGTATCTCTATTAAGCATTGGGAAAATAATTGTAATGAATTTGAACACTCCAAAAATATATTCAATCAATTTGTTGAAGTTGTAACACCTTCTCTTTATAATGGGTCATTAGTTAAAGAGCTTGCTATTGTACCTCTGTCGGAAGCTGATAAGGAAAGTCTTATTCATAAGTATGGTAGTATGAATTTAGCTCTTGAAGCTAGAAAAGACTTAATGGTTATGATGAAAGCTGTATTTCCTATTGAAGATGAAGAAGAAGATGACATTTATTTGCCTTCTCAAGAAAAATTTACAAGAACACAACTTATATTGTCTGCTTGGCAATTGATTGAAGAAAATTATCCTTTACCATTGAAAGGGAAATTAAGTGAGGTTTATTCTGATTACAAACTAACTAAAGATGAATATGCTCCAGTCACAGCCACATCACCAATGTTTGGTATTGACTGTGAAATGTGTCTAACTCATGAAGGTTCTGAACTAACCAGAGTCTCAATTGTTAATGAAAACCATGAAACAGTATATGATTCGTTTGTG
Source organism: Phragmatobia fuliginosa (assembly GCA_932526445.1). NCBI lineage: Eukaryota > Metazoa > Arthropoda > Insecta > Lepidoptera > Erebidae > Phragmatobia > Phragmatobia fuliginosa. The sequence goes on from OW052071.1 coordinate 11,168,863, forward strand.
AAGCCCTATAACGAAATTATAGATTACTTAACTCGTTTCTCTGGAATTACAAAATCAGTATTACAAAATGTAACTAAGAGGCTTGAAGATGTACAAAGTGATATCAAGTCACTTTTACCTGCTGATGCTATCCTGGTGGGCCAGTCATTGAATACAGATTTACATGCCTTGAAAATGATGCATCCATACATCATAGATACTAGTTTAGTGTATAACTTTACTGGAGAAAGACACCGCAAACCAAAACTACAAACATTAGCTAGAGAATTTTTAGATGAAAAGATTCAAATCGGAAACAAAGGACACTGTTCAACTGAAGATGCTGTAACAGCATTAAAGTTAGCCCAGTTGAAACTGAGTAAGAGCATAGAGTATGGCGATGCTGTGCACACAAATAGAATAAACAGACCAAAAATTGTGAAAGTTAAACCACCACATGTTGCCTTGTCTATCTTCAACCACATGTTAGAAAAAAAGAAGTCATCACTAATTGTGGGATGTGATGATATTACTGGTGACTATCATGATTACCTAACTCTGACAAAAGAAAGTGTGTCTGCTCAACTAAAAAAAGGTAAACCAAAGAGAATAAAGTTATCAACTGTAGATGGAGCCAATGAAGTTATTTCAACATTATTGGATTCTGTTGGTGATTTTAACTTTTCTATGGCACATTTAAAACTTGATGTATCTGAAAAAAATGAATTAGAAGAGGTCAAAGTAATAGATATGTGGATTAAGAATGTCTGGGATTGTCTCGCATCTAGCTCTTTATTTGTTGTTATCTTTGGAGGTACAAGTAAAGATAGTGGCTTAGCAATGATAAAAGTAAAAAATACTTAATATATAGTGTACAATAAGTTATTTAACTGATATACCTAGTGACCAATGTTTGTGTATCTATATTAAGACCTTTGGTTTGAAAAATGAGGTTCTTCAGGCCTAGAAGATCACATAGTTCATTGTCTAATTTAGGATTATTGGCTTTTCTCGAGATTTTAAGAATCTGAAGCATTCGAGGCCTGCAGCATATTGCTCTCACAATCTACCTCATTATGTAGCACCAAGAAATGTAGTATTTCTTTAGAAGCCAGCAATGTTCCTTACTAGGATTTGGGGTGCCGTTCATGGATAGCAGAAAATACTTATTGAAAGTATATGTTGTAGTTACATGCCCTTATTTCCTTGCTTCTTTGAAGAAAATACTAAGATCTTTTTAGGGTTCCGTAGTGTATAAAGAAAGATTCGCCACCGCCAACGGTACTGAAAGATTTACCTGAACCCAAAAGCAATGTGCAAGTGATTGTATAAGAGGCCATTGTAGATCGATTATAATTACCGTTTGTCAGATTGTTACGTAGTAGTGTAAAATAAAGTTACTGTAACCACTTCTTCATCTGTTAGCTTACCTTGATTATACTAATTGTTTGTAACTAAATTGGATGACGGAAACGATAATAAAATTATGTTTAAACCTTTTCAAAGTTGTCCTAATTTGAACAAATTAACAATCTACATTGAAGCTGTACAATATTTAGAATAATTTGTAATATCTGGCCAAACTTTGCAAAGCTTTGTACCAAATAGAAATTACTCTCATAAGCAGCTCAAACAGTTGACTACCCAGAGTATATGGCAATCGCGATGCTTGTGATGCCTTTTGTGTTATACCTTAAGGACTTTAATGATTCAGCATTCAGTGTCATTAATCAGTACCCCATTAATAATAACAGTTATGACTCATGATCCGTCAATAATATCGTCCGAAATAGAGATTCACGGATAACGGAGAGAAATCGGACCTAGCGCGTAAACTGTTAAAGAAGTGTTTCTACGTCTATATGATCTATTTCGGTCCGTATTTTCATGGACAAACGATCGTAGACAATCGTAGTGCACAATTGCGCTTTTACACTAATATATCGAATGAGCTTACAATGTAGGTATTTCTGCCTACTTTTACACTTTTAATTACAAGCTAAATACATGTCGGTTTTGAACTTTTGAGCTAATCTGTAATTTTTTGAGTAGGTTAATAGTTAAGTCTTTATGGTAGGGATAAACGCAACAAAAATCTTAGTAAGAGAAAAATTTAATATCAAAAAGGCTTATTTGGAAACAGCGTAAATCTGCCCTGTAATAGGATCAACTGTGAGCGAGGGTGGTAACTCAGCAGCAATGTCAGCAAGCGCCTCCCAACGTGTTGCACGACTGCTTTCGGAGTGGGTAGGACTTAACTTTTCCTCAGGATGTTCCTCTCTGCAAGAAATCAATTATTATTCCATTAATATTTTAAAGACGTTAAGTTTTGTGACGTTGTAGAAAGAATTTTTTGTACATTTCGTTGGATGACCCGGCAAGGACAATGAGGATGCAAATAAAAAAACCAATTATGTTATTAAGAACGTCGACTGGGACCAGTACTACACTCACACAGAAGACCAACCTAAAATGATAGAATTTGTGCTGTCATCTTTCATTTGTAGGTAAATATGAAACCGGAGGACTAATCATTCAGCTGGCTCCGGAGGACAGAGACGCGGAAACATCTCATTAAGCCACCGTGGTGTGGGTCACTACGCTGTATTGTATGCACTCACAATGAGAATGGTGGCCCCTGCTCCTGCATTCTACTTATGCTTTCCATCAGGCAAAGTAGAGTCACTTAGGTAGGCTTAAATATTAAAAAAAAAACCAACAAACCCCTGACGGTCGTTAGGTTAATGATCTGTGAATGTTTATTTATGATTCTGTTCATGCCTGTATGTAATGTATACCTAAAGTTTAGCGTCTCGAGCTCAGCTCTTTAAACTTTTTATTTTGGTTTTGAAGTACATGCATTATCTAACCTTAACTTAAGAGGAATCGGATTTAGGAATAACATCGAATTTACGAATATCTGAATATTAGTAAATTCGATGTCAGTCAAATCAGTCCTAATAATAATTGACTGGCTTGCGCGGCACGTTAATTTTTATGGGGCATGCTATATCAACGTAAAACCAATGCGACTGTTACCGGTACGTTACCATTTTGAGAATCCATAATTTCTATAATGAAACTCAAAAAATATAATTATAAATAAAATTATGTTATTAATTTTTATTATAAATAAATAAATAAAATAAATATTTCGGACATTATACACACAACATTATCTAGTCCCAAAGTAAGCAGAGCTTGTATTATCGGTACTAAACAACTGATATTAATACATAAACATACTTTTTTTTTTGTAAATACATACATATTAAACATAGAAAAACACAGACTCCGAAACAAATCTGGTCTGACCCGGGAATCGAACTCGAGACCTTGATCAGCAGCCGCATACGCTAACCACTAGACCAACAAGGCAGTCATATTCTGTCAAATTGACTACTCTGCCTCTCTCGCTACATTATTTTAAGTTTTTAGAACCTAATTAACCCTTTTAATTTGAGTAATGAGAAAAAATGAATAGAACTACAAATATGTGCACTAATCTATGTTGCTACTAACTTTTCTATATCTTGTTCAGACGCGGGATCTTTTTCATTCTTTTCCGTGGCATTAGTCTCTTCTGAGTTATGTTTGTCCAAATTTTCTTCAGTTTTTGGCGGTTCCTCGACAATATTTTCATTATTTTCTGTATTATCAACAAGTTCTCCCATAGCATGTAATTCTACAACTTTGTCAACAACTTCTTTTAATCTAGATACTTTTTCTTCATGTTGTAGTACATCGGTGTACTCAGCTTTATTAATAACTTCAGTTAAATGTCCGCTTTCTGAATTTTCTAAAAGTAATTTACATTAGGCATTTTAAAATTATTTCAACATTACAGCTTCGAATTTTCTTCGCTTGAGTCTGGTAAGTTCGATATTGGTGCTAATACTGCTAATTTTGTTGTTCAACTTACTAAAATTTAATTTATGTAGTTCTCTCATCGATATGAATATATGTATTTAGTTTGAAACAATATAATTTACTTATAACTTAGACCATAACTTTTCATTTCATTTAAACGTTCAAAACGTCTCAAATTGACTAAAATTAAACATCAGTCGTCACTGTCAGTCATCTTTTGTAGATTTAGATAGAATCAAAATCACAATTATGTGCATTCTGATGTGGTATACCTACCTACGCGACAATTGTTTTTTTAATCAGATCCAGTCTTCAATAGATGCTTAGTAAAGATTATAATTATTACTAATAAACAAGCGCGTGTCTCCGATGAACGCTTACTTGGTACTAAACCAAACATCCATGCGTGCGATAGTGAATAATGGACTGTAAACCAATAATTTTAAAGTATATAATCCAACAAAAAAAATAACCAGTGATAATATTAAACAAAAAAAAAGTACATTTACTTTACACTCTTATTTTGGTAAAGCTTTTGGTGATGTCAGATGAAAATTTAATGCTGTGTGAACACTAAATTTGGTTTGACTTAACATACATTACAATTTTGGAAATCATCTCCTCAAAGTATGCCAATTTTCGTGAAATTTTATTTTATTGCTGACATCAACAAAATTAGCACCAAAAACTAGAAAATGACTAATAATCTCAACTCTCCTTCTGTCCTTTATTAGTTTAAGTAGTAAAAACAAATATATAGCGACTAGAAACTAGATACCTATTAAGTGAAGACTATGAATTATTCAAGAAATTGTAGAAAATAACATTGATTTATGTAGAATCCATTAGGTAAGTTGTGTGTGTCTGATTTGTGTAAAATTCATCAAGTGACATTTTCTCTAGATACACCGGCGCGGCGTAGTACTACTACGAGTAGAGTTCCGCTGACAACTTGTCACTTACAGCCAAGGTTCTAAATGTCGCCGAGGTCAGTGGCTATCAGCGGACATAGCATCTCCCATACATGTACTTTTATGTAGATCAGGAGGCACTTATTTCTAGCGAAGTTTATGTGTAGATGAATTTCTACTAACAACTTGCCGCAAGACGGAAACTAAGACAAAAACAGAAAGATAATAGAAGTATTTAAAAATCTTCTAAAATAGTCATAATTAATATTTTTGTTATACAAAAATGAACTCAATGAAAAGAATAGATTAAAAAAATGTTTGTTCAAAAAGTATTGCAGTTTGTTGTTTATATAAAATGTATTTTTACCCAGAATTTTTTATTAAAAACAACTGCAAAAATTTCACTCGAAGTTGCGTCTTCATTATGCTTTCAGCATTAAACCAAATTAATTAAATACTGTTAGTAATAGTCTAACGTAGATTTTACTGATATTATACATACTTTGATTCTTAAACAAGAACATCGTCTACTATTTTGCACCGCATTAAACGACATACGGGGCGTCGTCTGTAGTATGAGCTAGTTTTTTAGGGTTCCGAGTTTATGACTCGAAACCCTTATAGATTCGCCATGTCCACCCGTCCGTCCGCCCTTGACTTACCGTCCAAACAGTTAGTGCTAGAAATATGAAACTTTGCTTAAAATGTGTTTCTGTTACGTCGACAAAGTTCTACCACTGCTACAAACTGCTAAAGTGCTTTAAGGGGATGAAATTTTTTTTCTCTCGCATCTACCCCATAGTGGGGTATCATTAGATAGATAGGTCTTTTAAAAATAACATGAGGTTGATAAGACATTTTTTGATTTGGGAATTCGTTTGCTATTTATTCAACTTTATGGATTTTTTTTCTTAAAATAGCCAAAAGCTAAAATAGAAAAATCTAAAAAACATTGATAGTCCGTGTGCTGAACTTTAAAGGAAAAAACTATAACAGCTTAGCTAACTTTATTAGTTCAGGAGGTCTAGGGACCTAACTTGTAACAGACGCTTACTTGGAAATCTTCGTACAAAAAATCTAGATAAAAAGTAAACATGACAATTGTCTATTGGACGCGATTCTCGAGCCAAGTACCATTATGGGTGACTACGGAACCCTATTCTATGCGTGTTCTGACACGCACTTGGATTTTATTATAATTCAAGACATACATAAATATCTTTTAACAGCCCACCGTGCTAGGAGAGGCCTATATACTCGTAATATATAATTTAATTAAATATTTCCGACACACAACGTCATCTAGTCCCAATCAGAGCTTGTACTATAGGAATTGGACAACATATATATACTTTTTGTCAAATTAAAATACTTTCATATTATACTTAGAACACACCCAAACTCCGAAATAAATATTTGCAAATCATATCAACATTTGGTCCGACCCGAGAATCGAACCCGAAACCTCAAACACACCAGTCACATACGCTATCACGGAGGCTGTCAAAATAACATAATTAACCGTAAGTTTTAAAACGATGTTAAAAAGTAAACAAGTACCTACTACATGGATGACGTGGTGGTTTATGCGACAACCTCGCTTCATACTGCTCCGAGTGTTGTTGAAGTAGATTCAAATCCCACATGGGAAAATACTTTGTGTGATCCATTAATTGTTATCCTAAGTCTGTTCTTTGTGCCCGTTTCTTGTATGTTTGTAAAGTCCCCTGCGACACAGGATTAAATGGCTGATGCGGGCGTTCTCCTTTTTGTTTTTTAATGTTTTTGTTCACGTATTACATGACGTTTATTTAAAAGTATTGATATTCACCACAAGAACAATCATTATCATTTAAATAAGGAAGTAGTTGAGCCACGCTGATTTCAGAACGAGTGGGCCGGATGGGCAGCACTCATATCACAGACAGAAGACCATCTCAGAAAGACAACATTCGTACTATTCGTCTTTCGTTGTGAGTGTGAGACTGGAGGCCCAACCATTCTGCATTGTTCTCAATGATGCAGAAACATCTCACAAAGCGACCATGGTGTGTGTTAAAATGCTGCATTGCATGCACTCACAATGAGGATGTTGGCCCCTACTCCAGGATTATACTCATGCTTACATTCATACATACGAAAGTCACTTTGGTAGGCTTAAAACATTTTTTTTGTCCACATCAATTTGACCAGTTCACAATATTGCGCCGACGTCCGCGCTTGGTTTCTTTAAGAACTTGTTCTATTAAGTCGAAGGCTGTGTGCACACTTCATCACACTTGTATAGTTTTAATAGTAATAATCAATAAATTTAAGTAAGTGAATGAATTTCGATTTTTCAGATCAGCACTACATATGCAAAACATAATATATGCCTATGAAATTCAAATATAGTCTGGTAGCAACGTGTATTACGTTATAGTTATAATAAGAGCGTGAAGTCATGAAATGCAAAGGCCTTCTTGGAGTCAGATTGTTTACCGCGATCAGATGCAGGTGATAAATAGAGTTGGTTTCAAGTTCAACTTTTAATAAATTTAATCTTTAACTTATAAGTTTTGGTTACTGGGAGCTGGTTATTTTAGGATGGCGTAATCGAATCTGTCTAATAACTCCTGAAATAAGAAAGCTAAGTTAGGGGTTAAACTTGTAGTTTATTTGTTAGAAGGGGAGTCATTCTACAAATTAGAAATTTGACGTTAAATGTTTAGGAAACTTGTGACTAAAGATCTATCCAACGAAATGGCCAAGTAGAAAGCGGTGGCGTGGCGACCGATTAAACCAATAGACGTGAGCGGACGGTAAGACGGGCCAATATCTAAGAGTTCCTTTCTTCTGACCAAGTTGACATTTTACAAACGTAAACGATAATGCAAAACTAACATTTGGTTCGCAGTCTGTCAACTCACGTGGTCAAAACAAAATGTTAGCCAATAATACAAGAGAAAGAGGCGTTAGCTATTGTAGAAAGAGAACCGATGCTAAGCATGTAGTCTATGGCTGTTTCTATTACGGAACCTTACTAGAGGTAAAATATCTAAAGGTAAAGCTATAAATACCTGTATCGTGGTATAACTGAAAAGAAGGGTTGGTTTGACTTTGAAAAATAAGTGGTTGTTTAGTCAATTATTTCGCACGTCGCGATCGTCAGCGTTGGTGACGTTTAAGGTGGAACGTAAATTATATTATCAGTAATGAAATCTCTTCGCTTTATATGAGTGGTATAAAATTATGTACTTTAATTAAGCGACACTTGTTTCTAAATATACAGTACCTACACTATGGTATGTTTTTGCCTGTATTGATGGATAAAGAATAAATTGGTTATTTACCACAAGTAGGTTTTCTTCCAAAATTTAAGTGTCGATTCACTTATAAGATTGCAGCAAGGTGCGATAAAAATGTATTAAATTATAGAATCATACTTAAATATTAAAAAAAAAGCTGACTACAGTTTTCCGATTGAAACGTACTGTAAAACAATAGCAGGTTATCTTTTTTTCTAATTTTTTTTTTATCTTGGATCTTAATAACCCCTTATATTTTTAGGAGAACTATCTACCGTTAGATGATCACTAAACCCTTCACGGGACTTCACACTTCAAACATGGGACACAATTTCTACATAACTAAAAAATTCTTTATAGCTGAGTGGCTTTAGGCTATAGGCGAGGAAACAATCAAGGAGGGTAAGTAACGACGTTGCGGTCAGTACCTAGATGGGTGACCGTTTGTGGCATAAGATGTTATAGGCGTATTCGTGATCATAAGATAACAGTCGTGAAGCTTTGTTGGAGGCCTTCGGGCGGTTTCAAAACATTCAACGGCAAGATTACGTAGCCACAACGTGTCTTGCTAGTCCTCAACCTGCACTCCGCCAGCGTCCGGACGTATGGCCATAACCCTCTCCTGAAAGTAGACCCGAGCCCAGCAGTGGGCCATTATGGGTTGTCGATGAAAAATATCCAAGATAATTAGCTAATTTCGCTAAGCCGAGGATGGACAGGTGGACTTGCTTAAATCTTAATTTGATCCGGTGCGTAGTGTTTTGAGTGTATACATTTCTTTTTTACTCGAACTCGAATTACTAAACGGCTTGATAGATTTTAGCTCAAGAGGTGTCAATAGATTTCTCTTCATTGTGAGAGTTCAATTAAAGTTGCTGGTTGGTAAATAAGTAGATATGTATTAATTTTACGCTGTAAGGCATTTTTTTTAACAATTGTATTAGTCACGTTTTAAAACTCATTCTTCAACTCATCACAAATTCACTCATCAGCATTTATCACAGGTCATTGTTTTTGTAGCGAGATTTTACTCGGCAATCTTGGATGGATACTTTTATTATTTTCATTCGCTGTGGTATGTAATAATAATATGTTTTAAACCTTACCTTGTTCCATATTTAAACTAGGGGTAGATTTATTTCTAACTAAATGTACAGGTTCGGGTAAACTATCACACGAAGGAAGCACTTTTATATCATCTGCTGCTCTGTAAATTATTTCATCTACGATTTTGGAATTACTGTCGCAAAAATCATCTTCAAACTGTATACTTTTCTCTGAAACACAATATAACAATAATTTTACAACTCTTTAACATGCATGTCAGCAAAGTAACAGTGTAAAAACACACAAATTTTCATTACAATAAATGTGGTTTTTTTTCAGAATCTTTTTCATCGAGAAGAATTTGTAAATGTGTACAAATAAAGAAACCTACTCTATAAATACTTCCAATACTTAGAAACATTATTAGACAATAACATTTGTTTATGTCGCGCAAAGCCTATTTTATTCGTAACTCTACTTATTTCATTACATGTTCAATAACTTATTTCCGTAAAGTCATAAATAGACTTTCTCGTTTACTTTATTTGCTTTCTAAAAATAGACACACTAGAAAAAGGTTATCAGCAAACTGAGTGTTACTTATACGCAAAAGGGTTATTACCGAAATGTCACATTACCATACCTGCCGTACTAGTACTGGCCATGTTTGTGGTGCTGGTAGTACAACCCATGTTGGAGAGAATAGAGAGTTAGGCATTGGCCATGCGTGTTATGGCCTCAGTGGAAAAAGATTTAGGTGAAAATTAGCGCGATGTAAGGTGCGGTGGTGTGTCGACGGACACTTGACCAGCCGCCGTCAGCAACTCCGGTCGACTGCCCGTTACGCGGCTAACCGAGATCGTATCGTGGCTACCTATTATGGAAGGAGGCAGCCCGCTAAACTGACCTCGCACCCCCATCGCGTTTTTCCTATTAAACGAACGTAGTACATTCTTTGACTCGAAAGTTGTGTAGTGAAAGACCTTTCTTCCGTTAAATTAATTTATGAGTTAGAAACTTTCCGATCATTATTATTAGTAAGCATATTGTTTGCTCAATGCTTAGTTATTAAGTTATTACTTAATAGCATCAATTGACTGCTAATATGGTTGTTAAAGTAACTTATAAACGTAACTTACATTCAGGTATAAGTTGTTCGTTAGCAAGTTTAGCAAACAAAGTTGAAGTTCCGTAGGTATGTTATTAACTTGCTTACCGAGGTTCGCATCAAATACACTAATTAAAGAATGTAGAATATGGTGTTAATAGAATTTTAGTAGATTATTTCACGTTTATAAACTAAGCTGTTTGATATCCCGGGAATAAATACATATTTGGATTTGGCTGAAGTTAAGTATGGTTAAGTGGTATTCCTTAACTAAAACAATTGATTTACTTTTGACTACTGACGATATGACAGGTATTAAATATTAATTTTTCTTCTTCAAACTTTCCTTTCATGACAAATTAAAGGTAAAACGAAGGTAAGAAGATAAAATATAAGCATGGATGCAAAACACGCCGCAATTTATAATTAAATTCTCATAAAAACTTCTGGGAAAAGTTAAAATTTATGATCATCCTACGTCTAAAGCTATATTTTACTGTACCTATGGTGGATACCAAAAGTCAATCTACTTTGTAAAATGGACAAGAATGATACAGTATTTCTTTTTACGCGAATACTTTTTCCTTGTGTGGGTACTCCCACACAAGGAAAAAGTATTCGTGGCGAACCGGTCTACCGACTAAACCCTAAGCCCTAAGTCATTACTTCGGTAGTCGGGAGGAGTTCCAGGCATCTGATATACACCAGTAGTTTCTGGATTCCCCTCTACCGTATCCGGTAACCGAGGTACATCCGCGAACTACTTCTTGAGCATAACGTCCTAACAGAAGTAGGACGTGGCCCTTTTATTCCTAACCATTACAGACACAGCATTGATCGCGGTAACACATTATCGCGATCAATGCTGACATCGACAGGTTTTAATAAAACACTAGTATCCTACGCAAGGCAGTCCTATAGCGTGTAGGAGTCTTGGTTGGACCCACAGTGGTGGTATTGTGCCGTAGCCTCACGTCTAATTTTATTTAAATACTCACTGAAACAACCGCTGCCTCGTACGAGATTATAAGTTAGCCCCGTACGATCAGTATTGCCATCTATTGCTGCAGACTACTGACTTAAGCCCTACAGCGAGAGGAACTCGCCTGGCCTTTAGACCAGACAGACGCTCCATAGAAGACCGTGGATCGCACGACATTCATTGAGAGGCAGACAACATCTTCTTCCCGTGGTCCCTCGAAATTGAACAGTAGACGATGTAGCGCCCCTCCTACTTCTCGTACTTAGAGGATTAAAAGATAAACGGCTGGCTCAAAATTCCTGAAAAATCATTAAAGTTCACTAACTTTAAAGGAAAACTATAACGGATTAGATGGCTTTGGACATAAGATGCACTTCATACAAAATTAACGGATAATAAATTAATAAGTAAACAAAACTATTATCTATTGGATACGATTTTAAATCCACGTTCCATTATGGGTGACTGAGGAATCCTTTCCTGTGCGTGGCCTAACACACACTCTGCCGATTTTGTTAACCTCCACTGTTCTTGAAGTTGAATTCATACATATATTTGTTCAATTCAGAGATAGCTGCAGGGATCGGGGTATGGCAGGGTATAGTTTCGGCAGGAATCGAACTTGCAAACACGCGTCGACTGCTGTATTATTTTGCTCAACCGACACAAAAATGAAGGGTTTTTAAGTCGAATCATCACTTGTGATAAAAATTGGATACTGTACGATAACCGGAAGCGCTCGTCGCAATGGTTGAACCCTGGAGACCCAGCCAAATCATGCCCTAAACGAAAATTTACTCAGAAAAAGTTACTTGTGAGTATTTGGTGGATTAGCGCCGGTGTCGTTCACTACAGCTTTCTAAAATCTGTCCAAACGATTAATATTATTGTCAGTAAACCGAGATTGGTCAATCACTCTAGGCTACTGCTGCTTCACGACAACGCAAGACCACACACAGCACAAAACACAACCACTAAGTTCGATGAGCTACAATTGGAATGTCTGCGACATCCACCGTACTCCCTGGGCCTTGCTCTAACAGATTACCTTTTTTCCGGAATTCGGACAACTTCTTACAAGGAAAAAAAATTAACTCCGATGCGGCAGTCCAAACCTCCTTCAAAGAGTTTATTAATTCTCCCCCCATGGTTTTTTTTGTAAAGCGATCAGTGAACTATCTATGTGATTGCAAAAGTGCATAGATAACACCGGTGCATACTTTGATTAATTAATTAAAGTATTCACCGGTGTGCAACAAAAAAAATTACTTTATATTCCTCCCGTACAAATCGCCAATTTCATATGTAAGTACCTAATATTAAGAACGTAATTCTTACTTCTAAATAAAGATTATATATTTTTAAAATTCGTAAATTTTAGGTGTTGGTTATTGAAAACCATTGTTGATTAAGGATAAGCTTTTACATATATTATAATAATAAGTTTATTAACTTGGAGGTAAGAGAACTCGTAGCGGTGTCAACGTTTCCATATCAAACGTTCTAATTTTGACGTAGCACGTAGCACCGAGGCAGCTACGAAAATGGTAGGCTTTCGAGCTTTAGATGGTAATCTAAGATCTGTCTAGTTGATTTTTATTTAATAAACTGCCAGTCGACTGAGGGTCACACATTTAGATTGTACAATACAACAATAAAATGTATTTGAAATAATATGAGAGAGTGTAGCAATTATTTTGTTTGTTAATTGCGCAGAAAGTTAAAATATAAAGTTCAAAATACTAATATACGACTACGCAAAAAATATGTTTAAAAACAAGAAAATATTTCAGATATAAATCCAGAAATTCATAGGTACAAGACTGGTCAAGATAGAGTCGGGTTCGCTTCTAATGATTCCGTTTGCCAATGGAAAGTGTATATTATAATCTAATATTCTAACTAATATTGGTTTGGTATTTAGGATATATAGGCTACTTTTTAGCGCGATAACTGAAATACACGCGGGCGGAGATGCGGGTGAAAGCTGGTTATTAATAATAATTTTCAAGGTCATAAATTATGTATCCATGTTAAAAACAACAACTAAGATGAACAAAAGCAAGGATTTTTTTTCAAAAATCTGAAACGCTGTAAAATACTTTGTTGACCTAAAACCGCTTATTTTTTTTCTTAAAATCAATCCTAGTTTAGTCGTGCCAATTGTTTCGTAACTGTTTTTAGGGTTCCGTAGTTCATGACTCGGAACCCTTATAGATTCGCCATGTCCATCCGTCCCCGTCCATCGTCCGTCCGTCCTCGACCCACCGCCCAAACGGTTGGTGCTAGAAAGATGAAACTGCATAAATATGTGTTGTAATTACGTAGACAAAGTGCTACAATAAAATTATGAAAAATATTTTTATTTGGGGTACCTTCCCTACATGTAAAGTGAGGATCATTAGATAGGTCTTTTAAAAACATTGTGAGGTTTCTAAAACCATTTTTCGATTTAGGTATCCATTTATGAGATATTCAACTCAAAAAATCTGAAAAAGTTGCGGTTTTGATAACTTTTTTATTTTAGGAGCTATAGGGTATATGGGAGATTACGGAACCCTATTCTATGCGTGGCCTGACATGCACCTGGCAATTTTTTTTAAAGATACCTTCTTTATTAGAAATATACATCTATATATCGCGTAAAAACAAACATGAAACAACCACTAAGAACATCCATTTATCACCAATTACGCCTATTCCTAGGTAGACAAAACAAATGGGAATTGAACATGTGTATGAACAACAACGTAAAATAGCAAAATTAGTACCTAATTATCCTCCTTTTTTTTACCTGCGGTAATCCCCGCGGATGCCACCAGTTTATGGCTATATCGGACTCGAACCGACTAAAACCGAACGCCGTCTCGGGTACTATGAGTCGAGAAACCAGGAAAGGAATTCCCCAAGGAAGGAAGGAATTCCCGGGAACCCCGACGCACCTCGGGCCCACTATGGCTTGCAGACGGCCCCCTACAGTGCGAGAACTCCAATGCTCCCCTTACTGAAAAATAGAAAAGACAAATCTTTTAGTATGCAAGCTGTGCGGCTTTGGAACAACCTGCCTGAAACTATCCGACAAGCTAAAACTTGGACTCTGTTTAAAAAGCTGGTGAAGGACCACTACCTGTCGTTGTGAATACTTTTATTTAATTTTTTAAAGTGTTTATTATATTTATATAGTAGTTTGTATATATGTTGTATATTTGTATGTGTGTATATGATGTAAGTATATGTGAGATATGAATGAATGTGTTCTTAAATACTGATACTCTTATTGTTTAATATATGATGTGTTACTTGTGTGATAACTACTCTAACTTTTATTTAATGCTTGTAATATGGTTGTCTGGAAGAGATCGCCATGAGGGGTGAGACCGCCTATTGTTGTACATAGTTTGTAACACAATTGTTTATTTATTTTTTGTATCATTTATATATACGTATACTTAAAGACAATGAATAAATAAATACATTTACTTCATCAATCATCAACAACCCATAACGTCCCACTGCTGGGCTCGGGTCTCCTCTCAGGAGAGGGTTAAGGCCACACCAAGATTTACTAATAACCAAAAATAAAGATAAAATAATAATAATACTAAAGTTATACATAAATGTAGTGAGTATCCTCCGAAACCTTATAATGGGACTCACAAAAATAAATAAAATTGAAGTGTGTGTATGTAATGTCTGTTTACTAAATGTATCTTCTTTATATATATAATTCTTGTGTGACTGTGTATGCCACTGAACTTCTCTCAAACGACTGGACCGATTTTGATGAAATTTTTTGTATGTGTTCGAGGGGATCTGGGAATGGTTTAGATTCGCAATTGGACCCGGTAGGTGGCGCTGCGATTAAGTTCTGGAATTTTAAAGTTGGGCGGTACGAAGTTCGCTGGATCAACTAGTATTATTATAAAAATATATGCGGTACTTACATCAAAGAAAGAAACTTTTTTTCTGTCTGTCTTTACGTACGTTTGTCTTTACGATTTTGACGTAACTATCACTTTCAGGTAGCTGATGACCTTAAGTAACTTGGTAAGTTTCTAGACTAGCTTTGCTCCGCGGTATCTCTCGCGGCTTACAATAATAACTGCGGGTATCACAGCAGGACTCGCCTAGTCTATCATATATTTAAAAATGAATTGCTGTTCGTTAATCTCGCTTAAAGCCGAGAACGGCTGGACCGATTTGGCTAATTTTGGTCTTGAATTATTTGTGGAAGTCCAGAGAAGGTTTAAAAGGTGAATATATAAAAATGAATTGCATTTTTTTGTATTAATTATTTATTCCTTTTGTTTTAAGTTTATTTTATACAAAAGTTTAGGTCTTCTATTTATCGATTACAGTACGAAGTCTGCCGGATCAGCTAGTCTCAAATAAAAACGATTATTTTGAAAATCTGATGGGACATAAGCCCGTGACTATATTTTAGCTTATCACCAACCCGGTCTGGTAAGGTAAAGAACCCCTCTTAATTTCACCCTTTTAATCCACACTTTTAACACAGCCACGCTGATTTCAGCATGAATGGGCCGGTTCGACCGGGGCAATACCACCCTCACAGAAGTACATCCTAATAATGACAGCATCCTTGCTGTCGTATATTATTGGTGAATTTGAGATAATGTTCCCGGAAAAAAAATCAAACATCTGACAAGGCTGCATTGCTTACCCTCACTATGAGAATGGTGACCCATATTAATAACGTATTCTACTCATGCTTTCCATCATGCAAAGTAGAGTCACTTTGGTAGGCTTAATTAAAAAAAAGGTAAACTCAAATGAAGTCTACTTGTGTGTTAAGTACAAAGAAAACGAATTAATATAAGACTTGTGACATAGTATTATTCTTTGGTTTAATTATAAATCAGCGTGCTATAAATATGTAAGTGGGGTCAACTCACACAAATAAAGCTCACAGCCTGTTTAACGGCAAAGCTCTTTGTTCCTAACTACACGCAACACTTGGCGCGCTGTTAGCCAACATACACGATGTATATAAGTACGTATAAATTACACCGTCTCCATCGTAATCACGAGTTTCACGACTCTTAATCTTCCATTCGTTGTATTGTGCGACTTATGAAAGTAACTTTATTTGCTTCAGTCATGGAAATTCTCATTTTCCACGTCGATTTACACCTATTGTGTTATTTCCAATATATTCACGGGTTATTTTTTTTAGAATTCCGTAGTTCTTATAATTTTAGTAAAGTTCCTCTATCTCTCTTTCAATAGCTAAGCTCTTGTCGGTGAAGTAATCGCCACTCCTATCTGTTTTCTGCATTTTGTTTAACCTCTTGATAAGCCACGACTTCCACTTTCTCTTCGACTTTACCTCGTTTTCTCTAGCCCTCTATTTTCCATTCCAGTGTTATTTTGAAGCAACCGTTTTGACTGACAGAGCATCAATCAACAACTGTCTCTCTTCATTTACCATCTGTAGGACTTCCTCATTGGGTCTTCTTCCCAGCAAACTGATGTTCATCATTCTTCTCCAGCACCACATTTCTCTATCTATTTGTCTTATCTTAGGGGTTCTGTTATTACGACTATTTTTTTTTCAACATAAAAAAGCATCAAACAATCATGATGGTAGTCCATATATTGAGCTCTAAAGGAAAGCTATAGCGGTTTGGGTCACTTTTTTAGTTCATTAGTTATCGGGACCTAACTTGGAAATGCACTCACTTGGAAAATTTCGAACAAAAATAACGAAATAATAAGTAAGCATAACAATTAGCTATTGGACATTGCTTAGCTTTGTATATGGCTACGGAACCCTATTCTATGCGTGCAGGCATCGAATAGGACAGGGTTCCGTACACGCACTTCCCCGATTTTTTAATAAATGCAAATGAAACTATATGTACAGTATTTATTTACAACAAAAGAAGTTATAAGAAATGTATGTATGTAACTAAATAAATATTTCGGACATCTTACACACAACGTCATCTAGTCCCAAACTAAGCAGAGCTTGTATTATGGATACCAAACGACTGATATAAATACATAGACATACTTTTTTTTGTAAATAAATACATAATATATATATAGAATCTATATAATGTTTGTAGGAAATTATAAATAAATTAATAAATAGTGTTTGTGTTATACACAGTTCTATTTAAAATCGTTTGATAGCTCAAATGATTACAAAAATAAATGCAGTACTTTTAGTAAAACTACAACCCTTAACAGCAATAGGACATGCTATCTAACAGACAAATCGTAAAGTGCAAGTCCAGCTTTATTTAGATTGCCGACGCATGCGGGCTGGAGTAACCTACAAATTTCATGACCACGAACTCTAGGTCACGTTTTAAAAATAGTATTTTTAATCATTAATTATTTCCTGAACAGTCTAACACGATTTAAAGGTAAATAGGTACAGGCAACAGTATGCGTTCAGTGCACGAGTAGTATACAATCATAACAACTCATCTCGATTGTGGTTGAGATCATCAGTCATCAATAGACTTTAATAGACTACAGATGGACATAAGCCTGACCAGGCATATTGGTGTAGGGTCTGTGTCAAGTTTTCCTTCACCTGGCAGTGTTCTTCTCCTGCGTAGTTCGCTACTTTAGTCGGCTCTTATGACACCCACGAAGTAAATAAGAGAACACTCTCTATTGTTAGTTTATCATCAAAAGCATTGGTGTGTATTGAAACCAATAAACAAAAGTGTACAACAACTTTGCTGTGGAAATAATCAGTTGGCTATTGACGTCGTATCAATTAAAACCACTCAAATAACGCTGGACTCCACCTCTCCCAGACTCAGTCGAAAGAACCAACTACGCCCGCAACAAGGCGCTTAAGCTACTCGCCATTTAAAGTCCTAGTCACCTTAGCAATATGATTATTATTAGAGAATCGCTATTAAAGTAGAGGAAATAGGGAAAAAGCGATCAATATAGACATACCGTACGTAAAAGACTGTACTCGTATTCGTCACTCACTCTACACACTCTACATCTACTCTTCAACGTCTAACGTAACGCGTCAACGTATTACTGACTCTATAAAAAACAAGCAAATTTTTTTTACCATTCGGAAATCTCCCTAAATGTCACGTGATAGTGTCTATGTTGGACTCGAACCGTCCAAAAATCACACGTCTTCTTAGGCACATCAAGTCGGGGAACCAGGTGTACCCTCAGAAGAAAAACCCTGGAACTCAGACATACCTCGGACCACGTATGGCTGGTAGACGGCTCCCTACCGTGCTATAACCCCGATGTTCCCCCTCTGCCAAATAAAGAAGCGTGCGCGTTTTGTAGCGGACCGGGAGTGTTCTAAACCTCTCCCGGTCCCGCTCCGCCATCTCCTTTGCAGGCATAAATTGCCTTTTCTTATGTTAGATTAATGATCTATAGAACAGATAATTATAAATGTTATATCCACCAGCAAATAGATACTATTCGTATGTACTACTCACTAGGTACGAGACGATCATGAACCGTGATAGACAATTGGAATTTTCACAGATGATGTATTTCTGTTGCCGCTATAACATAAAATACTAAAAATATAACGAAACAAATATGAAAAATAATAATAATTTATTGATGATGGTGACAGACTGACAAACAGGACAGACACTCCTGTAAAACCATTTAGTCCAAGTACAGTATCATACGCACCCTCGAGAACATTGTCACCATCAATACCATCTTCACACCCCATAACCAGTTTCTATTTCAGTTTCACCTACTCCGGCCTTGAATGTTGCGTGGGGGTATCGACCTTCTTACCCGGGTCCACCAAGGTTGGGAAAATAAGAGTTCGCATGAGGTGGAGCAGCAAAGAAGTTAACGTATTCATCATGCGAACTTATCTATATTTAACTAAATTAGAAAAGTTTTTCACGTCAATATCCTGAGATTTCAGTTCTAGAACAACGGATTTCAGATCAACAAAGAACTATAGTTAGAAAAAAACTCTTATCACAAGTCGAATTAGATCTCATATAATAAGAAATAAGCACACAATTACAACACGAATCAGAAAACTATGCAGACACAAACACTATCATACTATCACAAAACACAAAGGTAAATATTATGCAAGAACAACCACAATCGCTCACTCAATTACATAATATTATTATACAATATCTAACATACAACCAATCGCAAGCAAACAGCACACATATCCCTAATCTTGAACCACACACACACACACAGACCTAATCTTGAACGCTCGAAAACGACATCGAGACCTTTGCTGTCGCAGATCAAAACCTTACCACAGATACGTATATCCCAGAAATACATGACAAATGTAGAACAACAATAACACAATACTCTGGACGGTTCCAGCAGCCCGACTAAAACTGTCAAAACTGAAATACACCCCTAACCTGTTTGTTAATTTATTTAATGAAAATATATTCATACAATTTATATCTGTATACACACAACTTATAGACATACACTTACTCATATATTGTACATCAATAGTTATTTCTGAAGAGAAGAATAAAATCACGAACAAATCGTATTATCAAACCAGCATGGCAACAGAGACTAGAAAAAGATATTGAAAATTTAAGAGCGGACTGTGTTAAACTAGCACACTATATTAACGGCATCAGATCAAATAAATTAGATATGAGAGTTGAAACCATATTTAAAAATTATTCTAATCAAGTGTGATTGTTGTGTCTAGTGAGACACGAAACTAATAATAGGAAAAGTTAGGAGTTTTTGGATACATTAAAACAGAAACTAACTTTTAAAGTCCATAAGCTTAGGAGATATTGGAATGAAAAAGTATTTTACAGAAGCATACAGAAAACACACACCGATACAATATTCAAAATTCAAAATTCTATATTCACTTAGGATGCAATACATCTCTTGTGACAGGTCAAGATTCTACATGTACATTTATGCCATGTTCGCAAACAATAGGTAAAGCCGGAGAAAAGAACATGGCAATAAAAACTCGCAGCCACTCCTTTCAAATCGCCAATGTTTACATAGTTTTAATGTTTATAAACCTGATATGGGGGTAAGGTGCTGCCACTAATTAGAGGACTGATGCAAATTATAGTGATTAAAAATTAGAGCTTAAGCTAATTTCAAAAAAAAAAAACAACAGCCACAGTGGGTACAACATAGTAGGAGCATCTACTTACAACAAAGGTAAAAACTATATGTGCTCAAATATTGGCCAAATTACTGGTAAAGAAAGATTAAAATACAAAATATTAATTTTAAGATCAAAAGAAAGAAAAGAATGGCCTTTATTAGTCACGTAGAATCTTTACTTACAAAAGTAAAATCATGTTCTTAAACAATGCGATAACAACATTCACATGAGTAGAATAAAATGACAAGGAGCAAGTAGTCAAATCCATTTTTCTTTATCATTTAAAAATTCGTCAACTGTATAATAACCTCTACGTATAAGATAAGTTTTGACTAAACTAAATAAGTATATAACTAAACTAAATAAGTATATAACTAATCTAAATAAGTATATAACTAATCTAAATAGGTATATAACTAAAATAATAAGTATATAGCTAAACTGAGTATATAACTGAATGAAATAAGTATATAACTAAACTAAATAAGTATATAACTAAACTAAATAATTATAGAACTAAACTAAATAAGTATATAACTAAACTAAATAAGTATATAACTAAACTAAACTAAGCTAAATAAGTATATAACTAATCTAAATAAGTATATAACTAATCTAAATAGGTATATAACTAAACTAAATAAGTATATAACTAAACTAAATAAGTGTATAACTAATCTAAATAAGAATATAACTAAGCTAAATAAGTATATAACTAAACTAAATAAGTATATAACTAAACTAAATAATTATAGAACTAAACTAAATAAGTATATAACTAAACTAATTAAGTATATAACTAAACTAAACTAAGCTAAATAAGTATATAACTAATCTAAATAGGTATATAACTTATCTAAATAAGTATATAACTAAACTAAATAAGTGTATAACTAATCTAAATAAGAATATAACTAAGCTAAATAAGTATATAGGTAAAAGGAAAAACATTCAAATCATACCCATTCGTAATTGACTAAGTTGCAGTCGTATAATATTTATAGCCATTTTTCTAAATTTATTTTTCTACTGTTTGCCCTTTTCCTATGTTTATTGGCAATGCATTCCACAACCGTACAGTTTTAACCGTGAAGGACTGGGTGTAGAATTTTGTGGAATGTCGAGGCATCTCCAGTCTCAAATCTTCAGATGACCTTAGACTTTTTTTATGTGCGTCATTAAGGAACTTGAATCGTTCTTTGTGATTGAAGGGTGCTCTAGAATTAAACAAAATGTTGTCAAGGAAAATAAGAATATGAATATTACGGCGAGAGCGAATCGGAAGCCTTTGACGGAATTCAGAGACATGATCGTATTTTTGTAAGCCAAAAACAAATCGTATTCAGAGATTTTGTAGTAGCTCAAGCTTATCAAGTTGTGCTTCAGTGATATTTAGCTGATATCGGCGTAGTCGAGAATTGGAAGAAGAAGTGCTTGTGTAAGTGGCGCCTTCGTTGCAGTCGGAAGAAAATTACGTAGTCTTCGTAGAGACCCAGCAGCATCAAATCCTTCTGCTGATATCTTGAATATGTGGACCCCAAGATAAAGTACTGTCGATGTAGATACCTAGATTCTAAACAGTAGCGTTAATCTCAAGAGTAGTGCCATTGAATCCAATTTGTGGTAGTTGTGTCTAGTTAACTCCTGAGACCATCACACACTTGCAAATTGCACACACACTTACGTCTTTAGAGGATTAACATTCAGTTCATAATTATGATTCCATTCGCAAAGATGCTTTAGGTCAACATTTAGTATTCAAATAGTGTATATTTGTAAATCATCTGCATAGAGATGGTAGGAAGAACTTAGTTGGTTAGTGACTAAGCTTATGAAAACAGAGAAGAGTTAAGGAGATAGAACGCCTCCCTGTGGGACACCGGCAGAAATACTGCACCAGGAGGACATTGAGTCTTCAATGCAAATACGTTGAAGATAACTATGTAACCAATCAACTGCCCTTGGAGATATGTTAAGAGACCGTAGTATACCAAGCAGAATGTAAAAATCTACAGTGTTAAAGGCGTTACTAAAAACGAGTAAGGTAAGTACTGTGATCATTCCACTATCCATTCCTAATCTGATACTATCTATAATGTGTACCAGCGCAGAAGTCGTGCTATCACCAGTACGAAAGCCGGATTGAAAGGTGTTCAGTAAGGAATTTTTAGAAAAGAAGTAATTCAGTTGAGCATGGACGAGGCTTTCAAGCAACTTCGACAGGAAAGGTAAAATGGAAATGGGTCGATAGTCAGAAAATGAGGAGGACTTAGCTTTCTTAGGGAGTGGGATTATTTGGACATCTTTTCATGCAGATGGAAAAACGCCACTTGACACGGAGTGATTCAGGATATTGCATAGGATTGGGAGGATTTCATTAAGGATAGGCAGAATTATGAATGATACAGTCACTTCCCATTGGGTTCGATGAAATCGCTAGAATGGTCTTCTTAACATCACAAGTGAACAATTGTTCAAAAACAAAAGGTTGGAAGCCGAGATAGAAGAAATATATTGTGAGAGTATTAGTTTTAGTAGTAAAATCAGACGAGGTACTGAAATGTTGGAAAGCATGGAGCCGATAGATCCTCTTTAAGTTTAACATGCCTAATTGCACTAAAATTGCGTTGCACAAGAATTCTCGCCTTTGCCTTGGGTGGATGGATAGCATAAGAAAGAAAAATCAAGTCATAATAAGAGAATGGATCAGCTGGATACTGGCTATGGCTGATGACATGATCAGTGGAAGAGACGAGAATAAGTTCAAGAAGAGGGGGTGCAGTTGGGAAAGTGATGCGTAACATCAAGTGTTAGAAGTGATAGTTTATTACAGTCCACTACTCTGCGTAACGAAGAAGAACGAGAGTCATTCTTTACTAAACAAGTATTGGAATCACTCATTACTATGGTGTGGCTGTGAGAGGGAGATAATTCTTCTAGTAAGTTTTCGAAGGAGGAAAAGTAATTAGTACGTAATGAGGGTTAATAGTAATAGTAAACTCCTAGAAGAACTTTTGTGTGATTGAGGTCTAGTTCTAAGAAGAGATGCTGACCTTCGTCAAGTTGTAGGGGTTGCAAGAACATACTTACATTGGTGAAAGGAATATGTTGACGTAGATACATACCTACACCACCCCCACCACCGATCGAGCGATCATCCTTATAAGATTGAAATTCGGCAGATTATATGCTGTAGATGGGAAGCATGGATTCAGTCATGTCTCTGAGACTAAAATGGCGTGTATGTTTTTAGAATTAAAGGTAGCCAGCATATCAGGGAAATGAGCAGGAATACTCTGGGCGGTAAAATATGGACTAGATTCAAATTCGTCGGTGCATCAAAAAACTGGTACTGAAGATTCTCTTGGAGAGAGGGTATGCTTACTTAACAGCTAGCATTAAGGCTGTCTGTAGTGTCTGTAAAACTATCATCATCACTATTGTTCGGGTCAGATATTTCGGTCATCTTTGTTTGTTTACTTTATATTAAATTATGTGTGTGTGTACGTACGGACATTATAATGTATTAAATATAAGTAACCAAATTTAAAAATAATTATAAATAAATATAAAATTATAAATAGATAAAACATATATTTAAAAATATATACAAAACAAGAACAACGTTAGAAAATAAATAAATAAAAAAGCCCTAAAAGTAGCAAGATGTCAACAATACAAATTAAGCATTTTGATCCACCGACTGTTCGTGTGTATCTGCATCAATATCATCAAATTCCTGAAAGAAATATTCGGTTAACATCGAGTTGTAGCGCTCGCCATTCACAGTTACAGGGTTTTTTTCCTCACTTTCAAAGAACTACGGGCCAACGATTCCACCGTACCACAAACCACACCAAACGGTTATTTTTTGCGGATGTAATGGTGATTTATGAACCATACGTGGATTTGACTCACTCTAATAGCGACAATTTTGTTTATTAACAAATCCATTGAGCCAGAAATGGGCCTCATCTGAGAAGATGATTTTGCGATGAATATCGTCATCGGCTTCCATCATTTTCAGTGCATAATCGGCAAATTCACGACGGATACGATGGCTTGAATTCTTGTGCCAAAACAATTTTGAATGGGTGTAGGCCTAAATCCAACCGCAAGATACGCCAGGTGGTCATTGGAGAGAGCCCCAACTATTATAAACGGCGTTGAACTGATCGATTTGAATTCGCATCAACACTGGCCTGAACGGCTGTGATATTCTCTTCACTACGGGCATTTCGTTGTCTCACAGGCACAACAGTATCGTGGAGAGTAAATTCACTTTCAAATTTTTATGCGATTTATAGCGCGCACAGAAGGGGCACTATGACGACCGTTTTTTGCATGAAGCGCTCTTACTGTAGCGGTAGGAGAACGCGAATTTACGTAGTAATTTTGGACAATTTCCAAGCGTTGGAATAAAGTGAAACATGACATGATAAAATGGCAAGCCTTACTCTGAACACAAATGTCAAGAGACGTCAAAGATCCATCATCAAACATGGCCGCTATAAGCTCTCAAAACCAGGTCATCCCTATTGGTTGACTCTTTACAACAATAACGCGGGTAACATCGCGGTACTCAGCTAGTTTTGAAATAAAATCAAGTATATTATATGTATTGTAACATTGTCCTATAGGTCGAATACCTTCAGAGGGCCACGCAATTTTAATACATAATTATCACTACAGAAAAATGCGTGTTTTAATGAAAAGGTCGCCCATTTTTTATTACTTTATTCAGGTACTTTCACACAATAGCTCTTAAATCAACGTCTAAGCGAATAGCTTTAACCCATTCGTTAACCTACTATCAAGGTGGTTTTATTTTTAAAAGAACCATCAAATTAGTTGTAAACAACAAGCATACAATATAAGCGCTTACAAGTGCTAGTTAGGAAGCAGTATATTTTTTAGAAAATGTCAGAATAAAGAAAAAAATATGTGATTGGATATTGATTTGTTTTTTTAATGTGCCTACACGTTTAAAACATGTAGATGTCATAGTCCATTCTTACAGTCTTTAATAGACCACAGGAGAGGACTATGTCCACTGCTTGGACATAGTCCTCTACTTAGACAGAGGTTTTAGCCTACCATTCCTCGGTGGCCATAGGCTTTTTATATTAATTTTTCTCTTTGCAGTGATATTTTCCCGAATTTGTTTGAACTTATTATGCACTCTTAGTTGTCTCTTACTACAAACATGGCATGAACAGGCGTATATCATAATTGATCATCACACGTGCATATGCCGGCGACATTCATTTATTTTGACAACTTTATTTTTTTGAAGCCAAATAAAATTTTAATTTCGTCGAAAACTTACTCTTAAAATTTGACCAATATTTTGTAACAGCCTGTATGTATATATAGTAAGTAAATTTAACCTAACAAAATACCACTTTTATTTAAAATTTAGAATAATTAGACCAACTTATCTTTCAGGATCAATTATATTAATGACATGAAACCTGATCTGCGTGTGTGTAAATAACAATGTCATGAAGTCCACTTGTAAGTAGGTAAATGAGTATTAACCTTGTGATTAAATTTGAAAAATATATTTTTACTGTTTTTAAGGAAAATGGACTGAAAAAAACGCTAAAAGACCTTAATTTATTATGACATTTCCACGACACGTATTTCGGTATTTTTTTCTAAGATTGCTCCTACGCCTTTTATTCGACTGACAAGGAAAATAAAAACTTCCTGGAGATTAAATTGGATAGATATTAAATAGTTACAAACATTTTTGAGAGCGTAAAATTCACAAATGAGCGTTAAATGCATATTTACGACGCAAAAGACCTCGTATTGTTTCGATCTTCTAGTGTTTATAAATTGTCTATTTTGCATGCCTGTAGTTACAGGTTTTTGTATTTTTTTTAATTAGGTAAACTTGTTTGGTTATCATAATAATTCAAAATTCACTTTTGTGAAGTTTTACAGTGACATTGCGTTGTGAAATGGTTTTTCGCTTAATAAGCGTTTTCGGTATTTGAGCGTAACACATACTTACCTAATCTGAACATAATTGCCCATGTTGGTTGAAACCGAGCTACATGTATAGGTAAATATATAAACGTGTATATGGTAGATTAATGCAGCGAAGTAGTAAAATGTAAATTACTGCTGACTAGTGGAACTATAGGACATTGGACCGTAAGCTACCAAGTAAGTATTTTCTACTGAACACCAGCAAATGAGCAAACATATGCAATTCTGCCTTCCACTGCTGAACGAAGGCTTCCTCCAATCGGCGCCAACCATCCCGGTCTTGGCCAGCCCGCAGTGGATGACTGCTGGCTGCCAGCCATTTTCTTCAAGTCGTCGGTCCATGGTACCTCTGGGCATCATACACTACGTTTGCCTAATCGTGGTATCCATTCCAGCACTTGTCTGCTCCAGCGACCATCATTTCGCCTACTTCCTCTTCTGCGTACTGATTCCCCCGATACATATCGATTACTCCAGTTCTCTGTTGAGTTTTCTCGTTGCTCTAGCCGATAGAATAGGATCTATCGGCTGGAGCAACACAAAACATCGCACGCTACATTGCACTCTGAGCGACTATATACATGTAAAGAAAAATTACCTTAGGCATAAATATTATGTCATAAACGCATAATAGATTACCTTATCGAGTTGCAGATAAGCGAGGTATTTCAGTCTGTTCATCTATTATATTTTCTACCTGTATGATCGGTACTGAAAACGTTCAGTAATTTATTTTTGTATACTTACTAGTTTAAAAAAACTTTTAGTTAATGGATTATATGTAACCAAGTAGGTCTAGCGGTTAACGTATGCAACTGCCGATCAAGAGGTCTTGGGTTCAAATCTTGCCGGACCCGGTTCATGGAAGTACAGTTGGTGTTTCACGCCCGTGCCACGGAGAGCAGGTTAAGCCGTTGATTACGATTGTCATGAACATTTATGGCAATCTTTATTGGGAAGTCACTGCCAGCATTGATCGCGACAATGCTTGCAAGTGGCGATTAATGTGAAGCCGCGGTCACCCTCTGTGAGAACGTTATGCTTCAGAAAGAGTCCGCAGAGTGGTAAATGAAACGATTCCACTGCGGCTACATCTTGGGGGCGACACCCAGGTGCGGTGAGGTAGGGTGTCGTCTAAGGTGGCTCGGTGTACCGCCTTTTCTTGTGTAGAGGGGTGAGAGGCGCGAAATCTTCTTTCCCCGATTCTTGGACACTCTAATGTGTACCACAATTATAGATTACGGCAGGGGGGGGACTCCAGAAGCAGCTGATGCGTTATTTTACGTAGGCCGTCACGGGGTATAGTGAGTAGACCGAAACGCTCCTCGGCATTTTTAAGTATATACGTTGCTTTCATAAAAAAAGGAATGATTTTTCTTGGCAAAGCTGAGGACTTAAGGACTAACTTAGGCTATTTTGTTTTAGACCAGGTTCACTCTGCGGCGTAACTCGTGATTTACAAAAAATAATTAATATTTTTTTATTAACTTAATTATTCATATTAATTTAATTTAATATAATCAATCATTTTTCCAAGACTGTTTATGTCCATATATTTGTTTTTTTCTTCGATTCTTATACATATTATAGGTCATCACTCATCACCTTTTTATCGTTTTCATTTTATTGTATGTGATAACGATCGTTCTATATTTCTAGGGATCCGCTAATTTAAAGGTAAAAAACCCCTTATTACTACCGATGAGTTTGTGGCCTATGTATCTATTTCTCTGTATCTGTCTTTAAGTGTGTGTGTGTGTGTGTGTGTATATACCTTATTTAGTATATATATTTAAATATAAAAGTCAAAGTCTTAACATGTGGAAATTTTAAATTATGTCATCCTATGAAAGTGCTTTTACAAACTTATAATACCGGTATAAATATATTTTTGCTACAATATGAATATTTTATTCTGTAAAATTGGATTTTTACCGATACCGAATACTAGAGAAATTTTTGACTCGTGGGGAAAAAACTGTTTAAACCATCACTATCTGAAACGGGTTTAACATAACTAAAGTAAATAGGTTTCAAACAATTAATGGTAAAGTAATATAGTAAAAAATAGGTAATTCTTCGGTACGATACTACGGAACCCCATAAACGTAGTTGCTTTACGTAACGTTTAATTTAATCTCTTCAATAATTATACATAAATACTCTTATAACCTTGAATGGTGTATAGAATCTATGTACTCAGAGCAGAGCAATGTTCAGTCAGTTTTGTGCAACAGAACGAACGCAACGTGTTATCAAAATGGCGACCAATAACGTTACCAAGACAATAATTACCTCTCCTGCTATTTACAAACCTCTTGGGCCTTACAGGTTAGAAATTTGTTTATTATATGTGTTCTTTGTGTTAGTTGTTTACTAAAATTATACTTTTATAGGTACCTATCTAGAATCTAATGTTGATCTAAGGTCAGTAAACTCAAACTTACAGGTTTGCTTGTACGCTGTAGTCATATACGTTGTTGCAATATTGCAATAATATTTATGGTTGGTTTCGAATACAAATAATGATTCATTGACTTGTAAAAGTTATTACACATTATTATGTACTATAAAATAATATAGCAAAGGACTCAAATTCCAATAATATTGTGAGTGTAATGAGTTAAGTATTAATTAAAAATTGCAAATATTATCTAATAAATTGAGTAGGTATATTTCATTATTTATATATTTAACACTAGCTGACCCGGCGAACTTCGTACCGCCTTATAATATTAATCCAATAAAGTATTGTGTTTAGTTATTAGCTGACATTGACAAATCGACAGCAGCGCCAACTACCGGTACCGCCACAATCGCTTTGTTCCTGCATTTTAAATCTGTAATATATTCAAAAGTATTAGTTTAATTTACATACTGTAAAGGGCCATCTTAATCTATATTAGGTACACAATGTATTTAAGGTACTTAATTGGATAAGGATTAATACTGTATTGCTTAAAATCGCTTCGTAAATAAGACATTATTTCTCGTAAAAGGAAAAAATGGTTATTGTGGGTTATCCCTAAGAGATAGATAAATACCCTCGCGGACTTTTTGTAGACCTTTTTAAGATGTGCAATACTGTAGTACATTATTTTGATCTATCTCGTCGGGTACAGCCAGCGTTTGCAATGTAAGCGTAAAAAACATCACATGAGAAACCTCTAAAATTATTACCTACTATATTATGCATGTATTATACATAAAAACCTTTCTCTTGAATCACTCTATCTATTAAAGAAAATGGCATCAAAATCCGTTGCGTAGTTTTAAAGATTTACGCATACAAAGGACAGAGAAACCGACTTTGTTTTATAATATGTAGTGATTACCTATTGAAGTCCTAAGGCTTAGTAACAAGTAATACTATTACTTTATACGAGTAGACCTGGGAGGATGACCTTCAGAGGCGCGTTTACTAGGGTCTCATGCCGCCCTGAGTGAGTTTTCTCCTAGATAGATAATCCCCGCGGGCGGGAGCTGGGAGGAGTCCGGATGTCTTAATAATAGAAGTTACCGGATTTCTCTTCTTCCAAGCGCAGAGTAGCACAACTTGTCGTTATAGCCGGTCCGCTGCTAATAAGCCACGCGACCACAAACTCCGGAATGATGACGTCCCGAGGAGGTTTCCAGGAGTAAAAAAAAGATGACTGAACACATGCGTTACGTAAATAATTCACGTATTCAGTCAATCTTTCTAATCAGTGCGAAGTGTTAAAAGTAATATCTGAATTCAGTACGAGTTTTTTAGATTCTTATTTTCATGGATTTGTTATAAACGAGATCAAGGTAAAGAGAAAGAAATATCCACATAACCCTTATACCTACCCATCTGACCAACTAGATAGGATATGCCAAAACCTAGCTTTCTAAGGAGAGGCCAATGATCAGCACTGGACTGTGAAAGGTTGTTAAAGGTTAAAGGTTGAGGTTGATGATGATGACGCTAAATTAGACAGCACTTGTCTCATCGTGGGTACGTCCATGCTGTAGTACCTTGAGAGTATCGTGCAGCAGGCCTCAGAGTGCTACAAATTGTTTGATTATTTAATCAATGGATATACTTTAGCGATGTCATATTCCAAAACAGTTTTATATTCAAAGGGATCCACTTATGTAATTTAATTACTAATGGAATATTTTGTCTATTTCAGTCAAGCTGTCTTAGTCGACAAGACACTCTATGTATCAGGGATCCTGGGAATGACTCCTGATGCGCAATTAGTCAGCGGCGGGATCGAAGCTCAAACGAAACAGACTCTAGAGAACTTACAACATGTTTTAGTAGCTGGTGGTGCATCGTTGCAATCTGTGGTGAAAACGACAATTTTGCTTGCAAGCCTTAAGGACTTTGAAGCTTTTAATAAGGTTTATGCAGAATGTTAGTATATCTTATTATTCCCAAGAGTATTTGGAATCGGCTACTAGTTCACCCGGTTTCAGTTTTACACGGAGCGATTGGCATCCGGCATCCAACCTCCGCAATGACAACCGGGAGCGATGGCTCAACATGCTCTCAGAGGCACGGGCGTGGATCACAACCAACTTCCGTACTCCGGGCTGTTATTAAAATTTTCTTGTTAATAAAACCCAACAAAACTTTTGGACCGACCGACCCGAGACTTTTTGATCGGCAGTCGTATTCGCTAAGTACTAGACCGAAGAGGCAGTGCAGCATGCAGAATATTAATTACACTACTACTAAAGAAATTAAATAACAAAACTATGAATATCGTAGCATTTACGTATTTATTACTTTATTTTATACTAGTTGGCCCGGCAAACTCGTTCAGCCTTAGAATATTAATTCATAATAAAGTATTGTGTTTAGTTATTAACTGATAGTGTCACAGTGTCAACAGTGACAAATCGACAGCAGCGCCAACTAACGAGCCTCGGCCGGTACCGCCACAATCGCCATATCGCTTTGTACAGTCAGTGTCATAATGATATTGGCGTTCAAAGTGGTCAAAATGATGTGAAAAACATTAATTCTATGTTGGCAACTTTTAATAGCCAAAAATTTTTCATAGGTCACTCAGGTATTAAATTATCTTAAAATATTAATAAATAGGCATATACGCATATACTTTAAAGAAGATTCTGCAACTTTCTCAAAATATTGTAGATGTTTTATTTAATATTAACTTTATTATTTATTTGTTTGTTAATTATAGTAGTATATATCAAATTTGAAATATTTTTGTTTATCATTGTAACATGCAATCTTACGTTTTTCGAGTGAATAAAGTGTAAATTTTAATAAATATCTCAATAACGATTAAAAAAAATCTAATTCGAGTTTTTTCATTTTTTGCATTTTCTGGGAAGATTTACTATTTTAATAAATATATATTTTTATACCATCGGAAAGTAGAGATTTCATCGAACATCAATTTTTTGTGAAAAACGTTGATATTTTGACGGACGAATTTTCGATTGAAAATTAGGGTTTTTTTCGGTATTCAGTCAAAATGAGGTAAAAAAATAGATATTTCAAATCAAATAACTTACGGTGTATTCAGGACATGAAAAGCTAAGTTTTCACAAAATTTCGTTAAAAAATAATTTTATTTGTAAAAGATAAAAAAAAAAACCAAAAACTTGATTTTTTGAATTTTTCACATAAAATTTGAGGTTATGTGAAAAAAGTGTAAATTCAAAAGATGTAGATCTTTTTATTACCTACAACTTTGCCATTAAACTTTTTTCCATAGGACTTGTAGTTTTGCAGGAAATTGAGATAAGCCATTTTTTTCCCTTAAAACCCCCCCGTCTCCCCCTTCCCGACCTCAGATCGCCCGTAATTTATTTTTCCTTTAATTTTTGTACTATTCTCCTCCTTTTACAATGTGTTTCATGTTACTATAATTTATGTTCACTTTTTGTTATTTTAAGAGGCTTTTACCCTGGTCTATCTATCTATTAAAGAAAATGGCATCAAAATCCGTTGCGTACTTTTAAAGATTTAAACATACATAGGGAGGGACATTAAATTTATATTAAATTTATTAAAATACATAGTAAATCAAAACTGTTTCAGATTTTCCTAGAAACCCACCAGCTCGTGCCACCTATGAAGTTTCTAGATTACCCAAAGATGCAGCGGTGGAAATAGAAGCCATTGCCATCAGCGGCAATCTCGTGGAAAATTTATGAAGATTCAGCGTTTATGCATAGTCGTAAAAGCTGTATGATACGAAATACATACTTGTTATCCAAGTATATATTTTATAATATAACTTAATAAACGAAACCATTAGTAAGTTGACTGATTAAAGAGATTACCTAATTAATCCTTTTTCTATATACTTTGCCTGTTTCTGAAACTATTCCAGCTTCTTATTTTATCTATCTACAGAAATGGCAGGAAACCAGTACTGTCATATTGTATATAAATCGCTTATTAAAGCCCTCACTTGCGGAGTTTAGGGGCGCAGTCCTCATTCTTGTTCCTCCTCATTCGCCACCATACCTCGCAGCAGAAGATTGAATTAAGTGGTAATCAAAAAATAGCTTTTCTCTGGTATTTGAGACCAGGAGCACCAATGTTAAGTTTACAGCATACACGTATCACACGATGCGCTTGAAGGTTAAGAGTGCTTATAGGCAACAGAAGATTTTCCTGACATTAAAGTTTTGCAAATCGTTTACCTATGCATTCTGTATTTATGCACAGTGCATTACGTACAAAAATAAAACAAAATGAAGTGTTTACCCTATAATTTAATAGCATTTCTGTTAAGCAAATCAAGTTTTACACATAACAAAAGGTACAACATCTACATAAACTCAAATACCAATGAGATAAAGATAAGAAGTAAAATAAACACACATTATATAGGTACCTATCTACGATGAAGATAGGTTGACTTGTTACCTACAATAGTCTCGAAGTTCAGTTAAATTTACATTAAGTACGCGTGCAAGGACAAGGCCCAGCTACAGCCACAACCAAATCACCGCTGAGCGCAATGGCTTCTATTTCCACTTCAGCATCTTTGGGTAGTTTAGCCACTTGGAATGTGGCGCGTGCAGGTTGGTCCTTTGTAAAATCTGAAAAAACAGATTTGATAGATTTCTCCTGACAGATAAACCTATGTCACACATGTAAAAGCCTTAGGTGTTATTTTTTATTTTAAGACAATAATTTTAATTCTTGTAAGATATCATTAATAGGACGAAAAAGTAACTAAAATAACTCAAAACACTTCTTATTAAGGGTGAAAAATAATTATTTTTGCTATAGATAGAGTAGAGTACTAGAGTACAATCACTAGAGTACTGAACAACACTCAAATGTGTAGTTTGGTAAGATCTAAACTATTTTTTTTTGTTTATACAAGAATTGGATGGTTACACATCGGCAAAACAAAATAAATGTCGATGTCCACTTGTGGAATATAAAAGTTAGTCATAAGTATTACGGGATACTTCATAGATCGAGTGATCGATCACATTTATTCTGATAAGTTTTTCCATTAGCTCCATTAGGATTCACCACATCCGAAAGTTTTCATTATAGCTGATGTCGGTGATAAAAGTACTCA
Organism: Phragmatobia fuliginosa; assembly: GCA_932526445.1. Lineage (NCBI taxonomy): Eukaryota > Metazoa > Arthropoda > Insecta > Lepidoptera > Erebidae > Phragmatobia > Phragmatobia fuliginosa. Next base: position 11,202,718 of record OW052071.1, read on the forward strand.
AGATGAACAGAAAAGTTGCCTTAATTCACCTGGTTGAAAAAATTCCCAAGTGAACTGAGGACATTCCAAGAGTCTACTTTGTTGACCCGGGTGTTACCACCCAAGTGAAAAAAGTGGAATCAACCATAGGTTACACTGAAAAGAATTCGTACAATTGGCTAAATGTCTTATATCTGTACTGATAGACTTTTACCCAAAAATATATGTTGTACTAACATTCTGCATAAATTTTATTGACAGCTGGAAAGTCTTCCATATTTGCCAGCAAAATGGTAGTCTTAATCACTGACTCTAAAGACGCACCACCTGCCTCGAGGACATGCTTTAAGTTATCGAGAGCTTGTTTTGTCTGTGCTTCAGCACCGCCGGGCACCAACTGCGCCTCAGGATTCATGCCGAGCACTCCAGATACATATAAGGTTTTGTCAGCTAAGATAGCTTGGCTGAAATCGACAAATTCATTGCGAATGTAAAGTAGTGAATAACGCTTAGTAAAGTAGGAAACAATGTTTATCAGTAGGTAGGTCCCTAAGTGATTGTGTCCTCATCGTGTTTAAGACGTTTATTTAAATCAATAATAGAAAAAACATCGTGGGCGGTGGTGCGGTAAGACGCAGCGCGTCACTTTCCTCTGTAGAGCAAAAACTACCATCTTGCTGATCTTTCCCGATCGCATAATATTGCAATATTTTAATGTAGTGAATTATAAATATTACAGCCACGCTGTTATGACATTGTTTACACGCAACTTATGAGGCTATACTAACATTCAGCGTAAACCTGGTTAACCACTTGAAAGTCGTCCATACGCGCCAATAAGATAGTCGTTTTTATCACAGACTCAAAAGATGCACCACCGGCCACGAGAACATGTTCCAGATTATTGAGAGCCTGTCTAGCCTGTGTTTCAGCACCACCACACACCAACTGTCCTTGAGGGTCCATACCGAGCATTCCAGATACATAAAGAGTTTTGTTAGCTAAGATGGCTTGGCTGGAACCGGTAGATATTATTTTTTATCTCTCCCATCACAAGGGAAGTTGCTGCCAGCTTTTTAACACAATAGTAACTAAATTAGTTATGATGAAATTTGAGATTTGTGGAATATCTGTGACCAGATTAAAGTAAGTTAACACTAATTGTACATAATTGTGCCTTTGCATACTTGTATAGGTACTATCCTATATTTTAATCCGAAACTTTTATACCTGTAAGGACCAACGGGCTTGTATATATCAGGCGATGTTACTATTGTTTTAGTAACTCTATTAACATTGGTGTTAGAATCCGCCTTTGCCAGCGCACTCATTTTACTCGTCATTTTGCACAAATGGAGCACTGCTTAAATTAGGTATACAAAATGAGTAAATCAATCTGGATACTAAGATCACTTCATACGACAATAGAACCTTTGACCATTTGATTAAGTAATTGCAATGACCCAATGATGAAAATTTAAGTAACTAATTGCACAATAATTTTGAACACTATTATCAAATAAGATGTAGTAGGTATGTATGACTTCTGATGAATTACATGAAAATGTAAATTTGACATTTGGTTTAATATTCAAAGAGGTTTACGAATATAAAAAAGTAAAAACTGAAACTGACTACAATAAAAAAGTATGAAACAAGTGTGAACCCTGTCGGTCACAGCAACTTAGATTAGCAGGAGAGAGGAAAAGTGCTAATTAAAAAAAACGTGCAAATGCGTGTCACGCCATGCAAAGAATAGAGTTCCGTAATCATATACAATGACAAGTGGAATTAAAATTGTGTCCAATAGATAATTGTCATGTTTACTTATTATTTCGGTATTTTTGCTAGAAGTTTTCCAAAGCGTTTTTAACAAGTTACGCCTCTATAACTCCTGAACTAACAAAACTATCTAAGCCGTTACAGTTTTCCTTTAAAGTTCATCACATGGACTACCATTACAATTTTGTTCAGATTTTTCGAGGCAGCCGTTTAGCTTTTGGAAGGGGTTGGAACAACTTGTTTTTACAAAAACTTGTCCTAAACTACTCGCAAATGGATACCCAAATAAAACAACCTAACAATGTTTTAAAAAAATGTATCTAACGATACCCCACACGATGGGGTGGACGAGAGAAAAAAATCATCCTCACTTTATGTGTAGGGGAGGTACCCTAAATAAAAACATTTTTCATGATTTTATTATAGCACTCTCTCGACGTGATTGAAACACATATCTATGCAGAGTTTCATATTTCTAGCGTTAACCGTTTGGATGGTAAGTCGAGGACGAACGGAATGTCGAACGGACATGACGAATCTATAAAGGTTTCGAGTCATTACCTACGGAACCTTAAAAATGCATAATTTTTGACTTCATATCTTTTAAAATTAAAAACTTAGAAACATATTCAACTTCCTCTATGTGGAAGTATTGGTAAGCAACAACGCTCTGAGGTTATGGGGCTGAAAACCAAAATAGAGGTAAATAAAGATCGTTTTGTATAAAAACCTATCGCTCATATCATTACCAAAATCAATGTCTTTATAATTGAACATATTCCTCACATAGTGGTTATTTCCAAAACACGATTTGAAAAACTTCACTCGATAAAAATAATAATCAAAGTAGCCTCTGAAAATAGTTAAATTTTGACTTTACACAGTTGTGCTTTAAGTAATGTAAATGAAATTAAGTAAAATTGTGTATCATATGTAACTGAAGGAAATGGTTAACTTTATTTTTTTTTTAAATTGCAACATTTACAAAAAATAACGAATTTTGTGGTTTGGCACTTACGCCCTTCTATTTCAAGCGCTTTTTCTCTGTCACTCCTATGGAGAACGACAGTGAGCGCTGAGGCGCCCTGCTAAACGGACCTATCAGTGATGCGCAAAATGTGTCACTGAGCTGAAAAAATAGATATATATCATTTCGCTCTAAAGATATATATCACTCATTTAGATCACTAGATCAGTGATCCATTTCAATTGATTGGTTTAAAAATTGATTTATTTCTTCGTCTAGATCATTTAGCTCAGTATATCAGTAACTTTAAATCTCTCTCGCTCACACAAATATTTCTTTAATTCTTATATTAGCATAAGTTAGGTACTCGGAAGATCTTTTTTTTTCAGTTTTATTAGTTTGTACATTAGACATACATAAATATTAAATTGATATTCCTTAATACTTGGCAGGCTTAGGACTGTCAACCTAGACAGATATAATTAAGTTGGAAATAAAATAATTTTCATATAATCACAAGGTAGGTAGGCAGGTATACCTACTTCATTTACCTCCTTATTTATTTACTTGATTTATTAAGTTTATTTACACTGTTTTATGATTAAACATTGAAAATAAAACTAAACACATTAAGATTTTTTTTTATTTTTTATTTGATGTATCATCCTATTATTCTTATTAATAAGTTCTTAAATTAATTTACCTTTTTATGTAAGAAAATGGCAAATATAAATTTTGTTTTAAAAATACATGAGTTATGTTAAGCTTTGCCTCTATAGAAATAATGTGCATTTTTCCTTGATAACCCAATACGTCGCAACAAAATTAGCGTGAAGTGAACGGTAGATATATAATAGATATCATTCATGAGACAATGAGCTAGTGAGCTAGAACTGAGTTACTGATATATTCGCAGCTAGTGTGAGTTAGTGACACATTCTATCGGTGTGAGTGATATATATCTTTTATATCACTCACTCAGGAGCTACACATCTCTAGGACCTATGTCGCTCGACTCGCGCGCTATATTTAGCTGATAAATCTAAAAAACTTTATTAAAGAACAAAACAAAATCATATTATGATGGAGGCTATAAGGTAAGAATAATTTATTTTATTAATAAACTTATAATTTGATTGACATGTAAGATTATATAACTAGATATCCTTACAAAGACGTAATGTAGTTTCATAACCCTAAAAACTGTCAACTGTGTAGTGGAACAAGCTTAAGCTAGAGACACATTATCGGAAGCGGCTAATGGACGTGGCTGATAGCCGTGATCTAGAGTATGAACACACTCAGCTGTGCTGTGTGTGTGCAAACTATCGGACGTAAGTCGTGGACAGACTGACCTTGAGCGTCCGAATGTCCGACTGTGCACACTTATTTTTCCACTAAAATCAATTAATTATCATAAATATGTATATTACTGAGTCAATATTTTAATACATTGAATAAAAATATATTACCAAGGCACTCTACTAGTGTTTTAATAAAATAATGTACAATTTACAGTGGCGGCTGTTAGCCGCGTCCGTCAGCCGCGTCCGATAATGTGTTTCCAGCTTTAGTCTTGAAGAACGTAACGTACATAGACTTACAAAAGTCGTAGACTCTGCCATTTTAGTTACACAATGTATCATATGATGGCCTTATTTTATGCATAGTCATTTTTGATAGTGTATCTAACCGCATAATATTATCATCATAATAATTAAGTAATAAAGATATTAAATTAAATAAATACTATTATTTAATCACAGGTTGCAAAATGTGGAATTCTCACAAAACGTTCAATGTTCTGAAGTTCCAAGGTAAGAACAGTGTAAAATACTGCACGTCTTGAAATGTCACTCAAATCTAACTAACAATTCATAGACTATTTATTTACAGCAAAAGAAGACTATTGGAAAATAGCTCTGAAGGAGATGGACCGCAGAATGTAGTTTTGCATCATACACGAATCACATTCTCGCTGAGCTCTGACGGTATCGTCGCGTTCAGAATAGTTTCATATTATATACTATGACTGTATTGTTTGGCAATAATATTGTTAGAATGTATGTTGGTAAAAAGACAGTGTATATTGTTTTGTAAACTTGGATTAATATTAAATAAAAAAATACTATATAAATAAAAAAATAAAAAAATAATTAAATTGCATAAGTTGATAAAAAATGCTATGCAATAGCTTTACCGCGGCAGTCTCCGAGTGCCACATGACTTTTTTTATCATACCATTACGATAGCATTTTTATTTTGCCCTATCTAAAATATTCTAAGGCCCTGTGTTAAAAGCAGAGTGCAAATTCAAAGACGAATATTAGTTCTCGGAGACTGTGGTAGTACCGATAACGAACCGCGTCTCAAACGCGGCGCTGCTTTATCGAACAAAAAGGGGTGTATCCATTGCTCAAGGTCATTGGCTGCACTCAGCGTCTTAAGATGACAATTGGCTTAGACAACATTTATTTTATTTTTTATTTTATTTATTTTAAGACTTTATGCACAAAATTGTGTCAAAGGCGGACTTAAACATTAATCGTCACTTCTCAGTCACACCTCAGATGGATCGTCAAACCTTGAGCTAAATAGGTGGCCTAAACCATCCTGCCATAGAATTCTTTGATTTTGCTCCGATATCTTCTGTGGAGATCAAAAAGATTATCCTGTCCATCAATTCCAATGCTGTGGGATATGATGGAATCGGCAGTCCCAGGATTGTTGCTATCCTGGATCCCATTCTACCAGCAATATCTCATATTGTAAATTTTTCACTTGACTCCTGCACCTTTCCTTCATTCTAGCGTAAAGTTCTTTCGTTCGTTCTTCTTTTATCATCCCCTTACATAAAAATCCAACGCCTCACTCCTTGAACACTTGCGACTTATTTCATACTCCCTATTCTGTTTAAAGTTCTTGAGGTCTGTGTTTAAACAGCTCACAGTACTACCGGTCGCAGTACTACCACAGCTCTCCACAAAGTGTAACTAATGATATTAGGGAGGGTATGGAGCTTTGGAATGGTTCTCTTCCTATCTTCAGAGACGTCAACAGTGTGTGCATCTTGATGACTTGTCGTCGAATTGGTGTGACCTTCTCACTGGCGTCCCTCAAGGCGGTATCTTATCTCCCTAATTATTCTCAATTTTTATTAATCTCGTGACTCAACACCTTCGGTGCACGTATCACCTATATGATGATGATCTACAAGTCTAAACACAGTCCAGTGTTGAAAACAATTTATATGCCATTGAAAAAGTCAACAAAGATTTGGAGTTTTTAAGGGACTGGTCAACGAGGTTTGGTTTATAGGTAAATCCAGCTAAATGTCGTAGGGAGCAGACGGGATAAGTAGGCTGAACATAGCGGTGATTCCATCAGTTGAGTGTTGATGAGTTCAGTAGGAAAGAACCTGGGGCTATATAATGGACTCTTCACTTGACTGGCGGGCACAGGTGACACATGTCAGGCAGAGAGTCACCTTGTGTCTCTGCACTTTAAATCGTCTGAAAAACTTCCTTCCCGCTAAAACAAAGGCTACGCATTTATGAATTCCCTAATTATTTCTTTGATTGATTATGGTGATGTATTTTGATTGATTTCTCTAATGCTTTCAATACAGTCAGTCACGAAATCCCGTTATCAATCCTTACATACCTTAAGATTACCCCAGATGCACTGGAATGGTTTTCTACTTATCTTCAAGGACGCCAGCAGTGTATTCGTGTTCGAGACTCGACCTCGAGCTGGTGCGAGCTTTACACTAGCGTCCCTCAAGGCGGAATACTATCTCCTCTTTTATTTTCTCTATTTATTAATCTCATGACTCAACATCTTCAGTGTGCGTATCACCTGTATGCCGATGATCTGCAGCTTTATTCACAGGAAAGAGTGGAGGACATAACACGAGCCATTGACAACATCAACAGAGATCTAGATTGCATAAAATCATGGTCAATGAGATTCGGGTTGTCAATAAACCCTACTAAGTGTCAGGCAATCGTGGTAGGTATCAAGATCATGACACGTAGATTGGATGTAGCTTCACTCCCATCGATCGTCTTCGACGGCACAGCTATATCTTGGAGCCCTGTAGTCAAGGACCTGGGCCTTCTCATCGACTCAACGCTTGACTGGCAACCACAAGTCACTCATGTCAGCCAAAAAGTTACTGGAAGCCTACGGACATTGTATTGTTTAAAGAATTTCCTACCTCTTCCTACCTCTAAAAACAAAAATCTCTGTCATGCAATCACTAATTATCCCAATAATTGATTATGCTGATGTGTGTTACTACGAACTGAATGCAGACCTCCTCAATGAACTCGACCGTCTTCTCAATAACTGCATTCGATTCATATTGAATCTCCGCAAGTATGACCATGTGTCCTCTTTACGTTCACAAATAAAATGGCTACCAATTCGACTTCGCCGCAATCAACGTGCGCTGACCACCCTCTTTTCTTTCCTTTACTCCCCATTCACACCCTCTTACCTAGACTCCTATTTGCGTTTCTTGTCCTCCAATCACAGCAGAAATCTTCGCTCAACTAATAATTCGCTTCTCCTATGTCCCTCCCACAGCTCAGCCTTTATGAACGCTTCATTCTTTGTGCAAGCGGCGCGGCTCTGGAATGCCTTGCCACTCGAAATCAGGATGTCCACTAATCGTCCCACGTTTAAAAAGAACATGCATGATTATCTTCTCGAGATGGCAGAGTCACGCAATTAATTAAATTGTATGCCTTCTTAAAGTCCCTATTCACAGTGCACAATATGTGTATGTATTTATGTATGTTTATGTATATATTTTTGTATGTATATCTATACCTATATATGTATATGTTAACTTATGCTATATTAGTTTATTTTTATATCAATTGCACATTGCTCTGTACAACTCTAACCTCGATGCACCTACCATACTATATCTCTACACCCCCCAAAGGTTGGCTGGTAGAGAATGCCTTGGGCATTAAGGTTGCCGATGTACAAAAGTGCATGAAGTTGTAAATAAATAAATGTATGTTATTTTGACCTGAACAAATTCCTCAACAAACTAAACCGCCTTCTCTCTTCTGTGACAGCACGGAACATTATCCTTCCTACTAACGCACGTTACACATTAGAGTGGAGCTCTCATCTTTTAAGGCTTATCCTTTATGAGGAACGGTCTAAAGAGGGCGATTTCGACAACACCTCGACGGGTATTCTCGTCTTCCAGCTCCAACGCTAAAATGGTGACGATAAGATTTCTGAGTATGCCTAGATGTCGTCTAAATGTGAGACTTAATAAGTCCGTTTACGACAAGTTGTTAGGAGGGGTCTGAATATTTAATAAAAACTGTTTCCAGATTCGCGCCTTAAATAGGAGGACGCAGAATTGTACACCGTGTTTGGTCGACTCATTTCAGACACGAAGCCCTCACACAATCTATGACGGCCAGTGGAGGTTTCCACATGTAAAAGAAAGTCATAAAGCAACCTACATTACCCCGCCTCTGGATTTTAAAAGTTACACAAGCTATGTGTAAGCTAATGTCATGTAACGCAGTTATTTCGATGAAATGGGCACATAATGTAAATGTAAAAAGTAAAATACATGGTAAAACTTTCAAAATATATATCATAACACTTTTATAGTAATTTTTATTACATATTTAATATTATTTTATGAAAAGTAATTTGTTGACTTTAAAATTACGTGGCAACTCTAACATCATAAAAGCTAAGTGCATTTACAAGAGCCAGACCCTTCCGCTACAGTCACCACTAGCTCCCCACTTAGAGCTATAGCTTCTATTTCAACTTCAGCATCTTTGGGCAATTTTGTAACTTGAAAAGTAGCACGAGCAGGGGGAAACTTTGAGAAATCTGAGAAAAAAAGAAGAATATTGTAATTAACATATTTTAAAGAATTTTGTTAACTAGGATGACTACAAAGACTAGCGACTTAAAGTTGCATGATGACACAGTCATCTCTGTCTCATTACTGATATTAAATAATTGTCAATCACGCTTCCAATTTTTTAACATGCTAAGTCCTAAGGCTTGGCAGACTGAAGACTGAAAAATTCAGTCAGACTACAGACTAATTCAATACAAAAACAACAAAATGATAGTACTAACATTGTGCATAGACCTCATTAACAACTTGAAAGTTTTCCATACGCGCCAATAATATCGTAGTTTTTAATACCGACTCCAACGACGCACCGCCTGCCTTGAGGACAAGTTTCATGTTATCAAGAGCTCGTATCGTTTGTGCTTTAACGCCTCCACATACCATCTGTCCTTGAGGGTCTAATCCTAGTACTCCAGATACATAGAGAGTTCTGTCTGCTAAAACAGCTTGACTGAAACGGGTAGGTAAATTATTTTATATATACCTATCTGGGAAGCATCTATTGTTCTGTTTCTCTATGAAGAATGCATATTTATAAAAAAAGCATCTATCGCTCATAAGTTTAAAAAATGTGTACGAAGTGCAGTCAAGTAATTTTATAGATATATATAGATTACTATCTCATAGGGGTTTGGTGATGTTTCAGTAAGCTGCTTTCATCGGTTTTCTTTGTAGAATTTATTCTTGCACGAATATAGTCTAACTACCTGTAAGGTCCAACGGGCTTATATATATGAGGAGATGTGATAATTGTTTTGGTAACTTTATGAGTCTTAGCTTTCGAATTTTGATTTATAAGAATTCGTTTTAAATTGATTATATTAGTACCCCTTTGCCTTTTAGTTAAATAGAACATTATTAAAACCAATGAATCAAACTACAACAGCGATTATATTTGCAGGAGAGAGCTCAACATTAAAGGAGTATTCGATGTAGGTATACGTTATTGTAGTATTCTACCATAACTGAAATAGTAACCAACAGTAACCTTTGTCACTTTTTCTGTCAATTAGGCATTACATCATAGAGATTACTTTCAACCTTTTTATAATTTTTACGCAGTATTTTAGATGCTCTTTGGTTTTCCATTTCTGTATTTTTTATAATAGATTTGTCATAAAAGAGCTAAGTTTTATGTTCATGGAGATTGATTTCAGTCTCTTAGTAATAATATATTAATAAGAGACTGAAATCAATCAATTAGAGAAAATGGTATTTATCTGATACAGTAAAATTAGCAAAGTGCTTGTCCGGCCACGCATAGAATAGGGTTTCGTAGTCACCCATAATGGTAGGTGGGTTTAAAATCGAGTACAATAGATAATTGTTATGTATACTTTTTATTACTTTATTTTTGTACGAAGTTTCCCATGTGACTACATTTTACAAGATAACCCCCTATAACTCCTGAAATACAAAAGTAGAATAACTCGCAAAAGGATACCTAAATCGAAATATGGTGTTAGGAACCTTATAATATTTTTAAAAGATCTATCTAATTATATCCCACACGTTGGAGTAGACGCGAGAAAAAAAAACATTGCCAGTTTACGTGCAGGGGAGGTATCCTAAATAAAATATTTTTCGTAATACTATTAAATAATCTGTGATTTAATGTAGCACTTTGTCGGCGTAATCACAACACATTTCATGCAGTTTCATCTTTCTAGCACCACTGGTTTGGACGATAGGTCGAGGACGGACGGACGGACATGGCGAATCTATAAGGGTTCCTAGTCATGAACTACGGAACCCTAAAAAGGTTACAGAGTATAAACCGATTACGAACGAGCAGATACACCTGCGCAGACTCCTAACGAGTTTTAGCCTAAATCATTAAAAAATACAAGTGCTCTTCAAACCACGCGACTAAAGTAAAACTGAAATAAATAGAAAATACAGATGATAGTCCTTTACCGTGTCTTAGATATACGATTATAAGAGTAAGAGAGAATAAAAAATCTCTCTCTATCTCTCCCTTTCTATCTTCACTTACCCATGTTTCCTCTCAACGTCCGTTTACCTGGCCCGATCACACTTTTAGTAACGATCGCGTCACGCATAAACCAGCTTACTCCACAAGTTAAGCATGCTTAGAGAAGTTTTACTTCAATATTTTTTACTTTTTAGGGTTCCGGAGTTCATGACTTAAAGATTCGTCATGTCCGTCCGTCCGTCCGTCCGTCCTCGACCTACCGCCCAAACGGTTGGTGCTAGAAAGATGAAACTTTGCATGAATATGTGTTGTAACTACGTCGACAAAGTGCTAAAATAACATTCTGAGAAACATTTTTATTTGGGGCATCTCCCCTACATGTAAAGTGTGGGGTGGTATCTTTACATAGGTCTCCTAAAAATATTATGAGGTTGCTAAACCATTTTTCGATTTAGGTATCCGTTTGCGAGTTATTCAACTTTAAAAGCCCCCTCCCCCCCCTCTAAAAGCCAAACGGCTGGCACGAAAAATCTGAAAAAAATCATGATAGTAGTCCATATATTGAACTTTCAAGGAAAACTATATTTGCTTTGATAACTTTTTTACTTCAGGAGTTATAGGGGCCTAACTTGTGAAATGCACTAACTTAGAAAACTTCGTACAAAAAAAAGAAGTAATAAGTAAACATACCAATTATCTATTGGGCATGATTTAAAATCCACATGACATTGTGGATGACTACGGAACCCTATCATATGCGTGGCCTGACACGCACTTGGCTGATTTTTTAAATATGAGAGTGCGAAGAGATCATAAATAGGTTTTGTCGAAACGTTCACAAACTATTGTTGAAATAAGCTAAGAACTAAATAGTGAATAGAAAGTATATACAGCTACACGGTTAGTTTTTCATTACCATAAAAAAACTAGGGGTAGATACAAAACGCATGTGGCGTTCATTTCCGAACGTCACAGAGTTGGCAACACTGCTTCCCGCGTCTATGGCACGATGTACGCCACAAGGAGACGCTTTTAGGTTTTGCCTGCACATGTATATCTCATATCACTTTAATAGTTTAATGTATACCACAGTTGTATAAGAGCAAATACATATTTTGTATTAAAGTTACACACCTTGTGTAACTTTAATACATATTTACACCCATTACCAACAAGACTTTGATTTTGGGTAAAGGAGCAGAAGTGAGTGGGAATCTACTTTGGCCTTTGGATAGGCCTGATAACCCACACGCATATACTTACATGAAACACCATAGAACAGAGACCCAATACATAAAAAAATAAAGTTATTAAAGTCTATAAAAATTTAAATACGTCCATAATTTATGGACACCTATTATTTTACGCACACGCATTTTAATGATCAATGAATAAAATTTCTGGCAACGCGGCAGGCGTTGCAAGCGCGGCACAGTAGGTATTCTGTGGCGTCACACGCCGTTCAACTCAAGGGCATTGACACTGAAGTGATATTTTATTAATACGTAGCCACTCAACAGTGGACATTACGTGGACATAACTATATCATGCGTTATGAACAAAAATTTGATAGTTTTCGGGATAATATTAACATATAGGGTAAACCACCCAATCGTTGGCACTCCTCCAATTATTGGCACTTTAGAGTTTAGTTGAAAAAAACTAGGAAACTATAATCTATTCAAGTTCAGTATGCTTTACAAAGTAAAATACTTTAATTTATCTGTTATGAATTGTCAACATTGTTCCAATTCCTAACGGCGCATTAGAAACAACAACTGACATTTTGTGCTAGTGATTTATAGTAGTTATTTTGGTTTCTTCTTAAGGTGAGAGCTTTATTAATCATAGTATATCGCAGCTATTCGGCTTATTGATACTTTCGAAATAATTTTATATGCTTAATTACACATCGTAGCAGTAGATACAAAGATTTTTTTTTTATTTTTTTTTATCACATTTTTTTTATTTCATGTGCCAACATTTGGATCAATGAATTCATCACAATCCTTTTATTGGCATTAGTGCCAATGTCAGGATCAAAGAGTATGTAACACACGCTAATTATTGGCAGTAGTGCCCATAATAGAATATGGTGTGCTAATAAACTATGTGTATGTTTTTTATTCATATGGAGTAGAAAGAGAATAAAATAAAGAATTGGTTAAATGTCAGCCATGCGAAGGGTTTTCCTAAACGTAAAGAAAGATCTTCTGAAGAGCGTATCAGAAATTATAAAAAAGCGGCCGATCTAACCCATTCAAAGACAGCATCCCAGGAGATAAATGGTTTAAACTCTTCTTAAAGCGGCACCCGGATATTGTTGTAAGAACTCCGGAAGCAGTAACTGCGGCAAGTGCTACCGTATCAGAAAATTATATAAAAGGATAGTTTCAGGCAATTAAAAGATATCTAAAAGATCACAGTTTGTTTGAAATTCTATTAGACCCAACTTTTTGGGTCTAATAGAATTTCTTCACCATTCAAGACTCTTTAGTCTTGAATGGTGACGAAACTAATTTCGTTCTTTGCGCAAAGACAGGTGTGGTCTTAGCACCAAAAGGAGCAAAAAATGTTTACGAGATCGACCACGCCCCAGCTAAAAGTTCATTAGCAGTAATGTTTACTTTTGCTGCCAATGGCGAAATAATCTTACCTATTGTTATATACCCGTACAAGCGCTTGCCAAGTGAAATTGCTTCAAAGGTACCAGCAGATTGAGTATAGGCCTAAGTGACAATGGCTGGATGAAATCAGAAATTTTCTCCCGAAAGTGTTACATCCGCATCTCGTGCGAAATCAGTTACCATTCCCGGTCATTTTATTTGTAGATGGACACAAAACTCACCTCACCTACGCCGTCAGTGAGCTTTGTTCCTCATTAGATATTGTGCTTATAGCACTTTATCCCAATTGCACTCGATTGCTTCAGACTGCAGATGACTCAGCTTTTAGACCTCTAAAAGGTGGTTGGCAGAAGACCGTATTAGAGTGGCGGCGTGACAATCCATCTCAACGTCTTACTAAAGTCGGTTTTGTACCGTTATTGCAATACTATTGATAAATGCGTTAAACCAGATACAATTATTAATGGTTACGGGCTACCGTCTTTGCACGTGGGGCTCAAATGCTAGACTACTCGAAATGAAAAATAATAATTATACCCTAAGTAAATATAGGTAGGCTTATTTTATATTTTTAATGATAGGTAGATACCTACCTAGTTCCTACTTTAACTACGTGCCAATAATTAGACTAGTAAATGCCAATATTAGGACATTCTATGCCAATAATAGGATTTTCTGTAGTCTTTCGGATTTAAGTGTTAAATATTTATTTATTACTATTCAATCACATAAAAATGATTATAGAAACAAAGATTAAAGTATTTTCTTTGATTCTGTCCTATGTTTTGTCTATTAGCTTTTACAAATGAGATTATATGGTTATTTAATTTCAGACTGACACGAAGCATACACTAAAGTGCCAATAATTTGGTTGTTTACCCTATATATTTTTTTTGTTTTAATTACTGAAATGTGTTCAGTATCGAAAGCTGAATACCACATATATTTCTTCTAGACATTAAAATTTAGTCGTGTATTAAATCATTAGTAGGTATAATTTTGATGAAATCTGAAGTAAACGCTTGTTACGCCCATGCAACTTTCTTCCTTTAAAAAATGCTTAAATATTGAAAGAAAGAAAAATAAATTAACAGTATAACAGATCGAAACTTTTAAAACTAGTGTAAAGCACGACTTTTTATGTAATAAAGCAATAAAACGCTCTGCACATTTAGGCAGTCGTCGAAATTGTTTCTATTCTTTACGAACGAATACTCTCATGTCACACTGTGAAAAGTGTCATTCGATTGAGTTTTACCCAGTTTTACCATTATGCTTTGAGGTTATGATTACGGAAGATGGCAAAGTATTAAAAGTTTGAAACCAATTAATAGTGTCTATCGTTAAATAATATCCGGTACTTACGTCCTCACAGATAAAATAATAAGTAAACAATTAGTTTTTTCATTTTGTTTCGTTTGATATAAGCTTTTTCAATCTATTTCAGGTAAAATGCAGAGGCTCTTGGGCGTAATGAAAACAATAACATCTATGGCGAGTTTACCTGTGAAAAGTGCTCAAATGTCGTTATTTGACTCAGTGCAACAATTTACTAAAGCCCGATTATTACAACCTGTTTTACCTATAATAAACCCTGTGTGCAGTTTCAAAGTGAGAGGTCGACTCCGACGCCGATGTAAATCTTGCTACTTTGTTGTCAGAGATGAAAGATTATACGTTATTTGTCCCAAATTTCCTAGACACAAGCAGATGGCTATGAAAGCGAAGCCTTTGAATACATGGATTTTAACACACGCAACTCAAAGTCCTGTAAGACCTTGGTAATCTACTTTTGTTTAAAATGTTACATTATTAGATATGTATTAAAGTAATAGTCTTCTATATGCAGGCTTTTATTAATAACTGTCTCATCAAATATTACATCAATTTGTAGCCTTCAATGAATGCATAATTTTTAAATCTATTCTATGAATGTCCATTTATAATTCAAATCCAGCTCATTGTTTTTGTTATTACAGTTTTGTAGCTTCTAAAAACAGTAGTCTAAACCTGTTAACAAATATATGTAACATAATAACATCTCAGGGCTAAATCAAAATAAAAAAGTAGTGTAAGTTACTCCTTATATTGTAGCTGACATTCTGTCAATGAAGATCAGCTCAAAATTGCTCCAGCCGTACCAGAGTTTAGCCGGAATGAAAATTCCTTCCCTGGCCAAAAAAACACAGGCGCATAGAGGTTACACCGTTGGTTTTAGTCGGTTCGAGTCCGACACACCACCCCAATTGTATTTTTGGGTTTTTCTTAGGAAATTCCTAATAGCAGCGCGGAGTTTGGAAGTTTGGCAGTGATTCACGCCCATGACTCGGGGAGCACGTAAAGCCGTCGGTCCCGGTCGTCATGAACATCTATGGCAATCGTTATTGGGAAGACAGTGACCTCAAATTTACTGACAACTAGTTCAACCTACGAATTTCAGTTCTCCCTTAGGGTTGCGGAGGTCCGATGTCAGTCGGTCCGTGGAAAAACTGATATTCAGGTAATACCGGTTGAACTAGTCGCCGACCCCTAATAATATTGGGAATAAGGCTAGGAAGAAGAAGATATAGTACGCCGACCTGAAATATAGTTGTACAGTCTGCTATCTGTACAGCTTTGGGGATGATTGATAAATTGATAATTGATAGGTACTGATATATTTCACTGATATTTATTGATAACTGCTTATTTAGGTGAGTGACATGTACGTCGTATGAACGCGAGTTGTGCACTGATTCACAATAAAAATGGTAGTAATGTAATGATACAAATATGATGAGAGCGCAGTAATTGTGGAGTACGGTTGCACCGTACAATAGTACAATACTATTGTAGTTAGGTAGGCAACCCTAATTTGACCACAGCTGTGTGACCCCCCTGGCGCCAAAGCTAGATCCGCCCTTGCTGTCGCTTCATGAATACAGTGAACTAGAGTAGGTACTAAAGTTGTGATTGTTGTGAACGTAACGAAGCGTTGTCGGCTCTATTTGTTCGTCGTTACGTCACTCCACGTAAATCAAGTGAGCGAGATGTGTATTTAAATCCACGTATCATTATTCCTCAGTCACCCACTGAGAAGCCCTATTCTATGCGTGGCCTGACACGCACTTGCACGATTTTTTTAGACTAGCTTCGCTCCGCGGCGTACTCGCGATTTACAACAGCAACCGCGGGACACAGCTAGTCTACAGTATATTTAGACTAGCTTCGCTCCGCGGCGCACTCGCGATTTACAACAGCAACCGCGGGACACAGCTAGTCTACAGTTTATTTAGACTAGCTTCGCTCCGCGGCGCACTCGCGATTTACAACAGCAACCGCGGGACACAGCTAGTCTACAGTATATTTAGACTAGCTTCGCTCCGCGGCGCACTCGCGATTTACAACAGCAACCGCGGGACACAGCTAGTCTACAGTATATTTAGACTAGCTTCGCTCCGCGGCGCACTCGCGATTTACAACAGCAACCGCGGGACACAGCTAGTCTACAGTATATTTAGACTAGCTTCGCTCCGCGGCGCACTCGCGATTTACAACAGCAACCGCGGGACACAGCTAGTCTACAGTATATTTAGACTAGCTTCGCTCCGCGGCGCACTCGCGATTTACAACAGCAACCGCGGGACACAGCTAGTCTACAGTATATTTAGACTAGCTTCGCTCCGCGGCGCACTCGCGATTTACAACAGCAACCGCGGGACACAGCTAGTCTACAGTATATTTAGACTAGCTTCGCTCCGCGGCGCACTCGCGATTTACAACAGCAACCGCGGGACACAGCTAGTCTACAGTATATTTAGACTAGCTTCGCTCCGCGGCGCACTCGCGATTTACAACAGCAACCGCGGGACACAGCTAGTCTACAGTATATTTAGACTAGCTTCGCTCCGCGGCGCAAATCGCGATTTACAACAGCAACCGCGGGACACAGCTAGTCTACAGTATATTTAGACTAGCTTCGCTCCGCGGCGCACTCGCGATTTACAACAGCAACCGCGGGACACAGCTAGTCTACAGTATATTTAGACTAGCTTCGCTCCGCGGCGCACTCGCGATTTACAACAGCAACCGCGGGACACAGCTAGTCTACAGTATATTTAGACTAGCTTCGCTCCGCGGCGCACTCGCGATTTACAACAGCAACCGCGGGACACAGCTAGTCTACAGTATATTTAGACTAGCTTCGCTCCGCGGCGCAAATCGCGATTTACAACAGCAACCGCGGGACACAGCTAGTCTACAGTATATTTAGACTAGCTTCGCTCCGCGGCGCACTCGCGATTTACAACAGCAACCGCGGGACACAGCTAGTCTACAGTATATTTAGACTAGCTTCGCTCCGCGGCGCACTCGCGATTTACAACAGCAACCGCGGGACACAGCTAGTCTACAGTATATTTAGACTAGCTTCGCTCCGCGGCGCACTCGCGATTTACGACAGCAACCGCGGGACACAGCTAGTCTACAGTATATTTAGACTAGCTTCGCTCCGCGGCGCAAATCGCGATTTACAACAGCAACCGCGGGACACAGCTAGTCTACAGTATATTTAGACTAGCTTCGCTCCGCGGCGCACTCGCGATTTACAACAGCAACCGCGGGACACAGCTAGTCTACAGTATATTTAGACTAGCTTCGCTCCGCGGCGCACTCGCGATTTACAACAGCAACCGCGGGACACAGCTAGTCTACAGTATATTTAGACTAGCTTCGCTCCGCGGCGCACTCGCGATTTACAACAGCAACCGCGGGACACAGCTAGTCTACAGTATATTTAGACTAGCTTCGCTCCGCGGCGCACTCGCGATTTACAACAGCAACCGCGGGACACAGCTAGTCTACAGTATATTTAGACTAGCTTCGCTCCGCGGCGCACTCGCGATTTACAACAGCAACCGCGGGACACAGCTAGTCTACAGTATATTTAGACTAGCTTCGCTCCGCGGCGCAAATCGCGATTTACAACAGCAACCGCGGGACACAGCTAGTCTACAGTATATTTAGACTAGCTTCGCTCCGCGGCGCACTCGCGATTTACAACAGCAACCGCGGGACACAGCTAGTCTACAGTATATTTAGACTAGCTTCGCTCCGCGGCGCACTCGCGATTTACAACAGCAACCGCGGGACACAGCTAGTCTACAGTATATTTAGACTAGCTTCGCTCCGCGGCGCACTCGCGATTTACAACAGCAACCGCGGGACACAGCTAGTCTACAGTATATTTAGACTAGCTTCGCTCCGCGGCGCAAATCGCGATTTACAACAGCAACCGCGGGACACAGCTAGTCTACAGTATATTTAGACTAGCTTCGCTCCGCGGCGCACTCGCGATTTACAACAGCAACCGCGGGACACAGCTAGTCTACAGTATATTTAGACTAGCTTCGCTCCGCGGCGCACTCGCGATTTACAACAGCAACCGCGGGACACAGCTAGTCTACAGTATATTTAGACTAGCTTCGCTCCGCGGCGCAATCGCGATTTACAACAGCAACCGCGGGACACAGCTAGTCTACAGTTTATTTAAGAAAAATGGTAACAAATAAAGAAATATTTTTGATAACAATTTTAATTACTTGTAATATACAAAAGCATATTATTATATGTAATAAATACTATGTAAAACTATTACGTTCATATTTATAAGTTTTCTTCATTAAATTCAGAATTCCGTACGTTCTTCCAAATTAACTGCACTGAAAAATAAAAGAACACTATAATTTATTAATTATACTTAATAATAGGGGTTAAAATATGAAATTACTGTTTCATTGTATTAGGTACTTCGAATTGACATAGAACCTTCATGGCTTGAGATTTTGAGGGAAACTTTTTTGAAATCGTACGTATGAGGTTCTTCTTTTAAAAATTGTGCAACATTCGATTATCGACTTTTAGTTGTTATTATACAAGATAGATGGATACTTCGAAAATTCGAGTGATTTTTTGAATACGAGTTCCGACGCGGATCTAACGCCGCAGAAACAGCTCGCAATATCAGTGTTGCGTTTGGACAGGGGACTGCTAACGAACGCACCGTGCGATTTAGGTTTAAATGCTTTCGTGATAGAAATTTTGATTTGAAGAACGAATCACGTGGAAGACACATGTGAATAACAATGAATTGAAAGCGATGGTGGACGCCGATCCGAGCCAAACTACCCAGGATTTAGCGGCATGGATCCTTTTATAGGGTTCCGTAGTTCATGACTCGGAACCCTTAGTGCTCAAATACGTTGACTCGCGGGCGCGGTTACGAAATATCATATGCCGTAATATCTAAGTGTTCACGTACGAAACTCACGTACGGTCCAAGTGGCGGGCAAACTAGCGGCCGACGCGCGCGATGCGCTCGGGGCATTATCATAAGAGTTTATTAGTGCTATTTAGGCTAGAATTTCGATTTGGCAAAGTAAACACAGATGTACTATGTATCGATACTAATTTTTAGCATCTCCCACTGTAGGTATGAATAAACAATTAAAGATCATCATCCAGTATTTCCAACCTCTGACCATGACGTCACAATCGCGAAAACGCCTGGCGGCCAATGTGAACACGAACTCGCGACTCCACCGCGGCCGCACCCGCCACCACGCCCGCGCATTCAACGTGAACAAGCACTAGATTCGCCATATCCGTCCGTCCGTCCTCGACCTACCGCCCAAACGGTTAGTGCTAGAAAGATGAAACTTTACATGAATATGTCTTGTAATTACGTGGACCAAGTGCTACAATAAAATTATGAAAAATATTTTTATTTGGGGCACCTAACCTGCATGTAAGGTGGGGATGATTTCTTTTTCTCGCGTCTACCCCATCGTGTGGGGGGTATCATTAGATAGTCAGTCACTTGGAAAACTTCGTACAAAAGTTAACATTATTGTCTATAGAACATGATTTTAAATCTACCTACCATTATGGGTGACTACGGAACCCTATTCTATGCGTGGCCTGACACGCACTTAGCCAATTTTTTTGTCGTAATCTCTGTGTAATTATTGATCAACATTTAGACATACTAGGAGTTGAAGTATGAAATACCATCCCATGAATTAATACACCAATGATCTACATGGCACATGGGCTAAGCCGAAACAGGCCTCATATTTTAATTTGTTTTTCTTTAAAAAGACAATTCTCGCATTAGGAATATACATTCTGTGTCGCGGGGGACTTTACAAACATACTTGAAACGAAATTTGTGGATCACACAAAGTGTTATGATAATGATTAGGAATACGAAGTGCCACAATCCCTATTCATCTCATGGGAGTCGAAAGAGGCGAGGCGACTCAGGAGGCAAACTAAGCAGGACAACATAGTGATTTTTATATAATTTACAGTGGTAAAAGGCAGGAAAACTTGAAACATCTGGTATGGTATATTAGGCTAAATCCAACCTTTCTAAAGAGAGGCCTATGTCCAACAGTGAACTGTTAAAGATTATTGTTATTGTAAATATAAAACAATAGGCAACATAAATCAATATTCTAATTATAATTAAAAACTAACTGCAGCTGCGGTTCAATCGGCGATGGTGAACCCAGGCTACGAGTCGATAGGATGTCCGTGTATAAAACTCTATTCTGTTCCACTCGCATTGGCTCGGCTCCACTCCTAAGGGTCGTAGCGGAATGTTAAGTAACCTTACTCTTGAATTCGTTTTTTTTAACATATCTATGAAGATCCCAATACATATATTTTAAAGAATTAATACCAATACAATATCTTTAAAACCAACAGCACCTAAAACTTTTTGAATTTATTACAGCTTTTCTTTTTACCGAAACAATTTACTAGTTCATGGAATAAGTAATATTGATTCATTTATCATAGAAAGATATCAAATATTTCCGTATAAATACCTGATTCTATTAACAATGTCACTAACGTCATCAGCCTGAACAGTCTCGGGTTCTATAACTACACTATCGTCACTATCACTAATTTCAATAACTTGATTTTCCACTTCAATAACTTCGACTTCATCAGATTCATCGCTATCGGCCTTTATCGGTATAACATTTACGTTATCAGTCTTTATTCCTGCTATTCCTGAAACAAAAATATTATATTAGCTTTTTTCTGATATCTTTGATGTGTACCTTTCTGGACTGGTTTAGACTGTAAATACTTGTGATTACCTAATCCAGTGAACAGCTAGTATGAAGGCTTATGTTAAAAGGGTTTACAAAATATTTTGTAGTGTATTGATTAAATAATATTTACAAAAATATAGAACAAAATTTTAATTCAAATCGGTTGTTGTGAAGAGTCTTAGGGGATTGCTATGTCCATCAAAGACGGAGGCCCTGTTGTTTTAGCTCCCTTCGTGTTCCGCCCTCCAGCACCTCCATCATGGTCAACTCTGTTCTTATCCCGGTTCAAGCTCAGTGGAAATATCTGGACCTAATCCTTGACGGTAGGTAGCTCTTCGGCAAGCACTTCCAACAGCTTGCTATAAAGCTTGTCGACGCTGCCACTCTTGGGCGACTTTTGCCCGACTTGGACGGAGTATGGTGCACCTATGAGTGCAGAATAAGGCGCGTCTCAAACATCCATAGAGATAAATGATATTGGCGGTCAGTGCGGTTACCGCACGGTGTCGCCGGAGGCCGAAAGTTCCTGGACCCAGACAAAGATTGGCATACCGTGTAGTTTTAATCGGTTCGATTCCGGGACACCACCCCACCGTAAACCCCGGTTTGGGGACGGCTTGTGGGAGTTTCCACATGTTAAAAAGGGATATGTACAGCAGTGGGCGTCTTTCGGCTGAGATGGTAATGATGATGGCAAAATAAGATCATAGCTAAGATTATTTTGCCTTTAGGCTAGGGAAAGATAGAATAGGAGGATAGATAATATTAATACATATTTACCTTTTGATGGGAACATTGGTGTATCACGACGTACACGGCGACGCCTAGTTTGGTCACTTCGGCGGACTTGTGTCATGCTTTGGAAATCTATGTTGTACAATGTCCCCGCCAGTAGTAGCGTACAAGCTGGATCACCAGCACTAAAAGCAGTTTCTAATTCAATGTTACTACGCTCGTCATATTTCCACCAACCTGAAATTAGTAATTACAAGCCGTCAAGCAAATTATATCTGTAGCGTGATAATAGCCTATCGCGATAAACGGATAAACAGTGAAAGAATTTGTTAAATCTTAGGTACTAGCACTTTTTTCTAATTAGCGCATTCAAACACACACATACATAGAAATCATCCAAACTCCAAAACAAATAATCAATGTTCTCAGTAATGTTAAATCAGATGTTAGGAATCACAGTTTAAAATCGACACTCAAGTCATGAGTACATATGTACATAAGTAAACAATATCACGACATTACATTAAACACATGTGGTGACGAATTAAGAATACAGAGTGTCACCACCCCTATTCATCCCGCGGGTGTCGTAAAAGGCGACTAAGGGATAAACTACGCAAGGCAACAGCGATGCAAAGAGAAGGAAAACTTGAAACCAACCCTATACCAACCCGTCTGGTCAGCGTGGTATAGTAGGCCAAAACCTCCTTGCTTAGGAGAGGCCTATGTCCAGCAGTGGAATGTTGAAGGCTGTTGATGATGTTGATGACATTAAACACACCTTGTGTTTTCAAGAAAGACAATAGTTAGCAAAACCATAACTTTATCTTGTTTTGGAGTAGTAGATCGGAGTGGTGGACGGATTCACGTCACGGTCCTCGATTCGAGAGTTAGCAAAGCAGTTTCGCTTTCTTGTGCGGATGATGAGCTAACCAAGATAATCATACTCATCATCATCAGCCCATTGCAGTCCACTGTTGGACATAGGCCTCTCCCATTGCACACCACTTTAATCGATTTTGAGCCTCTCGCATCCAGCTGCTGCCAGCCATCTTGCGCAAATCGCCACTCCACCTGGCCCGTGGGTGCCCTACACTACGTTTGATGAGTCGCGATCTCCACTCCAGAACTCTTCTATCCCAACTGTCATCAGTTCTGCGGCTAATATGGCCAGCCCACTGCCACTTCTGATTGCTAATCCGGTGGGCCATGTCGATGACCTTAGTGCTCTGACGGATTTCCTCATTCCTGATACGGTCCCTCAGAAAAACGCCGAGCATAGGTCTTTCCATAGCCCGCCGAGCAACTTTTAGCTTGTGGACAAACCGCACCGTAAGTGTCCACGTCTTGGCTCCGTATGTCATGACCGGTAGCACGCATTGATTAAAAACTTTCGATTTTAGGCACTGTGGGATTGACGACAAGAACCCAGTCGAATTCTTCTATTCACCTAGTCCTCGAGGTTATTCCTACCTAACTGCATTGTCTGTCCAAGGTAGACATATTTTTTAACAATCTCGAGTGCGAGTGCGTATCGTGTATTGCAACCGGTTCCGGTAGTACATTGTTGATTGAAAATGACCTTGGTTTTATCCAAGTTCATCCGTAGGCCGATGCACACAGAAGAATCAGCTAGGTCATTCAGTATCTGTTGCAGGTCCTGCAGTGTCTCTGCCATTATGACGATGTCGTCCGCAAATCGCAAGTCAGAGATGTATCCGCTATTAATGTTAATTGCCACGTCCTTTCCAGTTCATCGTCTTAAACATATCCTCCATTGCATACTTTGTGAACAATTTCGGGGAAGTAATGTCCCCTTGTCTCACTCCTCGATGCAATGTTATGGACTTTTTTGCTGGTTCTGTACTTACTGTACTGGTATCGTAGAGACATCTCATCACTTGGATATGTCGCCAATCTACATGGCAACGCAGCAGTTATTTATTTATTTTAAAAGACAACTCCCGCATTAGGAATATAAATTCCTGTGTCGCGGGGGACTTTACAAACATACATGAAACGGACACAAAGGACACCCAGACTCAGAACAACAAATTGTGAATCACACAAAGTGTTGTCCTACGTGGGATTTGAACCCACGACACTTGGCGTAGTAGGAAGCGGCGTGGCGACCGCTTATGCCACTAGGCCAACCGTGCAGTCATATAGAAATTTTCCACTTCCGAAAGGACTGCCGGTTTTGAGGCATCAGCTTCTCCATCTGTTGTGGTCAACTTCGTCAGAAGGCTTCTTTCCAGAGGTTGTACGAACACTTTTGACCCCCGATTCTGCTCGATTGCTCTTTTGATGGAGTAAGTATTAAAGCACCGGAGGTCGTGTCGTACGAGCTTACTAATTGCTCCGTTCAGCATCCTCTTTCCGACGAAGTGACGGTCACTAAAGTCCCCTCTGAAAGTTTCGAGTTCTTGACTTTACGCTGTAATTCGCAGAATCTCGCGCCTTCTTCCCTGAGGATTCGGACTACAATTTTGAGGTTCTGGTTGCGTCTGTGGTGGCTTCCACGGCATCGAATCGGTTTTCCAGGTTTAAACATTTCAGATCCCATCATGGTCTGGAGCAGAGTAGGTCGGAGCCTGACCTTCATCAAGCAAGCACGTTCAAGCTGGTGATTGCTGCCGGTTTTAAACCACTGAGACGTTTCTGAATATTTGACTCTAGTTCCGTCATGATGAAGTCAATCTCATTTTTAGTCATAGCGTCAGGGCTTTGCCACGTCCACCTCCGTTGGGGCTGTTTCTGGAAAATCGAATTCATCAAGAACAGCCCCTCGCGGTCGAGGAAGTTAACTATCATTTGCCCCCTATGATTCCTGACTCCAAGTTCATGGGATACTACTACTGATTCGCTTCAAATCTGTACTTCGACTTTAGCGTTGAAGTCACCCATAACAACGTTGTAGTGGGTCTTAGTGGTAAAGTGGAGGGCTCTTGATATGTCGTCGAACATTTCCTTCACCTTGTCATCCGTGTGCGCCGAAGTCGGTGCGTACACTTGCACAGCCTTGAGGCTATACCTCTCAGTGAGCTTGATAATGAGGTGAGATACCCTGTTCGTTAGATATCAACTTATTTACCAGAAACCCAACGCCACCTTAGGTTGGTCTCCCTCGCGTAATTACATTAGGTGGCTCTACTCTTAGGGTTATGGTGTACTCCCCCTCTCTTCGGACTTCACATAACCCTAGGATGTGCCACCTAATTTTCCCAAGTTCTACCTCTAGTTGTGCCAGATGCGAGTCTAGCCGTAGCGTGCGGCCATTGTAAGTAGCCAGGGTCAGTCTGTTTTGGTATCCTCCCGTAACCCAGAGATTCTTAGCACCGCCTGACCCACCACCGTGGTCGCCACGATAACCGGGAATAGTGGGGCTACTGGGAACTGCGGGCCGAGGCCTTAGTTGCCTTGCATAGGAGGATATGACCATAATCGCCACCGTTGGCACGTGATCGCAGGGTACAGCTTATTGCACCAGTGATGCTGCTGCCCATCACCGGTCTGTGGTATTTACCTGCACGTATATGGATGGATATACCGCCATCAGTCGTCGCCAGAGCCTCGTTCGTCGATCATCAGGACGTACCGCGTGCAGATGATGTTGGCTTGGGGCAAAAGATGGTGGTTCGCCTCCTTACATCCCATAAACATACTACTTTGCGAAAAATGTTTTATGGACAGACGAAATGACCGGGGCCGGATTTACCATAGAAGCTGAAAAAGCTGAAGCTTGGGGCGGCAGAATTAGGGGAGCGGCAAAATGACCCAAAAAAATTAATTGACACTGTTTTTATTTTCTTAAAAGACCATACTCATAGACATAAGGACTCAAAAGACATAAGGAGTATAAATCCTGTGTCGCGGGGGGCTTTACAAACACACTTATAGGAACACAGAGAACATCCAGACTTATGACAACAATTTGTGAATCGCACAAAGTATTTTCCCACGTAGGAATCCACGTAGAATGCAGCGTGGCGACCATCTAAAACACTTTTTTTTTGACGTGTGGAAACCCCCTCGGGCCGTCAACCTACCGGGGTTTTTGCAACGGTGCTGTATGTCGGCATCGAACAGACTAAAACCACATGGTGTGCTACTCTGCACCTGAAATACCAGGGGTCCAAGGAACCTGTTATTACGGCCTCTGAACCCTTCCCAGTGCGACCTCTCACTGAAGCGGGCGCCATCAATTGCTTTTTTCTCCATGGCGACAGGCGGCACATGTGGACGTCGCCTCCTCTGCGGATGTAGGGAAAAACCTGTTCCGTTAATTTGCGGCCACACTCAGGGCAGCATGATCATGGCATAAATGATTTCTTCGCAGAAGGTTGCGACCGCGGTAACCATGTATGGCTCTAACCGCCAATATCCTCTGGAGTCACCAGAGGCATGCCCTATTTTGGACAGTAAGAGCCGCCGCCCACACCGGTGCACCGATCAGTACCATAGATCACACAACTCCCGTGTACAGTTGTCTCGTCGCGACATTTGCTCCACCTAAGCTGGGCAAAAGTCGTCCAAGTGCGGGGGCAATGTCCACCAGTTTCGGAGCTAGCTGTCGGAAGTGCTCGTCGAAGAAGAGACACCTACCAACAAGGCCCGGACCAGTACAATTACCCAGTTGACCACGTTGGAGGCGCCGGGGAGTGGCATACGATGGGGCCCCATCCTCCTAGCCATTATTTCCAAGTTTATTTGGGTTCGGCTACTAGTTCAACCGGGTTTTACCTGAATTTCAGTTTTCCACGGAGCGACTAGCATCGGACCTCGGAGAACTGAAATCCGAAGATTGAACTAGTTGTCAGTATATTTGAGGGCACTGACTTCCCAATAACGAATGCCATTGAACAAAAGGGCCTTCGTCTTATCCAGGGCCAAGTGGTGATATCGTCTGCAATGCGGACGATACCCTAATACTGGCCAGAGGGTCACGCTTCGAAGTGAAGTCCGGGTGGGCCAGTACAGTACCTAGGACCTACCTCATACTGGACAATCGGTGG
Source organism: Phragmatobia fuliginosa (assembly GCA_932526445.1). NCBI lineage: Eukaryota > Metazoa > Arthropoda > Insecta > Lepidoptera > Erebidae > Phragmatobia > Phragmatobia fuliginosa. The sequence continues at coordinate 11,229,775 of OW052071.1, forward strand.
AGCTTCGAAGAGCATTTCGGGCGATTAGACCGCCGGGTTCGAGGGGTAGCGGGGGCGTTACATCGTCTGCTACCCAATCTCGGGGGACCAAAGGAAGAAGTTCGCTGCCTCTATGTGGACGACGTGCGATCCATGGTCCTCCCGTCTGGTCTAAGGACCTGGCGAGTTCCTTCCGCAGTAAGGCTCAACTTAGGACTCTGCAGCGGCTGATGGCTATTCGGATCGTACGGAGCTACCGTACGATCTCGTATGAGGCAGCGACGATCCTGACGCGATCTCCACCCTTCGACACTCTAGCCGAAATGGATACGATGGTCTACGACCAAATTCGTTTAGTCAATCGGAAGGGCGAAGGGACAGCGCCGGATTATGAGCCTGAAATGCTACGGCAGAACACACACACGCAGCTGTGTAAGCCAACGCGCTCCGTTCTGCCAAGCTTCGAAGCTTGGATAGTGAGGACCGACTGTGTCACCTACCGATTGACCCAGAGTCCCACCGGGACTCCACCCAGCACACGCTGGGGGACTGCCCTGTATGGGGTCCGAGCGTCGAGACCTGCTCGGGCAGATCAGATGAACCCTGTCACCACCAGGATTGATCGCGGCAATGCTGGCGAATGATGAAGGATGGAAGGCCGCGATCTTCTTCTGTGAGAACGTAATGCTCCAGAAGGAGTCCGCAGAGCGGGATCAGGAAATGGCCGATCCCGCTCCAAGGAGGCGGCGTAGAGGCAGCTAGTCCCCAATCATTGCCTAAGGGTCGTTGCGGCCACATCTTGGCGAAATGTGACCACTGCAAGCGACCCGAGCAGACGACACCCCGGTGCGGCAGGGAGGTGACTTCTGGGGCGGGTCGGTGTCCCGCCTTTTACTGTGTAAAACGGCGAGATGCACCATATCGTCCTGTCTCAAGGGTAATTTATTGATTACCCTGAGATGTACCCCAGTCATGGGGTAAGGCAGGGGGGAATCCAGAAGTCGCTTATGCGTTCATGGAGCTCCTCCCGACTGCCGAGGTAGGCCGCCGCGGGGTTTAGTGGGAAGACCGGTTCGCCGGGAGTCCCACACACGCCCTCCGTGCGTCCGTATGGTGCGAAAAGCATTCCCCGCGAAAAAAAAGGTGCATAGCAGTATCGGGTCTTACTTACCTGTTTTCTTTAGCCTACCAAACATTATAAGTAGTGCAGTAAAAATCAAGCTTTGCTTAGCTTAAAAAACAACAAAAGTTGTAAAAGTAATCTAGTAACTAGATTATTTCCTAAAGAAAGGAATTAACCTTATTGTGAACAGTGTATCTAATTTTAGAAGTCAGAAGGGGCGGCAAAAATTTTAAAGCTTTGGGGCGGCAAATGTGTAAATCCAGCACTGGAAATGACCGTCACCCGAAATGGCATATAGAACCTATGGAATTCCCGTTTATTAGTCCAAGACAAATCCTCGTGGACAGACAGGACTTCAGGGTGCAGTGGTCTGTAAACTTTTGTTTGTCTCTATCTAATAGAGAACTGCCTACAGAGGCAGTCCAAGGATCTGTGTTCTTGTCCTCGATAATGAACGGAGCGGCATACCTTGACTTAATCAGAGGTCCTCTGCCTGGGTGTATGCCAGTTACAGTGGTAAATGGTAGTAGAGGATGAGATTAAAGTATTTTCATCTTTTAAAATATACAATTCTTTACTTACCATTTCTACCTTCATAAAACCATTGATATAAATCTTCAGTGTTACTTGTGTTAACTTCCTCAGCTGATACATTCTCCAGTAATATAGGATTCTCTAGGTAATTTTGAGGGATTGCAGCCCGGCACATTGCACACTTTCTACTTTGGAAAGCAATACCCTATGGAATGTGTCAAAAGCAAAGTTAAACTTCAAATCATGCTGCATGAATTTTTTTATTATTTAGAGTATATTTACAAATATACATACAATTTATATAGAATAGAAAAAGATAGTAATTGAAAATTGACCGTACAAAGAGCAGTAAAAAAATGGTTATGGATATGAGTCCAACTTTAGAAACACATTGACAGTGCGAGTTTTCTATGACTTTTATTCTACGAAAATGTGTGGAAGTGCATGTATGGAATAGCCTCATTCTAATCATATCTGTTGAAGCAACTTAAGATAATTAAATTGACCCAATCATGGTTAAGATTTCTAAGTAGGTGGAATTTTAGGTTGCATGGAAGATTTGCATACGTGGTACACAGTCTCATTGGCAAGTCGAGCACCTTTTTCATGACTACCAATATGACTCCATGCAAACTTACTTAAATAATTAAGATATATGTCTCACATTTAAATAATTCAGTTTTAATATAGTCAACAAAAGAGTGTACAAAGGATTTGAAAGCATTGAATCGTAGCACATAACAGACCGGTTTAATTCCAACATAGAACATCTTATATAGGCAATGATCAAAGACTGTGGACAGAATTTGAGAGAAAGAAATAGACATGTCACAATTTAAATACATGACATATGCAACCACATTAATATAGTTACTTATAGTATTGAAAAGAAAGTTGAAATTCTTATTTTAGTCATTGTTTCTAATTACCATTCAAAAGTGAATCACATAATTAAATCATTTAGAAATCAGAAATGACAAAAAGGTTTTTGATAATTTACCTTGACACAAAGAAAACAAAATACATGGCCACAAGGTAATTTGGTTGGGTGGTTGCATTTCTGTAAGCAAACTGCACAATCGGGTTCTGAAAGAAAATTGGAAAAAAATATCAGTGTTCAAGTATTTTTTATATGTAATTTGATTTCTTTAACTGTTTTGTATTTTTAATCAAAGGAGCAAAAATATAATAGAAGATTATGTTAGTTCTTTTGTGTTACAACTATTAATAGTGCGCATTTGCATTATGAATTCTACAAAACTGAAACTTTCTTTTTTTACCAAAATAGTTTGGAGACTATTTACCTGGTTTAACCGTCTGTTCAATATTACTCATTGTGTCTTCGCTCATGCTTAAGAATTAAAGTAGGGAAGACTATTTTTATTTCAAAAAGACTTTATGTAAACCATTTTAAAATTCGAAAAAGATCAATTTTCATCGTAATCAACTTATAAACTGAATCGAGAAGTACAACCACTTTCTTTTGACAGACATTTTAACATATGACAGAAACTTCAAAGATGACACCTGACTGAGTATTTTTGACATTGAATGTGATACTTAAATACTTTAGACTTGTGTAGTACATGTACTAGAGTCTGGCCACGCTAACTCTGCAGTGGAATAAATGGGCAACCCCAAAAAGTTTTTTATATGGTATACTTTTTCTGATGTCACTTTTGTGGTACGTGAGCTGTCACATTGCATATGCAGTTTGTTGTTTTTCATATATTTTAAAGAAAAATCGTTAAACCTATTAAAAGTGGAGTGCGGAAGTTATTAAATAACATGATAAGTAAATTCCAAGATGTGAAGGCACAGTGTGATGTCGTCCTTAGCCAAAAACGACAATGTTTACAAGATAACGAAAAGTTGACGTGTAAGTAAATCTACTGATTTTGATACTTCGCTGTTTTAATTTACCATTAGATGTATCTAAGAACATTTTTTCAAATACTCATAGCCTGTTCATGGTGCTGACAAGAAGCTCGTGTCAAATTAACGTCCAATTTCAATAACATATCTACCTATAGATTTGCTTGCTACAGATAGGATTTAGGTCATAAGCAACTTTTACATAAATTATAGATACTCAACTCTTAACAAGTATTTATTTTTAGACATTCCAGGTAGTATAGGTGATGAATTTAAACCTCATATTCAAGTTGCCCTACGGATGCTGAAGGCTCTTGAAGAGTTTACCATCAATAGTGAGAACCAGTTTATAAAAAATATCGCTTCAATGACTGGTAAGAATCTGTTACTTACGTATTTATTTTCTAAAATTTTCGTTAGATTAAAGTAGGTACAACGTACATCCAATACGTATTGGATTGAATACAAGTTCAAATTAAAGTTTATAAATGATTTATATTTATTTCTACAGGATTAAGTGATCTGGAGGGTTCCTGGCAAAAAGCGTGCAGCACGGGCAACGAAAGTTAATATTGATCATTTTTACCAATGCGCCAAACGAAATACGATATATCAGTATTATTTGACCCGAATAAAAGTTCCTACTCTGCGTAAATTACTACTTCAATTGAGGCAATCAATTGATTTTACTGGCTGCAGAGAAACCTTACGCAAAATATTATTGACGAACGGACAGTCCTTATGGAAAAACATGATGTGTCGGCATGGAGCCTTATGGCCAGATTCCATAATCTATATACATAATAAAAATTTTGTTAAGAAACGAGCCTGTAGAAACAAAAAAAACTAATGTATATGTTGATGAAACCTAAAAATAAATTATATTTATCATTCAAAAATCTATCGTTATTTTTATATTGTCCTTGAGTTGTTTCATAGATCTTAAAGTAAAGTTAGCCTTTTATTATTATTAATGTGTAGATAAACCATAGCCTCAGTAGATTTTTAAAAGTTAGGAATCAGAATTATTACAACCTGTATTGTACCTACTTATGACCCCAAAAACTGTATCAAATCGACAATGCATCGTGCTGAAGTCATGACTATTCTTATCTTATACTCTTATACCAAGAAAAAATCAGAATATAAACAAAATAACTTGGCTAAAATAAAAAAAACAACTAGTATCAAATTAGTTTTTCGTAGTATAGACGGTGTTACCATCTATAGATTTTCAAATTCTATAATTTTTTTCGTTCTGCAGAGTTAGCGTGGCCAGACTATAAGTAGGAACTAGTTCCTTTCAAGGTACAAAAAACTTTCCATATCTTTAAAAAAATTGTAAATAAAATTATTAGCTGACGTAATGAAAATAAAGACTAGAATTCTGTCATTGCGTAAAAGCTTGTAAATATTTTTTTCTCTACGCTGCTTTTTCCAATACCAAATTCCCAGACATCTAGCTTGCTAAATTGCGTCGAGTGACGCAGCGACGAACGAATCAAGCTGACAACAGCCGAAGAGCCGCATCGTTTCGTTCACAACTTTAGTACACTAGTTCAATGTATTCATGAAGCGACAGTGTACTTAATGAAAGATGTACTATATGCTTAGTACATGTACTACACAAGTCTAAAGAGAATTGCCAAGTTAATGTTCTGACACACACTTGGTACTTCTCTTTCTCTTTTTGATTTTTCACCCGACAGCGTCAGAAGGAGGGTCCTTCTGACGCTGTCGGGTGAAAAATCAACATGTCAACGTAATTATTATTTATTTATATAATTATGTCCATGTTACAAAATGAAAACTGTAAAAGAAACCACTTTGCTAAAGTCTGGCTAATAGCCATAGGTTCTATAACTCCCTATAACTTCTAATCGAAATATTTTTTGTTATTGATCTGTTTCAACACTTAGCACAGAGTGCTCAAACAGATCAATAACAAAAAAATATGCCGCTACCTGAATTTTACTGCTACCTCTTTATTACATGATCGGCAATATGGCTTAGACAAAACCAATCTACGGGTGCACTTTTTGCGCACGTCAATCAACTTTGAGGTGAGGCCATTGATAGACATGGGGAGTTTTTGACCATCAGTCTCGAGACCTCGACATAGTCAAGGCCTGCACAGTTCGGTACCCTCCAAACCTCCGTCCGTCCGGAAACTTCCTTCCCCTTATGTCTTTTTTAAATTGGGAAACAAATAAAATCACTTGGGGCCAGATCTGGACTGTAAGGTGGGTGGACTAGTGATTCGTGCATGTGCAGAGCTGCCATTGCAACTCTGGTGACCTGGTACGTTGTCTTACAAGAGCAACACACCATTAGCCAATTTTCCTCGACGTTTTTCTTTGATGGCCTCCTTTAATTTGTCTAGTAGGTATCGATGCTTAGTATTCTCCGGTTATTTCTACCCTTTTCTTTGTAATCATCAGCATTATCCCCTTACAATCCCAAAACTCAGTAGGTATCATCTTATAGCCGATTCTGACACCTTGAATTTCTTTGTGGATGGTGTGCCCTTTTTATACTGTTGCATGGACTCCTGGCTCCTCCTTTTGACTCAGGCTCAAAATGATGGACCTATGTTTCATCTCCAATAACAATCTGTTCCAAAATTGGTGCAGGTTCATCTCCACACAACTCCAAAAATTGCTTTGAAGTATCTGACACTCCAACTGAACTGAATCTGTTTCTGAAGCGGTGTGAGCATTCTCGGTACCCATCTTGCAATAACTTTTGTCATACCCAGATGGTCATATAGGATCCGCAAAATGGTGGTATCTGATACTCCAACTAATGCAAGTTTTTCCACTTTTTCGATCATGTCTGATGTGGTGGCCATAACTGGCCGTCCAGAGCGGGGGTCGTCTTCAATCGACTCTCGACCATGTTAAAAAAGATCATGCCACTTATAAATCATGGCAATCCTCCCCAAAATGGCTTGCATTTCTTTTAAAATAGTTTGCCCATTCTTTCCTTGCTTGGTAAGAAATTTTATCATGGCACAGTGTTCAAATTTTTATGTGCTAATGATGAGCCCCTAAGTAGTATGACATTAAGCGAGCGCCCCTATCCCCACTCCATCCCCTCATGTCTATAAACTTTTGAATCTCCCTCGTAGTTTATGTGCTTGCCACGCCGTTTACTACATGCAAAATATATGGGACAGCCGGACAACATTAGTGTAATCCAAATCAAATTGTTATTCAGAGTCTTGGTGTTCTTTATGTTAGTTGCATGTATGTTTATGAAGTCCCCTGCAATACAGAATGTATATTCCTAATGCAGATGTCTTTAAAAAAAACATAAATAAATTGATTACAGATTCTGTTATTAAGATGTCAGCTTACACTAAAAAAATAAAATCTGTAAAAATTTCATGATTAAGATTTTTTTTTCACACTCAATCTAAACTAGATTTTTGTATTAGGCAAATAAATCCTTTTATCGTTATCCTATTGGTTTTTAAGAGGGAAAATAATATAATTTTATTTATTTATTTATTTTTATTGTATACATAAAACAAAACAATTGAAAAGATATTTAACTTATTAATTTCATCAGCTGAACACTTAAGACCTGTTGAGACAAGTATCATAAAACTTTGAAGAAAATCATGCCCACAATATTAGACTTTTGTGAAAGGAATGTTTTAAAATAAAAAGTAATTACAGTATTGAACATTTAATCCCCAGCTTATAAAATATTACAAAGTAATCTGGAATGAAATTGAATTACTGAAAATAATCAGGAATTAAACAATAATATTATACTTTCACTTATCTAATTGAATTAAGTAGAAAACACCATGAATTTACTTGTCCTTTACTTTGATAAGATCATTTAGATCTAATGCTACACATATTTCCTTGGAGTCTGTACGTGGATTGCGATCAAGAATTTCAGTGATAGGATAATAATTGTCTCTGTTGTCCACATTCCATCCAGAGTACTGAAAAAATCAAAACATTAGTATTAGCATTTATATTCTAATAGCAATATTGCATTATTCCTGTCACTCTTACTAATTTCAATTTGGTATTGATCTCTACTAACTTCGAAACTATAATGGTCGGTGGTTTGACCTTTTGACCATGTTGGCACAGGACATGGTCACAGGTATAAAACCATGGCTATGATAGTGTGAATACTTGTGAACATCTCGAATTATAAGAAACTTACCACACATGTACATTTGTGCAAAACTTTTCCATTTGATTCCATTGGGATAAACTTCTGCAGTAAGGCTTTTCCATCTATTTTCCACAAATTCAATTCATCCAGTTTTGAAATGACTGTGTCTCCATCCCACTTCACATCAGATTTTAACAAGACAAAGTTTCCAGACTGTAAAAATAAAACAACGACAATAAAACACATATCATAAACATCAATTGGTTTTAACTGTCCACTTCTTGATATGAGCCACTTCTTAGAAGGAAGGTTTTAACCTTCTTAAGTGGAATGGAAGGATAAAACATACTGAGCTGACCCAAAATATAGTTGGGATAACAGCATGATTATGACCACATTAGCCAAGTCAGGTGGTATATATTGCATTTGTTTCAAACTTTGTAGTGATGAAGGAAGAGTGTGAATGGAAAACTTTGTACAATGCATGTCAAATAAGAATAGTATTAGAAATTCGTCATCTTGCCCTATACTTGTCAATAACTTCAGATACTTTTATTAAGAAAATAATTAATAATGGTGTCAAACTTTAAAAAAAATATAAATGCAGAGATAAACAGAGATTGATTTTCCTAATAAAAATATCTGAAGTTGTTGACAAATACAGGGCAAGATGGCAGATTTCCAATTCCTATTCTTATTTGAAACGCACTGTACCTAATCTAAATCAACCCTGTCCTTGTTTTAAAAGTTAGAGGTTTATTACAAGACTACATGCCCAGAATTGAACTATGATTAAAAAACAAACATTTAAAAAATTAATACTTAAATGAAGGTATAGCTATGCAATAAAAATAACTTAGGAGATGCAGTGAGATTGAAAAAATATTACAAAACTTATAACTTACATGGAAATGCTTTGGTACATCCTTAGATTGACTTGAGTCTGACTTGTTTCCATCAGACCCATTTTTCTCATCATCAGAACCTTCCTCTTCATCAAGGTCTCCTTCTTCATCTTCCGCTTCTTCGTCTTCCTCACCTTCTTCTCCTTCACCCTCACCCTCACTTTCCTCTGATGACGAATTTTTGCGTTTCTTCTTGGAATTATTAAGAGAGGGCTTCGAGGTACGTTTACGAGTGCCGCGCCCAGGCTGTTCATTCTGGAATGTGCATTTTAATTGAGTAAAAATAATTATGTAGCAACTTTATTAACTACGTTACCAATTGCAACAATTCTAAAGCGTTAAAGGTAGAGAGTAGCAGTCTAAGAAACTTAACCTAACATGTTAATGTACTGACGGGTGAAATACGCTTCAAGATAGCAACAACAAAAATACAAATTGAATATTTCAACTAAACACTCTAAACTACAGTATAGCGAGGTAAATACAATCAAAAAATAAAATGTATTCTATACGCAATAACAGTCAAAATTCAATACTTACCGAATCAGCATCCGGCGTCCAATCTTCACCTGAATCCTGAAATTCTTCTGGTTCTGCCCCGGGTTCGGAGCCGTCAGACTCATCATCATTTTTCTTCAGAGATTTTCGCTTACGCATATTGCTTAAAAATATCAAGAATTGACAAGAAAGAAAAATTCACAACCCACGCCAAAGCCTCAAAAAGGCAAGCAACAAGCAAACGAAAATGAACGAGAGGCGCTTAGAGCGCTAGTATCGCGTCAAGCGGCAAAATTAAACGACCATTGAACTAGTGTTGATAAACAACTTACCTTGTAGTTGTATGTAGCATCGATAACCTTTACCTAAAGGTGGTGCTGCAACTTTTAGTAAATCGAAGAAATTTATAAAGAAATACCATTATGCAGGTTTCTTTGAACAATGGGATGCTGTTTGTGATATTTTATTTAAAAGTAGGTAGTAAGTATAAGTCTCATAATTAAATCAATGCAGTTGTGAGAAAAAATTAATCTAATAAAACTCGACAAAGTTTTTACCGGAATGAGCTGATTTGTAGAAGTGATCCATTTTTCAAGACATTTATTACTTAATAATTAATTTGATAGCAATAATGTAATTAACTAACTGCGTATTTTCAAGTTACGTGGTGAGGCCGAATTTAAGATGTCTCAAACTGATTGTATAATTCAATACTCGAGACTCAGAACCCTTTTAGTTTCGTCATGCCAATACGTGCGTTCGTCCCTCCTCGACTTACCGTCCAAATGACACGAGTATACAGGGATTTTCAGTGGTATCTGGGTCGTCGTCACACCGGCCGCCGCCCTTCGGGCCTCCCGAGTTATGCTTTTATAACGGCTCGATCCTTACCATTTCCTTCGATTTAGCCAAGCCAGCGAAATAATAATAATCGTAACCTGGTTTGATAGCCAAGAGCCTCGACCAACACCTTAAGAGGCTCACGTTAGATGGCTGGATCAAGGGTCTGATGTAGAAGGCAGTCCTCCTTAACACGGTACGTATAGTGATGATGTTCCTGTCTTTGGAGCCCTTACCACTGGTTTCTTAGTCCCTGTACTCGAAGTCGGTGGTTTACTATTTTTTATATTTTTAAATGTAATTTATATGTATATATTATCAAATAAAGATAATAATAATAAAAATCTTTAATTTCATAAATCCAATGGATGAATAAATTATAAATATTTTTATTTGTAATGTTTCAGTTACAGTTCCTTATTTTATGTTATTTATTTTGTTTATAACTTGCACTTTTATACATGGCGGATTTAATACCCAGAGTATTCTCTACCAATCAACCTTGGGCGGTGTACAAGTTTTGGGTAGTAAGCGCACATAACTAATACACTACACCACACTAAACGACTTAATCATTACACAAACACGTGTTTATGATTACATAAACATACATACATATTTACATTATATTCATACACTACTGATTTGAAAAATTCAGTTATCGCATTACCTATCGTTTTGATGAGTCAGGCATAATTATTGAGGAAATCATGACGATCATGTCAATTTTAAAATACGAAACGGTTAGTAGACATTGTACATCCTGATTTCAAGCGGGAGCGCATTCCAGGGCAGTACTACTTGAACGAAGAGTCAAAGAACGAAGAGTTCAATCAATTCATTTGAAAACGTAACATACCATACGGGAAAACAACATACGTGCCATCATAGTCGATTAATGAAATGATTGAGGACTACATGAGCGTCATTTTAGTTTTAGGAGGCAGAAAGTTCATAAGGCGATATGGTGTTGGCAGATTTCCAGTAACCTCTTGACTACGTGAGTAACCTCAGCTTACCAATCGAAAGTAAAGTATTAATGTTGAGTTAACTTGACGACGGGGCTAAATGTTGTATACGATCGGTGAGATTAAATCAGTGGTCAATCTAAACATCATGCGTTTACTTCCTACAATGATCGCCGGGCTCTTTAAGGGAGTTACTGACAGTCCACATCTCTGCATTCAAGATTGTTTAAATTCTAGATCCTTGTTGACCTTGTTCACGATAGATCAAGATAGGTAAACTTAAGGTGCAGCGTGATGAGATTACTAATAAATGAAAAAGAATTAATATGTCATTTTAGGGACACCAGAGTGGAGGCCGCACCAGCTCTGAGACATGTCTTCAACACCAACACACTGCTATTGTCCATGAAGATATGAGGCGAACCAATTCAGTGCCTTTGAAGGAAAATATGGTATTTTTGACCTCGGGATGTTGTTGTTTTCCAAAAAACGCAGTGAACCAAGTAATTACCAAATCATCATCATCATTATCAACAGCCTTTAACAGTCCACTGCTGGACATAGGCCTTTCCTTTGAAAGGAGGTTACCAATTACCAAATACTGGAAGAAAAAGACTATATTTTGAAAAATGTTTCAACGTTTAGCGTTCCGAATCACTCGGTTACACCTATTCCGTTTCGAATTTAAAGTTACAATATTCCTCTGTTGAAACGAACATAAGCCTTCACTGTCTGTAAAAATAACTAAAAGCTGTTTTGTGCACCCTTATGGTCATAGCGAACTAACGGCACGGTAGCGGCACGGCTCTGTATTGAATTTTGGCTACCGCTAGCTGCCAGCGCGCTAAGCAGCCCGCGAAGTGCAAGTTCGCCGTACGCACGCCAACCGCGAGTTGCAAGCTCTTTATACTGATGTTATGAAACATATTACACGACATACGATTTAAGGGTTAAATTCAAATGACAAGCTAATCGCTGGGTTTGAGCGGTGCCGTTGCCGTGCTTGTATAGTTTGCCTTGACCTTTTGTATTAAAAACTAGAAGTTGTTGTTTGGTTGTGAAACTAAATTTAAAAGTAATTATTTTAATATTTTAATAAGTATGTACATTGTTTAAAAAAAATAATTACCGGAGACTTCTCTACAATTAATAGTTTTTCTAATTAAAAACCAAAGACAATACAAAATAATGTTTGTTGAAATTTGGTTGCCAGCATGAAAAATCGAAAACAGACGCTACGAAGCTTGTCATATCAGCTGATTGCGTCATTGCTTTGTACTCATATAACGCAAAAACAAAAAACAAGTCGCAGTAGTTATCAGAACCGACATTACTGGTGATAGTTTCGCAAATTGTTGAGTGCACAACATTAAAAATGAAATTCCAATATAAAGAAGAACATTCTTTTGAGAAGAGGAAGACTGAAGGTGAGAAAATTCGCAGGAAGTATCCGGATCGAGTTCCCGTAATTGTTGAGAAAGCTCCGAAGGCTAGACTTGGAGACCTCGACAAGAAGAAATATTTGGTACCATCTGATTTAACTGTTGGACAATTCTACTTCCTGATCAGGAAACGTATTCATCTGCGACCCGAGGACGCGCTGTTCTTTTTCGTTAACAATGTGATCCCTCCTACATCTGCAACAATGGGCTCTCTGTATCAAGAGCATCATGACGAAGATTTCTTTCTCTACATAGCCTTTTCTGATGAAAATGTTTATGGATATTAACTTTAATGATTGAAATATTTTCATTATTTTAATTTTACTATTATAATATGTTAAAATATCTGACCATATGGTGAAACTTAATTTTAAGGCTTAGTATAATGATGATGTACCTATTGTGTTATGTATTGGTAATTTCAATTTATGGGCACCTACACATTGTCTTAAGATAATGCTATCGCTTGAATATTCAGCAAATATTGCAATGATTTTAATTCTTCATTTGGTTTAGGCATATAATTATTCCTGTATGTAAACAATAAAAGAAATACCACATGTGTTTGTCTTTATTTGAATCTGTTTTTTCCTTTGTATTTTTTTATCAATGTAGTTTAACAGAAAGTATCAAGTCCTTCATGTGGCAACTTATTATCTAAGTACCTCAGTAATATCCTGTAAATAATATGAAGGAAGGTCTTTAGAAACTCAGACAAAATTAATAGTACCTTAATTGTTAAATTAAAATGCAATTAGTGTGTTCATTTAAGAACAACTGATACTGTTGTGTACTCTTATTTATTAATTGTAGTATTCCAGAGTAGAATATTTATTAAATAATATAGAAATGAAATTAAGATGTAAACCTTCGTGAAATAGAAAGTTTACAGAGAAGACCACTAATTCTTTTTTGTTAAGTCATGCTGCCCATGAATACTCTATATAGGGAGATGACAAGGTCCTTGAATTTTTAATTGATTAAAAAGATCTGATATTTACTGATAAATAGTTCGACCTTAGGGTTGCGGAGGTCCGATTCCAGATGCTCCATGGAAAAGTTGATATTCAGGTAAAACCGGTTGAACTAGCAGCCAAGTCAAAATAATATTGGGAATATGGCTAAAAATAAGACACTGGTTTGATAATTCTAATTACTATTTTAACTACTAAATATCAAACCCTAATTTTAATATAGAAACCAACACCTTCCTAAGCAAAGTAATGAGCTTATATATTGATAGTCAAGGAAGTTGTTACTTGTCCAATTGGTGAACATTAATTTTGTTTATTTCGACGCCCCCCTGCAACAAGTCGGTAATGTGCTATTATGGACTTTTTGCTGTTATGTTAAAATCGTTATCTTTGAGTCGGAATACATATCGTGATTTTTTTTTATAATTTTCCTACTTATATTTTCGGAGATATTTGCAATAGCCATTTTGTTGTAGGGAAATTGTAAATAAATTAATGACGAGAAAAACATCATTACACATTAATACCTAAGTGTTATTTTTCTCGGTATTCTGTAAGTTGCTATTACTGGGTTATTGTAGTGAATAATTTGCAGTAATTTCCGGTAAACGCACACTCCATATTTATTTCAGTGTATACAGCATTAGATTAGGTAAAAATTAGATGAGGGTTTCAAAGATAACAAGGGAGTTCACAATAACAGACCTCGGAAAATGAGTACTGCTAAAGAGTTAACTATATATTGAACTGTTTCTAAAAGTAGAATCGCTCTACATTCGGAAAACATATAAGCGGGAATATCTTTCAGAGAATTCAAATATTTCAAAAATATATCGCTTTTACTCCGAGTGGTTTGCAAATCAAAATTACAATGAGGTTACATGATGATGATACAAATTACAACTACTCATTTTTAAAACCAAAAAAAGATCAATGCCCTTCGTGTTCTAGAGGAAAATCATAGATGCCATTTAGAAAGAAAAGAGATTATTACAAAAATTAAGAAAGGCGAAATAGATACTGCTGATAAAAGTATTTCTATGGTAGCAATTTTTGATTTACAAAAAGTTTTAAGTACTTAAACTACAATCTGAAGTGGGTATATTTCACTACAAGCTTAAATATCCTGTATATAATTTCACAGCTTTTGACGCTCTTAGAAAAAATGGTTACTGTTATGTATGACACTTCCAAATAGCACAAAGAGGTGGTACATAAATAGGTAGCGCTTTTCTACATTTTTTTAATACTAACTACGAAAATGGCATAACCACATTTTCACTTTATTCTGATGGATGTTATGGGCACAATAAAATAGATATATTTTTGCTTTATATCTTTTCCAAATAACTTAATTTTTTCTGCCAAATTACTAGGCATTTCTATGACCCACAGGTTTTTCGAAACGGGATACAGAGAAATGAGGGAGATTCCATGAATGCATGCATTGAAAGAAACTTAAAGAATAAAGTGGTATATACTTCCGACCAATTATATAACATTATTTTAATCCTTGTACTTAAATAACCAACTTTAACAACTCGAAGAAAATAATAATAGGCGGACGTAATGGAGGTTAAAGCGACACATTTGCAGGAAAATAAACTAGTTTTTAGATGCAATTTTGAAGATGCACATCCCGAACTTGATACTAATCCACAATTTTCTTTAAATATTAGACGACGAGGGCGTAAACGAACACAAGTCACACCTATAGTTCCAGGTAATATTGAGTTGCAACAAGCCTACCACCAGCCCATTCCAATCACCAAAGCCTTACACAGATTTAATGACTTTATGTAAAAGTGGAGCTATCAAACGATTTTATCATTTTTTTTATGATTAGTTATCATTTACTGAAAATGTGGATGCAACAGATAAAAATGCAGAGGATAATTGTTGATTTTTCAAATTTATTTTTCTATTGCTTTTTATTTATAATTTCACACTGATTTCGTTTAATCTTCTTATTCAATACTTTGAAAGTGTTTCGTATATTCCATGTATATAGTTGATAATAGCTATCATTTACATAAATTGTATTTAAATTGATTAAACTCATAATTAATTATTTATTTCAAAGAAAAACCTTGAATAATTACTCTTCAAAGGTCTTTTTGTTTTGAACGGTAATATGAAAAAGTTGTTGTTTAATTTTCTATTTAGTACAGTATTTTATTATTACGGTATTTCTTTCATATAGAAAATTACTAGAATAACTTGGTTACGATATATTACGTTCACTAGCTATTATAAGAATAAACGTTATAAAAGTCGATAGTATGCTGTTACAAATCAACACTCTTCATAAATTTACCACAATAATCTGGTAAGTTACCATTGCAGAACAATGAAACTTTTCTCGATACTGTAAAAAAATATTTTTCATATTGCAGCCGACAGGAAGCATATAATTTATATAAGATGACAAAATGGCATTTCATAAAAAAATAGCTTTCATTTGATGTATCAATGACCGTAATACTCCTAGAGGTTAGAAAGTTATTCAAGAAAAACAGTAAATTATTTTTCCTGTAAAATTTGCTTTTTTTGATTACCGACTTATTGCACGGGGGCGTCGATTTATTCAAAAAAGATTACAGGTGATAAAGTGATATTACATCACACAGGTGTTGCAATGAAGTTATGCAATATTGCTTATGGGGGATGAAATGATTTAATTCTTAGTATACCTAATAATTCAGCATCATTTCAGCTCCACAGCTAGACATAAGCCTCCCCTATGGTTGATCATAGCACCGGCCATTTATACTGCCCACATCCATCCATATTAGTTTTGTTTAAAAATTATTTCAATAAGGTTGAACCGACTATCCTCACAGATATGTATTTTATAACATATAGATACATACTTGTATTAGTTTTGTTTGGGTATTTTTCTCTAAATAATACTAATTTATTTATCTCAAAAAGGTACATTGTTAAAATAACACACTGATAAACAATATACAATACACCTTAGTGAGAACTGGAGTTTGTAGTATGTTCGAAACCTGTGTGACAAATCTCCAGGACTCTCCTTAGTGTTTACATCTGCGTTTGCTCAATGTGAAATAACAAATTGTATCACAAAAAAATAAAAAACAAAAATAAAGTAATACACGTTTAATATTTAGCATGCATGTTTGTGTGTGTGTGTGTGAAATACCTACCTATATAAATTACCTATATATGAATATAAATAATGAATTTTTATTGTTGCTCAGAAAAGCTTATAGTGTTTTTATTCTGAGGTGATATTTAGAAGGGGTGGATGTAAATTATTCTTGGAAAGTTGTTTTAGTAGGTAAAGCAGTTACATTTTGAATGTAATTTTTATATTTTTGTTAAATGGTCATTATTATAGGTTTCTATGAATTTATTCAAGGAGCATGGTCTTTTAAATGTGATAAGTTATTGATCAACAACAATAATATTAAGTTTAATCTATGAAATTTACTATATAAAATGGTCATATTATAGGTTTCTATGAATCTATTCAAGCAGCATAGCCTACTAAATGTGATAAGTTATTGATCAACAATAACATCGTTTAATCTGTGAGTTTTACTATAGGTATAAAATGGTCTTAGTATAGGTTTCTATGAATCTATTCAAGCAGCATGGCCCACTAAATTTGTTAATATAAACAGGTAGGTATTTTAAAAAGTGAAACTGTAATGCTGTTTGTATAATGAACTTCCCTTTGGTAAAATGATTTCCTGTTGTATATATTTATAAAGTCAGTTCAGACATATCTCTAAATATTACCAATATTACCAAACAGCAATTACCAAAGCAGTTAGCTAATGACAAAGAGTAAGGCTAACTAACTTCGCTTCGCGGCATTCCTCGCGACAAATAGCAATAACCGCAGGTAACATAATAATAATAAATTATAAAATAAATTAATATTTCGGACATCTTACACAGAACATCGCCTAGTTCCAAACTTAACAGAGATTGTGTTATGGGTACCAGACAATTTTATTGATATAAATAAATAACAAAGAACATTTGGTCCGACCCGGAAATCGAACCCGAGTCCTCTTGATCTGTAGTCGCATACCCCAACCACCAGACCAACAAGGCAAATAACACCTCGGAACTCAGCTTCTTTTACAGTTTTATAGAAATGACAACAGGTTAATACGGTTATAAAAACTTTTCCCCCACATGTAAAAATCATTAGTTTTTAAAATAAAATAACAATATTTTTTAATTATTTCAGTAAAATAGATTTTACAAATAGAATTATTAACCTTTAATCATATTATTATTAAATTCCTATTTCATTAGGTATAGCTATAGCTTAGGTACATTTCGGCTTACCATACCTAACCAGAAACTTCAGATACTAGTAGTCACGTGAAAAAAATTGTTTGTATGTAGGTACCTTTTTGGCGTGCGTTACCCCAGCAAAAAAGCAAAAAAAATTGGGCCTTAGAGAGATGAGAGTATAACAGAAAATTAGTGTGTTCTGAGGTGTAATTTGTTACAAATAGCAAAATTTGTGCATGTAGTAGTTTAAAAGTTATTCGACAAAAACACTTTTTGCTGGAGTAACGTTTCAAACGTTACCCCAGCAAAAAAAAAATTTTTTAAGCGTTTCAGACCCAAACGAAATATATGAATACATAGCTTTTGTTCCGTATTATATGTTAGCAAACAGCAAAATTTGTGTGAGCTGTGGTTCATAAGTTATTGACAATTTTGCTGGGGCAATATTTCGGTCTTGTCTAGAACTTGAAAATGGCTGAACGCAGAAGTTTTAAAAAAAATACCATCGATAGACCTTCTTTTGCTTAAATTTGTTTAATTATTGGTTTTCAAATTGTTTGATGAACACCGATGTAATAAAATGGTTTTAAAAATCAGAAAAAACTGTTTTGCTAGGAAACTAGTATATTTACAATCAAATAAAAAGCTGTAACATATAGCCATGGTTTACATTTATAATGACTGTAAATTTGGAATTAGTAACTTTAAGCAATATGAAGATATAAGTAATTATTATTAATTTTAAATGGTATATTTAAGTCATCGAATACGCAGTTCCTATAAAAGAAGGAAAAGTGGCAAACTCTAACAAATTTAAGTATATCATTAACAAACAAGCCTGTAAATTTCAGCTATCAATCACGAATATTATAAAAGTTATATGTAAAACAAGAATGTAACAACATTCTCTTATAACCTGACCAAATTAAAAGGTTACGTAAAAGCGACCGCGCCATACATTCGGCTGACATCTGAAATGAATGGTTTAATAGAATATTTTGTTGGTACAGTTACGAACAAAAAAAGTTAGGTCCGGGTGACAAAAATATTGAATTGAGTATGATTAATTCTTTTTATGTAAAATCAGTCTTATACGCTCACATAGGTACATAAATGTTTAGAAAAATCACAGATAGTTGAGTAATTTTAACATGTTTAGATACTAACTTAGATATTTTTTTGTTTTTATCCACAATGAATTAAATAAATATTTACAATGTTTAGTAACATTTTCTTGTAAAATGTTCCTTGTCCTTTCCTTGTAAAATGTGTTCAGTATTTTACACGCATTATTCTTTTTAAAATTACATTTGTTGCCTTCCTGTTGCTTCCATGGTGTCGCGGTGAATGTAACTTATATTTTTCTCATAACAAGAACAAAAAAAGGAAAAAATATAGCATACTACATGAAATTTTTATATTGTTTTATAAAACACTATTCCCAACTGAGTTATAATATTTTGGTTTTGCATTAATTTGAATTCGAATGAAGCATTAAATTGAATGAAACAAAAAATTTAAGGTTTTAAAATTAGTTTAAATATTTAAATTACAATCTGATAAAAATATTCTGTGGACTGTACAAAATACCAGATACTAAGCCGTTCATTTACGAAGATATTTAAATGTATGGCGCGGTCGCTTTTACGTAACCTTTTAATTTTGCTCGGGTTATAGGAGAATGTTGTTACATTCTTGTTTTACATATAACTTTAATAATATTCGTAATTGATAGCTGAAATTTACAGGCTTGTTTGTTGATGATATACTTAAATTTGTTAGAGTTTGCCATGTTTCCTTGTTTAATAGGAACTGCGTATTCGATGACTTAAATATACCATTTAAAATTAATAATATTTACTTATATCTTCATATTGCTTAAAGTTACTAATTCCAAATTTACAGTCATTATAAATGTAAACAATGGCTATATGTTACAGCTTTTTATTTGATTGTAAGTGTACTGGTTTCCTAACAAAACTGTTTTTTCTGAATTTTAAAACCATTTTATTACATCGGTGTTCATCAAACAATTTGAAAACCAATGATTAAACAAATTTAAGCAAAAGAAGGTCTATCGATGGTATTTTTTTCAAACTTCTGCGTTCAGCCATTTTCAAGTTCTAGACAAAACCGAAATATTGCCCCAGCAAAATTGTCAATAACTTATGAACCACAGCTCACACAAATTTTGCTGTTTGCTAACATTTAATACGGAACAAAAGCTATGTATTCATATATTTCGTTTGGGTCTGAAACGCTTAAAAAAAAAAATTTTTGCTGGGGTAACGTTTGAAACGTTACTCCAGCAAAAAGTGTTTTTGTCGAATTACTTTTAAACTACTACATGCACAAATTTTGCTATTTGTAACAAATTACACCTCAGAACACACTAATTTTCTGTTATACTCTCATCTCTCTAAGGCCCATTTTTTTTTGCTTTTTTGCTGGGGTAACGCACGCACCTTTTTGAATTTATTTATTTATGCTACATTTTAAAACCAACAATACAAAAACAAGTATATTCTACAGGGGTATCTAGGGATGCAAGGTTTTAAAAATATCAATATTTATCGAATCATGTTGATATTGATATATCGGTATTTAGTAGGCCGATTTGTCGTATTTTATCTAAAATATATCGTCTGTCTCTCTCTCTGCGTCCTAATCGTTTATAGTTTTTGTGTGTGATTAGACAAATCCATTTTGGTCTATTTATTATAATGCGCACGTGAACTCATATTTAATTAGCGTGTACCGATACCACTGAAACAAAGCAGTTGTAGCAAAAGCTTAGGCTTACACATAAGGTAGTAGATCCACGCTGATTTCAGCACGAATGGGCCGGCTCGACCCGGCCAGTACTACCCTCACACAGAAGACCATCCTAATAATGACAGCATTCTTGCTGTCGTATTTCGTTGGTGAGTGTGAGACCGGAGGCCCAATCATTCTGCATCATTCTCCCACCCTTCGAAGGCCGGGAGAATGATGCAGAATAATCTAACCAGGCTGCCATGGTAAGGGTCACCATGCTACATTGCCTACCCTCACAATAAGCATGGTGACCCCTACTCCTGGATTCTACTCATGCTTTCCATCAGACAGAGTAGTCACTTTGGCAGGCTCAAACATAAAATATATATATATATATATATATATATATAAACAATTACGACGAATAGTCGGGCGCACCGTCATGGATGGCACTCTCTATAGCTTATATCACTTTTTAATATTAGTTTTAAGAAGTTTGTTTTATTAATAAGATCAAAAATTTAGGATAAGTTTTTTTTCTTTATGAAAAGTAGCTCTATATGTATATATACAAAAAAAAACGATATATTGAGTTTTTCGATATTTTCGATATCGTCGACATCGATATTTTTAAGCGTCGATATATCGTTGCAAGCCTAGGGTTATCACAGTGACGTATATTTCCAAAAATGATTCAGCATAATACCAATTGTCTAAATAATTACTATTCGTTAGTTTGTGTTTCAAGTTATTAATTTGTAATGAATAAAATAATAATTTATATTCCTTAAGCGAATTTTTATTGACCGGGTTGAAGGTAGCAGGCATTGCAGGTCAATACAAGTGTACAGTCAGCGTCATAATGATATTGGCGTTCAAAGTGGTCAAAATGATGTGAAAAACACTATTTCAATTTGATGTTGGCTCGCAAGGTGCTCAAATTGTTGTACGCATTCAAAGTGGTCAAAAGATCTTAGCAATCAGTTGTCAATAATATGTTAGCTAACAGAGTGTTCATATTGATGTTATCAAATAGGTTGTTCATTGGTTTCTAAGCATGCAAAGTAGTCAAAAATATCTTAGCAATAAACAGAAACCAACGTTATCGCCCACAGATAGAGTATACTTTGCAGATTCATTATTACTTTTAAATGTTTGTCCTTTTTTGTCTTCTATACCTTTCTCATTCATTTCTTGCATGACGTAATTGACATGTCTTTTGTTTCGAATGTTATTAAAAAACATAGTCCAATATTCTATTGAATCATAGGTAATCCACAATATTATACTGAGAAAAGGAGTATGGATGTAGGTATATAAATGAGATAAAACCAATTGAAATTTCTTTGATAAAAAGTAGAATTAATGATACGATTATTTATTTTCGGGTAAAAATTCTCATTTGATTCGTCTTCTTGACGAGTACTTTGACACTCTAAGATGGTAACCAGGGTCTGATGATGGAGCTGGAAGGTGGCCATAGGAACTCCGTAATTAGACGCAACCCCATCGAAATTGGGTTCATTTTATTCGTCTTTACGAGTACTTTGATACTATATGGTAACCAGGGTCTGATGATGGAGCATGAAGGTGGCCATAGGAACTCCGTAATTAGACGCAACCTCATCGAAATTGGGCTCATTTTATTCGTCTTTACGAGTACGTTGATACTATATGGTAACCAGGGTCTGATGATGGAGCCGGAAGGTGGCCATAGGAACTTCAGCAAATGAGTCGATGTGGTTGCGTTTTTGGTTTTTTGTATAAGTTACATATTCATCAACTGTTCGGCTTTGTAGAACGTATTTTAATGTCCTACAATGTACGCAATGTATCTTGTCATATCGTAAAGCTCGTAGGATTCATTCAAGCTACACGCCGGGTACAGAAAGTACCTATTATAATCGAACGGTCAAATAATATTAAATTTTTACGCAGTTCATTATAAAGTCGCTCGTATTGTCTGTCCGCTCTGATCATTTAAATTACGCAAGGTATTTAAACGCGGTTTTCATCATAATTAAAGTTATCTTTTAGGGCCACCGCAGACTAGCTACTTTTAGCATCGGCGATCGGCGATTTGGCGACTGCATCGATGCTGCATCGCGTTTTAGCGACTTCCTGCGTTCGATCGCGGTATCGGAAACGCGCGTTTTAGCGACTGCTCAGATGCCAAATCGATGCTACCGGCATCCGAATGTGTGCAGAGAGTAGCGTTCAGCTGCTGTGACGCGCTTCTAAAAAGCGACTCAATCTCCGCGTTTGGCGTTTTTAAGTGTGCGGTGTAGAGCGTTCGGTCGCCGTATTTAGCTTCTAAAGAGCGACTAGTTGCCGATCGCCGATGCTAAAAGTAGCTAGTCTGCGGTGGCCCTTAGGGAAGATTTATTAATGTGATTATATTAGTGTACTAGATGCGCCCCGCGGTGTTACCCGCGTATCATTATGGTTGCTATGCAAATGTGTTATGCCTAGCAACCTGTGAAGTTTTGACAGGAAATAAACAGTGATACATTTTGACATCTACAATTTAATGTATTTTTAAAATCACCCAGCTTTCGCCCGCTTATCTCGATTATTGCAGTAAAATGTAGCCTATGTGTTATTCTGATATAAGCTATATTACTGTAAAGTTTCATCCAAATCCGTTCAGTAGTTTTTGCGTGAAAGAGCAACAAACATACACACATACATACATACATAGTCACAAACCTTCACGTTTATAATATTATTAGGATTATATAGTAGGATTATTTTAGTGGAACTCATATAAAGTCAATGTTTCTTAAAAACATAATATTTTTTATATTATAGCCAATACTGACAAAATTTTACGAGTAACATAAACTAAAAATAACCTACAGTAATAATTTAGTTTTTTTTTTTAATAATTTTTTTAATAATTTATTTGTTAATTTATTATACCAACACATATTTTGAATATGTGACTCATTTCTGCATTCTAATTCCAACAATAAGCTTCTCAAGTAAATGGCTTATTCACTTGCCTTACAAATATTATAGTCATAAATTCAGCTTCTGTGCTAGATTATGCTAATGTTGGTTGTTTTTTACACTTAAAAGATATGACACTACCACACTTCTTAAATATGTATCCAGTACAAGACTTACGGTCCACACAATATCATATTGTGTGGACCGTAAGTCTTGTACTGGATATTTTCATATTCATGCCCATTCAGCATTGACATAACCCTTAAACGAAAAAACCAAAATGCTTGATTTATTTTAAGTATATTAAAATATGTATTAAATGTTTCCAATGTGTTTCATTGTAATTATTATTAAACTGGTTCTAGTAACAAACATCATAAAATATATCTGGGCGGATTAACATAGATAAATAAACTAAAGTTCCTATTAATTGCTGGTAAGGATACTGAGTACAATGAGTGTCTCTCTTCTCTAGCCTCAAATTTACTTCCATTGGTGTACTGACTGGGTTACAATTTTTCATGATAATCCTATCTAATAAATGATCTACAAATTGTTCCTGATCTACAAAAATCTCATTATTGTTTCATCTGACTCTCATTCCTAAGCATTGTCTAATATTTCCCAAGGCTTTTAATTTAAATTTAGATTTTAACTTAGTCTTAAGGTATTCAGTTTACAATTACAAAAAATAAATAAAATTGACCACTTACAAGGCTATATATCATCCTGACATTATCAATATGTTTAACAAATAAACAGGTTCATTGATTGACTTCCTATACCCCAAGGTTTGTAAAAAATCATCCACACGCCCTATCCCCATGGTGGGATGCCCTAAATGATTGAAAGAATCATTTAGGGCATCCCCCCATGCCCTAAATGATTCTTTCAATCCGTAGATTGCCTTTGAGGGGTCCGAAGTTTATGACTCGGAACCCTTATGGATTCGTCATGTCCATCCGTCCGTCCTCGACTTTCCGTCCAAAGGATAGGTGCTAGAAAGATAAAACTTTGCATGAATATGTGTTGTAATTATGTCGACAAAGTGCTACAATAAAATTATGAAAAATATTTTTACTTGGAGTACCTCCCTTACACGTAAAGTGGGGATGATTTTTTTTCTCGCGACTACCCCATCTAGTGGGGTATTATTAGATAGGTGTTTTGAAAACAATAATGGATTTTTAAGAGGATTTTTTGATTTAGGTGTCCGTTTACGAGAAACTCCACTTTAAAGGGCACTTTTTTGTAAAAAATCTTGATAAATTCGTGATGGTGGTCTATATAATGAACTTTAAAGGAAAACTATAGCAGATTAGATAACTTTATTAGTTCAGGAGTTATAGAGGCTTAAGTTGTAAAAGTCGCTTCCTTGGTAAACGTCATAAATTAACACATTACTACGTAAAAATAGCAGTTATCTATTGGATACGATTTTAAAACCACGTATCATTATGGGTGACTGAGGAACCCTTTTATGTGCGTTGGGGATTTTTTCATTTAACATATTTATTTAATCAAAATATCTACCATTATTATATATACATTGCTGCCATCTAATAGGAATGTAATTTATGTCTTTGCGATAGAACTCAAGTGATCTAGATGCTACAAACTGTGTGAAAGCATTTTGTACTGCCTCCTGGGAAGAAAACTTTTTATCACGTAGAAAATTGTCTAAATTACGAAAAAAATGGTAGTCCGTTGAAGCAAGGTCTGGCGAATACGGAGGGTGACGAATGTTTTCTAATTGCAATTCCTCTAGAGTTGAAATGGTTTCTGTCTGACACGTCTTGGCCGATTTTTAGGGTTCCGTTATCAAATGGCAAAAAACGGAACCCTTATAGATTCATCATGTCTGTCTGTCTGTCTGTCCGTCCGTATGTCAGAGCCTTTTTTTAAATTTAATACATTCTTTTTATGACATTCCAAATTGTATAGTAAACTCATATACACATCTTCAAATGCCCATTCAAAAAAGCTGTGGTTACATCAAGGTGAGTTATGTCTAGATTATATTTAACACTCAATACAAGCAATAGTCTTATTGTAGTGACGGTCTACTGGTGAGAATGTTTCTGTATAGTCTGTGCCTGGTCTTTGTGTAAAACCCTTGGCGACTAACTGACCATAATATCGCACATTATAACAACTGTCCACTTTTTTCTTGAACACCCACTTACACTTAACCTCTGTTGTTTGTTTTGGCTTGTCCACTACTTTCCAAGATTCGTTTTCTTCAAATGATTTTAATGATTCCTCCTGTAAAGCTTTACACCATTCTCTTGATTCTAACCCATTTAAAGCCTCTTTATATGTTATATTGGCTGGTCTACACATGGATTTGTACCGATTTCAACACACACATTACTATAAATAAACCTCTTTCTTCCTCTAACATCTTTAGCGGGCTTAGTACTCTGTATTTTTTAAACTCGCTTATTGATACACTGCCTAATGTTTCTCCTGAAAGACTAATGTCTGTGTTTGGTTCTTCCTCTGTACTGTCCTCATTGTTACTTTTCTTAGTTGATGGTTCAGAGTCCGAATTATCAGAAGATGACTTAGGTTCTATGCTAATCACTATAATCAGAAGATGAGTTAATGTTATCAATTATTACAGCTTGCATAATATTATCCCGTAACGATTCCCAAATCGCATTTACGTTAGGATATACGTTATAGGATAGGATTTACGTTAGACTTTTTAAGGTATACAATAATGTAGTACATCTTTTTGATCTATCTCGTAGGGTACAGCCAGCGTTTACAATGTAAACGTGAAAAATGGGTTTATTTACGACATCACATTAGAAACCTCTAAAATTGTCAATGTTTCTCCACTATAATATTATGCACGAATTATACATAAAAACCTTCCTCTTGAATCACTCTATATATTAAAGAAAACGGAATTAAAATCCGTTGCATAGTTTCAAAGCTCTAAGTATTTATAGGTA
Source organism: Phragmatobia fuliginosa (assembly GCA_932526445.1). NCBI lineage: Eukaryota > Metazoa > Arthropoda > Insecta > Lepidoptera > Erebidae > Phragmatobia > Phragmatobia fuliginosa. The sequence goes on from OW052071.1 coordinate 11,256,009, forward strand.
CTGACAGAGAGTGGAAGCGACTTTGTTTTATACTATGTAGTGAAACTGCAAAGTATACTCTATCTGTGGGTGATAAGGTTGGTTTCTCTTTAATGCTAAGATATTTTTGACTAGTTTGCACGCTTAGATACCAATGAACAACCTATTTGTTAACATCAATATGAACACTCTGTTAGCTAACATATTATTGACAACTGATTGCTAAGATCTTTTGACCACTTTGAATGCGTACAACAATTTGAGCACCTTGCGAGCCAACATCAAATTGAATTAGTGTTTTTCACATCATTTTGACCACTTTGAACGCCAATATCATTATGACGCTGACTGTACCTTCGCGCACCGCCTTAAAATAACATTAATATATATAAATGGATCCTAGATCATTAATAATTCGATTCATATACTTATAATCTCCGCAAGTATGACCATGTGACCTTTTTAAGCTCGCATATAAAATGGTTACCTATTCGTCTTCGATGCAATCAACGAGCGCTGACCACCTTCTTTTCGTTCCTCAACTCCCTATTCACACCCTCTTACCTAGACCCCTATTTGCGTTTCTTGTGCTCCAATTACAACAGAAATCTTCGCTCAACTAATAATTCGCTTCTAATATGTCCCTCCTACAGTTATTCCGATACATCTACAAAGTTTGAACGAAATCAGGCCGTTTAAAGTGGGTCAAAATCGCACCCAAAGGAGTTGGTTACAAACAAACAAACATACAAGTGAAGCTAATAAAAAGCGTGTAAAAACCATTTAATATTTTACAATTCTATTCTTGAAATAATACCAAATTTCATATACCTCAGCTTCCTAATTACCACAAATATTTATAGGTGTCTGGGGGGATGATTGGCCCTTCGGATTGGTCTGGCCGCATACAAAGGGTCTTAAAATAGTACCTACCTTACCTTAGATAATATGTATAAAATTAAGGTTTGCTACTATAACGTAGTTTACTTAATTTTTTCACAACTTTCAAGACGTCTGGCAGAAGTAATGGCCCACGGAAAGTGTCTGGCAGTAATGAATTTTAATTTTAAATAATATTCTTGATAAAATATGTAAATACTAGCTTTGTACCTTTAACGTACCTAGGTAAGTAAAGTTTTTAACCATCTGTACTTCGCGCTACCTCAGAAACGGCCCCGCTTTCAAGCTAATGGGTACACATACATCTTAATAAGTCATTGTACTAATAATCCTGAAAATTTCAGTTTTGCACTAATGACGTAGGTCTGGCGGCTCTGGGCTCTTGCTCTATTATAGACATTTTCTATAGTGCACAATATGTGTATGTATGTAATGTCTCTGTGTGTATTTAAGTATGTATTTTTGTATGTGTCTAAACTTATATATGTATGTGTTGATTTATGCTATATAAGTTTAGCTTTAGTTTTACATCAATCGCATATTGCTCTGTACAACTCTAACCTAGATGCACCTACCATACTATATTTCTACACCGCCCAAAGGTTCGCTGGTAGAGAACGCCTTGGGCATTAAGTCCGCCGATGTACAAAAGTGCATGAAGTTTTAAATAAATAAACAAATATGTTTAGATAGACTGTCGGAGCTACACAAGCGTTTTCTGCCTTGCATCTGCCTCTGTTGTGTGGCAGCAGTGTTGTCACCGTCACCATCAATGCTTCATGTACCTACAAAGCACATCACCCCACGTAGCCAAGTTGCGAGCGATTTGCGTCAAATCTCTTTACCAATACCCATTTATTATTGGCCATACCATACCCATTAATATTTTTTTTTTATTCCTATATCTTAAGTCCTAAATCGATCAGTGGTGTGCAATGGGAGAGGCTTTTGCCCAGCAGTGGACTGCGATGGGCTGATGATGATGATATATTTGTAAGTTTTGTATTGTTATTTACCTTTGTAGCATGCCGACTTGGCTAGGAGATCAGTATAGATTGCACACACACATCAAGCATTCAATGTTTAGACGTTTTGTAGCGTCTTTCCATCTAATCATAAAAAAATCTAAGATATGAATGTCACAGAAGCTTAAAACATTTTACATCTCTCATGTTCGGTAAGTAGGTTCTTATTACCTCCAAATGGAGCTTGTAGAAAAGCACTAGGTCGGTAAGTAATTAAAAAAAAACTTCTTTCTTTCGAAGTTCGAGTACATCTAACCATCATACTGGCAATAGAACATCATGCATTCAGCCCAATGACCAAAGAGGTCGCTTTGCTAGTCAGCCTTGTCTCCGTGTGAGTATAATAGTCATCAATTTTAAATATCGAATGGCGAAGTTCAATTTCGTTATTGAAAAAATAAATTCTTTACTTATTTTTAATGAAAAAATTCGGGAATAGAAAACTTTTACTTTAAATATTGTTAAGTTTTACCTCACAATCGAGATGTAAAGCAGAATAGTTAGCTCGGGCGTAAGCACCAATTGCACCCTCGAACTATAGGCGGGCGCCTAAATATCTCGGGCTGCGATTGATGCCTTACAGCCCTGCTACTAATCTACTATTGTTGCTAACACATTGTATTAATGTTACGCCCAGATAGAGTTACTTCAACAATAAGACTCTTAAAGATAGAATTTTAAAAGGTAAAAACATACGTTACATGAATTTATTTACTAGCAGGCAATAATTGAATATTTATTATTGTATTACATGATCATTAGACGAAATTGTCAGCTTTACTCATTTTAAATTTTAAGACAAAAACGATAGTGTGGTTATTCTAGCACGGTACATTATCCTATATTGTTTATAGTCGACGATGCGCCTAATTGCTCTGTACGAGCTCTGTTATAGGTTTGTGGTATTATGTAGTTATACTTTATGCCCTGTCAGCTTCATTTGGCTACCGGGAACCGCTAGCTGATGATAATATCATAGAACCGTAACAAACCAACTGATCGTCGAATGTGATCGCGTACTGAACTTCTAATAAAGGAAAATGTTAGAATTATAACTATACCATACGAGAAACGTATCACTTGGCTCGTACCTACATATTAACTCTATAAAATATACAGATTCTCTAGGTTAAAAACTTTTAAATCACTATGTATTTGCTACTTATCTTTTAGTATCATAATATAATAACTAGACGCAGGGTATCACGCTTGACTTTAGCTATAACATAGCAGAGTACCTGAATCATCGACTACAGAGTGTAAAAAATATCGCCCAGCGCATTTTAAACTGGTCACTTAATATTTCTAAACAATGAGATATATAAATATATATAATATACTGTGTTAATTCAATTTAAACGGAACCTTTAATAAAAAGTCATCTTTTCTATTATCTACCTTTTTACTACTTCATGTGTGAGCTATAAAACTTAAGCACCTTTTGAAAGACATGTATGTATATTTCTGTAAGTAAATATAACTAATGAGCGACGACTTACTAGTCACCGATAAACAAAAAATAATAATATGTTTTTGTGATTTAGGTTAAGAAAATACAAATGGTAATGTAAGTTTTGAAAAAAAAATATATTTTAGTTCAATGTAGGGTGATATCTCAATATATTATTGATGTTTAGTAATACACATTTTTTATGGTTATTCTCGGTTTGAATAACTCAAAATAGAGTTACTTCACAATATTTGTTACCATATGATTGTCCCTGCTTCATTATCAACCGACAAGTGATAGTTTACAAACCTCAGTGTCAAATCATACAAACATAAAAACACCTGAAGGGTTCACAAAAATTCAAGGTTTGTTACCCGTGATAGTGTAAACAGTTCCTGATTGGCCGGTTAGTGTGGTCAATTATTTTATTTCTAGTCAGGGAGAAACAGCAATGAAATATAGAAAATGTGCAGTTAATTTTGATGTTGGTTTAATTATTTATTGTTCAATGTCAAGTGTAGTAACAAAAAAACCTTTTGGCTGGCTATTAAATTTATTGATACCTCATTAATTAATTAATTAATTAGTTAGTTTCACATAAACATAGATAGGCTGTCAGAAGCTTTTGACGTCTTTTTAGTTGGGTAATAAATGATTACGTGAAACATTGTCCCATTGCAATTGTCGTTTTTCCACTGCCAGGGTAAGGCTTTCTTAAACGCGCTAGCTGACTAGTGGAACTTAAATTACATCACATTTTGTGTTACAATCTGGTTAATTAACACTTATACTTCTTATTTATTTGTGTTATATTGTAATATTATATGTGGAAATTAAATGAAAAAAATCTTTACCAAAAATCTACTAAATGCTAACTTCCAATTTAGCTAATTCTCTTAATAATAATTTACTAATCACGAATTTAGTTAGTGGTGAGATCTTTAATCACTAATGTTTAATAACTTCAATTTATAGAGTGCATTCTATTCCTAGTACACAGTTATGGAACACAGGAACGAAATGATGAAAAACTTTTATTTTAGTCATAGATCTGAAACTAACATTTATGATTGGAAAGCAGGCTAAAAATTCTACCAAGTATTCGAAAGAATATCTTACACTACACGTACATATAGAATCAGCCACAAATATTTTTAATTGCGTAGGTATCACTTAGACTTTATATTTTATTTAGAGACCCATAACTTAACCATCCATAAAAAATAAAAAAAGGATAAATAAATACTCACAGAAAGTGATATATATATATAATGTTAAGCACGTATTTAATTTTTGTAATATAGGTAATCTAATTAAACTACATGAGACAATTTATTAAGTTTGATTCAGTTTCTAACTCTTAAGTCATATTGAAACTACGAATAAGTGTTAAATTGAGTACATTTGTTATTTAATTATGAACACAATATACATATTATGTCGCCAGACAAAATAGACAAAGAACAAATAGTATTTTGTGCCGAGTACGACTTTAGAAATGTTTACGTTATTAAATGTCATGTATACACAAACAAAACAATACTATGGCTTACAGAAGTTGCAATAAAATAAACTTACAATGTATACTTATCCACATACAATGACCGTGCCAAAATAACATAAAAATCAGTATCCTAAAATGTAAACTACCAATTAAGATTAGAAAATGGAACTATATAGAAGGAGTTTTATCTTACACGCTAAACTAATTTAAAACCTCATATAATTATGTGATCTTCTAGAAGGTCGTCCACGTCGCATACCACGCCCACGTGGTCCACTCTCGCTGTCTGCAAACATATACCAATGTTTAACCAACTGATACAACAAAAACATCAGTAGTTGTATATTTATAATGTCACCATGATAAAGCGTTTTGTTAATTATTTACAACAATGTATATATTTTAAGGTATATTTCGAAATGAGTAGTAAAATGAAAACATTAAACTAATTCGGTACCGATTGTATTTACAAATGTTTTATGAGACGCGTCAAGTCTACTTCTACTTAAGGTTCTGGAAAAATAAAATTTATTTCTAAATTGTGTACACTGTAAATGGCATTACAGGCGGCAAAGATACTGTATAACATATTAAAGTATCAAACCTGTTAAGTTACGATAATACAATCATAAGTATATTTCTCTAGTTAAATAGCATTTTAACATTCAATTTCCGTTTCACTCAATAGTTTAAAATAGTGTATGCAAACTGTATAGTCAGCGATATTTTATCCGAATATAAAATAAATGTGATTATACCTTCAGCATTCGTGACGCCCTCGAAGACTCGAGTTAATTTTACTAAATTACATTAGTTTAAGAATTTGGTTTACATTTACCAGCGGCACGCATCCAGCGCTGATTCTGTGAATGTGGTGAATGAGGTGAATGTGAGTGTGGAGGTGGATGGGCGCGACGAGCCACACCTGTAGGAGCAGCACTAGCTTCCGCTTCACGTCCTTCTTCAGCTATCTGCTAAGAGTTAATGTCAATGACAATTGTTAGTTTTAATATGAAGAATGACAGTCTTTTTTGATCATCACCAACAGCCTTTTAACAATCCACTGCTAGAACACAGACTTTTCCTCAAAAAGGATGTTTTGGCCTACTATACTACCATGTCCAAACGGGTTGGCATAAGAGTTTGTTTCAAGCTTTCCCTTTTTTGCAGTGTTGTTGTTCTAGGATTTGCTTAGTAGTTCTTGTCTCTCTCTCTCTCTCTCTCTCTTAGTCGCCTTATGTGATGAATACGGGTGGTAAGAATCCACATTTAAACCGTCACCACACGGACAACACGGTTTTTTGAAACATGCTATGTAGAAATATATATTATATATTTTATTATCATCTATTTCTGTTCTCACTACTCCATTTAGTACCGCATTTAGCATGAATCATCAACAACCCATAATGTCCTACTTCTGTGCTCAGGTCTCCTCCGGAGAGGGTTTGGACCATACGTCCCAACCTGGCCGAGTGCGGGTTGGGGACTGCATTTAATTAGACAAATTACTATTAGAAATTCGTTATATGAAATTATATCATAATAATATCAGTATTTTTTAGACTAATTTCCGCGACGTTACAAGCGATTTAAAAAAAAACCATTTCGATCAGAAAAATAAATTTGAATACACTTTAGTCAAGCTAAATACAAGTATGATAAGAAAGGTGTCGTAACTATTTTAAAAACAGGTTAATTGTTTTATACGCGATGGTGTATACGTACCACACTAAAACACTGATAAAATAAGAAAATACATTATTGCAGTTGCTGCTTTAAAACTAGAGCATGTAATGTGATGCTGATTTTTACTGATAATGGATTGTTTTTAAAGGTTCCGAAGTTAATGACTCGGAACCCTTATAGATTCGTCATGTCCGTCCGTCCTCGACTTACCGTCCAAACCGTAAGTGCTAGAAAGATGAAACTTTACATGAATATGTCTTTTAATTACGCCGACAAAGTGCTACAATAAAATTATGAAAAATATTTTTATTTGGGGGAGGGGAGGTATCCCCTACACGTAAAGTGATGATGTGTTATTTTTCTCGCGGCTACCCCATAATGTTAGGTATAATTAGATAGGTCTTTTAAAAATATTAAAGGGTTTCTAAGACGATTTGATGATGATTTAAGTATCCGTTTGCCAGAAAATCCAATTTAAAGGACACTTTTCTGTAAAAACTGGGCGCTCACAAAAACAATCTGGAAAAATTCGTGATGGTGGTTTATATAATCAACTTTAAAGGAAAACTCTAACGGATTAGATGACTTTTTTACTTCAGGAGTTATAGAGGCTTAACTTGTAAAATGCATTTCCTTGGAAAACGTCATACAATTTTTTTTATTAACAAGTTTTTGTTAGTTTTAGTTGTACATTTGTTGGAAACCAAAATTGTGTTGTTTATCGAACACAACACGAATACTATCTTTTTTAAATCTTTCTAATTCGAAATGCATGAATAAATGTGTTGAAGTCTATTGCTAATTCTATTGTGACCTGAGATGTATCCGCCAATAATTCAAAACGATAAGGATACTAATAATTCTAAACATATTTTTACGCAATAGATAGCACAAGAGATTCTGAAAGGCTTACGTTTAAATTTTAACTCACTCTTTTTTGCTATTGCTAAGTAGGTAGATCGGGTCTCTACCTGACGACTTCAAAAAAAGGTTTGTTTAAACTAGTATTGTTATTGCATCCTAACACAGCTGGTGATGCAACTTTTCGACCGTGGTTACACGACCGCAAAAACGGTTTCTTTTTTATTGCTCAGGGCTGACATTTTTTGTGCGATTTTTTCTGGAATAACAGCAATGGGTATGCAATATGCACGTTACATGAGGATCGAATAAACGGCATGGCAGCAGTGACTTTCAAACACGTGAAGCATTTGTTTACTCCAACTTATTTATAATCAACCAATTCTTGAAATTTTGAAAGTTAATTTTAACCTTCTACTAATGTCATGTCATCCAAAATGAAACCATGTGTGGGTTTAAGATCTAATAGAAAAGTTAATATGGTACTCTGCAAAACAAATAATTAAGGCTGAAACTACGCCTTTCCATATAAATACCTACACATCTAAATTTGTCTACTAGTCGGCTATAGTGCTTATAGTCAAGTTAGCCTAGGTGATTAGAAACAATCACCGACATGGGTGACCGTTGTGGCAAAATATGTTATGAGCGTTTCCATGATGGTCACTTTAAGCAATCGGTCCCAGTTGCTATCATAAGATAGCATTAGAAGTTCAGTTGGAGGCCTCCGGCGGCCTAAAAAACACCCAAAGGTAAGACTTACGTACGTGTTTTGCCAATCCACACTCAGCCAGCGTGGGGACGAATGGGCTTGACCCTCTCCTGAGAGGTGTTCCGAGCCTAGCAGTTGGACATTATGGGTTTTTGATGATTCGACTATAGCCAAATAGAATTACAATTTCCAGATAAGCACATCAAAACCCAATCTAAACAACTAAAATTGAAGTATCTATTTATGATTTGAAATTTCAAAAGCTTTTCAGTAATTGTATATGAAAGTTTATACGGTATTTAAATCAATGGAACGATTTTTAAAATTACATATGACTGTCTGTTTGTTTCCGCTAATTTCTGGAATGGCGTGACTATATGACTAGCCTTTAAGCTGTGACATAGCGGCCGTAATACAACGGTGAATGGCGTCACTAGAACCTTGTCTATGTAATGTGTGGAAAGGATTACGGCCGTATTAACATACCGTCAGTCATTTTTTTTAAACAAACGTCAAACGAAAACTATCCAGGAGAAAACATGGACGACCTTATTTAGTTTTGGTAATTTACTTGGAGGATGAACTATCATCAGAAAAGAAAAGTAGTCGTACGGCGGAAGGCAATTTATTCAAATCACGTGGTACAGAAGGTACATTTGAGAATTTAGTACGTCGGCGTTTACTTAGCAATGAAGAGATGCTCCAAGAGTTGGAACTCATTTTGTAGGTCGTTCCGGTTAAAACAAACACAACTACGTATTTAAAATCATCATATCGTTAACTTGGCAACAGAGATGGTCCAAAAAAAAACCCAGAATCGATTGGGACTAAATAGGTATCAGTAGGTTCAATAAAATGCACAATTTACTCCACCCTAAGTGCAATGCCAAAATCAATGGGGTATATGAGCTATAGGCTGACAAAATTTGTATGAAAAAATCATGGTTTTTGGTCCATAATTTTGGACCATCTCCTTTAAAGCATGTACTTGTCTTAGATTTCACACCTCTAGATCAAAGTATCTTTGCACATAACAATATACTTACTTCCTATTATGTATAAATTCTGCAAATAATTAAAACTCAATAATATTTAAAATAAAATGAGCCAAGAACGTTTATCGATAAAACCTAATAAAATTAAAATCTTCTGGGCAGCACTAAAACGGCTATGTTTAACGCGCAGATGACATCACAGTGGCAAGCATTTTTTGTTGACGTTTTATTTCCATAGGTTTCCTACTTCAGTGGTTACCGCTCTCTAGGAAACCGCGCCATTTCGTTTACATAGACAACGTGCTCGAGACGTCATTCACGGTTATATTTCGCCCTCTAATTGGACGGCACCACTATTCTAGGAAAACAAAGCTTTATACTAGCTTGCGTAATACCGTGGGTCTCAGCTAGTAATAGTAATGATATTTGAGGTTAATAATGCTTGGGATTTGTTCATGGTTACAAAACCGGTGTCACTTCGTTGTTCGCTTGTTAATTTGGTTCAGCAAAGCAAGTGTACTAAGCTCCGGAAACCCATTTTTAGGGTTCCGTAGTTCATGACTCGGAACCCTTATAGATTCGTCATGTCCGTCCATCCTCGACTTACCGTCCAAACGGTTAGTGCTAGAAAGATGAAACTTTGCATGAATATGTGTTTCTATCACGTCGACAAAGTGCTACAATAAAATCATGAAATATATTTTTATTCGGGTTACCTCCCCTACAACAAAAGTGGGTATGATTTCTTTTCTAGCGTCTATCCCATCGTGTGGGGTACGAGTATCATTGTGTAGGTATTTTCAAAACAGTTTAATTGTGGGTGATTAATGAAACCTATTCTATGCGCGACCACTACACTACACGCTCTTTTCCAATTTTTATTTATTAACAGCATGTCATTTACATCATATCTGATAGTAAATTAATTTTTTAAACTTCATGTATTTCTTTAAAGAAAATAATTACTTTTTTTTTAAATACGTACTTGATGTGGAGAGGAAGGCTCACTGCCCTGGGAACTAACTGCTGTCGCTTCTTCCTCTACTCTAGACTCTTCCCAATCACGTGTTTCGGCTCCCTCTGCACCTATACGTAAAATATTAATTTAAGTTACATTATTACATCATCATGATCTGCCTTCCCTTAGCCCAATTTTATTTGTAGTCGGCGCAGTACTCAAGGGCGTCAGGGGGGGGGGGGGGGTCACATAGCTGGGGTCAAGTTAGGGTTACCAACCTTACTATAATAGTATTGTATCACTCCTTTAACACGGAGTGAGTCCCTGAGGCGACTAGTGACAGCCTATATAGAGTAGCGTACCGTCATGTACGAGGACAGAGATGGAGTTTTGAGTCATCAGACCATGTCGTTGTTCCATAGGGGCCTGTCCTTGAAGCACTCCTGTGGGACATGGGATACGACTGGGGCCTACAAAGTTGCCCCCCCCCCCCCCGGACTAGGCGTAATCTGTTACGAGATGAAAGAAATGAAAATAACCGGTATAAATATATACCGCTGATACATGTGTGCACTATTGAAAACGAGGATCGAGCTAAAGTCTGGAAATTTTTAAGGTCGTTAAGAATAAGCAAATTTATTCATGACTCTTTTCCTAAAAATGTAGAGTTCAGTTTACTTAATCAATACTTCAATGCTTCAAAAAAACTTCAATAAAATTCCAAACATACTACTTTGAAATATCTCCCTTCCCGCTTCGACTCCTCGACACAAAGAAAGGATTCTATTATGTACTAGATTACAATAAATAATATAAGTACAAAAGGGGGAAGCGATATCCCCATCCATTTAGTCTACCATATTATCTATCATATTATTTTTCAAAGTGTGAGCACGCTCTTTAAGAGTAGTCGGTATGTTTTCTGTTTTATATATGACCCTGCTAAAGTGACTCCACTCTGTCTGATGGGAAGCATGAGTAGAATCTAAGAGTAGTGGAGTGGTCACGCACTCACTAACGAAACATCACAGGACAAATGTCATTTTAGGTTGGTCTTCTGTGATAGAGTAATTCCACCCCGCCATGTTGAAATCAGCGTAGCCCTAGTAGTGTGTAGCTAGTAAATGTGCAGTTTTTATACTGACGTGTATCGGAAGGCGGCGCGGGGGGTGGCAGCGCGGCAGTGAGGTCCGCGTGCGTGTCGTGGTGCGCCGCCAGCGCCGCGCCGGCCCCGGTGCCTGCCTCCGCGAATGTAAAGCGCGCGCCCGCACCGCCTCCGCTCCCACCCGCACCGAGTGGCGACACCACCGCCTCACCGAATCTGCATAACGACATTCTTTTTGAAACTCCACGCTTTCAAAATTACGATCATTTGCATTTATTTACATAAGAACTGTTTTGATGTGAAACATCTATAGCCGCACGTAAAACAGATTTCTGGCCTGGCGACGCGTCGCCACGGCACGCTATACTATGGTATATATATACAGTCTATATGCAGTAGTGTGTACGTACCGTACACACTACTGCATATAGACTACTATTTTAATAATTAGTAATATTTTATTTTATCATTATGACATATTTAGTTCCTATTACAATATGTTCTTTTCTGCATATTACTTTTACAAAATAATGGCGATGTTTCACATCTGCCAGGCGTCCCGTGACGGCTCACATTTTTTTTTTATTAAATACTAAATAATACTACTCCATAAATAAAATAAGCAACACGAAACGCCTTAAGCATAGTATGCATGAGTATAAAACATAAACGCTAATCTACCTTTGAAAAGAATTTTACTTAATTGGCATCAATCTAAATTCTAATATAATAGAGAATCCTGTTGATTTCTTTTACAAAATATTATTTCTCTATATTAGATCTGGCTTATAAGGACTATAATGTACCATAAAATCAGATAGCTGATGGAGCAGTGGATGTATCTTATTTATGGATAAATCAAAAACATGGGTAAGTTAACAAAGAAATTGATATATGTATTGATTTAGTTACTTATTTGTCTTCTTGTTCCTAGCCTTTATTCCCACTATTGATTTTACTTGATTTAAATTTTTACACAGATGCATCGGCCTACGCAACCCTAAGGGAAAACTGAAATTTGAATTTGAACCGAAAGTTGAACCATTTGTCAGTACATTTGAGGCCTCTAACTTTCCTTTAACTATTGCCATAAATGTTCATGGTCTTTACTTAATAATTTACATTTTTATTTACATACCCGTCATTGCGTCTAGGAACGTAAAGGGTAGGCGTCGAGGGGACAATGCTGTCGTCAGCATCATCGCCTCCATTACCGCCGAGTGATAGCGTTCCACTTGCTAAAACAAAAATATAATATGAAGTTAAGTATCACACTAACTACGAAGTAGGTATTAAAATGAACAAGATACAAGGTGTTCGATTATTTTTTTAGAAAACAACCAAAAGCCGACTGTTACTTTTAATATTTACAGTATTGCATGAATGATAGAAATAAATGAATCGCTAAAAACATGAACTATGAGATGTGTACTATTGTTTTAAATACTTAATTTCTCATTCGACAGCAATTCTAAACCTCTTTTAATAAAACCTTTAACCAGCAGTGGACTTTTCACAGTTAAAGGCTTTAATGATAGAGATTTCTCAGAATAAGCAATGCAAACAGTAAGTTGCAATATGTCATTTTCTTAATACTAAAATTGTTTTAATATCTTTTAAACTACGCAAGGGATTTTAATCCGGTTTTCACTAAAAGAGTTATTAGAGAGAAAGTTTTAGCTTAACTTTTATATGCATTTAGTAAACAACTGTTATTTTGATATTACATACAGACACATTTTATGTACTAGTATAGATATAGTCATATTATAGTAGAGAAAATCCAAGGATTTCTAAGATTTCTCGTCAGAGTTAAAAGCTGGGGTGGGTCGATAGTTGTATATTAAGAAAATAGTAAACAAACGTTCAGGCCCGCTGCTGATGGCTTCGATTTGCTGGTGAGCTGGCTGTGGAGCTGGCTGGGGAGCAGGCGCGGGTTCGCTGTCAGCCTCGGCCGCTGCAGAAGCGCTGGGTTGCATTTCGCTATCCTCAGCTTCCTCACCATCTTCGCCCGCTTCCGGAGATTGCGCCGGAGATTCCTGTAAAATATTTCAAATAACCGTTAGCGGCGTTCCGAAACAATATATAATGTTATGTAACTACATTAGTAGTTCCTCAGAACTGTGTTTTATAACTATGTTGGCTTGGCATGTTATACGAAAAATCCCTAATCAATTTTTAGAATTAGAAGAGTTAGAATTGATTAAAATAATGTTCTTGTTCACAAATTTTATATTTTTAATACCTGACGATCTGCATTTTCGACTTCTTCTCCTTCAGCTTCATCTTCTTCTTCACCACCTTCCACATCCTGTTCCTCATCCATGTCGTCTTCATCTTCTTCACCCTCCTACACAAAGGATAACGATGTTATTAATAGGGTTTCATCATCATCAGATTATACAAAAATTTGGTCCAACCACAGAATACATAATAGTACTAGTACAGAAGAAAAGTAGGTAATTTAAAGAAATAGGGACCCTTAGTATCATAAGATTAAGTTCAATTCAGAACGTACAGCGCCGAATCACCTACGATTATATTTAGATATTTACCTACAATTGCGTCTCTTTCTATCGTGTAACTCTTATCTGTTCTATATTAGGGTCTCCTCTTAAAAATAATTTAAATCTTTATTATCTACTTTTTGTTACTCAAGGATATTGAGTGACGCCGCCTTACTATAAATACTGTGGTACTTTTACTACCTACATACGTACGACGCGAACAGATTAGTTCTACCTAACACCTAAAATCTTTTATTCAGTCATTCGTAACAGAACAATATCTTTTACATGGATTAGAAGATCGAGGTTTGTGATTAGAAGCCATTGTGGGTATCGAAAAGTTTAAGAAAAATTTATATAATGCGCGAAAGCGACGCGGCAACGAACGCGTATCGTGCGTAAGCGACACCCCACCCGGCATGACTACCCGGGCGGGCACGCGGCCGGGAAATTGATCCTCAGAACAGTCACAAACACGTTAGCAAAGTAGCAGTAATAATGTCTTTATTTTCTATTAATTAACATGTTTTTCGTTTTTAGCTAGTTTTAACTGTTGTTATCTTGATGAAATAAATTTTATAATAACTTTAGTTCAGTTACATTAAATGTGGTTGTTCTATGAGTTCCTATTGTTTAATTTTTTCCAACATTTATTTTTCCCATTGCTGCATCATAACAAAAACCATTATAATAGCAATAATTATACTCAGGTCATATGCATAGGTATGTGGTACAAACTGTGACAAATTAACAAAATACAAAAATCTTGTTTTGTGTTAATGCTCCACCTGCGTCTTAACGCGTTAATTAGTGCGCTACGCATATGTGGCCATCGTTTTAATGCGTTAAAAGCTAATGGCATTACTAATGCCATTAAACGTTAAGCGATAACTCGAGTGTCGGTTTTTTGGACACATCAAAGGGTTTTAGCGCGTGGCTTAGCGCGCTAATTGATGTTGGCTACATTAACGCCATCTCATTCTCGCATAGCAAGGACGAGTGCGCTTTGTTTTAGGCGGGAACTACATTTAGGTACGAGAACAATAATGGAGTGGTAGAACGAAAAGGCGTTAGTTTTTAGAGCTTTTGCAATAAGAGCTGTGTCTTTGGAATCGAAAGCAATCCCATAAAAATCGCCGACGATGTATATCAATCATCTACTATCTTCTTTTTTTAGTTTTTTCTCCCTTTTTAAATTACATAAAATAATTAATAAGGCCCATTATCGCAACTAGTTTAGCTGCTTTAGGCTCCAATGTGAGTATTGTGTGTTAACGCGTTAATTGACGAGGAATTACGTCTTAACGGCATTGTAACCTTAATGTAGCCAAAGCGCATTTTAACGCGTTAACTAACGCGTAGTTCGCCATCAACATTAACATTAACGCTAACGCAGGTGGAGCAGTAGCATTAGGTAAAGTTCGTAATTGTTTTGTCAAATGTTGAGAAAAAGATTGGTAGGCTCTGAATTATCTATTAATTTCCATATTTGTTCTATAGCGGATTTTTTTTCTTAATATATGTTGTCATCTAATTTTTTTAAACATGTTCATACTTTTAAAAAAACATATGTAAGTACAGTAGAACCCCGATAACTCAAACCTCAGTAACTTAAAAACCTCTATAACTTCAAAAAATAATATGTTCCCTTCCCATCAGAGCCCAAAACCTCTATAACTTAAAATACGCAACCTCTATAACATAAACAAATAATCTCTGTATTGGCCCTCAGTAACTTAAAGTAATGTTTTCACAACCTCTACAACATAAAATTGTTTGTCAACGAGTCATTTTGAAAGAGTGTGCAAAACAAAAGTTTTCGGTATTTATTGCTTGCACGTTTTCACTAGATAAATTGATAACGTAAACAATACATATGTCACCTATTGTTTGCTTTTTTGAAATTCTTTAAAGCTTTGAGTAGATTAGCCCTAAGACCACGACTTACTTGGATCATAATTTTTTGCGATTATTGTCATGCAAACTTCGCTTTACCTACTGTGTGATAAAATTGGCATAAAATGAGTTCAAAAAGAAAACTTACAACACTCACATACGCTGATAAATTAAAAGCTATAGAAGCAGTGAAAAATGGATTAAAAAGGAAAGAAGTTGCGGCTCAGTTTGGGATACATGAGAGTATATTATCAATCATCATTAAAAAGAAGCTGAAATCTTGAAGAAACAAGAATCAGGAGAAAGCCCTTAATGTAACTAATTCCCTAATTTAGAATAATACAACATACCTACCTCTATATTAACCTGTCCCTAACATAGACCTTGATAACTTAAAACTTAAAATATTTTGTGTTTCCCTTGGACTTACACTTATCGAGGTTCTACTGTATTTTTAAAAGTATGAACATTACATTTTTTATTCTTTAGATTAAATTAAAAAGTTTGGTAGGTTTTTAAAACATACTCTATACATAGTGCCAGTGCATCGCTCGTCATCTTCTTCGGAGTCAACAACAATAACGCCTTCGTCGTCTTGGTCACAGCGCGACGATGTCGGTACTTGGTATTCTACTTCCACAGAACGTTCAAAACCCTAAAATATAAACATCGTTTGTTAATGGACACAAAGAATACCCAGATTTAGATGAATGATTTGTGGACACACACAAAGTTTTGTCTCATTTGGGGATCAAACCTACAACACAAGCGGTAAGACTGCTTAAACCACTGCCGGAAACGCCTACATAAAATATGTTCAGTTAAAAAAAAAACTATGTCAAGTGAAAAAAAAAACATACCTGTACTCTAGTTCTTTTAGCTGCTAGTGGGCGCTGTTGAAGACGACGTTTGGGCGGTCGCGACTCCGGAGGCGCATGCGAGGTACTGACGCCGGGCGGTGCATTAGATGTGCTGACTCCGGGAGCTGTGTTGGACGTGCTCACTCCAGGGGCCGGGTGCGAGGTGCTCACTCCAGGCGGTGCCTGTGACGTACTGACACCAACAGGTGCTTGCGATGTACTGACGCCGGCAGCCGGCTGTGAAGTGCTTACGCCAGGCGGCGCATGCGATGTGCTGACACTTCCAGAAGTTTGAGAAGCAGAAGTTCCTGTGCCCGTAGGACCTGAATACAAGTTGTTGCTGCATGTTATTTTCAATTCAATAAATGAACTATTAAGTAGTTTGAGATTTGTAGTCAGACTAATCAAATCAAATATTGATTGCTTTGACTTGACTGAATTCATTGACACAAAATTTTAATGTACCTCTTAACTTTTGAATTAAAAAAAACAGTGCTTACCAATTAAAGGAGACGCTGACCCAGTGGGTGTAGGGACACTGGGTGTGGCAGACACACTTGCTGCCGAGCTAGCTGCGGACACTCCGGTGACACTTCCCGATGTTGCGGCACTTGGCTGTTCAATACGAGGCATTACCATTGCAACCGCCTGTAAAATATAACTCGTATGATACACTGCCTTCATCGTAACAACTGTCTGCATACCAACGTCACAATAATACAAAATTTATACTTCCGTAACAAAGGTACCAATTTCGCTAGATTAAGAAGTATCGTAATCTATTCAATTTAAATTTTCTATTATTTTATACTGGTGAGGATGAAATTAATAACATAGATAGAACTCTAATATATCCTGAAGTTTTAAAGACAGATTGGTTAGTGATTAAACGAGAAAAACGTAGACTAGCGACGTGACTTGAGAAAAGCGACGATTTTCAAGTAACACACAGTTATAAATATGTCATTTGATAAAATACTAACTGATTTATCAATGACATTATTTAATAAAAAACTAATAGGGATTGGAAAAACGTTAAATACACACAAGAAAAACTGCAAGAATCGAACTTGCACATTTTAGAGAACTGATAGCAGCAAGGTACGAAAGTTTGAACATTAAACATCGAAACATTGTAGAAAATTACAACACTTACATAAAACTTTTTTTTAAATTATTTTATCATTATTTTTTTCCAAAACTAACCTGTTGTGGTTGTTGTGTGTGTGACGAAGGTTGTGCAGTGTTATCACTAGAACCCGAACTACCCATGCCTGCCTCACTTGTATCCATGTCCTGTATAATAAAATATTTATACAGAATTGCATGAAGATACAGGTGGTGAGTATTGAAAGGACCTAAATATATTTTATCCTGATATCACCTATTTTAAGATTTACGGCAAGATGGAAAAAAGTGAGAACTGAATTATTCCGTAGTATGCAAATTTATAGTAAAATTATAAAACAAAAAAAAAAGACTATAAAAAAAACTAGCTTCGATTGTGGTTCTAACATTCCATTTAAGATTTGGTTTCTTCATTTTCACACACCATAATTTGAATAATACTGAAATAAAGTGGTTATTTTTAAAAAAGGAAACGTTTTGCTGGGATAAATTTAACAATGCATTTTTAATGAGAATTACAGTTAATTGAAAATACATAGACAAAACCAAATCTTAATAATAATATTTTACAACACACGCACACACACAATAAATGGGATTGGTTCATCAGTTTTACGAGGGTGTTCCGATAAGTACATAGCCTCACCACCTGATGGCGCCAGTATAGCAAGAGCAAATTATTATCGTATAGTACATTCTCGTAGACGTCTCTACCTTCAAAATTTCAGCTGGATCGGACTCGTTGTGTTGTTTTGACCTCGTGTGCAAGCGAGTGTCCAAAAATGGATAAAGAGCAATATCGGTCGGTGATTTAACGTTTCAATGTGGTCGCACATCGGGTAACGTGACAAAAATCCACGATCTCGTATTGGTAGACCGCCGATTGAAGGTGCGCGAGTTAGTTGAGACAGTAGGCATTTCAAAAGATTGCGTGGGTCATATCCTGCATGAAATTTTGGGCATGAGAAAGTTGTCGCAATGGGTCGGCACCCGTTTGCTCACTCCGAACAACAAGCGCAACCGTGAGACCACTTCAGAGCAGTGTTTGACGCTGTTTATGGGGTTGTTTTGTGACATTCGACGAAACATGGAACTACTAGTACTACACACCAGATACCAAGTTGTACCAAGTACACAGTTGAAACAGTGGACTTCACACGGCGAACGTACTCTGAAGAAGGCGAAGACTGTCCCGTCGACCGGAAAGGTGATGGCCACAGTTTTCTGGGATTCACAACTGTGATCCATATCAACTACCTAGAGAAGGGCAAAACGGTCACAGGGCTGTACCATGCCGAATTATTGGGGCGATTTGACCCGGAATTGGAGAAAAAACGGCCCCACTTGGCGAAGAAAAAAGTGCTCTTCCACAGTGACAACGCACCGGCACACACCTCCGACCTCGCCACTGTCAAATTGGTCGAATTGGGCTACGATCTGCCCCATCCACCGTGTTCGCCAGATTTATATCCGTGCGACTTCTTTCTATTGCCAAACTTGAAATAGTCACCCGCCGGGCAGAAATTTCAGTCGAATGAGGAGGTCATCGCCGCCACTGAGGCCTACTTTGCAGGCCTCGAGAAAACTTTTTCAGACGGGTTAAAGAAGTTGGAGCATCGCTGGGTCAAGTGTATGGAGATAAAAGGATAATATTGAAAAACAAATAGCCACTTTTCCAAAAAAAATGTATTTCTTTGTAGGCTAATTACTTACAAGTCTGATCTAATAGTTTTTAAGTTTTACTTGTGTACTAAAATTTTATATTGTAAACTTTTACATGGAATTTAGTCCAGTTCCTTACCCGAAGAAAAAACTAAATACTAAACCAAAAAAGCACTTTAAAAGTGCATGGATTTGACGACGTGTGTTTCTGTTAGTTGCAGTAAGATAAAGCATGTAAACACAAAAACATTGAAAGAGGTGACGAAAAAATATTCAAATTCAATAAATTTAGCCCTAAAACTTTTTACTGTTTCCGACAATAGCAATAGCTTACATCAACTTCACAATTGAAATTTGTAGTGTTTCGACTTGTAGAGATTTAGATTCATTCTAACAATTTTTTATTCACAAACGCAATATTATTTTGCGATTGTAGGCGTCATGTACTTATAAAATATAGGATTGCTACAATCAATCAATAAATCCTACCATTGCTTCAAATTTGATCTTATAGGTTATTAGGCTCAGTGTATGACTAAAATGAAAAGTGAAAAATATTATGATATTTACCTGTGTGGACTCCGGTGGCGCAGTAGAAGCTGCAACAGCGGCACGAGGCAGAGGTCGCGAGGAAGAAGCAGGCATGTATTCAGTAATGTGCGCATCATGCGGCGCCGTGGGTCCAACCTGAGCCATCGGTCTAATGGAAGCCAGCGGCGTCTCACCACCACGTCGACTTGCAGACACGCTTTGTTGAGCTACTCCTTACCAAACACGAATCACTGTTATTTCTTATGATATAGAACCCTAATTTTAAGTTACTCTCATACCCTAACCTGGTGGTAGTATTAATTAAAAAGCGGCCAAGCGCAGCCAAGTCGGACTTGCCCATGAAGAGATCCATACCAGCAAGTAACATCACATAAAAGTTCTTGTAGTTCTTTGATCGATGTTTTAATAATAGTATATTGAATAATTGAAAGGTAAATTGCGGTTTACGATTTATGGCGTATTAAAAAAACTACTTACTAGATCTCGTTCTAACCAAATTTTTGGTGGAAGTTTGCATTTTAATGTACATCATATTTTTTTTTAGTTTTATCATACTCTTATTTTACAGGGGGACACACATTTTACCACTTTGGAAGTGTCTCTCACAGCTATTCAGTTTAGAAAAAAAATGATATTAGAAACCTCAATATCTATCCTATCTATCCATAGATACACGAAATCGAAATCAGTTCTAAGTATACAGTTCTAAGTATTGGGAACCTCCAAAATTTATTGTTTTTTTTTTCAATTTTTGTCTGAAAATATTAATGCGATTCGCAGAATACATCTACTTACCAAGTTTCAACAGTATAGTTCTTATAGTTTCGGAAAAAGTGGCTGTGACATACGGAAGGACGGACGGACGGCCGAACAGACAGACAGACAGACCGACAGACATGATGAATCTATAAGGGTTCCGTTTTTTGCCATTTGGCTACGGAACCCTAAAAACTGCCTAATGCCGCAATCAAAATACGTAAGTAAAAGAAAAAAGGTCTTACCTGCCATTGGTTTGATGTTAGCAGTAGGTGGGTCCGTAGTCGTTTTTTCTTGTGCTGCTTGTTGTTTCGATGCTGAGGCTTGATTAGCCAACTGCCGCTGTAGTATGGTCAGTTTTTGATGTAGAGCTTCAATCTCCCTTGTTTTTTCTGCTTGGGATTCAATTCGTTCTTTTTCCAGTCTTGATAGACGACCTTCGTATTGCGACTTAATGAGCGCTACTCTGACATCTTGTTCGTCACGAGTGCTTTGCTCAAGAGCACCTATCTTATTACGACATTCGTCCAATTCACGGCTCAAAGTGTTTTTCATTTCTGTCAATTGAACGATTTTACTTTTAGCTTGTTTCAGTACTTGTTTTGATTTTTCTTCTTTCTCCATATTGGCAGTTCTAAGTGATTCAAGTTCTTGCTTTACGTTATCCATATTTATTTTTTCACTTTCCAATTTCGCTTGAAGTTCAGCTATTTGTTCCTCGAATTTCTTTTTAGTTTCTGTTATTGCAGCATCTGCTGCAGCAACATCTCCTTCATTCTTTTTCTTATCTTCTTCAACGGTCTTCATTAACTCTTCGTATTGACCTTTGTATTTCTTGGCAATTTTTCTTATTTGATTTTCTTTATTTCTTATATCAGTTAATGAAGCATCTTTGCTAGAAAGTTCTTCATTTAATTTTGTATTTGTGATCATGAGGGTAGACTGCTCTGTCTTTAATTTGGTTATTTCTTCAGTAATTCGAGCCATGTCGTCTTTAAGTGTTTGCAACTCCTCGTTAAGTTTTTTATTATCTTCCGCTAAAGCATTTTGTTGACGAGATACTAATGTATATTGTTCTTCTATTTTAGTCTTTTCTACTTTAACGGCATTGAGTTCTTCAGTCAATTTTCTAACATTTTCTTTTTCATTGGTCAACATTTTCGCTAAGGTTTCTCTTTCATTTTGAAGACGTTTCCAATCTTCTGGGCTTGTTTTATTTGCGCGTTCAACTAAAGCATTTACTCTAGTTCGCCATCTAGCACAGTCAGCTTTCAAGGCAATATTTTCAGATTGTAAAGTTTCATTTTTCGATGACAAATCTGAAATTTTTTCTTGTAATGGTCCTAATAATGATTCCGTTGCCTTTGCTGCCGCAACAAGTTCTTCTACTCGAGCAGACAAGCTGTCCCGTTCTTCTCTTAAAATTCTGTTACTATCTGTTAAAGCATTCAATGTCTCAACTTTTCGTAACACGTCAGACTGTTTATTTACTGTTACCATGCTTACTTCTGATTTCTCTCTTTCTGATGCCAAACATAATTTAGTGTCGTCTAGTTGTTTTTCAGTAATTTCTAACTGTGATTTGAGCCGCATTGTTTCGGCTTGCAATATATCGAATTTAGCCATAGCAATATCTTTCTCTTTTCTTAGGAATTTAACAATTTGGAATAGTTGTTCAGATGATTTTCCATCATCTTCACCTATAGATATATTCATGTTCGATTCATTTGCAGACTCATTCATACTCTCAGATCGCGATCTAGAGGCATGAGTAACCGAAAGTTGAGTACCTAAAGCTTGTATTTGATCATGTAATAGAGAATTTTGATCATTTAAGTTTTTCAAGCGCTCTGTAAGTTGTTCATTTTCACTTAACAAAATCTTCTCGCGTTCAAGCCATGATTTCTTTTCAGTTTCCAGTTCGTCAATTGCGCGATTCCTAAGGGCTACCAACTCGTTTATCTGATTCTGTGAAGTCTGAAGCTCTTCCTTTACTCGAGATAACGTCTGTATATCAGAAGAATGCAAAATCATTTCATGTGTATACTTTTCTTCGGCGTTTTGTGCAGCTTCGGATAATTTAGTCATCTCAGATCGTGCAGTTTCTAGTTCAGAACGATAGCCCTCCATATTTGATTGAACAACCTTTAGTTCCTCTTTAACATTTGACAATTCATTTTTCAATAGTGTGTTGCTATTAGAATGTTCTCCATTTGCATGTAGAGATAATTCAGCTTCTAGTTCAGAACATTTATCTTCCAAAGTTTGCAACTTATTAGTGTAAGCAGTCAGTTTAGCTTCAGTTTCTGTTTTATAGGCTTCATACTCGCTGCTAAGAGATTTTAATTCTTTTTCAGCATTTTCTGATATGTCACAATACTGTTTTATGTGTTCTTTGGCAACATCAAGTTGTTCTTGTAGTGAAGTAAGTTCATTTTGTTTGTCAGATAACTTATTCTCCAAGTCCCTTATTTTTTTCACCGTATCAAATGATCCATCTGTATTAGGAGATAGGGCCACTTTAAGCTTTTTGGCCAATTCTTCATGAGCTTTGTCTTTTTCAGTCAAGCTTTGTCTAATTTCTGCTATGTCTTTCCTTAAGATATCTGCAGCTGTTTTCTCTTCTGTCATACGCTCTTTCGCAGTATTTGTTTGACGTTCTAAGTGAGCAGCTAACTCTCTAAACCGATCTTGTTCTTCTTGCAGTCTCCTTCTTAGCGCTGAACATTCTCTAGTTGCTTCATCTAGTCTTGACTCCAATTTCACTCGATTTTCAGCTTCTACACGTTCTAAACTAGCTTTGATCAATTCCAAATTTTTTAATAAAAGTGATTGACCTTGTCTTTCTCTGTTGAGCATTTCTTTTTCAATTTGAAGGCGGTTCTCAGCGTCTTTAAGAAGTTTTAATTCCAACTTTAAATTTTCCAATTGTATTTCAGCCGCAGCTAGCTTACTTTGAGCATTTAAAGCTTCATCTCTTAAATGTTGTAAAGATACTTCATGTTTAGCAATTGTTGCATTATACGCTTTATTCTTTTCTTCTAAGGAAGTAATCTGTTTCTTATAGGTTGTTACATTTGTTTGTAAAATTTTTAGCCTTTCATTGTTGTATTCTGAAGTTGAAGCACACTTGCTGTTTGTAGCTGTAAGTCTAGAAATCTCTTGTCTCATGTTATCGATTTGTTCAAACAACATTCTCTCATTTGTTACTTTCTCCTCCTTATAAGTTTTATATTCTTCCTTGAGTAGTTCCAGATGTTTTTCAGTTTCTTTGTATCGTATTTCAAATGAAGATATTTCTGGTGTAGGAGGCTTACTCAAAGTTTCTGGCGACTGTACATCCATTGAATACATTCCACTCTTTTCCAACTCTGCAATTTCATATGAAGATAATTCATGTTTTTTACCTTTCATGTTATCATGATAAAGTTTCTTAAACATGTCTCTTTGTCTGATTAAACCATTCACCATTTTTGTTTGGCGATCTTGAGCTTCAGTTAATTCAACCACTCTATTTTTTAATGATTCAATTTTAGACTGCAATTCTCCAGTCTCAAACTGTTCCTTGTGTCTTTCAAATTCTTCCTGCTTTTCAGTCATGTCGCGAATCATTCTCAATAGTTTTTGATTGTTGGATTGCATTTCTTGTATATCACTGAACGTTACCAATGTTTTTGAAATAATACGTGATGAACTCAAATCGGAAGAATTTGTAGTATTGGAAGCTGTCTGTGATGAGTCATGATCACCATTAGGTAAATTACCTCCACGAATATGCTCAATTTCTTTTAATAAGAAACAAACCTGCCTGCCTAAGTCAGCCAATTCACCTTTTAATTTGGTATTTTCACGACTATAGTGATTTGAAATTTTAGATGACTCATTGTAGTCATCTCGAAGTCTATTACATTCAATAATAAGGGAATCTATTTGTTGAGACAAAGCTGCATTGGTTTCTAATGTTTCATCAAATTCAGCTTTCTGTTTCTGTAACAATGGAGCTTTTTCTTCTAATTCTTGAACAATAGTGTTAATAGTGATATTGAGACGTCTATTTTCTTCTTTTTCTTGAGCTAGTTCATCAGTAGCTTTTACAAGTTGTGAATAAATTTGTGTTAGAGACATGCCTGATTTTAGAAGTTTACTAGCTGTTGCAGCTGACGGAGCTAATTCACTTAAAGCTGAATCAAGATTTCGAGCACTAGCCGCCTTTAGTAAGTCATTTGCCTGTTCTAATTCGTTCTTTAAAGAAGCTATAACTTCGTTTTTCTTTTCCATCGATTCTTCATAATCTAGTTCAGCCTGTTTGTACTTTGTTTCCAAGTCTCCATATTTCTCAGTTGCTTCATTCAATAACTTTTGTAGTTCCGTGATACCCTCCGTCAATTCTAAGGTCTTAGATTCAGCATCGTCATGCATAGTCTTAAATAGGTCAGCTAGTTTTGTTTTAGCTTCCAATTCCTTTTTATAATTTTCCGTCATTTTATTTTCTATATCTCTTTGTTCCATAAGGCGCTGTGTAAGATTTTCAGCTCGATTATTTAAGTTCTTCTTAACCTCATTCAGTTGGGTAATTGTTTCATTGGCAGCATTCAATTCCTCGACTTTTTCAGCTAACTGAGTTTCTAAGCTTATCAATCGACTAGTATTATTTAACCGAACAGTTTGTAGTTCAGATGTAAGCCGATTAACCTCATCTGTGAGACCAGCAATTTGTGAGTTAAGTAGTGATCTTTCCTGTTCAATACGCTTCTCACGATACTGTAGAGATAGTTCTTTACTCTGTATATCATCATTGAAAGCTAAAGCTTCACATTTACTATCAATTGCTGCACGTAATTGATGACTTAGTGAAACTTCATTTGCACTTAATCTTTCGAATTCAGCATCACGCCTTTGTAATATTCTTGTCAAGTCATTTCTTTCATCAACAGCAGCATCTCTTGAACTTTTAATAGAAATGATTTCATTTTCCAAACGACTTATTTTCTCGCGAGCTTTTTCTAATTCTGTATTTAATGCTTGTACTTGTTGATTCAATTCAGTGATTGTCAAATCAGATGTTGAAAGTTTTTTTTGTGCATCTTCATATTTAGCAGTTACTTCAAGAACTTGAGCTTCTAATGTTTCTACTTTATCACCTTTAAAAAAAATTCAGAAAATTACTTTCTTGTTGGATTCAAAAATTCGAGTACTATTTGAATAGGTATTAATAAAGATTTAAATGGTTGGTTCTAAAGACAATTTTCCTTTTCAAAAAAAAAAGACTTTGAAAAGACATTTTTTACATTTTTCTGGATGTATAAAATTAGTATTTTTTTAAACAAAAAATTATATTTATTATTTTAATTGGCTTTTCAGGTCACGCATAGAATAGGGTTCCATAGTTATATAAAATGCCAAGCGATGTCTAATAGATAAATGTTATGTTTACTTATTATTTCGTTATTTTTGTACGAAGTATTACAAGTATAGACCAGTTGCTTTTAATATTTGAAAACAAAATAAATTATAGTAGGATGAAACCCATTGTAAAAGGAGGAGAATAGTACAAAAATTAAAGGAAAAATAAATTACGGGCGATCTGAGGTCGGGAAGGTGGAGAGGGGGGGTTTTAAGGGAAAAAAATGGCTTATCTCAGTTTCCTGCAAAACTACAAGTCCTATGAAAAAAAGTTAAATGGCAAATTTGTAGGTAATAAAAAGATCTACATCATTTACACTTTTTTCACATAATCTCAAATTTTACGTGAAAAATTCGAAAAACCAAGTTTTTGGTTTTTAATTTTTATCTTTTACAAATAAAATTATTTTTTAACGAAATTTTGTGAAAACTTAGCTTTTCATGCCCTGAATACACCGTAATTTATTTGATTTGAAATATCTATTTATTCACCTCATTTTGACTGAATACCGAAAAAAAACCCTATCGAAAATTCGTCCGTCAAAATATCAACGTTTTTCACAAGAATTGGTTGTTTTCTATTCGATGAAATCTCTTCTTTCCGATGGTATAAAAATATATATTTATTAGCATAGTAAATCTTCTCAGAAAATGCAAAAAATGAAAAAACTAGAATTTGATTTTTTTTAATTGTTATTGAGATATTTAATAAAATTTACACTTTAATCACTCGAAAAACGTAAGATTGCATGTTACAATGATAAACAAAAATATTGCAAATTGAAATATACTACTTTAATTAACAAACAAATAAATAATAAAGTTAATATTAAATAAAACATCTACAATATTTTGAGAAAGTTGCAGAATCTTGTTTAAAGTATATGCGTATAGTAAGTATACGTAAGTTATAAACCACAAATCTCTCGATATCTTGAAAATAGCGAGATCTCGCAGTATTGTTATTCATAAAATCACAGGATCTCACTTGAACCCCAATCTCTCGAGATTCGCATTCCTTAGATTCAAATGAGACAAACTTAGTAATTTTGAGGAAGACATAATATTAAGTTTAATTTTTAGTTTTATAGCTATGTGCATTTTATAAATAAAGTACTGTTTGACTCCTTCAATTGAAGTAATAAATAGATGTCAACTCTACTTTCCTGAGAGGAGACTCAAGCCCAACTGTGGAACATTATAGGTTGTTATATAACTACTTTCCAATACCGGAAAAAGGAAACACAATCTAAATCATAGAGCAATCAATCTTACATTCTTTTAGAGATGTGTAGCCCCCGAGTGAGTGATATAAATGATATATATCACTCACACCGATAGAATGTATCACTAACTCACACTAGCTCTTAATGTATCAGTAGCTGAGTTCTAGCTCACTAGCTCATTTGTCTCATGACATGTATCGTGAATGGATGAGCGAATAAAAGAAAATGAGTGAGTGAGATAGATGCAGTGTGGCAGGCTGACAAGAATGACCGTTCACTTCACGCTAATTTCGTTTCGACGTATTGGGTTGTCAAGGAAAAATGTACATTTCTATAGAGACAAAGCTTAACATAACGCATGTATTTTTAAAACTAAATTTATATTTACCGTATTCTTACATAAAAAGGTAGCCATTAATTTGTGAATCTAATATTACGAATAATGCTATGCTATATCAAAAAAAAAAATAAAAAGATTCTTAATGTGTTTAGTTCTATGGAAAGCAGCGTGTAGTAAATATTCAATCTTTAATTTTTTATCTCAATATTTTAACTGAGGCTAATATAAGAATTAAATAAGGATTTGTGTGAGCGAAGGTGATTTAGGGTTAGTGATATTTATGTATACTGAGCTAAATGAACTAGACGAAGAAATGAATCAATTTTGAGACCAATCAATTGAATTGGATTACTGAGCTAGTGATCTAAATGAGTGATATATATATTTATATATATTACATATATATATTTTTAGAGCGAAATGATATGTATCTATCTTTTCAGCTCAGTGATAAATTTTGCGCTACATTCTTCCTATTGAAGATGCTTATGAAACTAATAGATAAGGAAAACAGGAGTTTGCACTAGTAACACACCCCTTGAACCACAACAACTTATTAGATGGAAAATTCTACAGAATTCACGTATGTTGAGATGCATCACAGTTTATCAAACCAAATAAAACCAAAATGTCAACTTTAGGTGTCCTCATTCTTACTACAGAAGTTTTCGATCAAACCAATTCCACCTCATTAAGTGCAACAAGAGAATAGAGGCATCAGTAATTGTAGAATGAATGAAAACTTTTACAACTTGGCTAGGCCTAAAAAGATGGAATAAGAATACTGTCCTTAGAACATTTGTGGCACTTAAAATTCAGTCATTGTGCAAAATAAGTATGACTTAATAATATGCCACACGCTATGCAGAAGTAAGACAACTGCAACAAGGCACTTGCATAGACAAAATCATTGATAACTTTGATTGTCATATTACACACTATGATAGATTACAAAAACATAATTTCATTTGCAAAAATTAATCTTTTTTGTCTCAACTCTCATATATTACTGTTCTTGTCCCCCATAAAACTTTAATGATGTATAAAAAAAGTAATAACTTTGAATCGGTTATACTAGGTATATATCATTAGATACCTAATATATATGAAATATATTTTAGAATTTACAATTCTCCACCTTTGATAAATACCACTATAAATTAATGACATGGTGTAGAGATAATAATATGTCCAGAGTACCTACTTATTTCGTAATGTATAATAAATCATACTATAAGTAGATATTACCATCCCTTTCGTTTATAATAACAAAAGCATGGTTTTTTAAATCAACAATAAAATTAATTCTTACAGGTTATGTAGGCTCCCGCTAGTTCTAAAACTATAAACAATGAGGATACTGGTTTTCAAAAAATAATACACATTTTTTTAAACAGACAGTTTTTGGTGCCATAGAACGAGGATTTGTAGGCATAGAATAGTGAAAATGTGAAATGTGTAAAAATATGTGATTCATGTAAACCGAAAAGCCAATAATTAGTGAAAGCGTCAGAAAACACCGGTTTCTTACCTATCTGGGTTCTGTTAGCTTCATGTAACGCTTTGGCTGTCAAATACTCCTCGAATGTCTTATCAATATAAGTGTTGATTTTCTCTGCGATTGGATTAGGAATATTAGCCAATTCTTCCTCTGACAAAACATTATTTAGATGATTTTTTGCACCGGCTTCAGATTCAGCAGCCTCCATCTTCGACCGATGTTCACTTTGCAGATTTGATTATTGCCATGCGATGGCAGTAAACACGAACAAAATGTACTCTTCAGTGTTACCATACCAATACCAAATACACCAATCGTATAAATAAGTGATCTTTTTTTTTACACCAAAGACTAAAATAGACTGACTATGGCTCAATCCCAAAAACAAGAAATTAACCTCTTGGTTCTCTGACTCGTAGGTCTAGTACTTCTTTTTATTCTTCGGATAGTAACTACACATTATAGTTGTCGACACCAACTCGTAGTAAATTAAGCAGTTAATTGTTTCTAATTATTCATTTGGGCTTTAATGTAGAGTTATTACCTAATTATTAAGTTCTGTTCATGTTTTCAACCATTAAAATTTACAATACCGCCGATTGCTCGCACGTTCATCAGATTGCACTCGAATCTCGACGAATATGGAATAAGAAGACAGAGCGACCTCATCAGAGTAGAACCAAACTTTTGTCTCACTCAAATCCTATAAACGTGAAACGTCTCTTTCTAACATGTTGCCACAAAGAATAGCTGTCTTCAGACACGCCCATGGAAACTAGAATGGAACCCGAATTCGTCTGGGGTCTGGAGTCTATTGTTTGATACGTGTTATTTATTTTAGGTTTTAAGTAAGGGTCAAATATAAACATATAAACATCACAACTTTTGAACCATCTTACTTACGGCTTTAATGTAAGATTTATTTTATTGAGAATATCCCGTGCTATGACAAAACAATTAAAAAAACATAGCTATGCAGGGTTAGTTTTCATGATTTAAAAATTAAAAAAAAATGCAATAAGAAGTATAATTTTTAGTTTATTAATACTTTTTTATTATTTTGTAAAAAGATATGAAATAAAACGTATCATAAATAGATTATTTACATTGTTAGCTTTCACATGACACCTCTTTCGTCTTCATAAGACGTCTACAGCGAATACATCGATTGCTATGAATGAGTAAATCAATATGAAGTCGCCTGAGCTAAGAAGTAAAAAATACAAAATGGCTGCCATTCTAGTATGGAGTCAAGAGAAAATTGGGATAGTGATTTGTGGATAATAATCCCCATATTTTACCCCCTTAAGTCTCTGAAACTGGTGCATGGACACATTGTAGGTAAAATTCTTTCTCACAATGTTAGTTACCATACTCTTCCGAAACGGCTGTATCGATTTGTATGAAATTCTGTGTGCATATCGGGTAGATCTGAGAATCGGCCAACATCTATTTTTCATACCGTAGGACGCGAGTGGAACGGCGTGCATCAGCTAGCTTATTTGTAATTATGTACTCTGTGACGACTGATGTGAGCACTTTGGACTTGTGATGGATCGTTCACTATAGGAAGCGATCTGATCTACTTCACTTATCCAAATGAACTAGTTCAGTACTATAGTTCCTTTAGTACATTTAGTACAGTTGTTGACAGGAGCAAGAAAACGTTCATAAGGCAATCATTCTGTCAATGAACTACGTACTACTAAGTAACTAGTTCAGTACTATAATTCCTTTTGTTAATTTGGGGTTCCGGTCTGTGCTCCTCATAAATGTCCCTGTGGCAGTGATGCCACAGGGACAAGCTAGTACATCACGGACTGTCATGCCAAAAAAGTTCAGACCATTTCTCGAGACATGCCGCACACTTAACAATATCGTGCTCCAGTCTCTTGCCATCGTCAACGTGCCAAGTCTACTTGAGCCGACTGGTATTGCAAGAGACGATGGCAAGAGACCGGACGGTGTGAGTTTGATTCCATGGAAGATGGGCCGCCTACTGGTATGGGATGCAACCTGTTCAGACACGCTGGCCCCTTCCCATCTACATGTAACCAACAACAGAGCTAGTGCAACTTGTGAAGCGGCTCCAGTCTAGGCTCCGAATATGATTTTATCCCATTCGGTGTCGAGACCCTTGGTGCTTTAAGGTTTATAAGGAAATAGCAAAAGATTAGTTGACATCACAGGAGACCGAAGAGCTGGCAGCTACCTAAGACAAAGAATTAGTCTAGCTAATCAAAGGCGGAACGCTGTATCTTCGGAACTATGCCAAAACATTTTAATAATATATTTTAGTTATAATATTATATTTTTTAAGGTTTTTAGCTGTAGGTTCATTGTTCTAGTTTATAACCAATATTGTACATACATTAAATAAAACTTTTTATAATAACAAAAAAAAAGTAATTCACACATTTAGCACCGTACATCGCATTTGATTGAGAACATAAGATTTTTATTTTAATTATAAGGAGTTTGCTGTGAATTTGTACATTGAATTATATTTTGATTTTCTTTCATACTTTACAGGCTTAGGACTGTAATATCAATTTAATTTAATCGTATAATACGGTAGAGATAAGGGAAACAGGTCTTACACAATCGGCCATTTATTCCCAATGAAATATGACAGTACGAATGCTGTCATTTTGGCCTTCTGAAATGTCAGATACCTACATTACATTATTAATTCATGTTTACAAAACTTCTTTTTACCAACATACATTTCATAACACTATTATTTCCAAAAAATATAATCATCCTATTAACCGAAAGACAATGACAACTGAACAGGGAACATAATAGCAATATGAGCAACTTAGACAAAGACGAGAATGACTATAGACCGGCTATATGCGTGCTTCCGTAGGGATAGCAACAAAGTTTAAAACAGGTTAAAACAATTCCCCTTTAATAAGGGAGAATGAGCTAAGCTGAGGATGTAACCGGGATCGAGATTGATTACATTTAAAAAAAAAAACAATTTTTAGAAATTTATAGTATTTATTGGCCTTTAAATAAAATAAGTCATCATTCATCATCAACAGCCTTTAACAGTCCACTGCTGGACATAGGCCTCTCCTTAGAAAGGAGGTTTTAGCCTACTATACCACGCTGGCCAGACGGGTTGGTATAGGGATGGTTTCAAGTTTTCCTTCTCTTTGCATCGATGTTGTCTTGCGTAGTTTATCCCTTAGTCACCTTTTACGACACCCGCGGGATGAATAGGGGTGGTGACACTCTGTATTTTTAATCCGTCACCACACGGCCAAAATAAAATAAGTATGTTAATGAAATTAGTTTATTTACTTTTCTCTTTGGTTATCAGCATATTTTTGTACTGTAATGTCCAATCTTTACGTTCAAATATTTTTACATTTAGCTTTGCTATTGCTCAACCTTTTCGTCCAGTAGCCTTCAACCACATTTTACGCACATTTTCATCTTTTGGAAATCTGGAGAACAATAAAACACAAATCAAATCAAATTAAATTTCCTAACCATATGGGGTAATTTCAAAAGGCTGATGCGTTATCCCTAAAATGCTGGTAGCCTTGCAAAATTACCTTAACACATTAATGGTCATCCAAACTATAGCTGTGACAACCTACGCAATTTGGTCGGATAATTACAAAATTTTCACACTTTAGAAACTAGTTTTCATCACTTATTTTCAATTATTTCTGCACATTAACAAACAAAAATTGATGTAATTAATCGTAGTTAATATTAAAAGCAATATTATGCCGATAAAACGCTATTTTTTATACTTACGTGTGAAAGGTTATGTTTTCATATTTACGTTCACTGCGGCTTTTGTAGCCGACAACATAACACTGTACCATATTTGTTAAAGTATCTGGGTTAAAAACAATTAGTTATACTTAAAATCACACAGTAATTCCGTCAAAAATCCTTTATTTCACTCCTGATAAATTCCCGCTCTGAAATTTGTTTGACACAAATGTTTTGTGACAAACCTAAGATACGTCGATAAGGACAAAAAATACGTATCTCTATTTTTCTCTAACAGACTGGAAAATGGTATCGTTATCTCACTCTCTCGTGGTAACGCTTGTTGGCATGTCAGGTCTTGGTCATTCTTAAAGGCCGTTACATACGTGACGGGATTAAACACGGAAGGGGCGTGGACGTGGTTGCCTCGTTATAAACGGGAACGTGATTTAAATGCATACGCACCGTGACTGTGACTCGGATCTAACGTGTAAGTGTTGTGAACAAGGAAAGATGTATTTTTCATTTCAAGAATTGGCTTTAATTGCTATTGACGTGCTAAACATCGTCGGCAACGATATTTAGCACGTCCCGTGCGTGCCACGTTCCGCCCCGTCCGTGTCTCCGTGAAGTATGCATTACCTTATACATTTTGTATGTAACGATGTTTGCAAAACTTCCCGTCCCGTTCCGTCCGTGTTAAATCCCGTCACGTATGCAGCGGCCTTTAGTCTGAGATGAGCAATGAGCATATATCTATCTATAATAATAAAAACACTAAGAATAAAAAAAACACTAAGATTCAATTAGACGATACTGGAGGATGCGGACGCTATGTATTGTACCTACGATATCCCTTCTATTTGATTAACTTATGACTAGGGCTCGGAATAGGTAGTTTAATTTTATGTACTTGCAGAAATAAAGTCAACGTAAGCATAACATGGATAAACCATAACATAAAATTTGCAATACTGATTATTCCAAAATGTTCTTCAATAAAGGTTAGATCACGTCGAAGGTTAGGATTTTGCAACACTTCTTTCGCTTTCTTTATAGATTGTACTTCTTCATCATGAAATAAAGAAAGAATATGTGATATTTCATTAAAATATTTTTTATAGTAAAAAGCAGCTTATAGCCATGTACCCCACCGAGTTATAACTGGCTCTGGAGGCAAGGGCATATAGTTTTTACAATCTCTGAAAATAGTAAGTTCCCCGGCATATCCATACTATTGATGTCACAAAATCGCAAGTACATAAAATTAAACTACCTATTCCGAGCCCTACTTATGACGCATGTCCTTGTCGCACTGCAGTTACAATCATATTGACTGACGAGACTGCGCACACTTATCAGTCGCGGCTACCGATAATGTGTTTCCTCTTTCCAGCTTAAAGGAACTAGTTTCTTAGCCATATAGTACTTAGTACATGTACTACACAAGCAGTTTGTGTTTGACAGCTTGTGTCACTTGACTGCCAGGGGATATTTATTTCACATCTCTAATATTTAATTTTCTGAGTACACACATGTCACACATCTTCTGATTTGATTTGACCAAGAGTACTATTAAAAGAGCTGAAGCTGTTGTTTGATTGAACTCTTAATTACAAGTATTTATTCTTAGTTGTTTCTATGAACTATTATTGTTAACTTAATTAATTTTGCAAATTTAGGAAAATGGAAGAAGAGCAATGTTTACATGAATGTGAAAACTACATTCAGAGTCATAATATATCATTATTATTAAAAGATTGTATCGTGCAATTGTGTGTAAACAAGCCCGAAAATCCAGTATCATTTCTTAGACAATATTTTCAAAAGTTAGAACGGGTAAGTGTCTTTTACGATAATGAAATAAAGGTGTCATTGGAACTACCCAATGAAAGCTTGTGAGAAATTATTGGTGTTTTTAAGGAAAATTTTCATATATTTTGAAACTAATTATTGATTTAAACTATTATATTTAATAGAAATAATAATTAAAAAAATATCCTTTTACATTATATCAATCTGGTCTATGAGAAATTAAAGTAGAAAATATTGTAAATGAACACATTTCTGTTAATTTAAATGAAATCATTCTTAAAAAATGGATTTTATTTAATTTTCAAAAGTTTGTTGAAAATCCTGCAGAAAACTGGTATTGTATGCATACCATGACCTGCCTACCTATATTTCAATGCCTAACTTTACGAGTAATACCTATTCATCATTTAGTTCTGGTTTTACATACATGTGGTACATAAAACCATAACAGCCAATTATTTTACGACTAGAGTTCATCAGAGGAAAGTTTTCATATTTACATTTTTATATACAAACTATCATTGTTCAGGTGTCCTTGCTAGTTCTAATGATGTATATATAGTTGCTAATGTATCATCAACATCAGCCTATCGCAGTCCACTGCTGGACATAGGCCTCTCCCATTGCACACCACTTTGATCGATTTTGGGCTTCTCACAACCAGCTCCTGCCAGCCATCCTACACAGGTCGTCACTCCACCTCGCCTGTGGGCGTCCTACACTACTAATGTACCTATACTAAACTAAAAATCTTATTGTAAACTTAAGTAATTTCTCAACTACCTGTAACATGTATTTGTAATACAACTTAATGTCAACTTATAGTTTCAGTAAAAGGTTTTTTCTTAAAAAATAGTTTTTTCTTAAAAAATAATTTTTCAAATTATTATAAGTTTTATTGCAGAATAGTTACTACCAAGAGTTTCTGCTAAGAACATTCCAAGGATTGATAATCAGCACTGATTACTGAAATATTTTTTTTTTTTTATTATTGAAATATATCCATCACCAGGACAGGAAATAATATGTCTTAATTGATTTCTATTTTGATTGAAGTATACTTCTCCACTTCGCATATTCCCCATAGTTATCTGCTCTAATGGTTACTAAGAGTTTCACAATAACATTTGTAATGTGATTGGCCTATATCAACAGTTCACAAATGGATTATAATAATTGTCTATTGGTGATGTTATTTGGCCAGTACATACCACTAAGCCTCAAGATGATTTTAATAAAATTCCATATTACCCAATGCAGTTGACTGAGTGGTTGGCCTAGTGGTTTAAGCAGCCGCCACTCCGCTTTCTACTATGCTAAGTGTAAGGGACAACACATTATGTACTCTATAAAGTGTTGTTTTGAGTTTTGGTGTTCTTATGGTTCTTTCATGTATGTTTATAAAGTTCTGTGCAACACAGAATGTTTATTCCTAATACAAGATGTTTTAAAAAAAAATGATTTGAATTGGAGCTTCTACATAATTTTTGTAACACACAGATTCCAACTTATATTCCTAAGGCAGAGCATTCAACATCCTCTGTTCTGTATCAATCAGTAGAGGGTAGCATTTTCAATCACAAGTTGTATCTCATGCATTAGTGAGTGGTGATTTGGAGCAATTTATAAATTGTGCAGTAACTTATATTTAAATAAATCTGAGTCAAAATTTCTAAGATTACAACACAATAGAATGTCTGATGCTAAGTCACATCTTTTAAGTGTGTTAATTATGATT
Organism: Phragmatobia fuliginosa; assembly: GCA_932526445.1. Lineage (NCBI taxonomy): Eukaryota > Metazoa > Arthropoda > Insecta > Lepidoptera > Erebidae > Phragmatobia > Phragmatobia fuliginosa. The sequence continues at coordinate 11,292,309 of OW052071.1, forward strand.
TTTCAGGAACAAGTCAAAGCGGCTGCTGCAGCAGCAGCTGCATCAGAAGGTGAAGGCGATGGAGAACTATCGCCCCTTCCAGTTCCTGGTGGACAACCACCGCGAAGACGCGGTGGTATAAGTGCTGAACCTGTCACTGAAGAAGATGCTACTAGTTATGTTAAAAAGGTAAATTAATTTTAAAATTCAAAAATCAGTTTGAATGGAAATAATGTTTATTCTTATGGTAAAGGTTATTTGATAAAATAGGGTAGCAAGAAACTCCTGGATTCTGCTTATGCCTTACATCAGGCTGAATATATTCAGTTTAGCAACTATTACATTATTATTATATACAAAAAAAAACAATGTGTATTTGTGACTTAGGAGTTGTGTTCAGACTTTGTGTTGAGACGCTCAAAGAAACCGTGAGTACATACAACTAGATCAAGCTAACTCTGCACCGCATTAGAATGTGATTTTCCACCCGCTTACCTGCAGACCTTCACGCTTTCACTATGTCGCGACAGTAACGTCAACGTCTTTGTTACTGAAACATACTTTCGTAGTAGCAGTTTTACTCTTACCCATTACATGTATCTATGGTTTACTACTCCATTGAGCTCGTCGAATATTTTGCTTTAAAGCCACAAGAGATTGGGGATTGTCATTATAAACCCTCTCTTTGAGGTAGCCCCCATAAAAAAATCAATGGGAGTTAGATTGGGCGACCTCGGTGGCCATGGGATGCCCCCAAAGCGACTGATCAGTTTCTGGGGGAAATTTTCCCGAAGCAAATTCATCGAAGCTCTGACTGTGTGTGCAGTCGCCCCATCCTGTTAAACCACGTGTGTAAAGAGAACGACGGACGACTCGCAGGTTTGGCAAAAAGAAATCCGTAATCATGCGTCGATAATTTTCACCATTGACTTTCGTTGCCTGGCCTCGAGAATTTTCGAAATAAAAATGGTCCAATTATTCCATGCCATGCGTTGATAAGGCACACCAAACAGTTACCCTGGAGCAATGCAATGGTTTTTGATGTTTCAATCGAGGGTTGCGGGGTTTTGAAGACCAGTAACGGCAGTTTAAGTGAAAAAGCCTGGTGGCTCCAAAAAATGGGATTTACAGTACGAAAACGCTCCAACATCGTTTCACAAATTTTTTTGCGTAAATCAAAGTCACTTTCTTTCAGTTCTTGAACGATTTGACTTTTAAAAGGATGAAACTTCGATCCTTTCTTAAAATTGTATGAATAATCGCTCTTGGAAGTCCCAGTGAGACTGCTCTTTTCTTTTCACCCACCAACGAATTAAATTTACACTGGGTCCATCACCTATTGGCCGAATACCTAACTTTGAACAAAATTGTCGACGAGCAATTACGTAAGAATCATTATTCTTAAAAAATGTCTTGACAGCAAACGCGCGATGTACACTCGACCACTGCGACATCGTGACTGACAAATCCGCACGATCGGTGATTCCAACCACCACCACATCGCCCCGCACCGTTTAATACTTTTTGAAATAATCGTATTTAAAAACATTAATCTGCCATCATACACGACACCCCGTATAATCATACAAAAAATATTAAAAGTTTTATTTAACTTTTTTTTACATTAACTTGTAATCAATTATGCAATTAATGGCAGAATATTAATATGTTAACCGCACTGGAGCGTCGATGTGACATCACGGACCTAAGGTGCGGAGTTAATTCGATCGGGTTGTACGTGTTTAGTAATAAAGCAAAGATTTTGAAATTGTTATACTATACATGACTACTCATTACAGTTATTTTACATTAAAAAATACTTTACAGGTTGTACCAAAAGATTATAAAACTATGGGTGCTCTGTCGAGGGCAATAGCATCAAATGTACTTTTCACACATTTGGATGAGTCGGAGCGTGCAGACATGTTCGATGCCATGTTCCCAGTACAATGCCTGCATGGTGAAACAGTCATTAGACAAGGGGATGAAGGAGACAATTTTTACATTATAGATTCTGGAGAAGTTGAAGTAAGTTTCATTATTTATCTATACTTATATACCAATATTATCTCAGTAATCTCTGGGTCTACTGAACCGATTGTAAATTCGTTTACCAATTGAAAGTCCCATTATTTTTGAGTGTCAAAGGCTCTAGTAGAAAAACTAGATTTCTATGTGATAGTCGAATAAGCTTGAAAATCGTTGACCAATCCGATGACCACTATGGTAGCTGACCCTTTATGAAGTTACTTAAATTCGAGTCATTTTACGAAAATTCTGACAGTTTGCCTCATTTCTAGGACAATCCATATTCTTGGAGGAATAGTCAAAATACTGACAGGTGTTGATTTTCACAGCATAATTTAAGAGTTGGAATGCAGAATTCTAGTCGTAACATTACATATATTTATATTGAAAGAAATGAACTGCTGGTTTGTTCTCTGATATTCATTTGAACTTTTCAAACAAATCTAGTTCATGTGGTAACTGATTAAGAATATGGAGTGTCACCAGATCCGAATAAGGAACTAAGCTTTGTAGGACAGACAATATCACTACAAACTCCGTGTTTCGCGATTCTCATCTAATCCTTACTATTGTATCCTTAACGTTCATATTAATATTAATTTATAAAGAAACATGTTACAGGTTTTAGTCAATGGAGAACATGTTACCACTATTGGAGAAGGCGGCAGTTTTGGAGAACTGGCTCTTATATACGGAACTCCACGTGCCGCTACAGTTCGAGCTCGAACTCCTCTTAAGTTGTGGGGCTTAGACCGTGACTCATACCGCCGCATTCTCATGGGCTCTACCATAAGAAAGCGACGCATGTATGATGAATTTTTGTCACGTGTATCAATATTAGGTAAGTTCATTACCGAAATTAACGTGTAAACTCAAACTCTGTTAGATGTACTTTATGCAAGATGTATCGCACACGTGACGATCGCTCCATTGAGGTGTAATCCTAACATTTTTGAGCCATCGGTTATTTCGGTTCGGATCGCGATCGTGGAAGATATCTGTGCTTTGTTGTGGTGAGTGCCAGTGCCAGGAATGAACAGTTGCAGTGAGTCGGAAGTGAGTGCCGCTACTTCCATTGAGTCGGAACTATATGCTGCTATTTCCAGTGAGGCAGAGCTGAAGTCCGCTGATCCCAGTGAGTGACGTGCGGACCATACTTGAACCGTAGGTGCAGTGTGGTTGTGCCAAGATGATGAGGGCGACAAATAGGTGTAACCAGGTTAGACGGTAGCTACCTGCGTGTAGTGTCCCTGTCGAGGCCGAGGTTGCTGGCTGGCTGAGACTTGATTGACGAACATCGTTGTGGGAGTCAAAATGGTAGTGCTCCTGACCTGCTTTCTTGAAGACTGCTTCCCATCACGTCGGGGTTACCATTGTGTAGAAACGGGTATCAAGTCCCTCCGACACAGAGGGAGGATCCTCTGACTAGGCAAGGTGATCATGCCTTGTGGGCCACGGCCAAACGGTTTTCTCAGTCAGTGTTTCTTCTTCTTTCTTCGCTGTATGTGGAAGTTGCAATATGTCTAGTTCTAATTTTGGGTTGAATACTTGTATCCGCGTTGGGTAATAATAATAATATCGCAAGTACTACGTGCTAGGTACAAGTAATTTGGATGCACCTTTATAGAAAGTGAGTGGCCTCTAAAACTGAACCTGACTTGATGTCGGGATCATAGATTCATCATCAGCCTATCGCAGTCCACTGCTGGACATAGGTCTCTCCAATTACACGCCACTTCTTCGGCTACTCGCATCCAGCTCCTACCAGCCGTCTTGCGCAAATCATCACTCCACCTGGCCTGTGGACGTCCTACACTACGTTTGCCGAGACGCGGTCTCTACTCAAGAACACGTTTACCCCAACGGTTGTCGGTTCTGCGGCTAATATGGCCCGCCCATTGCCACTTCAGCTTGCTAATCCTGTGGGCTATGTCGATATGATGATTATAGATTGTAAATGCATAATTACCTGCACAGTTATTAGTATTAACAGTTCACTTCTATTGGTTTTGTTTGTTTTAAGTATTTCATGTACAAATAACGATTTTGGTGTGTGATATTAGTGTATTGAGAAATATTAGTAAGTTTGATCTTGAAATTGGATAATGCGTGTATGTACGCATACTGTGTGAGTCAGTCGCATTTCGATTTATTAGATTGGTCTTGATCTACTAGTTTTGATCTAGGTTTAAGTTGATTACACATAGACATGACTGCCTTGTTGGTCTAGTGGTTAGCGTATGCTGCTGATCAATAGGTCTCGGGTTAGATTCCCGGGTCGGGCCAAATGTTTGTGTGATCCACAAATGTTTGTTTCGGAGTCTGGGTGTTTTCTATGTATAATATGTACATATGTATTTACAAAAAAAGTTTGTTTATGTATTTATATCAGTTGTCTAGTACCCATAATAAGCACTGCTTAGTTTAGTTTGGGACTAGATGGCATTGTATGTAAGATGTCTGAAATTGTTAACCTATTGTATAGCTTTTATCACGGGCTTTGAGCGCGGCGACCGAATCAAGAAATTCCGTAACGAAAAACCTAACCCCGTAAAAAACGATAGAGAATATGATTGTAACTGCAGTGCGACAAGGATGTGGCGGCTCCGTGCTCTATAGGCAGAATAGCGCATGCGTGCTGCCGTCATCCGTTGCCTTGACAACACAGTCATTCTAGATTCTTCTTCCTTGCTTTTCTATAATCCTATTGTAAAAAACTAATTATAATATATATAAATGTTATCTACTTTACTTCAATTCTGACTTAATGTTAAATCTTCTGATCTGAAAGAACTATCCCATAAGAACAAATAACGGGCGCCTGGCATGTGTCATAGATTAATTAAATAGAAGGGATATCGTAGACACAATACATGGCGTCCGTATCCTCCAGTACCGTCTAATTGAATCTTAGTGTTTTTTTATTCCAAAGATATGCTCATTGCTCACATTACTATTATGTTCCCTGTTTAGTTGTCACTGTCTTTCGGTTAATAAGATGTTTATATAGTTTGGCCATAATAGTGTTAGAATGTAAGTTGGTACAAAAGACAGTGTATATTGTTTTGTAAACTTGAATTAATATCAAAGAAAAAAAAATACCGCATAAATAAGAAATAAATAAATAATTATAATTTTTTAAAATTTTATTTTTAAATTTAAAATTAATTATAAGTTGATAAAAAATGCTATGCAAGCTTTACCGCGGCAGTCCCCGAGTGCCACACGACTTTTTTTTTATATATTTTAATTTTGGGAGGAAACTAACGTCTGAGATACAGGCTCTGCCTAGTTTAGGCGATAGTAACGACAATATTATATTTTATGAGTAAACAGACACCCAGTTTATGAGTAAATACATAATAACCTATAGTTTAAGTAGTTCTAGCGAAATGTATTGTCATGGTGTTGGTAATATATCAATAAAGTATTATTTTTATCTTTGTTGCTTTCGCCTTTTCTAAAGGTTGAGTAATCTAGCACACGGGCCTTAGCCAAGTGCACCAGAAAGGGATGTTGTGAAATTCAAGATGAAGATGAAGCGAATTTTCGTGTGAGACGGCCTGTGTAAAGGAGAACTGCTTTTTGTATGAGTGTTAAAGTGAACTTCTGTATTTTCAGTGTATAGAGACTTGCAGTCTTCTGAACTAAACCGTTTGTAGAAATAATAATGGGTATTCCATTGAACGGAGCAAGCACAAATGTTATGAGCCGCGAGGAGGGCAACTCCAAAGAGCCCAGCGCTCCAGGAAGTTTCCCGTCCCCACAAGAGCGAAAAGAACACCAAATTAGATTTTAAAATTGGGAAAAATGTCTGAGTCTGAAAAAAAAACAAGTGACTGTTGCGTTCTTTTCTTACAATAATTGCATCATTATGATATCCTTCACCTTATTAAATACATAGGTATTATATTATTTAACATATCTTTCTAAGTCAGGTTTTTGTACTCTTTCAGAAAGCTTAGAAAAATGGGAGCGACTAACAGTTGCGGACGCTTTAGAACCCGTGTCGTTTACTGATGGCGAAACAATAGTTCGTCAAGGTGAACCTGGGAATGATTTTTACATAATTGTGGAAGGTAATTACTACTATATAGGACCTAGTATAACTAAAAGAAAATCTAAGTTTTTCGGATCGGCTCCTCTATTATCCCGTCCCTTTTGGAAACTGACATGAATTATACCATGCTGGCCAGACGGGTTGGTATAGAGTTCGTGTCAAGTTTTCTTTTTCTTTGCAGTAGTTGTGCTTCATTTGTGGCTGTTACGATATCTATGCTTTGCCGTGTGGTAATGGATTGAGAATACGCAGAACCACTACCTTTATTTATCAATCGGATTTGGGGCTAATTACTATTTATTTATGTGTAGGAACTGCGGTAGTTCTTCAGCAGAGAAGCGGCCAAGGAGAAGGATCAGCAATCGAAGTTGGTCGTTTGGGTCCTTCTGATTATTTTGGAGAAATAGCGTTGTTATTGGACAGACCCAGAGCGGCTACAGTTCGCGCGGCCGGACCACTGAAGTGTGTCAAATTAGACCGAGCCAGGTTAGAAATATAATGATAACTTTATTAACACCAGGTAATTACAAAAGGACTTAAAACTAGGTATATGGGTACAATTGGCGGCCTTATCGCTCGGCGGAAATCTCTTATAGGCAAACATGGAATGCAGAGAACACATAATTGGGAAAAGGTATAAGCTTGCCCTATCTATACCTTTTCTTCTTATGTTCTTAAAAAAAGAACATAATGGTAAATTAAATTAGTATATGTATTATTTAAATTAGTAATTATAAAGTGATTGTTAGATGTCTGACAATCACTTTCTAATCTCTAAGTTAACTATACAACTATTATTTACATAAATGTAATAATATGCCTTAATTGACTACAAGAAAAAGTATCTTGAAAGTGTCTAAAAAGATAAAAAATAGAAATAAAAAAAAAATATAAAAAAAGGGAAATAAATTTCCCAGGGGTTTTAGAAGGGGTTTTTTTTTTAGTTCTATGTGGACGTTCTGTTTATAAAACCTAAATAAATTCCCTAGGGAATCAAAATCGAATTCAAATCCAAAAAGATACCCTAAGTCCTAGGGAACAATGTGAAGGAAAATTCCAAATCAATACCCCAGAAGATACAAGCGGTCGGAGCCTACTGCTCCTTTACTTGTTTATTGAAGGCAGCTAGTGTTTGTGCATCACCGTTATAATTATCACGAGAGGGTTAAGACCATATGATGTCCCTACACTAGCCGAGTGCTGCTTGGGAACAGGCAAGACAACGTTGTGGCTACGTAAATCTTGCCGTTACATGTTTTTAGCTGCCCGAAGGCCTTCATTAAGCTTCACGACTGTTATCCTATGATGACAACCGGTACCGACTGCGTTACGTGACCTCCGAATTACGGAAACGCTCATGGTATCATGCCACTACCGGTCGCCCATCCAGATCCTGGCCGCGCCATCATTGCTTACCCTCTGTGATAATTTTTTTATCATCTAGGGCCACTCGGCTATGAGCGCCTCTGTTTATGTATGTCTTCATCATCATCATCAACAGCCTTTAACAGTCCACTGCTGGACATAGGCCTCTCCTTACAAAGGAGGTTTTGACCTTTGTATGTCTTATAGATACCTCCTATACCTCCTTTTCAAGGTGAGGCCTATGTCCAGCAGTGGACTGTTAATGGCTGTTGAGTATTGTAAATTTGACGTGATTGACCTAGTATTATGATGACCTGATAAAACATGCAAGATATTATTGTTACTGCTATTTTTCCTTTTTTTTTAAAATTTTACATTTTAAATATTTATTTGTTTTATTTTCAGATTTGAGAGAGTACTTGGTTTATGTGCAGATATCTTGAAGCGTAATATCGCACAATATAACAGTTTTGTGTCACTATCTGTCTAAAAATGTGTATATAATTGAAACTTTGACACAGATTCAAAGGTTTAAGAAGTGATGTGTGAGATGTCATCAGTACTTATGTACTTTTTAATGTAGTTAAAATGATACCTTGCTACCATTTTAACCACGTGTTTTAAGATACCCGCCAATGCTAATTATTAATGACTTAGTTTAAGTATTAAGATTCTAAGGTGTACAATCAAGGGCTGTGTTTTCACTGAAGCAGAGTGTAGAGATGCTGAAACTGAGTTTTCGATTGGCTTGAGATTGACAATATTTACATTGTGCGTATTATAGAACGCATATCAAGTCCGTTCTATAGACAGATTGTTTCAAAAACAACTACATACAAATGCAGACATTCACTTTTCAGCTAAATAAACTTAAATATTCGACGTCATCGTCAATATATCGCCGTCCACTCCTGAACGAAAGCCTTAATTAGCTTTTGCCCGCGACTCGAATAACACTCCATATCAAAATTCATATAATCGGTTTAGCAGTTCTTGTTTTCTCTCTAAAGAGGTGATTCCCTGAAACTCGAACTATCTATATACCAAATATCATATAAATCGATTAACGCGTGATGTCGTTAACAAGATAAATAGGGATTCAGTTATATAGATTATTGTCATCATTCAATAACGTAGGCTTCAGCTGAGTATTGAGAACATCCAAACATCTCTTGGACACTGCCAAATTACAAAACCAGAATTTGTTATCATCACAGTACATTCATATAATGTAAAGCATTAGTTTAGTCCTAAGAAGTTTTTCAAGGTTTTAATTATACAACAGTTTAAACCGTTTTAGATCTGTAAATTGTTGTTTACATCATTTGGACCGCTCTATTTGGACAAAATCCGTCCTTTTCCATTATGCTTAAATGGAAACACAGCTTTAGAATCAAAACTTAATTATAAGGCAGAATATCGAATAGTCCTTATTTATGTTACATGGTGCAAGTTATAAAATAAAATTAATAATTAATTGTTTTAAAAATATAATTTATGTTATATACACAGAATTATTTGTGTTAGTTTTAATGTTCATCTTCAGAGCTCAAATTTTCTTTATAAGTATTTAATTTCTTGTTTGATTAAAGAAACGATAGATGGCACACGCGTTATTGCAGTACAGTCAAGGTTATTTTTGTAGACTAGGGGTGCGATAGAATGTAGTAAGCCATATTAAATTACTAGCCTTTATGTGAATTGACCAAAGTATTAGATCAAAAGAAAATACATATATGCGACATTTTGAGACCCTCTTCCGTTTTTTATCGTTGGTTAAAAATAAAGACCACATTTGATTAAAAATTCTATAATATAAAAATCTAACCCACAACTGAAGCCACTCGCGAGTTCAATAAGTTTTAGCAATAATAAATTATTAAGAAATAGTTGTGTGATCTATTTACCAAAATACATTTAATGAGAGTACATAGATTTGCATAGATTTTACATAGATTGCAAATTGTTTTCTGGTTTATAAATATAAAATATTTAACTCAATGGAGAGTACTCAAAATGCCTGCTTCTCCACTGCCCTTAGGGTTTCAATCAGTGTTAACAATTGAATCGTCACTTAATTAATAGTATAATACGATATTTTACTATTGACTATAAATAATAACAACTATGCAAATTATTTTCTGATACAATTTTGTACAGTAATTATAGAACGGAATATATCTCTTGCGTTTAACACGTGTTTTGCTTACAGTTATCTACTAAGTATAGCAACCAATGAAGTTCTCCCATGTTTTAGTCAAATATTGTATGTATATTCGGTTCGATTCCTAGGTCAGACCAAATATTTGTGTGACCCACAAATATTTGTTTCGTATTTACAAAAAAAACTATGTTTATATATTTATATCAGTTGTTTAGTACCCATAGCACAAGCTCTGCATAGTTTGGGAGTAGATGACGTAGTTTGTATGATGTAAGAAATATTAAAAAAAAAACAATTTTTTATACAAACTAAGGCTGAAACCAATAATATGCAATATTCATTATTTATTGAAATTGTATGCTTAATTAAGTGTATTTTTCCAGCAAATAACCAATACCCAGTAGACAAGAAAAAACTCCAAAAATATGTAGGATAAATTTTATTGTTAAAAAGCATGTTTTTCTGAAATCCAGTGTATTATTTAACATTAAGGTTATTGTAATTTTTAGTTAACATATTTAAAAATTATATTTTATGTTGTGTTTAGACGTTATTCAATAAAGCAATGCAATAAACAGATGATTTCTTAGTGTGTTTCGATGAAAAACATTCATTCATTCATCCATCCACACCGTATCTGGTGATGGCGACTCCCTCCTGTTCAGCCTGGATTCTCCCTATGATAGAGCCCTGATATGGCTAGCAAAACCGATCGTAGTTTTAAAAGTTCGGTTGCACCGCGCACAATAGAGCTGGCCATCAGAGCACAAGGCGGTTTGGCGGAAGGTTTTGCGCATTTAAAGCTTCGCATCAAGTTCCTTCACACGAGCGGTATCGAACATCTAGAAACCCCGCGGACTCACCTTCGTCACTCAGATCTGAGACCAGCACGCGGCTCTCAGTCACCTCACTCCCCATTCACTGGGATCAGTAGACTTCAGCACCGACTCACTGGGACTAGCGGCATACGGTTCCGACTTATTGGAACTAGACGCACTCAGTTCCGACCCACTGGAACTGCTCACTCCTGACACTAGAACGCTCCACAACAGCATAGACAGCTGACTCTGCAAATATCGATCTCCGGTCTTGGAGGGAAGTGATGTGGTGACTTCCACTTACAGAACAAGCGAAATCATACAATAGCGCTAGCTAGCGAACAACCATGGAGTCACGAACAATACGGAGTAACTACTAATCCAGAATCGCGATATAGAAATTCTCTGATTTATATACGAACATAAGTATATACAACATTGGGCCGTGGCTCGCCAGGCATGATCACTTCGCCTGGTCGGATGATCCTCCTTTTGTGTTGTCCAGTACCTCCACATCACTTTTGAATAGGGCATCATTATTAATTGGTTGAATACCACCACTAGCCCTTTTCTTATAATTAGTCAACATTTATCAGAAAGAGTTTGGAATATAAGTAGATCTTTATACAGATTTTTGCAACTCATAAAGACTTGTACTTCAATAAAAATACATAAAACCTGAAGTGTCTGTTTCTAATTAAAGACCGACCGAAGGTTCGGTTTCGGCCAAAAAATCTAGTTAATGTAACACTTAAAAGATGTGTGAAGATACCTGTGAAATTTGATTCAAACATTACTATATTTATTTGTAATTGTCGTTGGATTAAATTTTGTATCCATTTCTGTTACATACTTGTTGATTGTTGCATTTTATTTTTTTACACGTGTTAACTGTCTATATATGTGTAAAAATACAATAGATTTAACATGCTATAAAAATTCAAATAAGTTTCGGTTTCGGCCGAAAATGGGACCAAAACCAAAGGTTCGGTTTCGGCTGAAAATTCTGTTTCGGTCGGACACTATTTCTTAGATATGGGCGTTTTCAGTTTTTGCCACAAACGGTTATGTATCCGATATACAGTTCGCATATCGATATCGAAAACGGTTTTCTGATATCGATTTCAGTAGTACGATAACATTGATATAAAAAACCAAAAACATGTAACAACTCAAATTTAGGTTTAGTTTCCATTGTATAGTTATGTTGATAACTATACAATGGAAACTGAACCTTATTGCTAGTACAGTAAGATACAATAACCACGCAAACATGGCTAAAGTTATTTCATATTCGCTTCTTCTCTCTCATACTAATACTATAACGTATACTTAGAACGAGAGGTAGCGAATATGGTTCATATCTCAATATCGTTTATGAAGTTTGCGTTTTGACCTAATGGTTCTCGCATGTTAGTTTAAGTTTTGGCTCGATACAGTTTTTGTGATATCGGCTACATTTATATAGAAATCGATATGGTATGATATCTAACATATATCCGATATAAGTTACGTTTTGATATATCGAACTCATCATTACTATTTCTAATAACTGTTTTTAGACTATCGCGACTTTACACATACTAATGTTTTTTGCTGTAGACGAGACTTATTAGCGATAACATTAAAGAGGTTACGATACCTTCTACTTTCCGACGTTTCGAACGGGTTATACTGCTCGTAGTCATGGTCGAACCGATTTTTCTCCATGATTACAATCCCGGGATTGGCCAAACAATCCCAACATTTCTATAAAAAAAAATACCATGTAAAAAAAACCTTTTTTGTTCCACTATAAGTCTAAACCGAAAGTTTTCTAAACTCGACAAAGTTAAACTCATTGTTCTAAAAATAAATTCACGCTTAATTAGTCATTGAATTTTTTGACAATGATAGTAAACAACAAAAGAGACATAAACCTCTATAAGTCGAACGTAATATAACGCTTTTTCTTTAGCTATATGATATGATTTGGGAATATTTAATCCTTGAATTTGTAATTAAGTTGTTTTTAAAACAGTGAGTTTAACTTTGTCGAGATTTGACGAAAATAATAAAAACTAACTAACTTTATTTAGGACACAAATGAAACGAAATAGATTTCAATTCGACACTCGACACTTGTTATATTTGACAAACAAACAATTATAACAAATTGAAACAGCAAAACCTAATAAACAAAACCTAACAAAGAAGAACAACAAATGATAACAAATAAAAACAAAACCTAACAAACAAGAACAACAAATAAAAACAACGAAACAAACAAAAATTAAATTAAATATTTTGTTTGCTTTTGTTATAACTGTTTTGTTATAATTTATATATGTTTTTTCTTTCCTTTTGCTACTTATTAAAAGTACTAACTTTAAATTTTTTTCATCTGAGGTGTGGACGTTAATTATTTTTTGGCAAGACTTTGAGAATTGTCATTCAATTCAATTCATTTACATAGAGCGGGAATAGTAATGTCAGATTTTCTTGTTTATTTATACATGTATGTACTTAATTTTTATGGAAAAGCAAATACATCTTTGAAATCCCTAGAGCCTAGACCTTCAGTATATTTATTAAATTATGGATATCGTGGACAGTATAAAAAAAGATAAAGCATATGTGAAGTGTAAATTTATTGTCAAAACATGGGAAAAGGATTTCAAATCAAAATATAGCCGCACGCCATCAAAATTTGATATTAAAGAAGCACCTTCAAAGATTAAATATGCATACAAGAAATATTTTCAGTTAAAAAGTAGTGCTTTGCAAGACACGTTGTCTATCTGTGATATTGATGATGATTGTAATCTATCGCCAGAACCCGTGCAGCCAGTGGAAACAGTAATGATAGATTCCTTGAGTTCTCCACCAGAACTACCTAGTGGCCCTGAATTACAGGATTTGTTATCTCAAACAATCGCACAAGAACATGTCAAAACCTTAACCCCTTTTACAGAAAATCTTTCTAAAAAACTGTTTCAGAACAAAAAGTTTTCTTTAAGAAATCCCAGGAAGTTAACAGCCTCCAAATCTCAATCAATGTTAGAAGATAAATCACTAAACATTAGCAAAGATAGTGTTGTAAGTCCACCTTTTAAGTGTGACAGTGCTAACCTAAACCCTATTAATTTGGAAGTATCTAGCCAAAAACCTATAGATTCAGATGAAATATGCAACATTAAAAAAGGACACAGAAGTACAGAAGACACTATTAGACAGACAATTGATTTGAATACTGAGTCCATGCCTGTAACTAATTATTTGACAAACTGTTCTCCAATTGCTTTTACAAGGAAATTAGATAATGCCTGGATCGATAGAGCTACAGGATCAGCTCCTGGAAATAATCAAGTTTCTGGTGAACCTCTCAAATATGGATTGGGAAATATCAAACTCGACACAGTAGAAAAACATTCAGACTTTGTCGAAAACAGTGCATCTGAAGATGAAGATATAGGTTTTGATAAATTGAAACCGGCTCTTAAGAAAAGAAAACTTTGTCATGACATATCTAATTCTCAAGGTAGACATGAACCGAGTAATGAAAGCAGTGAAATTTCTCCTAAAGCCATTCACGAGCCACTAAAAACTTCAAATATTAATGGCAAAAATGTTTCAAAAAAAAGTACAGGTAGAAAAAAATTCATAAAAGTTAGTGATAAAACTGATGAACAAGAACCACCTGATGTTAGAGAATATTTGCCTTTTGGACTAGAAAAAGATATCCAGCCACGTCACTCTAAAATTACAAATGTTTTAAAAAATGTGATAGCACTTGAAAATGTTAATGCACATAATGACTATGGAGAAAATAAGAGTCTTGAGAATAAGATTAAAAACGGTACATTAAATGATAACTTTGTTAAAATTAATATAGAGAAAAAAGTCTTTGTTCGTGGCAAAAAAAGTATTAATTATTCAAAATATAAGAAACAACAATGGAAATCCAAAAATAGTCTTCATGGTGGTATGGAATTTCCTGAATCTGGCAAAATCTCCTGTTTTAAATGTGGAGAATCTGGACATATGGCTAGATATTGTAGAGCACATAAAGGTGAGACACTTCTGCCACTTGATAGCTATAAAGAAGATGATATACCAACATTGGATGATATGCAAAAACTTGCAGCTGACCCTTCTAGTAATCAGTCTGTAACAGAAGAGTTGCAAGAATCTATCTATAGTTTTTCGCAAATTCCAGACTCTTTCTTAAAGTTGTTAGCTGAATCGAATGAAAGTAATGGTGATATTCAACCAATTTATAAAACTTATAATGATGATATGTCCAATGACTTAAAAAAAGCACTTCTAATGTTTGGACATGAAACATTCAGGCCAGGACAGGAACACTCAATAAAGCGTATATTATGTGGTATGTCTACTCTTCTTCTATTATCAACTGGAGGTGGTAAATCACTCTGTTATCAACTACCTGCTTACATCTATAGTCAACATTATAAATGTATAACTTTAGTTATCTCTCCATTAGTTTCCCTAATGGAAGATCAAGTTTTGAATGTACCTGATTTCTTAAAAGCAGGATGCTATCACAATAATCAATCTCAGACTCAGCGTCGTAAGATAATGGAGTGTTTAAAAGAGGGCTTGTTAAACATTCTTCTTATATCACCTGAAGCTTTAGTTGCAGGAGATTCATCCAATGGATTGTCAAGCCTTTTTAAATCCTTACCTCCAATTGCATTTGCTTGCATTGATGAGGCTCATTGTGTGTCACAATGGAGTCATAACTTTAGGCCAAGTTATTTAATGATCTGTCGTGTTTTGAGAGAAAAATTGAATGTAAAATGTATACTTGGTCTTACTGCTACAGCAAGCCAAACAACCATTAAAAGTGTGATTAGTCATATTAATATACCTGATGGTGTTAATGGAGTTATAAGAAATCCTGCTCTACCAGACAATCTCTTTTTGTCAGTTTCAAAGGAGAAAGATAAGGACAGAGCTCTTGTGTCCTATTTGTTATCAGAAGAAATAGCATCATTTAATTCTATTATAGTATATTGTATCAGAAGGGATGAATGTCAACGTGTTGCAGCTGTACTAAGATCTTGCCTACAAGAAAGTGGTAAAGTAAATATGGAGAGTAAAAGTAACAAAAGAAAAAGAATGTCCTATATAGCAGAGACTTATCACGCTGGTATGTCTGCTGCACAACGAAAAAAAATACAAAAGCATTTTATGGATGGTACTCTAAGAATAATAGTTGCGACAGTTGCATTTGGAATGGGTATCAATAAGTCAGATATCAGATGTATAATTCATTACAACATGCCAAGCAGTTTTGAATCATATGTACAAGAAGTTGGACGAGCAGGGCGTGATGGGAAGCCTGCATTTTGTCACTTATTATTGAGTAATAATCATAACGATAAAAATGAGCTTCTGAAGCACATATATGCAAATTCTATTGATCGACCAACTATCCGAAAATTACTGGCTAAGGTTTTTGTACCTTGCGAATGTGTTAAATCCAGTGATTTATCTAACAGTTATTGTAAAGGTCATGAAGTTGGAATTCCTATTGATGCAACGGTTGAGGAACTAGATTTACCATCGGAAAATATTGCTACTTTACTATGTTATGTTGAACTTCATCCTAAACAATATGTTAAAGTACTTAATAATGCCTACGTAAATTGTAAAATTTCATCGTACGGGGGACCACAAAAAATTCACGAAGCAGCAAAATCTTGTCGAGCTTTAGCTATGGCAATTTTATTAGAAAATAAAAAGGATCCTGATACTATGACGAAAACTGTGCTGGAATTCAATGTTATTGAGGTAGCTGCTGCAATTGGATGGGAGAGTGGTATAACTAAATATCAACTGAAAAATTTAGAATGGAGCACTGAGACAGGTATATCTCAAAGATCATTTTTAAAAGTTGAATTCAACACTCTCGGTTTCCGAATAAGAGCAAGGGGAGATTTAAATGCAACAGAACTTGATAGTATATTGGATGATTTACATAGTACTGTTATCTCACAAGAAAAAGCTAAACTATTTCAACTAGAAGAATGTAATCTTGCTTTTCGTAATTTAGGAAGTTGTTCCTTAGAAAGTACACAGTTGTCTAAAGAGTGTATAGGAAAAACGTCTACTGACTTAAAAAATACAATAAAACAATATTTTGAACGAGAGGATTTGCCTAAATATATTTTAGAAGAGAGGCCATTAGATGTTGAAAGGGTCACATCAGATGTAAGAGCTTTAATTTATGCATACAAGGATTGTAATTTTTCTGGAAGAAGTATCGCAAGAATTTTTCAAGGTATTTCTTCTCCTAACTATCCCGCAATAGTGTGGGGTCGTTGCAAGTTTTGGAGATCTCATTTACATGAAGATTTTAATGGATTAGTTAAAATAGCAACTCAGCAAATTATTCAGATGAAATGATAAAAAATATCTAAATGACTTTTGTGTTAGTTATCAATAATATGTAGTTTTATTGTTTGTAAATAAAATAAATGTATAAAACAAAACTTACTTTTTTTTGTCTTATTCTAGCGCGTTTGGTTTTAACATCGTTTCCTGTTACTGAACATTTACGGGGCTCCGTCCGCTCTGTATGGATTTTTTATAATGATAGAGAAATATGACTATGCTTATAGGTTTCAGGCTGACAGACAGTATAAAAGTGAGTACTTATAAAGGAAATGCGGGAATCGTGACTAAGTATTAATACTATATTCAGTTACCTTAATAATTTATCACATTTTTAACAATCCTAACAAATGAGATAAAAATTGGCCAAGTGCATCAAATAGTATGTAACACTACGAGTGCATTTCAGGCCACGCATAGAATAGGTTTTCGTAGTCACCCATGATGGTATGTAGATTTCAAATCGTGTCCAAGAGATAAATGTTATGTTTACATAATATTTCCTTAATTTTGTAGGTACGACGTTTTCCAAGTAAGTGCATTTTGCAAATTAGGCCCCTAGCACTCCTAAAATATTAGTTATCAAAACCGCTATAGTTTTCCTTGAAAGTTTAATACATAGGCTCCTATCCTGATTTTTTTAGACTTTTTAGCCAGCCGTTTGTAACTCCGTCGTACAAAAATAAAGAAATAATAAGTGAACATAACATTTATCTCTTGGACACGATTTGAAATCTACATACCATCATGGGTGACTACGAAACCCTATTCTATGCGTGGCATGATATGCTCTCGTAGTGTTACATACTCTTTGATGCATTTGGCCAATTTTTTTGTTATATTTTTTATTATTATTTACTTATTTTTATAATATCATTGGATACAGTGGATTGAATATTAACCTAAAATAAAGAAATACATACTGAAAATAGACAGAATACGACAGTGGTAATCCAATTCATAAATAATAACATTTCGTTTATATAAAAGTCTTTATTCCTTATTTAAGCAATATTTATTGCTTACTTTTACAATAACAGTTAATAGTCGCTATTCTAAAACAATATTATGCTAAGTATAAACTATTTTTAGTAAAAATGTACATTATCTCTCAGTAGGTAGTAGACAAACAGGTGATATAAAATATTTATTTTGCAGATTCCTTTCAAACACTCTACACTCCTAATTAATGACAAAATAATATAGGCATGATTCAAATTAACCTTGATATGTATTTTTCAAAATAAATAAAATGAAACGTGAATGACTTTATATGTATTTTTTTAATTACGAAATAATAAAGCGCTGTTGGACATTGCTAATGGTTTGTCTTTTTACTATCATTCGCATGTACCTACACCTATCACCAATAAAGTGATATACCAACTTCATGTAAATATTTATCTCTACTCCATGTAAATCTAATAATGTACCGTTTAGTAAGTCAGATTATAGCTTGTTCGCTACTACATGCACACGTACTACCATCTGTAATAGATACCTACTCTTATGCGTTCTGAAAAAATGTCTTTATCGGTAGCAAAATTTATAAAGTTGCATTATCACATCGTACGAAGGTCATAACAAGACATCTATTTAGCTAGGAAATGTTATAAAAACAAATGAATTGGAAAACAAAATAGAGCGGCCCTAGCCCGGACCAACTATGTTTTCTTAGTAAGCCTAGAAATTTGATGGTGACATGTAAAATGATTAGGAGGTTCAGTAGCTCGTAATGAAATTTCGTGCATAAACAAGAACAACTAAACTGTTTTTGTTCAAATTGAAAACTATTTTTCTTTTTTTGTCATATTAAAAAAAAGTGTGGAGAAGTCATTTTCGCTACCATTTTGTTTTATTTGATTGATTCAACACTGCAACGAAGATGTAACTTTCGTTGGGTTAATCAGTATCCGCAAAGTACCGTTAATTTGTAGCTGAAGCTTTCGACATTCCTCCTAAATTCAGGCGCAAAGAGGGCACAAAGGTTTTAGTCGGTTCGATTCCGACACACCACCCCGCCGCAAACCCCGGCGGAGTGACCGTCCGAGGGGGTTTCAACACGTAAAAAAAAAGTTGTCAGTACATTTGAGGAACGAAATAAACAAAAATTTCAAAAATAGTGACTTACATTATTCCTGAATATAAAATATTAAATTAACTTGGGACATACTTGTCTTTTACTGTTTAAAAAAATAGGAAAACTACTATCTACACAACCATCATCTTGGTGTTAATTATTTTCACTAACTAACTTACAAGTACACTACTGTCATACGTGAGTGTATAATTATACCGTTACCAGCGGACGTCCCTTCCACTATGATCCCGGATCCTACTAGTGAGTGCGAAAAATCATTCCACTAGATCACCATAAGTTTTGCATTGCACTGCATTAACCACGTTCGCAATGGTGACAACCACTCTTAGATACTACTAACGCTTTCGATTAGTTTGAGTAGTCATTTTTGTCAGCTATTACACAAATAAAATTGTTCGTTTATAATAAGCGTCATTGTTTCGATTGTTGCTTTCATTCGAAAATTGCATTATTTAATCGCTGATTTTGTAGCCAGAGGCAATGATATTATATAGAAAGATAGGTTACCTTCATACTAAACGGCGTTCGATATTGTTGCGGTATGACATGACGTACTTATTTATAGGTGTGTACATACATTACGATTACGAATGCAAAAGATAATACGGAATGCATGGTAAAGAAAGAGATAGCTATCTCTTGAGAGTTGCACTTTGAAGTTCGTAGTAAAATTATGGACTAACTCGTAAAAATTGATACAGATATGACATTGAATATCGCCATTTGCTAAAAGTACCAATCAGTATCGTAATGAGTGTCGTATAAAATGAATGTAGTGATAATAAAACAACGAAGCAAATTATTATCGATTTAGTTCAATATAAAAACACAGTAAATTTGTACAGATAAAGAAGGTTATATAGTTATTCAAATTATTCGCTACAGATGTTTTACATCAACATATATTTGTCGGCAAAGGGTTTTTGTTAGGGCCTTTGCCTTCTCCGAAATACATATTGTGTGGGCTGCGTGGTGTTTCTCAAGCATTTCATTCTCGTAAGATCATCACTTGGAAATCTGGAAAATACAAAACAATATACACTGTCTTTTTACCAACATACATTTTAACACTATTATTGCCAAATAATATAATCATCATATTAACTGAAAGACAATGACAACTAAACACATAATAGTAATATGAGCATATCAATTAGGCGGTACTGGAGGACGCGGACGATAGGTATGTATTGTGCCTACGATATGACGATATCCCTTCTGTTTGATTTAATCTATTACGCATGCCATCGACCGTTATTAGTCCTTGTCACACTTCAGTTACAATTTTATCCTCTGTCCTTTTTTAACGGACCTTAACTAATACTGGATATCATTTAATAATTTCGGTAAATGGGAAACAAAACCGTGACAAAATACAAATATTACGTAGTTACTTATAAATACTTACCCGTGGTATGTAACTCTTCCTTTTTATTTACTTTGGAACCATAGTTTTTACACCTTCTTAACACACAGCTCGGCATTTTGGTAATAATAAGCACTTCACGGAAACGCTCTGACAACGTGTTTATTCGCTAGCTTCTATTAGCCGACTAAATGAAGTCACGACGATTGTCTACATTTGTCCTCAACAATAATCGCGCGATAATGCGATATCTACCTTTTTTTATAATATCATTGGCCAGAGGTAATGTCCACAAATGCATGAACAAAAACGATAATGTTAATCATACATATAAACTAATATAAATAGATAGGTACTCATTCAAAGCGCCTCGTTGTTCAAAATTACAATTTCTATTACCTACTTATTTCTAAAATATTTTAGATCGACTTCATGCTCCAATCTCTCATATACTTTTACTTTAATTATTTTTACATTACAGAATGAAGTAGAAAATTAAAACTTTCGTACATAGTGCGTATTAAACCTTATAAGTAAGTAATAAATATTTGTCATACCCGTTCGAGTCGTCCAACAGTCTTATTTAATTTGCCTATAAAACCTTTGGGATCTGGAGATAGGGAACTCCATTGAGTCGTAATGCAACTTTCAAATTTGTATTGTCCACATGTTAACTTTTCTTTTAGACTACTCTCAGATTTAATACAAGAGCCTAAGACATTATAAAAATCTAAATTCAGTCCATCTATCCATTCTTTTAAATCTTGTTCGATTCTTTGAATATTGGACTGGGATATTTCATGTAAAAGTATCCTTTCTTCATAATCAGGCAAAAAGTTATTTAGTTTTAAATTAGAATAATTTTTATAAGCATTTTGTGATCCACTGTGAATTATGTTAGTCTCTCTATGTGATAATTCTTTACCTGAAAAATATTCTAAAGGTGATATTAAAAACTTAGTCGTTACTATTATGTTACTCTGTTCAAACAAGCCCACTTTCCATACTCCAGGTAAAAGTGGTGCTTTTAAAGTTGGTTTGATAAAGTTTGTGAGATTATTTTCATCGACGTGAATGCCATTAACATCAGCTATGACACCAGCTGGATCTAACCACACTAGCGTCAAATTTTCATTTTTCTTATCTAGTTGAGTTGAAAACCGATATAGTAAAATTGGTTCCGATAAAGGACCTAATATATTTGCAAGATTTCTGAATGTCATTTCTTTTTGATCGTAATCAGAACTTACTTTAAATATTTTAATAATATCTGCATATTTGTTTTCAAAATTTACTTCTATGTTCTTTTTAGGTTTATACCATGTTTCTATTAATACTTTTACTTGGTCATTTAACATAGCCTTATGTAATATTAGATTGCCTTTGTAAACATCTGCATAGTTATAAGAACTAACTTCGACCACTACATCAGGTACTATTCGACAACCCTCATCAGATAGAATCCTTGCATTGTGTCGAACAATACTTGCTGCATGAGTCAACATCATATCATCTGCAGTTAAATCTTCAATGTTATATAAGCTTTGCCAGTACGCTTCTAAGTTGTTTAACAAGTGGTGATCCTTAAATCCTATATATTGCTCTACTCTATTGATAATTTCTTGATTTATAATAGGTTCGAATTTCCTTGCGAAAAACAGTTGGCGATCTTGTGTGTTTTGTATCCTTGGCCAGTCTTCAGTTCTGAAATCGTTAGGTGAACACCCACACCAATCAACGACGTGTTTATACTGACACTTACAGCCCAATTTTCTTTTCCAGTTGGTTACATGCAAATTGTTGTCCACATATGTGTTACAAAATGGTGAATTCCTCAACGCTGTATGAAAGAACGATTCTGCTGGTAAAAGTGTGTGTTGGAATATAGTATCTAAACCAGCTAACAATTCGTCTTTTTTTCCAATGACATACGAAACGAATTCCGGCGACAATGCAATCCAATCACTACCTCCATCGATTACTATTCCTCGCGGCAGCTTTCTCTCGCCGACACGCCACATGTGCGTGTCGCATTCGATGAATGTTTTATCAAGGCCTTGTTTCTTTATAAATCTTTGCACTTCACGTCCATGTGATTTAACAAAGTTAAGACCTTTATTTACAGATAGAAAACTTTCTAATTCTTCTAACGATTTGATAGGAAAATCACTTTCACTTAAATTAATAACAAAGTCCCATTTCCAGCCGAGAGTCGTAAAGTCTTTCATAGAGGAAAGTAACATTTTAAGCAATGATGCACCACCCCAAATAGTTGAATATCTGAGTTTCGCTAATTTAATATTAGAGAATTGTGACTCTAGGGCTGATAACTTTCTATGTAAATAGTCTTGACGCTAAAACAAAAAACATTGATATATTTAGATTAAGTGTATGCTAGCCGATTAAACAAACTCAAAATTTTATGAATACTAGTCTCATCAGGTTAGTACCCAGGCAGACATAGGTGCAATCCGTGCAGGGCTCGATAGCGATTCGTGCTGACCGTCACCTTAGCAGACGCCTGCCTTGGACACGTTGGCGCGAAGTTTGACGTATGTGGTACGGGTGGATATTAGTCCCCATATTTATCAGATGCGATGAGTCAAGAAGTAGTTCTAGGTAGTTTTTTGGTCAGGGATAACTTAGGTCTAAATAACATGTTCAAATGTAACAAATTACAGGGTGGTTTCAGTTGGTTTGAATCTAACATACTGCATCTACATCACCTTCGGTTCTGGTTTTAAATCCCTTTGAAGCGTGATTTCAAGTAAATTATAACCATCTACACGTAAAAAGGCAATTATCATCATCAACAACCCATAACGTCCCACTGCTGGGCTCGCATCTCCTCTCAGGAGAGGGTTAAGGCCATATGTCCCCACGCTGACTAAGTGCGGGTTGGGGACTGGCAAGACAGGCTACGTAATCTTTCGATTTCCGTTGGATGTTTTTAAGCCGCCGGAAGGCATCCAACTGAGCTTCACGACTGTTATCATATGATAACAACCGGGGCCGACTGCTTAACGTCACCTCCGAATCACGGAAACGCTCATAACATCTCATGCCACAAACTGTCACCGATCTATGTACTGACCGCGTCGTCATTGCTTACCCTCAGTGATTATTTCCAATCAACTAAAACCACTCGGCTGTGAGCACTTCATTATTAATAACCGCCTGTAATAGTCCACTGATGGACATAGGCCTCTTTCATTAAAGGGGTTTTGGCCTGCTATACCACACTGGCTAGTTGACCAGTCTGCTTTGACATTGCCTATTTCATTGTGATGGACTTAGTTTTTCAAATATACACACTAATGTGGCACTTACCTTATCTATATGTATATAAAAATAATGGTTGCTCCTATACAAACTATTTATTAGTCTATGAACTTGTCTTAATGCTCTACCATTCAAAGTTAACAGAAACACTATTTGTATTGACTCTTTTTTTCTGCTTGAGGTTTCTGGTAACCTAGGTGTAAATTCTGAAATTATAAAAAAACATTGGTGAAACAAAGTTAACTGATACACACTGCAATAGAAATTTTGATATAACTTTTCAATAATTATGATTTATTTAAAAATTAACAGAATTACAATAAAGATGATATAGATTTTTTTCTGCAATTTTTTTACAGAATTAATCAGCACACGCCATTTCATATTTTTCTTTCCATCATATTATTCATAACCTTATAATTATTGCAGTTTTTTGGTACATTTGTAGGCTCGTAATTTCGTATTTAAACATTAAGTGCGAGATAATCAGGAATTCAGTCTAAAATTAATGCAATGTTTATGAGTTTTACTATAATTATTACTATTTTACAATGGCAACAGTGGAATAAAAGTTGAATTGAAGTATTTCTAAGGTTAATTGATATAGTTTGTTTGGGTTTTCTATTAGACTTAGAATTCTTATCAGCTTTTTTTTAAGTAGATTTTTTTTCTAATTTATAAAACAGAAAATATATAATACATACTGATGTACAATGAACTCTAAAACTTTTAAACAATTTTTTTATTTTTTTTTGCACTTTTAAATGTGCATTTTGATAGCCCAAGATAGGAGAGCTAACATCATGCTTAAATTAATAGCAGCTTAGTAGGAAATACACAGATGAAGTTGCTTGGGGCAGGTAGTTTCTGCATAGTATAAAATGAAGGCATTAGTAAACAGAAATGCCTTCATATTATACTATGCAGTAGTATAAAAGATCTAAGTGCTCAGTAGAGCTCTTAGATCGTTTATACTACTTAACATATTTCAATGCAGTTTTCAGAAATAGATGATTAAGGAGGAAGGTTTATAGGTGTAATGCATAAATATTATAGTTGAGGAGAAATCCGAGAAATTCAAAGACTTCCATGTGAAGCTGTGCCAGGTTGTTGACGTGTTATAAATTGAAGACATAACACCTTACTTTGGTACAAAATTATGTTAAGATTTCCAATATCCATAACTAGCATTGTTCATGATATATAAAGTAATTATAATTACTTGCTAATCCAGTTTCATAAACATTCATAGTGAAATATCCTCCACAAGTTTTTGTTGAATCTCCAGGGCATTTCATGTCACACAAGTCTTCAGTGGTGGCTGCTGTAATTTGGGGTTTTGATTCACCACAAAAGCATTCAGACCTGAGAAATAAGGTTGGGTTCAGTTTTTAAAATGTTTATGCCTCACTGTAGCTTGACTTTAAAGAGATTATATTCCTTCATTTTACAGTTTCTAATTAAAAATGTATTAAATTGACAAATAAAGTCTTTTCTTTATAGACTATTCTTTTAATTAGACACTTTTGTTGATAAAACATGTGTGTTACATAATTTTAATAAACAAATAAAACCTGATGACTGCTTATACACTACCACTAAAACTAAATTTAAAATTTAAAAAATAGAGGAGGAGGAGACCTAAGCCTTGTTGTTTATGAAAAATATAGAACCAAAGTATTACTTCACTTACGCATATTGAACTCCAGCATACATAAAACCTGCTTGAATACAAATATCCAAACAAGCAGTTGGTGAATTTGTGTTAGCGTAATTCCCATAGAAACCTGATAACAATCTCATTTTCTTTTCATCTGCATAACACCCTAAGTATCTTCCGTATTTAGCTTCCCCATGAAGGCATGAATTGGGCAACTGCTCAGTATAAAACTTACCACTTTGAATAAGACAAGTTTTATTTACAATTTGCTGCTTGCAATTTTGTGTTTTAGCACGATGGATTGCTGATATAGCCTCCCTGCTTTTTATGTCGCAGGGAGGTTTAAAATCTAGTTCTTCGAGCCTTAAATGGGCAGCAGGTTTGTTCAGATTTTTGTT
The DNA here is from genome assembly GCA_932526445.1 of Phragmatobia fuliginosa. Classification (NCBI taxonomy): domain Eukaryota; kingdom Metazoa; phylum Arthropoda; class Insecta; order Lepidoptera; family Erebidae; genus Phragmatobia; species Phragmatobia fuliginosa. The sequence goes on from OW052071.1 coordinate 11,317,932, forward strand.
ATTTGTCGACTGTAGGTCTTCATCATCACTATATCCGAAATTATTTTTCCTTGCCGACACTTCTCCATCAACTGACCGTGAATTCCCAGGTACATAATTACTTTTTGTTAGTAAATTATCATTTACGGATGGAAAAAAAAATAATGCAATAAAAATATGTGTAAAAAACGTCAGTAAAACTGTTATCACTAAACATTTTGTGTACTTGTAAAATAATTTTCGAAACGTTACAGCCATTTCAACGAAAGTTCATCTTATATATGCAAGTATTCTTTAAAATGCTACATATTATAAAAGCCTGAAATATCTAAATGGCATGAATAAAATGTCTACATTGTTATTATTTTTAGGTTATAAACATTTTCTTCAATCGTCTGATAACAAAATTGACATTGACAGACAGTTTTTTTTTTATTTCTGACATAGATTTTCAGCAAAGAGCAAAGGTAGCTATTTTTTTTTTTGTCTCAAAAATATTAATTCAGTCTTTTAATCTTCAAGTGTAAATCTAAATACTTTAATTGCAAAATTTCAACACATCGCGTAAAATATGGAAAAAATGATCATTTGGGAAAATTGCTAATAATAATGTAATTTTATTTACTATGTGGTACAGATAAAAAAGATGGTAAAATGTAAAATATGACAGGCACGATGCACATCATCATCATCATCATTAGCCTTTTGCAGTCCACTTCTGGGCATAAAGACGAAAAACATATTAAGTTGTAAATAAATAAAGATTTAGGAAATCTAACACACAACATCATCTAGTCCCAAACTAAGCAGAGCTTGTACTACTATGTGTATTGATATAAATACTTTTCTCGTAATACATTCGTATTATACATAAAAAACTCCTAATCCGAAACAAATATTATCAGATCATACAAGCATTTGGTCCAACCCGGGAATCGAAGCCGAGACCTTTTTATCAGCAGCCGCACAGGTACATACGTACGCCAACCAAACCACCATACCAACAGGCAACAAGGCACTTAACTCTTCAATTCCCATGTTTATGTTAATATTTATTTTATATTTCTCTTTTACTAAAATAGTTTAGATACATTTGGCGAACACAAAAAAAATATTTTTGTTTTTAAAAACTACCCTCATTTTTTTTTATTAGGGTGTCACCTACAGGTGCCACTGGGCATTGTGTTAAATTAGGACTTTGAAGGACCAACGCGTTTTTCTTATTTTGTAGGTAGAAATAAAACGTTGATTTTTATAATAATATTTATTATTGCGAAAAGTTGAAAAATACAGAACTTATTTATTATGGAACATGTACCAACACTTCAGGTGCAAACCAATATTGCACCTGGCGCACATTTTTCTAGTCCGCTAGTGACAATATCCGCAACTCCGCTGAGAGCAATCGACTACCGAGTAGTCGTCCACACTTCCAACACTCCTCACTTCTGTAGGCACTCTCATTTGTACTGAACTTCCACAGGCAGAATTGCGGAGTGGAGGCTTACCATACTTTTGGAGGTAGGTGGTTGCCATATTCCGCCGGAAATCGCAGTAAGTCCAGTTGGTTTCGGACTGCCTTTTGATCAGCCATGCATTTTGGCAAGCTGCATCTATACCAAATGCAAAAAGAGGAAACCACCACTTTTTTTAGTGTCATTTTCGTCTCCACTGTCTTTGTCAGTCACCTAACCATCTTCAGGAGGAAAAAAAATAATATCACCTAGGTCTTCCCCAGCGTGCAACTCCTCGGCAATCTCATCTAACGTCAACCTGTAATACGTAAACCACCTATAAAATAATATCAACACATAGCGATAACACCAAAAATAAACAACAGTCTTGTTATTACTTAGAATGAATTCAGAACAATAAAGTTAGTCAGAACAATATTGCCCAGTGTCACCTACAGGTGCCACGTCATATTCTCAACCCTGTAATGAAGATGCTATAAGTTATTTTTATCATAAAATACATTTTTATTATAGCGAATACATTCATTTACTATATGTAATAAAGAAAAAGACAATAATTACGGTCTGGACATTTTTATTTCACTTTTTATTCCAAGAAATCACACAAACTCAGACTATACTCCATTTCATGAAAGAAGTCCCGCGGAATATTGTGGAACTAAATTTGACAAATGGGGAGATCGGCCATGTTGTCATTTGTCAATATTATCAAGGTGCGTTTGTTTTGGTACATATTTTGTGAGTTTATTAATGGATTAGTGCGTTATAAAGTTTATTTACGATGCCAGAAGTTGTAAAAAGTACTGGTCAAGAAATCATATTAAAGGTTAAGGAGATCTGTGAAGCGGAACACAAGCATCACGGTGTTTTAATACCAATAAACAATGTTCGCAAGAGAGTCGCCGCCATGACAGGTAAATTTTTGGGCTGCCATATATACAGATTTTTTCCCGATTGATTTCTTACAAATTGGAATTAAGTTCTATTTAATTCCAATCTGTAAGAATGTAAGAAATGAAACAGAATTAAGAATTAAATTTTTTAAAGGAATTAAAACATTAAAAAATTGTAAAGTTAAATTCAACATTAATGTAATTAAATACGAAAATAATCATTCATACTTGTTAATTTTATTGCAGGTGTGTCAGAGAAACTGTAACGAGAGTTACAAAAGAAGGCGCAACAGCGGCGAGTAATTGCCGCCTTACTACTGCGATCTCAATTTGATAGAAAAAATGTGGAGCCTTATAAAGAGACGGGTAGCGGAGAAAAACATGGGCCAAGATCCAAAAGATATTGTGCGCCTAACAGTTTTTTGAGATTGTTACAGCGGAAGACTATTTAAACAACTACAAGAAGAATATTTAAAAAATGATGGTCTTATGAAGAAATGGATCCATTTATATCGTGATAGAATCAGATTCTGTCTCACTGTTTTTTATTTACTCTTCTGACATTGATCATAGTATGACCGATCATAGTATTATTCAATAAAACTTTGAATAAAACTTTTTAATATTATTTTATTTTTCTAATTTTAAGTTGGTCGAACATCTCCATTTTATATTTTAGAAATTACAGGAAGATTTATTTTTCACTAATCAGACCTTAGTAGTATTAACATCAAATAGGTACCTTAAAAATACATTATATTAGAAACAATTTAGTAGTAGTAGTAGTTAATAAAATGAAAGTAAATGAACGATAAATTATTTCCCCTGATTTCCCGACATTTAACTCTGGCAATATTATGTCGCGCGAATACAGCGCTGCGTCTGCGGGACTTCTTTCGTGAAATGGAGTCTACTTCAAATACGCGCGAAACAACCGAATGGATTTGACAAATGTCATATGGTTACTGCTGCCAGAAAAAAAATATGAATAGTTTTACTATTATGCTTTGCTACAATAACGGTAGAATTCAAAAATAAATTGTCATGTGGTAGAAAAAAAATATAAAAGTACTGTCACCTACAAGTGACACTGGGAATTGAAGAGTTAAACAATCCCTATAACTTAACTAATGTCTCTTTTTAGAGTTCCGGGATTTTATATATTTACAAATCATAATCTGCCTAAAATAATCCAGATGTTATTTATTTGCTTCTTATTTAGTTCATCATTTGATGTTTCGATTTACTCTTAATCTCGCAGTCGTAACTGTTAAGTATTATCATAGTAAAAACTAAAATATTAAGTATTTTGGCTAGAAAAAGTACCGATTCAAATTTCTGTTACTTTGAAATCCTTAACAACAGTCTTAAAACTTTGCTAGACACAGGTGGGCGTTTTTCAAAATTTTGCTCCGTTACGTACAGGATGTCCATTTATTTTCATAACAAAATTTTAAATAAACGATGAAATGTAGACATTTACAATGAACTAAGGTTTAAGAAAAACCATCATCAAACAATGTTAAATGAGTATAATTTCTATATAATGTATTATTATAGTGAGGGTTGCCAATACAGGGGTCTTGTACGTTACATTTTCATTCAAAGTAAATAATAACTCAATCATATCAAAGTTAATCAGCTTTATTTATAATTAATCAACAACATAAAAATCTTCTAAAATTCATTACCACTTTGTGATATCTTGCCTCTTAGTGCTGTTTAAAATATAAAATATGTCTTGTACGTAACTAATGGACTATCAAACTTTGTGAATAAATAACTATTCTGAAAGACTAACATTATAGGTAAGTTTTTTTAAATACAAAAAATAACAAAAAGTTATATAATATATATTAACAAAAACATAACTCCCAAAGGTTTTTTCATAAAAAAATAAAAACTATAACAGCCAAAACAGGACAGTTACGTATGTGGACAACAGTCGTTACGTTTAGGAACTCTAAAGCTATGTTTACAACGAGCACAATTTCTAGTTATTTTAGAAACAACACAATATTAATCAACATATCAAAAACGTCGTGATGTGACATATTATATAAGTCACATCACTTACTGTACTTATTTCTATAAAATTAGTCAATATCACAGACTGTTTTGATTTGAGCATTTTAAAAATATATTTTACAAAAAACTTAGGGGATTCAAGTCTATCTCAGTTTCATTTTCACATTAAGTAGGTAACAATACTTCTTAACTTACAAAAAAATCCAACAGATACAAAAAAATGTCAAATAAGTAGTAACGAAAATAAAATAGGGAACCAATTTCATTTTCCAATAGCTCAATCATCATTTTGTGTTTAGTCTCTAGGCGAAATCTATTTTTACTTAAACTACTAATAACTTTCTTTAACCTTTCACAAATTTTTAATGTCCTTTGATATCTTTTATAATTTCGGTAATTCAATCTCTGTTTTTTCTTCAATTTTGTATTATCTTGCATCTCTGCCACTGTCACTTGAACAGCTGGCTTAGTATTATTTACTTTTTTATTTTCCCTTTTATTCCTTTTTTGTTATCTCCAAATTTTCCGTCTTTTTTCCTTTTCTTCCTTATTTAGTTCACTTACCTTGAGTTTATGTTTTTCAGTCTTTCGACTTCTTTCTTTTTATATTTGTTGTATTTTTCTTCATTTTCTTTGTTTTTGTCTATATCGCCGTTGTTTTTGTCTCTCTCGGCACCAGTCAACGGCATAATTTACCTGAGTAGGAATAAATTAATTTGTAAGGAAGTGCCGAGGACGTGAGGAATGTTAGGGTTCACCCTCTTTATCGCTAGTCTAAATAGGATATTTATAACATAATAAGGAAACCTGCTCACCATGAGGTGACTAGATCCTATAAAGGTAATGAGTTTACCTCTCTGGGTGGATTATATTTTTAATTTATATTAAATTGCACAAGACAGTATGAACGCATCTTTACGAGTCCAGTACGTAACGTTTTTAGTCCACATAATACATCACGTCACGTCCTGGACGTTACGTATAACGCGGACTTGTCATCATATGTTTTTTTGGTATAAAAAAAGTTGATTAAAGTAGTTTACTAGTACACATTCATTATCTACAACATATTTACTTATAATTTAACACGAGTAGTATATAAAATTTGTGGGTCTTACCTTTCAAAATCAATGTTCGTACCGGACAAACAAAACAGACCCGTCACGCACGTCACGGACCGCAAGTGTTGACGATTGAATTTCTTCAGTTTTAATTCAAAGGAAAAGAACGAAGGAATGATAAAAACATCGTCAATATGACATTGCTTAAAAATAGTTAGAGCCAAAGACAATATTATTGTTATTCTTTATAAAATCATACCGTTACGTACAGGACTGTCCGCTGTGGCCAGTTTTTTAAATCCGATAATGTCAGTATTTATATTAGAAAAATATACTACAACCTTATTATATTTTATTTAAAAACAAATAAAATGAGTTATTTCATTCGAGTTATTACTCGAATGAAATAACTCATTTTATTTGTATTTGTTCTTTAGTATTCTAAAGATATCCAAATATAGCTTATATATTCTCCAAAATACGTAATCAAAATCCAGGATATGATGAAGGACACATAAAAAAGTAGGATAATATTTGGTATTTTAATAAATAAATATGTTTTCCGTTTAAGTCTTAAGTTTATCTTTTTTTTTTACAGTAAGTTAAACATTTTACCCTAACGTAAAATAATTTGATACTCACTTCCTACATTTTTGCCTTTTAATCAATGGTCAAACCCGTAGGACACGGCAAAATAGTCCTGAGCAAAATTTTGAAAACCGCCCAGGTCTCTCCGCAATAAAACTCACTCTTAAACTTTACTACGAAATTACCTTTTATGATAGTTGTGAGATTACTTCTTCATCAGAAACAACTGAATTTTTGACCGACCTTTACTCAACTCCTGATTTTGATTTCTAAATGATTTATTTAATGAAAATCAATAAGATTTCTATGCGCAAGCCTAGCTGTCATAACAGCTGGTGGATTCCGGTTCCGGACTGACTGACAGTTGACAAACAAGAGTAAAGTTGATAAACTTTTTTGCGATGTTTAATTCTTTAAGAATAATTCCTAAAATAAACACTATGGCAGCTATAAACCCTCACTATTTAGGGGTTCGAGCTGCTCATATCGATGGTAGGCTGAAAGGTAAAGTTGCTGTAATAACTGCTTCTACTGATGGGTAAGTAAAATAAATATTTATTTACTTTTAATATGAGTTTATAAATTTATGGAGATAACTGGGTGATCAAAGTTCAATTATGTTTGGAGAACATTCGATTTACATCAATTTCAAAAAAATATGTTTATGAAAACATGCTTTCGATATTAAAAAATAATACTGGAATTAAAACCTATGCTGAATATAATTTTAAGCAAAGACTAAGAAGTTTTTGAAATCGATAAAAGGAAGTAAACGAAGGTCATGTTCTTACAGATTTATTTTTATAATTGTATAACAGCAATAAAAATAAGTTCTCTAAAACCTGTTTATTTATAATTTTACATATCTTCTTCAATTATAGTTTTGTCTAAATCAATATTAAATATATTTTAAAGTGTGAGTATTATCTGGATAACTTTCCTATTTCACAGAATTGGTTATGCTATTGCTCAAAGATTGGGAAAAGAAGGAGCTTCAGTAGTAATAAGCAGCAGAAAAGAAAATAATGTTCAAGAAGCTGTAGATAGTTTGCGCAAAGATGGAATAACTGTTGAAGGTGTAGTATGCCATGTCTCTAATGCAGAACAGAGGAAGAAATTGTTTGAAGTGGTAAGTATACAGCTATAATATTTAGATATTAAGTAGTCACTATTTCTTTTATGTTCTCTAAAAATCAATTCTCATAATGTAAGTTCGGTCACAATTCAAATTGATCTGATCCACATTTCTTCTCAAAACTGTCATAAAAGGTGTCCCACGATCAAATCAAATGTAATCTGCTTAGATCGAAACTGAATCAGTAATCTCTTAGACGCAATAATAATTATTATTATATTCCTCAAAAAGATTTTTTTTACATATTACCAATACTGTGATTATTGATTTGCTAAAATCAGATTCCGTTAATGTAATCATAATATCATCCTGTGACTGTAATTATTTGTTTCAGGCTAATACAAAATTTGGAGGGTTAGATATACTTGTATCAAATGCAGCAGTTAATCCAGCTGTGTCACCTGTTCTTGAGGTGAGGATTTTAAATTTACATAGCTATAAGTTGTTTAGTTTAAAATTACATAACTCTATAAATAACTGTAATTATAATCTATACACTAATGCTATTTAGTGTAACATACCAAAGTTTTGCAATTTATCTATACAAAAATTAACAAAGAAATTACATTAGAGTAGAAGTTCATTAGTCCTAAATCCTACCAAAACTGAGTTTCAAAAAATGACTGGACTAGAGACTACTAAAAGCAAACAAAATTATGTCAAAATTAGAGCTTGAGAATGCCTAACCATTTAAAGATAATTATTAACTGGAATAATATTGAAGCCTGAAACATCTCAGATGCAAATATTTATTATAAGCAGCTGAATACAATTTACTTATGCCCTTATTTTAATCTTTTAATGTATATTATATTTTATTTATTTATTTAAACTTCCTGCAAACATATTGCACAAGGCGGATTTAATGCCACAGGCATTCTCAGGCACACACAGAACATAAATACATACTAGGTACACTGATACAGTTTAAATTTGATTATAAATGTCCCAATTAAGTAATATAAATAAAACATATTTATGTTATTATTCTGATGACACCATCAACAAGTCCTTAAAGAGCTTACATACTCTAAACTTAAAAGTGGATCGGCTGCCATCCTGATCTAAAGATCAGGATGTCACCAGCCGTTCCACTAGAGTGGGAATGTGTTCCAAAAATATTTTCCATTAAATTATTGCATACATGGTACATTACTATGATCATGTGCGTTTAAGCAACAAAACTTGAATATCACATGAATAACAGATTCTGAAAAAACTGAAATTTAAAAGGTAGTGTTTTCTTTAAAAGTAAGCATCTAGATAATATTTTCTATTTTCATAATTAAAATAATTTCTAAATTTAACCTTCATATAAATGTGTTTCAGACAGAAGAATCCATTTGGGATAAAATTTTTGAAATAAATGTTAAGTCTTCATGGTTATTAGCCAAAGAAGCTTATCCTCTATTAATTAAAAGAGGAGGAGGAAATATTGTTTTCGTCTCATCAATTGCCGGTTATCAGCCAATGGAGGTAAGCCACAGTCGTAACTAAATAAGGAGGGACATGAATGTTTAGGGATATTGTTGATTGAAATGTTTACACTGTGCAATCTACAAATTGTTGTTCCGAGTCTAGGTATTTTTTGTATCTATTTCTTATAAGTTTGAAAAGTCTTCCATGACATAATTCAAAAGAAACAAAAAGATGTTTGCATATTATCATAATCTAACTGTAAAATAATAACCTGTATCACTGTAGTATACTAATAACAATCCATTTATTTTTAGCCTTTAGGCCCCTACAGTATTAGTAAGACAACACTATTGGGATTAACTAAAGCAATAGCAAATGAAGTAGCACATGAGAATATTAGAGTAAATGGTGTTGCTCCCGGAATAGTTGCTACCAAGTTCGCTTCAGCGGTAAGTGTATTGACAACTTATTAAATAAATCATTGCAATAGTAAATGTCTATACAACATGTGCTATTATTCTTTTAGATTACAACGTCAGAAGAAATCAAAGACAAAACTTTATCCATAGTCCCAATGAGAAGATTTGGTAAAACCTCAGAAATTGCAAGCACTGTAGCCTTTTTAGTATCAGATGATGCCAGTTACATTACAGGAGAAACTATAGTGGCAGCAGGAGGAACATATGCTCATTTATAAAAAAAAATAAGTTGAATAAAAATAAAAGAAACGCAACATTATCAGGCTGGGCCTATTCTGAACTTCAGGTTAAAACTAGAGTACACATTAATAATTACTTGTTTTTCCAATTCGGCTGCAGCCAGATTGCATCTTTTCGAGCCCAATAATTCGATACTCATAAATAATGGATCAATTATTAACTAAAAGTGAAGGTGGATATTACATTATCAGCTACTTAAATAATAAAATTAATTCAAATATCATCAATCAATATCATATTTAGAAAATAGTGATGCATTGATCAAGCCCCACCCCCCGACCAATCAAGCCTCAAAAAATTATCAATTCATAGGAAAGCCAAGCTTTCGTATGAATTTGACTGGTCTTAGTGGAAGTAGTACCTATATATTTACCACTGTGCATCTAAATTTAATTTGGTGTCCGAACAAGAGTTAAATTTATATTGCAGTGATTGTTGTGCATATTGTTTTACATTTTGGGGAATCGGTGAAGGTTTATATTAATATATGTTTAAACATATTACAAATAAATAAAAAACATTTTTATAAATGTTTGTATTTTTTTACATCCTTTTTTGACAACTTAAAAAAAGACTTGTTTTGAGAATTTAGTTTGGAGTATATGAAATTGATACAAGAACCTGATTATTTATACAGTAATGGTATACATCATTTGTTCTTAATCAACATCATCATCGGAATCTAGTATTTCAGATTTACGTACACCAAATGACCTTAGTAGGTTACTAGTGGGGCCTATTGACTTTTCTTCTTTAATACTCTGAATAATATTTGATGCTATAGTCTTGTTTTCTTGAGGATTTTCTGTTTGATTAGTTTGAAGTTTAACTCTAAGTTCTTTGTCACAGTCATTTTCGTTATATTCAAAATCATTGTAATCTTGATCACTTTCTTCACTCTCTGTATTTTCACCAATGCCTGTGCTTAACACATTTAACATTTTTTCAATACATGAAACAAACTGATCTGGTTCAAACTCAATAGAATTGTCAATTATCTCCTCACAATGTGACTCAATACCTTCATAATCAGATGTTTGCTTTAAGAATGATGATAATTCTGTAGTTAAAGTTTCGGAAGATATCACATCATTATTTTTTAGTGTGGTTGTCTTACCATAGCGTTTTAGCAGTAAATCATTTAATTGTTCTGGATGAATATTTAGCCAATCTTCATTATCACCTGTGTACCCAGGTTCTACACACCTTTCTTTGATTGATTCTTTTATTCTCAAATATTCGGATGATGACATAAGTTGAGATATACTATCAGAGACATGAGAACTTAAAGGACATTCTATCATTGAAAAAAATTCGTTTGCCTTTTTTAACAAGTTATTGTACCCCATAGATCCTTCAATATTGTTTTGAAAGTAACCATTTCGTTTTAAGTTTGATAAAAAAGTATGGTATGGTTTTGAGCTAAATAAGTCTGCTGAGGCTTTGTTCATAATCATTTGATATCCACATGTAATTTTAGCCCCCAAAATACTTTTTTTATCATTTATAAGTTTGTAGTGTTTAATGCTGTTTATAAATTTGGAATGCAGAAGCATTGCATACAAAAACTTTGTAAATGTTACTTCAACATTTACACAGTTACTGAAATCAACTTCTTTACAACACTTTGCATCAATCACATCACAATTGCTATAAGCATTTATTATGGGAGCAATAAGAGAAGGTTTTAATATTAAAAGAGATGCTATGTGAGAAGGCAGTTGTACCACAGTTTTATGCATATTTTCCAAGAGTTTTTCAGGATATTTTCCAATCCTATTTAATACAGCCTGTTCAATGGCACAAGTTACTTGTGTTGCTTGTGTGGATCCTTCTATAATTTTAATAGCTGCTTTCAATTCAAGCTTTGGTTCTAATGGAGCCACTTCAGGTGATATAAGATGAATGTGTCCTCTATATATGAAAACCTGTAAGTACAAACAAACCTGTAACTTCTAAATTCATTTTTAAATTTCTGAAAATTAAATTCTCTGTGGTGCTGACAACCGGGCCAGTACTACCCTTACAAACAAAAACAACTTATGACTGCATTTGTGCTGTCATATTTGCTAACTGAGTGCCTGGTAGCCCAATGATGCAGGAGTATCTCACTAGGCCACCACAGTGTGAGTCACCATACTTAATTGTCTGCATTCACAATAAGGATAGTGACCACTATTCTTGGATTCTACCCATGCTGTCCAACAGGCATTATCAGGAGTCATTTTGGCAGGCTTAATTATAAAATAAGCCTCAAATATTCAATAAATAAAGAAATAAATGGGTATAGAAGTATTTCTTACCCGATTATCTGTATTACTTGGATTAACCCAAGTCGGTAAATGATCTGATGCTTCTATAAGAAGAAAGTCTCCATCATTATCTTTTATGTGTATAATGAAGTTGGGATACAGTTTAGATATTTCTAAGACAAGATGCACAATAAACCATTCATCCTCTATATTATCTCCGAAACAGGTTATACTGCGCAGATGATGTGGAATATCTGCAATGAAAGTTACAACACACTATTAAGAATTATATCACCTCACCACTTCCTACTGTGCTGATTGCTGTGGGTTCTTTCCTCTCATGAGACAGAATTTAAGGTTACCTAGAGATTTCTTTTGGTAATAAAACCACCTTTGTACTTTATATATCTGCCAGTGTACCTTCTTGTAGTCAATTTTGTGCAAATTTTAGTCTTCAATCTGTCTGTCATTTGAGTTATGAACAAATACAAGTAGTAAATCAGCAATACATAGAGTTGGTTAGTTTAAACCCATGTAATTGTATATCTGTTTGTATAGTTTCTCATTAATTTTGGCTAGCACTTTCAACCGTTTAATAATAGTAGGCCAAAATAAGATTAAAGAACATGTTAAAACTTACTTGTATTTTTCTTGTCTGATATCGGTATGAATACTTTGAATTCATCTCTTTGCCAAATATACTCTTTAGATAACAGTTTAATCGTATCATTAACCTTTTCACATAATTCTTCCCATACTAATGTGTTGGATTCCAGCGAAGATAAGAAATAAAAACATTGAATGGTTTCTTCGTTAGCAGGTTCCATAAAGATTTCACTAGACATTGTTTAGTAGTCTTAATTAAATATATATTTTTACAGAGCGGCTATAATTATATTTACAATTACCGCAACGTTTTCTTGCTTCAATAACAGCTTGACAACTTGACATTGACATGTCTTTGACAGTCTATTGATAGTTCATCAACATCAACTCAACACACCAATCAACAGCTGGACATTGGATGTAAGTCTCTCCACCGGAACTGTCCCGGCGCACAATATCGGAGATATATAAAAAACAAAAATATCTCTGGATAGATCTCAATTTGCTCCGTTCATCTGTGCTATTCCGGTAATTTGATCCCATCCCAGAGTCTGCAAAAAAAAGTGCTAAACATACGCTATCAAAATCTGCGTATAATTCAGGAACAAAGGCGTCTACGGTGTTGATTGTTCGACTAATAATTTGCTCCGTTGCTAATCTAATTAGCTCCGTATGAAAAACAACGAAATTTTCATTATTTTCCATGAAATACTTAAAAAAATTAACTTACGACGTACATACGTACTGCGCATGTGCACAGATCATTCGGCTCGCGTCTACAATCGGCCTGCGCGAGTGCGCTAGGGAGAGTCTAGGGACTTTCTTTCAGTAGTAAATCAGTTTCAAAAGTCTTACATCCTGTCAGAGTATATTTTCAGAAAAATAATTCAGCTTATGTATTACCTGGTATAGTCTGGCCACGCTAACTCTGCAGAACGAAAAAAATTATAGAATTTGAAAATCTATAGATGGTAACACCGCCTAGACTACGAAAAACTAATTTGATACTAGTTGTTTTTTTTATTTTAGCCAAGTTATTTTGTTTATATTCTGATTTTTTCTTGGTTAAGAATAGTCATGACTACAGCACGATGCATTGTCGATTTGATACAGTTTTTTAGGTAGGGCATAAGTAGGTACAATACAGGTTGTAATAATTCTGATTCCTAACTTTTAAAATCTACTGAGGCTATGGTTTATCTATACATAAATAATAATAAAAGGTAACTTTACTTTAAGATCTATGAAACAACTCAAGGACAGTATAAAAATAACGATAGATTTTTGAATGATAAACATAATTTATTTTTAGGTTTCATCAAGATATACATTAGTTTTTTTTGTTTCTACAGGCTCGTTTCTTAACAAAAATTTTATTATGTATCTATGGCTCCATGCCGCCACATCATGTTTTTCCATAAGAACTGTCCGTTCGTCAATAATAATTTGCGTAAGGTTTCTCTGCAGCCAGTAAAATCAATTGATTGCCTCAATTGAAGTAGTAATTTACGCAGAGTAGGAACTTATTTTCGGGTCAAATAATACTGATATATTGTATTTCGTTTGGCGCATTGGTCAAAATGATCAATATTAACTTTCGTTGCCCGTGCTGCAAGCTTTTTGCCAGGAACCCTCCAGATCGCTGAATCCTGTAGAAATAAATATAAACTTTATTTTGAACTTGTATTCAATGCAATATGTATTGGATGTACGTTGTACCTACTTTAATAATCTAACGAAAATTTTAGAAAATAAATACGTAAGTAACAGATTCTTACCAGTCATTGAAGCGATCTTTTTAATATACTGGTTCTCACTATTGATGGTAAACTCTTCAAGAGCCTTCAGCATCCGTAGGGCAACTTGAATGTGAGGTTTAAATTCATCACTTATACTACCTGGAATGTCTAAAAATAAATACTTGTTAAGAGTTGAGTATCTATAATTTATGTAATAGTTGCTTAAGACCTAAATCCTATCTGTAGGAAGCAAATCTATAGGTAGATATGTTATTGAAATTGGACGTTAATTTGACACGAGCTTCTTGTCAGCATCATGAACAGGCTATGAGTATTTGAAAAAATGTTCTTAGATACATATAATGGTAAAATAAAACGGCGAAGTATCAAAATCAGTAGATTTACTTACACGTCAACTTTTCGATATCTTGTAAACATTGTCGTTTTTGGCTAAGGACGACATCACACTGTGCCTTCACATCTTGGAATTTACTTATCATGTTATAAAATAACTTCCGCACTCAACTTTTAATAGGTTTAACTTTTTTTCTTTAAAATATATGAAAAACAACAAACAGCATATGCAATGTGACAGCTCACGTACCACAAAAGTGACATCAGAAAAAGTATACCATATAAAAAACTTTTTGGGGCTGCCCATTTATTCCACTGCAGAGTTAGCGTGGCCAGACTCTACAGAAGCTATATATGATGTATCGATAATGCTTTCAAGATCCTCTTGTAAACATAATTTTTTCTTCCCAGTATTCAAATAAACTGTGGGCCTCTCTTGATAGGTATACCATGAACAAGATAAGCTTTGATTACTTTCTATCAGCTTTTATTACTCTCCATTATTTCTTAGTGCGCGTAAGCGGTTTAAGACTTTTGAAACTGATTTACTGCTGAAAGAAAGTCCCTAGACTCTCCCTAGCGCACTCGCGCAGGCCGATTGTAGACGCGAGCCGAATGATCTGCGCACATGCGCAGTACGTATGTACGTCTTAAGTTTCTTTTTTTAAGTATTTCATGGAAAATAATGAAAATTTCGTTGTTTTTCATACGGAGCTAATTAGATTAGCAACGGAGCAAATTATTAGTCGAAGAATCAACACCGTAGACGCCTTTGTTCCTGAATTATACGCAGATTTTGATAGCGTATGTTTAGCAATTTTTTTTGCAGACTCTGGGATGGGATCAAATTACCGGAATAGCACAGATGAACGGAGCAAATTGAGATCTATCCAGAGATATTTTTGTTTTTTATATATCTCCGATATTGTGCGCCGGGACAGTTCCGGTGTCTCTCCTTTGAAATGAGGCCTTATGATTAAATCCCTAAAGTCTATTGATAGTTAAATCCCTTTTATTTCGGATGAGTAGAAATTTATCAGCTTGAACCTAATTTCATTGAAATATCTTGATAAATTTTAACTTGGACTTCATTATTATCAAAATTTCCTACCAAGAACACTAGGGTCACTATTGTCTAATCAGATTTTTATAACTACGTGGAACTGGCAATAAAATTATGATTTCATAGATGTATTCCGAATTTATAAGCTTAGGATTCCTATGTCTATCTTCTGGTTAACATTACGTTGAGACATTGAGGCTTTATAATTTTATTTACAGGAGAGCTTTTGATTATGATGAGATGATTGTTGGAGTTAAAACAAGAAATCAGCTAAATAAATGAAATGAATGTAGTAATAATAAAACAACGAAGAAAATTATTATCGATTTAGTTTCAATAACAATATAATAACACAGTAAATTTGTACAGATAAAGAAGGTTATATAGTTATTCAAATTATTCACTATAGATGTTTTACATCAACATATATTTGTCGGCAAAGCGTTTTAAAGCGAAATACATATTGTGTGCAAGCATTTCATTCTCGTAAGATCATCACTTGGAAATCTGGAAAATACAAGACAATATACACTGTCTTTTTACCAACATACATTTTAACACTATTATTGCCAAATAATATAATCATCATATTAACTAGCTACCCCACCCCAGCCTGCAAATTTATGATATTCGCAATAAAAAAAATACTAATCGACAGATTTTAAATAGCTCAATTCAACTACGTAGCCCTTTCAAATTGCTCACCTTTAATTATTTAATTAAAAACAAATAAAGTCCTTGAAAAAAATTTAATTTATCTGTATATTCAAACTCCTATATCTTGTGATGTATACAATATTTCAAATTGCTCAAAGTTCTAAAATACTGCTCAAGTTGCATTTGTAATTGCTCAAGTAGAGTTCTCACCAGCTCCACTTTCCTTAATTATTAAATAAATATAAATAGTTTGAATAAATTTTCAACCAAACAATAACCTACCCTACCCCAGAATGCAATGAAAAAAATACTAATCGATAGATTTTCAATAGCTCAATTTAACTACGTACCCCTTTCAAATTGCTCATCTTTAATGATTTAATTAAAAATAAATAAAGTCCTTGAAAAAAAATTAATTTATCTGTATATTCAAACTCCTATATCTTGTGATGTATACTATATTTCAAATTGCTCTAAGTTCTAAAATGCTGCTCAAGTTGCATTTGTAATTGCTCAAGTAGAGTTCTCACCAGCTCCACTTTCCTTAATTATTAAATAAATATAAATAGTCTGAATAAATTTTTAACCAAACAATAACCTACCCTACCCCAGATGCAATGAAAAAAATACTAATCGATAGATTTTCAATAGCTGAATTTCACTACGTACCCCTTTCAAAACGCTCACCTTTAATTATTTAATTAAAAATAAATAAAGTCCTTGAAAAGAAATTAATTTATCTGTATATTCAAACTCCTATATCTTGTGATGTATACAATATTTCAAATTGCTCAAAGTTCTAAAATACTGCTCAAGTTGCATTTGTAATTGCTCAACTAGAGTTCTCACCAGCTCCACTTTCCTTAATTATTAAATAAATATAAATAGTTTGAATAAATTTTTAACCAAACAATAACCTACCCTACCCCAGATGCAATGAAAAAAATACTAATCGATAGATTTTCAATAGCTGAATTTAACTACGTGCCCCTTTCAAATTGCTCACCTTTAATTATTTAATTAAAAATCAATAAAGTCCTTGAAAAAAAAAAAATATCCGTATATTCAAAATTCTATATCTATTGATATATACAATATTTTAAATTGCTTAAAGTTCTAAAATACTGCTCAAGTTGCATTTGTAATTGCTCAAGTAGAGTTCTAACCAGCTCCACTTTCCTTAATTATTAAATAAATATAAATAGTTTGAATAAATTTAACGTATAGATAAGTGAATGCTGCGCATGCGCGCAAACAGTAACGCGAGTCGCAAGGCAAAAAAAATCAAGTGTTTCTTAACCTCATCATTAGGGCTCGGAATAGGTAGTTTAATTTTATGTACTTGCAGAAATAAAGTCAACGTAAGCATAACATGGATAAACCTAAAATCAGCGTGAATTCCGGGACCTTAAATAATGCAATGCAATGTCAAAGCACACTTATGTCATTTTACATAATCATGAAAATTACACTTATTGTTTATTTTTAGGTTTATAGGAGTGAGTAGAAGGAAAAAAATCATTTTCAGATATTACAGATATTTATTGCACGTTTACAATATAAATCAAATTTAAAAATAAATATATATTTATATTAACATTAAAGCACTAGTGTTGTTCTGATGGTGTAATTATTCGTCTTTGAATTGAAGATCGCCAACATAATCATCATCGTCATGTTTATTATAAAATAATACTATGATTTTCTCGGCATTACTGGGTGTCAAGGAATTTCTTTTCATATTCATAATCCATTTATAAAGCGAAAACAGAGATAGCAATAAAGAAAGCGTGCCACGTGCACCGCACGCGCAAGCGGTCACATACTTTGCATTCCTTAGCGTTATTGTTGCTATTCGTTTCTTTACGTTTTTATTGTAAAATTTTATGTTAACAACTTATTATTACAACAATAAGCTAAAAGATGAAATACTATTTTGAAAGTTCAATATAATATTTTTACAATCTCTGAAAATAGTAAGTTCCCCGGGATTTCACAGGCATATCCATACTATTGATGTCACAAAATCGCAAGTACATAAAATTAAACTACCTATTCCGAGCCCTACTCATCATAGTGAAATGAAACTGTAATACTCCAAGCACAACATCATCTATTATCAGGTATTTTTATTATTTATTGACTTATACATTATGTTCAATTTATACAAAAATCAAATCATGACTAAAAGGTAACTTTATTTTGTAACTTTATGTCTGTTTACAAAGTATTTTCTATGTATTCTTCTTTGCTCCAAAACAAAATAAGTAGTAGTATACATGCTCATTATGTTTGCTGGATAGTTTTCAATTTTTGACTAAAACTAAAAATTGCTAGAATAAATATAGCCCAAAATCGATCAAAGTGGTGTGCAATGGGGGAGGCAATTTAAAAGGACTACCGGGTACGTAGTTAAATTGAGCTATTGAAAATCTATCGATAAGTATTTTTTTCATTGCATTCTGGGGTAGGGTAGGTTATTGTTAGGTTAAAAATTTATTCAAACTATTTATATTTATTTAATAATTAGGGAAAGTGGAGCTGGTGAGAACTCTACTTGAGCAATTACAAATGCAACTTGAGCAGTATTTTAGAACTTTGAGCAATTTAGAATATTGTATATATCAAAAGATATAGAAATTTGAATATACCGATAAATGAATTTTTTTTCAATTCAATTTCAATTAAAAATCAAGGACTTTCTTGATTTTTAATTAAATAATTAAAGGTGAGCAATTTGAAAGGGCTACGTAGTTAAATTGAGCTATTGAAAATCTATCGATTAGTTTTTTTTTTTTTTGCATTCTGGGGTACGGTAGGTTATAGTTTGGTTAAATAATTATAAGAATCTCCAAGAAGAAGTAAACAGGTATCTTGATTACTTCTTATTGGAGATAGCAAACATAATGAGCATGTATACTACTACTTATTTTGTTTTGGAGCAAAGAAGAATACATAGAAAATACTTTGTAAACAGACATAAAGTTACAAAATAAAGTTACCTTTAAGTCATGATTTGATTTTTGTATAAATTGAACATAATGTATAAGTCAATAAATAATAAAAATACCTGATAATAGATAATGTTGTGCTTGGAGTATTACAGTTTCATTTCACTATGATGAGGTTATGAAACACTTGATTTTTTTTGCCTTGCGACTCGCGTTACTTTTTGCGCGCATGCGCAGCATTCACTTATCTATACGTTAAATTTATTCAAACTATTTATATTTATTTAATAATTAAGGAAAGTGGAGCTGGTGAGAACTCTAGTTGAGCAATTACAAATGCAACTTGAGCAGTATTTTAGAACTTTGAGCAATTTGAAATATTGTATACATCACAAGATATAGGAGTTTGAATATACAGATAAATTAATTTTTTTTCAAGGACTTTATTTATTTTTAATTAAATAATTAAAGGTGAGCAATTTGAAAGGGGTACGTAGTTAAATTGAGCTATTGAAAATCTATCGATAAGTATTTTTTTCATTGCATTCTGGGGTTGGGTAGGTTATTGTTTGGTTAAAAATTTATTCAAATTATTTATATTTATTTAATAATTAAGGAAAGTGGAGCTGGTTAGAACTCTACTTGAGCAATTACAAATGCAACTTGAGCAGTATTTTAGAACTTTGAGCAATTTAAAATATTGTATATATCAAAAGATATAGAATTTTGAATATACGGATTTTTTTTTTTTTTCAAGGACTTTATTGATTTTTAATTAAATAATTAAAGGTGAGCAATTTGAAAGGGCTACGTAGTTAAATTAAGCTATTGAAAATCTATCGATTAGTATGTTTTTCATTGCATTCTGGGGTACGGTAGGTTATAGTTTGGTTAAATAATTATAAGAATCTCCAAGAAGAAGTAAACAGGTATCTTGATTACTTCTTCTTGGAGATAGCAAACATAATGAGCATGTATACTACTACTTATTTTGTTTTGGAGCAAAGAAGAATATATAGAAAATACTTTGTAAACAGACATAAAGTTACAAAATAAAGTTACCTTTTAGTCATGATTTGATTTTTGTATAAATTGAACATAATGAATAGGTCAATAAATAATAAAAATACCTGATAATAGATGATGTTGTGCTTGGAGTATTACAGTTTCATTTCACTATGATGAGGTTATGAAACACTTGATTTTTTTTGCCTTGCGACTCGCGTTACTGTTTGCGCGCATGCGCAGCATTCACTTATCTATACGTTAAATTTATTCAAACTATTTATATTTATTTAATAATTAAGGAAAGTGGAGCTGGTGAGAACTCTAGTTGAGCAATTACAAATGCAACTTGAGCAGTATTTTAGAACTTTGAGCAATTTGAAATATTGTATACATCACAAGATATAGGAGTTTGAATATACAGATAAATTAATTTCTTTTCAAGGACTTTATTTATTTTTAATTAAATAATTAAAGGTGAGCAACTTGAAAGGGGTACGTAGTTAAATTCAGCTATTGAAAATCTATCGATTAGTATTTTTTTCATTGCATCTGGGGTAGGGTAGGTTATTGTTTGGTTAAAAATTTATTCAAACTATTTATATTTATTTAATAATTAAGGAAAGTGGAGCTGGTGAGAACTCTATTTGAGCAATTACAAATGCATCTTGAGCAGCATTTTAGAACTTAGAGCAATTTGAAATATAGTATACATCACAAGATATAGGAGTTTGAATATACAGATAAATTATTATTTTTTCAAGGACTTTATTTATTTTTAATTAAATAATTAAAGGTGAGCAATTTGAAAGGGGTACGTAGTTAAATTGAGCTATTGAAAATCTATCGATTAGTATTTTTTTCATTGCATTCTGGGGTAGGGTAGGTTATTGTTTGGTTAAAAATTTATTCAAACTATTTATATTTATTTAATAATTAAGGAAAGTGGAACTGGTGAGAACTCTACTTGAGCAATTACAAATGCAACTTGAGCAGTATTTTAGAACTTTGAGCAATTTGAAATATTGTATACATCACAAGATATAGGAGTTTGAATATACAGATAAATTAAATTTTTTTCAAGGACTTTATTTGTTTTTAATTAAATAATTAAAGGTGAGCAATTTGAAAGGGCTACGTAGTTGAATTGAGCTATTTAAAATCTGTCGACTAGTATTTTTTTTATTGCGAATATCATAAATTTGCAGGCTGGGGTGGGGTAGCTATATTAACTGAAAGACAATGACAACTAAACACTTAATAGCAGTGTTGGGCAAAATTTAATTGCAAGGAAACAATTAACAATTGATTAATTGTAAAATATCAACTAACAATTAATTAATTGTTAATTGTTAGTTTTGCAATTAACAATTAATCAATTGTTAACCGAAAATTAATTACCTTCTGCGAACCACTCCTACCTGGCTTTTCCCCGAGGAAGTTCTGTTATTTGACAAAGCCCTGAAATCGATTGTGGAATCCGTCCTTAACGTGTCCATGGATGACAACCAGTGGTGTCAAGCGAGTCTTCCAATCAGATGTGGGGGTCTGGGAGTGCGTAGTATGAAGGACGTGGGCCTCCCGGCTTTTCTGGCATCTGCGAACGGTGTTGTGAGCCTTGTCACTGTCTTATTAGGATCCCATGGTGGCGTGGCAAACATACCGTTTTTATCGGATGCTGTATCGGCGTGGTTGGCTTTCAGTACGAGTGTGGATTTGCCCGGTGCTTCGCATGTGCAGCGAGAGTGGGACGATGTGGGGGTGAAGCGGACCCAAGGCGCCTTATTAGAGAACTCTTCGGGAGAAGATATGGCTAGGCTGAGGGCCGTGTCGCGGCCTGAGTCCGGTGCTTGGCTGCGCGCGTTACCTTCACCTAACTTGGGGACGTTGCTAGATGACGATTCTTTGCGCGTGGCCGTTGGCCTTCGCCTGGGCTGCAACGTTTGCGAATGTCACGTGTGCACCTGCGGCTCTGTGGTGGAGGCCGACGGCCACCATGCTTTGAGCTGTCGTCGATGCTCGGGAAGGTTTCCGCGTCACCATCCCCTTAACGACGTGGTTCGCAGGGCCCTCATTTCGGCTAACATCCCCTGTCTCCTTGAGCCTCCGGGTCTGTGCAGATCCGATGGTAAAAGGCCGGATGGGATGACTCTGGTGCCCTGGAAGAATGGCAAGTGCTTGATCTGGGATGCTACTTGCGTCAGCATTGTTGCCGCCAGCCACTTGAGCCGCACAGTCCGCTCCCCGTCGGCCGCGGCGGAGGATGCTTGTTATAAGAAGAGGCAGAAATATGTGGCTTTGGAGCAACACTACCACTTCGTCACTGTGGCGGTGGAGACAATGCGGAGCTGGGCTGCTGAAACTTTGGGCTTCGTGGGGGAACTGGATCGTAGGCTATCTGAAATAAACGGGGACTCTCGTTGCTGCTCGTTTCTGGTGCAAAGGTTGGCCATTGCCATACAACGCGGCAATGCTGCTAGCATAATGGGCACCTTTCCACCAGATGCGATCGGGCACGGGTTAATTTAAGTATTGTATATTATTCCCCCCCTATTCATCCCGCGGGTGTCGTAAAAGGCGACTTAGGGATAAACTACGCAAGACAAAATCAATGCAAAGAGAAGGAAAACTTGAAACCAACCCTATACCAACCCATCTGGCTAGCGTGGTATAGTAGGCCAAAACCTCCTTTCTAAGGAGAGGCCAATGTCCAGCAGTGGACTGTTGAAGGCTGTTGATGGTGATGATGATGATGATATTATTATAGGTTTATTTTTTGTATTTATGTAATCATTATTTTTTATTGATGTGCTCTGGATTATTGTTACAATCAAATAAATTACAGTATCTATTGTTAACTGTTAGTTATGCAATTAAAAATTAATCAATTGTTAATTGTTTCTACAATTAAACTTTAATTAAATTTAAATAAAGTAAATAGAAGAAGTAGAAGATGGAGGAGTGGCACAGGGTAGGGCTCTCACTTGACTGATAACCTTGCAGTCAGCAAGACTGACTGAACTGAACCGACAGGACTGACTGAACTAAACTGACTCACTGAACTGACAGGACTGACTGATCTGAACTGACAGGAATGACTGACTGAACTGAACTGATAGTACTGACTGACATGGACTGACAGGAGTGATTGAACTGACAGGACTGACTGACGTGAACTGACAGGACTGACTGAACTGACAGGACTGTCTGACATGAACTGACAGGGCTGACTAAACATACTGAACTGACAGGACTGACTAAAAGAGAAAGACTGAACTGAACTGACAGGACTGACTGAACTGAACTGACAGGACTGACTAAACAAACTGAACTGACAGGACTGACTGAACTGAACTGACAGGACTGACTGACATGAACTGACAGGGCTGACTAAACATACTGAACTGACAGGACTGACTAAACAGACTGACTGGCAGAAGTTTAGTAGATGGCCTTAAGTCTGAGCGAGAGCTTATAACTTTGACAAACGATCTTGACTTTTCGCTTACCTACGCCCGCGCGAATAAAAAAGGAGTGTACCTGAACAACAACAGGTAACAACAGTTTGCATTGAAAAATACACAGAAACAAACAGGAAGTTTCGCGGGGTTATAAGTAAGATAACAAGAAAGATCATTTATATTGTGTGCACCTACACAGGTACAGTGCAGAAAAACATGATTATTAATTGTTAGTTTTAATTGTTTGTTGCAACAATTAAAAATATTAGTTGCATTATTTTAATTGCAATTGATTTAATCACAATTAATTTCATTGCAATTGATTTAATCACAATTGAAATCAATTGCAATTTAATCAATTGAAATCAATTGCAATTAAATCAATTGCAATAAACTTTGCAATTAAATTATTTGTGATTAAATCAATTGCAATTAATTTTTCAATCAATTACTACGATGATTAAAATATTAATTGATTAATGCCCAACACTGCTTAATAGTAATATGAGCATATCAATTAGACGGTACTGGAGGACGCGAACGATAGAGTATTGTGCCTACGATATCCCTTCTGTTTGATTTAATCTATTACGCATACCAGCCGACCGTTAATGGGCGTTTTTCAAAATTTTGCTCCGTTACGTACAGGATGTCCATTTATTTTCATAACAAAATTTTAAATAAACAATGAAATGTAGACATTGACAATGAACTAAGGTTTAAGAAAAACCATAATAAAACAATGTTAAATGAGTATAATTTCTATTTAATGTATTATTATAGTGAGGGTTGCCAATACAGGGGTCTTGTACGTTTCATTTTCATTCAAAGTAAATAATAACTCAATCATATCAAAGTTAATCAGCTTTATTTATAATTAATCAACAACATACAAATCTTCTAAAATTTAATACCACTTTGTGATATCTTGCCTCTTAGTGCTGTTTAGAATATAAAATATGTCTTGTACGTAACTAAATGGCACTCTGGACTATCAAACTTTGTGAATAAATAACTATTCTGAAAGATTAACTTTATAGGTAAGTTTTTTTAAATACAAAAAATAACAAAAATACATTTAATATATATTAACAAAAACATAACTCCTAAAGGTTTTTTCATAAAAAAATAAAAACTATAACAGCCAAAACAGGACAGTTACGTATGTGGACAACAGTCGTTACGTTTAGGAACTCTAAAGCTATGTTTACAACGAGCACAATTTCTAGTTTAATAATTATTTGAAATTGGGACATTTGAAATGTTGAATAATAATTATTCAACTTTTCAAAAACGTCGTGATGTGACATATTATTTAAGTCACATCACTTACTGTACTTATTTCTATAAAATTAGTCAATATCACAGACTGTTTTGATTTGAGCATTTTAAAAATATATTTTACAAAAAACTTAGGGGATTCAAGTCTATCTCAGTTTCATTTTCACATTAAGTAGGTAACAATACTTCTTAACTTACAAAAAAATCCAACAGATACAAAAAAATTTCAAATAAGGGGGCGTCCATAAATTACGTGAGGTGTTTTTTTAAATTTTCTGTCCCTCCTTCCCCCCTGGTGAGATGTCGTGAGATTTCATTCAACCCCCTCCCCCATCCCCCAATCTCATGTGAGATTTTTCTTACTTGGGTTTCTTACGTAAACCCGTTGGATTTTTATTGTAAAAAAAATAAAAAAAATTGTTCGTGCTCTTATTTACGACTAGTTAACACTAGTAATCAATATTGTTGAGAGTTTAATTATAAGTGTAATAAAAATTTAACAATAGAATACTTAAATCGTAACTACTGTGATCAAAAAACTAATTAGATATTCGTTTTTCTTATTTCTCTAATTCACTACTCGTTTCTCTAATTCAGTCCATGGAGAATCATGCGCGGTCTCAAGAGAGACTATTGGAACCAACATGTCCACATGATTTTCATTTACGAATGAATTAGTGAATGATCTTAATCGTATTACGATTACGCTTAAGATTAAATCTTAAGCATGTACAATCTGGATTAAATGGACCAAAATAGTTTTTATTTTTGTAAGAATCAGAAAAAATAATTGCGTGATATTTGCCGAGACCCCCCCTCCCTCCAACGTAATATTAGATGAGATTTGATTCGACCCCCTCCCCCCCTTAAACATCTCACGTAATTTATGGACGCCCCCTAAGTAGTAACAAAAATAAAATAGGGAACCATTAAGTAGGTAATTCTGCGTGATTGTTTGGTCTTCTTTTAGAGTAACTTTTTCATTTTCCAATAGCTCAATCATCTTTTTGTGTTTAGTCTCTAGGCGAAATCTATTTTTACTTAAACTACTAATAACTTTCTTTAACCTTTCACAAGTTTTTAATGTCCTTTGATATCTTTTATAATTTCGGTAATTCAATCTGTTTTTTCTTCAATTTTGTATTATCTTGCATCTCTGGCACTGTCACTGGAACAGCTGGCTTAGTATTATTTACTTTTTTATTTTCCCTTTTATTCCTTTTTTGTTATCTCCAAATTTTCCGTCTTTTTTCCTTTTCTTCCTTATTTAGTTCACTTACCTTGAGTTTATGTTCTTCAGTCTTTCGACTTCTTTCTTTTTATATTTGTTGTATTTTTCTTCATTTTCTTTGTTTTTGTCCATATCGCCGTTGTTTTTGTCTCTCTCGGCACCAGTCAACGGCATAATTTACCTGAGTAGGAATAAATTAATTTGTAAGGAAGTGCCGAGGATGTGAGGAATATTAGGGTTCACCCTCTTTATCGCTAGTCTAAATAGGATATTTATAACATAATAAGGAAACCTGCTCACCATGAGGTGACTAGATCCTATAAAGGTAATGAGTTTACCTCTCTGGGTGAATTATATTTTTAATTTATATTAAATTGCACAAGACAGTATGAACGCATCTTTACGAGTCCAGTACGTAACGTTTTTAGTCCACATAATACATCACGTCACGTCCTGGACGTTACGTATAACGCGGACTTGTCATCATATGTTTTTTTGGTATAAAAAAAGTTGATTAAAGTAGTTTACTAGTACACATTCATTATCTACAACATATTTACTTATAATTTAACACGAGTAGTATATAAAATTTGTGGGTTTTACATTTCAAAATCAATGTTCGTACCGGACAAACAAAACAGACCCGTCACGCACGTCACGGACCGCAAGTGTTGACGATTGAATTTCTTCAGTTTTAATTCAAAGGAAAAGAACGAAGGAATGATAAAAACATCGTTATTATGGCATTGCTTAAAAATAGTTAGAGCCAAAGACAATATTATTGTTATTCTTTATAAAATCATACCGTTACGTACAGGACTGTCCGCTGTGGCCAGTTTTTTAAATCCGATAATGTCAGTATTTATATTAGAAAAATATACTACAACCTTATTATATTTTATTTAAAAACAAATAAAATGAGTTATTTCATTCGAGTAATACTAAAGATATCCAAATATAGCTTATATATTCTCCAAAATACGTAATCAAAATCCAGGATATGATGAAGGACACATAAAAAAGTAGGATAATATTTGGTATTTTAATAAATATTAAAATATGTTTTCCGTTTAAGTCTTAAGTTTATCTTTTTTTTTACAGTAAGTTAAACATTTTACCCTAACGTAAAATAATTTGATACCCACTTCCTACATTTTTGCCTTATAATCAATGGTTAAACTCGTAGGACACGGCAAAATAGTCCTGAGCAAAATTTTGAAAACCGCCCTAATAGTCCTTGTCACACTTCAGTTACAATCTTATCCTCTGTCCTTTTTTAACGGGTCTTTAATAATACTGAATATCATTTAATAATTTCGGTAAGTGGGAAACAAAACCGTGACAAAATACAAATATTACGTAGTTACTTATAAATACTTACCCGTGGTATGTAACTCTTCCTTTTTATTTACTTTGGAACCATAGTTTTTACACATTCTTAACACACAGCTCGGCATTTTGGTAATAATAAGCACTTCACGGAATCGCTCTGACAACGTGTTTATTCGGTAGACTAGCTTCTATTAGCCGACTAAATGAAATCACGACGATAGTCTAAATTTGTCCGCAACAATATTCGCGCGATAGTGCGATATCTACCTATTTTTGTAATATCCTTGGAGCACCTCTATTTTAAGTCATAATAAATTATTAATATTCTGTGCATAATAGAATAATATGTATCTTCTGTGAATTTATGTCAAACTCAACATTGTCATCAGGTTTCTAGGTACATACTAAGAATATTTTTTAATTCGATCCAAAACTTAATTAATTATTGATGATACTTTCTATAATAGACTCGACATTAATGTAATGTCAGCGCTGTCTTCTTTATGTGAGTATAGATCGGACTCAGAAGACAGTGATTGTGAATTAGAAACCAATCGCATTAAAAGGTACGTAACTGTTCTATTTCCTTGTAGCCTTTAATGTGCTGTTTAAAAATTAATCTTAAGTTTATTTTTCAGAGTAAAACTACCTCCGCCTAATCTCAGTAAAGTACCTGTTGTGCCTTCAAGTGAACACGCAGACGATCCTCAACTTCATTGTGGACGAATGCGTTCTTTTCCTCACGTTAGAGGAAATTGGGCAACTTTTGTTTTTGTGCAATGTGGGTACTAATTTCGACATTCGAAATAAACACTTACCTTCATTTACTTACATCTACATTTTATTTTAGATCTAAAGGTGAATTTAATACATGATTTATTAGACATATTGGAAGAAAAAGTTATCTTAAAGACTGGATCGTGTAACAGGTGTGAAGATTTCCACATCAGTTTGTCTAAGACAGTAGTATTGAAGTATCATTTGATATCAGCCTTCAGTACCTCTCTTCAAGACAAATTAAGGAGTGTTGAAAGGTCAGTACTTCAGATTTTAAATATAATTCTACCTAAAACTGTTTATTTAATTGTGTTTTTTGTCTACTACTCTTTTCCTTAAAAATGATGCAATGCTAATTTGGTGTTACAGTTTTGAACTGGGTTTTGTTGGCTTAAAAGTATATTGTAATGAAGAAAATTCAAGAACATTCATATCCCTTACAGTAGATCCATTTACAGAGAAGTACCTATTGGCAATTATAAGACAAGTGGATGAAGTTTTAGAAGATTTTAAATTGCCGACATTCTATGAGGTATTTGCTTTTTAAGGTTCTGTAGTTCATGACTCTATAGGTCTTTTTTAAGAAATTGCTAGGTTGCTGAAACCATTTTCGATTTAGGTATCCGTTTGAGAGTTATTCAACTTCAAAGCGCATTTTTGGTAAAAACGGCATCCTCCCTCCCTCTAAATAAAGCCACACATCTGGCTCATAAAATCTGAAAAAATACATGAAAGTAGTCCATATTACAAGGAAAACTTAAGCAGTTTTGATAACCTTTTTAGTTGAGTTATAGGGGCAGGCCCCTATAACTGGTATTTTACAATTTATTTGCCCAATAAGTCAGGACTTATTGGGCAAATAAATTGTTGGAAATAGATTGATGTGAGCTATGATAAGGCATATAGAAAAATAATCTTGTCCATACTCTATCTAGACATAATTCAATCGGCCTAATAGTGCACTTAGCCTTAACTATGAAATCTGTATATTAAGCTAATAACAATGTGTTACATAATTTTGGTACCCTCTTATCTTAACTCTAATCTGGAATGAAAAGGTAGTCATAGATTAAATGTTGTAAAGATATGTAGTAACCATCAACCAGTATGTTCTATGGTGATCGCACACCTATCAGAGGCGAACGCGTCGAACGACAACAATCAATGCAAAGAGAAGGAAAACTTGAAACCAACCCTATACCAACCCGACTGGCCAACGTGGTATAGTAGGCCAAAACTCCTTTCTAAGGAGAGGCCTATGTCCAGCAGTGGACTGTTAAAGGCTGTTGATGATGATGATGAACCTTTATAGATTCGTAATGTCCGTCCGTCCTCGACTTACCGTCCAAATGGTAAGTGCTAGAATAAACTTTGCATGAATATGTACGTCGAAAAGGTGCTGCAATAAAATTATGAAAAATATTTTTATTTGAGGTACCTCCCCTACACCGCCGAAAAAAAAACATCCCTACTTTTAATCATAAAAATGAACATCAAAAACATGAAATGCCCCAATGCTGGATGGGTCTCCTCTCAGGGGAGGCTTTTAACTCCTAATAATCTTTTATTTCAGGATCCATCCCTTCATATGAGTGTGCTATGGGTTCATGGCAATAAGAAATCTGAGCTGGAAGGCATTGTGGAATCTATAAATGACACTGCTATTGAAGAATCTGTCAAGTCTCTTGAAACTATCTTAGTAGAAAGTATACATTGTAAAGTTGGTAACAAACTATTTCAATATACATTGAGTTGACAGCCTGACACACTTGATCAGTAAGATGTATAGTAACAATAATGTTGACAAAGGAAAAAACAAAGTGTACATCAACCCTAACTTTCACAGAACTCAAGTTAATAATTACCCCATGCATGTGAATCCCAGATTTAAGCATTTTATGCCAAGCATTCCGCCTAATTTAAGTAACACTACCAAGATTCATATAAACCCCAATTTCCAACAAACTAAAAGTGTTAAAATTGTTGTTAATGTAAATGAATCTTGTACAAATATTAATTTAATTCAGCGTACCACAATACCCAATCATTCAAATTATTGTACTGTACAAAACCAATCACAAGTAGGGAATGTGACGGCAGTTCCAGCTGCAAAATCTCGATATTGTTTAGTAAGACAGAATGTAAATACAATTCCTAAGCAGCCCATGGTCGAAAGATCTAAAACTACTATTCAAATAAATAAGTACAAATCTGTACCATTGAATGACATCAAAAGAGAACTTGCCAATACTAAAAATACTGTAAGTAAACAGATAAATGTGAATTCGCAAACACAACATCAAAATCACACACATACAACCAACAAAACCATTTTAATTTCTCCTATTATAAAGAGTAATAAATTTAAATTGGTAAATAATAAAGCCCATGTTGTGAAAAATGGTAAGATCAGAAGTAGGTCTTTAATTGATAAACACAAAAAGGTACAATCAGATCAACTAAGATTGAATAGATTAAAAGGCAATTTAAAGAAAAATAACATCCCCTGCCCTACGTTCCGTAAATACGGCAAATGCTTAAGAAAAGTATACGGAAACTGCGAATTTCTACATGATAAAAAACACGTATCTGTTTGTCGGAAGTTTATAAAAGGTCTATGTCACGACAAAGAGTGCCTGCTCTCTCATGATTTAACAATGAAGAAGATGCCTACTTGCTACTTTTATTTAAAAGGAACATGTACCAAACCGGATTGTCCCTACCTTCATGTTAAGTTGAACGAAAAAGTTAAAATATGTCCAGATTTTTTAAGAGGATATTGCGAAAAAGGTAGCAAATGCTTACAACGACATTGTAATACTCGTTCCAGACATAAAGTAAAAAATTATTTAACCTCAAGATTGTCAACTCCACAGAAGAACACTAAATTAAAAATTAAAAAATCTGATTCAGTGACTCCTACAGGACAAGGCAATGAAAATCAACTCAATGAAAAAAATACCTTAGACAGATATTATCAAGAGGGTAAAGATGATAATGAAATATCTGAAATTATTAAACCTTTAAGATGTAAATTAGGATCACTGCCATCATTTATTCAATTATAATTATTTTAGAGTACTTTATTGTATTGTATATTTTTATATGCCTAGCTTTTAGCCAGTGGGTCCGCCCGCGTTCCTGTCAATTATCGCGGTACCCAATGTGTCCTTCTTCGAGAATCAAAGTATCTCCATGTCAAATTTAATTGAAATCGATGCAGCAGTTTCGCCGTGACAGTGTAACAAATACAGTTTCGAGTTTATAATATAATATTAGTAACTAAGGATAACCTGATTCATCCGTATCCGATACCCGTAAATACTATTAGACATATTATTGATCTGTTGTAGGTACAATTCACAAACGTAACGGAAACAAATATAAACTTCTGAAAACCTGACATTAGAAATTAAATACCTATCTAGAGTGTAGAGAAAATTGAAAGTACATATTTTGAATGGTTACGTGGAAATTGTTGTTTTAGTTTTATTGTGGGTACACAACAATAAAACTAAAACAAAAATTTCAAAGTCTATGTAAAATGTTCTTAAATTTATTATTAAAAAATTGCGTCGTCGTACTTAGGACTTATTGACTTTCTACTATGTTAAATTGGTCTTTACAAACTTGATCACCCAGACTCGGGCAATCGATATCAAATCTTTTAAAAAATCATTGAAATCACTCATGCTGACACAACTGCTCTAATAATCTGAAAATTACTGTGATGATATAGGCGAGTTTGCCTCCTACAAATAGGATAAATAAAATTGTTTTTTAAATAATTGAGTTTTTTATTTTCCTAGGTATAAATTTGCAAGTTATTTACAATTTCTAAGAAAAATGTAGTAAAAACTGAGTTAAATTTACAAGTGTTTCTCACTTTACTCTTGCAGCCCACTCAGCAAAACTTTTGGGTTACTTGTTCAGTTCTTGAACCAGCGTGGTACTTTACTCCCTTTTGAAGTTGACGGTTTGCTGGACCTCTGACTATTTTGAGTCCCATCGTCTTGTCTTCTCCTGCTTGGTGCTCTACAATAAATAAAATCCTCTTAAACAATAATATAGAAAAATAATAAATAGCTGTTAGGTAAAAAATACAGAGAAAATCAGTTGACTAGGGAACAAGCAAAAT
Source organism: Phragmatobia fuliginosa (assembly GCA_932526445.1). Lineage (NCBI taxonomy): Eukaryota > Metazoa > Arthropoda > Insecta > Lepidoptera > Erebidae > Phragmatobia > Phragmatobia fuliginosa. The sequence continues at coordinate 11,350,076 of OW052071.1, forward strand.
ACTATGAAAGAACCCTTCTAAACTGTTATTTAGTGGAAAATTGTTTTTTTTTTTTTAAAAACCTAACGCTGATATACCTGAACCATATGATATACGAATTGCTTACATATGGTGGAAAGCCGCACAAGCTTTTTACAACCTTTTTTTGGGTGTTTTTCTATGTATAATATGTATGTATTTACAAAAAAAAAGTATGTTTATGTATTTATATCAGTTGTTTAGTACCCATAACACAAGCTCTGCTTACTTTGGGACTAGATGATGTTGTGTGTAAGTTGTCCAAATATTTATTTATTTATTTTACTTGCAATGTCTGTATGTAAGTATGTTTGTCGCGTGAAATTTTGCAAACTCAATGTTGAGGCAGATAACCCGAACCGATTAAGTTGAAATTTTGCAGACATATAAACCATAAAAAGTCTAATAAAACGACGCGAAACCATTGTATGAGTCGTTTCGACGAGTACTTTGCTATTTTATTGTACCCAGGGCCTGATGATTGAGGCGGAATGTGGTCAAGGAAAATTTGTAATGAAATGTGGAACTATCGCTTAGTTTGTGATCCTTCGATTCGTCCTGACTATATCCAAGTTCTAATGCCGAAGCTTGAAGGTAATTAGGTATATTTTAGTAACTTTAACGGCGTTAAAGGAGAACATGAGGCAAAACAGTTGTGACAATTCCCAAAACTTCTTAAAAACTTAAGTATAGGTATAGAACAGAACACTGCTAATTTTATGCAGAAAATAACTAAACAGTTTTCACGAATTCTCAATAAAAAAAATCTATAAGTATTTATACAGGTAACATGAAGGTCGATATTCATAATGCAGGCGATCTCGACTATTTTAATAATAAAAATAAATGTTTTAAATTAAAGTCAGCTCAATTATGTGATGGCAAAAAAAGGATTAGGCTGGTATTAATCCCTAGGTTATACCTTTCTACCTTGCAATTCATGTGATATGATATGGAAATGATTTGATGATAGAGCCAGGAAGGTGGCCATAGTAAGTCCGCAATAAAACGACGTAACCACTCTGAGTTTGGGATTTTTGATTCGTCTTGATAAATACTTTACAACTAAACATTTTGCAACAATAAGGCTTTGAATGAGATTAATAGACTGAGAAACTTCAGCGATATTTATTTTATTTGACGCCTGCCAAGGTCACTCCACTATGCTTGATGGAAAGCATAAGTACAATTCAAAAGTGGGGGTATTCACTGCGAATGCAAGCAGTATGGCGACCCACATTATGGCAGCCTAGTGAGATGATTATTTTATGCCCCGTGTAAAGGACCTGGGATCATAGTAGGAAGAAAGGAAACACATGAGCTGGCAGTGGGTTCCAGTTTTTAACTGCTCGGCACAAGAAGGAATATCCGAACTGCTTATACAAAAGCTTGTCGTGTGGTTTCAGCACCATCGAAAATTTAAAACATTCAAATTAATATATTTTATGTACACAGGTTAATCTCGCGACAAGCTTTTATATTTTATAAATTGTTTAATAACATTATTAGTTGACAGTAAAAAAACTTAGGAATACTTCTTTTTTAAAAATTTTTGTGCATTAAAAAAAACTTTTAATTTTTGGCAATTGTTTTAAAGTTTATTTTCGATATAAGCTACTCTAGGTCTGCGCTGGCCAAGGATGTTTATTATGTCATTACATCCAACCAACCAACAATTTCAACACACTTATAAATATGAAAAATTTAAAGGAAGTATTATTCAATGATGATGCATCACATAGGTTTGTAAAGTTGCCAACATAAGTATGTATGTTACCTATATTTTGAAGCCAGTATACTTGCTGCATCTGGTGCTGTTAGCTTTGAATAAATCTCGTCCTTTAAACACATTTGATTATTCATGTCCTGATTTATCCATTTGAAGTGCATGTGTACACATGGTACAAATTTCGCCTCCAGTAATGTCATTTTAGGCTCGAAAGATTCTTTTATTGGAGTTGTAACTGTAACATTAGAATTATGAATATAAATAGGTATGCTATTTTCTCATCACCAACTATTGAATTATTTTAACATGTAATATCTTATACAGGGCAATCTAATCTTAAGCCAGCAGAACCTATGATTTGATAACATACATACTACTATACAGATTACTAATATACAATATTTCTAAAAACAGATACAATTAGTCTATCCTAGCCCCTGGTGTTACTCGCGGATGTGGTTGTTTGATTTACAACACCCACAGTAGGTAACGCCGCCTATAGAAGTTAGGGTAAAAAGAAGCCAACATTACTCCTTATCTGTGGCTTTCTGTCAGTAATAGTCGCGTCAAAATGCCTCCTGCACAAATGTGTCACCACTCCTATTCATCCCGCGGGTGTCGTAAAAGGCGACTAAGGGATAAAGTACGCAAGACAACATCAATGCAAAGAGAAGGAAAACTTGAAACTAACCTTATACCAACCCGTCTGGCCAGCGTGGTATAGTAGGCCAAAACCTCCTTTCTAAGGAGAGGCCTATGTCCAGCAGTGGACTGTTGAAGGCTGTTGTTGAAGATGATGATTTGTAATTACAACAGACACTGATTGTATTAATATAATTTGTTTAGATAAATTGCACCTAGACAGCCAGGCGTTGGTTTCTTGTGGATCCAATAAAAATGTAGACATAGATCTCTGGGGGCATCCTTTCTAAGTGAAAATCTGTATTAGAAGGTAACGTGTAGTCATGTGTGTCGTCATCGTTGGCGATAAACAATATAACATACTAGCTTTTGCTCCGCCCGCGTGTATGTCGGTTATCGTGGTGATTCGTAGCCTATGCATATCAATAAAATCTGTGCAGCCATTTAGCCGTAAAAGTGTAACAAACAGACCTAATTACTTACGTAACTATATTAACATTTAACATTGGCAATGCATTGACTACCTCTCCGTCCCCGCGCCCCACGTACCTCTCTCTCTCTCTTAATGATGCTTCATTCAATTCAATGATAATTTTATCTACATTTAATACTTAAAAATGAACTTAGAAATGAATCAATTTTGATAAGAGTTCGATAAATATTCTAAAATGTGCATTGTTCAAAAATATATTTATGGTTCACTATTTTGGTCGTAATGACTTTCTCGTAAAAGGTAGATATATGCTATTGCGGACTTTTATTCAGAACTATTTAAGATGAATAATTCTACAGTAATTATATTTGTGTAACTCCAACAGTTTGGGCAGCGCACGCCAAGATAACTCTTAGAGGGCTGATTTGCTTCCAACTTACTTGACAGTTAACATTATATTGTGACCAAAAAAGCTCCATAAATTTTAACTTATTATGTTATTCAGATGTCTTAGCTATATTACAAACACACACACATTGACACATCCTTGCAAACTTTTGCATTTATAATATTAGTAGGATTTTATTGCAGTAAACTTAACAAGGAAGTGAAACCCCAAACAAGCCAAACTTCTTGTTAAGAAAAGGTCTATGTTTAGCAACAGACTGTTGATCAAATAACACCCATCGACAGGCTGGTTTCCTGGGATTAAGCCCTTAAGCACATTTGTGACGAAATATCGTAATCTTTACAAATAAATAATATCGAAGTGTCTGTTTATAATATAAAATGAACAGTTTTTTACTAAATGCATATAAAAGTACATACAGAACGTTTGATACGATTTGATAGCAATAACAGCAGGTACGGGTAGAGAATGTTTTATCGTGTATGACATAAAACTACTTTTAATAAAATACTTACATATGTCAAATTTTTCATGCGGATTATGCAAATGATCTTTTATAAAGTTTGTGACATCCTCCATGGTATCTGAGGGTGAAAAAATTCCTTGCAGTATTATCTGGTCTGGAAACTGTATCCGTACCACAACATTCTTGTATAAAGTAACTTTTTCTTGAGAACACTGAAAAAAGAAACAGATAAAGGTGATGATAAATGCGAAAGATAAACGCATGAAAAATCGAAAACTCGCATTTTCCGAAACAAGATTAATCTAGATATATATATTTATAAATATAAATAATATACAAGAGTTGCTCCTGTAAAGATATTGCATAAATTCCCCTATTCTTCTTCCTAGCCTTATTGCCAATATTGTTTGCATCGGCATCGAACGTCCGTAACCCTAAGTGAGAAATGAAATTCGAGGGTTGAACTAGTTTCTCAGAAAATTTGAGGGCACAGACTTTCCGATAACGATTGTCATAGATATTCATGACAACCGGGACCGACCGGCTCTACGTGCTCTCCGAGGCACGGCCTTGAATCACCGTCAAGCGTTCAGACTCCGGGCTGCTATAAGGAATTTCCTAACAAAAACCCAAAAACACTTTGTGACCCGACCCAGGATTTGAACCCGAGAATTCTTGATTAGCTGTCGCATACGCTTTCCACTAGATCAACGAGGCATTATATAAACATAATTTAAAGTCTTAATAATTATCTATCATAACTTTTTAAATGTTTGATATCATAAAGCTTACATGAATAAATTACGATACCTGCGCGTGATTTTCATCTCTAGTCGAGGCCAACATAAGTGGGGTGTTTTCAAGACTCATTCGATTTTGTTGTAAATCATGGTACAGTTTACGCACTTCTTCAACTGATAATTCATAGAAGTCATCTGGAAGGTCATCTGGCTCATGATCTATGGAATCCGGTTGTTTGAAAGCTATTGCTTTGTAATTTCCAAGCTATAATTAATGAACAGGTTTAATTGTGTTATTTCAATTCGTAAAAAGTAAATATTTTGAACATTTTACACACATTGCCATCTTGTTCCAAACTAAACAGAGCTTGTAGCATGGCACGGGTACTAAACCACTGATAAATAATAAAATAAATAAATAAATATTTTGGACATCTGACACACAACATCATCTAGTCCCAAGCTAAGCAGAGCTTGTGTTATGGGTACTAGACAACTGATTTTAATACATAAACATACTTATTTTTTTTTGTAAATACATACATATTATACAAAGAAAAAAAAAAACACCCAGACTCCGAAACAAATATTTGTGAATCACACAAATAAAATTTTGGTCCGACCCGGGAATCGAACCCGAAACCTCTTGATCAGTAGCCGCATACGCTAACCACTAGATCAACGAGGCAGGCGTTACATATACATATAATACATAAACATATTTTTTATAAATACATACATATTAAACATAGAAAACACCCAAATTTCGAAACAAATATTTGATCCGACCCGGTATTATACCACTGTGCAATGTAAATTAGTAGTGAAACACAAATATTTGCTACCTACCATTGATTTTCACAAAGAAATTACTTCTTATAATAATAGGACCTTGAATAAGTTCTCGCTAGTTCTACAAAGATGGCAGTAGCAGTATTCGTTCGTGGAATTTCGAATGAATAAATTTCAGTGTATCACTTTAGTGTTAACAAAGTAAATTTACGGTAGTTCACTTTAGTGTTTACAAAGTTATTTTATTCTTGGTTCTGAAAATATCAACTTTTGTGCCAAATTAAGTGTATTCGCGGGGAATTTTATTGCCCTATGAACCCTATGCACCCTAGGTCCATAGGACTTATGGTAATGTAGTATTTTTGTAGGAAATGTGTGTCATGTGTTAATCTGTTTATAGTATCCTAGACTTGTACGCAGACTGCTGTGTGTTGATTGTAAAACTTTTAAAATATCTTACAAATGTCACTTCTTCATCAATCTTAAGTCTTCTTTCAAGATTTTCTTGTGTATGTGCGCTCCTTGTAGCGGAAACATCTACATCAATATCCATAGTTTCTTCACTCTCATTACTCTGTAGTGGTGGTTCTATTGGTTCCTCATTTACAACTTCATCAGGCACTGACATTTTTTCTTCCTTTGTTGGTTCTTTACGAGTTTCTTCTTTAAGTTTTTTCAAAATATTGGTCTGAAGATATGTTTCAGGTTTTTTTTCATTGGATGCAGATTCAGAAATTTGTGTAGGACCTGGCTTGGGTATAGTCGTGTCAACTATTTTATCATCTAGTGTATCAGTAACAGACTTTCTATAAAATGCTGACACATTAGCCTGTCTGCAAGTAAAATTATTGTATTATATATATGAAGTGAGGCAGCAAAATACGCCGATAAGGAGCTTATGCCAGAGCGGATGTTTTAATAACATTATTATAGCATAACAATTTTTGAAATTAATTTTGTTTACGTAAGTACATTTATACTTTTACTTACATTATTTTATTGAAAAGCTGTTAATTTAGAAATCACAAACAGAATAAATATATAAAATTAATTTTATTTAATTGTATTTATACCTTGCCTCTTCTTGCTTGTTTAGTAATCTTAAAATCGCCCTGCCTTTAATCAATCCTAATTGCCTCAATGTTTTTTCTCTGAGTGCACTTTCACCAACCACTTCTTGACGCATGTATAGTATTGTTGGTTGTTGTATCAGACCTATTTCCGATTTAGCCAAAGATATCACCAAATCATACAAAGTTGTGGTGGGTGAAAAATCTGCTGTTCTTCTCTCACCTTAAAATAAGAAGATTAGCTTAAAGCAGACAAAAATATTAGTTTTATCAACATCAACAGTGACTACTAGTGAGTAATGTAAGAGTAATAGTGGTAACCACTACTCTTACATTCTCATTGTGAATGCAGACAATACAGCATGGTGACCCACATTAGGGTGAGGAGGATCATCTAATAATGGTGGAGGAGGATGGTCAACCTCATTGTGAATGCAGACAATGCAGCATGGTGACCCACATTAGGGAGAGGAGGATCATCTAATAATGGTGGAGGAGGATAGTGAACCTCATTGTGAATGCAGACAATGCAGCATGGTGAATAATTCAATGATGCAGAATAATTCAAACCAGGCTGCCATGGTAGGGGTCACCATGCTACATTGTCTACCCTCACAATAAGCATGGTGACCCCTACTCCTGGATTCTACTCATGCTTTCCATCAGGCAGAGTAGAGTCACTTTGGCAGGCTTAAATATATAAAAAAAAAAAAATGGTGGCTCACATTAGGGTGAGGAGGATCATCTAATAATGGTGGAGGAGGATGGTGAACCTCATTTTGAATGCAGACAATGCAGTATGGTGACCCACATTAGGGTGAGGAGGATCATCTAATAATGGTGGAGGAGGATGGTGAACCTCATTGTGAATGCAGACAATGCAGCATGGTGACCCACATTATGGTGAGGAGGATCATCTAATAATGGTGGAGGAGGATGGTGAACCTCATTTTGAATGCAGACAATGCAGTATGGTGACCCACATTAGGGTGAGGAGGATCATCTAATAATGGTGGAGGAGGATGGTGAACCTCATTTTGAATGCAGACAATGCAGTATGGTGACCCACATTATGGTGAGGAGGATCATCTTATAATGGTGGAGGAGGATGGTGAACCTCATTTTGAATGCAGACAATGCAGTATGGTGACCCACATTAGGGTGAGGAGGATCATCTAATAATGGTGGAGGAGGATGGTGAACCTCATTTTGAATGCAGACAATGCAGTATGGTGACCCACATTAGGGTGAGGAGGATCATCTAATAATGGTGGAGGAGGATGGTGAACCTCATTGTGAATGCAGACAATGCAGCATGGTGACCCACATTATGGTGAGGAAGATCATCTTATAATGGTGGAGGAGGATGGTGAACCTCATTTTGAATGCAGACAATGCAGCATGTTGACCCACATTATAGTGCTCTCTGGTCTCACATTCAACAATGAAACATAACTGCTCTATTGCTGTAATTGAAGTTGGTCTTGTGTTAGGGTAGTATCGGCCAGGTCGAGCCGTGGCTAACAAATGGAACGGAGTGTGGTTATACTGTCTAAATACATTATAGTTTTCAGCCTTCTATTCCATACTGACCAGATGAGTTAGTGTAGGGTTTTTATTAAGTTTTCTTTCTCTTTAAAGTGTGCAGTCTTGTTTGCCCAATTAAACAGATCTCACAAGACCCATGGGGTGACCTATGGAATAAGGGTGACTCTCTTTTTAATCATCACTATAGGTACATTATATTATTATTACTATATGTACATTATAGTATTGAGTTCGGAGCAAGCAAACAAGTTATTGACTGCCTTGTTGGTCTAGTGGTTTGCATATGTGACTGCTGATCAAGAGGCCTCGGGTTACATTTCCAGGTCAGACCAAATCTTTGTATGATCTGTAAATATTTGTTTCAGAGTTCGGCTGATTCATATGTGTTATATGTATTAGTATGAGATCCACCAAAAAACGAATGAGCACAGTAATCCTCCAGCCAGATCTTAGACTATATGTATTTACAAAAAAAAGTATATATTATGTATTATATGATATCCATTGTCTAGTATATAATGTACAAGCTCTGCTTAGTTTGGGACTAGATGATGCTGTGTCAGATGTCCAAATTATTTATTTTTATTTAGAGACTTACCATCTTCTAATTGTAAGCCAATAGTAACATTTGATTCCTTCCGTTTAGTATCTGCTTCAACCATTTCAAGCGTAGCTTTGTTAGGAAGGTTTGAAAATCGGACAGTGGTAGTCAAATCCAAAATGTGGTTATGGTGTTTCAGGTCATAGTCAGAAGGTTGAAAACCTTGTTTGCTACATACATCTTCTAAAACCTGAAAGTATCTACAATTATTAATATTTTCTAACATAAAAATATTATTTGTAGTTAGAATATAACAAACCTGTTACACTCTTTTAAATGTTTGGGTACTTTAATATATGTATGCAATCATCTCACTCATGAGTGGTAGAATATTGTACTGTGTGTTCACCTTCCAATTATCAAGGTAAAAGTTTACAAAGATGTTACACTTGTTGCAGAGAAACCAATGCACTACAATTTACCTACTACCCGCATACATGTTGGTTATCGCGATAAAAAGTAGCCTATGACATTTCTCAGGCTTAGACTATCGGTGCACTAAATTAAATTTAAATTGGTTCAGTAGTTTTCAGACAAACAGTTACTTTCAAGTTTATAATATTAATAGGGATAAAAAAAAGTAGTTCATATAAGACTTTGGTACCTCAAATTGGAAAAAACTTGTCATAGCATTCAATATTTTTCTGACATCAAATAAATTTGATCTATTTAATTACTCAATTATAACAATTTGCTTAGAATTAGCCTTTTATGGAAAATAACCCGAAAATAAGGTACTCGATTATGAACATTACGACAACAATGTTTTTCTCACTTAAAAAAAATAATTTTACGTCAAGAAAGCAAGAGCTCATCCAAATTACATAATCATTAATACTTCATTTAGTACTAGAAACTCTTTTCCAATAATTGTTTACATTTTTTCTATACTTAACCTTCGATCAGAGACCGAAAATAGTTACCTGTAAAATACTAGTATCAGGGGTACAATGTATTTTCTGTCGTCTCCCATTTGGTGCGAGCACAATTATGTCTTTAGACATGATAATGATATAATAACCTTCTTTAATGAAAATAGACGAAAGCCACTTTGCAATTTTCAATAGTCATCATCTCCTTACCGGTACTTTTGCTTTGTAAATTGCTGCGGTTTCATTGTGATTGAATGACAATTGACTTGACATGTATTGTGTTTTCACATATGTCAGTGTCAAATTGCTTTCTGTCAGTGTAGTGATGCGCTCTAGAGTGTATATCGCATTACTGACCTGAAATCAAAATCAAATCATTTGATTGATTTCAAAAACTCTTTTGGCATTAGTATTGGTGTAGCTGGTGGTCTCATTATCACCATTCTTTATTTATGGGAAATAAGAAAAAAAACGCTTTAGGAATATATATCCCGCATCACGGGGAACTTTAGAAACAGACATGAAATAACGGATACAAAGAGTGCGTTCCACTTAGCGTTCACAACGATCAAAATGCTCCTTTAGTCGTTCCACTTAACGACCGCGGTCGTTGTGGTCGCGGCCAAAACGTCACTCATGACGTCATGACTTACGCTCACGCGAAGCTCGCGACGACCCCCCCCACCCCAGCCTGTGAATTTGAGATATTTAATAAAAGAAAAACACCAATCGACGTATCTTAAATAGCACTTTCCATAATTATTTGTTATTGAAATAGCACCCTCTTAGTTTACGAGTAAAAAATTAATAAAGTTACAACATGCTACACCGTCTATATCACTTGAAATACTTCAAATTTCGTACTTTTTGCAGAGTGAAATAATTGCACCCTACTCGAAACTAATTGCACCATCATTAGAATTTCATAAAAAGCAATAGTTATTGCAACAAACAAATAAAACGTAATCAGTCAAACCCCCCCCACCCCAGCCTGTGAATTTGAGATATGTAATAAAAAAAAATACCAATCGACGTATCTTAAATAGCACTTTTCAAAATTATTTGTTATTAAAATAGCACCCTCTTAGTTTACGAGTAAAAAATTACTAAAGTTACTACATGCTACACCGTCTATATCACTTGAAATACTTCAAATTTCGTACTTTTTGCAGAGTGAAATAATTGCACCCTACTCGAAACTAATTGCACCATCATTAGAATTTCATAAAATCCAATAGTTATTGCAACAATTAAATAAAACGTTATCAGTCAATTGCCGAATTAATTTACACGACAGTGTAAGTAAGCCAATGAATGAAGATTATGTAAGCAAACAATTATTTTCAATATTATTCTATAAAAAAAACTTTCACTAAGGCCCGTATTACACTGTAAAATATTTTATAAAGATATTTTATAAAATATACGATAAAATATTTGACGAATGGTTCTTTTATAAAAAATGTGTGGCTAGAGTTTACACTACGTAAAATATACACGTAAAATGTCATTGTTGATCAAATATTGGTTTAGTTCGGATAATACACTTGAGTATTAAACGTCATTGAAACTGTCGATCCGGAATTAATAAATAATAAAATATCATTAAACAAATAATAAATTATAAACAATCAATACACAATAAGCAACATTATTTTTATAATGCTTTATTCATGTATTATATTAAGTACATATATATTTCCTATACATATGTATATCCATGTATTATGTACATATATATTTACAAAAAAAAGTATGTATATGTATTTACATCAGTTGTTTAGTACCCGCAATACAAGCTCTGCTTAGTTTGAGACTAGAGTACGTTGTGTGTAAGTTGTTTGAAATATTTAATTAAGTTTGAATTAACCACTAAATGGTGTTGCCACCTTACATAAAATAATCCTAAATTGTGAAATAATATGGTAGAATTAGGTAGAATTAAGCTTACCTAATTCTACCATATTATTGCACAATTTAGTTTTATTTTTTATAAGGTGGTAGCACCATTTAGTAGTTAACTTCTTCAAAATTCTTTTTTAAAATGTAATGCCAACCTGTTAACTTTGATAAATTAAATTTTATAAAAGAAATATTTTATAAAATATGGCCTATTAAACTATCAAAGATCTTTGTCAAATAACTTTTATAAAATATATTTTATAAAATATTTTACAGTGTAATACGGGCCTAAGAGGTAAACGTACTCAGTACATTTTTTACTCTTATCTGCGTCTCTGTACAAGATGCAAGGAGACTTTTTAGCTACCTAAACAAATTGTTTTTTTGGAGCAACAACAGTCACAGCAGAAAAGAAAGCGTAGATAAGGTTAGGGGTGGGGAACTTGCTTCGAACCTTCGAAAATAAAAACCCTAGATGTATGGCCTGCGCATCCGCAAACGTCCCACGCGCCTTCGGCAATTGACTGATAACGTTTTATTTAATTGTTGCAATAACTATTGGATTTTATGAAATTCTAATGATAGTGCAATTAGTTTCGAGTAGGGTGCATTTTTTTCACTCTGCAAAAAGTACGAAATTCGAAGTATTTCAAGTGACATAGACGGTGTAGCATGTAGTAACTTTATTAATTTTTTACTCGTAAACTAAGAGGGTGCTATTATAATTACAAATAATTTTGGAAAGTGCTATTTAAGATACGTCGATTAAAAAAAAATCTTTATAATAAATAGAGGCTTTCAATTTTCATAATAAATTCTTTTAAATGTAATTCTTACTTGCCTAGATGGCGATAGTTGCATTAATACGAAGTTGCCAAGATATATAAATCCGACAATATGTAATATATTAAAAATTGTTTTAGAGAACTCCGTTAACACAACATAAAACTCGAGACCACCAAGTGTCTATTCAGGCACCAAGCAAACTATCTCTGAGGCACAGCAAAGTAAAATTATAGCAAGCTTAAGAGTCCATATTGAGAGGGTAATTCGATGTGTAAAAGAGTATGCACTATTGAAATCACACTCAGTTGTCCAGTACCAATATGTACCCTACTTAGACGAGATTGTTTTGATAGCTTGTGGCTTAATTAATTTACAGGGAGAAATAATAAAAAGTTATTAAAATTTATCAATCTTTTATTATTTTTTAGCACTTGCCACTAATTTTGGGAATATATCGCACATCTAGTAATATATTGGCACATCTGCAAAAAATACGAAATTGAGTTTTTAAGGCATACGGTTTTAAAAGCGCATAGTCTACAAAGTGGTAAAAAGGCACAACGCTAGTTTCCCTATTCTTCGAGAGAGGTCGTTAGTGTCATTATACCATTACTGCTGTTTCCCCCTGTACCCGCGTAAAATAACGGCTCATTGGTCAGTTGTGCGGGGCTTAGCAAAAAAAAGGAGACCTTATATACAATTACTTCAGTCTAACATAGTGCCCGGCTATTATGAAGGATTCTATAATAGTCTTTAATTTTATTAACATTATGTAAACTATTATAGAACCCTACTGTATTTAATACAGTAAGGGCAAATTTTTTTTTGTTTAATGTAAATCTAGATTTTACATCTATCCTACGTTACTTAAATTTTAAGTAAAATAGGATCGATTAAGTAAAATTTCCATTAAAAATTATTAAATGATTTAGTTTGATGATATGAATAAAATAACAAAATAAAAATTGAGTAAATAATGTTTCTATTACATTTCTATTTCATATTTTTATATATTTTTTTTATTGTGATTGAAAAGTTCATTTTTCATCAACTAGTCGTTTTATATCTTGACTTTCACACAGGAGTTTTCAAGTTTCTGGGTGCTTAATAACATTTTTTGGAAGTTGTCAAAGTGACACCGACACAAATGCTTGACTTCCACTTCTATGATCGTTATATGGTAAATACTGAACACCTGAAGTGGAAATTTTCATCCCTTAACAATACTATTAACATCTATACTAGTTACCAAACCCTTAGTAACTATAAAAAATAGTTTATATGAACCCATAAATTAATTTCAAACATTTATATATAAAATCTTAAATCCTAGTTTTTGTAAAATGTGAAAAACTTAGATGTGTCGATATATTACTGGGTGTGCGATATATGTATTCCAAAAGAGTATTGCACTACTCACTATATTTGTTATATAACCTTCATCATAATCTACCCAAATCACATGTATATTTTTTGTTGTTTCAAATAATGGGTCCGCAACACAGAACAATCCCTTATTATTTTTACAGGCCATCATTTGGCACATTATTTGTGCTTTAAATTTTTCAGCTATAGTATAATCCATAATATATGTATAGACAGCTTTTTCAGAGGCTGGGCATTTTATTTCAACCACAAAATCTTCACCAACTACATCCGGTGATGCTCCTAAAATGCCATTAATGAGACAAAATCCTGACTTCTATTTTTAGATTTAGTTTCTCTTAGATAGCTTGGAGTACCCTGCCCTCCAATTTCTTCCCACGTTTTATAGCCTTTGTCGCAGGCACCTTTTATCCTCCTAAGATTTGTTATTCTAAAGCACCATCTGTTTTGCAATGAGCAGTTTCATGTAATTTTGAAGCTGTTAGTCTGCCTTGCCCTATATTATGCCAGTATTTACTCTCGGCTTGGTCTAGTTTTTAAATTTATTTCTCTATTAACATTATTATTAATAATTTTCTTCAAATATGTTTGAAAATTTGCATATTCATGTATAGCTTCGTCACATATGAATGCCAATATAATATCAAATATATTCTTAGTTTGATTTATAAAAATCATCAAACTTAAAAATGAGCTCATTGCTAAGATTTCTTCTACGACACTCTTATTTAAAGTCGCTTAAGATGGTACTACTTTTTGGAGCCAATTTTGGAACTTTGGCCTTAGGAAATATTTCTTTACTAGAAACATGTTCAGTACTAGCACTGGCAAGAGTAGGTTTGTTCTAATAACATTCAACTGTGGTCGTAGAAGGTTCAGAATTGTTCTCTAGCCAAAATAGAAATAGAAGGGATTGCTTCAAAATAATGTTCAATACAAATTTTAAATGGATGATATTAAGGCTCATAATAGAACTTTGATCAATCAACTCTCAGTCTCTGAACTATTACTGTTTCAATCTATTATTTATAGGTCTAGTAAATACTGATTCATTACAATATAAACACATTTTGGTGAATATTAGATGTTTAAAATGTTAGTACGAAAATACGAATACACATTTATGTCACTTGTGAGAATCACAACTTAATTGTGACGAGACACCATTGATCACGAGAATTGGCATGCTGTCTTATTGTTATTGTAATCTTCACAGGTTGCATCAATAATGGTATCCTTGTCTTCATCAATTTTACATGTGACTGCATACAATTTGCTGCTTATTCTGTGTTCAGGTACTACTTTTGCAATGACTATACATTCATTGCCAGTTCGACTCACTTTAACGTAACCCGCAGCGGTATTTACATAAGAATCTCGTGATGACCTAAAACAAGTAGGTAAGAATATTTTTTTAGGAAATTTCATATTGTTCTTTAAAAAAGACAAAGATAATATACATAGCATGTACGTGACACTTATTCTTAGATATATCATTGTTTGTATAGTCATTTTCTATAAAAGTTAGTAGGTAAACAGTATAAACTGCAAAACTTACATTAAGAATTTTGCTCCTCTAATTTCTGCTAAATTATGCCAAATATTTTAAAATCTTATCATTACATAACGCTTTTAAAAAAGTTTTAGTCTAGTGAATGATAAGTAGTTTAATTTATGAAAAAGATTAAAGTATGAGAATGCAACGTGCAAGATAAGATTAGACGACTATGAAAGTATGAAACACTGCACTAACTGCAGTAAGAAACCTCAAACCTATGAAAATAAATAACTATGAAGAGGTTATCTATCAAAAAGAGAAGATGTCAACCGGTGAAATCTTTTTTTGACAATTACTTTTTTTGTGTCATAAAGTAAGGCAAAGGACACACACTTTTCTGCCAATGATGAAGTAATCGTGGACGATGATTAAAAAAATTAAAAAATAATTTTGAAGGAATCACTGAAAAAATTACAAAAATATTCAAGTTAGTTTCTTATATTCCTCTATATTTTCGAAATCAGGGGTATAAAACAAGGTTGACAATTTTTAGACAATCCCCATTGCCAAAGGGGCGTGGGACGATTGCGCATGCGCAGGCCATACATCTAGAGCTTTTATTTTCGAAGGTTCGAAGCATGATCCCGACCCTAACCTTATCTGCGCTTTCTTTTCTGCTGTGAATGATGATGCTCCAAAAAAACAATTTGTTTAGATAGCTAAAAAGTCTCTTTGCATCTTGTACAGAGACGCAGTTATGAGCAAAAAATGTACTGATATGTTTACCTCTTAGTGAAAGTTTTTTTTATAGAATAATATTGAAAATAATTGTCTGCTTATTTACACTGTCGTGTAAATTAATAAAGTAAAAAGTCGTGTAAAATCATAAATACATAATGAATTTAGAATGTTCGTTAAATTAGAACAAAATAAATTTCTTTAGAATAAATATAGGCTTTCAATTTTCATAATAAATCATTTTAAATGTAATTCTTACTTGCCTAGTAGATGACGGTAGTTTTTGCACTAGTACGACTCTAGATGTATAGCCTGCGCATGCGCAAACGTACCACGCGCCTTCGGCAATTGACTGATAACGTTTTATTTAATTGTTGCAATAACTATTGGATTTTATGAAATTCTAATGATGGTGCAATTAGTTTCGAGTAGGGTGCAATTATTTCACTCTGCAAAAAGTACGAAATTTGAAGTATTTCAAGTGATATAGACGGTGTAGCATGTAGTAACTTTAGTAATTTTTTACTCGTAAACTAAGAGGGTGCTATTTTAATAACAAATAATTTTGAAAAGTGCTATTTAAGATACGTCGATTGGTATTTTTTTTTATTACATATCTCAAATTCACAGGCTGGGGTGGGGGGGGTTTGACTGATTACGTTTTATTTGTTTGTTGCAATAACTATTGCTTTTTATGAAATTCTAATGATGGTGCAATTAGTTTCGAGTAGGGTGCAATTATTTCACTCTGCAAAAAGTACGAAATTTGAAGTATTTCAAGTGATATAGACGGTGTAGCATGTTGTAACTTTATTAATTTTTTACTCGTAAACTAAGAGGGTGCTATTTCAATAACAAATAATTTTGGAAAGTGCTATTTAAGATACGTCGATTGGTGTTTTTCTTTTATTAAATATCTCAAATTCACAGGCTGGGGTGGGGGGGGTCTCGCGACGACCCATTTAAAAAGGTGGGTCGTGGTGATCATTGAGAATATTGGCGGCCTTTTCAAATGTCAAAGCATCAAAAATGGCGACCGTTAAACTTACGTCTATGGTTTTATTTTTTCACAATCATATTTTCGTAAAATCGTATTCCATTCTTCATCTGAACTGGTTGAACTAGTACTTTCTAGAGCATTAATGAGACCTCTTACCAAATATCCAATTGCCGCCACAAACGATATTTTATTTAGATTTGAACAAAAATTTATAAAATACACCACTAATATAAAATATAAAAATTAAATTATAAGTTTTTTAATTTAAGTCGATTTAAACAATAATTAATTATTATTTTCAAGGCTTACATCTACATTATAGCCTAACCTCTTAAATCTTTTGTTTTTTTTTTAAATTTTTATATTATTTACCTCCACGCCCAAAACGCTCTATAATCCATTCCACTTGAGTTTACTATAGTAACGCTCACAAGCAAGTGGAACGGGAAAAACTGCGGTCGTGAGCGTGATCGTTGTGAACGCTAAGTGGAACGCACTCAAAGAGCACCCAAACTTGTCACCAGCTTGTCAAACGCAAGTCAAACGTGCAGTAAAATTAAAAGAAGGGAAGATGGATAGACCGAGAAACTTATGGTATATCCGGTATAGAATACTGTATGCAGTAGTCGTCTCTCAAAGAGTAGATCAAAAAGTGCTACATCAAATGCCCGTAAAAATTCCTGTGATTTGGATTTATAAAATGTATCAAAGCAAAAACAGAATAAAACAAATGTAACCAGTGAAAATAAAAAGCTATCAACAGTCTGTTGGTTGGTAACTGTGATTCCCAAGTCGGAGTTCATGGTTTTGAGTTCCTCTCAGGTTAAATAATTGTGTGCACGCAGTGTAATTTCAATTCATTTCATACATTTAAAGTTCATACAGGGTTACCTTTGACCACTCTAGAAACTAGTATTTGAAAACCAACCTATTAAACTCAGTTTTCTATCTCAAAAACAGTTGGGCGTTCACCATGGCCGTAGCTAGGGGGGGGGGGGGGGCATTGTGGGGCAATGCCCTATCTTAAAATCACAATGCCCTACCTTAAAAAGACCTCTATATGTTAAGGGTACCTATTTTTTTACTTCTGCCCTACCTGTAACTCTTAATATATTTCACTCTGTTTTACTGTTTAAACTCTTTATTTCATATTCAGACATTTTACATTTTACAAACATGCAATTCTTACACAGCTAACCAAACAAGGGACGATATTGGGGTTCTCATTTGACACTTCCACAGACAATCTATAAACCATAAACAATACAAAATCACTATCTTAACACACCTCCTTGATTTTGTTATCCTTTCTTAACATTACATTTTCACAATATACTAAACAACAATATACTAACATCTTATCATACATAATATACTATAATAGCTTTTACAATAAACATCTCTTAGTACAAACAATAAGTTGAAATTAAGCTTATCTTTCATTTTATTATTTTACCCCTAACATGTTTCTAAATTTTTGAAATTTTACTTTACATAATGATTTGGTTAATATATCAGCAATTTGCTCTTCAGTTTGAATTTTGCACACATTAATTATACCTTTCTTTTCAAGATCATGAACAAAATGATAGCTTATATCAATATGTTTTGAGTTTTTACAAAATTTACCATTTTTAGATAAGGCTATAGCACCAGAATTATCTTCATAAATTTTAATTGAATCAATTTCAACACCAATATCACTTAACACTCCTTTTATAGGTAAAACTTCTTCAACACAATCAGCTAAGGCATAGTATTCAGCATGAGTTGAAGCTCTTGATACAATTTTCTGCTTTTGTGATTTCCAAAACACTGTATTTCCAAATACTTTAATTGCTATTCCTGTGGTAGACTTTCTGTCTGTAATGTCTGCTGCCCAATCAGCATCAACAAAGGCTTCCATAATGTTTTCAGAAATATTATTATCATATTGTAATTTAAGAGACTTCGTGTGATATAAGTATCTTAAGATCCGTAAGGCATATTTAAAATGAGTTTCACTGTAACAGTTTTGAAAGCGACTCATATAATTAACTGTAAAAGAAACATCTGGGCGTGTACCATTTGCAACATATAATAAAGCTCCAATTAAATTTCGATATTTAATACTCTCATTTATCTTTTCACATGGTTTCAACTTTAAGTTAATTTCCATTGGTGTTTCATATTTTTTAGAATCAGTAACTTGATATTTCACAGCTAAATTTTCAATATATTCTTCCTGACATAAGTACATCTTTCTTTCTTCCTTTTTGTATATTATGTTAATTCCTAAGTACTGTTTGACTCTACCAAGATCTTTCATTCTAAATTTCTTGCTTAACATTTCTTTAACTTCCTTTATGTAAGTGCAATTAGAACACATAATGAGCAAATCATCAACATATAGAATTACATATACTTTTTCGTCTTTTATACATCCTATATATAGACAGTAATAATAGTGAGATCTCTTAAAGTTAATTTCTTCCATAAAATCATGAAAACACTCATACCAGTCTCGTGGACTCTCACGCAAACCATATAATGACTTTTTCAATAAATAAACTTTCCCTTCTTCTATCTCATAACCATCAGGTGGATAAATATACACCTCTGACTTTATACTTCCATTCAAAAATGCAGTTTCAACATCCATTTGTTCAATTTCCCAACCATTTCTACATGCTACTGATAACAATACTTTCAATGTTGTCATTCTTGCTACAGGTGAGTATATCTCTTCATTTTCACTATATATTTGTTGAAAACCTTTCGCTACAACTCGGGCTTTATATTTTCCATTTGACTTGATTCTATATATCCATTTAACTTCTATTATTTTCTTATCAATTGGTTCTTCTACTATATTCCAAGTGTTATTTTCTTCTAAACTCTGAATTTCTTCATCCATTGCCCTTTTCCACTTCTTTGAGTCTGGATGCTGTATAGCTTCTTCATAGTTTTCAGGTATATCCACATTACAAAAGTTTGCATATACTGTGTAATCTTTGTATTTTTCAGGTAATTTTCTTGTTCTCTTTGGTCTGTCCTTTGTCACCTCCTTAATATTCATATCTTCTTCTTTTTCTTTACTTTCATTAATCTCCTCTTTTTGCTGTTCATCATTTCCATTACTTGACTTCGTATCTTCTATCTCCTCTATGGTATTATCTTCCCTCTCCGTTTCTTCATTATTAAATTTTACATACTGTGAGCTCTTCTCAATAAATTTCACATGACGAGTAACTATTATCTTATTTTCCACTAACACTCTGTATCCTGTATCTGTGTAACCTACTAAAATTCCTTTCACTGCTTTCGGATTTAATTTTGATGTTCTTCTTTGTTCTGGTACTCTTACATAAGCTTCACTTCCAAATATTCTCAGATATGACACATCTGGTTTCCTTCCCAAGAATATCTCATATGGAGTTTTCTTAATAAGTGTATTTGTTAATAATCTGTTTCCTAGGTATGCAGCTGTCTTAACACATTCCGGCCAATAACTTTTGTTTATGTTTGCTTCAGCAAGTAAACATCTTGCTCTGTCCATTACAGTTCTGTTGTATCTCTCTGCGACTCCATTTAGCTCATGTGTGTATGGTGGACACGGTTTCAAATATATACCCTGTTCCTTGGCCAATTCATAAAAGTTTCTGTTCAGATATTCTGTTCCATTGTCACACTGTAGTTCTTTAATCCTTTTTCCAGTCTGGTTGTGTACTAAGTTCATATAATCCACAAAACAAGAATAAACTTCACTTTTTTGTTTGATACAATAGACTTTAGCTAATTTACTATAGTCGTCTATAAAACTGACAAAATATCTTTCACCATTATAACCTATGGGTTGTATGGGGCCATTCACATCTGTATGTATAATTTCAAGTATATCTTGAGCTCTACGCCTGTTATTTTTGTAAAAAGGTAAGTTTGACATTTTATTTTGTATGCAAATTTCACACTGGTAAAAATCATTTTCAATGGTTTGAGGTAAGCCAATACATAAATTATACTCACATAATTTTCTAACATTATAAAAGTTTGTATGACCTAGAATTCTATGCCACTTTTCTTTTTCAGTCATACCTTCACTATAACATGAATTTAAAGTAACATTATTAGAGTTTACTTTACCTTTTAATATAAACAATTTATTATCTTTAGAAGCATAAGCAATGAGGTTGTTTTTAGGGCCATAAACTTTAGCATTATTCTTATTAAATATAACTAAATTATTTTGAGCAGTAATACTTGATACACTTAATAAATTTTGTTTCATACTTGGTACATAATAAACATTAAATATTTTTGTTTTACATTGCTGACCATTTATACTGAAATCTATAATAATGTTTCCTATCTTATTAGATTTTAATGCAAAACCATCACCAACTTTAATATCCACTGGATTTGATAAATTTTTAGACTCACAAAAATAATTATCTGTATTCACAATATGATCAGAACAACCACTGTCCAGTAACCAAACAAGTTCATGTCTATTTTCACCTGACTCACCATATGCTGCTGCTGCCTGCATCACTTCCACATTGAAGGTGTTCATACGTTCCTGTTGTACTAGTGATGTGCCTGCCATTCCTTTCCATGAACCTCTGTAACCTTGACTTCGCTGCTGACCTCGACCTCGCTGTAGACCTCTACCTTTATACTGGCCTCTGCCGTTGTACTGTCCTTGTTCTTTTCCTCTCAGGTTGTGACTTGTTCTCCAAGCAGTATCACCTCCTACACTTCTACAGTTGTATTGTAGATGTCCTGTCTTTCCACACTTGTAACACTTTCTCCCTTCAGTACGGGTATTAAATGATTGTCCATTTCCTCTGTCTGCTTCTTTTTTCTTCTGTTCTAAGAGCAATTTGGATTTTACATATTCCACCGACCTTTCATGTTCTGGAAGAGCATCTATGATGTCCACTATATTAGAATATGACTGTGGCAAAGATAACAGTAAATAATTGAGTTTATCTTCCTTCGTTACTGCTTCTCCACATCGTATGATATCATTTATATGGGCTTCAAATTTGTTTAAGAACTCCATTGGATCTTCACCTTCGTTCATTTTAAGTTCTAATAGGCGTCTTTTACTAAGTAATTTATTTGCCGAACTCTTAGTGCCGTATATACTATCGAACTTCACAATCATTTCTCTAGCAGTTTCTTCATTTAAAATCAGTTCCAACTGCGTATTAGAAACGCTATTTACTATGTAGTTTTTAGCTTTGATTTCCTTCGTGTTCCACGCTTCTTCCGTGATCGTAGACGGCCTGGTTTCTCTTTCTACGACTTCATTACATTTTTTCATTTGCAGGTACAGTTTTAATCGGAATTTCCATTTGTCATATGCATCGCCGTTAAATATTTGCAATCGTATTTCATCTTTTTCCTCCATTTTTCAGTTCAATATTTTGTATCGGTAATTCTACATAAACCACGCTCTGCTACCATCTTAATATATTTCACTCTGTTTTACTGTTTAAACTCTTTATTTCATATTCAGACATTTTACATTTTACAAACATGCAATTCTTACACAGCTAACCAAACAAGGGACGATATTGGGGTTCTCATTTGACACTTCCACAGACAATCTATAAACCATAAACAATACAAAATCACTATCTTAACAGTAACCTATGTTGCCCTACCTTAAATTCGACTCTAGCTACAGCCCTGGCTTTCACAAAGAAACAGACTAAATTGGTCTCAAATGTTATGCTCTATAATTTTGTTTTTCATGTTAATATCATCGGTCCTGTCAACAAAAATAATCGCAATAAACAATTTTTTGTCACCTTTACCTTGAACAACTTACGACGCATATTCACGAGATTTTAGGAGACTTTTGAGACAACTTTTAGAACATTAAAGAAAGGTTAATACGAGTTTTCAGCTTATAATCTTTAATGCCGATGTTGACCCCTTTAGTTTAGTATTTTTTACCCATTAGACTGGACTAAAAGGTATTAGTAAAAGGTAAATAAAATTCATAATATTGTCCAAAAAATATATTTTATTGTAGTAGACAACACGAGGGCGCGCGCCCGTAGCCCAGCCTGCATCGTGCGCGCGTCCCACAACAACGCTTCGCTATCTACGTCCAGCTCTCTGTTTTAATAATTGGAATAGTTTATTTAATAATTACAACGTTCTTTTATCTGTCCACATTTTAATATTAGGTATAACTAACTTCGTCTTGTATAACTTGGTGTAAGAACAGCCTTCAGGAATTGAAATAGGGTGGCGTAAAACACGCCTCACAGCACTGTTTCCATTTCTACTCGCGTCCGTTCTCTGAAAAAGTAAGTAAATACGTAAATAACCCATACAGAACTTTATAATAGTTAAGGATAAATTGAGACTGTCTAGCCCCAGAAATTAAGTAGGTACTTTTAATTTTATGAGATAATATCCTTCTCTTTTTTAACCGACTTCAAAAAAGGAGGAGGTTCTCAATTCGTCGGTCTTTTTTTATCATCATTGATCAGGTTCTTTGCACTAGAAGCATATTAATCTCTTACCATCATGAAAGACGGGTGACGAGTGATCTTCCCTTATCTATTCAAGTACTAGACATGCGTTTTTAAACGACTTCAAAAAAGCAATTCTCACTTCGTCGGAATCTTTTTTTTATGTAGGATGACTTGAAGAATATTCTTTTCAATTTTATATGTATAATGTACCTTTAGTTGTATACTTTCAACCTATTTAGGTGAAGTGACTATGATCAAGTGATTGGACCTTAATTTGTACTCTTTAATATAGGCTGATGATGGCTTTCATCATCAGGTCAAGGGTTAGAGGATGACTCTTTAATTAGAATATGCACAAATAGAGTTTTATTAGTATTCTTTTAAGTTGATTTGGTAGTCTGACAGTTAAGGTAAGAACATTTATGAGTCTTTAAGAAGCCTATCTAGTAACTCCTGTTCCGTAGAAAAAAAAAAATGCAAAGCTGAGGCTTTCACAAACCAGATTTATATTATATATTTTTTCCACACGCAACACGATCTCACAAGGGATGCCAACAGAAAAAAATCAGTTGCGAGATTTTTTTCTCACGCGAAAAAATGACACTTGAATTTGTATTCTGGGAAACAAGAATTTTCACTAAGTACAATTAGTAAGTGAAAATTCTTGTTAAGCCTCAGCCTTGCAATTTTTTTTTCGGTTACATTTCTGGTCTGGTTACCATTAACCAGTCAAATCAAAGGCAAATTATTTTACACTTTTCAGTGTCCTAGGCAGGGAGTTTGCGTTTGAGGTTTTTTTTTTTAAGTCGGTAATTTTTTTTAAAAGCTTGTATTTTTCCATTTTTAGTGTAAATAATAGTAGGGAAGTAGTGAGTGTTACTATTTCATCTAAATCGCTAGAGGCAACTTATGGAAATGACCACCTTTAAATGTTACTCCAGCTAATGTGAGTAACTGTAGTGGTTTGAAGCACTTTTTCAAACTGAGCTATTATATATATTCCAATATTATATTCAAACGCAACATTTCTGTTACTGAGAACGTGGTCTACAAAGCAATGGGTATCATAACTAAGTTAATTTAAACAGTTTGCCTTGATGAAATAGAAACAGGCGAGTCACTAAAATCAAAAGGGATTGAGGGGTAACTTGTCATGCTGCCTGTATTAGCCGTCTATCTCAGGGCTACTGGTGTGTTATACGGAGAACGCTACTGCTAATCTTAACTTGGATGGTTATGGATACCTATATAAACTCTTGAAAGTCTAGTGAGACTTTCTATCACGTCTTATCGACCGTCTAATCTTGATAATTGAATCAGTGAGAAACAAACTAACACTAGGCTCTCTGAACATTACACTAATCGCAACGCTAATGCATCTAGCGTTGCGTTTAGTGCAAGTAACCATGCGGTCATCGATCTGACGTGAATAAATTCAGTCAAGTCCTTCACGGTTCCCTAAGGGTTCCTCATCAGATTAACCTGATGATGGCAGGTAAACTCCATTATCAGCTCATGTGAAAGAATACAAATTAAGGTTCGATCACTTCCTCACAGTCACTTCACCTGAATAGGTTGAAGGTACATTATACATATAAAATTGAAAACAATATTATCCAACTCCTAACCGTTAAGGAGTTGTACCTTCCATCATCAGCTCACCTGAATGAGTTCAATGAAAACGACCTAGGATATTATACAATCCTACTTATCATATTTAAATAATTTTCCTCCAACTCCTAAAAGTTAAAGAGTTGTCTTCCATCATCAGCTCGTCATCATCATAATATATTAACTACCAGACGCAAATACTTGATTAGCTTTAGAAAATACGTAAAACAAATAGTATGTCCCTATGAAATTTAAGAGTTACCCTCGATTTCCTTGAGATCCCATAACCAAACCCCGACATGGTGACGGTGCAATGGGACCACCTGTAAGCTATGCCGAATCGGATGCAGAAAAAATTTTTGAAATCGGTTCATAAACGACGAAATTATTGCTGAATATTGCGTGTTTACCCAGGGAGCCAATTAGACGACACGTTGATTGTAATGCTTTAATAATGACTCTCTTATCTCTGTAAGACTCCGTGTTGACTCCGTCTAATTTAACTTAAACTAAAGCTTATATACAATGTAATATGTACAGGTTTAGGTGGGGCGCTAGGAAGTACTATTTACTTAATTGCTTAATTGACAATATGTTATTTGTTCTTCCTTATTTAATAGTTTATAATATTACTATTGTTTGACGGCACGTACGTTAACTTCAGTAAAACAATTATTTAATCACGTAGCCGTGTAAAGATCTAAACTACTAATATTCTGTGGCTTCGCCATAGATATTCCCCCTCTGAAGAGAAGAGATATCCTTATACCTTGTAATCTGTTCCATAGTAGGAGTCAACCCTTGGCTCGTTGTATGATAACCGAGGAAATCAATCTCCGACTTGGCGAATTCGTATTTGTTTGCATTTATTGTTATGCCGTTTTTATGTAGGCGCTTTTAGATGGCGCGCGGTAGCTGGCGCTCTTGTATGTTTTTCGCTTGCGCTGTGTGTGGAAGTCGGCTGTCTGTGCTCTGTTGCGGAGCTTGCCAGTGCCAGGAGTGAGCAGTTCCAGTGAGTCGGAACTGAGTGCCGCTGGTTCCAGTGAGTCGGAACTGTATGCCGCTAGTCCCAGTGAGTCGGAACTGTATGCCGCTAGTCCCAGTGAGTCGGAACTGTAGTCCGCTGATCCCAGTGAGTCGGGCGTGCGATGCGCGGTGCTGCGGTGAAGTCCCCAGTGAGTCGGGGCTGAAGTCCGCTGATCCCAGTGAGTCGGGCGTGCGTAGTGGCTGGCTGCTGCGTTGACGGGAGAGAGTTGCTCTTCTTACGTGGACCGTGTGTGCAGTGTGCTGTGCCTAGCCGCTGATGAGACCATAGGGGTAACCAGGCTGGAGCCGTCGCGTCCTGCGTGTGGTGTCCCTGTGGAGGCCTTTGTAATATCTTCTCTTATAATCCCTTTATTGGTTCCTGTAGAGAAGCGTTTAAAGATCGCACTGATGCAATTTTTGTTCTCACTATTTTGGCAGGCGTTTCCAGACCTGTTTTTTTATCGATCAGTTTTTTTCCGTGTATATCCACTAATAATTGATAATGATCCAAAAAATCAGCTCCCAGGATTGGCATCTTGGCATCGGTAATGGTAAATGTCCATTTAAAGCTTCGGCGCAGTCCTAGGTTAAGCGTTAAAGCGCGTTTCCCGTATGTATTTATAGGGGTCCCGTTTGCGGCGAATAATTGGTATTCGCATGCTTGGCTCTCCTTATTTGTGCTATTTATAACCGAAATGTTAGCACCCGTGTCGACTAAAAATCTATAACCACTGTTTGAGTCAGTTATAGTTAGACGGTTTGCTGGGTGGATAGCACAGAGGCCCGTCGTATTCTGTGCTAAATATAGTTTTCCGATAGCCTGTTATTTTTAATTGTATTCCATGAACAAGGCTTATTGCATTTATATGCATCCTGCTTGAACCGATTATGGAAATAACATAATCCATTATGTGAGTTTCTGTGGCGCGACCTTGACCGTGAATGTGGCGTATGTCGTTTTTGGTATTTGCTGCGTTGCCTGGGTTGATTCTCGCGTATGCTGCGTAATGCATTTATTTCTATTCGCATGGCTTCAAGTTGTGACGATATGTTTGTAACTAGGTTAATGTCAACCGCTGTCTCTTGCGTATTTTTCCTGTTGTAGGTCAAGTTCTCGTATATTTTATCGGCTAACTCGCTCTAGTTGTCTAACGACATATTGTTTGTGACTGATAATATCGCTGTTAGTGAAGCGGGGAGTTGCCTTAGCCACAGCAGGCGAATAGTGTCGTCGTTTATTTTTCCACATCCAGCTTCCTTCATTTTTCCCAAGAGCTGGGAAGGCTTCTGGTTTCCAAGATCCATTTCTGATAGTAGTCTGTGGAAACGTCGGTGTTCGCTCTCTTCGTAGCAGTTTATTAGACGTTCCTTGATGGTGGAGTACTTGTTTTCGCTGGGTGGGCACCCGTGTCGCCTCTTGAAGGTGTTGTTGTTGGAGCCATTTTTGGGATGTGATAATTTCGCAATGCTATTGTTCTCTAGATTCACTGCTGAACACCATATAGGGTTCCGGTCGTCCCGGTATTATATCAGCACTAGAAACCAATAGATCACGTCGGGGTCACCAATTATTGCGTGTTTACCCAGGGAGCCAATTAGACGACACGTTGATTGTAATGCTTTAATAATGACTCTCTTATCTCTGTAAGACTCCGTGTTGACTCCGTCTAATTTAACTTAAACTAAAGCTTATATACAATGTAATATGTACAGGTTTAGGTGGGGCGCTAGGAAGTACTATTTACTTAATTGCTTAATTGACAATATGTTATTTGTTCTTCCTTATTTAATAGTTTATAATATTACTATTGTTTGACGGCATTTACGTTAACTTCAGTAAAACAATTATTTAATCACGTAGCCGTGTAAAGATCTAAACTACTAATATTCTGTGGCTTCGCCATACTGAACATACATAAAAAAAAGGTTCCGACGAATTGAGAACCTCCTCCTTTTTTAAAGTCGGTTAAAAAGGCATGCCTCGTACTGAATGTTCTTTATGATGATGAAATATATTTTAACTTACAATGGAAAAACACACTTGCTGATAGGTATATAATTGCCTTCTTCTGCTCTTAGATACTGACAGTAGCCGTGCCCACTTCTCTGTATTTGATAGTGATAAGATATAAGTAAGAAATTAAGACAATTAATAATGGTATATACCTCGCGCGTAAATCCCCGCAAGAGAGCGGACGATCGAGGTCTGGAAGTAGATCGGCAGGCGGCATCAGCATACGCACGTGCGTGGCATCGTGCGCCTTGCCGCCTGCCAGCAGCTCGCCGGCCGATGCGAGGCGGCGAGGGGGCGCTGCCAGTCCATGGGCTGCCAGAGTCGCCGCCAACTGCCGCGCTCGCGCCACCGCAATGTCACGCTCATGCCGCGCTCGCCACACCTGTATTTTATCATTAGAATCATTCATATCTTTCAACAGTTGACACACATCGACATCTAGATTAAATTAATAGTTTATATTATGAAACTTAGAATGGTTGAAAAAAATTTCACACTTTTATTTGTAAATAATACAAATTAAATGTGCCTACATAGAAGACATTCAAACTCCGAAACAAATATTTGCAGATCATAAAAACGTTCACGGAACGGAATCAAATCTGAAACCTAATACACAACAGTCACATACACTACCACTGCACCACTGAGGCAGTTAAACATATAGCCCATAATATTAGGGTTCCGCAGCCAAATGTCAAAAAACGGAAACCTTATAGATTCGTCATGTTTGTCTGTCTGTCTATCCGTCTGTATGTCACAGCCACTTTTTTTTCGAAACTATAAGAACTATACTGTTGAAACCTGGTAAGTAGATGTATTCTGTGAACCGCATTATGATTTTCACACAAAAATAGAAAGAAAAAAAATCGTAAACCGTAATTTACCTTTCATTCAATCAATACACAATTATTAAAACATTGATCAAAGTTACAACAAACTACAAGAACTTTTATATGATGTTACTTGCTTCTATGGAACCCTTCATGGGCGAGTCCGACTCGCACTTGGCCGATTTTTTATTATTTTGTGTTCATCATCATCATCAACAGCCTTTAACAGTCCACTGCTGGACATAGGCCTCTCCTTTGAAAGGAGGTTTTGGCCTACTATACCACGCTGGCCAGACGGGTTGGTAAAGGGTTTGTTTCAAGTGTTCCTTCTCTTGGCAGTGATGTTAGCTGCTTATTTTGTTCCTTTAGTCGCCTTTTACGACACCCATGGAATGAATAGGGGTGGTGACACTTTGCATTCTTAATCCGTCACCACACGTATTTTGTTTTAAAAGTGGTTATTTGATAATGTATTAAAATGCCAATTTTCATAATTAAAGTTGGTTGGAATTCAATTCTAACTAGCTCTCGATCACGCAACTGTCTTAAAATATTAACCGACATCAAAATTTACAAATAATCTATCTACATACTCCGTAATAAGTCTCGCCTAAAACGACAGTCCGTATTTTATTAGCATACTCTCTTTAAACAAACTAAATTGAAACAAACTATACGGTGCAGTCGTCATTCCCAATCTGTCTGTTATCCCCCAGTAGTCTGAATAATATTTTTTCTCTCGAGTATGATTTACCTGGGCAGCACAAACAGCGGAGCGACAGTGACTCCGACCTCCGTATCCCCGCGCTGCTGCCTCCACAACGACCCCTTGGAATGATAGTGATTGTCCTGTTGACATGTATGACAGATTTAACAAACCTATTACACTAACACTTCAGATTGGGTCTTCAGTTAGGGTTTAAAGAAACCCAAATTATGAAACTTTGAACTTTTATATGATGTTACTTGCTTCTTCTGTTAGTTGAATCTGATATTTTTCTTGGAGTTACGAGTATGTGTATATGAAACATAACAGGCGCAAGAGAACTGGGAAAAAGTGGACAATAAACCGAAGAAGACGGAAATTAACACTGCAGTACGAGTATAGCAGTTTTATTGTGCAATTAATTACATACCCATAGACAAAGACACTAGGGCACAACAAGAGCCCACGCTGGATTCAGCCAGATGTGAGCGCATGTAACGGAAGTAAACATGCTCAAGCAGCAGCAACAGTGCCGCGAGCAAGATGCCAGCCATCAACAACAGGAATGCTGACAAGAATTGTTCTAAAGCCAACGGATCGGACGATTTGTGTTCTTGTTTATTAGGTTTACATGTACCGGTCATCCAGTATCTAAAAGCAAATGGCACAATTTATGCTCGCAGATGATTAATTATTTGTGAAATATTGTAAAATGAAAACTTAGTAAGTGCATACTCTTTTGTCAAAATGTCAGATTATTTAGGAGTCTTACAGTAGTCAGGAATTTGTTTCAAGTTTGTTGAGAATTAATGAAAATGAAAGGTTTGGATTTAAATTTTAATGCACTGTACCTGAAGTTGAGTTGTGATAATAAGCGTAACGTACCTAATACAATTTCGTAGAAAAATATGAAAATATCTGATTCTATATAGGTACGGTAATACAGGTATAGGATTCCGAGACACGGTGATGACGTAGATACTACAAGTCTACGTCATTGCCTCTATTGACGGCTCTCAAACTTTATAATTTTGAGGAGAATTTATTACTTTGGAGAAAGTTTATTTTTAGTTAATAACAATAGTTATTAATAATACAGAAATATATACATTATAAATATTTATTTGTTCTATATACATTGCGTGATGTCATACCGCGGAAGCAAATTTGTTTTCCACAAAAAAGGTTATAGTGAGTAATTTTAAAAGATAGACATTTGCTGTTGCTGACTTTTTTAGAACTTTTAAAGGGAACAATTCTGTTATACATTATTTTTGCGAAACTTTAACCGTTGACGCAGTGCACGCAGCGGAAGCTCTCAAGAGTGTAACACTTCTTTTTTTGCTTTGTTAGAATAACACAAAATTAATTGATCTCACAGAAGCGATCTTGCTATTAGCGCCATCATTGGGCAACAATGACTACTCCATCGCCTATTATCTTTCGCAAAGAGTCCTGTTTTCTCCAACTAGGCACTGGGTGGCGCTCATGTCGGGTTCAAATCGATTTTAATCATAGACTAGGTATTAAATAGTTTTTTTATTATTCTAGTTGTCTCTGAAAATGGCGTGATGTTTATCTTATTTTGTAGGGGGGTAGGTTAGTTATATCCTATAGACCTTGAAATAGGATATATAAAGCCGGTCTCACTCATAGAAATTTCATTTCTCTTATTGTGTTATATCTTGAACTAAGTTTTGCTGTTGTTAGTTACTTGTGAAGATTAATTTTGAAAAAAAACGATTTCATTCTTCATTGATGCTCCGTCTTAGCGTGATGATATATAGCCTATAGCTTTCCTCGATAAGTGGGGTATCTAACACCGAAAGATTTTTAAATCGGACCAGTAGTTCCTGAGATTAACGTTAGCGTTAGATTAGTTAACCAAACCAACTCTTCAGCTTTATAATATTGGTGTAGATAATCTGTATATTACCATAGTACCTATATGGTCATCAGCTAGTAGTACTATAATCCTTTCGTCTGCCAATTATTGACTTCTCTCTCCGAAGGGGTAATTATTTATTATTTGATTATTCCTCTATTATTGATTATTGCTAAAGATTTAAAACTGCTTCATCACTACATAGTATAAAACAAAGTCGCTTTCTCTGTCCCTTTGTATGCTTAAATCTTTAAAACTACGCAACGGAATTTTATGAAATTTTCTTTAATAGGTAGAGTAGATGCATAATATAGTAGATAATAATTTTAGAGGTTTCTAATGTGATGTTTTTTACGCTTATATTGCAAACGCTGGCTGTACAAGATAGATCAAAATAATGTACTACAGTATTGTACATCTTAAAAAGGTCTACAAAAAAGTCCGCGATTATATATGTCAATTTCTTAGGGATAACCCACAATAACCATTTTTTATTTTTTATTTTTACTTGAAATAATGGTTTATTTACAAAGCGATTATAGGCAACACAGTATTAATCCTTATCCAATTCAGTACCTTAAATACATTGTGTATTTAATATAGATTAATATGGCCCTTTAAAGTATGTAATTTAAATTAATACTTTTGAAGATATTACAGATTTAAAATGCAGGAACAAAGCAATTCTGGCGGTACCGGCCGGGGCGTGTTAGTTGGCGCTGCTGTCGATTTGTCACTATCAGTTAATATCTAAACACAATACTTTATTAAGAATTAATATTCTAAGGTGGTACGAAGTTCGCCGGGTCAGCTAGTCTGATAATAATTTGAAAATATAAGACATTAAGTTAATGACAGAATCACAAAACTATATTCTTTATTGGTACCTATAGTTTTAGCTGTTACTTTTATTTGGGTATCTTTTACAAAATTTTAAAGACTTTTTTAATGTCGAAAACACTTAAAACATTCACATTCAATATCACAAACTTAAAAACAAGAACATTTTTATGTCTAGTTCTCTAGTTCATTAATTTCTTTCACCACCAATCTTAATATGAACTTTTGATATCTGTGCGGTGCAATTGGTTCAATTAGTTTTTTTTTAGTTTTCGGTGCTTACTCACGAATTATTATATCTACTGTAATATGTGTGTTTATAATTGTGGTTAAGGTACTAACAAACCAACATTAATTTATTCAATTAAGAATATGATTTGTTTATAAATTACTGCTAGAATGACAGGTTTAGACTGTAATATGTAAAGTAAAATTAAAATATGATTTATACTACACCTGATCGGAACAGTATTCATTATTCCCTGAAAATGAAAAGAGAAAGTTAGTCTTTTCCTTGACGTAAATAAGCGGGAGGAAAAAATGTATGAAAATCCATTTCTAACGTGTTTTAGCGGGAGAGAAAGTTGTATGAATTTTCATTTCTCATGTGTTATCTAATCTATGGCGCGCGCCTGCCCAAAGAGTTTTCATATAATTTAAATATGGAATTTTCGTGCCACTGACATCCTTTTGTGAAGAATAAAAAAACAAAAGAAGCGCGAAATATTTATAAATATTATGTCAAATTCTAAGCTAAATTGTGTCTTACATGGTGTCTTACGTTTCGAGTTTATTTTATAAATACTTTAAATGTTCCTCACAGGTGTAGTATAAAGCACTGTGTAGCACTCGGGTGAAAGTCCCATTCCTACCTCGGGAGTATTGTGGCCCTAGGCTGAGCCTTCGGGCCACAAACTGCTCCCTCGCTAGTAATCGGTTCCTTTCCTCCCTCGGTGAACAATGTACTATTTCTGGTTAGATTCGCAGAAAATTCCGTACCATTCAAATAAAAATCTAATGTTCTCAATCAACTGCACTATACGGTGGTAAATGCATATTGCTTCTAATATACCTTTTCCTTGCTCCGAATCAACAACTGTACTGAACGAAGTAGAGTACTGAACTAGTTACTTCGTAGTACGTAAGTATTTCATTTACAGAATAATAATAATAATTATAAATAAATATTTTAGACATCTTACACACAACATCATCTAGTCCCAAAGTAAGCAGAGCTTGTGTTATGGGTTTAGTACCCATAATAAAATGAAAAAAAAAATTGGAATATAAATTCCTGTGTCGCAGGGGACTTTACAAACATACATGAAACGGACACAAAGAACACCCAGATTTAAAATAACAATTTGTGAATCACACAAAGTGTTATCCCACGTGGGATTTGAACCCACGACACTTGGCGCAGTAGGAAGCGGCGTGGCGACCGCTTAAACCACTAGGCCAACCGTGCAGTCATTTCTGTTACTGTGTTACTCCGATGATGTAACATGTATTACAAAATTGACATTTTGGTCAAAATGTTTTATGTGTGCCCAATCGTGTTAGACGGCGGAAAGTACACAGCGGTCAGCCATACTTTATACAAGGTCAACCGTGAATCTCAGTGAATAATAACTTGTATAAGTTTTCAGCGTAGCTATTATCTCTCATTCCGAGGTTGACCTCTTTATTTTGCTTAATTGACTGGACTACAAATAATCAGTTTTCTACTAAATGCATGTGAAAGTATCCCATAAATATTTTCACATGTATTTAGTAGAAAAATTACATCAAAAGTACAATTTATCATTTACAATTTATTCGAACGGCTGTTTTTTTTGACGGCAATTTCACTGGCAGATAGCTCATGACATAAGGAGTAATTTAGGCAAGTATTTTTATGAAAGTATTTTATATAAATACAATTTTAAAACAAACTGTTAAAAGTTATACCAATAATTTCCATGATTTATTAATTTTTAGTTAATTGTCATACATACCTTCGTAACCTTTCGAGATCACCATTTGCTCTTAAATCGAGTAATCGTTTATTAAACATACTAACATATTTTGAATTACGTGTAAATGCTAGTCCGTATCCAGTCATGGCGTACCAAGACCCTACAGTTAAAAGTCTGCAATCCTCGTCCTGTAACAAAACCATAACTGTTATGTTAGTAAATAATTCAGCGAAATTAACAATAATAACACACATATACATATGCACACACACACACACACACACACACACACACAAACATGAGTTAATTCTTCGGTCGATTCTGCTCAGAACTTTTCTGCCGTCAGTCTAAGATCTACAGGGGGGCAACAGGGGGCAATTTGTCTAATTTATTAAGTTTTGTACCTACAGTATTAGTGTAACGGGTTAAAGAAATTCACACCACCCACACGACCTTTGTAGAGAGAAATATTATTATGTCTACTGATGCATTAGATGATAACTCTCCATCTCACCCGAAGTCTGTCTTACATCAGTTGAACATAATGTAGTCTTTAGCTACCTAAAGACAGTCAGACAGACAGACTAAACAGTCTTCTTAATTTAGCAGAGTAGCAGATTTAGCAGAATAAACAGAATTTGCTAAATTAAGAAGACTGTTTAAAAAGTTTTAAGTCTAACGATATGACATATCTTATGCCTTACTAAGTATATTTTTGTTGTCTTGGTTAACGGTAACACTTACTTGTGATACTAAATAATCTAATACAGTGCCGTCGTATATGAAAGCATCTAATTCAGCCGTAAGTACGCCTGTGACGCCAGCACTTACAGTACTTCGATTGTATCTGAAAATAAATTTTGTATCAAAATATGTTATAGATCAGGGACGTGGTGTGAAAAGAATTAGTACTGAGTATTTGAGACTCGTGGGATATCAATCTCAGTAATTACTTACTTCAAAGATTGAATTATGCAGTTGTATAAAATAAATCATATATTCTACAAGGGGCAGGTTTTTCCAAAAGGGTAGTGATTTGTCTTTTGTTTAAAAGTTACTCTTTCTAACAGATTTCGAACTTCGAGGAATTCTCCTCTCATTTAAAGATTTATTGCATATAGTACAGTCATTTGGTGCAAAAAATTAGATTACTTGGAAAGTTTCCCGGGAGTCTTGAAAATTGGTAATTTTATAGATTTCGATGTGCTCTTCGCGAATTTCAACTTTGCCACTCGCTCCGCCATATTGGAAAAATGGCGTATAAAAACAGTTTCTTAACAATATCTCCTTTCCAACTCATTTTACGAAAAATATTACGATTAATACAATTAATAAATTAAACTAGAGAGAATTTCTTACAAATATGTATGATTTATAAATTAGTTAAATGACTCAACCAATGGATGAGCGGTGGTTTAGTGAACTGAAAAATTAAAATAGTGAGTACGTAAGCTTACCGGCTCATATATGCATGAGGTTCTGAGAAGTATTTAGCAAGTGTGGCGTCCGTATGAGACCACGGCACTGTACCAAACTTCAGAGGCGGCCGCTGGGCCAATGGCCGTGCTATCCGAGGATCGTCCAAGCCGCTCAGCTCATGGAACTCCTCCCGCGTTATCATAAATGCGGCCAAGTTAGCAGTATAAATGGCAAGAAATACCACTGCAAACATCGCCCACATATTTGTCATAAATCGGGCTGTAAAACCTCGAGGGGAATCGACGTGTACTGATGCCTAAAACACAGAAATAATTGTCAATGTGTATAATTTATTTATGTAAAAATAAAACAAAAACAGTTTGTAATTATTTTTATTTACGAACCTGAAATAGCACTGCCCAAACAATCCAATATGTTCGACACAGAGAAAAGCGATTCTGTGGCACACGTTTTGAATTGTTGCCAGTAGAACAATCAAATCCACTCGGCGATAACCACTCGAAGAAGAATATGGAGAATGTCGCCGCTTGAATGGCGACGGCACCCACGAGCATCCAAGATGCAGTATCGAAAGGCTCTAAGAAAGCTGTTGGGGAAATGATACCAGTTCGTTTCGCCACCACAATGGCGACACCAGTTTCCATAAAAGGTACACTAAAATCCACAACAGCTTCTCGGTCTGAATTTATAATTAACGATGTTAATACCTGAAAATGAAATAATTTACCTAATAACTACATTTTCTACCTTCTATATCTATATAGTCTTACATTACACAATATTAGAATAAGATTTTTAAAAGCTGGTAAAGCGAAAGCGCATGCAAAGTTTTAGCATTTAGGTATGGGGACGAAGGGAAATTTTGCAAAAGTTACTCGATTTTAATCATTTGGTTAAAAAAGAATCGCTACTATAAGTATACCAAGAATAAGGTAATATCTTAAATAATTAAAAGTGCATTAAACAATTTACAGCATTATACCCACCATATCGGTTTTTTTGTTAACCAGATCGGCTATAAGTCCATTCCATTTCCCTTGGTGTAAGGTACCCCAGCGGCCATCTTCAACGCGCACCAGTTCATATGTAAATCCAAGCTGTTCCGCTAATTGTTGGAGAAGATCTATGCAGAAACCGCTGCAGCACTGATACAGTGAACTGTTCCCATGAGCTGCTCCCGCCTCCAAACTGAATACAGGCATAATAAACTAGTCTAAATTCCAGTAATATTAAAATTGAATACAATAACATTTTCTAAAATTACTTTTGTAGTTTAATTTAAAAAAGTTATATTATAATAACAATCCTGACATATTAGTAAATATTTAATGTCAGCGATGAACCAATCAATAGGCTAAAGATATTAGGTACGAGTTGGTCAAAACGTTCTTCATACACCGGTCATGAGCAAGGTACCAATAGTAATACTTTTAAAAAGAATTTTCACATCAACCAAAAAAAAAAACAATACAAATAGAAAACAAATGTGTTCAAGTAAACTATAGATAAATAAAATGAAAGTCATCGACGAACGAAAAATAATTTTGAGGTGTTTTTTTTTCCAAATCGTACTTATAAGGTTCTTCTTTTAAAAAATGTGCAACATTCGCTTATCGGCTTTCAATTGTTTTTTTATTATTCAGCTTAGACAAGAAAGCTGGATGCTTCGAAAATTCAAATGATTTTTGAATACGAGTTCCAACGCGGAACTAGCGCTGCAGAAACACCTCCCAATAATAATGTTGCGTTTGGACAGGGGACTGTTAATGAACGCACCCTGCGATTTTGGTTTAAACGCTTTCATGATGGAAATTTTGATTTGAAAAACGAACCACGTGGAAGACCGCCTCACATGTGAATAACAATGAATTGAAAGAGATGGTGGAAGCCGATCCGAGCCAAACTACCCAGGAATTAGCGGCATGATTAACCGTTACCTTACCAACAATATTGACTCATTTGCGTCAAATCAATAAAATAAAAAAAATATGAAAAATGGGTGCCTCATGATTTGACTGATCTGCAGAACGTAACGCGTGTTGAAACTTGTGTTGCCTTGTTGAATCGATGCAGAAATGAAGGAATATTGGATTGAATTGCGACATGTGTTGTAAAGTGGATTCTTTACGATAACCGTAACCGAAAAATGCAATGGCTGACTAAAGCAACGATTACCATTAAAAAGGTAATAGTAACTGTTTGGTGGTCTCAGCATGGTGTTATTCACTAAAAATTTCTCCGATCTGGTCAAGCAATAACGGCAGATGTCTACTGCGCCGAACTCCCAACAATGATAACAAAACTTGCTGAAACAGCCCCGACTCATGAATCGATCTTCATCATTATTGCTCCATGATAACGCGAGACCTCATAAAGCACGAGAAACCGTTTTAACTCTACAGGAACTGCAATTAGAAACTTTTCGTCACCTTCCGTTTTCAACAAAAAATATATATAATAAGAAGTTCTCTTCCCAGGATGCAGTACAAAATGCTTTCCAAACAGTTTGTAGAATCTAGATCACTAGAGTTCTATCGCAAGAGGCATAAATAACCTTCTCCTTCGTTGTCCTTCTCACACAACTGAATTTGTTGGATCATCCTTTTTTGTACAGTCCGTTCTTCTCTGGAATGAGCTTCCCATCGAGATCAGGATGGCCACTAACGCTTCTTCGTTCAAGACAAAAGTTAAGCAGTTTCTAGTGAAGCAGCTGGCAGAATCAACCAAGTCCTAATTGTCAACTCTTTTTTGTATTTATTTGTGTATGTATATATGTATTTATATCTATTTAAGTATATATAGATATTCTATGTACTGTACTGTATTGTATTGTATCTTACTATAATGTATTGTAAATTACTCATATAATATGTATTGTATATTATGTTATGTATTATGTTTATAAACTTGTATCAGGCGTGTCAGTTTGTACAAAGGTAGTAAATTAATTTTAATTTTCACCAAAATGCACCTACTACCATTTTTCTCTGCATCACCCAATGGTTGACTGGTAGAGAATGCCTTAGGCATTAAGTCCGCCAATGTACCAATGTGTATGATGTATTAATAAATAAATAAATAACCTTCCTTTAAGATGGCAGCAATGTATAGAATAAAAATGGTAGATATTTTGATTAAATAAATATTTTAAATGAAAAAAAAACGAATTTCAATTTTTCAGTACAAATCGGCGATTTCATACTTTAACCCCTGATATATCTACATACGAGGGGAGGTCAAAAAGTTCGCGGAATGAAAGTGGGGGGGGGGGGGGGGGGGTTCAAATCTTTCAAATAATTTGTTTATGCCATCAAAAAAATATATAAATCTTTGGTGTGAAAATAGGCCGAAATTGCCGACTTGACTTCTTCATCGTCGTCAAATTTGCTTCCACGCAGCTCTTTCTTCATTTTTGGAAATAAATAATAGTCACTAGGGGCTAAGACTGGACTGTAGGGTGGATAATTTAGCTGTGCGAAGCCACATCGGTGAATGGCAGCCGTCGCAACATGGTACGTGTGTACGGGAGCGTTGTCGTGCAAAAGGAGCACACCTTTTGACAACTTTCCTCTTCTTGTTTCCTTTATGGCTTCTTTCAATCTATCTAAGAAAGAAGCGTAGTATTGTCCTGTTATAGTAATACCACGATCCTTGTAATCGATTAGTAAAATACCTTCTGTATCCCAAAAGACAGTCGCCATGATTTTTCCTGACGATTGTGACACTCTAAACTTCTATGGAGGCGGTGTGCCTATTTATGACACTGCATCGACTCTTGCTTCGATTAAGGTTCATAATGATGAACCCAGGTTTTATCTCTAGTAACAATACGGGCCATAACTTCTTCTCTTCTTTCTCTGCAGAGCTCCAAAAACAAGCGAGAACACTCGACGCGTTCGCGTTTCTGCAGTGGCGTGAGCATTCTCGGAACCCATCTTGTACTGACCTTAGTCATCACAAGATGATGATGTAGAACATTTAAAATACTTTTTTTTTATACTCCAACTATTGCTGCGAGCTGCTTCTTCTTCAGCCGGGCATCTTCCAATACAAGATTTTCAACTTTTTCGATGATTTCCGGTGTGGTTGCCTCGATTGGCCGTCCAGAGCGGGGGTCGTCTTCAATTGACTCTCTTCCTTATTCGAAAAGAGCATGCCACTTGTAGATCATGGTTTTACTAGGGGTAGAGTCCCCGTAAACCACTAACAGCTCTTGAAAAATCGTCTGAGCTGATTTTCCTTGCTTGGTAAGGACTTAATAACGGCGCGGTGTTCAATTTTCTCCTTTCTTGATGATTACTTCCCGATTTAGTTGTTTGCAGATCGACAACTTAAGGGTTAATGCAGTGCTGGATTTACACATTTGCCGCCCCAAAGCTTTAAAATTTTTGCCGCCCCTACTGACTCCTAAAATAAGATACACTTTTCACAATTAAGTTAATTCCTTTCTTTAGGAAATAATTTGTTTCTAGATTATTTTTAAAACTTTTGTTTTTTTTAAGCTAAGCTAAGCTTGGTTTTTACTGCACTACTTATAAGGTTTGGTAGGCCAAGGAAGATAGCTAAGTAAGATACTGCTAACCAAGCACCTTTTTTTTCGCGGGGAATGCTTTTCGCACCATACCCTCAGTGGAGGAGACGGAGGGCGTGTGTGGGACTCCTGGCGAACTGGTTTACCCACTAAACCCCACGGCGGTCTACCTCGGCGGGCGAGAGGAGCTCAAGGAACGCATCAGCGACTTCTGGAGTCCCCCCTGCCTTACCCCATGACTATGGTAGATCTCAGGGTAATCAATAAATTACCCTTGGGGCGGGACGATATCGCTCCTCTCACCGTTTTACACAGTAAAAGGCGGGACACTAACCCGCCCCAGACGAAACCCTGCACCGCACCGGGGTGTCGCCTGCTCGAGTCGCTTGCAGTGGTCATATTTCCCCAAGATTTGGCCGCAACAACCCTTAGGCAACGATTGGGAACTAGCTGCCTCTATCGCGTCCCCTTCACCGCCGCCTTCGAGCAGGATCGGCCCTTTCCCGATCCCGCTCTGCGGACTCCTTCTGGAGCATTACGTTCTTACAAAAGGAGACGGCGACCTCCCACCCTTCATCACTCGCCAGCATTGCCGCGATCAATGCTGTCGGTGACAGGGTTCGTCCGATCTGTCCGACCAGGTCTCGACGCTCGGACTACCACGCAGGGCAGTCCTTTAGCGTGTGCTAGGCGGAGTCCTCGTCGAACCTTTAGTGATGGCATTGTGCCGTAACCTCACGTCCGATTCCATGCAGATACTCACCGAAACAACCATGTTCAATGAGTATCTGAGTCAATCGGTAGGTGACACAGTCGGTATTTTAGGCTCATGATCGTGCGGTAGCCCCGTACGATCCGAATGGCCATCAGCCGATGCAGACTCCATGTAGAGGCAGCGAACGAGGCCTAGGTACTTCAGGTACTGGCCCACCCGGACTTCAGTGTCACCCACTCGGAAGCGTGAGCTGGGTGGTTCCTGGCGCTTACGTAGACCATGGAAACAAATCGCCTCAGTTTTCAGAGGCGCCACCTTTTGGGCCCAGCTCACGAAGCTTTTCCATAACACAAGCCACTTCCTGCTCGGCGAGGAGAAGCACTTCCTCGAAGCGTGACCCTCTGGCCAGTATTAGGGTACCTTTCGATTCTCCACCTCGTTCCGATCATCAAACATCACCGTCCTGTCGCGCAGATAGGCCTCTATGATCTAACCATGCACCTGTCAACGTCAATATTCCCAAGAGTTGGCAGTACTTGGTCGGCGGCGGCGGGGTATCGATATGACCTGTCTAAGCCCAGATAACCGACACGACCTACATAGGTTGTGTCGGTTATCTGGGCCTGATCCTTGACGGTAGGTGGCTCGTCGACGAGCACTTCTGACAGTTTGCTCCGAAGCTGTGTTGACACTGCCTCCGCACTTGGACGACTTTTGCCCAATTTGGGTGGAGCCAATGTTGCGACGAGACAACTGTACACGGGAGTTGTCTGGTCTATGGCTCTGTAGGGTGCACCGGTGTGGGCGGCGGCTCTGACCCAAAATATGGCACGCCACCCCAGAGTATATTGGCGGTTAGAGCCATACACGGTTACCGCGGTCGCAACCTTCTGCGATCTATGCCATGGTCATGCTACCCTGAGTGTGGCCACAAATAGACGGAAAATTTTCTCCTCCATCCGATTCAGTGGCCTTCAGGCTTTAGTGGAGTCGACGTCCATGTATGCCGTACGTCGCCATGGAGAGATAAGCAATTTATGACACCCGCTTCAGCGAGAGGAAGCACTGAGAGGGGTTCAGAGGGCGTAATAAGAGGTTCCTTGGACCCCTGCTATTTCAGGTGCAGAGTGGCACACCATGTGGTATGTCGGTTCGATGCCGACATACAGCCCCGTTGCAAACTCCGGTAGGGTGACAACCCGAGGGGATTTCCACACGTCAAAAAAAAGAGTTTTAGGTGGTCGTCGCGCTGCATTCTATTGCGCCAAGTGTCGCGGGTCCTACGAGGGAAAACACATTGTGCAATTCACAAATTGTTGTCCTAAGTCTAGGTGTTCTCTGTGTTCGTTTAATGTATGTTTGTAAAACCCCCCCGCGACACAAGATTTATACTCCTAATGCGAGTATGGTCTTTTAAAAAATAAAAAAAGCTTTTCTTCGGTACCAGTTTTTGTGCCATTTTGCCGCCCCCCTAATTCTGCCGCCCCAAGCTTCAGCTTTTTCAGCTTATATGGTAAATCCGGCCCTGGGTTAATGAATCGATTTGATTCAAATTAGGTAAATATACTGTTAATGAGATGCTTAACTAGTGTCCACCTAGTGCAAACCTACCCCTACCAACCCCTTCATTCCGCGAACTTTTTGACCTCCCCTCGTACTTAAAACATTTATTTTACAATATATTTCCTGCAAATTTGCGTGACAATTAATACAAATAAAGATGCGTGAAATAATCATTAGCCAAAACCTGATCCTTATATTATAAAGCTGAAAAGTTTGTTTGTTTGCTTGTTTTTACGCGCTTATCTCAAGAACTACTGGTCCGACTTCACAAATTATAGGCTATATGTCATCACGATACGACCGGCAGGAACGGAGTATCAATAAAAATGTTTTTAAAGCGGAGGCCCGTTTTTTGGAGAGCTTCCATTACGCGCGATGCGTTAATAATATTCAAACATTTGTTCCTCTTAAAAAGTTTAAAAAAAATTAGACAAGTGCGTGTCAGGCCACGCATAGAATACGGTTCCGTAGTCACCCATAATGGTAGGTAGATTTAAAATCGTGGCCAAAAGATAATTGTTATGTTTACTTAAAGTTCTTTATTTCCAAGCGAGTACATTTAAGCAAGTAAGACCCCTGTAACTCCTGAAAAAAGAAAGTTATCAAAACCACTATAGTTTTCTTAAATGCTTTTTATTTAAAATGTACTAGTAAATCCCTTTCTAATGATACCAAACAGGGTATTTTTATCTTAATCTTAGTGTTATTGTCCACCAGAGGGTAGCACATTGGACATATATGAGATGCTACCGATGCCACGCACAGCCAGCGCATAATTAGCGGAGAACTATAAGACGCATCTAACGATACCTCTTTACGGGTAAAAAGGACGTGGGCCTTTAGCACGGTAACCAACATACACGCGGGCAGAGCCGCGGGTGAAAGCTAGATATAAATAAATCTTGAAAACTAACGTTATCCAACTTCTAACATACTGTTGTGCTAAGCTAATACAAATTTTCGTTTAGAAATTTAACAATGTCAATAATGCTATTTTAGACTATTAAATCAGGCTATTTTTAGACTGGCTTCGCTATGCGGCGTTACTTGCGCTTTACTACAAATTTTAAATCGTCATAGTATATTAGAACGACTGAAAGTGCAAAACGGCAAATTGGAGAAGAAGACTGGTACACTGACCCAAAAAAAAATCTAAGATAATAAGTAAATTATTTTTGTTCTAAATAATGTAACATAAATCTTTCTTCGTAGATAAACTAAACTCAATTACTTTTGTGTTTGTATTTTTGATAGTAGTTTAGCAAACGTCATGTCACCGAAAATAATCGTTTTAAGCGCGAAACATTGTTAAATTATTATTATTTTATTATATTTTCTTCTAATTTTTTTCTTACATAAACTTAAAGGTACATAAAATTCTCGTGTCAAAGTGTTAGTTACCATACTTGTCCGAAACGGCTGGACCTATTTGTATGAAATATTGTGTGCACTTGCCCTTAGGACGCGAGCGGAGCCGCGGGCATCAGCTAGTATACTATGTAATTAATGAATTTAATATTTTGTAGGTACATTAAAACTTAGACAAGTCCTGTTGTCCAACATGACGTATTGTCAGTTCAGATCTTCTGGTAATTTAATGACGATTTTATTTAATTTCAGACATTTCGCTATTAGGTTGTGTTGCTTTTGTGTCTTTCCATCCCATGGTTGACTCTAAGAAATTGTCTTCGAGCCGCCACTTTTACCTCTTAGTTTTAAGATATCGTTACAACTGATCTGGTGTTTAATAAAGCTAAATATTATTATTGTATTTCAAGAAAATCTAATATATTACGGTAAACTACATACCGTTTTACGTTTATTGGACTATATAATAGGCTTGACCTCGATTCTGCAATATGGCTGATGCTAGCATTATTAAGTAAATGTCACCTTCACGTCGTAAAACAAATCGTCACTTTGCATGGTGTAATAGTACCTAAATTTCAATTCGTAAATGTTATAAAGATTTAAAGAGAAAGTAAATTGCTAATGTCATTAAAATAAAAACATAACTTGTAAAAAATCCAAGTCGAGCACAACACAGTTCTTCTGTAAAAATTGTAAGATCTATATACCTACCATAATACCAAGTCGGCTAATTTATTCAGTCCCTACCTAAGGAAACTTAAGTTTTTATTTATTTTATAAAAGAAAACTCCTTCATAGGAATATTAATGCTGGGTCGCGGGAGACTTTACAAACATACATGAAACGAACAACGCAAAGAACACCCAGACTCAGAACAACAATTGTGAATAACAAAGTGTTACCCCACGTAATACGATACGATGTTGCCGCCCGCAGATGTGGAAGCCGGATGACATATAAGCGGGCGAAAAGAAAGTATTTGTTTATTTCTATTATATTATACTAGCTTTCGCCCGCGGCTCCGCCTGCGTGTATGTCGGTTATCGCGGTAAAAAGTAGCCTATGTCCTTTCCCAAGTTCAGTTCTATTTTCATACCAAATTTCATCAAAATCGGTTCAGTGGTTTAGGTGTGAAAGCGTAACAGGCAGACAAAGTTACTTTCGCATTTATAATAT
This sequence comes from Phragmatobia fuliginosa, assembly GCA_932526445.1. Lineage (NCBI taxonomy): Eukaryota > Metazoa > Arthropoda > Insecta > Lepidoptera > Erebidae > Phragmatobia > Phragmatobia fuliginosa. The sequence goes on from OW052071.1 coordinate 11,394,851, forward strand.
AAAAAATTAGGGAAGTAGGGATAGTTCAGTACACGTAGTCCGATGTCTGAAAACAAAGAAAGCGAAAATATATGTTTATAATTTCTTTTGAAACTCACCCAGCTACTTCCACTTCTGGTGCCACTCGACATATAACGCCCCGATCTAGTGAACATCGTCCACTAACAGGATCTGGTGGCGCCAAATTTATGTACGGTGGCTCTTCCAAAAATGTAATGCGCATATGAAATTTCTCTGGTACTCCCTGTGGCGGAGTGTGTAGTCCACCAGGCCACACTATATCTTTAATTATAAGTCTTTCTCGTGGATAAGAATTCCACGTACCTATTTCTTCCCACACCAACTGTCAAATGAAAATAGTCGCCGCATTAAAAACTCCGTGATATGGATATTAAAAACCTGAAAATCAGACTTTAAAATTAATAGAAAAAACATTCAAACGACGACTTCAAATTTTTCCTGAATACAGCTAAAAACTGTTGATCGGTACTCCCTAAGATTACCTATAAAAACCTTCATTTTGGGTTAGGAAACAACCTTTGGAGTGGAATAAAAAGCAATGTGTTAAATCTTTGATGGTCTGAAACGGTTTAAATTAAATCAATTTTTTTATAAAAAAAATAAGTGGCGCTAAAAGAGTGCTAGCTAGGAGTGTTAGCGACATCAGTATCTTAGATTGTAACATTCGTGTGGACTACATATTACCTGTTCGCCTATTGCTGGACGAAGATTCATTATTTTCAATTCTGCTGCCTTAAGTTCACCGTCAGGAGTAAACTCTATACTCGGTCGGCCAGCTTCGCCCTCAACGCTAACGTTGCGCAGATGTCTATAAAATCTTTCACCAGTAGACCACCGGGCTTCCCCAGCTCCTGCTCCACTGCAGGAAAGCCGAGTCCCCAGCGGATACCGTATATTCTCTGGCTCGGACACATACGATTCTACGCCGTATGCGAATACTTTAACTGCTGTGGCTATTTCAGCGATCAGCGATGAACTCGATGTATCGAAGTGTACACCTGATTACAAGACCATATATATAAATCACAATATAAAATATGCCTTGTTAATCAAAATATTTAAAGTTAGGCTAGTAATAGTCTTCAAACTGTTAGTTAGACTAAATATACTTCAAAACTTACCTAGCATGCCAACTGGAAATTTATTCGGTTGTTGCAACGACCCAAGGACGCTCTGTGTTACAATCCAAACAAAATTCTCGCCAGTCAGGTGCAAGTCACCAGCAGCTGATAAAATTTCGGCCGCTTCTTCACGTGTCGCATACAGTAACATGACGCGTGCTTCACTTGTCACCAGCTCATTCAAATCCGCGGAGCGTTTGACGACGATAGCATTTAAAATTGTAAATTTAAATCGATCCTGTAATTTTTTATTGTAAACATTAGTGAGTTCAAGAAATAAAGACAAAAGGGACTTATGATAAAAGTGAAAAAAAATAAGACGTATGTACAAATAGGTATATACCTATATATATTGGTTTCGGTAACAAAACGTTAATTTTTCTAATAAATAATGTGAATTATATTTATTATCTATATAGTTCATGAAGGAGTCAGGGTCATAAGTTTTACAGGACAGCTAAGAAGAACTGCGAAAGAGCGAGATAATTACGCGCATGCGAAGTGATACTAGTTAAAAATATTATATAATCCTTAACTGCTTTGCTTGAATTGCCAATGAATAATATAACTATCTAACATGAAAATAACAAACGAATTCAAATTTAATGAGATGCAAGTAAAACATTATATCGTAAGCTTTGAGGTTTCTTTTCGTAAGGCACTCTAATTTCAAGACATTCGTAAGAAATTCAATAAGACTTATGCGCGACCAAGTTCAAAATTACCTTAACAAGTTGAATTTTGGTATTTATTTCATGATTCATGAATTCATAAAGTTTATTAACTGACAAGATTTGGCTAGATGTTTTAAAATGGGGACACCTATACAAAATACGAACAATGAACTTGTAGCACATTTAATAAAGTATGATTTGATACATACTTGGAGGGCAATAACTCTTTCACGTACAGCTTGTATAAAATCATCGTGGCCCGCAATCGCTGAAGTAACGACACTAAATTGATGCCACTTGTATCGTTCTAATATTGATAACATAGCGGCCGTTTGATGTTCAATAGACGGAGCTAATTGTAACCGCAAGGATGCATGTGATGCACGCTTTTCGAGGCCACTGTTGTCTGCATTCCACGCAATAACCTATGGATTAATAGATAATTGTATTTACTGTACATCTCACACGCTCTTGTTTTATTTTATTTCAATTTAAATTACGAAGCAAGATAAAAATGTTTTACCGGTATGCCGAGATAGCCGGCGAGTTGTAGAAAATACTGTGCAGAGGCAGTAGATCGCCCATATTGTTCATGATTCATAAGATAAAGGATAGCAGATACATTGACTGCTAGAAATTCTTTACATAGCGAATCCAGGATAGCTGAAAGCGTTCAGAAATTAGTAAACTAGATACTATAATAGCTAGCATACATACCGGTTCTGGATAGCAACGAAATTAAAAGGGAGTAATGATCTAGACTTAACGTCATGTAGATAACTTACACATAGGACTAGGCGTTAAGCCTTGTGTAGAAAGCGTAATATTTAGGCGCACATGCGAGAAGAGTTTTAGTTTTCGTGGCAATTTTGATAACGCTGCCTTTTCCGCCTTGGTATAATCACGCGTGCCAAAGGCTTTATGTGGTACGACAAGAGCTGCCGTGATGGACGAGGGCTGTCGCGGCGGAGGCGGCGCTGGTGAGGTGCGCGGGCGCCGAAGCCCGTCGATACCGATGCGCACACCGCCGCCTCGACCTGCGTCACGTGCCCCCCCTCCGGCAGCGCCGCCGCCCACCTTGATGCCACTGCCGCGCTCTGCCGCCAGTGCCACCGCCGCCGCCAGCGCTCCCAGCGCCGCCAGCGCCATCAGTGCTGCACGCGTCTGCATCTCCACTCTTGATGCTGTCATACAGTTTTTACTTTTATCACTAATTGTTTTATTACATAATAATAACACTACTTTACAAAAAAGTTTTTCTTTCACCCAAAAATAATTTATATTGGATTTGTTTTCTACCTACTCCCTTACTACAAAAATATATATCTCTTATTTTTACCACGTCAAGTTTTTGATATATCCTCATTGACCTAAGTAAGCTAAGCTATCTTGTTAGCCGCATCTGAGTTTATAGTTTGTTTTCATTGTGTTTAAGTATTATTTAAACATTTTCATTTATTTTAAAATGTCAATAAGGCAGTGTAAATTAAATCCAAATAAGTTTTGCTATGTTTGTGGCCAAATTATTTTATCCAAAAAGAAGAGACCAGTCACTGAGGCCATAAAACGAGCCTATTTTCATTACTTTCAAATCTCCGTAACAAACCTTGCTAAAAAATGGGATCCTGGTATAGTGTGAGAAAATTTCAGAAGTATATTAATGAACTGGGCTGTAGGAAAAGCAAACATTTGCGATTTGGCATCCCAAAGATATGTAAAGAACCAACAAATCATACTACTGACTGTAACTTCTGCCTCACTGCAACTATAGGTTTTAACAACAAAAACCGAAAGTACATACAAAATTCTGATGTTGCATCATTAACACAACCTGTGCTGCATTCTGAAGGAGTTACTTATCCATCATTACCCAGCAGTTCCAATGATTAATGAAAAACTTTGTTAAAGCACGTGACAAAGATAGATAAGGTTTTAAGTATTCAAAAACCATTTTTCCAAGTTTGTCTGAGGCAAAGCTCAAAGGGGGATTCTTTGTGGGGCCACAAATTAATAAGAAAGATATTACAAGATGAATGTTTTGAAAAAACAAAATTCAAGATATAGTTATTTATTCAGTGTGAAAAAAGATAGAATAGAATAGAATAGAAAAAGATGTTTGGTATTCATTTAAGGTAGCAGTAAAAAAATTCTTGGGAAACCTTAAATCTGAGAATTATGCAAAAAAATGTTTTCAATTATTGACAAATTAGCAAAGAGTGGGAGTGAAAATATCGTTAAAATTCATTTTTTACATTAGAACCTAGGTATTTTCCTGACAACCTTGGAAGCGTGAGTGAGTGAAGCGGGTACCGGAGATCGTTAAGCGATCTCTTTTCTCCATAAGCCCAAGCCTGGGTATGATAGGTGAGGCCATCTGTCACCCGAGCAGAAGCAGACGTTACGTTATAAAGCGTGCGTGCCACTTTTAGGGACAATAACGGAACATGGCATTGGCTTCTAGATGGCACTCTTCTATGTGGCAATGTCCACATAAGAGAGGGTCATCTACAAGCCGTAGGTGTCCCGAGGTACGTCGGGGTTCCAGGGACTTACTTTCGAGGGTGCACCTGGTTCCTCTGCGGTTTGAGTCGGACATAGGCACCAGGTGCAGCAGAGCTAACTCAAGATTGGGTTTCTTCTTAATAGTATGCCAATAAACATACCATAATACTTAATAATACACTTAAAATACTAAAATATTTATTAGAAAGACTTCTTATTGAAGTCCAAATCAAGTGTAGAGTCACCTATATTATTTTGTGACTGCGGATGTCTGACAGAATTGATAAATTAAATTCAACATGTCAATACAATCATTAATCACACAAAATATTAGATATTGAAAAGGAATATACGGCTCTGAGTGACAGACTCATTAGTATCTAGATTGACAGGCACAAATAATGGGACATTGCCAATGTGCCGTAATATTACATTGTGTCTATAGATGCGGATGATATTTAGGACTGGACATTACTGGAATTTGGTTACCTCAAACTTCTAGAGGTTTTCTCTTAGGGATCATAACTTCTAACTTATATCTACTACAGTACCTATACCCAATCGGAACTTGAATTGGACTTGGAAGTGATGATATAAGAACCATTCTATAATAAGGTATATATACTTTACCAGAATAGTAACGAAGTCTCATTTAAAGTTTAAGTGGCGACTGCCTTGTTGGTCTAGTGGTTAGCGTATGTGGCTGCTGATCAAGAGGTCTAGGGTTCGATTCCCGGGTCGGAACAAATGTTTGTATGATCTCAATGATATGCGAATATTTGTTTCGGAGTTTGAGTGTTTTCTATGTATAATATGTATGTATTTACAAAAAAAAGTATGTTTATGTATTTATATCAGTTGTCTAGTACCCATAATACAAACTTTGCTTAGTTTGGGACTAGATGGCATTTATTTATTTACAACTTCATGCACTTTTGTACATCGGCGGACTTATATATAGATATACATACAAAAATACATACATAAATAGATACACATATTGAGCACTGTGAATAGGGACTTTAAGAAGGCATACAACTTAATTAATTGCGTGACTCTGCCATCTCGAGAAGATAATCATGCACGTTCTTTTTAAACGTGCGACGATAAATGGACATCCTGATTTCGAGTGGCAAGGCATTCCAGAGTATCGCCGCTTGCACAAAGAATGAAGCGTTCACAAAGGCTGTGCTATGGGAGGGACATAGGAGAAGCGAATTATTAGTTGAGCGAAGATTTCTGTTGTGATTGGAGGACAAGAAACGCAAATAGGGGTCTAGGTAAGAGGGTGTGAATGGGGAGTAAAGGAAAGAAAAGAGGGTGGTCAGCGCACGTTGATTGCGGCGAAGTCGAATTGATAGCCATTTTATTTGTGAACGTAAAGAGGACACATGGTCATACTTGCGGAGATTAAATGCATTCTGCATTCAGGTCGTAGTAACACACATCAGCATAATCAATTATTGGGATAATCAGTGATTACATGAGAGAGATTTTTGTTTTAAGAGGTAGGAAATTCTTTAAACGATACAATGTCCGTAGGCTTCCAGTAACTTTTTGGCTGACATGAGTGACTTGAGCTTGCCAGTCAAGCGCAGTCGATTTTGCCATTGTGTGTAAGCTGTCCGAAATATTTATTATTATTATTACTATACCACGCTGGTCATTCGAGTTAGTATAGGGTTTGTGTCAAGTTTTCCGGGAGGGGCGTTCGACGGTCGACGCAATTCTGCGACTGAAGGCCGCGACCGAACAGGCGGTGGGCTGTGGCGATGTGATGTTGGCGGTGTCGTTGGACATCGCCAACGCATTCAATAGTCTGCCATTCAGCTGCATCAGGGCCGCACTCCAGTACCACGGAGTGCCACAGTACCTAAGGCGGCTAGTGGCAGACTATCTGACGGAGCGTACTGTCATGTACGAGGACCGAGAAGGAGTCTTGAGACGTCGGGCCATGTCGTGCGGTGTTCCACAGGGGTCTGTCCTCGGACCTCTCCTGTGGAACATGGGATACGACTGGGTCCTGCGAGGGCGTCTCCCCCCCGGGGTCGGTGTAATTTGCTACGCCGACGACACCCTTGTGACAGCCCGGGGGGCGACCTTCGAAGAGGTGGCACGCCTGGCCACCACAGGAGCCTCCCTGGTGGTCAGGCGCATTGAGGCGCTGGGTTTGCGGGTGGCCCTAGAAAAGACGGAAGCCCTACTTTTCCATGGGCCCCGTCGTGGTCCACCCGCCGGCGCCTCCATCGAGGTCAACTCGGTCCTCGTACCGGTCCGGACCCATTTAAAGTATCTGGGTCTGGTCCTAGACGGTAGGTGGCTCTTCGACGAGCACTTCCAACAGCTTGCTCCGAAGCTGATCGCCACTGCCTCCTTCCTTGGGCGTCTTTTGCCCAATCTGGGAGGAGCCAGTGTTGCCACGAGGCAGCTGTACACGGGGGTTGTCCGGTCTATGGCACTCTATGGTGCACCGGTGTGGGCGGCGGCTCTGACCGAGCAGAATAGGGAGCGCCTCAGGCGGCCGCAGAGAACTCTGGCGGTCAGAGCCATACGGGGTTACCGCACCGTATCGACGGAGGCGGCGTGCGCCCTGGCCGGAACACCCCCGTGGGATTTGGAGGCGGAAGTGCTCGCCGACGTTTATCGGCGAGTGGCTAACTACCGGGCGGAGAGTGGTGGAGTTGGACCTCCGCCCGAGGACGTGCGCGAGTGGCGCGAAGCCGACCGAGCCACGATGGATCGCTGGTCGAACCGGCTGGAGACTCCACGTGCTGGCTTCGCCACCGTGGAGGTGCTTCAGCCGGTCATCGGCGAATGGGCAGTGCGGCAGCACGGGACCCTTACCTTCCGACTAACGCAGGTTCTTTCCGGGCATGGTTGCTTCGGAAAGTACCTGCAATCGGTCGCCAGGAGGGAATTGAGTTCCGCCTGCCACCACTGCGACTGCAGTGAGGATTCGGCTCATCACACGCTGGCGGTCTGCCCCGCATGGGAGACGCAGCGCCGGGTCCTCACTGCAGTCATCGGAGAGGATCTCTCGCTTCCGGCCGTCGTTCGTTCCATGGCCGGCGGCGAGAGCTCATTTACCGCGGTCGCAACCTTCTGCGAGGACGTAATCACGCAGAAGGAGGCGGCGGAGAAGGCCCGGGAGGACGACATCCAATCGGACCAGATTCGGAGGCGCGAACATCTGCGCCTCATGCCGCCTTGAGTGTGGCCGCGGAACGACGGGACGGGTTTTCCCTACACCCGCATTATGTGGCCAGCCGCGAGGGGGCTGCGTCGGTGTGTGCCGGACGCCGCCTAAGAGAGGGTCGTCGTACAAAAACGGTGCCGCATCAGGAGCAGGCAGGCGCTGGAGAAGTTCAGAAGGAGATCCCACCCTGGACTTCTCCTACTCCTAAACGGAGAAGCGCGGAGAGGGCACACTGTGTGGTTTTTAGTCGGTTCAAGTCCGACCCACCACCCCGCCGTAACCCCCGGTGGGGTGACGGTCCATGATGATTTTCCACACATTAAAAAAAAAAAAAAAAAGGATTTGTGTCAAGTTTTCCTGAGAGTTGTTGTCCTATAGTGTGTGCTATTTTAATCGTGTCTTACAGCACCCACGGGGTCAATAGGAGTGGTTCCCATCTGCAATCTTAATTCGTCATAACACTCTTAACAACTCCACAGATAATAGTATTAGGGGTTAAAGTATGAAATTGCCGATTTGTACTGAAAAATTGAAATGCGTTTTTTTTTCATTTAACGTATTTATGTAATCCAAATATCTACCATTATTATCTCTTATCTTATACTCAACGAGATCAGCCAACGCCGGAGATATTACAGTGCACATGTATGTGCACAAACACTGGTGCACTTTCTGTTCCACTACTCTCATAATCCCATGAAATGGCTATCCGACAACGACAACGACGAATGTTTGGGTAAAAAAACTTTGAGGTTATAATATGTTTGAAAAAAATCGGCCAAATGCGTGTCAGGCCACGCAGGGATCCGTAGTCTTCCTAAACGGTACGAGAATTTAAAATCGTTTTCAATGTAAAATGTAATGTTTACTTAATATTCCGATGATTTTGTGAGAAGTTTTTCAAGTATACGTAATTCACAAGTTAGAACTCTGTAACTCCTGAACTAACAAAGATAACTAAGCCGTTATATAATTTCTTTAAAGTTTATCATATGGACGACCATAGCAGTTTCATCTTTTACGTACTAACCATTTAAGCGGTAATTATGCTGCGATGGTCTGGGCGTGTTATAACGATAAGCGAACAAAGAATAATACGGCCTATTGTCCCAACCCGTGATTTGAACCCGAGACCGTAGCCAAATAGCAAAAAACGGAACCCTTATAGATTCATCATGTCTGTCTATCTGTCTGACTGAAATACAGAAACTGACTGAGACTGAAGATTACAGAAATAGATACAAATAAATAAACAGATAATAATATAATAGACACAAAAATAGAAAAAAAATAAAATCGGCCAAGTGCGTGTCAGGCCAAGCACAGGAAAGGGTTCCTCAGTCACCTATAATGGTACGTGGATTTAAAATCGTATCCAATAGATAATTGTTATGTTTACGTATTAATACGTTAATTTTGTATGACGTTTTCCAAGTGAGCGCATTTTACCAGATAAGCCTTTATAACTCCTGAACTAAGAAATTCATCTAATCCGTTATAGTTTTCCTTCAAAGTTCATTAGATGGACCACAATCACGATTTTTTTTAGATTTTTTGAGCCAGCCGTTTAGCTTTTAGAGGGGGGGGGACGCCCTGTTTTTACAAAAAAGTGCCCTTTAAAGTGAAATATCTCGCAAACAGATACCTAAATCAAAAAATCGTCTTAGAAACCCTATATTCTTTTTAAAAGACCTATCTAATGATACCCCACACGATGGGGTAGCCGCGAGAAAAAAAAAACATCCCCACTTTACGTGTAGGGGAGGTACCCCAAATAAAATTATTTTTCATAATTTTATTGTAGCACTTTGTCGACGTAATTACAACACGTATTCATGCAAAGTTTCATCTTTCTAGCACTTACCGTTTGGACGGTAAGTCGAGGACGGACGGACGGACAGACGGACATGACGAATCTATAAGGGTTCCGAGTTATGAACTTCGGAACCCTAACAATAAATTTACCTACTTCCACATACTTGGAACTGAAACTCAACAAAAAAAAATTCATCGAACCCATACGTGTATATAGGTCTTCAAAAATGATGTTGAGGTTTCTAATATCATTTTTTTCTAAACTGAATAGTTTGCTCGAGAGACACTTCCAAAGTGGTAAAATGTGTGTCCCTGTAGCTTTTAAATTATGAGAGTGATAAAACTGAAAAAAATATATGAAGTACATTACTATGCAAACTTTCACCGAAAATTGGTTTGGACGAGATCTAGTTAGTAGTTTTTTTTAATACGTTATAAATCGTAAGCAGTAATTTACCTTTCATTCAATCAATACACTATTATTAAAACATCGATCAAAGTTACAACGAAATTTTATATGATGATTACTTGCTTCTACGGAACCCTTCATGGACGAGTCCGACTCGCACTTGGCCGCTTTTTATTCTATTATGTTTGTAATTTTTTCGAGTAACAATTATATACTTAGGAAATTTAGCAAGGATATTTATTTGTTTATTTTACTACTAGCTTTCGCCCGCGTGTACATCACTAAGACGTGGAGCGAAAAATGAGAAGCTCAAGACGGATCGAGAGTTTACTGTGAACATCCCTTACCCCTCCTAGGGACAATTTTAGTTTTTACATTATCCTTAGTACTTTTATTGTTTATTAGGTACACATTCATTTTCAATGTAGTGTATTATAGGTAGTACACTTACATAGGCACCAAGTCGCTATAACACACTTAAGTTTTAAATTATTGGTCCGCGTTATACTGCTTATTTAAAATGTAAACTTTCTGTATTTCTTTATTCTTAAGCGTTGAGTTCTCTTTGATTGGTTTTGATTGCCTCATATGACACAAACTTTTTTCTATTATGAGTCACAATATATCAATTTATTTTGGAAAATAAGACAGAGACCAACCATAAAGTTCATTAACCGTACGTAACCGTAAGTTATTATCAGTTGAGAACTCGAGACAAAGCACAGCTTACTGAGATATTTTAAGCCAGACAGTACTAGGTCGTCTGAAAAGTTTCCGACCTCAACATTAAAGCCCGATTTCCACCGCGAGCGGAACGGACCCATTAATTACTCCTTTTACCTCGCAATACAAAACTGCATACATGTGTTTCCACCAACAAAGAGTTGATTCATTTCTCATTTTCCGTTCGTCTCGCTCCGCCGAGTCCGCTCTGTCATTATCCGCTCGCAGTGGCAAAACTCTTTGTTGGTGGAAATGCAAACCTATTTTGTTTAAAAGGAGTCCGTTCCGCTTACCATTTCTCGCTCATTACCCTTTCGCGGTGGAAACCGGGCTTAAGATAGCAGCACTCGTAAAATTAGTCCTTGCTTTGTGCAATTTCAGGGTTCCGTAGTTCATGACTCGGAACTCATATATTTTCGTCATGTCCGTCCATCCTCGACCTACCGCCCAAACGGTTGGTGCTAGAAAGATGAAACTTTGCACGAATATGGTGCTAACATTAATATTTATAGAAGTTGTAAATGACTTTGTACAAAGGCCTACTTATTACCTACTGAGTACTGGGTCTTCGGGGGGCTTAAAACATCCAACGGCAAAGTTAAGTAGCCACAACGTGTATTGCCAGTCCCCAACCCGCACTCGCCTAGGGTGGGGACGTATGGCCTTAACCCTCTCTTGAGAGGAATCCCGAGCCCAACAGTGGGACATTATTGGTTATTAAAAATGCTGAGTCAGCGTTGTTGATAGAAAATGTTCCTAATGTGATTTTTTAGCAATAGGTAGGTAAGTAGATTTCGTAAGCACAGTACAACTTTGCATCATCTGAACTTTTTATACTATAATTATTATTAAACTATAATGCATATATAAATAATACAAATAACTACATATTAAAAAATAAATTTAAAACATTTTACATACCTATGAAAACTTTGACATTGGTAACTAATTAATGAAACAAGTAAATAACAACTAATTGTGGTACTAAATTACATAGAGTTTGCAAACACTAGAAGGCAGGAGGCTCCATCAAACAAGAACCTATTTATATAAATACCTCTAACCGTCACCAAATTTCAAAAACAATATTGGTAATTTATTTTAATATTTTACCTACTCCGTTACTTGCGATAATCTGAAAATTATTTCAAATAAAACATTAAATTATTTTGGAAACAGTGTTTTATATCTAACGATATTCGTTTGGAAGACTTCTGACAGTTGTAAGCATACCTACTGTCAGATAAATGCTGACACATTCACACATCAAGTGGCGAGTGACTAAATCTGGATAAAATTAAAAATCATGTAAATGCAATGTAAGATATCAGTATCAGTAGACACTTGACTAAATTCCTAAGGATCGGGTTTCCAATTAAAGGCATTATAACATTTATAACGTCTGAATAAATTTCTATTGATAGGCGCGTATCTATATTTGTAAAGTGTGTGTATTGTGTAGTAGGCGTAGTAGTAGGTAGTAGTAATAGTAGGTGTCTATGGGTAGATATATACGTTTATATAAGCAACCCGCGATAACAAGCAGTAAGAAGTTAAATATTATGTTTCGAAAAAACTATGAAACATTAATGGACGACTTGTATTGACTCAGGCGTCATAGTTAAAAATCATAATCTTATTGATATGAATGTGGTTAAAAAATTATAAAAAAGGTGATAAAGATTTGTACCTAAAGGTAAACAATCTGTACGATTATTGAAATCATAGCACTGAAAAATGGAGCAACATTAATTAACGCACAAGTACATATAATGTTAAGTGGGTAGGTACCTATAAGCGCGATAGACGGCGACGGTGACAGTGGCAGCGGCAGCCGCACGGCAGGGCGCGTGCAACTATCCACATAAATTTAGGTGGCGGCGCGGGCCAACATGGGGTCGATCTAGGACGGACAGTGGCGCGGCACCGCGCCGCCTGCAACACGAGCTGTGTGCCACGCGTGTTTACGTAAGCGCCACGCCCCGAGCCACGCTCCCGCTATATGGGGGCGCGGCGCGAAGCGCGAAGCACCTCCAGACGCTGAGCGCCGACTGACGCGCCCTCACCCCGCGCGCTTTGATCACTCACGCCTGCGCTATGGTATCCCATCGTGTCCTGTTACATAATACCACAAAACATTCAGAGAGGTATCCCCTTTATCGGGAGCGTACATGATCCACTTGTTCTTCAGTTTTGTTTAGTCAAAATGTCGTATCAAAAGTCAAAATAACAGGGGTGTTCGAAGATAGTAAAGTGAAGGATCGAATTAAGTTATTGTAGAAATAATTACATGTAAAATAATAAGAATTTTATCATGAATTTATTAAAATAATGATTACTTACCTAGTACCCATCAAAATTAACGTCGTGGGGAGAGCCATGTTTCAGGTCTACTCAACCGAAGTAGTCTGAATGACAACCGATAGGTACTACGCAATTCTTTCACTATATTAGTGAGTGAGGGAACCGCAACCCCATTCTCTTCCTTCCTTGATCCTCCATAGCTTGAAATCATGAAATTTTCCTGGCTAACTCTTCTGTGCTGAAACGACCGAACACTGAAATACTGGCAGGCTAAGGTCTAAAACCTACATCTATAAAAAAACTGACAGATTGATTAGCGTACTAAGAAAAGATTAAAAAAAAAACCGTAAATAGGGTGCAAAAATGGGGATCAAAAATGTATACAAAGCTTCGTTATTTTGTAAACATAGTAAAATCCTAACTCGCAGTAAACACTCTTCTATCATCATAGCTCATCTAATAACAGCTATTTTTAAAAATAGCGTTTAAAAGAAATACCAAATAAAATATATTTGTCTTATGCCAGTTCACATTAATCCTTCCTTATAAAAGACAACTCACGCATTATAGGAATATATATTCCTATGTCATGGGTACTTTACTCGACGTACGAAAACGTATTTGCTGCAAGCCTCAAAAAATCGAAAACAGGTTTTGTACATCATTTAAAAAAAATACTGCATCGATTAGTCCGTCTCATAATTCTAACGTTAAAAAACCACGCTATAAGGTTTTTGAACAATATTGGTGTCTTTTTTGATGGAATTCTGTCAAAAACAGTATTTTTGATGCATTTGTTGCTTACGCCATTCTCGCGGTCAGCACAAAGAGCAATTAGTTTTACTTAAAAAAACATGTATGGCATTAACAGCAATTAAAACTCTAAATATAATAGAAACATCTAGTTTCCATAGAAAATTCTTCATGGTAACAGCATTTTATCGGTCTAAGAAATAAAAGTTGATTGCTGTAAGCCACAAAACCACTGCTTTTAATTGACTTAGAATTATATCTTTGTACATAGCATGTAACACAAGAAAAAATAAAAATACGTTTTTTTAAATCATTTTTCTACGATATAATTCAGAAAACAAAAAGCTCTCCTAACATTTTATGTTTTGCGGCTTACAGCAAATACGTTTTTCACCGTCGAAACAGGCACAAAGAACATCGAGACTCAGAACAACAACTCTGGATCACACTAAAAGTTGTCCCTGGTGGGATTTGAACCCATGATACTTGGCGTAGTCGATAACGGCGTGGCGACCACTTAAACCACTAGGCCAAACGTGCAGTCAAAATGGCTAGACTTAGATGGTGACGTTAAATTAAATAAGCTCTGGGACTCCCCAGAGCTTTACATTGATTCCTTTGCTTCTGCTACGTATGTCCAGCAGGGACCTGTTATATCAACTTGTAAAATGTCGCAGCATTTTGTCGAAGTGATAGAAACATATCCCTGCAGTTTCATTTCTCTTGCACTAACCGTTTGGACGGTAAGTCGCGGACGGGCGGACGGACGGCCATCACAAATCCATAAGAGTTCCAAGTCATGAACTACGGAACCTTAAAAAAGTATCGATACTTTTAACGTTAGTTGTGTACATTATTATATTGGAATCAATGCCAAACTACCTTATTAGTATAACTAAAGGTTGAATGTTAGCTTTATGAAAATCTTGTTACTTAACAATACCAATACTCGCAATGTACAACGACAACCGCGGGTTGCACTGCGGGTCGTAATAATCAAATAAATAACATAAACAACAATTTCTCGACGATCGACGCTCGGGTGGCAGAGCGAAACTCGTAAGTGGTAGAGCGACGCTCGACGCTCGTGGGTGGTAGAGTCACACTGATTCCGGCCGGCCAGCTTGACCAAAACAGTACCACGTCCCTACTACTGTCACACAGACACACAAGACCAACCTTAAATGTCCCAAACCATAAATGGCCCAATCATTCAAGCACGAGAATGATGCAGAAAAATCTCACAAAGCAGCCATGGAGTCACCATGGCTGCTTTGTGAGATGTGTACTCCTGTCCTCCTGTGTACTCCTGGATTCTACTAACGCTTTCCATCAGGTAGAGTGGAGTCACTTTGGCGGGCTTCAATATACCATATAAAAATCTGTGTTAGTACCGTGTAATCTCCGGAACTAAAGTTGATGACATTTGGAGCAGCGATACTCGCGATTGACAACAATAAGCGCGGACGGACGGACGAACGAACATGACGAAACTATAAGGATTCAAAGTCATGAACTAGGGAACCCTTTTTTTAGTTTTTGTCTGTTTGTTCCGGGTAAGCTCTGGAACGGCTGAACCGGATTAGACGGAACTTTCACTGGCAGAAAGCTGATATGAGTTACTTAGGCTAGATTCGCTCCGCGGCGTTATTCGCGATTTACAGCAATTACCGCGAGATTCGCTAGTATATAATAAAATAGAAGTACTAGTGTGAATTGTTCGGGACAGATTAAGAATACAGAGTATCTATCACCACCCCTATTCATGCCGTGGATGACACATATCCATTAATAATTCGTCAAAACCTCCTTTAATGTAAATTTATGTCTACTGGTTAGGTGACGATTTGTCATCGACACAGTGAGCAATTGCTTGTCGTGATTTCAGTAAATATTAACACTTCAGCTTCAGAAGGCTTGTCATAAGATTATCTTACATGTATTCTATACGAAGTCCTCCAATAAACGTTACAACGTTACCACGTAAAATGGTTGCATAGTTTATAACCATTAAAAGTGGTATTATACAAATTATACCTACCGTTTTCCAGCACAAAGGGCCTCCATCGTCAGTAACCACGTTCGACAAGTTTAGCGCTGGTTAACCGCAACGCCGACTCACCGAATCGAGTAAAAAGAAAACTAACATGAGTCCTCAGGATCTCTTTGCTAAGCACAACCCCGGAACGTGAACATCTAATAATGGTCAAGTTGATTTTTAGCCTTCAATTTTGACAAACGTAGATTGAAACATTTGAACATGTCCTGATGAAATAACCTGTAGTATCCCATCTATACTGATAGTACTAATGATGAACTCCTAGCCGATTTCGGCTATTGCGGCCAGTCTCAACGAAACCAGACAACTACGGAGGAGATAACATGTGTGCGAAAACAGGTGCACTCTCTGCTCCCAAACTCTCAAAATCTGATGGGACGGGTTTCCGACGCAATCGGGAGATCAGTCGTGTTACGCTAATTGCTAGACCAACGAGGTAGTACTAATAGTTAAAATAAAAAGACGTAAAGTTCGTGACATTGTAGGGGTAATTTCTGGATCTTATGAACTGAGGTGAATTATAAATCTTTTACCAATAGAGTCACAATAACAATTGTAAATATAATTTGAGTGTTTAGTACCTATATAGGTTTAGCCCGGAAAATGATTACCGCGATATTCTAGCTAGCCCTAAACCTATCTATAAAAATCGGCCAAATGCGTGTCAGACCACGCACAGGAAAGGGTTCCTCAGTCACCCATAATGGTACGTGGATTAGAAATCGTATCCAATGAATAATTGTTATGTTTACATAATAATACGTTTTCCAAGTAAGCGCATTGTAAAAGTTAAGCCTCTATAACTCCTGAACTAACAAAGTCATCTAATCCGTTATAGTTTTTCTTTAAAGTTCATTATATGGACCACTAACACGAATTTTCCCAGATTTTTTGAGCCAGCCGTTTAGCTTTTAGAGGGGGGGACGCCCTGTTTTTACAAAAAAGTGGCCTTTAAAGTGGAAACTCATTATTGTTTTCAAAAGACCTATCTAATGATACCCCACATAATGGGTTAGCCGCGAAAAAAAAAAAAACATCCCCACTTTACGTGGAGGTACCCCAAATAAAAATATTTTTCATAATTTTATTGTAGCACTTTGTCGACGTAATTACAATACATATTCATGCAAATTTTCATGTCTCTAGCACTAACCGTTTGGACGTAAGTCGAGGACGGACGGACGGGCGGACAGACGGACATGACGAATCTATAAGGGTTCGAATTCATAAACTAAAATACTACTAAAAAACTAACCTAAATTATAGTAGGATGAAACCCATTGTTAAAGGAGGAGAATATTACAAAAATTAAAGGAAAAATAATTTACGGGCGATCTGAGGTCGGGAAGGGGGAGAGGGGGGGGGGGGGGTTTCAAGGGAAAAAATGGCTTATCACGATTTCCGGCAAAACTACAAGTCCTGTGGAAAAAGATCAATGGCAAAGTTGTAGGTAATGAAAAGATCTACATCTTTTGCATTCACAGTTTTTTGATAAGTTTAAAATGATAAGTTTTTACTAAATTTCTTGTAAAAATAATTTTATTTGTAAATTATAAAAATAAAAAAACAAAATCTTGGTTTTTGGAATTTTTCACATGAAATTTGACGTTATGTGAAAAAAGTTTATGACTCGGAACCCTTATAGATTCGTCATGTCCGTCTGTCCGTCCGTCCTCGACTTACCGTCCAAACAGTAAGTCCTAGAAAAATGAAACTTTGCATGAATATGTGTTGTAAGTACGTCGACAAAGTGCTACAATAAAATTATGAAAAATATTTTTATTTGGGGTACCTCCCCTACACGTAAAGTGGGGATGATATTTTTTTCTCACGGCTACCCCCTCGTGTGGGGTATCATTAGATAGGTTTTTTTAAAACAATAAAGGGTTTCTAAGACTATTTTTTGATTTAGGTATCCGTTTGCGAGATATTCCACTTGAAAGGGCACTTTTTTGTAAAAGACAGGGCGTCCCCCCCCCCCCCCGTCTAAAGCCAAACGGCTGGCTCAAAAAATCTGGAAAAAATCGTGATTGTGGTCCATTTATTGAACTTTGAAGGAAAACTATAACGGATTAGATGATTTTGTTAGTTCAGGAGTTATAGAGGCTTAACTTGTAAAATGCGCTCACTTGGAAAACATCATACAAAATTAACGTATTAATATGTAAACATAACAATTATCTATTGGATACGATTTTAAATCCATTATGGGTGACTGAGGAACCCTTTCTGTGCGTGGCCTGACACGCACTTGGCCGATTTTACTAAATGCATATGTATACACGGTACATATGCCAAAATATTTAAAAAAATTATATAAACAATAAACAAAAAAATAAAAAATATAAGAAATTGTAAATAATTTTGTTTGTCTGTCTGTTTGTTCCGGGTAATATTTTGGTACGGCTGGACCGATTTGGACGGGACTTTTACTGGCAGATAAATGATGATATAAGGAGTAACTTAGGCTACTTATTTTAGACTTCGCTAACTAGCTTCGCCCCGCAGCGTTGCCCGCAGTTGCAACAAAAAACGCGGGTAACACCGTGGGGCTCAGCTAGTCATGAATATGAACCAAAACCAGACTATACTTTGTACCCTTGTTTAAGGTAGGTATAGTTGTAGGTATACAATACTTACCAAATTTCCAGGGGCAAAACTCAGAATCTATAAGCAAGCAATAGTAAATTATTATTTGATTATGAATAAGTATTTGAGACCACTATGACAAAGCCTATGCCACTACAGGGTTGTTACATAGGCAAGACTTTATTTCTATGAGGTTATGTGAAAGACAAAATAAACATGAAAATAAAAGAAGTACTAAACATACATAAAGCTGCTGATAAATGAAATGCTAAAATAGTGCAAAAAATATATAAATAAATAAATAACAAGAAAATATTTAAAAAACTAAATTCCGACCAATAAAATTGAAATAGCCTTTGTCAGTTGGGCTTATTATTACCAATTACTTCACTCATTCATTAAAATTGGTTCAATAGTTTCTTACTGTTATAGCTTTCCGATAATTGTATTAAAATGTTTACGAGCTAAAAAAACAACATAATGCTTAACCCCTTATGCTGCATTGTTCAATAGAAAAAAAAATGAATTAACTGCAATTGTAGGCATCTCAAAGTATGATATGGTAACTGAAATTGAAGATAACGTGGTTACTAAAGAACTTCAAGTTTTGAAGTATTGAAGCAGTGTGAAAATGTAAATCATTAGAATTCTGAATCCAAAAATTTAAATATCAACAATCTAAAAAGAATACAAAATTGTGTTTAATTTATTTAAAAAAGACATTTTTGGAATATCGTCTTTGGTCGATATGTTAAAGCTACAGGCAAATGTCATTATTATAATTAACACGTATATAGGTGGAAATTTATCACAGAATTACACAACCATTTTCATTGCACAGCATGGCCAACATATGTAACAAGATCCAACATTCTGTTCAGAAGTCCATGTTTGATTAATGTTACAAGTTCCAATAAAAGTTTAGAACTGATGACAAAATACACTTGCATCATTACTTTTATTGTAATTGCCTGAAAAAGATTTCATACATTAAATGTGTTCCACATTTATATTCACTGAAAGTCCCTTTGGGTTTACCTATACTTAAAATTGTCCAACTTTAATCCGTATAAAAGTTCAAATTATCAACTATATAGTTCATCACATCACTTAAATTATTAACTCAATAAAGTTCAAAGTTCAAACACAATTTTTTTATTAGGCATTATCAGATAAATCAATACATTTTTGTTGGATACAGTTTTATCGTCGATCACGGTATGATCTATGCGTTTCACGTTCACGACTACGACCACGAGACCTATCTGAAGTGCGCCACAGAAACTCATCCACTGAACGTTCATATGACCTTTTATCATATACTAACACTGAACGCGGATAATCTGCTAAATCGTAGTAACGAGGTGGAGGCGGTGGTGGTGGGGGAGGTATTCCATCATATGACGACAGTGCACCACTAAATCCAGGTGGAGGTCCATAAGGCAAAGGTGGCAGTTGATGGTGCATCGATCGCATGTACTCTGCCACATACGCTTCAGCTGCTGCAGAACTGCTACTGCTATATCCTTCTCGGTTTCGTCCAAACCATGCTGGCAAACGTTCTCTCAAATATGGTGATGGAGATCGCCGCTTGTAAGACCCTGACGCTAATCTACTTCTAGGAGACAAGAAAGACTTTCTTCTATTTCTTGAGGAAGTATTCAAGCGACTTCTATAGTTAGATCCTCGTGAAGACAATGGTGCTCTGTACGTCCTATAATTGCCACCACTTTTCAAATATCCCTTTTTAGATGATTCTTTAGATTTTCTTAAAATTGGGGTCATTTCAATGCCCTCGTCTTCAGGAAACAGCCTGCACAACTCTTCTGCAACTTTAGGCTCAATTTCTTGACCATCTCTACCAATTTTAACGGGTTTTCCTTCATTCCATGGATTGTAGAGATGAAGTGTACTACTGAACGGTAATTCTTTTCGACATATCCAGTCAACTTTAAAGACTCCGTCTAACACTTTGGCGGAGAGCCCAGGTGGTAATACCCACGATATGGGAGGTACATCCCGCCGGGATTCGCTTGCTAATCTAGCAAACCCTGCAAACTTCCCACTTTCTTTAACTGAGAATATTAATAGCACATTTCTAGATTCTCTGTAAGCCTGATTTAAATTTGCTTCATTCTGAGGAAGTGTGGACCAGACTCCTTTAGCTTTAGACAATGTTATATTTTCCGCATTATTTGATTTTATTAAGAAAAATCGTGTGTCCCTGAATAAATAATTCAACTTAGTCATGTAATCATACGTTTTAACTTTGATACTGCTTGTAAGGCATCGCCGTTTATTTTGTACAGGTGAATGGCTTGCTGATTTGGTTCGTTTACGATTAGTGCGTGTCTTAGATTTAGTGCTAACAGAACTGATACTTGGAGTGCTAGTATCACTCGAAGATGAACTAGATACTTCACTCCGGGTATCAAAATCTTTTCCTTCTTCTAATTGTTTTAGTTCTTCGCCGATTTCTGCTTCGACTTCACCAACGCCAAGGTTGACGGCGTCGGTGTTGTTAGAGACCTCCATTTTACACTTCAGCGTGTATTGTTCATACAAATAGAAACGAATAGCAAAGATTACCAACTGACTCGTTTAATTCACAATCATGTTGTTAACGATCACAGTGACACACTACTTTATCACTTTTTCATTATAAAATTCTAAATATCAAGAAGGAAACAATATATTCACATCTACTTCAAGTCTAATATCAACAGAGTGCGTTCATCATGTGTTGCCATTTGCCACCAAACCAAACTGCAACCAAACCTTAACCAAACCAACCAACCCCTTGACGGTGTTGCATTACGAAATATTGACTACCACTCAATAAATCTACAAAGTTTGAGTGTTTTCTATGTATAATATGTATGTATTTACACAAAAAAGTATGTTTATGTATATATCAGTTAACTAGTATCCACAGTACAAGCTCTGCTCAATTTGGGACTTGATGGCGTTGTGTGTAAGAGGTCCGAAATATTTATTTATTATTTATAATTTTCTATTAATAACAGCAGTGGAACTAGTACACTAATACAAACTGTTAATTTGATGTAAATAATTACAAAAAAATCGGCCAACTGCGTGTCAGGTCACGCACAGAAAGGGTTGATAACTTGATACAGATATGACATTGAATATCGCCATTTGCTAAAAGTACCAATCAGTATCGTAATGAGTGTCGTAAAAAATGAATGTAGTAATAATAAAACAAGAAAATTATTATCGATTTAGTTTCAATAACAATATAAAAACATGTTGATTATTAATCTCAGATAAGTAACCTTTTTGTATTAGGTTACTGGCAGGTTTTTATAAAGTTTGAATTATTTTTTAAGAACTATATTTATTTTAAATTAGAAAATTGTGTAGTGAAATATTTTATTCCGTTGATAGTTCTAGAAGCAAAAACATGTATCTGTAAATTTTAATACTGAATTAAAATTCTGAAATATGAATTCTATTCATCAAAGTTTATCATTTCTTGAAAGTATCCTTCTAGTAACCAAATAATGATTTAGCCACATTCAAGCCACCGTTCAAGAGGTTATGGGCCCAGAACGCTATCAGCACGATACCAGGAAAAAAGAATTTTTATTGAAGATGTAGAGAAGTGAAAAGCCCCCCCGAAGGAAATTGTAAAATGAAATTACGAAATTGAAAAATGAACAAAGTGAAGAAACTAATGTGAGTAATGAGAATTTTTATTGAAGATATAGAAAAGAAAGGACGAATTATTTTAAAAAAAACAATTAGAAAACGTGACATGAGGATGATGGAGGTTATTGGATGTTTTTCGTGAAGCTGATGAGAAATGAGGAGACGAAGTTTGTTGGTGTTTTTTAATGATCATGATGGAGGTGATCATGAAGATGTAGAAAGTGATGATGGATGTCACGATAGAGATGGTGGAGGTGATGGAGTTGAAAACGAAAATGAGATGGATATATTGTTGTCACGATGGAGATAAAGATAAGTGATGATGGAGGTCACGATGGTGTTGATGGAGGTGATGAAGATTAAGTTAGTTGGTGTTATTCTCTCGTCATAATATATATGTATGTCATTAGGTCTTTTTAGGTATTTTTATTCTAAATATTTGTGTAAGTATGCTAGTTTAAGGGGGTGAGAGATTATAGCAGAGTCGCGCAGTGGAAGCGTGTGTGTGAAATTGTTGTAAAGGGAAAATTAATTTCATATTTTGTTATTCAATTAATTTTAAAAAATAACGGAATATTTTAGATAAATTTTTCACAGAATTTTTGACATTTAATTTTTGACATTTAATTTTTTCCTTTATAGTGTATTTGTTTTTCTGTATTTTAAGGTTTGTTATATTAAAAAGGTTTAGGTTTCTGTTGAAAGAGAATGTCATGGTTTTGATTGGTGTTTAATAATTTTAATTGTGGTTGGTTATTATTAAAACTTTTGGTTTGTTTGTTGAAAGAGTTGAGATGATATGATGAATGTTAATGTTATAAATGGTTGATTTGATTTGATTAGCTGTTTGTGTTGGAGCTGTTTGTGTTGGAGCTGTTTGTGTTGGAGCTGTTTGTGTTGGAGCTGTTCGTGTTGGAGCTGATGTTGAAGCCGGTGTTGAAGCTGTTGTTGAAGCTGTTGTTGGAGCTGTTTAGTGGAGCTGTTTAGTGGAGCTGTTTAGTGGAGCTGTTTAGTGGAGCTGTTTAGTGGAGCTGTTTAGTGGAGCTGTTTAGTGGAGCTGTTTAGTGGAGCTGTTTAGTGGAGCTGTTTAGTGGAGCTGTTTAGTGGAGCTGTTTAGTGGAGCTGTTTAGTGGAGCTGTTTAGTGGAGCTG
This sequence comes from Phragmatobia fuliginosa, assembly GCA_932526445.1. NCBI lineage: Eukaryota > Metazoa > Arthropoda > Insecta > Lepidoptera > Erebidae > Phragmatobia > Phragmatobia fuliginosa. The sequence goes on from OW052071.1 coordinate 11,417,840, forward strand.
TTTAGTGGAGCTGTTTAGTGGAGCTGTTTAGTGGAGCTGTTGTAGTTTTGTTGGAGTTGGTGTTGTAGTTTTGTTGGAGTTGGTGTTGTAGTTTTGTTGGAGTTGGTGTTGTAGTTTTGTTGGAGTTGGTGTTGTAGTTTTGTTGGAGTTGGTGTTGTAGTTTTGTTGGAGTTGGTGTTGTAGTTTTGTTGGAGTTGGTGTTGTAGTTTTGTTGGAGTTGGTGTTGTAGTTTTGTTGGAGTTGGTGTTGTAGTTTTGTTGGAGTTGGTGTTGTAGTTTTGTTGGAGTTGGTGTTGTAGTTTTGTTGGAGTTGGTGTTGTAGTTTTGTTGGAGTTGGTGTTGTAGTTTTGTTGGAGTTGGTGTTGTAGTTTTGTTGGAGTTGGTGTTGTAGTTTTGTTGGAGTTGGTGTTGTAGTTTTGTTGGAGTTGGTGTTGTAGTTTTGTTGGAGTTGGTGTTGTAGTTTTGTTGGAGTTGGTGTTGTAGTTTTGTTGGAGTTGGTGTTGTAGTTTTGTTGGAGTTGGTGTTGTAGTTTTGTTGGAGTTGGTGTTGTAGTTTTGTTGGAGTTGGTGTTGTAGTTTTGTTGGAGTTGGTGTTGTAGTTTTGTTGGAGTTGGTGTTGTAGTTTTGTTGGAGTTGGTGTTGTAGTTTTGTTGGAGTTGGTGTTGTAGTTTTGTTGGAGTTGGTGTTGTAGTTTTGTTGGAGTTGGTGTTGTAGTTTTGTTGGAGTTGGTGTTGTAGTTTTGTTGGAGTTGGTGTTGTAGTTTTGTTGGAGTTGTTGGTGTAGTTTATTGGAGTTGTTGGTGTTTGAGTTGTTGAAGTGTTTGTTGGAGCTGCTGTTGTTGGAGTTTGTTGTTATAATTTCTAAAAATTGTTGTTGTCAGGATATAGGTGTTTGTAGTTGTGGAAGTAAGGATGTAAGAATGTGTGAAATTCTTTTTGGTACTTATCTGAGATTAAGGGGGTGTGTTGATTAATAATCTCAGATAAGTAACCTTTTTGTATTAGGTTACTGGCAGGTTTTTATAAAGTTTGAATTATTTTTTAAGAACGATATGTATTTTAAATTAGAAAATTGTGTAGTGAAATATATGATTCCGTTGATAGTTCTAGAAGCAAAAACATGTATCTGTAAATTATAATACTGAATTAAAATTCTGAAACATGGATTCTATTCATCAAAGTTTATCATTTCTTGAAGTATCCTTTTAGTAACCAAATAATGATTTAGCCACATTCAAGCCACCGTTCAAGAAAACACAGTAAGTTTGTACAGATAAAAAAGGTTATATAGTTATTCAAAATATTCGCTATAGATGTTTCATCAACATATATTTGTCGTCAACGTCAATCAGTCATCAACATATATTTGTCGGCAAAGGGTTTTTGTTAGGGCCTTTGCCTTCTCCGAAATACATACCTATTGTGTGGGCTGCGTGGTGTTTCTCAAGCATTTCATTCTCGTAAGATCATCACTTGGAAATCTGGAAAATACAAAACAATATAGGTACACTGTCTTTTTACCAACATACATTTTAACACTATTAATGCCAATTATTATAATCATCATATTGACTGAAAGACAATGACAACTAAACACATAATAGTAATATGAGCATATCAATTAGACGGTACTTGAGGACGCGGACGATAGGTATGTATTGTGCCTACGATATCCCTTCTGTTTGATTTAATCTATTACGCATGTCAGTCGACCGTTATTAGTCCTTGTCACACTTCAGTTACAATCTTATCCTCTGTGCTTTTTTAACGCGGCTTTAATAATACTGGATATCATTTAATAATTTCGGTAAATGGGAAGCAAAACCGTGACAAAGTACAAATATTACGTAGTTACTTATAAATGGGCGGTTTTCAAAATTTTGCTCAGGACTATTTTGCCGTGTCCTACGAGTTTGGCCATTGATTAAAAGGCAAAAATGTAGGAAGTGAGTATCAAATTATTTTACGTTAGGGTAAAATGTTTAACTAACTGTAAAAAAAAAGATAAACATAAGACTTAAACGGAAAACATATTTTAATATTTAATAAAATACCAAATATTATCCTACTTTTTTATGTGTCCTTAGTCCTTCATCATATCCTGGATTTTGATTACGTATTTTGGAGAATATAATATATGCTATATTTGGATATCTTTAGCATTACTCGAATGAAATAACTCATTTTATTTGTTTTTAAATAAAATATAATAAGGTTGTAGTATCTTTTTCTAATATAAATACTGAAATTATCGGATTTAAAAAACTGGCCACAGCGGACAGTCCTGTACGTATCGGTATGATTTTATAAAGAATAACAATAACATTGTCTTTGGCTCTAACTATTTATAAGCAATGCCATATTGACGATGTTTTTATCATTCCTTCGTTCTTTTCCTTTGAATTAAAACTGAAGAAATTCAATCGTCAACACTTGCGGTCCGTGACGTGCGTGACGGGTCTGTTTTGTTTGTCCGGTACGAACATTGATTTTGAAAGGTAAGACCCACAAATTTTATATACTACTCGTGTTAAATTATAAGTAAATATGTTGTAGATAATGAATGTGTACTAGTAAACTACTATAATCAACTTTTATTATACCAAAAAAACATGTGATGACAAGTCCGCGTTATACGTAACGTCCAGGACGTGACGTGATGTATTAAGTGGACTAAAAACGTTACGTACTGGACTCGTAAAGATGCGTTCATACTGTCTTGTGCAATTTTATATAAATTAAAAATATAATCCACCCAGAGAGGTAAACTCATTTCCTTTATAGGATCTAGTCACCTCATGGTGAGCAGGTTTCCTTATTATGTTATAAATATCCTATTTAGACTAGCGATAAAGAGGGTGAACCCTAACATTCCTCACATCCTCGGCACTTCCTTACAAATAAATTTATTCCTACTCAGGTAAATTATGCCGTTAATTTCGCCTAGAGACTGAACACAAAAAGATGATTGAGCTATTGGAAAATGAAAAAGTTACTCTAAAAGAAGACCAAACAATCACGCAGAGTTACCTACTTATTGGTTCCCTATTTTATTTTTGTTACTACTTATTTGACATTTTTTTGTATCTGTTGGATTTTTTTGTAAGTTATGAATGTAGTTACTGAGATAGACTTGAATCCCCTAAGTTTTTTGTAAAATATAATTTTACTAAATAGTTAGATAAATGCTCAAATCAAAACAGTCTGTGATATTGACTAATTTTATAGAAATAAGTACAGTAAGTGATGTGACTTAAATAATATGTCACATCACGACGTTTTTGAAATGTTGAATAATATTGTGAAATGACTAGAAATTGTGCTCGTTGTAAACATAGCTTTAGAGTTCCTAAACGTGACGACTGTTGTCCACATACGTAACTGTCCTGTTTTGGCTGTTATAGTTTTTATTTTTTTATGAAAAAACCTTTGGGAGTTATGTTTTTGTTAATATATATTAAATGTCTTTTTGTTATTTTTTGTATTTAAAAAAACTTACCTATAATGTTAGTCTTTCAGAATAGTTATTTATTCACAAAGTTTGATAGTCCAGAGTGCCATTTAGTTACGTACAAGACATATTTTATATTTAAAACAGCACTAAGAGGCAAGATTCCACAAAGTGGTACTAAATTTTAGAAGATTTTTATGTTGTTGATTAATTATAAATAAAGCTGATTAACTTTGATATGATTGAGTTATTATTTACTTTGAATGAAAATGTTACGTACAAGACCCCTGTATTGGCAACCCTCACTATAATAATACATTATATAGAAATTATGGGCGTTTTTCAAAATTTTGCTCAGGACTATTTTGCTATGTCCTACGAGTTTGACCATTGATTAAAAGGCAAAAATGTAGGAAGTGAGTATCAAATTATTTTATGTTAGGGTAAAATGTTTAACTTACTGTGAAAAAAAAGATAAACATAAGACATAAGCGGAAAACATATTTTAATATTTAATAAAATACCAAATATTATCCTACTTTTTTATGTGTCCTTCATCATATCCTGGATTTTGATTACGTATTTTGGAGAATATATAAGCTATATTTGGATATCTATAGTATTACTCGAATGAAATAACTCATTTTATTTGTTTTTAAATAAAATATAATAAGGTTGTAGTATATTTTTCTAATTTAAATACTGAAATTATCGGATTTAAAAAACTGGCCACAGCGGACAGTCCGGTTACGTAACGGTATGATTTTATAAAGAATAACAATATAACATTGTATTTGGCCCTAACTATTTTTAAGCAATGCCATATTGACAATGTTTTTATCATTCATTAGTTCTTTTCCTTTGAATTAAAACTGAAGAAATTCAATCGTCAACACTTGCGGTCCGTGACGTGCGTGACGGGTCTGTTTTGTTTGTCCGGTACGAACATTGATTTTGAAAGGTAAGACCCACAAATTTTATATACTACTCGTGTTAAATTATAAGTAAATATGTTGTAGATAATGAATGTGTACTAGTAAACTACTATAATCAACTTTTATTATACCAAAAAAACATATGATGACAAATCCGCGTTATACGTAACGTCCAGGACGTGACGTGATGTACTATGTGGACTAAAAACGTTACGTACTGGACTCGTAAAGATGCGTTCATACTGTCTTTTGCAATTTAATATAAATTAAAAATATAATCCACCCAGAGAGGTAAACTCATTACCTTTATAGGATCTAGTCACCTCATGGTGAGCAGGTTTCCTTATTATGTTATAAATATCCTATTTAGACTAGCGATAAAGAGGGTGAACCCTAACATTCCTCACATCCTCGGCACTTCCTTACAAATTAATTTATTCCTACTCAGGTAAATTATGCCGTTGACTGGTGCCGAGAGAGACAAAAACAACGGCGATATGGACAAAAACAAAGAAAATGAAGAAAAATACAACAAAAGAAAGAAGTCGAAAGACTGAAGAACATAAACTCAAGGTAAGTGAACTAAATAAGGAAGAAAAGGAAAAAAGACGGAAAATTTGAAGATAACAAAAAAGGAATAAAAGGGAAAATAAAAAAGTAAATAATACTAAGAAAGCTGTTCCAGTGACAGTGCCAGAGATGCAAGATAATACAAAATTGAAGAAAAAACAGAGATTGAATTACCGAAATTATAAAAGATATCAAAGGACATTAAAAACTTGTGAAAGGTTAAAGAAAGTTATTAGTAGTTTAAGTAAAAATAGATTTCGCCTAGAGACTAAACACAAAAAGATGATTGAGCTATTGGAAAATGAAAAAGTTACTCTAAAAGAAGACCAAACAATCACGCAGAATTACCTACTTATTGGTTCCCTATTTTATTTTTGTTACTACTTATTTGACATTTTTTTGTATCTGTTGGATTTTTTTGTAAGTAAAGAAGTATTGTTACCTACTTAATGTGAAAATGAAACTGAGATAGACTTGAATCCCCTAAGTTTTTTGTAAAATATATTTTAAAATGCTCAAATCAAAACAGTCTGTGATATGTTATGATATGATATGATATATGTGACTAATTTTATAGAAATAAGTACAGTAAGTGATGTGACTTAAATAATATGTCACATCACGACGTTTTTGAAATGTTGAATAATATTGTATTGTTTCTAAAATGACTACAAATTGTGCTCATTGTAAACATAGCTTTAGAGTTCCTAAACGTAACGACTGTTGTCCACATACGTAACTGTCCTGTTTTGGCTGTTATAGTTTTTATTTTTTTATGAAAAAACCTTTGGGAGTTATGTTTTTGTTAATATATATTATATGTCTTTTTGTTATTTTTTGTATTTAAAAAAACTTACCTATAATGTTAGTCTTTCAGAATAGTTATTTATTCACAAAGTTTGATAGTCCAGAGTGCCATTTAGTTACGTACAAGACATATTTTATATTTTAAACAGCACTAAGAGGCAAGATATCACAAAGTGGTATTAAATTTTAGAAGATTTTTATGTTGTTGATTAATTATAAATAAAGCTGATTAACTTTGATATGATTGTGTTATTATTTACTTTGAATGAAAATGTAACGTACAAGACCCCTGTATTGGCAACCCTCACTATAATAATACATTAAATAGAAATTATACTCATTTAATATTGTTTGATTATGGTTTTTCTTAAACCTTAGTTCATTGTCAATGTCTACATTTCATCGTTTATTTAAAATTTTGTTATGAAAATAAATGGACATCCTGTACGTAACGGAGAAAAATTTTGAAAAACGCCCTTATACTCATTTAACATTGTTTGATTATGGTTTTTTATAAACCTTAGTTCATTGTAAATGTCTACATTTCATCGTTTATTTAAAATTTTGTTATGAAAATAAATGGACATCCTGTACGTAACGGAGCAAAATTTTGAAAAACGCCCAAATACTTAGTACCCGTGGTATGTAACTCTTCCTTTTTATTTACTTTGGAACCATAGTTTTTACACCTTCATATAACACACAGCTCGGCATTTTGGTACTAATAAGCACTTCACGGAAACGCTCTGACAACGTGTTTATTCGCTAGCTTAGCTCCTATTAGCCCGATTAGCCGACTAAATGAAATCACGACGATTGTCTACATTTGTCCGCAACAATTTTTTTTATAATATTGTATCCAATAGGATACGATTTTAAGTCCATTAGGGGTGACTGAGGAAATTATCTATTGATAATTGTTATGTTTACGTAATAATGCGTTAATTTTGTATGACGTTTTCCAAGTGAGTGCATTTCACAAGTTAAGCCTCTATAACTCCTGAACTAACAAAGACATCTAATCCGTTATAGTTTTTCTTCAAAGTTCATTATATAGACCACCATCACGAATTTTCCAGATTTTTTGAGCCATTGCTCCCATGACACGGAGTGAAAATGCGTGGAACTCCGCTGTCTCTATTTACGAGCAAGTTATGCTTGCGTAGGAGACGGTGGAGTCGGACCGCAAGGGATTTAGAAATCTTCCGGCCAGCTAGTCCCAAGAACGGGTCAGGTATCTTAGGCGCCGGAGATATCCGTCGCCCATAAGCACAGGCCTGAAGGTGAGAGTGAAGAAGGCGAGCGCGCGTTCTTATTATAATTTATGTTAGACCTGTAAAATATCATGAATAAATTATAATATTATATTTAGTTTCTCATTAAAATAAGAAAATTTAGTTAATTAATTATTGTAGTTTCTGTGGCTTTACACCAATCAGTTTAAATTTGACAAAAAACTATATAGAAACTTTAGGTCTATTTCATTTAATAAATAAAATATTTCGGACATCCTACACACAACGTCATCTAGTTCCATACATAGCTTGTACTAAGGGTTACTAGACAACTGACATATATTTTTTTGTAAATACATAGATACATATTATACGGATAATAAAAAAAAAGTTGTAAATATGCTGCCCACTAGAGCAGTGTTGCCTTTTTCAACCGCGCATGCTTACTTACTTACTCCGTTAGCTCAGCGACCCAAAGTGAGTCTTGGCCTCCGACACAAGAGAACGCCACTCCATTCGATCCTGGGCGGCTTGTCGCCAGTTGTCAGCTGGAAGCTCCCCAAGGTCCGCCTATATTGTATTCTTCCAGCATATCTGGGTCGCCAAACCGGACGTCGTCAAATTGGATGACCCAGATGGGCTCTCTTTACTCCTCGATCTTCTCCCATTCTTTCAACGTGGCCAAGCCACCGGAGCCTATGTGCTTTGATTTGTCCGATGATATCTGGCTCCGCCACAGCATACTCAACTTTTACGTTTTTCCCGATTCTCCATCCTCCATCAGGTTTCCGCACAGGGCCCAAGATCGTTCGCAAGACCTTCCTTTCTGCAATGAGGAGTTTGTTCTCCTCTTTTTGTGTCAGCGTCCAAGCTTCACACCCGTACATAAGTATTGGCCTAATAACTGTTTTATATATTATAAGCTTAGTGTTTTTTCGTAGAAGCCTGGACGCCAACACAGTGCGCAGAGCCGCGCATGCGCAATGCGCAAATAATTGTCTTCGAAATCCCATTACGGTTTTTTTATTTTTATAGGATTATTAATAAATATTTATATTTTTCTACGATTAATTTTAGGTAGAAAAATTAAAATTAAATTTAGGTAGTAGAGCCACGCTGATTTCAGCACGAATGGGCCGGCTCGACCCGGCCAGTACTACCCTCACACAGAAGACCATCCTAATAATGACAGCATTCTTGCTGTCGTGTTTCGTTGGTGAGTGTGAGACCGGAGGCCCAATCATTCTGCATCATTCTCCCGCCCTTCGAAGGCCGGGAGAATGATGCAGAATAATCTAACCAGGCTGCCATGGTAGGGGTCACCATGCTACATTGCCTACCCTCACAATAAGCATGGTGACTCCTACTCCTGGATTCTACTCATGCTTTCCATCAGGCAGAGTAGAGTCACTTTGGCAGGCTTAAATAAAAAAAAAAAAAAAAAAAAAGGAGTCATCTGAGCCTAAGGGTGCCCACACACACACAATAATATTGTGACACACGGCCCCGCACACTATAATCCACAATAATATTGTACAATACAGCCCGCACACACACGCAATATTATCGGCAATACGTACTTTATTGCTAATATTATTGTATGTGTGCGGGCACCCTATCAATCACACATCTCACAAAAAAAATCCTCTTGAACAGCAGAACAGTGACGCTATGGTGTTGCCAGCTTACCAACTATGGTCCCCCCACAATTAAGTTCAGAAACTGAACGCCGCCACAATAGAATAAATTGTATGTGAATAATCGTGTAAAGATATATATCTGTAGATGATTATAAATAAATAGAAAAAAATGTGTGTTTTATTTATAAAACTGTTCTATTAATATTAGTTTAAAGCAAAATGGCCAAGATGTGTAAATAAACATGAAATCAACCCAGAAACTACTGTCAGTCAGCTGATTTTTTTATTGTTATGTTGGTAGCTCTTGTTTAATTTGAAAAACCGCGTAGAAGTTTGAAGATTTGTGTTATTCTGATGGAGTTTTAGAAGGCTTTATTTAAAGCTGTTTAGTTCAGTTTAAACCGTGTACTTTGATTTCCATTTAAAATGCATTATGTGCAGAAGTATTTGGAAAAATTCCCACTTCCCAAAGTTAGTAATAATGCAACAACTGTTAATAAAACGAATATTTATCTCTATTGCAATTATTACAGCTGCTATTCTCAAAAAGTAAGTAAATAAAAATAGGATAATCAAATATTGATATATTTAATTTATCTACTAGCTAATTGAATATAAAAAAACAAAAGTTTTTCTTTTTTTTATTTATTCATTAAATTCATCTTTTTTTTCATTTTCTTTTTTAAATGCTTTGTTGTATTTCTAGGTTTTAATCGCACTTTATGAAAAAAATATTGACTTTGAACCGTTATTTGTCGATATAACGAAAGGCGAACAATATTCGTCTTGGTTTTTAGATATAAACCCTCGCGGTGAAATCCCAGTCTTGAAAGTTAAAGATCAAATAATTCCTGATTCTACCAGAATTTTGGATTATTTGGAATATTATTTGGACCGAGGTATGTGTTATTGACCTGTATTATTCAGTTAGATAAAGATTATATACAATGTGTGATGTTAACTATAGTAATATTTATTTTTAGATTTAAAACCACTGATAAACGTGTCGTCAGACAGTAAAGTACTAAATAACATCAACAAATTTCGTGACATGATAGAAGCGTTGCCAACTGGTCTGATAACAGCAGGCTCTTTTTTCCAACCTCAATTAACTGGAACACCAAAATTGCCATTTATTCTTCCAATACGAGAAATACTTAAAAGTAAGTAGGTGTGTAACTTATTATTAGTTTACTTTGTTTTATGTGTAAAGTTAATTGACAGTCTGCCTGCTTGTAACCTTGCATGTTTAATAAAAAAATTGTTTGTTTTTGTCCACAGAAGCTAAATTGACAATTCTAGTTTTATTATAGGGTAGTAATTTGGATCCCAGAGGAAGTCGAACCTCTTGATGATTTAGAGTTGTAGCCATCTAATTGCACCATTTTAATGTCTATCTAAAATAAAGTTTTTAAAAATGATAGTTATTTTCAGTATGTTTTTTTTAAAGCTAGAAACGATATTATGATTTAGAATCATTACTTTGACATTTAGATCAGCCATCAGTTTCAAATTTTGTGAGCCTTATTCAAATTAATCATTATTAATTATGGTTAATATAGCTGTATGAGCATCTGTTGATTAACTTTTTATTGTGTTTATTTAACTTTGAATTGTAAGAGAAACAAATTTAATCAATCTAAACATCTATACAAATAAATAAAATCTATGTGTCTAATTATAATTTTAAATTATTGGTTTTTAATTAAATGCATATGAAAGTATACAGTAAAATTTTGTCTGTCTGTTTATTCCGGCTAATGTCTGAACTGATTTTGACTAGACTTTCATTGGCAGAAGGTGATGATGTAAGAAGTGGTAACAAATAACATTAATAAATGGTTGGGGACTGCCCCAACACACACTCAGCTAGGCCTTCTTTCCGAAGCAGAGACGCTTCTTACGGCAGGCTTCACCTACAGGAGCGATCTTTGATTTAAAAAGACATTTGTCTTTTGTATTATAACTCGTTGTCACCCGACAGCGCCGAGCGCTGCCTGTGCTGTCGTGTCTCACCCCTGTGCGTCGTGTCTCAGATTTTTTGAGCCAGCCATTTAGCTTTTAGAGGGGGGGGACGCCCTGTTTTTGACAAAAAAATGCAAAAGTCGAATAACTCGCAAACTGTAACTTAGATGCCTATATCGAAAAATGGTTTTAGCAACCTATCAATGTTTTAGAAAGGCCTATCTAATGATACCCCACACGATAGGGTAGGCGTGAGAAAAAAACAAACTCTACTTACCAAGTTTTAAAAGTATAGTTCATATGGTTACGGAAAAAAGTGGCTGTGACATACGGACGGACAGACAGACAGACATGATGAATCTTTATGGGTTCCGTTTTTTGCCATTCGGCTACGGAACCTTAAAAACTATGAATGCAAAAGATGTAGATCTTTAACCCCGAATAAAATTATTTTTCGTAGTTTTATTGTAGCACTTTGTCGACGTAATTACAACACATATTCATGCAAATTTTCATCTTTCTAGAATCAACCGTTTGGGCGGTAGGTCGAGGACAGGAATCTATAAGGGTTCCGAGTCATTAACTACGGAACCCTAAAAATCATACGTTTTAGCAACATCTTTTATTGATACGTCTCTGCTTTTTTTAGTATGATGATATTTAGCCTATTTAAGTTTCCTCGGTAACAAGGCCGTCTAACACTTTTCTAATTGGACCAGTTATTGAGATTAGGGCAATCCATCAACAAACACACATTTTATGCTTATTGTGTTGCCCTCTACTATCTAGAACGGCTACTGTGTGACCCCTATTTACTCTGGTACCTTCAGCTTCTTCATACACATGGACCCTTCTAGGTTGTCGTTGACCTGAAGTGTCGTTATAGATTACTTTGTGAATCACTTGGTATTTATCTTTTAGCTGGAGAGTTGAGCAATTCTACAAATTTAAGGAAGCTGGCAGATGAAAATCCAAAAGCTAAAAGCATATTGCTATACAAAGCGGAGATACAAGAACAAAAGCACGAAATCATAACTAACGAAGAAGAATATACTAAAGTTTTGAACGTCATAGACCAAGTGTTCAGCCAAATTGAAGAACAACTGAAAAGTCAACCAGAAGGTAATTGTAACCTTTTAAACTTAACTATTCTACTAAACAATTTTATTGTACATTATTTTTTCTAAACATTTAAGTCCTGTTACTATACGTTATACACTTAGTTATAGAAAAAAAAAATCGGCCAAGTGCGAGTCGGACTCGCCCATGAAGGGTTCCGTACCAGCAAGTAACATATAAATATCATCATATCAATATATCAATTTAAGTATCATATAAAAGTTCTTGTAGTTCTTTGTAACTTTCATCATACTAGTGTATTGATAGGATGAAAGGTAAATTGCGTGTTACGATTTATGACGTATTAAAAAAAAACTACTCACTAGATCTCGTTCAAACCAATTTTCGTTGGTAGTTTACATGGTAATGTACAACATATATTTTTTTTAGTTTTATCACTCTCTTATTTTAGAAGTTAGAGGGGGGGGGACACACATTTTTCCACTTTGGAAGTGTCTCTCGCGAAAACTATTCAGTTTAGAAAAAAATGATATTAGAAACCTCAACATCATTTTTGAACACCTATCCATAGATACCCCACACGTATAGGTTTGATGAAAAAAAAATTTTTGAGTTTCAGTTCCAAGTATGGGGACCCCCAAAATGTATTGTTTTATTTCTATTTTTATGTAAAAATCTTAATGCGGTTCACAGAATACATCGACGGACAAAATTTCAATAGTATAGCTCTTATAGTTTCGGAAATAATTGGCTGTGACATACGGACGGACAGACAGACAGACTTGACGAATCTATAAGGGTTCCGTTTTTTGCCATTTGGCTACGGAACCCTAACAAGCGTGCCTTACAGCACTCACAATGTAGTGTGACATCTGACATCTCACCAATCAACTGTTGACAAATTCTGAAATCGCTTCGTCGGTTCCCTCTTTACGAAATATTTCCACAGATTGTAGGAAAGTGAAAGGAGAAATGTTACACTGGCATGTTAATTGCACGGATGACTGTTTAATGATTAATGGTTTAAGCGTCACCTCAACGCTTTTTGTTGCTGAGTGTTGAGAGTTCGATCCTTAGGTAAACAATACTGGATGTAGGTACTTTGTGCCCTTCATTGGATGTTTGTCTCGGTGGCGTAGTGGTGTAGCATATGCGACTGCTGTGTTTCGGGTCTCGGGTTCGATTCCCGGGTCAGAACAAATATTTATCCAAAATATTTATTTGTATGATCTGCAAATATTTGTTTCGGAGATTACATGTTTTCCATGTATAACATTTATGTATTTACAAAAAAGAAAGTATGTATATATATTTATATCAGTCGTCTAAGTAGTAGATACTCGTAGATCAAGCTCTAATTAGTTTAAGAACAACATAGGTACATAGTGTCGTTTGTCAGATGTCCGAATTATTTATTTTTATATAAGTATTTAAAATTATATTGTTAAGGTTTCGTGTTAAGAATGGTTAAAGAGATAGACTGAAATGGCTGGGATCAGACTATGAATGGGCGGGGATCCCCCCACGCATCCATCCATCCTTAGTGCAACGGAGAGTATTTTAGCCGTCGCGACGTCAGTTTTGTTTGCCATACGAACATCCTCGGCAATCGTTACGGGTAGCCCTAATAAGCCTGACAACAGTCTCCCTACAGAACTTTGATATTGCCTAGCACTTTCGTTGTGAAGGTCTGATGGCAGTCACTCAGCTCAAAATGTCGAAGATCAACCGTGTCGTAGTAGACATAAAGCTGACTCCAACAAAATAATTTGGGAATAATCTCGGTCAGATGTTAAGGTTCTGTCAGGGGGGTGTAACTCCGCAGTTTTGGTATAGGGGGCCGGCGTGCCTGCCCTGGCAGGAATACCGGTGGGCTGTCGGTTACGCACGATACGCGTCATGTTCGTCGCCGCGTCGCTCTTTGCGCATTATTAAAATTTTTGTTATACTTTTCGATACCCACAATGGCTTCTAATAATAAACCTCGATCTTCACATTCATGTAAAAGATATTGTTCTGTTTACGGATAAAAGATTAAATGTGTTAAGTAGGAACTATTCTTGTGTTATTATTTAAGACGTCATTTGTTGACAAAAGTACCTATAGTAATTATAGTTAGGCGGCGTGATTCAACATCTTTGAGTACTATCAGGCCTGTCACAGTTCTCTTGGGGGTATCTTAAACATAAGTAGGTATGCGCGAATTTATTATAATTAAAGTACCTACTACCAATGATATTATATAGTAAGATAGGTTACCTTCATACTAAACGGCGTCCGATATTGTTGCGGTATGACATGACGTACTTATTTATAGGTGTATACATACATTACGATTACGAATGCAAAAGATAATACGGAATGCATGGTAAAGAAAGAGATAGCTATCTCTTGCGAGTTGCACTTTGAAGTTCGTAGTAAAATTATTACGAACGAGTTACGTTAAAATTGATACAGATATGACATTGAATATCGCCATTTGCTAAAAGTACCAATCAGTATCGTAATGAGTGTCGTATAAAATAAATGTAGTAATAATAAAACAACGAAGAAAATTATTATCGATTTAGTTCAATATAAAAACACAGTAAATTTGAACAGATAAAGAAGGTTATATAGTTATTCAAATTATTCGCTATAGATGTTTTACATAAACATAATATTTGTCGGCAAAGGGTTTTTGTTAGGGCCTTTGCCTTCTCCGAAATACATTATTGTGTGGGCTGCGTGGTGTTTCTCAAGCATTTCATTCTAGTAAGATCATCACTTGGAAATCTGGAAAATACAAAACAATGTACACTGTCTTTTTACCAACATACATTTTAACACTATTATTGCCAAATAATATAATCATCATATTAACTGAAAGACAATGACAACTAAACACATAATAATAATATGAGCATATCAATTAGGCGGTACTGGAGGACGCGGACGATAGGTATGTATTGTGCCTACGATATCCCTTCTGTTTGATTTAATCTATTACACATGCCTTGTCTTTGTCACACTTCAGTTACAATCTTATCCTCTGTCCTTTTTTAACGCGCCTTAACTAATACTGGATATCATTTAATAATTTCGGTAAATGGGAAACAAAACCGTGACAAAATACAAATATTACGTAGTTACTTATTTATACTTACCCGTGGTATGTCACTCTTCCTTTTTATTTACTTTGGAACCATAGTTTTTACACCTTCTTAACACACAGCTCGGCATTTTGGTAATAATAAGCACTTCACGGAAACGCTCTGACAACGTGTTTATTCGCTAGCTTCTATTAGCCGACTAAATGAAGTCACGACGATTGTCTACATTTGTCCTCAACAATAATCGCGCGATAGTGCGATATCTACCTTTTTTATAATATCATTGCCTACTACTCACAACTAACTTGTTTATTTGGAAAGTAATTTGTTCACTAAAGTACTAGAGAAGAAGTAGTTAATAAACATTTAAATTATTTTTAAAAGGGACAAACCTGATTACGACAGAACACATAAGAGTTACATGATAGAAAGAGACGCAATTGTAGATAAATATAATCGTTGGTGATTCGGCGCTGTGCGATCTGAATTGAACTTAATCTTATGAGACCATGGGTCCCTATTTCTTTAATTTAGTTTTCGAAGTGAGTCTTCTGTACTAGTATGTATTCTGTGGTTCTGTACCTTATTATCTGTATTCGTATGCAAAAAAAAAATGGAAATTATGATCCACACAGACAACAATTATTCAAGTTATAATGGACAAGTAACGCCGACTACGCCTATGCTATAATGGACAAGCATAATCTAAAAGACCCTTTTGTATTTTAGGTAATTGGTTGTGCTGTGAACATTTCAGTATAGCAGATATAAATTTAGCAGTCCTTCTACAACGTCTTTGGGAACTTGGATTTGAAGAGAGATTTTGGGCTGAAGGAAAACGACCTCTAATAGAAAACTATTATGAACGTGTAAAACAACGCGACTCCTTCAAACGAACAGTCCCTAATTTACCAGTTCATTTAAAAATGATTGTTATGTCACAACCACCGGCGTACTTGGGGGCTGCAGGTGCCGCGTCTGTAGGAGCCGTACTTGCTGTCATGTATATCTTTAAAAAAATCCTATACTAAAAAATATTTAAATATCAATCAGTATCATGCTTAATTTTAAATAGTATGGTAATCAATCCCTTAATTATTTAAAGTGAGAAAACTAAGCATGTAGTCTCGAAATAACAACAAAAGGTAGAAATATGTAATTGACTTTTAAGATATAATCAGAATCTTATTTAGAACATGTACTCACATTCACATTGATTTTGGCTCCTAAAAAAATATATTTAATATGATACTACACAATTTCAACTCTGACAATCCAACCATAAGTATCAGCTACCACTAAAACTTGCAACATTTGATTCAAAACTTGTATCATAGAACTTAGATATACCTTTAGTGTAAAAAATGTATTTATGTCTTTAGTGTTAATAAAACAAACAGTATTATTTTGAGAAATTTATTAAAGTGATATAACATGAACAGCAATAGTTTTATTTATAATAAATAAGTGCCAAATTAAATTAGACTTACAATTAATTAGAGCAATGAGATGCTTTTAATATCTTTGTTTTCCATTTCAACCCAAATAAGTAACTTAATTAACACTAAAAATAAAGTTATGAGGTATTATGATTTGAATACCACAGTTTCTTCTTTTAGACTTGTCATTAATTATATACATAATTGAAAGTTGTTATGTTCAGTGGAACATTTTTATATTACAACTGTCATTTTAATGTGGTTTACAAAATGTTTCCAGTGCAAAATATGGCATTGCTGAATTAGAAAAAAAAAAACTAAATGAATATCATCACATTTTTAGGAAGATAAATTGTTGATATTTTTCTTTCACATACTTATACAAAGCAATTATTTAATGATAATAAATCAGTAAATAATGATTTATAAATTCAAATGTTGTAAAGAGACATTCAAAGTGCTAGACTATTTAATATTCCATTTAATAAGAATGTAAATACCTGTAACTTAAACCAACCTTTTACCCATTCAAAATTTTGATTATTATAACCATTAGAACATCTAATCCATATAACCAAAACCATCCTAAACCATGATTGTAATGCCCTAAAAGATTGTGACCACTCAAATATAATTAATATTTGTCATTTATGCCAATTATGTTTTAAAAAATTAGCATCAGCGAAATCCAGGAGTGGTGGTTACCATCGTCACTATTGCCTTGTATCTTCCTTGAAGCTTTCACTATCTTGGTTTTTATTTATAGGCATTCCCATAAAGTGTTTACCATTTGTTGAACTTCTTTTTCTGTACACAGGAGTTGAAGATTGTGGCTTTTCTTTACTGTTGTATTTAAATAATCCTTCACCAGGCAAGTTTGGCAAGATATTAGGTATAGTGTACCACACACGATAAGTCACAAACCATGTGAGAATTGCAATAACACCACTGATAAATTTTTCTACCATGATGTGGTAATATAAAATTGTTGAGACAAGCATTATATCCCACAACAACTGTAAGATAGCAATACCTATTAAGAAAGCACGCACATAAGGTGTGAAGTTTTCATAGCACATTTTTAGAATGTTCAACTCATCTGTACTGATATTTTTCAAAGGGTTCATACTAGCCGATTTATCATCTATACTTCTAGCATATTTCTCATCTCTTATATAGTCTTTTATTCTTTCCCAACCATTTATTGCCTTGGCTTCTTCTATCATGACCAAACTTGAATATATTAAAATAAAGCAATGGCCAGACAAATCGAAGCCATTCCAAAAATGACCTTGTTGCAAACATGAAATTTTGTTGTCATATGTTTTAACATTACAACGTCCATAGTTTGTCTCTATTGCATTAAATACAGAAACCCAAATATACCAAAATCCAGTTGCTATTGCCAATCTAGTTAAATGAGCTGTTATAATAAGTCGCCGCTTTCCGCAACATGTTGTATATGATGTTAACAAAACATAAGGCACAGTCATAAATAAGGTCCAAAACCAACCGATCTTCACAAAATATTGGTTAATTATATTATCACTCCTAGAGAAGTATGACTTAGGAAATGTCAATACATCTGCAATCATGGATAGTAAAAAGAGAGCACCTAAGTATACGGCTATTTTTAAATTGGTGTCGAAGAATAAAATTTTTTTACAAAGATGCACTATCATCAATATTAAAATTTCCAATATCGACGATTCTTCACGTGTAGGTTTAGTGCCTTTAGGTTCGATCGGGTCATTTGGCACTTTAAAGTTCATTCGGGGGCTTTTAAAACTACCTCGACTTGTCATGGTTTACAAGTTTTCATTGACATGCAGTCTTTAATTTATCACTCTTGACACTTCGAAATGGGCTTGCAATCGCAGTGTTTACTTCCAGGTAAACACTTATATCAGCACATATTTCAGTTTTAAGAATAGCTAAGGTTGTTCAACCATGAGTATAGTATTTTTAGAAACAGTTACTTTCACTTTCAGACAAAATGCAAAGAGCACTGTTGCTGTCATTTATGACATTTAAGTAGCCGTACACATGTCACATGTACTAATCATGTCATGTCATTTATGTCAGTCAGTCAGTCATGTCAATATACATTTTACAAATCAGTGAAGTAAGAAACCTACTAAAAGGTCTATGGTAGAAATGTACAACAAAGTCACCATCACCCATGGAACTTACTTCAGTTCCATTACATAACACCATAGTCCAAAAAGCACCTGTCAGTGTTGGAAATTATTTTATACTACACCTGATCGGAACAGTAGTCAATATTCCCATTTCTAACGTGTTTTAGCGGGAGAGAAAGTTGTATGAATTTTCATTTCTCATGTCCTCGGGAGTATTGTGGTTCTAGGCTGCGCCTTCGGGCCACAAACTGCTCCCTCGCTAGTAATCGGTCCCTTTCCTCCCTCGGTAAACAATGTACTATTCAATCATGTCTTAGTTCTCAATCTCATCGAAAATCGTGATTATTAGAGTCGAAAATAATATTTCGGTCATTAACACACGTTACAATTATTAATAACCGTCGCGTCACCTCCACACGACCCTATTAACGACAAAGATGTCGTATATCGTCAATTCTCCATAGAAGTTCACGCAAAAAAAAAACTCATTAGAATTTGGAATATTAAGTCTGATCATTCAAAATTAAATGATAAAGGAAGGTTTTGAAATATACACCGTTTTTATATAGATACAACACAAAAGAAAGAATGCTTCGTAAAACTACATTTCTTTTTGCAAAATTTTTTTCTCATTTGTATTAATTTCTAAAAAAATGTCTGAACAGAATCGCTGTCCCTATGTCCGAAACGTATGATCGTCATCCAGTTCATTCACACGACATACGATACGTACCTACAATAAATTTGTGCAAATCTAAACAAGCAACGATTTATTTCATATATCACGTGTACTTTTTAGTACCTACAAAGACTCTTTTTTTTTTTTTTATTTTAATAAAATACAAGAAGAAGACCACATTAATTACGTTCAGACGTAGAGTAGAAAGGTCGCAGGTTGTTTTTAACTGACATAAAAATAACGAAATAAATGTGAAAGTTTGCAGAAAAAACTAATACTCGTGATTTATTAATACAACCCCTCTCCCCCTTGTGATGTTTCGTGAATTCGTAATTCATGTCTGGCACCGTTCGCTTCTCTCCAAGCTTCCGGCATTCGGCTTGCCTCCTAAACTCTGAAGCTGGATTGCCGCTTTCTTGCATTGGAGTCCTTTGCGACGTTGCGGCCTCCGACTTTCAGCAGATAAATGCAGGTGTACCTCAGCGCTCCGTCTTGTCGCCCACGCTGTTTCTTCTGCATATCTTTGACCTGAATATCTCCTTAATAAATTTGACCGTCGTCTCAATAACTGCATTCGATTCATAATTACTCTTTCCAAGAATAATCACGTATCTACTTTACGTTCCCAATTAAAATGTTAACCAATTCGTTTGCGCCTTGTTCAGGGAGTGCTGACCTCTCTCTTTTCTTCTCCTTACTCCCCATTCTCACCACTTATTTTGACTACACTTGCGCTTCGTAAATGCCTTTGGGGATTGGATCATTGGATAG
This sequence comes from Phragmatobia fuliginosa, assembly GCA_932526445.1. NCBI lineage: Eukaryota > Metazoa > Arthropoda > Insecta > Lepidoptera > Erebidae > Phragmatobia > Phragmatobia fuliginosa. Next base: position 11,437,642 of record OW052071.1, read on the forward strand.
CAGCAGCTATGGAATGCACTCCTACTCATGTAAGTGCATGAAGTTGTAAATAAATAAATAAATATGTTATGTTTAGACACTTGTAATTGTCGGTCATAAACAATGACCACATTTTATTTGAGGAACCATATTAATATTTTCTGATTGGCAACATGTAAGGCATAGTGACCATAGTGTTTTGTTAGCAAGCAGCAAGCGTTCCTCTCTGAAGCCAAGCTTCATCTGTCTGAGGTTTTCCCTCCTTTTAGTTTTTCAGCTTTTATCAAGTGCAATATTGTATTTATTACATAGTTCGTCATGCGTAAGATATCTAAGAGCCGTACCGACGATGATGTGGTATCTTCTACTAATGGATCTGTTATTAATGAAGATCAACAACCAGAGGCAGATCGCAGTACTGACCCGGATGAGAAAGATGCCGAGGAAACAGATGCCAATGAAAACGTTGGTGTGAATGAAGACGAATCTACAAGTACAACAAAATCAAAAGAGTCTCCAAAGAAGGGTAAAGGAAAAAACAAGTCCAAAAAAAAGAAGTCTGAGAAAGATAAAAATGTTGAAGAGGAATATGAGGTACATACTTTCGAATCTTAATTTATTTTAATATTTTTGCTGGCGCTTAATGTATTTTTACTTTTTGTGGGACGTAGTATGCTTATAAATATCTTGTTCGCATTCCAGTAATATAAATAATGAATTCATCAACAGTCTTAAACAGTCCACTGCTGGACACATGCCTCCCCTTAGCATAGTGACATTATCCTGTGTAGTTTGTTTGTATAATACTCTCTTAGGACACCCCCCATAATTTGTTAACACACACAGTCTATCTAATATTGTACTACTACACCCTTGAAATCTAGTCTACATCTCTTATTTTTATAGTGATACTCAACTCCTTTTAGTGTTAGGGTGATGATATATTCCCAATAACCTTCCTTGATAACTAGGCTATCGACTACTTATAGACTTCTTGAGATTAATGCGTTTAACCAAGGAAACATACCACACCATCAGCTTGTCTCGTGTTGTTGCGGTTATTGCTTTTCAGTATTATTAAACTACAAGTCACTTGCAGTTTACAACACTAACACCATGACCCAGATAGTTTGCTTATATTTTAAATGCCTTAAATTGTCACTATTGAACATAACAATCTTTAATAGATATTATTTGAGTGATATATAACTGCTAAGCAGGGTACTCACCTAGCCGTGTAGCATGTAATGTATCTGATGCTGTATCAAGTGAGTACGTAGGAACGTAATCGCTGTGAGCTGCGACACAAAGTTTCAGTATCGCTGCGAACACAAAGACGACTTGCAGTGTGCGAGGGGACTGTGACATGACCACTTTGGTAGTGAGTACATAGGAACAAGCTTCAAACAAACAACTTCATAATGGAGTGGACAGATGAAAAAGAATTAAATTTAATTGAACTTTATCAAAATACGCCGCTATTGTGGAAGCCTAAAGGTAAAAAATATTATAAAAATTAAACTAGAATCGACGTGGACTTTCATAATTTTGGATGATAACTGGCAACTTGGCAATATCACCGCAAATATGACGAAAATGTTGAGATAATTGGCCAAATTAAGACATATACATAGATTAATTTAAAAAAATATGAATCTAAATGTCATCAAAAAAAACAAATTATATCAACATACTTTACAACTGGCTAGATAGCCAAAAAACAGGTATTACAAATTAAATTAATAAATACTTCAGACATCTTACACACAACACCATCTACTCTCAAACTAAGCAGAACTTGTATTATGGGTACAGGGGACAACTGATATATATATGTAAGACATGTAGACAGGCCGTAACTCTAAAACAAATACTTGCGAATTGCACACACATTCGGAATCAAACCCGAGACCTCAAGCACAGCAGTCGCATACACTCCCACTGGGCCACTGAGGAAATCCTAATAGAAGGCATAATAGTACATTATGATATAAGTGCGGTAAGTTGAAAATTACAACCGAGCCGATATTGCCACAGAATACATAATAGTACCAGTACAGAAGGCTCACTCCGAAAAGTAAATAAAAGTTATAGATACCCTCGGTGTCAAAAGATTAAGTTCAATTCAGATCGCACAGCACCGAATTACTATGATTATATTTACCTACAATTGCGTCTCTTTCTATCCTGTAACTCTTAACTGTTTTGACTATGTCTGTTCGACCGGCGTGTCTGATCCGGCAGGCAGCCGGCCGACTATACCTAAACTGCGGAGTGACACCCCCCTGATATTGCTGAGGCTGTAATTATCAAAGTGCACGTATGTCATACGACGTTTATTAACATATTTGCGAGGAAATAAATAAAACTCGGACTTTCTTGATGGAATAAATCTAAACAATACACCGAAAAGAAAAAGCGCGCGTCGGCGCTTTTGTCACAGATAAATGGTTGTAATTTATTGTCAAAATTAATTAAATTAAAGAATTAAATGTTTATCTAATATACATATTTATCTCTCAAAGTTAATTTTATTCATAAAATGTTGACCACTGACATAAAAACTCTTTGCTAATATATAAAAGAGTATTATTCGTTTGCGTTATGCGTTTTACATAACAATAACGCATAAGTACGTAATGAGATACATTAGGATATTGAAATTGGTGAAATAAGAGACCCTTTACGAGCAAATATGTTATACAGTTAAATAACTAGTTTTGTTCTAGAAAATTAAATGTCAAGCAACTCAAGCAGCTGCCACAATAATTAAACTTCTTGACCACCTCAATCTTTATACCAATTTGATCTTGTATTGTATCATTATATATTTACTAGCTGATGCCCGCGGCTCCGCTCGCGTTTTAGAGGTGTGAAAAATAGATGTTGGCCGATTCTCAGACCTACTGAATATGCATATAAAGTTTCATAAAGATCGGTCAAGCTGTTTCGTTGCCTGCCTGTGAACCTATGTCCTTTCTCAGTCTCTAAACTATGTGTGTACCAAATTTCATTTAAATTGGTTCAGTAGTTTTGACTTGAAAGTTGGACAGACAGACAGACAGAGTTACTTTCGCATTTATAATATTAGTAAATACCTAAATCATTTTGACTGAAGAAAATGATAGCTTGTAAACAATGATCTGTTTATTATTATAAAATTTTACATTCTTAGGGATTAACACAGTAGGAAAATCAGATCGAGTTCATCATAATGAGTAATGAAGGACATATTCAAAAACATCTTAGTTTTTTTTTTTTTTTTTTTATTTATTTGACTTTTTTGTTTATACAAAAAAGTACAAAAAGAAAATAAACAAATAAGTTACAAATTATACGAGTATGTGTACAACAATAGGCGGTCTTATCGCTCATGGCGATTTCTTCCAGACAACCATTTAATCAGATATTTAAGAATCATACAGAGAGACACATTCATTTTCATCACACATATACTTACACCTACACAAATACTTTTATACATACATATGTACATAAATATAGATATATACATATATGCATATACATAGATATATACAAACTAATATTTTTTATTTACAATTCTTAAAACTAAACAAAAAGTATTCACAATGACAAGTAGTAATCCTTTACCAGCTTCTTGAATACAGTCAAGGTTTTAACCTGTCGGATGGTCTCAGGCAAGTTGTTCCAAAGCTGCACTGCTTGAACGCTAAAAGAATTATCTGCAAAGTGAGTGAAATTTGCTGGCATTTTTAGTTTTAAATTCTCCAATGACCTGAGGTCTTTACAATGTCTATTTTTTAAGAACTGAAAACATTCTTTGAGATATGGAGGTGTGTGGATGAAACAGAACACTGTATAAAAGAGAAAGAATATGCAGATTCCGGCGAAAGCGTATGGGTAGCCACTTGAGTTTAGAACGAAACTCTAAGATGTGATCATATTTACGCAATCTAAATATGAATCTGATGCAGAGGTTTTGATTTCGCCGAGATCCTGCTGCTGCAAATAGTTTGCGACTAACTTCCCCGATCTGAGGGCTCCAGGACAGGTACTTGTCCATATAGATGCCCAAGTTTTTAGCTTTTTCACTATACGGCATAATCGCACCGCTGCATTACACAACTGGTATCTGTTGAAAGTTTATTTTGCAGTACTGTCTAGAACTACCTACTATCATGACTTGCGTTTTTGTAGGGTTTATGTTCAGTCCATATTCCCTACTCCAGTTGCTTAGTGATTCAGAAAATGAGGACTCCAGAGCCACATTAACGCGCCGCCATTTTGAAGACCAGCCAGAACAGCTAAAGAATGGAAACCCCTATAGAGAATGAAGTTACAACAGAGCTATTATAGGCTGCAGGAAGGCATGGAGCAGGAGTGTAATTGATTATTCTGTTCTTTAAAAAAAGTGACATGATCATGTTGAAGAACTATCGACCCATTGCCCTTTTAAGTCACGTCTACACGCTGTTTTCAAGAGTAAGAGTCTATTCTCTGGAGAGGGTTCAGGCCATACGCTGGCCGAGTGTGGGTAACAGGCTGGCAAGACACGTTGCAGTTATGTAACCTTGCCGTTAGATGTGCTTAAGCTAACTGTTGACTGCTTAAAGTGACCTCCGGATAATCACCCGAACCCTTATCATTACTTCAAGAGACTTTTAAAGGCAGACAGATGATCCATAATTTTATTGGAAAAAGTATGGAATAAACTGTGCAGGGCCCATCATCCTCTACTTCTATTTCTCTTAGAATTGAAATTATTTATATTCATATTGGGGTTAGGATCTATCTTGCCATATAATGTAAAATTTTAAGATTTCTTTCTTCACATACTATTTTGGTTCCTATATTTTAAAATATATTTTCATTTATTAATTGATTTCAGGTGGAAAAAATTATGGATTCAAAGAAAATCAAGGGCAAACTTCATTACTTAATACGTTGGAAGGGATACTCTGCTAGCAGTGATACTTGGGAGCCAGAGAACACCTTGTCATGCCCTGATTTAATTAATAAATTCAATGAAGAGGTAAGACATGTATAGTTATTCATACAATATCATGTCATCTTAACTAAATAGAGTAGGAATGTTTAAACCCTATGATACTGTAAACCTTTTGGCCATGTTATTGGTCCTCAGTTCCCTGAATTTAAACTTGTGATTACTTCATCTACATAATGGCCCATATATCCATCATACAGTCAAACCAGTCCTGAATACCTCTTTAAAAAAACAGAAGTTTCTTTGGCCATGGACAGGTTAAGAGTAATTTCAATAAGTAGTTTTTTTGTCCTGAACATATATATTGTAAAATTGTATTGATTGTTGAAATGTTTTTTTTAGTTTGACGTGATATTTGTATTTTTGTTCTGTTTTTCAGAAAGAGAAAGACAAGGATGATAAGCCAGATAAGAAAAATAATAAAAGAAAAGCCAAGAATGACACAAAAGTCGTGTCTAAGCGAGCCAGAAATGATGTTGATGATAAGAATGTTGATGAAAATGCTGAATATGAGGTAAATGATCCCAATTTAATTGAGTCTATTAAAATTAAATACTGCAATGGCTATAATTTTCTTTTGCTGGTTTTTAAGATTATGAGTTAGTTACTCATATACATTCATATTTGAATGTTGTACGTATATAAAAATAATACTGGTCATTGAATGATTCCATCTGTAGCAATTTAATTAGCTTGTTATAATTATGGCAACATTAAATAAATAATTTTGACTTTGTTGTTTTTGTGAACATTATTAGATTAGATTAGTAGCAGTATTAGATTCAAATAGACTAAATCAATGGTTCATTCTTACATTACATAAAACAGAAACTGTGTATTTTAGTCTTTCCATAATGATAACTTTTCTTTAACAATGGCTGCGCCGCACAGTGGAATGGTGTTAGTTATTTTTAAGGGTGCACCAAGTGCACTCCTTTCAAATATCTGCCAGTAAAAACATTACGACAGATCAAACACAGTCAATTATTATTTTTATCTAAGTACCAGATTTAATTAAAAATTACTAATAGACACTCCAAATTTTATTAATCTATAGATACATATTATTATAACTGCTGTGGTTAAAAATTATTCTTAGAAATATTAAATTTAATGTTACCCAGTTACGCCGTTAGTACACCTACGCGTTCGTATGCGGCAGCGAATCACTGCGAACCTACTGCGGTAGCGTAATATCTGCGGAACGTTACGCCGTTAGTACACCTACGCGTTCGTATGCGGCAGAGAATCACTGCGAAACTACTGCGGTAGCGAAATATAGTACATAGCAGTTTTTTCGCAAAGAAATTTCATTGTAATTTACGTGGACTGCGGGTGCAGACGTTATCTCAATTATCTTCGGTATTGTTTTTCGGTATTGTTTCGCAGTTTCTTGCGAAACAATACCGAAAAGGATGCAACTATATCATGTAACCTAGTCCTAGAGTGATACGTAGCGTATGCGAAATTCTGCCACACTACTGACAGTTTTTTCGTTGTTTCGCTGCCGCATACGAATGCGTAGGTGTACTAACGGCGCACTAAGGTAGATTTCGCGAATTTAGGCGGCCAAAAATATTTTACTGTGTTAACAGCTTTTAAATGGGGTTTTAGTAATTAAAAGAGGTTATTATAGAATGAAACACCGTATTGAGTAAAAAAAAAAAATATTAATATATTATTTACTAACAATATATATGAATATTAAGATTTTAATAAAAAAATACAGTAGAACCTCGATAACTTAAACCTCGGTAACTTAAAAAACTTGTGGGTTATCCGGCCTCTCCAAAGGCCAAAGTAGATTCCCACTCACTTCTGCTCCTTTACCCAAAATCAAAGTCTTGTTGGTAATGGTGTAAATATGTATTTGCTCTTATAAGTTGTATAATGTGGTATACATTAAACTATTGAAGTGATATGAGATATACATGTGCAGGCAAAACCTAAAAGCGTCTCCTTCTGGCGTACATCGTGCCATCGACGCGGGAAGCAGTGTTGCCAACCCTGTGACGTTCGGAAATGAACGCCACACCACCCCCCTTGGGAGAAAAATGACCCCCAAAACATTTTAATAATATTAAAACTAGGTATTTACAAAAACAAATATTGTTTATAATTCTAAAGGCTTTCTAAATTTAACAGTCCGGCCCGAACGTGTCGTGTAAGGTTGTTTTTCGTTCTTGTTAAACGGTTCAGCGTATGGCACTCATGTGCCCACGTCGGGGTCACCAATTGTGGGTTATCCGGCCTCTCCAAAGGCCAAAGTAGATTCCCACTCACTTCTGCTCCTTTACCCAAAATCAAAGTCTTGTTGGTAATGGTGTAAATATGTATTTGCTCTTATAAGTTGTATAATGTGGTATACATTAAACTATTGAAGTGATATGAGATATACATGTGCAGGCAAAACCTAAAAGCGTCTCCTTCTGGCGTACATCGTGCCATCGACGCGGGAAGCAGTGTTGCCAACCCTGTGACGTTCGGAAATGAACGCCACAAACTCTATCTTCAAGAAATACCATGTTCCCTTCCCATCAGAGCCCAAAACCTCTATAACTTAAAATACGTAACCTCTATAACTTAAATAAATAATCTCTGTATTGGCCCTCAGTAACTTAAAGAAATGTTTTCAAAACCTCTACAACATAAAATTGTTTGTCAATGAGTCATTTTGAAAGAATGTGCAAAACAAAAGATTTCGGTATTTATTGCTTGCACGTGTTCACTAGTTAAATTGTTAACGTAAACAATACATATGTCACCTAATGTTTGCTTTTTCGAAATTCTTTAAAGCTTTGCGGACAATGCCCTTTGAGACTTTTAACTGTATAAATATATATATTTACCTATATAAGTAAATATTTATAAAAAAAATCTAAATAAGTACTTATACTTATATGAAAAAAAAAGACATTTGATATTTACAAAATAATTTTATTCCATATGTATATCATAAAAAAAACATTTCATAAAAAGTTATTAATCTTAAAAAAAAGATGTGTCGGAGTCCTATATTTCATTTTTGGTCTCATTTGGATCCGCAGGCAACAACATTGCAATAGTTTCACATAGAAAAGATTTATGTGAGGTTTTAATGATTGGCCTCAAACTACTTAACAATGGATCTGATGATAATAATAATCTATGAAAAATATCTAAGTTGCACTCTTCAGCGGAAACTTTCTCGCGTAATTAAGCCTGTAGGTGCGAAAGTGTTTGTTGCGTGCCTCTGCCGCTTCTTCTGACAGCTGTCCTATCGGCAGCAATGCATGTTCGATGATGCTTTCACTGTGGATTAAAATCTTATGCATTGTTGGCGTCATAGAGTGCCATCCATAAAGATCAACATATAACTTTGCTGTATCCAAAGCGTAGTTATTATATTTAGAAACATCAATTTAATGGCCACTGGTAATCACCTCTTATATAACCTTCAACCTACGGATAACTTCATGGTTTTTGCCTGTAATCTCAGCAGCCAATTCAGTGTCATCAAAAAAGCGTCTACTGGTATTCCCATTATTTGTGTTACCATAGTTAGCTTTAGGCATATCAACTAAAAGGCCAGTTTCTGTTCGGAATCTTTCTTGAATATCTCTTTTTCTTTGTTCTTCTAACAACTTTTCCTCTGGGGTCCTTCTTTCTCTGTACTTTTTTACTGGTAATTTATATGCTAAATGCAAAACGCTTTCAAAAAGCCGTATCCTGGCGTGTAAATTAGAGATTCCAAACTCGAGAGTTTCGGGACATTTTACTATATTATTTTTACTAAGATCATTGAAGTCTTTTGATGTCGCTCCACATATAAAACACCGACTTGTTGAAGAAGTGTTTGTAGCTGCATTGCATACTTTGCCGTCAATCATCGTCATTTTCATAATATGCCGAAACGTATATCGTTAGAATTAATATCAACTTTTGTTGCGGTCAGGCGCTTTTGTGCATTTTCTACATAATTATGCTATTTCTTCTCTAGTGATATTTGTCGATTCTTTCACGAAGCGAAAACTAATCGGTCGGCAAAATCGTAGTGACGAAGGTGTAGGATTCTGCCATACAACCTTTTTGCCCTGTTCTCCACAAACTATTTGGATTGGAACAAAAGAACTCAAGAATATATTTGCATCAGAGTCGGCATCTTCTGTAAATTTCTGATTATACCGCGTTTGTTATGAGCCGTCACAACCCCATTTCAATATAATAGTTAATGATTGTCTTTCATTAGAATTAAGTTTTATCAAAACTTCTTCCAGGAATGTCGATAAGCGCGTAACTGTGTGATCAATTAGGCTTTGAAGGTCCATTTCCGCGCAGGTAGCCGTTACGATTTGCGGTTTCTAGCGGCTAATTTTTTTAACTATAATACTAAGACCTTGTTTATAACGTAAAAGAGAAAAAAACAGGTGGGAAGGACCCTGAAGTATAGTTAAAACTCTTGAGAAATCGAAAATCAATGATAAATTTGTACAAAAAACATTGTCTTACAAGTGAAAAAATATATGACAATCTGTAATAAAACACCATTATTATATATAGTTTTAAAGATTCATACCTGAATTATGAGAACCTTCACAAAAAAAATATTGACTTTGTAAGAGAAGTTGCACAAAGAGCGTCGAGAACTGTGACGTACACCGGGAATGAAGGTCAAGTTTCGACTACTTGTAAATTACTCATGGCACGTGACCCAAGGGTGGGGATAGTGGGGATAGATTCCTGGAAGTGTCTTCTAACGGTACCGGTCAAAGTTTTACGGCTGTATTGACTTTGAGAAAATGACTTTTGGCCGCCTAAATCGTTCAAATCTACCTATGTTCGGCGTTAATACCATTAGTTAAAATATTTATTTGTGCAACTGATGTTTTTTAATATATTTAAGACTACCAAAGTGACTTTACTCTGGCTGATGGAAAGCATGAGTAGAATTGCAAGGGTAAGCAATGCAGCATGGTGAGTCATAACATGGCGGACTGGTCAGATTCGATACGAAAGCAAGAATGCTGTCATTATTAGGATGGTCTTCTGTGTGAGGGTACTACTGCCCCGGTCGGGTCGGCCTATTCGTGCTGAAATCAACGTGACTCTATTATCTTTGTTATCAATTGTTATGTTACTTAAATGATATAGATAATAATATATTATAACCCAAATATACCTATATAACCTATATGATAACTTATTTTTTTTTGTAGGTTGACCGTATCTTAGAAGTTCGCGTCAAGAAGAATGGCAAGAGGGAGTTCTTCATTCATTGGAAAGGATGGTCTAGCAAATTTGATTCATGGGAACCTGAAAATAATTTAAATTGCCAAGAATTGATCAAAAAATTTATGGAGAAAGTTAGTATGCTTACATTACATTTTTCAATACTAATAACACCTTAATACAGATTTCATGGCTTAACATGGCTGATTTCAGATTAGGCAGAGCTTGTACTAACAAGAAAACTGCTTTACATGTATGCTATTCATTTGATGTGGATAGAAATTGTCAGTGATCATGGATTGTCTACATATTTCTCGTTGCCTGGATATTTTCACTAGGAAGTTAATGCCATAATTCGAATGTTTCATTTTTTGAATTGAAGTTGATAGATTAATTTTTATAAACTAGGTTCTAATAAAACAAAGTAATAATGGATAGCGCTCATAGCCGAGTGGCCTTCATCATCAATCATCAACAGCCTTTAACAGTCCACTGCTGGACATAGGCCTCTCCTTACAAAGGAGGTTTTGGCCTACTATACCACGCTGGCCAGACGGGTTGGTAAAGGGTTTGTTTCAAGTTTTCCTTCTCTTGGCAGTGATGTTAGCTGCTTATTTTGTTCCTTTAGTCGCCTCTTACGACACCCATGGAATGAATAGGGGTGGTGACACTTTGTATTCTTAATCCGTCACCACACGGATTGTCCTTAGGTAATTGGAAACAAGCACCGAGGGTAGGTAAGCAACTACGGCGCCGTCAGACCTACATGGATGACCGTTTGTGGCATTATATGTTATGAGCGTTTCCCTGATTCCGTTCACGTTAAGCAGTCGGTCCCGGTTGTTGTCATTAGATAACAGTCGTGAAGCTTTGTAGGAGGCCTCCGGCGGCTTAAAAACTACCAATGGCAAGATTACGTAGCCACAACGTCTCTTGCCAGTCTCCAATCTGCACTCGGCCAGCGTTGGGATGTATGGCCTTAACTCTCTCCTACGCGAGCCCAGCAGTGGGACATTATGGGTTGTGAATTGAATAAAGGAGTATGTTTTCTACTACTTTTCGATTGAATTAGAGTTTCCTAGCTTGCACATTAGATAAAATCTATACAAATAAAAAAGTCGCGTGGCACTCGGGGACTGCCGCGGTAAAGCTATTGCATAGCATTTTTTATCAAATTATGCAATTATAAATATACTTTTTTTATTTATGCAGTATTTTTTTCTTTGATATTAATTCAAGTTTACAAAACAACAAACAATGTCTTTTTTACCAACATTCATTCTAACAATATTATTGCCAAACAATATAATCATCCTTTTAACCGAAAGACAATGACAACTAAACAGAGAACATAATAATATGAGCTATGGAATAATTAGTTTTTTTCAATAGGATTATAGAAAAGCAATGAATAAGAATCTAGAATGACTGTGTTGTCAAGGCAACGGATAACAGCCGGTGGCGGCAGCACCATGCGCTAATCTGCCTATAGTGCACGGAGCCGCCAAATCCTAGTCGCACTGCAGTTACAATCATATTCTCTATCCTTTTTTAGGGTGTTAGGTTTTTTTGTTACGGAATTTCTTGATTCGATCGCTGCGCTCAGTAACTTAGGCTAACTTTTTAGAGATTAGGTCCGTTCCGCGGCGTTACTCACTACAACAACCGCGGGTAACACCGCGGTATCAGCTTATATTTAATACGAATAATGTTGTTGGTTGTCGTGGATAGCCTTGGGGGAGGGTTATGTCCAGCTGTGGATATCATTAACTGAGATAATGATATTCAAATCAAAGTCTCTTCTTTCAGGTGCCTACTTTAACCGTACATTGGCTCCTTTTTGCCATCATATCAATATTCCACTTCATTATTAGAATACTATGCTTTAATTGGTAAAGATATCTACTATTCCAACAGTGTATACTTCCTGGGATCTGAAATATAAAACCATTAAAATTCACTAAGAAATGAGTTTGTTGCAGTTGTCGTTTAGTTTAATATTTTATTCAACAGGTGAGCAAGGCTCGTTCTATAGATGCTCCCAATTTAAGAGTGGCTCCAATTACCACCAATCGTTACACGTTACAGGACCCTTCATCTGGACGTCGATTGAGCAAACGCCGGGGACAGCGTCAGAGGTAATATATACAGTTATACTGTTTGTATGAGCCATGATTATGTTAGGATTCCATAAAATTCAATCTTCTTGTGTGTTGGTCTACAAAAGTAAATATGAAAACTTAAATTATTTTTTGCAGAGTTCGCTACGACGACGCTGAATAATGGATTTGAGTTCTCAAAATTCGTATGGTAAATAGATACCATAAGTAAAAAAATTGTGTTTATTTTTATTTCAAATATTATTTTACTATATATTTTCTTTTCCGGACAGTGACGCTACTAATTGTCGCATTTTTGTAGACAAATGACTGTCCCAGATCACATTTCAAAGATTTTATGAGGCTCATAGTCAACTCTGGACAGAATCTTAAGAAAAAACACTAACCAACAAGTTTTGTTATTATTGTAATCTGCGTGCGATTATTAACACATGTAAGTGAAAACATAAGCATTAAAAATAACTTTAGAATCTAAGAGATGTCGTTTTAAATTGTTATATGGCAATACATGTTTGTGGGTAAATGAAACGGGACAATTCTCAGTTCACAGAATTTAATTTTAAACCTTTAATTTTGAATAGCTACATATGTTTTGGACACTTTTATGACAAGCACATGTACACAAAATGCCGAAACACGTAACTGTAATGTGATGTATTGGAAATTTATTTGCACTGAACTGGAGGGCAGTAGGGCACTTCGAGTCAGATGTAGTAGAGCAATGCATTCATCATCAGAGGCCCTAGTAGTTTATTTCATATCAAAACGATCGTCACTTGATCGATTGGTGAAAGTTCAGAGTGGTTCACATGAAGTCCCTCAGATCTGTAAATAACAAAATACCTGTATTGCGATTTGTAATTAATAAACATATATGTTTTTATATTGTTGCTTTTTTTTAGAATTTATTATAATTTGCATATTTTACTCTAAAATAGAATTTATTTTAGAGAGTGTAGGAGGTATCCAAAAAAATGCACGAAAATGTGTTTGAAAATTGATTGTATTACAATAAATTTATTTATTATGACGCACTATTTTATGGTGATTCTGCCATCTAGGTTATGTCAATGTCTAATCAGTTGAAGTTTAACGATATATATACATATATCGTTAAATGGGGATTAACGATTCCTTTTAACGATATAGTTTAAAAAAATCGGTCAAGTGGTGTCAGACCATGCACAGGAAAGGGTTCCTCAGTAATGGTACGTGGATTTAAAATCGTATCCAATAGATAATTGTTATGTTTACGTATTAATGCTTTAATTTTGTATGACTTTTCAAAGTAAGCGCATTTTACAAGTTATGGATCTAAAACTCCTGAACTAACAAAGTCATCTTATCCGTTATAGTTTACCAAAGTTCAATGGACCACCACTACGAATTTTTCCAAATTTTTTGAGCTAGCCGTTTAGCTTTTAGAGGGGTGGGGGGGGGGGTCGCCATGTTTTTACAAAAAGTGTCCTTTAGCTGGATGGATTAGCAGAGTGGAATTTCTCGCAAACTGGATCCCTAAATCAAAAAATCTTAGAAACCCTTTATACTTTTTCAAAGACCTATCTAATGATAATGATGAAATATTTTTCATAATTTTATTGTAGCACTTTGTCGACGTAATTACAACACATATTCAAGCAGTTTCATCTTTTTAGCACTTACCGTTTGGACGGTAAGTCGAGGACGGACGGACTGACTAACATGAAGAATCTATGGGTTCCGAGTCATAAACTTCGGAACCCTAAAAATGATCACGTTTGTTTTTTATTACGAAGAAGTATTCTTCACATGTAAAATTGTTATGCTGCGGTAATAATATTATCTTTATCGAACCGATAAGGATTTGTAATTGAGACCATTATTTAAAATATCGTATATAAAAAAAAATATTAAGTTATCACGTAAGTTTGTTTCAGAATCAAAATAAATCAGTATTGCTCAGTCAGTCAGTCAGTCATTTGTTTACAAGAATACTGTAAAGCTCTTGTTTAAATTTCATTTAAGACCATTTTTTATCGAGTAATCTAAAAGGTATCTCTAAAATTGTCTTAGAAATAGTTGTAAGAACAATAAAATAATTATCGTCATGTGGTCCGTAAATAGTGTTAGTGTAAACTATAATATTACCTAAAATAAGGAGATGGAAGTCGCTATATCCAGCGTAGTGGATACCTACACATGAATGTCGTTAGATCTTCACTTGTCTATACATATACTTCTATATAAGTTGATTGATACCACATTTGAAGAGTAATATATGTACAAGTAAAATATAGTACACAGTAGGTAACATAATCTTAACATTCTGTTTTGTACCTAGGTGTTGAAAATTTCATGTGGTTTAATGTGTGCATTTCATTTTTGAACTATTGTAAGGTAAATAATTATATTGCAAATAAAAAAAGAAGTAATTCGCCGTGGTTGTTATTTTGTTCTATATGTGTACACTCACTGTTACTCTATGTTTTACAAAGGTTTAATTTTATAAACAGTCAAGCCCTAAACGAAATATTTTCTTACATCCAGCTAATCCTCTTGTCTCATTTTGACTTTTACGCAAGGAATAACTACGTAGGGAGTGTAAAGTCCATTCGCTTAGATACGGTTTGAAAACTATAATCAACTATACCAACCAACCAATTATGTATAAGCAAATTCTAAATATCATAGGTAGGTACTAGCCTTACTTAATTTCTTCGATCAACAAGTAACTAGATATCCGGTCGGTGCAAAAAATACGTCTCGTTAATTATCAGTTCACTTGAGATGTGAGCTCTTATTTTTATTTAGTTCACTTGAAACACAGCCAATGCACACACATCTCACAATGCCGCAGTGTGTCTCAATGCAGTATCTTACTTTCGGTAAGTACCTACATGAAGTATAAGTTATATTTGAAGATTTAAAGTAATAAATAATATTAAATTTTGAATCAAATTGCCGATTTTAAACCACCAGTTTTAAGTTCAACCTAATTACAACTATGGCAAGTTGTAATTAGGTTGAACTTAAATTTGTTTTGAAACTTTTTTCTTCGTTTATTAGTAAACAAATGTAGCTATATAAGTGAATATTCACGCGGACAGCTTCTGCTTTGATTTTCTACGTATCCATATAAGGATACGTATAGTTAGTATTGTTGATCGAAGAAAACTAGACATATGTACATACATAACATGTATGTATTCCCGAGTCCAAATAAAGGAATGTACTATAAACAAGGGTTGCTTACATACTTACTCAAATTGGACATAGAAAATTGAGATGGATCCGTCATATAATTAGGGATTCCCATAATAAATGGAGTAGAACTGTCTCTTACTGGTACCCCAGAGACGGAAAACGTAGCGTCGTCAACAAACACGATGGGAGGATGACCTGAAACTCAGCAGGACAACTGGAAAAGGGTTGCACTAGTCAGCTCAGTGGAAAATGTTAGAGGAGGCTAATGTCAAAAGGCACACTCAACTGCGAAATCTTATAACGAAAACTTTCGTATCAAAATAAGGGCTCATTCATTAATTCATAGGAAAATCGTTCAAATCTGTAAATCACAAGTATGAAAGGTATTGCTCGATAAATCGATCCCCGCGGACCGTCACCTCTCTGCCCCTGTAATTTGGGAGGAGTCCAGGGAAGGGATTTCCTTCTGGACCCCTCCCGGCGCCTGCCCGCACTGTTGCGGACACCATCTCCAAATGAAACTACGCTTGCGCGACGTCCGGTCACACGCGGACGCCGCCCCCTCGCGGCTGGCCACTACAGCGGATGGACGGGAAGGGAAAACCCATCCGCGGCCACACTTAGGGCGGCATGAGGCGGCGCCCGGTTCGCTGGCAGCGGATCGGGTCCGAGTGGAGATCGTCTTGCCGGGCCTTCTCCGCCGCCTCCTTCTGCGAGATTACGGGTCCTCACTGCAGTCGCAGTGGTGGCAGGCGGTACTCGGTTCCCTCCTAGCGACCGAGTGCAGGTACTTTCCGAAGCAACCGTTCCCGGAAATCACCTGCGTCAGTCGGAAGACAAGGATCCCGTGCTGCCGCCCTATCCACTCCGCGATGACCGGCTGGAGAGCTTCCACGGCGGCGAAGCCAGCGCGTGGAGTCGCCAGCCGGAACGACCATTTAGCGATGGTGACTCGGTGAGCGACTCCGCCTCGAAATCCCACGGAGGTGTTCCGGCCTAGTCGCACGCCGCCTCTGTGTCACCATGCGGTATCTGCGTATGGCTTTGACCGCCAATATCCTCTGGGGATCGATAAATCGATCTAGATTAGCCTTATGTTTGGGAAAATGCGAGATTTCAACACAGCAACATTACAGCTACTTGACAGAATGGATGGCGTTGTTAAACAATAAATAGTATTACCTAACTGAGCGATTCGGTTACTAAAGTATGTACATGAAGGTACTGCACGAAATTGTGAAATTTGACGTAGACTCCATTTCACGAAAGAAGTCCCGCAGCGCTGTAATCGCGCGACACAATGTTGCCAGAGTTAAATATGGGGAATTCAGGGGAAATAATTTATCGTTAATTTAATTTCATTTTATTAACTATTACGACTCGAATATATATTAATAAGATAAAAAATGATTCTAATATGGTGTATTTTTAATATAGGTACCTATTTGATGTTCATTCATACTGCTAAGGTCAGATTAGTGAAAAATAAATCTTCCTGTAATTTCTATATAGGGAAACTGGGGATACTTGATCCTTACGGGAGACTAGGTACATTAGATTTACAAAACTTGTATAGACAATATTCAGTTTTATAGTGGCAGAATCGGTTGTTTAAGATACCCGTTAACTTTCTAAAGTCAGTACACCTGTCACATATAATACTTTCGTAAATGGGAGGCGGCCGAATGATTGTTGTTACAGAAAGAAGATTTTCGTAAGTTTTATTTTTTTATTAACATTTATTTAGATATACTTTTGAAGTGTATCTGAATTTAATACGAACCATTATCTATATAAGAAACATTTTTTTGCTTAAAAAAGTGGTAATCTAATAGACATTTGAAAATATTTTTGTTTTTAACCTCTAACTGCCAAGGGTACACTTGGTACATTTTACTACGGGAGATTTGATCCTCCTGGATCAAGAGTTCCCTAACTATTTTTTTCAGTTAATTGCAGATTACAAATATGCCCAGAGTGTATAAAACAAAATAGTAATCCTGGTACTGTAAAAAAGTAAGGGCTAGCAGTTCTTTGTGACACTCAAAAGATACGTGAAGTGGAGGAAAGATGTTACAACTGATGAAGTTGAATACGCTTCAAATTATCGTCACTCACATTTTTTTTTAAATATGGATGGGAGTGAATGTGTCAATTATTTAATGATGGCCAACAAATTGTATCATGAGTTAACACCTGGCAACTGGCATTTCAATATGCTACTGAACATATGAAAGAAAGCACCACCAAAATGGTCCAAAAATTATGAAGCAAACTTCAATTGGTTCTACGGTTTTAAGAACCGTCACAATGAGTTATCACTCAGAGAAATTAGGGATGAAAAACAAAAGGGGGGATCAAGTGTCCCCAGTTTCCCCTATATAAAATGGAATGTACGACCAACTTAAAATTAGAAAAATAAAATAACATTTAAAAGTTTTATTCAAAGTTTTATTGAATAATTATGATCGGTCGTACTATGATCAGTGTCAGAAGAGTAAATAAAAAACAGAATCAGATTCTGTTTCACTATCAATAGCCGTGGATATAATAAATCGATCCATTTCTTCATAAGACCATCATTTTTTAAATATTCTTTCTCCAAATGCTGTACATGTTTACATTGAGCTGCCCAATCTTCCACTGTAACAGTCTTCTATCGAATTGAGATCGCAGTGGTAAGGCGGCAATTACTTGCCACTGTTGCGCCTTCTTTTGTAAATCTCGTCAGGACGACATCCTGGGCAACAGCCCCGGGGCCTCCACAAAAGAGGGGCCCCCACAATAGAGACTTCGGAAAAAAAAAATCTAATTCAGACTATTGTACAGTCAGCGTCATAATGATATTGGCGTTCAAAGTGGTCAAAATGATGTGAAAAACACTAATTCAATTTTATGTTGGCTCGCAAGGTGCTCAAATTGTTGTACGCATTCAGTGGTCAAAAGATCTTAGCAATCAGTTGTCAATAATATGTTATCTGACAGAGTGTTCATATTTATGTTAACAAATAGGTTGTTCATTGGTATCTAAGCGTGCAAACTAGTCAAAAATATCTTAGCATTAAAGAGAAACCAACCTTATCACCCACAGATAGAGTATACTTTGCAGTTTCACTACATAGTATAAAACAAAGTCGCTTCCGCTCTCTGCCAGTCCCTATAAATACTTAGAGCTTTGAAACTATGCAACGGAATTTAATTCCGTTTTCTTTAATATATAGAGTGATTCAAGAGGAAGGTTTTGATGTATAATTCATGCATATTATTATAGTGGAGAAACATTGACAATTTTAAAGGTTTCTAATGTGATGTCGTAAATAAACCCATTTTTTACGTTTACATTGTAAACGCTGGCTGTACCCTACGAGATAGATCAAAATAATGTACTACATTATTGTATACCTTAAAAAGTCTAACGTAAATCCTATCCTATAACGTATATCCTAAAGTAAATGCGATTTGGGAATCGTTACGGGATAATATGCAAGCTGTAATAATTGATAACAATAACTCATCTTCTGATTATAGTGATTAGCATAGAACCTAAGTCATCTTCTGATAATTCGGACTCTGAACCATCAACTAAGAAAAGTAACAATAAGGACAGTACAGAGGAAGAACCAACCACAGACATTAGTCTTTCAGGAGAAACATTTGGCAGTGTATCAATAAAAGAGTTAAAAAATACAGAGTACTAAGCCCGCTAAAGATGTTAGAGGAAGAAAGAGGTTTAGTTATAGTAATGTGGGTTTTGAAATCGGTACAAATCCATGTGTAGACCAGCCAATATAACATATAAAGAGGCTTTAAATGGGTTAGAATCAAGAGAATGGTGTAAAGCTTTACAGGAGGATCATTAAAATCATTTGAAGAAAACGAATCTTGGAAAGTAGTGGACAAGGCAAAACCAACAACAGAGGTTAAGTGTAAGTGGGTGTTCAAGAAAAAAGTGGACAGTTGTGATTATGTGCGATATTATGGTCAGTTAGTCGCCAAGGGTTTTACACAAAGACCAGGCACAGACTATACAGAAACATTCTCACCAGTGGACCGTCACTACAATAAGACTATTGCTTGTATTGAGTGTTAAATATAATCTAGACATAACTCACCTTGATGTAACCACAGCTTTTTTGAATGGGCATTTGAAGATGTGTATATGAGTTTACTATACAATTTGGAATGTCATAAAAATAAAGTATTAAATTTAAAAAAAAGTGGCTCTGACATACGGACGGACAGACAGACAGACAGACATGATGAATCTATAAGGGTTCCGTTTTTTGCCCTTTGGCAACGGAACCCTAAAAATCGGCCAAGTGCGTGTCAGACAGAAACCATTTCAACTCTAGAGGAATTGCAATTAGACAACATTCGTCACCCTCCGTATTCGCCAGACCTTGCTTCAACGGACTACCATTTTTTTCGTAATTTAGACAATTTTCTACGTGATAAAAAGTTTTCTTCCCAGGAGGCAGTACAAAATGCTTTCACACAGTTTGTAGAATCTAGATCACTTGAGTTCTATCGCAAAGACATAAATTACATTCCTATTAGATGGCAGCAATTTATATATAATAATGGTAGATATTTTGATTAATAAATATGTTAAATGAAAAAATCCCCCACGCACATAAAAGGGTTCCTCAGTCACCCATAATGATACGTGGTTTTAAAATCGTATCCAATAGATAACTGCTATTTTTACGTTTTAATGTGTTAATTTATGACGTTTACCAAGGAAGTGCCTTTTACAACTTTAGCCTCTATAACTCCTGAACTAATAAAGTCATCTAATCTGCTACAGTTTTCCTTTAAAGTTCATTATATAGACCACCATCACGAATTTTTCCAGATTTTTTACAAAAAAGTGCCCTTTAAAGTGGAGTTTCTCGTAAACGGACACCTAAATCAAAAAATCCTCTTAAAAATCCATTATTGTTTTCAAAACACCTATCTAATAATACCACACAAGATGGGGTAGTCGCGAGAAAAAAAATCATCCCCACTTTACGTGTAAGGGAGGTACCCCAAGTAAAAATATTTTTCATCATTTTATTGTAGCACTTTGTCGACATAATTACAACACATATTCATGCAAAGTTTTATCTTTCTAGCACCTATCCTTTGGACGGAAAGTCGAGGACGGACGGACGGACATGACGAATCCATAAGGGTTCCGAGTCATAAACTTCGGACCCCTCAAAGGCAATCTACGGATTGAAAGAATCAGTTAGGGTATGGTATAAGCGTGTGGATGATTTTTTACAAACCTTGGGGTATAGGAAGTCAATCAATGAACCTTGTTTATTTGTTAAACATATTGATAATGTCAGGATGATATATAGCCTTGTATGTGGACAATTTTATTTATTTTTTGTAATTGTAAACTGAATACCTTAAGACTAAGTTAAAATCTAAATTTAAATTAAAAGCCTTGGGAAATATTAGACAATGCTTAGGAATGAGAGCCAGATGAAACAATAATGAGATTTTTGTAGATAAGGAGCAATTTGTAGATCATTTATTAGCTAGGCTTATCATGAAAAATTGTAACCCAGTCAGTACACCAATGGAAGTAAATTTGAAGCTAGAGAAGAGAGACACTCATTGTACTCAGTATCCTTACCAGCAATTAATAGGAACTTTAGTTTATTTATCTATGTTAGTCCGCCCAGATATATTTTATGATGTTTGTTACTAGAACCAATTTAATAATAATTACAATGAAACCCATTGGAAACATTTAAAACATATTTTAAAATACTTGAAAAAAATCAAGCATTTTGGTTTTTTCGTTTATGGGTTATGTCAATGCTGAATGGGCATGAATATGAAAATATCCAGTACATGACTTACGGTCCACACAATATGATATTGTGTGGACCGTAAGTCTTGTACTGGATACATATTTAAGAAGTGTGGTAGTGTCATATCTTATAAGTGTAAAAAACAACCAACATTAGCATAATCTAGCACAGAAGCTGAATATATGACTATAATATTTGTAAGGCAAGTGAATAAGCCATTTACTTGAGAAGCTTATTGTTGGAATTAGAATACAGAAATGAGTCACCTATTCAAAATATGTGTTGGTATAATCCACAAATAAATTATTAAAAAAATTATATTAAAAATTTCTAAATTATTACTGTAGGTTATTTGTAGTTTATGTTACTCGTAAAATTTTGTCAGTATTGGCTATAATTTAAAAAATATTATGTTTTTAAGAAACATTGACTTTATATGTGTTCCACTAAAATAATCCTAATATATAATCCTAATAATATTATACACGTGAAGGTTTGTGAGTATGTATGTATGTTTGTTGCTCTTTCACGCAAAAACTACTGAACGGATTTGGATGAAACTTTACAGTAATATAGCTTATATATACATATATCAGAATAACACATAGGCTACATTTTACTGCAATAATCGAGATAAACGGGCGAAAGCTAGGTGATTATAAAAATACATTAAATTGTAGATGTCAAAATGTATCACTGTTTATTTCCTGTCAAAACTTCACAGGTTGCTAGGCATAACACATTTGCATAGCAACCATAATGATACGCAGGTAACACCACGGGGCGCATCTAGTACACTAATATAATCACAATAATAAATCTTCCCTAAAAGATAACTTTAATTATGATGAAAACCGCGTTTAAATACCTTGCGTAATTTAAATGATCAGAGCGGACAGACAATACGAGCGACTTTATAATGAACTGCGTAAAAATTTAATATTATTTGACCGTTCGATTATAATAGCTACTTTCTGTACCCGGCGTGTAGCTTGAATGAATCCTACGAGCTTTACGATATGACAAGATGCATTGCGTACATTGTAGGACATTAAAATACGTTCTACAAAGCCGAACAGTTGATGAATATGTAACTTATACAAAAAACCAAAAACGTAACCACATCGACTCATTTGCTGAAGTTTCTATGGCCACCTTCCGGCTCCATCATCAGACCCTGGTTACCATATAGTATCAAAGTACTCGTAAAGGCGAATAAAATGAGCCCAATTTCGATGGGGTTGCGTCTAATTACGGAGTTCCTATGGCCACCTTCCAGTTCCATCATCAGACCCTGGTTACCATATAGTATCAAAGTACTCGTAAAGGCGAATAAAATGAGCCCAATTTCGATGGGGTTGCGTCTAATTACGGAGTTCCTATGGCCACCTTCCGGCTCCATCATCAGACCCTGGTTACCATATAGTATCAAAGTACTCGTAAAGGCGAATAAAATGAGCCCAATTTCGATGGGGTTGCGTCTAATTACGGAGTTCCTATGGCCACCTTCCGGCTCCATCATCAG
Organism: Phragmatobia fuliginosa; assembly: GCA_932526445.1. Taxonomy (NCBI): domain Eukaryota; kingdom Metazoa; phylum Arthropoda; class Insecta; order Lepidoptera; family Erebidae; genus Phragmatobia; species Phragmatobia fuliginosa. The sequence continues at coordinate 11,460,454 of OW052071.1, forward strand.
ACCCTGGTTACCATATAGTATCAAAGTACTCGTAAAGACGAATAAAATGAGCCCAATTTCGATGGGGTTGCGTCTAATTACGGAGTTCCTATGGCCACCTTCCGGCTCCATCATCAGACCCTGGTTACCATATAGTATCAAAGTACTCGTAAAGACGAATAAAATGAGCCCAATTTCGATGGGGTTGCGTCTAATTACGGAGTTCCTATGGCCACCTTCCGGCTCCATCATCAGACCCTGGTTACCATATAGTATCAAAGTACTCGTAAAGACGAATAAAATGAGCCCAATTTCGATGGGGTTGCGTCTAATTACGGAGTTCCTATGGCCACCTTCCGGCTCCATCATCAGACCCTGGTTACCATATAGTATCAAAGTACTCGTAAGACGAATAAAATGAGCCCAATTTCGATGGGGTTGCGTCTAATTACGGAGTTCCTATGGCCACCTTCCAGCTCCATCATCAGACCCTGGTTACCATCTTAGAGTGTCAAAGTACTCGTCAAGAAGACGAATTAAATGAGAATTTTTACCCGAAAATAAATAATCGTATCATTAATTCTACTTTTTATCAAAGAAATTTCAATTGGTTTTATCTCATTTAAATACCTACATCCATACTCCTTTTCTCAGTTTAATATTGTAGATTACCTATGATTCAATAGAATATTGGACTATGTTTTTTAATAACATTCGAAACAAAAGACATGTCAATTACGTCATGCAAGAAATGAATGAGAAAGGTATTGAAGACAAAAAAGGACAAACATTTAAAAGTTATAATGAATCTGCAAAGTATACTCTATCTGTGGGCGATAACGTTGGTTTCTGTTTATTGCTAAGATATTTTTGACTAGTTTGCATGCTTAGAAACCAATGAACAACCTATTTGATAACATCAATATGAACACTCTGTTAGCTAACATATTATTGACAACTGCTTGCTAAGATCTTTTGACCACTTTGAATGCGTACAACAATTTGAGCACCTTGCGAGCCAACATCAAATTGAATTAATGTTTTTCACATCATTTTGACCACTTTGAACGCCAATATCATTATGGCGCTGACTGTACAATTTTAATTTTCGATAATTCTTGTTTCCGATTATATTTACGTGTTCGTTAAATAATAAAATAGTCTATATTTGGTTTTACAAAAAAATATTAATTGGTAAACTAGATTGAAAAAAATTGTTATTTTTATTTGGAATATAATTTGTACAGTACATTTTGGTCATATATTTTTGTACGGCATTTTTACCATCGATAGATCCATGAAAAATAATAAGAAAGCGCGCAGTGCCGTAAAAAAATGGTGCGCCACAAAGTCGGTATTTTTTGTTGATTTTCTTACAATTTTCAGGGTAAATTTGGTCATTTCATTCTGTACGGCATCAGTTTCATACTGTTTCAATACAGCTTCTAATGTTTTTTAATTCAATCTTTCAGTCTTTGGGTCGCTTATGTGGCCAACAACTACTTATACCGGTTCCCCTAATACGTAACAAGAGCTATCTATTCATGTATTTCGTTTGGGTCAGGAACAATTAAAAAGAAAAAATTGCTGGGGAAACGTTTGAAACGTTACTCTAGAAAAAAATGTTTTTGCCGAATAACTTTTAAGGTTCGAGCACATTATGCCGGGCCGCAGCGCGCCGGGGCGGAGCGCAAAAATCCGCTCAAATCGCTTCAATACAAATTGTATGAAGTATCGCACACTGTGTCGGGCCGCAGCGGCTCGCATTATTGCGACGCGGATTTGCGTCCGTGGATGCGACCCGCCCCGCCCCGCTGCGCCCCGTCACAGTGTGCTATAGCAAGCGGATTGATGTGCACGCGCGTACGTATTTATTTTACGAAACTTCCGTTTTTTGATACTTCTTCTTCTTCTTCTAACAGCAGGCAAAAAAAAGAAAGTTCTTCGTCAGAGCTATCCATAAGGTACAGTTGCACTAAATACACAACAGTTGCGCATGCGGTACACTCTACTCAAAATCCGTCAATGCGCTGCGACCCGGCCCGTCACAATGTGCTAAGTTAGCATTTTGCGCTGCGCTGCGGCCCGCCCCGACATGCTGCGGCCCGGCATAATGTGCTCGAACCTTTAACCTACTACATGCACAAATTTTGCTATTTGTAACAAATTACTCCCTAGAACACACAAAAAATTTTTTATACTCTCATCTAAGTCCAATTTTTGTTGCTTTTTTGCTGGGGTAACGCACGTGTTAGATTCATGTAAATGTACTTATTAATATAACTAAATAATTTGTATAAATATTGATATATGTTTGCCAATAGTTTACTTTAAATATTTTCTGAACATATTGTTTGACGGACGGTAGTTGATAAAATACATACTCGTATGTTTTACTCAATTATAAATACTGTTTAGTAATGGTAGTCATTATTACTTTTGACTATATATTTTATATAAATATTGATATATGTTTGTATTAATAGTTTTTTTAAATAATAAATAAATATTTCGGACATCTTACACACAACATCATCTAGTCCCATACTAAGCAGAGCTTGTATTATGGGTACTACACTGATATAAATACATAAATATACTTTTTTTTTGTAAATACATACCTACATATTATACATAGAAAACACCCAGACCGAAACAAATATTTGTGGATCACACAAATGTTTTATCCGACCCGGGAATCGTACCCGAGACCTCTTGATCAGCAGCCACATACACTAACCACTAGACCAACAAGGCAGTCGGGTTTACTTTAAACACATTCTGAAAATAATGTACTTTGATGAAGGTACTTACTTGATTAAAATACATGCGTCAAACTTGCTTGTACAGAGAGACTTCTCGTCGAGACGTGGACCAGTACGGAGCTGTATACTATTCAACCATTAATTGAGGATTGTACGGGTCGCGTACACAGCTTGTTGAATGATAGACGTTTCTTGAAATGATACTATTTATTGTTGCACACAAAATGACTTATTAATCTAATGATATAATGTAAATGATATGCTAGTGAGTACACCCTGTGACTGTTGAAAGTGCACTAATTTATAAATGTAATTAATCGACGATGTTAACGTAAAATGCTGACCGCGCCAAATGTACGGTCATTGGCCCGTACATATTCCCGGGCAACAAAAGAAGTGAAATGTTTGATGTGTGATGGTTTTATGATATATGATTATGATACAAGGTGAATCACTAGGTCCTTAATTGCTAAGAGGGTGATAAACTTATAGTCTCTAATAATTCGTTGTTATTAGTAATACACTACACTACACCAATTGCTCACCCACTTTGAACACAGCTTTTTTCACAAAAGGCGACGTGCCTCTGTCACGCTTAGATTTCCGTCCACTTTCCGATTTTTGAAAACCTTGCACTACGTTTTGACACTGATCACTAGTACTGGAACATTCGTGGTTGACCACCAGTTCCATCGGTGGGTGCGCCGTCTCCTCCCTGCTAGGTGAAGGTACGCGCGCCGCGCGTCCTCGCCTCCACCTCCAACCAACGAGTCCGACGAGTATCACCACAAAACCTGCTACTGCGTATATTGCCGTGTAGTGATGGAGGTCATGGTTGTATGAACTGTTTTCAAACTGTTCTTGGTTTTCTTTCATGTATCGAATTTTGTTTTGTATTTCCTTGATCTGTAGCTGTGTTTCTGATACTTCGGATTCGTTTGAAACTTGTGACTGAACAGGTACTGAGAAGTTGATTATATTATTAATAGGTGAAATGTATTCTAAGTTGGTAACGGGTGATGAAATCTTTACTTTACTGCTCATGTCTTTATGTGAGTAAATTGTAAAGTTGTTTGTTTTCATCATGCAGCCTTGACCGAGGTTAATAATTCCCGAGTGCACCAGCTGTTTAACGGTAACTTGATCCTTGCATAATATTCGCACCTGACACTCGTGACAGCAAAAATAAACAAATGAATTAACTTTGTTCATTTTAATCCATTCATTACTACATGATTTGAGTGTAGTCTTGCATTGATTTGTTTGCTGATTCACCTCACAAAGGTCGTTGTCACTGATAAGGTGATTAACTGGATTTTGTATGCGACAAAGGGAAGTCACAGAGAACTCCAGACACTGTTTTAAGTCGGTTTCCGTTATGATCATATAAATATCCTTTTGTAGATTAATACCAACGTATTCGGATTTTGGTACAATACTAATTTTATTGCTGCTTGATTGTAGGGGAATGGGAATTAAGTTATAAATTTCGAAAAAGTCCTGGCTCACTAAAGGAACCTTGATTTCAAAGAGGCAGTATTTCTTTGATAGTCTTGTTTTAACTGTGAGTAATTGGTACATGTTCTTGAGATCACTTTGTACAAAATCGACTGGCAAAACGAAGTCCTTAGGTAACTGACTTGCAATGTTACTCAATTCGCTCTTCAACTGTTCCGGTGCCAACAAATGCGGATTAAATCGACCGTGATAAGTATCAGTTACGGTGTCCAACACCTCTTGTATATTTTTCAGATTAAGTAACATATTGTTAGCGATAAGAGCTGTGAACGTGAAGACATTCATGTCATAGTTCTCTTGTATTTCTTGTTTGATGCCGTCAGTCTTGGCGTCCAAAGTCATTAAATGCTGATTTATCGCTTTATGTTGTTTATCGATCAAAATAGTCATTCTTTTCAAAACGTTATTTTGTGATTCTATAATAGAAGTTTGATTTTTCCACAGTGAAACCATATGTTTTTGATTTTCTCGAATCAGCTGTATGTCCTTTTGATACTGCTCCGCGAAACGCTGATCCAATACGCCGAATAAGCTGTTTGCGACGTAACCGACACCGTCAATGAGACCTCGCCGTTGTCGCGTGCCCGATTGCTGACTCAGGAGCATATGATTGTAGTGTTCGAGTTCACTGTACCCGTGTTGCAGTTGTAATAGGAGTATTTCGCATCGCATGGCTTTGTTTATTTTAGCACATTGATTGTTTAAATATTGTATGTATTTATCTAAAGCCGTAAGTCCTTGTTGATACGGGTCCATGTCATAATATGTTAATATTCTCCATTCGTCTCTTATAAGCCGCATATCCGAAATTTTATCGAAATATATGTAACGATCTTTTATTTCGGTTATATTGTATGAACTCGCTGCACTTGATATTATTGTCATGAAGAATAATAACGCCATAACAACAGAACTAAAATGTGAGCCGCGTTTAGACTTTATATTTTGCTGTGTCTGTGTATTTGATATGTTAACTGGAACTTGATTTTCACTCTGCGTTGGTAATATAGACAGCTTGATTATAGGTCTTTTTATGAAGCCATTTTTTACCTTCAGAGTTACGACCCTGACGTAGCCATCAGCTCCTGGGTGTAATTCAGTAACTCTGCCCAGTAGCCATTTTCCAGCTGGGAGGTTGTCATCATGAATAAGCACCACGTCATTGATTTTTATATTTTCTTGCTGTTTTTGCCATTTGCTACGAGCTGTGATTTGGTCTAAATATTCCCTACGCCATCTTTTCCATATGTCTTGGAATATTTTTTGCGTTAAGTGCCATCTTGTGCGAAGATCCCTCTCTGTCTCCAGAACAGTTAGAGCAGAACCTCCTGTCAGAAAGTGTGCTGGCGTGAGGTAGTCCAGATCATCTGGGTCTTCTGATAATGGGCATATTGGTCGCGAATTAAGAGTCGCTTCCAATTGTGCTAATAAGGTGCTGAACTCTTCGTATGTTAAATTTTGTTCACCAATCACTCTTTTTAAGTGATATTTCAAGCTCTTCACAGCTGCTTCCCACAAACCCCCTGCTGAAGGCCACGAGGGAGCGTTAAAATGCCACTGGATTTCCAGCTCAGCGGCGACTGTCATGATTTCTGGATGATTGATTTGCAGCTGTTCGAATTCGTGTTGCAAAATGTTATTTGCACCTAAAAAATTGGTGCCATTGTCACTATACATATGACAAGGTGTTCCTCTCCGCGCTGACATTCTTCGTAAGGCTGCTATAAATGCCGAAGTTGTAAGGTCCGACACAAGCTCCAGGTGCACGGCTTTGGTTGCCATACACACAAATACTGCTATATAACCCTTCGTGGTTTTGACCCCACGGCCCTTGTTGGCCTTGATTGTAACGTATCCTGTGAAGTCAACACCTGTATGATAAAACGCTCGAGGGCACGGGTTACACCTTGCTTGTGGTAAATCGCCCATGAGCTGCTGTAATTTCTGCGGGTTCTGTTTGCGACACGTTACACAATTACGTAACTGCTTTTTTACTGTTCGCATTCCACTAATAATCCAATATTTTTGTCTGATGAAGGCTAGACATAATCTTGCTCCGCCGTGATATGTCATCTTGTGTGCGTGATCAATAAGGAGTTCTGCTAACCTTCCATTTGATATAATGATAGGCGTTTTCCTTTCTTCGTTTATACGAGCGTGTCTTAATCGGCCGCCGACTCGTAGAAGACCATGCTTGTCGAGGAAAGGATATAAACTAATAATTTTGCTCTTGTTCGATATGTTTTTTCCAGCTCGAAGACTGCTGATTTCATGATAAAATTCCGCTTGCTGATGATTTTTCATGACTATAATAGTTGCTTGCTTTATTTCTAGTAATGTTAGGTAATTAATTTTGCCTACTTGTTGTTTTGTAATAATTCGACGCAGCCAGGCCACTACGCGAACTATAAATGAAAAACTGCTGAATCGTGTAATCAGCGTTGCTATGATATCGCTGTCCTTGTCTTGTTTTGTGATGACGTTCACTTGTTTTGGTACCTTTTTCACCTCTTGATCGGTGAAATATTTGGGTAGCTCGGAGTCAGGACTGGTGTTCATGTCTTGTAACCAACTCGGTCCATGCCACCAAAGATCGTGATTTTTTAGCTGTGTTGCTGACATGCCTCTACTGCTACAGTCTGCGGGATTTTCCTGAGACTTGACATACCTCCACGACTCAGCGGGGATTACCTCTTTGATTTGCTTTACCCGGTTTTCTACGAACGGCTTCCACTTGCCCGGGTCCCCGTTCAGCCATCCCAGGACCACCATCGAATCTACCCAACCATATATCTTGATATTATAGTTGTTATAACAAGTTTTGATCTTAGTCATTAATCTTGATAATAAATGTGCCCCCATTAGTTCCAACTTAGGCAGCGATATATTTTTACTGGTGGGAACCAATCGAGCTTTTCCTGCTACTAAATAGACTTTGCTATTTTCTTGTGATGTGATTCGGCAATAGATGACGCACGCATATGCCTTGGTTGATGCGTCACAGAATCCGTGCAATTCAAAGTCTTTATTTTTCTGAATGCCTAACCATCTCGGTATGTGATAATGTTTGATTTGATCTATATCTTCCATACTTTTGACCCATTGTTGCTTGATATTTTCGGGTAGCTTATCATCCCATTGTAAGGAAGTCTGCCAAACTAATTGAAACATGATTTTCAATTTAGTTGTTAGCGGTGAAAGCCACCCTAGTGGGTCAAATAGTTTTGAGATATCGGAGAGCATAGACCTCTTTGTAGGTGTTAGGGTATTCGGTTTTATTTTTGCCTCGAACAGGAAATTGTCTTGTTTACAATTCCATCGAAGTCCCAAGGTCTTTGTCGACTCTGCTTGTCTAAAGTCGTAGCCCTTTTGTTCAGGCTGACCTGGGCTGATGTCATTAAGTAGTTCTGATGAGTTTGAGGACCATTTGCGCAGGTTAAAACCTCCCGACTTTAATATTCTCGAAAGATCTCTTTGTAGAAGCTTCGCGGAAGGTATGCAGTGGGCCCCATGGAGTACGTCATCCATATAAAAGGATTCCTTTAATGCCCTGATTGCTTCACTTTCTGGATACCGTCCTTGCTCATCTTTCGCTAGTTGTTGTAAGGTCATCATGGCTAAAAACGGTGCAGCCTTTGTGCCATAAGTAACCGTAGTTAACTGATATTCGGTTAGGGCTCCTGTATGTGTATCTCGCCATATACATTTTTGCAGCTTTTGATCTTCTTCGGCTATCCATATCTGTCTGAACATCTTTTCTATATCAGCCGTAAAGGCATACTTATACTGACGCCATTTTAAAATCAAAGATTGCAGGTCTTTTTGTAAATTCGGCCCCCTGTACATAATGTCGTTTAAGCTTGACCCACTTAACGTTTTAGAAGACGCATTAAATACGACTCGTAATTTTGTTGTCGTCGAGTCAGCTCGTAATACACAATGGTGAGGTAAATAATAATCAGGTTGCATGTTGTACAAAGATCGTTTCATATGACCGAGGGCAATGTACTCGTTTAAAAATAACTTGTACTCTTTTTCTGTATATTTGTTCCTTTTAAATCTGCGCTCTAATTGATGAAATTGGGCGATGGCTATTGATTTTGATGATCCTAGTTGTTTCTCGTAATCTTGCTTGAGAGGAAGGTGCACTTCATACCGGCCGTCTTGCTTTCGAACGGTGGTGTTTTCAAAAAAAGTAACGCATTGTTTATCCTCCACTGATAACTCTGTATCTTCAGCAATATCTTCTATCTGCCAAAAGCGTTGCAAGTTGTCCATGCTATTGACGATCACATAACACTGACGACTTTGTGACGTCAGGATGCTACCGCAAACTATCCACCCGAGTTCTGTCTGTTGTGCAACCGGCATTGAGATACTGCTACCCTTACGAAGGCCGGCTAAAATTATTCTTGGGAACACGTCCGACCCCAGTATCATGTCAATTGGGCGACTGACGTTGAAGTCGCTATCTGCTAGTTGTAAGCCTTGTAAATGTGGCCAATTTTGCTTGTTTATGGTACAGCTAGGTAGATTTTTGACTATTTTAGTCATAATATAGGCTTCTGTTGTAAACTCAAAGTTTTTATTATATATAGAAGAGCAAGTCAGCGTGATAATGCCTTTACACGTGCTTTCTTTCTGTCCCACTCCTGAAATAATTCCCTTGCTTCTACTTCTAGGTAATCGTAAAATTTGTGCAGCGCTTTCAGTGATTAATGTCATCTGGGAACACTGGTCTATTAAAGCACGCATTTGGTGGTAATTCCCTCCTCGATCTCTGACATTGACTATTGCAGTAGTGATAAGTATTTCCGAGGAAGCTGATTTTTGTGAAACATATGAGTTCCCATGAGGTGTTTCGGGGCTTGATGGCTTGTGTTTTCTATGATTTGAAAACGCGTCATGCAAAATTGTATTATGCTGGGCATTGCACGCGCGACATGTTTTGCTTGAAAGGCAATTCTTGCCTTGATGGTCATATAAACAGTTTTTGCATAAATTGTATTTCGTAATTGTTTTTCGTTTGTCATCCGGTGACATACTTAAAAATTGCTGACAGTGAAAAATTCCGTGTTCTTCATTACAAATTACACATGTTATATTTAAATTACGTGAGGAGGCCTTCTTATTTTCTTCAATAAATGATTTTGATGCGACTTGATTGGTTGCGAAGGACTTAATATTATACGGCTTTACGGGCCTTTGCGCCCTTATGGGTGTCAAATTGCTTGATTTATTCATATTATCTTGCTTTTTCCGTGTAGCAGCCGACTCCATTGTTGTAAATTTCATTTCTAGGAACTCCAAAAAATCTTTTAAACTCGGTAATTCACGAGGCTGCTTTAGGGACTCTAAGTAGTCGTTGTAAGTATCCTGATCTAACTTTAACGACATAAGCTGAACTAACAATGGATCCCAAGAGCTGACGTCGACTCCTAGGTTCTTAATAGAGTTCAAACATTCGTTTATCGTGTCATGTATTCGTTTGATATGTGTCACATTAGGCTGCTGCATGACAGGAATGTTCAGAAGAATGTTTACATGCGACGTAAAAATGAGTCTTTTGTTGTTAAACCTGTGGTTTAACAGCTCCCAACAAACGTGATAATTGTCAGAGTTGATTCCTAGATGCTGTATCAGTTTTTCAGCTTCCCCTCTAACTTTACTCTTTAAAAATTGCATCTTTTGCGCATTATTGAGAGAAGGATTGCTGTGTATAGCCTCTGTGAACAGATCCTTAAAGGACACCCAATGGTAGTAATTACCACTAAATACTGGTATCTCAATTTTAGGTGTAAAGTGGTCTCTATGAGATGCTGACCATAATTTACTGTTTATTGCCTTTTTCATGGTTTTATATCGTTTTTCATTCGCTGTAAATGCCATTTCATACTCTACATCCGTACTATTAAGTTCATTGTCTATTTGCCAGTGAAGGGAATCTATGACCGACCATCTTGATTGTAATTGCTGTAATAGGTCTTCAAACTCCCACTTCTCTGTCACAGCTTCCAGATCAAAATCTTGTATAGTACGAAGGAAAGCTTTAAAATTAGTTGCCTGTTTCTTCAACAACTCTGCCGTCTTGCTATCTGTCCCTTGGGACTTTGTCTCCTGATTTTCCCTGGCAGGACCCGCCGTGCTGGGGCTAGGCTGAAGAAACTTAGTGTCTCCCGTAACTCCTATCGGAGTAGTAACTCTCGGTAAACACTGCTGTAAATAGGCTTTGGCATTGTTGTAGAAGTCCAAAGCCTTGTCGTAATGATTTTCCCGGTGATAATTGATGTCTTCATGTTCATATATTTTGCTAAACCGAGAATGATTTGCTTCGAACTCTTTCCAATAGGAATCTAATGTATCTAGTTTCCTCATTATATAGTCAGACGTACGACGGTCACGTCCCATCTTCTTGAATGACGAAAGCAGTTGTTCCATCGCGCCGACTAATTGTTCTTGGTTTGCTACAAAATCCTCCATTTTTATATTAAGTTCTTAAGATCTTACTTGATATGATAAATTTGATGATTTGATTGGATAATTGTTGTTTGCTGCTTGATAAATTGTTGTTTGATAGTTGATCTGATAATTGCTGTTTGATGCTTGATAGGTACTGATAATAAAATGTTTGATTGATAATTAGTCACTGATAAAAGATGCAGTGTACCTGCGATCTCTCTACAAAGTTTCTTGACGCTCGTCTCAATCTACTTAGTGATTCCCGCTTGTGGGAGGCCAAGTAGACCGATGCACTTGTAGGAAACCACAGAAGACACTTCACCGAAGTAGCTCGAAGGACCATATATGTACGGGTCGCGTACACAGCTTGTTGAATGATAGACGTTTCTTGAAATGATACTATTTATTGTTGCACACAAAATGACTTATTAATCTAATGATATAATGTAAATGATATGCTAGTGAGTACACCCTGTGACTGTTGAAAGTGCACTAATTTATAAATGTAATTATTCGACGATGTTAACGTAAAATGCTGACCGCGCCAAATGTACGGTCATTGGCCCGTACAAGGATATTATTTAGATTTAAAAGCTAAGTAGGTATATAACCATTCACTTTAGTGTTTTTCTTTTTACTAAAATGTTTTCTAGTTCTGTAATAATTTATGTTTGATTTATGGATGTGTATAATGTGAAATATGTATGTAAATATGCTGGAAAAGAGTGTCCTTGGAGTTTCTTGTCTGTTCTTCTCCATACGATCTACGCCTTGGAACAGACAAATAGAATCACGACTGACTACTTGACGATGAAATAAAAATAGTTTATTATAATTTGATTAGGTTTGATTTGATATACTCAAATTCCGGATGGTTATTCTAATTATATAATATTCTTAAACCATTCGTTCTAAATATTTTAATAGATTTATCTCTATGTATGTTTAATCTCATCTTTTAACTAATCTAACACACGCTTTGCTTACTTACATCTGAAATGAAAGAATTTGTGGATTTTCTTTCTTCATTTCATGACAATAATAATAATATATTTCTTTAATGTACAGCAGAATAGAAACTGCATGTGTTTTAGGGTCGGACATGTAGTTTAACAAACTATAGGAAGATTAAAAACGACAGATTACTTTATTAAATTCGATTACTTACTTACTTTATTAAATTATACATAATAACATTGGGATAACTTTACACATTAATAACTTTTCGAAAGGGACGTATCAAACCGATCCTTCGAGATCGGGTCGCGGCGGGGCTACTAAATAGAGTTCGAAGTCGTGAGGCGACGGCGAGTCTCGGCGCCGCGGAGCTCTAGAGGCCAGCGTCACCGAACTCGAGGGCGCGCTTCGACCGCAGGCGCCGCAGCCGCCCTCCGCCTCGCACTCTAGGTGCGTGGCGCGCGCGCAGTGGCCCGTGCGCACCGGCCGCTCGGCCAGGCGCCGCCCGCAGCGCACGCAGCGCCCGCGCACCGCGAGCCCGCGCCGCGCCGCCGCCAGCGCGCGCGCCAGCCGCTCGTGCGCCTCGCGCGCCGAAGTCCGCGCCGCACCACTCCACGCCACGTGCCGCAGCGCCGCGCACCGCAGCAGCGCCAGCGCCGCCCGCGGCGACTCGCACGCGCCCTCCAGCGTCTGCGCAACAGGTAAGTAGGCCGCGGCCTCCAGCAGCAGCCCAGGCGGCGGCGCCCGCGCTCGCTTCAGGAGACGCGTCCACAGTTCAGCCGCGTCCCCGGGCGGCAGGGCGGGGGCGGCTCGGGCGCAGAGCTCGGCGCCCTCGCTCAGGAGGATCGAAGCCTCGCCCTCGTCGGCGGCCGCCGCGAGGCGCAGGACGGCATCGAGCGCAGCGCCGGGATCGCCGACGGCCTCGAGACACGCCGGCTCGGCCTCCGGCGGCCCCTCCTCTCGCACGATGGCGAGCGCCTCCTCGGGTCGCAGCAGGCCGATGTTCGCGGCCACGAAAGCTCGCACTTCGTTCGGTCGCAGCCGGCACAGATTGCGAAAATGCGCAGCCGCGGCATCACCGGCGAGTCGGCCGGCTTCTAGTAGAGTCCGTCCGAGTTCCAGCACCTCGACGCCGGAGCCCGCGCGCAAGACCGAGAGGCAGGAGTCGGCTAAGTGGTCGGCCACGAGACCGGCGGCGGCTTTGGGTCGAAGTTTGATTAGTGCCGGTAGATGCTTCTCTAGATGCCTCTTCGTCTCCTCTGTAGAGTCCATTAACGGCAGAAGGTATTCGAACAACTCGTCTACATCCGTGTCCGACGGTGTAGTTATTTTAAAGAACTCTTCGAGTGCTTTCTCGTGGCGCTCTAATATAGCATCTATGTGCCAAAGCACTCGTGGCCTATTTTCCGCAGCTATATACTGATCTTGGAGTAAATGTCGTTGAATGCGACCCTTATACAGCAATAAAAGCCAAGCGCGATCCGCTCGCTCACAATTTGTTTTAGAGGCGAGTTCTCGTAAACGATGAATAACTTCCTGATCGGTCGGTAGAGCACCTGAATTTACTTGCATAGTTAAAAACTCTAGTACTTCCTCACGATCGCCCGGATCCTGAAATTGGTTAATTCATTTATTTTTAATTGCTTATAATTTTATGCACAAAAACAAGCAGATGCAGGCATCATTGCGAGTTTAAATATCAAGGTTGGATATTTGTTATGTACAAGTAAAGCACCGGCTTACCGGTAGTTCATGGGCAAAGGATAAGAGGGTTCGAGCCACTCTGAGTCTGTTTTGCTTCCCCAGCGGCCCTACGAATGGAGGGTCACGAGCGCTCTGTTCAAGCAATCTAACTGCAGCCGACGCATCATGTTCCACCATTACTCTCAAAGGAGAGCGACCACCTTCACCGGTCTGTAAAAAATAAATACAATTAATACAAATACAGTAAGCTCGCTGATCACGTTACAACCTGCAAATGTGTGCATCTGAATTGAGAGCCCATTATTAAAAGCAAAAATGAATGCTGATTATTAGGGCTCGGAATAGGTAGTTTAATTTTATGTACTTGCAGAAATAAAGTGAACGTAAGCATAACATGGATAAACCTAAAATCAATGTGATTTCCGGGACCTTAAATAATGCAATGCAATGTCAAAGCACACTTATGTCATTTTACATAATCATGAAAATTACACTTATTGTTTATTTGTAGGTTTATAGGAGTGAGTAGAAGGAAAAAAATCATTTTCAGATATTACAGATATTTATTGCACGTTTACAATATAAATCAAATTAAAAAATAAACATATATTTATATTAACATTAAAGCACTAGTGTTGTTCCGATGGTGTAATTATTCGTCTTCGAATTGAAGATCGCCAACATAATCACCATCGTCATGTTTATTATAAAATAATACTATGATTTTCTCGGCATTACTGGGTGTCAAGGAATTTCTTTTCATATTCATAATCCATTTATAAAGCGAAAAAGATCTTTCCACGTCAACAGAAGTCAAGGGAGCATATCTATAACAATTTTGTAAAGAATTAGCGTCCAAAGAATTTTCGATTTCTTTATTTAGGTCAATCATAAAATCTAAGTCAGGATTTCGATCCATAACATTTTCAAGTTTTTTTATTATTGGTTCATGCGAACTCCAGCCTATGACAGCTCGTACTTCGTCAAAAATTTCTAATGTCTCTGTTAATGACAACATTGTGTTTTCTAATTTTAAATTTGCAATACTGATTATTCCAAAATGTTCTTCAATAAAGGTTAGATCACGTCGAAGGTTAGGATTTTGCAATACTTCTTTCGCTTTCTTTATAGATTGTACTTCTTCATCATGAAATAAAGAAAGAATATGTGATATTTCATTAAAATATTTTTTATAGTAAAAATCGGCCAAGTGCGTGTCAGGCCACGCACAGGAAAGGGTTCCTCAGTCACCTATAATGGTATGTGGATTTAAAATCGTATCCAATAGATAATTGTTAAGTTTACGTATTAATACGTTAATTTTGTATGACGTTTTCCAAGTGAGCGCATTTTACCATATAAGCCTTTATAACTCCTGAACTAAGAAAGTCATCTAATCGGTTATAGTTTTCCTTCAAAGTTCATTAAATGGACCAGCATCACGATTTTTTTCAAAATTTTTGAGCCAGCCGTTTAGCTTTTAGAGGGGGGGGGGGCGCCCTGTTTTTACAAAAAAGTGCCCTTTAAAGTGAAATATCTCGCAAACGGATACCTAAATCAAAAAATCGTCTAGGAAACCCTTTATTGTTTTTAAAAGACCTATCTAATGATACCCCACACGATGGGGTAGCCTCGAGAAAAAAAAATCATCCCCACTTTACGTGTAGGGGAGGTACTCCAAATAAAATTATATTTCATAATTTTATTGTAGCACTTTGTCGACGTAATTACAACACGTATTCATGCAAACTTTGATCTTTCTAGCACTTACCGTTTGGACGGTAAGTCGAGGACGGACGGACGGACGGACGGACGGACGGACGGACGGACAGACGGACATGACGAATCTATAAGGGTTCCGAGTTATGAACTTCGGAACCCTAAAAAGCAGCTTCTAGCCATGTACCCCACCGAGTTATAACTGGCTCTGGAGGCAAGGGCATACTAGGATAGTGTTCCTTCAAGATTTTGACTCTATTGGGAGCTTTTAAAAAGATTTTTTTCACTTTGGAAATTAGCATGTCCACATTTCTGTATTCTTCCCTAATTTTTTCTGCTACACGATGCAATGCATGAGCCAAGCATGTAAGATGTTTCATATTTGGGAATATAGTTTTTAAAATACGTCCAGTTGAAAGCATGTATGCTGCACTATCTGAACACAACATCAAAACATTAGGTAAATTTTCTTCAAAACTATTGCCCCACATATTTCTCAAACTTTCTTCGACAAATTGTGGTATATATGTAAATCCCTACTTATATTATATTATAAATGCGAAAGTAACTCTGTCCGTCTGTCTGTTACGTTTTCACGCCTAAACCGCTTAACCAATTTTGATGAATTTTGGTACTCAAATAGTTTAGAACCTAAAAAAGGACATAGGCTACTTTTTACCGCGATAACCGACATAGACGCGGGCTAAAGCTAGTATATAATAAACTTATTCTATATGTATATATATAAATGTATGTATGACTGCACGGTTGGCCTAGTGGTATAAGCAGTTGCGACGCCAATTGCAACTGCGCCAAGTGTCTCGGGTTGAATTCCCACGTGGGACAACACTTCAAATTCACAAATTGTTGTTCTGAGTCTGGGTGTTCTTTGTGTCCGTTGTGTCATGTATGTTTGTAAAGTCCCCCGCGATACAGGAATTTATATTCCTAAAATGTAATAATAAAAAAATGTATTCACTTTTACCTTTACAAAAGATTTCAGATAGCCGAAAATCACTTACAATATTGACTTTTGTTTCTCGTTCTCGTAAATAATACACTAATCAACACAACCGCTTCGGGCGACATCCATCACTGGCTAGTGTGTACAGCATGTCCAGCGACAATTTTGTCCCCGAGACTCTTTCACGTTGTTGACGAGCATCATGTTCGGGGACATGTTGCACAATTTGTCCCCTAGTGTATCTGAGCCTTAATTGAAGCGGGCCAGAACACAGTGCTGTAGCTCGACAGCTGACCGTTGCCGTTGACCTTGCACATCATCTCTAATAGGTTCGTGAAAAGGAAGTCAGCCGGTGAACGGTCAGAATAAGTCTTGCTGAAGGTGGCCTGACTGCGTATAAGCCAGCAAACGGCCCTAAATTGACACCAGCTCACCGCCAAGCCCGTCTTCGATTTACACAGGAATATGTGTACTGGACAGTCGGCCAATGGAGAGCAGTACTGTTCTCAGACTAGTCCAGGATGTGTCTTCATGGCAATGATGGACGAGGACGGGTCTACAGAAGGCCTACCGATAGATTTGCCCAGTGTTGTATCATGGAACGTGTCACATTCGGCGGTGGTTCGTGTATGTTCTAGAAATCTGAAAAAAGAGAGAAATCTGTCTCGAAGCCAAAACTGAGCTTGTCTTCACCGTTGGGGCCAATATAAGGCATCAAAGAAGAGGACCAACTGCTCGGGGATGCATAGAGGAAGTTCTCCAGGAATATGTCGTACCATTTAGCGGTTTTGTTGGGGAGAACTTTCTCTTTATGCATGACAATGCAAGACCCTATACCGCTGTTGTTGTACGACAGTACTTTCAAGAGGTGCCAGCAGTGCAGTATTCGCGTAATTGAGGGGCCAGCTCGGAGTCCGGACCTTAATCCAATTGAGCACTTGTGGGATGGCTTAAAAAGCTAAATAAGAGGCCGAAATGTTGCTCCAGTCAATCTCGAGGAACTACAAACTGCGCTCCTCAAGGAGGAATGGCGATGCAAAACTGGTGTCGAGCGATAATTCGGGCCAGAGGGGTAACATTTCTTATTAATAAAGATATTTTTAGTAAAATTTGTTTTTTTTTTAATTAATCATTAATTTCCAGTTTTTTTTAAGCAAACATCTTTGAATAAAGTTGAATTTCTTGTTGTTGTTTTTTTGGCAGCAGGGTAAACTTATAACGGCTTATATGGTATCATTGAATAGGTATAGAAACAAGTTTTAATTCCATTTTAAAAATAATAGAATATTTTGCAAAAAAAATCACGTGTGAAAGTTTGGCGTGGTTTGATAGATGGCTACTCGTAATTAGTTTCAATTTAATTTAACTACATACTTTGTTTACATCACTACATAGATGATTAATCCATACTTAATATAATAAATTAGAAAGTATTTCTGACTGTCTTAAGGCGTGTCCAAACATAGAGTGGCAATCGTGCGTGGCTGCTTGCCGCGCTGTGATTGGACGTCTGCCGCGCGCGAACACCACAGTCTATCTGCCGCGCTCGAACATTTGGAGGTTGCATTAGTCGTTGATCGTGTCTGGACATGTACGCGATAACAAAAAGATGGACATTGAAACAGCTAAATCGAAATATATGACTCTTTTTATAAGTTGAAGTTGAACATTCGTTGTTATAGTCCAAGCTAGTGCACATCAGAATTGTGTCCTGCAAATGCCGCGTGTTGCTGCTGTGCGCCTGCCGCTCTATGTTTGGACACACCTTTACACTTTCACGGCTAGACCGCTGCATCGATTTCAATGAAGTTGGCACAATGATACACGCGAGCATAGTCATCAAACAAATGTAGACAAAAGTAAAGGGAAAGCAAAGCTTGAAAAAAAATCTCTGGGCTGCTTGGTATAGAATTAGGCCTATTTCCAGTTGTAAACTATTATTAAAGGCTGTTAATTTGATCCTAAAGACAGTCCGCCACTTTATTTTTATTTAGGGCCTGCCAAAGTGACTACTTTTTTTGATGAAAAGCATGACTAGAATCTAAGAGTGGGTTGCGAATGCAGACATGCAGTATGGCGGCCTAGTGACCTGCTTTGGCAAGCGCTTAAAGTGAAAGTTACCTCATCGTTGAGCAGTGCGAGTAGAGCGTCGTGTCGTGCGGAGGGCTGTGCGTGGTGCGGCAGCGGGCGGCCCGCCGCGCCTCGGCCCGCCAGCGCGTCGGCGGCCGCCACCACCAACGCCCAGCCCGCGCACGAGCAGCGTGACCCCGCCCCTCCGCCTCTACGCCCGCACTCCGGCGACACGTACTTTATCAGCTCTCTCATAGCTCCACTGCCACCGCCTATTCCACATAACGACAGAGTAACTCAATTTCAATAACGTTTATTTTATGTTAATTTAGAATTCCAAGTGTCTTTTAAATAATGGAACTGTGACCTGATGGAAGGCGGATCAGGTCGCTCGCGTGTAACAAGTTCTTTAATGATGAAAGCCGCAAAGAGATTTCAATTAATACTACGGCGTGGAAAAAAGTTCGTTAAAATTTGAATCGGTATCTGCGACGAGCAGCGACGGTGGGGTGGGGCGGAGGGCCTTCGAAGCGCAAAAGCGGCCACTGGGAATTCAGTACCATAGCGTCCTTTAGCGATAAACTCGCGTACACAGAACGCACGATGCGTTCTGTGTACGCGAGTACTACCGCAACAACGATTCTTTTACTCTAGTGCAACGAAAATTTTCCGCTCATTACAAAATATGGCGTAAAAATGAAGCTCCATCGATTCTATTAATTAGAATATGGGTACAGAAGTTCGAGAAGACAGATCACGATACGGCCGACCTAGAACATCAAGAGATCCCAAAAAGGTCGAGCGTATATTCGTGAAAATCCTGAGCGCCGTTCTATTGCCATCGCTCGCGCAATGATGCGTGCATCGGACGGAAATAATCGTACGACCGTGCGTTCAAATATACTGATATATACTGAATGTCCTAATTGAGGTCGTGCGATCATGCGATGCGACCAAATTGTTTGAACGCATCATATTCATCGCACGACCGTGCGTTCAAATATACTGAATATTCTGTTCGATGGCATGGATTCGTAAGATGACGTTTGAAGAAAACTTAATAAATGAAGTGCGTGCTCATCTTGTTATACTATTAACTACTACTACTATTTACAATTAAAGAAATATTGGAATATCGACAGCAGTAACTGTGCATCTCGGCTAAGATCCATTGCGAAAGTGATAGCATCGCTTGAGAACAAACCTTTTCTCATCTATCTTCTTCGCGCGATCAGTTTCATCGTACGATGAAATCATATCGCATCATCGCACGATTTTAATAGAACAAACGTTTTCTCATCGCGTGATCGATTTCAGCGCACGATGAAATCGCATCGCAGCATCGCACGAGCGATGGCAATAGGACGGCGCCTTAGGCGTGCCCAAAACATCTTTGATTTGTATTCTTCACAAAGATTTACATTTATATCCGTACAAAATTCAAATAGAACAAGAAGTAAATCCTCAAGATTGCGCTCACAGGCTCCAATTTACAAACGAAATTTTAGAGATCCATATTTTTATATAAAAAGTAGTAACAAACTATTTTCTATAAAGAATAAAATAGGAATGCGAAGGCGCAGATTTATATTTTTGCATTACTAAATGAATAAACTTTCGTCACTCTGACATTGTAAATGCTATTCATTAGCGTAACAATGGCAAACATATCAGTGGCTTTACTTCAAAAAAACAAACGTTGATACATTTCACCAAATACTCATTTCGAATTCAATTCTGAGTAGTCTCTCGTGGCTTGTCTCGTATTCTTAGCATCACTTTTATTTTATGTGTTTTTGATGTTCTATTACTTGACTACACGGCACACTGTACAAGATATATTACCAAGTGCTGCGGCAATAGCTCCAACGGCTCGCCACAATCCTTTCTCCCGTGTAAGGATACTTGCTCGATGCGGATCCAGTGACGTCAGAGGGAGGGACGCTATTACTCTGTCCACGAGACCAGGCTCAAACTCTGCCAGTTTTTCGATAAGTGCCTACGAAATTAATAATTGCACTAAATGTATAACAGCACTTTGTAAATATTATATTATCTTAAAACACGGGAATTGAAGAAGTTAGTCGTTACGAACGACCCCACCGTACTCAATACCTCTATAGGCACTACTGACAATAAAGTTACCTACATGACATGAATGAACATAACGTACCAGGGGAGGTCAAAAAGTTCGCGGAATGAAGGGGTTGGTGGGGGTAGGTTTGCTCTTCCAGGTAGTCACTAGTTAAGCATCTCATTAACAGTTATGGTTCAAACTAGGTATATATTATATATATACCTAGTTTGAACCAAATCGATTTATAAACCTTTAAGTTATCGACCTGCAAACAACTAAATCGGGAAGTAATCAGCCAGTATGGAGAAAATTTAACACCGCGCCGTTATTAAGTTCCTTACCAAGCAAGTAAAATCAGTTCAGACGATTTTTCAAGAACTGTTAGCGGTTTACGGGGACTCTGCCCTTCACAAAACCATGATTTACAAGTGGCATGGTCTTTTCAAACAAGGAAGAGAGTCCATTGAAGACGACCCCCGCTCTGGACGGCCAATCGAGGCAACCACACCGGAAATCCTCGAAAAAGTTGAAAAACTAGGAAGATGCCCGGCTGAAGAAGAAGCAGCTCGCATATTGCTGCGAGCTGCTTCTACAACACAAAACTGAAACAAGTATTTTAAATATTCTACATCATCATCTTGGGATGACTAAATCATTTCATTTCATTTCATCTCTGCAGAGAGCTAAAAGGAGAAGTTATGGCCCGGATTGTTACTGGAGATGAAACCTGGGTTCATCATTATGAACCTGAATCGAAGCAAGAGTCGATGCAGTGGCATAAAAAAAGCACACCGCCTCCAAAGAAGTTTAGAGTGTCTCTATCGGCCGGAAAGATCATGGCGACTATCTTTTGGGATACAGACGGTATTTTACTGACCGATTACAAAGAAGTGTTACTATAACAGGCCAATACTACGCTTCTTTATTAGATAGATTGAAAGAAGCTATCAAGGAGAAAAGAAGAGGAAAGCTGTCAAAAGGTGTGCTCCTTTTGCACGACCACGCTCCCATACACACGTGCCATGTTGCGACGGCTGCCATTCACCGATGCGGCTTCGAACAACTAAACCATCCACCCCACAGTCCAGACTTAGCCCCTAGTGACTATTATTTAGTTCCAAAGATCAAGAAAGAGCGACGTGGAAGGAAATTTGACGACGATGAAGAAGTCAAGTCGGCAATTTAGGTCTATTTTCACACCAAAGATAAATCTTTTTTTTTGATGGCAAAAACAAATTATTTGAAAGATTTAAAAAATGTATTAGGGTTAAGGGAGAATATATTGAAAAGGAAAAATAGTTTGGTGTTAAATTTCAACCCCCTCCACTTTCATTACGCGAACTTTTTGACCTCCCCTCGTATATACAATTAAGTAAAGAATTTAACTAATAAAATTGAGTTAAAAGCCTTGTAATGACATTCTAGAATTTACGATTTTTTTCCACTGGAAAAAAATAGTTTTTTTCGTTTGTTTAATTAAATATTAGGTAACATAAAAATATTGAAAAGAATAATGTGACTTTTTTACAAAGAAAGAATTCCTTGACATTTATATTAATTGTTATAAAATTCAATGCTGTATCACCTGAGTACAGTCCGGAGACGGTCCTGCAGCAGACAACTCGCCTCGAACTGCGGCGTCTCCTAACGCTTCCACGAATGCTTTTTCATTAGAACACTGATCCCACAAACGATTCCATAATTCTTCTCTGGAAAGAGATATTCATAAATATATATTTACTTATAATGAAACAGTGTAAGTTTATTCAGAAAGCAAAATTACTTACGTTAAGTCATACTTCAAGCACAATTTGACAGTTTGGTCTGCAATTTGTTTATGGCTTAATACCTGCGGTTTTTCCGATATGTTTATTATGAACTTATTAGCAAGAGTTTTTGCTTCATCTCCTTGAGCGGAACAGAGCAGACGCAACGCGTTTAAATGTCTGCCTGAAGATAGAAATGCTTGTGCTCTTGCAAGGAGGTGCCGCGGTCGTACGCGAACTATTCCACGACGACCGAGTAAAGAAAGAGCTCCTTCCGAAACGCAAGCGCCACCTAGAGCACTCACACCGGCCGTACACATTGCTCGAGATACGCGACCGTCTGTCCAATGACCCTAAAACCCATTAATATTTAATAATTATAAAAGGCATTTATTTATATACAATTGCCACACACAGCTATAGAATAACCAAAGCTGCCTCATGCTTTTGACTATATTTAATTATTTAAAATAAGTTTCGATTAATAAATAATTCCTTTGTTTATGAGAGGTACATAACCAATTAAATTTTGCAATAATAAATTGATGAATTTAATAAATATATTCCGCAGAAAGCGGTAATGTCGTATCTCGAAACCATAACCGCTATCACAGCTAATCATGAATTTTTAAGATTTTTAGCCAGCCGTTTAGCTTTTAGAGGGGGGGACGGGGGGACGCAAAATGTTTTCATAAGACCTATCAAATAATACCCCATACGATGGGGTAGACCCGAGAAAAATAAATCATCCCACTTTACATGTAGGTACCCCAAATAAAAATATTTATTCTAATTTTATTGTAGCACTTTGTTCACGTAATTACAACACATATTCATGCAAAGTTTCATCTTTCTAGCACCAACCGTTTGGGCGGTAGGTCGAGGACAGACGGACGGACATGGCGAATCTATAAGCGTTCCGAGTCATAAAATACGGAACCATGAAAACCGCGTTGAATGATCTGTTTCGTTATGTGAGGCTTAGGTAGAAAGAAACATTTTTCGAATTTCAACTTTCTATTTTTACTAATCTACGAGTACGAGAGTAAGAATTTTTGAAAAAGTTTTTCGGCTCTGGTGTAAAGTTGGATATTTTGCGAGATATAACATTTCTGCCTTCTGCCGTCGAATTATCAATGAAAAATATTGAATAATAACCAAATACCTTAAAGAAAGCTGAGGCATAAACTGGTTCGAAATGTGAAAGATCCAAAGGTTTGTCATAGTCTTCACCCCATAGTCGTAAATTCTCATCTGCATCAAATACTGCGAGAGTGCCACCAAGCCAACCCAGCCACAGGGGACTTGATATAAGTTCCACTCGCTGAACTGGTCTAATTGATATGCTAGTTCCAGTAACCGTAAGTGAAAGCCACTGTAACGTTTTTGCACGGCCGCATACTAATATTTGCTCATCAGTTGCGCTCCACTCTAAGACTGGAAGAGTATCGGCAGGGCCCATAAGACGTAGGCCTGCCGCTCGACCGCCGGCTACTATGATGACTCTTGAAAGTGTGGCTAAAGCTAAAATACGAGCATCTCGAGCTGCCATAGCGACGACTTCTCCACGAGCTCCCGAAAACAGACACGAAGTGCGGGAGGAACGCACACCTAGTGGTCGCGAAAACTTGATTAACCATACGGAACCGCCGGTATCGAGTGCTAAACCAGAGGTACCGGCCCATGTTACACGTAAGGTGCCCCATATCTCGCCTCCTAACGTGACCCGTCTTAGAATTGTTCCAAAAATGCTTTCATACTGGCATATAAGCCCTCTTGCATAACCTGCAAGCAGTCGAGTGCAATCTTGATTATATGCTAAACAGGATACAGCTCCTCGGTCTGTGTTAGAATCACAAACCCATCGTAATGTTTGGTCGTGAAATGACAGCAAATGGCCATGAGCCGTCCCAACTGTCAATTTAGCGTCTGTACCAACGCTCAAGGCTGTCGCAGAACCAGCTGATGATCTTTCCTGAAAAATAGTTTTTCAGTTTATAACAATAACACAAAAACATAATGTAGGTACAAAATTTGGGTTCCGTTCTTTAAAAGTAGCCTTTAGGGCCACAGCTCACTAGCTAATTTTAGCATCGACGATCGGCGACTAGTCGCTTTTTAGAAGTTAAATACGGCAACCGAACACTCCGTGTGGTGACGGATTAAGAATACGGATTGTCACCACTCCTATTCATCCCGCGGGTGTAGTAAAAGGCGACTAAGGGATAAACTACGCAAGACAACATCGATGCAAAGAGAAGGAAAACTTGAAAGCCACCCTATACCAACCCGTCTGGCCAGCGTGGTATAGTAGGCCAAAACCTCCTTTCTAAGGAGAGGCCTAAGTCCAGCAGTGGACTGTTGAAGGCTGTTGATGAACACTCCACACCGCACACTTAAAAACGCCAAACGCGGAGATTGAGTCGCTTTTTAGAAGCCATTCGGATGCCGGTAGCATTGATTTGGCGTCTGACGAACACGACTTGACTCATAACTTTCTTATTTGTAAACAAAACCACAGATTACAGTAATATCATTGCAAATCACAGACATAAGTAATCAAAGTTACAAATCGGAAAATTATAGACAACACTACAGCCGACGCGATCCAGGCATCTGAGCAGTCGCTAAAACGCGCGTTTCCGATACCGCGTTCGAACGCAGAAAGTCGCGAATGATGCAGCATGACGCGGGATTTTGATACCGCGATCGAACTCAGAAAGTCGCTAAAACTCGATGCAGCATCGACGCAGTCGCAAAACGCCGATCGTCGATGCCAACAGTAGCTAGTGTGCTGTGGCCCTTTGTAAACAATAACATGTTTATTCTTAAATTATTTTATGATTAGAACTACTTTTGTCTTACAATTCTAAATTAACATCGCTACGAATTAGCTAGAAGGGTTGTATTTATTTTTTGATGATAATCCCTATGATTTAGGCAAAGATGATGTGATGTTCACGATAGATGTAAAGATGGTATTCGGAAACGTTGCCAGTTCCATCCTTTGAGCAATCATAATAGTGTGTTTAAGTTTTCATAAAGTGATAACATACTTGTGCTTGTAGCAGTTGTTGAGATACTCCTTGCAGGAAGTCTACTTGAAGTGCAGAACAAGTAGCTGGCTCTTTAAATTTGGTATCTTTATTTTTTGGTATTTCTTCTTCTTCTTCTTCTTCAGTAGACAATACTTCAGCTAGAGTTGGTGCCTCACTTGCAGGTAGTGCATATTCAACTTCATCTAACTGCAATATAAAAAAGTTCTTTAGAATTGTGCCAACATTTATGTTCTTTAATTTGTTGTAATCCAGGAGTAGGGGTCAAGATCCTCATTGTGAGGGTAGGGTAGGCAATGCAACATGGTGACTCAAACCCTGGCGGTCTGGTCAGATGTTTCTGCGTGCAGAATGATTGTTAATTGTTACATTAACATTTTTTTTTTGGTTTTCCAAGGAATCGTAGTTTACAAGTTTGGATTCTATAACTCTTGAACTAACGAAGCCGTTATAGTTTTACCTTTAAAGTTCATCATATGGACTACTATCATGAATTTTTTCCGACTTTTCGAGCTAGCTTTCGCTTATAGTTGAAGTTGAATAACTTCAACTATAAGCGAAAGCTAGCTCTTCAGCTATTCAACTTTAAGCAAATTTTTTCACAAACGTCCGTCCTCGGCTTCCGTCCAAACGGTTATTGCTAGAAAGACGAAACTTTTCATGGATATGTGTTTCTATTACGCCGACAAAGTTCTACAATAAAACCACGAAAAATATTTTTTATTTGGGGTACATTGAGTAGGGATGTTTATTTTAAGCCCCGATGCAAAAACGACGGCTTGTTATAAGTTTGACGTGTCTGTCTGTGGCATCGTAGCTCCCGAACGGATGAACAGATTTTGATTTTGTGTTTGAAAGGTGAATTAGTCGGGAGTGTTATTAACTATGTTTGATAGAAATCAGTCCAATCAGTAGAGGTTTTTTAAGTTTTTAATTTTAATTGTTTTCTCGAGTCTACCCCATCGTGTGCATTATCGTCAGATAGGTCTTTTAATAACATTAAGAGGTTACTAAGATGATTTATAGATTTAGGTATCAATTTACTATTTGTTCAACTTTACAAAGCAATTTTTTAGAAAAACAGGGCGTCCACACCCCCCCCTAAAAGCTGAACGGCGAGCTCGAAAAATCTGAAAAAAATATGATGATGGCTAACGGCTTAGAAAGATTAGGAGTTATAGAGGTGTAACTTGATTGAAAATACTCTTATTAGGAACAAAACTTCGTATGAAAATAACGAAATAATAATTAAACAATCCAATATCTATTGCACACGATGATGTAAATACACGTGCCATTATGGGTGACCACGGAATCCTATTTTATGTGTGGCCTGACACGCACTTGGCCGATTTTTGTAAAGGCATATTTCAAATGCACGTCAAAAGAGCTTAAACAGCATATTATTATATTAAGAGTGCATTTTCATGTTAGAAAAAGGCAGTAAATATGGTAAGAATAGACTAGCACATTCTTTTCTGACAAACTGTTCTATCAATTCTTACACAGGTTAAGCTGGTACACCTCTGCACTAAGAATACTACTGTGACTGCTGGGCACAAAGAATGCCCAGACTTAGAACAACATTATTATTGTGGATGTTTGGGTTGGAACCCACTACACTCAGTGCAGTTGAAAGCAGCAAAGTGCAAAGCAGTTGTGTAGTTTAAGAGTACCTACTTAAGAGGGACAGAATGAACTAATGGTATAGGAATTATGTTGACTAGTGGCAGCCCCGGATCTACGATTTTTTCAAACCAGGGTTGTTTGAGAAAAACTGTGAAAACTGCCAATGAGTAGCATTTTTGTGACAATTTGTTTAAATAATAATCCTTTAATAAGTTTCAACTTTTTATTATCTAATAACTAATAACTTACATTTCTGACATAAAACAGAAACAGATATATAACCAGGAAAGACTACAACTTTACACAGCCTCATGGGCGTACCCAGCATCTGGCCTAGGGGGGGGGCAAATCAAATTTCTTAGGTCGGATGGTCCGCGGCTGTTTTGTCATACATACTACTCAAACACACCTACATGAAACATTAGGTATATGTAGTGAGTCTTCCAAAAGACCGTACCACGACGTCCAATGCGACGACCGACTGTTGCACGCGGAAGGTGGTACACGCGACAATAAGTTCGAACGACAGTTTATGGGGCCGACGGGGTTGCCGTCGAAGATTCCATATGGAGCCACTGACGGTGATCACTGCCGAACTCCGGTAACCGATCGGCCCAACCCGTATACGCTGAGCAATCGGGAGCGGGAGTCTTCTCGAACGGAGGGTGGAGAGCACCGCGTGAAAAAAAAGCTCTTTAAATATTTATCCCTTTTTGGGTGGATATGCCAGCCGCTAGGGCAACACAACGTTAGCTCACGTATAAGAGCAAAACCATAATGGACGTGACTCAAGAGAATATATTACCCCAGGAGGTACCGGCCGCGCCGCGGACGGAGAATCCCTCGGCACTCCAGCGTCAGCCTCAGTGGCTGACACTGGAGTGTTCTGCCCACCGTAATCTGGGGGAGCGCATTTACGTACACAAGGGTGTCCGAGTCCGGGTACATCAACCAGGGCGCACAAGCCCAGTTTTGTGCGTTCCAGGACGCCGAGCCCGGTGTCTTCTCGCGCTCAATCAAGGGAGCGCTTAGGAGGAAGAGGTAGCGCAGGGCAGGCGGCGACGATCGAGCGTCTGCTTATGGAATCCCTTAATCAAGGGTCCAGGGTTGCAGAAAGGAGATTCAGAAGAGAGCGATGATTAGCTCTCTGCTCTGTTTCCTCGCGGTCACCACAAACCCGTAAACCGAAACCGAAGAGCACGTCAGATAAAAAAAAACCGACCCAAGAAACTTGCACTGCGAAAGGGCATAACAAGGGGTAGAAAGAGCAGTGAAAGTGGAACAGGGATCGAGACGAAGCGTGATGACGCACCGAGTCCATCTTGGTTGCGGCGGAGCTGAGGAGCCAACCCGTCGCCGATATCGACTCTAGTATCGAGGAGTCCCTTTCGGCGATCGAGAAGGCCTTCCAAAGGGACGAAGGGAGTCAAAGGCGGCTAAAGGGCTGCCGTCACAGCTTTGACGACCATCAGGACCGGAGTGTCGGAACTCTATAAAAGAGCCGATGAGTCGGCACTGACAGACGCAGTGGGGAGGCTACACAGAGAGAACAAGGCGCTACGCTCTGAAATGGCTTACCTCCGAAAGGAGGTGGAAAAGCTACGCTGCGGGGACCCAAACCCCCATCAAAACACCCAGGCGAGCTCCATTACTGCCCGAGGTAAGACCACCAAAGCAGCGTTCTCAAAAAAGAGCAGCTTACCGGACCGAGACCAATTCGCGTCCATGTTGGACCGTGTTCTTGCTGAGGTCCGAAAAAAGATGATAGAAGGTCAGTGCCCAGGTACGAAGAACTTGTTGCTTCCAGCGGCCTTTAGTCCGGGGACGGAAGTGGCCACTGGCGTAGAGTCGCCCAAAGCCAAAAAGAAGAGTAGGAGGAAGAATGGTCAGTGGGCTATACAGATGTCACAAGCGCCAGTATCGCTATCCCCTGCGCAGGAGAGGCAACAGCCGTCAGCGGCCCCATTATCGAGCGAGACGTGGGTCCCTTGGTCGAAAGATCAAGGCCAGGAAAATAGGAGAGACGCCCCAGTCAAGGCGACGGGCTGCTGCTCACCGCCACCGACTATTAAAAGGGTTATGCCGCGACTTCCAACGACAACGGCTGTCACAGTCTCCGTACATCCTGGCTCGGAGACGACAATAGCCAAGCTGATGGAGAACGCGAGGCACCAACATCGGATTGGGTGATCTTGGGTGATCACAGGTGGTCTCCGCACCAAACGAACTATGACCGGCGCCCTGATCCCCTTGAAGGAAAGCGCCGCTTCAGCAGATAAACTGGCTGCACGCCTGCAAGATGTTCTGTCTGACACGGATGCTATTATTGCGTGTCCGTGTAGGGCAGGAGACATACGGGTGATGGACCTGGAGGAGTCAATCACCCAAGCTGAAGTCACCAGGGCTGTAGCAGCGGCGGGGGAACGTGCAATCTCCGATGTCAAAGCCGGAGACATACGTGCCTCCCCGTCACGACTGGGCACGGCCTGAGTTCGCTGTTCACCTGCCTCTGTTCGCAAAATAGTGAACGCTAAACGGTTACAGGTGGGCTGGGTTTTGGCCAGGACAGAGGCACTGCTAGCACGCCCGTTACAGTGCTACCAGTGCCTTGAAATGGGACACGTGAGAGCTATACCTTGTCCATTCGTGTATTATCTTTTTGACAGGTCACGCCTATAAATTACCGGTATTTTTTTTCGTAATAATGTACTACAGTAATGTCGTACTTTACCTATAGACGGGTAGGGAAGTGGGCAGTGTGCATAGCTAAAAACAACATATAAAACAGTTCTTGAAATACGATAAATCGATTAAACGATTAAAATAATCTATCATATTATTATGATCAAAATATTTTTGACTTCATGTAAGTGTCGTTTCTGTAAATTTAATAAAATAAAAAGGAAATTAAAATAGTATGACTTCAAGATTGATTATTTGCAAGGAATAAAGTCGAAATTTTGGAATTTAACTTTAAACTTAGAATAAAGAACAATAACTCTGCGCATTAATTAATTTATTATTGGACCACTGACTTAAAATGTAACTATGCACGTGTTAGTAAAATTTAACTTTGAAACGCGTGGTTAATAACGTTAATTCTTACTAAACCGACCTTCAAGTGACTGTGTTTGGAAGTTTTCTTTGTTCTGGGTCAATTACATATCATAATAGTGCACATTTTATTAATTTACAATACTGACTTAAGGACTACTTGACACGAACATGCACAGCGAAAACGCCGAAATGCTCGGTCTGATCGGACCTTAGCCATCCCGCGAATCATCGGCTAGGGAGCAACAAGTGCTCCCCGCCGTGTAAAAAGAAAAGGGGGCCTCAGACGGCAACCGCCCCAGCCCGTGCTGACACCAGTCAAAACTTATCGACTGCAGGAGGGACAAAGCCGGAAAACAGTCCGGTACAAGAGGCAATGGAAGCATAAAAATTCGCGTCCATCCATAAATTCTTACAGGGGAACATGAACCACTGCCGCTCAGCGCAAGACCTGCTTATGCAGACGATCGCTGAGCAATCGGTTCCGGCGGAGCCATATTACGTCTATAATCATCCCCGGTGGTTTGGTTCGGTTGATGGAACTGCCGTTCTAACGCTCGGCTAAGTTGGATATTCTTCGTCCGTCATCGTCGTGCGAGGTTTTTTGGCGATTGCACCGTGCATTTTGCCAGTGTCTACTGCGCGGTTTATTTAAAAGTTAGAGCATAAGGCCCCGTTTATACTTTGATTAGTAATTAGGCGAGTTCATACATGTTTTGCGAGATTTCCAGGGGGGGGCAGCTGCCCCTCCCTGCCCCCCCCCTGGGTACGCCCATGCACAGCCTGCTTGTGTTAAAATAATAATCCTTTAATAAATTTCAACTTTTTATTATCTAATAACTAATAACTTACATTTCTGACATAAAACAGAAACAGATATATAACCAAGAAAGACTACAACTTTACACAGCCTGCTTGTGTTAAAATAATAATCCTTTAATAAATTTCAACTTTTTATTATCTAATAACTAATAACTTACATTTCTGACATAAAACAGAAACAGATATATAACCAGGAAAGACTACAACTTTACACAGCCTGCTTGTGTTAAAATAATAATCCTTTAATAAATTTCAACTTTTTATTATCTAATAACTAATAACTTACATTTCTGACATAAAACAGAAACAGATATATAACCAGGAAAGACTACAACTTTACACGGCCTGCTTTCTTTTCTGCGAAAGAATGTATTATGTCTTTTGGATAATAGGATGATTATATTGTTTGGCAATAATAGTGTTAGAATGTATGTTGATAAAAATACAGTGTATATTGTTTTGTTAACTTAAATTAATATCAAAGAAAAAAAAACTACATAAATAAAAAAAAAAAAAGTAAATAAGTAATTATAATTGCATAAGTTCATACAAAATGCTATGCAATAGCTTTACCGCGGCAGTCCCCGAGTGCCACACGTTTTTTAGGGTTCCGTAGCCAAATGGCAAAAAACGGAACCCTTATAGATTCGTCATGTCTGTCTGTCTGTCCGTCCGTATGTCACAGCCACTTTATTCCGAAACCATAAGAACTATACTGTTGAAACTTGGTAAGTAGTTGTAATATGTGAACCGCATTAAGATTTTCACATAAAAATAGAAAAGAAACAATACATTTTGGGGGTCCCCATACTTGGAACTGAACTCAAAAAATGATTTTTCATCGAACCCATACTCGTTTCCATCTATGGATAGGTATTCAAAAATGATGTTGGGATTTCTAATATCATTTTTTTCTAAACTGAATAGTTTACGCGAGAGATACTTCCAAAGTGGAAAAATGTGTGTCCCCCCCCTGTAACTTCTAAAATAAGAGTTATAAAACTAAAAAAAAATATATTTTGCACATTACTATGCAAACTACCAACGAAAATTGGTTTGAACGAGATCTAGTAAGTAGTTTTTTTTTTTAATACGTCATAAATCGTAAACTGCAATTTACCTTTCATATTAAATGAAAGGTAATACAGTATTATTAAAACATCGATCAAAGTTACAACAAACTACATTTTTTTTTATATGATTCTACTTGTTGATACGGAACCCTTCATGGGCGAGTCCGACTCGCACTTGGCCGCTTTTTTTTTGTTTTCGAATTAACAAGCCAGAATCTTTCATATTTTCGTTATTCGTCATTGTTCCGAACCACATGCTATGTGTTAAATGCTTACCGTTGCGTTCAGTGGACTTAAACTCTATGTTGTTTTGATGTACATGTGACCCGATCAAGTAGGTACCTGGATCTATTAGATCTATAATTTTGTCTTTGCTACTCAATTGCAGTACGTCATTAGTGACAAATGACACCCAGCATGTATCTAGATACTACAGACGGTGAAGACTGTTCACCATCACCTGAGCTTAGACGTTTAAAATAGTTAGTTAGTTAGAATAGTTTGAAATTCCTGTCTTTGTATCAGAAGTGTGAAAAGCCTTCTCATCTTAGAAGTCGACTTCATTGCATCTTCAATTTTATCTTCTCGGTGCTCTTATCGCTTGGTTTTTCCAACCTAAAATATAAAGAAATATGTATGTATAGTTTGATGAAAGCTGAATTACAAGCTCACTAAAACTTGGGACTGATTGCAATGTTTACATAGTAACTATAGGTACTTCTCGTTACCTCTTCCTGAAGGTTTTATTTTATTGTACTGTAGAGTTTACATAAATGTACAATACTAAAATTACTAAAATATCCCACTAACTCGTTTTCTATAATCTATGGTCATAAAACTTACATCAAAAACATAAAATTTATCGAACTAAAATTTGATTGTAATAGTGTTATGTTCAGAGGTCGGAATATGTAAACCAATAAAAAAGCCTCTAATATGTAATTATTTCTTACCTGTAATTCTTGAAAATTGTTGATTTCCACTATGATGATGTATGATTTCACTAATAAATTACTTTTTATATTAACACTGATTACTCGCAAATGGAGAAGTCCCTTTTCAAAGAGATCACAGACACTAAACACATGTTAAAACAATTACTTCACCTGTTATGATGCATTCATATATTACTTAGTATGTGTTGTTGGCTTCATTTGTTTGATATTGATGATGAAATGAAACTGCCGCCCGGGGCAAGTGCACTGGTTTGCTCCCCTAATATCCAGGTCTGACTAGTGGGTGTATAAAGCATAATAACATATATCCAGGTGACATTCAATTCCTTAATATTATTATTTTTATTTAAAGTTTTACGTTTATAATGAATTATTTAAGTTTTTACTTAAAATTAAATTTTTCTGTTTGAAATAATATTGATTAATAAAAGTGATAGTTAAAAATATATTTGATAAACTCTATGCTCGTACGAGGGAGTTCAATGGACCGGACATTGAATAGCCTTGTGAAGTTTCATATGTTGATACTAAAATTACATTTCAATATTTACAAAAATTTTGGTTCATTAATTTTTATAAATGTATTCACCTCTTCAATATCCAAATACTGAAGACTTTCAACCGATTCTAAATCAGAATCCAACAAAGATTGAACAGAGGGCGTTTTCAACAAATCCATGATTTCCAATTAATGTACTTGTGACTCTTGTTCATCCTGTAACATATTTGAAAAAAATAAATATATGATAAGCTTTCTAAATAAAAATAATTGAATGGCCAGACATCTTCTTTACTTTACATACCTGTCTTGTAATCAACTCAGTAGTTGCAGCACTTAGTTGCTAAGATTTTTTTTACAGAAAACTGAATAAAATCGTATGACTTACATATTATTGCTCACTAAAGGAAGGCGATTAATTAAGTAATTATTTTTATTAATAATCAAAACCCTTATAGTTTCAAATCCTGAATAAATATTCGGTTCCGTCACAAGTAAATTTACAAGAAACAAGATTATTGAGATTGACTGAGTGAGCAGTGTTGCCAACCCGAATTTTAGAAAATCAGTAGATTTAAGTAGATTATGTGCCAAATGTTAGTAAAAGTTGGTAGATGTAAAATGCAAAATTGATAGATGTACCACCTCAATTTAAAAGATTTTTAGGGTTCCGTAGTTCATGACTCGGAACCCTTACTGGCAGTCTGTCAGTTCATCCATCCATCCGTACTTGGCCTACCGCCCTAATTATTTTCGATTATTTTCAATCTTCATTCATTTTCTAACCTAATTTAATTTTTCTTTCTTATTACATTACAGTTATAGTAGCTTGTGTATACTACGAGTATATATATACTTACAAATATGTTATCTATACTCCGCATTATTTTAGGTTAGGTCTATCTGGACTAGTTTAGTGATGATTTTACTTTTGTAAGTAAAGATTCTACGTGACGAATAAAGGCCATTTTTCTCTATCTTTTGATCTTAAAATTAATATTTTATATTTAATCTTTCGTTACCAGTAATTAGGCCAATATTTGAGCACATATAGTTTTTACCTTTTTTGTAAGTAGATGCTCCTACTATGTTGTACCCACTGAGGCTTTTTTTTTTTTTTAATTAGCTTATGTTCTAATTTTTAATCACTATAATTTGCATCAGTCCTCTAACATGGTGTATAGTATATTAGTGGCAGCACCTTACCCCCATATCAGGTTTATAAACATTAAAACTATGTAAACATTGGCGATTTGAAAGGAGTGGCCGCGAGTTTTTATTGCCATGTTCTTTTCTCTGGCTCTACCTATTGTTTGCGAACATGGCATAAATGTACATGTAGAATCTTGACCTGTCACAAGAGATGTATTTGAATAAAGAATTTTGAATTTGAATTGAATTACTAAGTTATAGGTTAGTGGTAAATTAATACTTCCTGTCATTAGATAGATCTTTAGACACATTGCGAGGTTGATAAAGTAATTTTTCGATTTAGGTATCCGTGTGCGAGTTATTAAACTTTAAAGTCTATGCGTGGCTTGACACGCACTTGGCCGATTTTTTGATTATTTATCACTGATGTTTTAAACAATCATATCCATTGAACGTAAAAACAATGACTGTTGTTGTCCAAAAGCTTCGTTTTAGTTAGTTTTTAGTACTTTTTAGAAGGTCGCGTTTCAGTTGATGTTGGTTTTTCGGCTGATATTTTTTCAAACACGTTTTGTATTCTTGTTAAGAAAAGAAATATATAGAGATAGGTGTGGTCATAAGTTTTAAAACTATTTTATCAAGGCAAAGAAAGTATGTTATTTATTTAAAATCATTTTTCGGTGATGTAAGAAGAAAAGATGTTCTATATTAATGATATATAATTTATTTAAGACATATAATTATATGTCTTACTGCCTCATCGCTCTAATGGTAAGCGTACGCGACTGCCGATCAAGGGGCCTCGGTTTCAGAATCCCGGGTCGGGCCATTATAGTGTTATGTGTAAACAGCACAAAGCAGGAGCAAAGATTCACCATTGATTCCGCAACAAACCAATCGAGAATGGGCCACAGAACAGAATTTTGACATTATTAAGAAAAACACCTTTGACATTATTTCAAAGGGCGCGAAATGGCACGAACGGCGAACTGTTGCTAACGTTTTTTTTGTGGTTTATAGCCTGGACTTTATGTATGCTTGATGCATCGTCGCATAGCTCACGCAACACATCGCGACGTCGCTTGTCGATATAAAAATAATTCAAAGTGGTGATATGTCAAACTAATTAAAAAATTAGGTAGTTTTTAGGTCTAGGGTGGTAGATAGGTAGACTGAAGTGAAAATTGGTAGATCTACCAAAAAGTTGGTAGATATGGCATCACTGTGAGTGAGTGACAAGACAAGCCAATTGACATTTGAGACATTCGCCGACTTCGCCGTCATTCCTACTTCATTTTTTTTTCCCTCCCATTCGGCAGGGAACTTGGCTCGCACTTCTGTGCATTTGCCAGCGTCAAGTTTTATTTTTGGCATTTGAGCTTTGAATGACACAAAGTAAAGGTAAGGAAACAATTTATCGCGCAAAGAAAATTAACGGAATTTGGAACAAAGTTAACAGGATCAGGAATGTATATAATACTTACATACATAACATTAAATATTTTGATTAAATAGCACAGTCTATTGTAAATAATAATAGAACCGTATCGGCGTTGGAAGACTACACTCCAGTATCGGTTATTGAGCCTACTTCACAAGCCAATGCAACTAAACAAAAAAAAAGCTAGGAACTTAGGATAAGTCTTACAAACCTATTCTACGCCAACACATAGTACCACAGAGTACGCCAACACATAGTACCACAGAGTACGCCAACACATAGTACCACAGTGTACGTCACGACATAGTACCACAGTGTACGCCACCACACATAGTACCACAGTGTACGCCACGACATAGTACTACAGTGTACGCCACGACATAGTACCACAGTGTACGCCACCGTGCCACACATAGTACCACAGTGTACGCCACGAAATAGTACCACAGTGTACGACGCCACCACACATAGTACCACAGAGGCACAGAGTACGTCACAACACATAGTACGCTATACTTATAACCTACCACAGTGTAGACGTCAATATAATTAAAGGTACACAGATGCCAAATCAAAGAAAAACATTTACGTTTTACAAATAAACTCATCGGAAAAACATCAACAACACTGTTATTGCAGAGCGCACTGGGTATGTCCCGGCCTGCAAAAATGAAAATTTCGATATAAAAAAATATATATATTGATAGATCTTAATTAGCCCTTTCGAACTACGTTCATTAATTTATGAGCACCT
This sequence comes from Phragmatobia fuliginosa, assembly GCA_932526445.1. Taxonomy (NCBI): domain Eukaryota; kingdom Metazoa; phylum Arthropoda; class Insecta; order Lepidoptera; family Erebidae; genus Phragmatobia; species Phragmatobia fuliginosa. Next base: position 11,496,868 of record OW052071.1, read on the forward strand.
CTTTCGTTTTCCCAGGAAAAAACAAAATATCATTTGAATTTTTTCAAATTTTCAAATACTCGTATCTCTTTCAAATATGGTTATTTTTTAGTCTACCAAGCGTATAAAAATTGCCCCTGAGCTGATTTAAATTGCCCTCGCGTCAATTATTATAAATGTTTAATATTAATCCTATAAAAAACAAAAAACCGTAAGGGATTTATTTGCGCATTGCGCATGCGCGTTAGAAAAACGGCAACACTGACCTAGTAGTTTAAGGGCAGCTTAAAACAATAAAATATCAAAATAAAAAGTTATTTTCTTATCGTAAGTCATAAAAAAGGAAGCTGATGATTAAAGTATTATTTCAATGTAAGTAGTTTTATTATTACTAGATTTTTAGGGTTCCGTAGCCAAATGGCAAAAAACGGAACCCTTATAGATTCGTCATGTCTGTCTGTCTGTTATAATAATTAACGCGAGGGTAATTTAAATCAGCTCAGGGGCAATTTTTGTACTAAAAATAACCACATTTGAAAGAGATACGAGTATTTGAAAATTTGAAAAAATTCAAATGATATTTTGTTTTTTCCTGGGAAAACGAAAGAGGGGCTCATAAATTAATGAACGTAGTTCGAAAGGGCTAATTAAGATCTATCAATACATATTTTTTTTTATATCGAAATTTTTATTTTTGCAGGCCGGGACATACCCGGTCTATTTTTCGGTATAAGAAAAAAAAAACTGAAACTGACAGTTATGTTATTTAGACATGGCTATACTTTAAACTAGCGATGCGCAATCTAACTCACCAATGAGATCAGTGATTTATAAATCTTTTTCCTTAGAAGATTTAAATCACTCTTTTAAATCTTTAACTCTTTTGAATCTTTGGTTTCGGTTCAGTTGGAACGAATATGTCATTCGAAACCAAAGATTCAAAAGAGTTAAAGATTTAAAAGAGTTATTGGAACGAATATGTCATTCGAAACCAAAGATTCAAAAGAGTTAAAGATTTAAAAGAGTTATATGATGCAAATTATATCTATTGATCCATGTAGATATTGATGCTTTCATTCCTTCAATACATGATAAACGCTTTTTATTATATATAATTGTTCACAAGCGCCATAAAACTTTTCAAACTTGACTGCACGCGAATTGTTTTGTTTTTTTAACTATTATTTAAAGATTAATTGTTTTTGTTAATGAATTATTTAATTTAAATTTTAGGTTTTAGTTTCAATCAAGTTTATTGCAGAAAATATCCTTCCAACCGCAGCACTGGAGTGAGGAATTCATAATAATTCAAATTATTAGTTTTATCACAAAATACGACACCATTCTAAAATCTGTATAGATATAAAAGTTAAGCCAAATCGTGGTCAAAAATCTGTATAGATACATTAAATAAAGATTTTATAAAGTACTTTTTATAACCGAATTTCATATACTCGCAATCGGTTTTAAGCTTTACTCTAACGCTAGAGAGTCTAATTTACTATGTATCATCATTGTATTTCGTAGAGTGAGCATGTTATCTCTTTTCAATTCACAATATCCTGTATCTATTGTCTCATACTACATCTACGCATCTGATCTGTTAGTTTTCGTCATACCATGTAACTAAAATCAATCCTATCGTAGTGAGTTAAAGATGTGTTTTCGAATCCAAAGATTTAAAGAGTGATTCCGCATTTTGACAGATTATACATCTTTTAAATCAATCACTCCTGAGTTACACATCTCTGCTTTAAACTTATTATTACTTTAGCAGCACTGTAAGTTACGAAAGATTGAAATTTTCAAGACCAAGTGGCCTGAAATATAATAACTTTTTAATTACAAGTATGTGTTAATTATTAGTCACAATGCAAATTGTGAGCGTTTGAAGTGTTTGAACATATTTTACGCGGATTCATCCTTCATTTATTGGAGATAGAAAGTGTAAAAAACAACACGTCGCCATTTTGTTGTGGTCATCGTAAGTTAACGATCATTTTAAATTTGTTTTATTTGTTGGAGAAAGATACTACCATAGTATTTTACAATAATGTCGGAGAACAGTTCAAAAAATCCACCGATACAAACGATGAACGGTATGCCACCTAACCATAATCCTTGGTTGTATGGCATGTATCCGCAATACAATGGTTTTCATAGTGGTATGTATCCTCCGTATTATAACCAATACTTCAATCAAATGAGTAATGGCCCAGGATTTCCGAATAATCCTCATCAATTTCATCAAAATAAAGAACAGAAGTGTGATTTAAGTCATCCCCAATTTTCCAAACCACCACCTTCCACGCCTTTACTTGGCATGTCCCCTCTCGACACAAACCGACCTTTCTTTAACCAACCACCAATAAGGTTCAATCTAAATAATGTTAGGAAACCAGCACCTATACCCCTTAATGGAAATCCTCTTCTTTTCAATAATAATGTCTCTAAAAAGAAACGAAAAAAATCTCCTAATAATAAAGGAGATGAAGGAAACATGGACAACGTCGTGTTGCCGCCTTTACCAGACCATCCCCCACCACTACCACCTTTGCCTCCACCAGACATCCCTAAACCTCCTCCTCCACCTCTTGATGTTCCATTGCCGCCCCCATTGGCAACAGAAGATATACCTCAACCACCACAATCAGAAGGGTGTTCCAATCAAACTTGTGATGTAATGAAGGAAGAAACTAGTACCACAAATAAGAACCCTTCTAACTTTTTCTCCACTGGATCTATTTCAACTAATGCTGGTACTTGGCCTGATAGTCTGGAGAGGTATATTAAAAGATGCTATGAAAAATGCAAATCAGCTTTTGACCGTGATCAAATTGATATATGTCTAAAAGGAAGAATAACAGCTGCAGCTAATAAAGATGAAATTTGGACTAGGAATTGGGATGAAGAAGCTATTCCTAGTGTTCACAGTGAACGTAATAGTTTGTCGGTTAAACCAGTTCGTGGTACCTTGAGTTCATATCAGAAAACTGAAAATGTGGACCCTCCTAAAAACAGGGGACATTTACCTGGTAGAGGTTTTGTTAGTCATAAAAATCCTCCCCAGAGGAAACGACGTCCATATTCTAGGAGTAGATCTCATTCCAGAAGTCCACCTAGGAAGAGGCACAGGTATTTGTAATTCCTATTATCTTTTTCTCAAATCTATTTCATTTTAAATATCCAATTACGTAGTAATAATCATAATAATTAAAATAAACATAGAAATTTAATAATAAAATAAATAGTGTAGTCCTAGTAGTAGTCCTGGTGAAATAAGTGTATGATTAATTTCTTTATTTTAAAAATGTATTAATTTATTTATATTTTTAGTGCTTCTTCGGCTTCTGGTGATGAGGTAGAGGAAAAGAAGGTGTCCAAAGGCAAAAACCGACAGAAAATTAAAGATCGCTTGTCTTTAGATCAGAAAAAACCTGATAAGTATCAAAAAAGTACAAACAAAAAGAAACCTTTTGAATTTGTAGTTGAAGATTTTCAGGGTAATGCTGAGAGATTGCAGAAGAGAGCAGAAAGGTTTAATAATGCATCTTCTGTGCCCTCTATAGCAAGCTCTGTTCAGGGAGGTGTAAGGAGAGAAGAACCATCTGCAAGAAGACCTATAATCCAGGATACTGATGGAGATTATGAGGACAATAATGTACACATAATTGGTACATGCTTAGACATTGAGAAATCCTTTTTGAGATTAACTAGAGCACCGGATGCAGGTGAAGTCCGGCCTCTATTTGTTTTGATGAACTCACTAAGAAATGTAAAGCAGCGGTGGATAGATAATCAAGATTATAGATATGCATGTGATCAATTAAAGTCCATTAGACAAGATTTAACAGTAAGTTTTATGTAGATTTGAAAAAAAATATTAAAAAAAAACAACTTAAATGCCTTAATATTACACAAAAAAGGTATTGAATCATGTAGTTTAGGTTAGAACAATGACACTTCTGGCTGCTGAGCAGCAGGGTCTCTTTTATTGTTAAACCATTTAGACTAGAAGGGTTTGAGTGGATTGTTTATCCCAAAATCAACTTTTGCCAACTTAATTGTTACTATTCTAATATAACCAAATGATTCAATAACAATTTTAGACTAAGGTGAAGTATGTAGCATGTTGCTGGTTTGTCTTTCCTGCACAGTTTATGAGATTAAATATTTATAAATGGAATAAATTTTCAGGTGCAAGGAATACGTGACGGTTTCACAATTGAAGTGTATGAGACACATGCACGTATTGCTCTAGAAAAAGGTGACCATGAGGAATTCAATCAGTGCCAAACACAGCTGAAAATGCTCTACTATGAGTTACCTGATTGTGCTACAAATATTTCAGAGTTTACAGCATACAGAATACTCTATTATATCTTTACAAACAATACTTTAGGTTGGTGGTGTTTTAAACTTTTAGATGATCTGCATAACTGTTAATGATTGTCACTGTCAATGTCATTATTATTTTTAATTTTTCAGATATTGGCTCAATGTGCAAGATGCTTCCAAAAGAAAAAGATTTGGCAGATGAGTGTATGATACATGCCGTAAAAACTAGACAGGCATGGGCTCTAGGAAACATGCGTAGTTTTTTCCGGCTGTATAAAAGTGCGCCGAAAATGGGAGGATACCTTATGGACTGGTTTGTGGACAGGGAAAGAAAGAAGTACCTGAAATACATCATTAAGTCGTACGTCTTTTTATACTTAAATTTCAATTGGTGTTATTTTCATAACTTTCAATCATCACCAGATGAAATGTATGTAATAATCAAAGGATGATGTAGTGGCATAAGAGGTCAACTCGCCTTTTTATACTGCACTTAGTATTGTGGGTTCAATCCCTACAATAAATCCAAAAGCAGCAGACCAGGCTCTGTAGTGTGTATGTTACTAGGTCTCTATGTCCCGCAGTAGACTGCAAATGGACTGATGATAATGATGATTCCTACATGGGAGAACATGTCGCTGCATCTGCAAATTGTTGTTGAGTCTGGGTGTTGAGTGTGTTTGGTCATGTATGGTCATTGTATGTGTCAGCAAAAAACTTACATATTGTTATATAAGGAAAATAGGGGTATATTTGAAGGTATGTAAGAAGTTACCAATCTAATCAGACTATATTGAAAAAGCCCATGAAACTGCATCAGCATTTCTTCAACTCATCAAATTTTCTCAGTTTTTGCAACAAAAAAATTATGATACTTTCCTGGCTGAAGCCAGATATTATATACTTTTCCTCCGTAAATAGGCTTATACCATAAAAAAAAACATGTTTGTGTGTGGTAGGATCCAGAACCACACATTTTCACAAATCTCGACTACATACAAATGTATCATATCATAAATATGATTAAAAGAAACAAACTTGTGCACCATGCAACACCATGCACATTCTACATAGAAATATGAAGATTCTCCCCTCCTTCCTTGCCTAGACACTTGTTTTGCTTGTAAATTCCTTGTCATGCTAGACATGCACTTTTATTTTATTGAAGTTAAATTTCAATAACATGAGCCTCCTCCTTTTTGAAGTTAGTACAAATAGCTTTACATCTTGACAACTACATGTATACTTTCACTGGAAGTAAAACGCCACTTCCTGCAGTGGATGGGATGTGGACTTTCACATGTTTGATATGTAATTAGATGTAATATATATAGATATTATATGTATAGACATAATTATGAGCACATATACATGACCGTTGAGGTCATGTTTACTTCACATCAACCTGGTAAACTAAATAGTATTAACAAGTAAATCATTCTAGCAGCTGTAAAATACATATAAAGGTAAAAATGCTTGTTACTTTTGAAAGGGTGCTGTTTCTATACCTTATTGTTTAGTTCCAATTATTTCTTTAATCATATAAATTTAACATATTATGTTTAACACAATCCAAATTTTTAACAGCATTGAATTTAAAGTCCATTTAATTTCTGCATAACTAAATTTTCAATACTCTTAATTAATTCTACTGTTTAATTTGTTGGAAGAAGGTCCATTTACATATCATGTATAGACAACAGTACAGATAGTTACCAACAGTCATAGGGAATTAATTAATGGCACCATATTCCTTTCAGATGTAAATATATGCCAGGAAGTATGCCAGCTTAGCTGGTTGTGGTTTATTAACATTTTCTTTTATGTGCAGCTACAGACAGACTGTTCCTGTGGACTACGTTGTTCGAGAGTTGGCGTTTGAGTCCAGTTCTAAGGCATTTGAATTCTTAAATCAGTTCCCACTTTCGTACACTGGCGATCAATCTCACATTGATTGTAAAGCCAGTCAACCCATCGTAGCGAGTCTCTAACATTTTCTGTATGGACATCCTATTAGATGTCCAGTTACGGTAACTTGGTGCGTGGTAATGTAACGGCTACGACGCTGCAGGTTTACAGTGTTGTTACACGTTCACTGCGCTCAACCGTCAGCAGCCGTCTCATCACTCAGCATAATTCACATATTAAATTTTAATCCTTTATTAGGATGAGGCAATGCAATTATATATTGAGTTCTACAGCAAAAAAGGAATTACCTGGAAAATCCAGAAGCAGAAGCAAAGTTCGACTATACCATGGAGCAGTCGTCGGAACAAAACAGGAACAAGATTAGTGCAAAAGTGAATAAGACTATAAGACTTAGTGTGAAGGAACTGTGTTAATTTTTTAAAATATTATGTAGATAATAATTTTAATCAATTGTAATTATATAAAACCACGCAACGTAACATTTTAAACTAGTTAATAAATAATTTTTGTTTATTTATAATTTTCTGTTTCAATTATTCCATTTCACTATTTTGTCCGTAAACAGCACTACGGGTTAAGTGGCTCAGGCTTTGGTTTTAATACTGTCCCAAAAAAAGCTCATTTATGTCTTATGTAAACATAACATTAAACACGTCATCCTATTAGGCCACCATGCTGCACCTATACTGGTGAAACTTTGATGGTGAATCTTTACTCATGCCTTTCATCAAGCAGCGTCACTTTGGTGGTCTTAAATAAAAAAAAAATAAAGGTTTTCCGCTACACTTACAATTGCAGCAGGATTAAACTTTAGTTAAATAATTTAAACTGAAGCTCATCATCTATCAGCCACTGTTCAATATTTAGAATTTTCGTCAGTTCCGCGGTATTTTCCGAAAAAGCAGTACCTACGGTCAAAATTGCCGTCGTTGATCGTCCTACAGTTGGGACGTACCACATCCACTAAGAGGCCCATTAGCTCTCTGATTTGGTCTTGGATATTCTTTTTACGCTCCTTGACTAAGGCCCCTTGCTAGGATCTTTGATTGAGTTTTCGACATATAAGAATGTGAGGTTTTCAATCTGTCCCTGAATAAGATCTTCTCAGAGAGTATTAAGTCCTTGGTCTTTTTTTAGATTGCAAATGTAAGGGCTCTTATACATGAACGGCATGTTGTCAACGGCAGCCGTCGACGCGTCGGCGATAGCCGTCAACCTATAGCGACATTGCAATTGTAGCGTGCGCAATGTATGAGCCCTAAGGGTCTACAATAAAGATACGAAAAAGGTGCAGGATCCATCTACAAAGTGGTATCGTTGTCTTTAATTCTTGTAGCAATCTGTATTAGGATGAATGTTGCTGCAAAGAGGTTATTTTCATCCTCGATAGTACCTGAAAATGTCTGTTTGTACAAGGACTGTCCGGTACTTCCATCAAATCTCGAGTTACCCCTGAAAATGCATTCTACCGTTTGAATACCTTCATTTGTGCAATAATTTTCAAAAATCTGGTCGCATAATTTAATTACCCGATAATCTATGATTACCCGCTTGGCAGTGTGTTCGACTAAACACTGACGCTTCTCTTTCAGAAACCTGGATTTATTCAGGACTAGCTGACCCGGCTAACTTCGTACCGCCTTAGAATATTAATTCATAATAAAAAGGTCTTTCTCTGGTAGATAGCTGATAACACAAGGAGTAACTTAGGCTATTTTTTTAGACTATCTTAGCTCCGCGGCGTTACTCGCGATGTTCAACAACGGCGGGTAACACCGCGGAACTCAGCTAGTTAAAAAAAGTTGTCCTAAAACCATAAAAATAATAATCAGAGATTTCCATTATTAACTTAATGATCTAAATACAAAATAATCAGATACAGTAGAACCATAACGATATAGTCATCAGAAAATTATATAGGTACGAACTTTCTTATTCCTTCCTGTAAACACAGCTTGTTTAATTATAAAGAGATTTTCCAGAGCATATTTTTAACGAATCTTATGGCTCCTACCTACACACATTGTAATGTAATGCAGAGGCCGTGCCACCGGTATTACAAGCCGCCGGCACATGCCGCGCAAAGACGCCAAGCATCGGTTGTGACAGTCGTGTAGAACGAACTGCCGCCGGCATCCCGTGCAACCCGGCGGCCTAGCCAGCAGGTTGTTTGTGCGGCAAGTCCAGCAGCTTGAATACCCGCCAGCATGCCGGCGGTATTGCCGCCGGCACTGTGTGTAGGAGCCATTATATCGTTTCTAGAACGTGTAGATAGTTCTGGCAAAATGGAATGTTTTCACTTACACCCTTAAATTGTATCAATGCTTTCTTTCCTCACATTGTAAAATTACTAATTAGACGATTAAATGTAGCAGCATTTAAAATCTTTAGATAACATCTTTTTTTATTAGATGACTATTTCGTAATCATTTAAGTAGTAAATAATACTTTAAAATTACACCAGTCCCTTATAAAATTTATTAACATCAATAAAATAAATACTATTTTACACATAAAAGAAGACTACAAATACTACAATAATAAAATGTTTTTCAGCTGATGTCATGTAACCATTGTGGTCGTCGAGCTAAATGTTCTTCTGATGCCGGAACCACACTGCGTTAGTCGCTATTCGTTATGTGGGTTACTCACGCGCATACGGCGAAGTGTGGAGAGCATATTGGCCAATATTCGCACGCATAACACTTATGTGTTATGCGTATTTGCTATTCATGCTTATGCATGAATAGCAAATACGCATATCCGTCGACTTGTCGGTTTTTTGATACACTTAAAAGGACACGAAAAAGGCAATAAGGCGAATATGCGCATCGACTAGTGCCACCCACACTTCGGTGAGTCATTCGCTCGCTTGCGGTGGGTCGTGTATCGACTACACCGCCGCCGGTGTATGCTAAAATGGAGTGGACGAACGGAAAAGATTCCTATGACTTGTTTTCATCCACCAGCATTTTCTTCTCGGTCTTTTAGCAACTATGTAAGAAGCATTTAGGAAATAATAAATTGCGGCAACTCTCAACACTCGCTCCACGCAAACATCACACATATTTGCCTTATTTGGTATAATGCAGGGTACCAGTTGAAGTGTGGATGGCATATTTGTTGTTTGCGCGCATAACTAATATTTTGGCGAATACGGCGTAGTCACTTAACGAATAGCACATAACGCAGTGTGGTTCCGGCATGAGGTCTACATGGTATGTTTGAGGCCTTAGATGCCCACTATTCTAGAACTGATTCTATTATTTACATATCTAAACAATATAACATTATCAACAACAATACACTTGAGCTTGTTCGTTTTTATGAGATTATCCTTCATGACCAAAGATCTATTGTACATGGTCAATAGCCTCTTACTATCCTCATACTACACCCATGGTTCATATGCAAACAGCAACTTCTGATGTATATATCTAAAATCTTCGTCTTGAATCATCATCATCAACAGTCCACTGCTGGACATAGGGCTCTCCTTAAAAAGGAGGTTTTGGCCTACTATACCACGCTGGCCAGACGGGTTGGTTTCAAGTTTTCCTTCTCTTTGCATTGATGTTGTCTTGCGTAGTTTTAGTCGCCTTTTACGACACCCGCGGAATGAACAGGAGTGGTGACACTCTGTATTCTTAATCCGTCACCACACGGATAATATAGTTATATTTTAATTGCTTTGTCTTGAATAGTTAGATTTTAATTCTTTTGCACTACATTATTTACAAACATTTACCTACATATAAAAATTATTATAGCTACCAACTAAAATTATTAACAGATTTTTTATCACACAGAAATCTTAAATAGTTTAGAAATGAGGCAGGCAAACTTTACCAGCAAACAACTCTGATATCACAGTAATCCACAAGGATAATACAAATAATATATATGAAATGCCAACTTGATGACTGTTTGGTAGTTGATAAGGCTGTCCTCCAATATCATCCACATGGAATCCCATGGGGAATATGACAGCAGCTAAGCAAAATACGACCACTGCAATAGAAGGATACAGCTTAGTTATACATCAATAAATAATACCTACATCTATAGTATACAAATAAATAGAATTAAAGTGTCAGTTTTTAATATCAAATAAACCGTTTTTTACAAAAGTACATATCAACCTATACAGTATTTTTATGAAAATAACAGTTAAAAAAATATATATATACTATCTGTTTATTTGATTTGGGTAATCTTTGGAGTAGCTTGACCGATTTTGACGGGAGCGATCAAAATCAAAAATAGTGATCAGAAAGATGGCACATTTTTAGACTATCTTAGATCTGCGGCGTTACTCGCGATTTATAACAATAACCATGTGACTCAGTAGTGCATAAAGTTATGTATGGTTGAGCTTGTGGTTATGTGGAAACAGATTACGTTAATAAATTGAAAAGTTAACTAATTCTAGCCTGGTCAGTCTATGCATGAGTGACCATTTATTAACACACAGAGGCACCTCCATATCTCAGAGCATGTAAAGCTACCACATGTATATCCTTGGCAATGGCCTGTAACAAGGCAGTTGGAGAACTAAACTGACAGCATTTGTGCTGTTGTGTTTTGTTAATGAGTGTGAGACCAAAAGCCTAATGATGACGCAGCTGCATCTCAATAGGTTGCCATAGTGTGTTAACATACACTTTTCAACAACTAATTTAAGTTGGTTACAATAAAAAAAACCTTGTTTATTACATTTATGAGTTCATAACTTATGACAAGTTATGAACTCTTATTATAATAAACAAGGTTTTTTTTGTCTTGCCCTTGAACACAAATGTTGCTATTTTGTATTATGGTCTTACATAATCTATAAGCAAAACAACAATACTTACTGGCTGCAAATCCCACCCATCGTGCATATGGTATTACATTCCTGTCAAAATGGCTGGACGCTAAAAGTATAACTGTTGTAGTTATGCATATACATCCAATGAATATACAAATCAATGCTAATAACCATTCAGGTTGTAAATCAGGAGTGAAACATACTTGAGGCCTATTGTACAATGTTATGCAGGACCACATTAAGCCAAGGCGGGTGTCACCTGAAAATTTCGTATTGTTATTTTAAATTTATTAACTAGCATTTGCCTGTGGCGGCCCAAATGTATGTGGATTTGCAGTACAAAATTTAATTTTGAATTGATGCAGCAGTTTTTGAGTTTATCGATAACAGATAGACAGACAGATACGGCGGAGGACTTTATTTTTTTATATGTAGTGATAAGAAAGCTCTTAATTATTGTTGAACTTAAATATTATAAATTTTACTGAGCTGAGCAGACAGCTGAATTAGCTACTGAGCTATTAGGCATTCCAGAAAAAAAGTATTCTTTTAGGTGAAATAAAAGTTAATGTACATATAGTACTAACATTTTAAGTTAAGTTTATCTAAGGATACGTAAGTGTATGCAATTAGTTTAGAAGATTTTTGTTTAGTTTCAAGATATTTCATTTCCCTTCAACAATTTCAAATAGTCCTGGATATACCCTGTAAAGTTGGTGGACGATTATTAACAGTATTAATACTTCTTTATATGGGTTTGACTCTTTTCATTAAGATGATAATGACTTATATACACAAATAACAGGAAAAGAATTGATATTATGTATTATCAAAGCAGATGTTTTAAATGTATAAAAACAATAATTTGGTATTGAAAATGAAACTAAATCTTTGACCTCTATGTAAAAGACGAGTTTGAAACTAGCTTATAAAATTTTCTACAGTGTGGACTGGCTGTTTGTTTAAAGTGGAGCAGCTCCGAACAATAAAAGGCCATATTAAGTTTCGAAAATCAGATATTGTAAGGTCTAATCAGCATTAAAATTACCTCCAACTTCGGTGATTATCCAGTCTGGCATTGCGAGGCTCACAATAGCGAAAACATCAGCTGTCATGAATAAAGTGCCTGATATTACAGTTAGCTTATCCATATTTTTCAGGTCTTATTAAGTCTGAAAATTAACAAGTTTTCATATTTTCCTTACACTTATTTTATTTAGCTATTGTGATTCTTGTGTGTGTGTATGAATTTAGTTTTGTTACTTTATTTCAGACCCAACAAAAGCAGTGCAGTAAACTTGTGCCTTGTTTGTTGTTGACAATGAATGACATTGACAATGACAGAACCAGAGATGTGTAACTCAGGAGTGATTGATTTAAAAGATGTATAATCTGTCAAAATGCGGAATCACTCTTTAAATCTTTGGATTCGAAAACACATCTTTAACTCACTACGATAGGATTGATTTTAGTTACATGGTATGACGAAAACTAACAGATCAGATGCGTAGATGTAGTATGAGACAATAGATACAGGATATTGTGAATTGAAAAGAGATAACATGCTCACTCTACGAAATACAATGATGATACATAGTAAATTAGACTCTCTAGCGTTAGAGTAAAGCTTAAAACCGATTGCGAGTATATGAAATTCGGTTATAAAAAGTACTTTATAAAATCTTTATTTAATGTATCTATACAGATTTTTGACCACGATTTGGCTTAACTTTTATATCTATACAGATTTTAGAATGGTGTCGTATTTTGTGATAAAACTAATAATTTGAATTATTATGAATTCCTCACTCCAGTGCTGCGGTTGGAAGGATATTTTCTGCAATAAACTTGATTGAAACTAAAACCTAAAATTTAAATTAAATAATTCATTAACAAAAACAATTAATCTTTAAATAATAGTTAAAAAAACAAAACAATTCGCGTGCAGTCAAGTTTGAAAAGTTTTATGGCGCTTGTGAACAATTATATATAATAAAAAGCGTTTATCATGTATTGAAGGAATGAAAGCATCAATATCTACATGGATCAATAGATATAATTTGCATCATATAACTCTTTTAAATCTTTAACTCTTTTGAATCTTTGGTTTCGAATGACATATTCGTTCCAATAACTCTTTTAAATCTTTAACTCTTTTGAATCTTTGGTTTCGAATGACATATTCGTTCCAACTGAACCGAAACCAAAGATTCAAAAGAGTTAAAGATTTAAAAGAGTGATTTAAATCTTCTAAGGAAAAAGATTTATAAATCACTGATCTCATTGGTGAGTTAGATTGCGCATCGCTAGACAGAACCCAACCCTATCAGTGTAGTAGATACGATACAGTAGATATTTTTATTAAAAACCTACTATAAACATTGTATTCTGCTAAATTAACACATTTTTTTTATATGAGCATTCACATGTCTCATATAAATCCTTACTTCCTTACAATGTGTATATATTTTTTTAAAAAGATAACTCCCGTATTAGTAACATAAATCGTGTGTCGCGGCCCGCGTCGGAATTTACAAACATACATGAAATGGACACAAAGAATACCCAAACTCAGAATAACAATTTGTGAATCATACAAACTGTTGTGCCACGTGGGAATTTCACCCATGACACTTGGCTAAGTAGAAAGCGGCGTGGCGACCGCTTTAACCAATAAGCAATAAATACGAAGGTAGGTACCCTAATTCTCTCTGACTGTCGCACTTTCACGCCAAAACTACTGAAGTGATTTAAATGAAATTTGGCACAGAGATTGTCTAGAGCCTGAGAAAGGCTACAGGCTGATTTTGACCCAACATAGCTTTTTTTTTAATATTTAGCCTACGTAAGATGCTTTTTCACACCCTGCTTAAAGGTCCCGGGATCATAGTGGGAAGGAAACACGTGTGCTGGCAGTGAGTTCCAGCTTTTGACTGCTCGGCACAAGATGGAAGAAGTTGTCCTATAAAGGAAGGGAGAAGGTGCGACCAGTTGGAAGAGCTCTTCAGAACACTCACCATGGTAAAGGCGATAGAGGACCGCCATAGAAGCGATGTCTCTCCGCAACTGCAGAGGCTCCAGGAATTCGGTAGATTCGGGAGTGTTAATAATGCGGATTGCTCGCCGCTGCAACCGGTCGAGAGCGTCGAGTAAATATTGCGCGGATCCATCGCAGAGGTGAGAACAGTACTCCACGCAGGAACGAACCTGGGTCTTGTAGAGAAGACACAGATGCCCCGGCGAGAAAAACCGTCTCACCTTGTTTAGCACACCGAGCTTTCGTGAGGCCGCCTTGGTGACGCTCTCTATGTATTCCCGTCGGTTGAGATCCCGGCAAATATCCATACCCAGGATACCGAGCTTGTCCTGCATTGGCAGTTGAGTGTTCTGGAAGGTGGGGAGGGGAAGGAACGGAGATTTTTTTTTTGCAGTAAGCGCGCACACCTGTGTTTACTTGGCGTTGAACTCGACCAAATTCTCATCACCCCATTGAGAAATATGGCTACGAATCAGGTCGAGCGAAGCGAAAAGCTTCCATGGTTTTTCCTCAATATCCGCCGGTTTAGCGGATGGATGTCCCAAATAGCGACCATGTACTGTGCTGTCGTCTGCATAGCAATGTATGTTGCCGAGTGCTAACATATCATTGATATGCAGAAGAAACAGCGTGGGCGACAAGACGGAGCCCTGAGGTACACCTGCATTTATACGTTGAAAGTCGGAGGCCGCGCCGTCACAGAGGACTCTGATGCGGCGTTGATGCAGAAAAGCGGCAATCTAGCTGCAGAGTTTGGGAGGCAAACCGAATGCCGGAAGCTTGGAGAGAAGCGAACGATGCCAGATGCTGTCGAAGGCCTTGGCTTGGCCATATCAAGGCTGGTGGTCAGAAACTCCCCATGCCTATCCATAGCCTCAGCCCAAAGGAGTGTCATGTACGCTAGAAGATCACCTGTGGAACAGTTCGGTCTAAAGCCGTATTGACGATCATTTATCAAGGAGTGATCTTCTAGGTAACGAACTAATTGGCTGTTAATGATTCGCTCAAACACCTTACAGAGAATGGAGGTGATAGCTATAGGTCGATAATTGGCCGGGTTGGAGCGGTCGCCTTTCTTTGGGACGGTTTGAACATTCGTCTCTCTCCAGGCCTCCGGGACAATTCCTGAGGAATACGACAAGCGGTATAGGCGTGTCAATACAGGAGACAACTCCGGTGCACAGTTCTTTAGAACCATCGCCGGAATACGGTCGGGTCCACTGGCTTTCCGGACGTCGAGAGACCGCAGCTCCGCAAGGACATCCTTTTGACGGATACGTATATCCCGCATTTTGGAGTCGCAGGTTGGAATAGAAGGCGGATCCACGCCACCGTCGTCGATTTGGGAGCTGGCCGCAAAGAGATCAACAAGCAGTTGCGCTTTCTCTTTCGGCTGGTGGGCGAGATTTCCGTCCGAATATTTAAGCGGTGGTAGAGACGGCCGGCAGTGGTTAGCCTGCACGGATTTGGCCAGTCGCCAGAACTTACGACTACCGGTAGGGTGTGCGACGAGTTCTTGGCCGATTCGTGCAATGCGCTGGGCATCCGCTCTTTTGTAAGCCCTCTTGCAATCCCTGGTACCTTTATTGAACGCCCAATCTGCTGACGAGTAATGTCGTAATCGTCGCCTTGCTGCCACATGTCGTTGCGGAGCAGCCTATGGCATCGCAGTGGACAACAGGCCGTGGTCGGAGGATCCCAGAGGGGCGAGAACCGACACACAGTACTGCACTGGATTACTCGTCAGCAGCAGGTCTAGCAAGGAGGGCGCTTAACCAGTTATGTCTGGTATTCTGGTGGGTTGAAGTACCAGCTGGGTGAGGTCATGCGTGAGAGCGAACGCGTGGACGGTTCGACCCGCGTGATCAGTTCTGGAAGATCCCAACCAGGTCTCATGGTGGGCGTTAAAGTCTCACAGAACTACCAGTTCAGCGGTCGGAAACTGTTCCTGCTTTATCCGCTGCCTGACTCATGTGATCAAAGAGGCGGGTTGTCTTACAATCTTCGGAATGGGACCGATAAAGGCACCCGTAGACTCGGCTTGTGGACCCGAAATCTACATGGAGCCAGAGGACGGAGAAGGAAGGCGACCACAAACATCCGCCCTGACGAAAAGACATACCCCGGCTTTCGCAAGAAAGCATTCCTCGAGCAAGTAGCCGGGATAGTGGAGATATGCCGTGTCGGCAGGACGGCATATTTGTGTCTCCGTAAGAAATAGCATGGCCGGCCGTGCCGTCTCAAGGTGTTGCTGGACGGCGTTGAGGTTTGCATGGAGTGCACGAATGTTTGTGAACTCCACCTCAAAGAGTGGGTCGGTGGGAGATGAGGATGCCGCTGTTGAACGCATTTTCTTTTTTCTTTTTGCTACCATTTTGTTAAAGGGGTAAGGGGACGTGAAAGACATGACAGTCATTGTGGCAGTGTAGAACCAAGACTCTGGATGCTGTGTCGGCATATAACGGTGGTCGCCGGGTCCCACCATCCGGTTACCTACCGGCACGACGAGCCACTCTGAGATTATTCGCGACCTGACGGGGCAGCCTCCCAGGGTGGTTAACCATAGTTGGGCCCCTCTCTATGTCGCGGGCGGCCAGCGGCACCACCGTTTCTACGGGTCTCCCTGACCGACGATTCCATCCACGTCACCCACACAAACATTCCTCTGCTCGCACATATGCTACGATGACTGTACCCCTGTATCATTGGGCCTCCGGTCTCACACTCACCATCGAAAGACGACTACACGGATGCTGTCATTTTAGGCTGGCCTTCAGTGTGAGGGTAGTACTGCCCCGGTCGAGCCGGCCCATTCGTGCTGAAATCAGCGTGGCTCTACTACCTCCTGCTAGTTTAATAAATAATTAATTTGCTCTGTGTTGTTTTGTTTCATAGATTTACTTATTTCGCTGGGTCGACCGATAGTGTGTCTTGGCCTCCGACAGTAGAATGCGCCATTCTTTTCTATTCTGTGCCAATTCAGACCAATTGGGGACTTTAATTTCTTTCTTACTTTGGCAACCTCATCTTTCTAGTGGTACCTGTGTCGCCCTGTCGTCCCACTGGCTACCCGAGATAAGAACACATGACGGCTCGATCCTCGACCATTCTTGCGACGTGGCGTGGAATTTATTGACACAATAAATAATATTATAGATAACAGGAGAGAGTTACGCGAGCGGTTAGCGTACACTACTGCGATTAAAAAGTCTCTAGTTCGATTACCAGGTTGGGCCAAATAGTATTGTTGGATTCAAATTTAATTCAATTCAATAGAAGTCTGACCGTACTTACAGTCGTTTTAATCTTCGGGACGAAAAATAAAATAAATAAAAGATTGACATTTCAATTATATAAATATAC
Organism: Phragmatobia fuliginosa; assembly: GCA_932526445.1. Taxonomy (NCBI): domain Eukaryota; kingdom Metazoa; phylum Arthropoda; class Insecta; order Lepidoptera; family Erebidae; genus Phragmatobia; species Phragmatobia fuliginosa. Next base: position 11,514,324 of record OW052071.1, read on the forward strand.
ATAAACACAGCGAGAATATTTAATTCGAAATAGCGTTAATTTTGTTTTAAAAACTAACTCTTATTACTGTAGTAAACAATAACAATATCGACTGTTTCAATGCTAATCTAGGATTTTTGTTGTTCTAGTGTGGACATCCTATAGCTAAGCTAGCAGACGATAAGGAATAACGAAAGAATTTGTCACTGAGCTCGGATGGCTTCTGAGTTACATTTCTCATTGGGGTAATGAGAAATTGGCCAAGTTCAATGCTAAGAAAACACAGGCAGCCGCTCTGACCACTAAAAAGTCTCCGACTGTCCTCTCCCCACCACTCAGAACACTTAATTGGCACTACAAAATAAACTCGAATAGGGCAAGTATATTTGTCTGAATTTGCATTTACGGGAGTACATTGAGAGCGTCACAAAGGCGGCCTAGGTGCTAAGTGGAAGCTAGGTGTACTAAACAAGGTGAACCGGTTCTTTTAGTCGGAGTATCTGTGTATTCTTTATGAGACACTGGTTCGCTTCTGAGTGGAGTACTGTTCTCATCTTTGCAAGTTTTTGCTTGAAGCTTTTGATCGGCTTTTCCTTTCTGTGCCGAGCAGTTGAAAACTTAAACTCTCTATCAGATAACGTGTTCCTGATGAGGCCATTAAGCGGGGCGTGAAAAAGCATATTACTGGGTCCACATACTAAATGCATTCGCAATGTATGTGGCGGCCACTCTTGGATTCTAATCGTGCTTTCCATCAGACTTTGTAGTCACCTTGTCAGGTCTAAAAACAAAATGTATACCTACCGCTTATCAGACCGTTAATTGTGTCTTTAGAGCATCATTTTTCCGAGGAACATTTAGGAAACTAAATTGTCGGCCTTTACATGATTAGTTTGCATTATAAGAGGGTTCTAGAATCACAATACAATTTTTTTCAGGATATCACAAACATATTTTGCCCCACCTTTGTTCCAAATGCTGGTTACGCCCATGGGAGTATGGGAGTTAGCAGTATTTCACGCCTATGCTAGAGAGAACGTTAACCGGTTCCAGTTGTCATGAACATCTATGGCATGAGCATTATTGGAAAGTTAGTGGCCTTAAATATGTTGAGAATTAGATACATGTCAGATTTCAGAACGCTCTCAAGGTTGCAGATCCGATGCCAGTCGTTCCATGGAAAAACTAACATCCAGGTAAACCAGTTGTAGGTTTTCTATTGTCGAAGAGATTAAAGTAAGTTTTCACTATTGTTAGAAAGTAGAGTTTAATGAAGGTGCAGAGAACAAGAAAAAAGTTACTGAAAATATTCTAGAACAAACTTTATAAAATACCGAACAAAGAGTCTGTCTGTTCGTTATTTTATATCTATTACTGTCTGTTCAAGTGTATTAATAACTATTTCTAAAAATATTCAAACTAAGTAAACATGAGCGTATTTAAAAACTCGCAATAAATTTCATTTAATTACACATTTCTTTTTCTAGAGCCACGCTGATTTCAGAACAAATGGGCTGGCTCGACCGGAGCAGTACTACCCTCACACAAAAGAACATCCTCATAATGACACCACTCTTGCTGTCGTATTTCGTTTGTGAGTGTGAGACCGGAAGCCCAATCATGCTGCATAATTCTCCCGGCCTCCGAAGGCCAGAAGAATATCTATCTATTTAACCAGGCCACATGGTATGGGTCACCATGCTACATTGCCTACCCTCACAATGATAATGGTGGCCTCTACTCCTAGATTCTACTCATGCTTTCCATCAATCAGAGTAGAGTCACTTTGTTAGGCTTAAATATATGTATATTAAAAAGAAAAGTCAACGTCAGTGGCCATATCAGTTTTCAAGGACTTTACTGGCCGTCGGAGAATGGGGGGAGGAGGTGGTCGCAGATTAGTGGAACTTGCTTGCTCATAAGAATATAAAGAGAAGAAGAGAAATATACAAATGAAAACAAGAACGCTTTTCTAGATCTGTATTCAGCAGTTTAACAATATTTCGTATATAATGATTAGTTATGCATATACCTAGTCCATTATCATGCCATAGTCGTCGTTAGAAGAAGTACGAATAACTACCTACAGTAGGTATTAATTACATAATCTCAATTTGAGCAGCATAATTACAAAGAAAGGTTTCAGTAACATTTAGGCCGGGGTGGCAGCTGGAGGACCGCTCACTGTGTTACTGGTTGCGGTAGACGCAGTATCATCTGGCTCACGAATTTGGAGCCAAGGCATTCGTCGTTGAAGTTCTTGTCTGAAATTTAGAATCCAGCTTAGTTTAAATTAGTTTTGCAGTAAAGTATTGAACATGTAACGTTGGCCGTAACCCAATCGAAAATTCAATCGGTATTTTGTTTTGTTACTATGCTGCTTTTCAACTCACCGATACTTTGGATGACTTATTGCATAAACCCAAGGATCTATGCACGCAACAGTTTTGCAGGCTACAGCGGGTATCATCGTTACCTGGTAAAATAATTGTGATTTATCATCAAATCGTAAATATTTAGTAAGGCTTAGACTTTTGGTGACAGTCCGTACGAATTAGGGATTTAGAATCAAAAATGTATAGATAAATCACTTCAAATCAATAGGTTCATATGACTTAATAAAAAAAGCTCACACAGCAAAGGTGAGTTTGGTAAGAAATCTAGATGATAAAAGGTAACGATATAATGATTAATGACATAAGCCAAGCCAACGATTTTGAAAGTAAGGTTAGTAGGCATCCACAAGGTGGTCCGACGACATGGTGTACGTAGCGGGAATTCATTGGATGCAGATAGGACAGCACCAGCTACTGGCAATATTTGGGGGTGGCCTATATCCAGCAGTGACGTTTTTACTTTTTACCCGTGGTGATGATGATCCAAAGGTTTTAGATTTTAATAATAAATTACCCCAGGGGTAAGAAGTTGTTGATCCCCAAAAGCTCCAATTAGAGCCATTACACCGTATGGAGTCCATGATGCCACGAACAGAAAGCATACGGTCAGCGCCGCCTTGGCTATACGTATTTCAGCTGATTCTGCACTAGTATTTTGATTAGAGCGAAGTGATTCCACATTCATCTTCTTAGCTTGTTCTCTGAAATATGTTACTTTAATAAGTGAATAGTATTTTTTGTTTCAGTTATGAATTAATTATAAATTTTTACATGCCGTTTCTTGTTTAAAATATGACGTGTACAAATATACTTAGGTTTCAATTTATCTGTTATTAGTGGTGATACTAATACGAAAAATTCAAGAAGTATTAATTGAATAGACATAAAAATTATTATTTTTAAAGACAACTCCCGTAGTAGGGGTATAAATCCTATGACACGGGAAAATTTACAAACATACATGAAACGGACACAAAGAACACCCAGAATCAGAACAACAATTTTTGAATCACACATAGTGTTGTCATACGTAGGATTTAAACCCACGACACTTGGCACAGTAAAATGCGGCGTAGCGACCACTTAAATCAACAGTCTAACCGTGCAGTGAAATTTGTACTAGTCTAATATTATTATGTACTACGTAACTAGCCGTTTTAAAATTTAGTATTATCGGACTACGATAAAGTTATTCAGCTTACCTTAAAGCAGCTTCATGTGCAAATACTTGTTTGACAATACCACTGTAAAAGTAAATAATCATCGACATTGGAAAAACGTAGCTGCACGTGAAAATGCACGCCACGAACAATTTAGTGTCGAAAGTGTTAGTCAGGTAGTCGAATGTGCAGGACGTTAAATACCCCTCTAAAAGAGCAAAACACATTATTTCAACAAAACCAAAGAACTTATTAATAATAAAAGAAAATAAACAGCAGAGCTAGATAGGAGATAAGTATAGAAGCAAAAAACTTTTGAGCACAAAATTAAACCACCGAAAAAACTGAAAGTAATAAACTATTATTACTCAACCTTAATAACTAACTTCAACTAATGTAAGCATAACTTAACAACTTTGAATCGCCCCCAAACAATCGAAGAACAAAGATAAATAAATTACTATGATTTTAAAGGACTAATAATTAAATCAAGGGCATGTCATCACGCTTTATGCAATTAATTAATTCTTTTGTTTGGCGAAGACTCGAATTTATTTAGGTATGCTTAGACTAGTTTAAGATCTTAGTGTTGCAACATCTACAGAGAACTGTAGCGAGCATCAACGTTTCCGTGAGAGCGGCGAGCGGGAGGCCGATCCGAAAGGGTGCAAAATCACACCCAACGGCGAACACTCGCTTCTTTGGGTTTCACCATGGACGGACCGACTGCCGTTATTTTTATTTCTACCTGGCTAGTTCATACAATCTACTGTCTAATATTAGGTTCGCCTGATCAAGGTTAAGTAATAGTAATAGTTTATTATATTCAGCCCTTCAGTTTTTTTCAGCGTTTTAATTTCTTTCTGAAAAGTTTATTTTATCATTTTTTGTAGGTTTACTCTACTAACCACTATTATATATTTTTTTACATTTATAAAAAGCTACCTTTTCTTTAGCTATTAACAATTGGAAAATCTTACTTTGTAGTACTTCTAATCTAAAAGATACGATATATATGTAAATGATCAATCATTCCTTATTTTCATGTGGTTAACAGTTTTCAAGGGTTAAGTTCAATTCTTTTTATAGATTTCTAACATATTATTTAAAATATTGAAAAAGATAAAAAAATTGTCCTACTTTCTATACTGAAATTTTGACAGTGAGCTTACCAGGTACAAATCTGCCCCAAATTTTTAATAATGGTAAAAGTGCCCATGGCGTACAGTATATCCAGACAAAAGCTATCATCAGCAGAACTTTGCCCCTGGAAAGTCGTCCATCTAAGGGTCGGGTTATTGTTGAGTGTCTGAAATTTAATTATCTAACTAAACTAAATGACTTTTGTGACAAGTAGCAGTTTTCTGAGCTTGTGGAAGCAAATAAGAAGATCTTAGAAGCAATAGGATCTGAACACTTAAATGAGGAATTTCAATTATTTGCCAAATTTTATTCGAAACATGTTATACAACTAAAGGTATGTGATTACCAAGACTTTTAATATACGGGACAATACTTCTCTATGTTACTAGTTACATAGAGAAGTATTGTCCCGTAGGTATTGTCCGTATTGTCGTATTGTCCGTCAAGCCTAGGCTTGAGATACAATAATACTTTTCGAAAACACCAGAACTTCTATAATTATTAAATAATTTTGCCTACTGGAAATTTTAGATACTTTCGTTAAATTATTAGGTGTGATATTATAATTCCTCTATAATTTCTCAGGTACCTGTCATACGCTATGCAGGCGTTAGTCATTCCTGCGCCGATGCCGCTGTAGGCGCCCATCACGGCGAATATCTGACAGCCGACTGTACCAGTTGCGAAACCTCGCATAGCACTATTGTATATGAATATAGGAGCTTTCGCCATCATTATGAAGTCCATTATTGCAAGTTGGAGGATCAATAGATTACTTGATGTGCGTAAGCTCTTAGTCCTGAAATTAATACACGTAGTTATTTAATCAGGATTGGAGGTAAAATAACAAAAAAATAGTTTTAGAAATGAATCGTGCTTTCTTTATTTCCTTCTCTGTTTGATTTCTTTCTTTACTGATTTCGCTTGACTGTGGAAATTATAGATTACGCGTTAGTTGAGAAGAGCTATTAGGAAGATCGTATCTATAGAAGAGCTATTAGGAAGATCGTATCTATGCTCATTTATGTTCTTATTATATATTTACCTATTCGTGCTGAAATCAGCGCGGCTCTACAACCAATCGTTATGTTATTTTGCTTTTGAATAATTTTCTACTCACACTGTAACTAAAATATTATTTTGAATTCCACTAAGAGCTGACAATAGAAGGTATGTATTTAAAAAAAAAACTAGAATTTACGTAAATTAAAATAAAGTGTATAAATTTTTATTAATATCCTAAATTGAATTTAACTCATTACATAAAATATTTACAATTCTAGCGTTCGAGTTTTATCATAAGATTAATCTAGTTTTTTAGATCGTAGCCTCATAAGTTATCTATAAGTCTATTAATAAATTAAGACAAAGCCACTTCCTGAAATCTGCATTCATTTTCTTAGTAACATGAAAGAAATAAGTACTATTAATAGTATAAGTTTATATTACAGTACGCTTACGTGGAAAATATGAAGATTACTAATCCATTTCCCAAAAGTGAGGCAGCAGTGAAGAAAGTGTAAAGTAATGCAAGTGCAGTATGCGCGCTGGTCGGGGGCGCCGGGAAGGACAGCCAGTGTTCAGGCACCGCGGCTAGGTCCTCGCCAGTCAAACCAGCACCGAGCATTTGTATGCCTCCAGGTCCACTCGATCTAAAATATATCTTTGTTAATGTTTCTTTTATAAGATTCCTTAATATGTCAATTTAATGAAAATAAAAGTTAAGGAAAGGCAACGTTGTTGTACCTGTCCCCAAACCCAGATATTATTTTGATATTATATTTATATAATTATATATATATATGCAATTATACAGAAAAACTATTTAATTTAACATTACTTACTTGTACGGCGCAAAATGTGCGCCATAGTAAGACTTGTCTGTTTGGTTGTACATTTTGGAAACTGGCTAACGATGTGAGCAGTCCTCGGAAGTGTGCGGGACTGCCCACTCCACTGACTGACTGCTGCCCAGAGCGGCGTAACTTCCAGTTTTATATCACACGATCCTAACTAGATTTAACGGATTATCCTCTATGGATACCCTTGATAGGATTAGAAGAGACTTTACATCACCCACTAACGCGGATTGTTACTTTGTGGACGTAATCAGTTTATAGGGACACCATTATACTAATCCGTGCACTGATTTCAAAGGAGATGTACTAGAGAAACCTCAGGAATTTATTTACTTCAACAACATTGTGTAGTACCCCACTGCAACTAAGATGTGGTAAAAACTAGTTATTTAATGAAACCTTTTCAACTTAAAGTAATATAAGTTCTTACGCGAATATACATTTCAAAGTGAGGTTAGGTTAATGTTTTCAATAATTTTAAGTACCTATGTAAGAAAACTCATTAACCAAATTGAGTAATTAAGGTACATGACTTATGGTTTAATTAATAAACTTACAAAAGACGTTTAAACATGTAGTAATTTACATATTTAATGAATCTTGTAAAAAAATCAGAGAATCACAAATTACAAGAAGTGTTTCAAAAACTGATTTTTCATTTCACATTCACACAATAAAAGATGTTAAAATAATCAACAACTTTAATAGACATCACAACAACCATTTGGATTGAGTACACATTGCTAATTTTACAAAATAAATATTAATTGATATATACAATAATTACCAGAACTTTACATAATACAGTTCGTACAAAACGCTTTATTTTATATAAAAAAGTACAATCAATATTTTCGCGGATCATCAGATAATGACATCAAATCCTTCATTTTGTTTTAGACCTCCACTGAGCAAATTTAAAAATAATTTGGAATTAACACTAAAGCTACAGCTACACACAACAGACGGACGAAATCAAGGTACCTATTGGTATCAATTGAGTATTATAACCTGTAACTTTATTAATGTCATGTATTTGTTTCATTACTGTAACTGTAGGTGGACTAGTAAATGGCAGTCATTGGTAGTTCTTAGTAGAACGGTGCTACCAATTCTAATATCTTATAACGATCAATTATATATAATTCTTGTGTGAGTGTGTATGTCACTGAACTTCTCTCAAACGACTGGACCGATTTTGATGAATTTTTTTGTGTGTGTTCAAGGGGATCTGGGAATGGTTTAGATTCGCAATTGGACCCGGTAGGTGGCGCTGCGATCAAGGATCAAGTTCTGGAATTTTAAAGTTGGGCGGTACGAAGTTCGCTGGGTCAACTAGTATATATATATAATTCTTCTGTGAGTGTGTATGTCACTGAACTTCTCTCAAACGACTGGACCGATTTTGATGAATTTTTTTGTGTGTGTTCAAGGGGATCTTGGAATGGTTTAGATTCGCAATTAGACCCGGTAGGTGGCGCTGCGATCAAGTTCTGGAATTTTAAAGTTGGGCGGTACGAAGTTCGCTGGGTCAACTAGTATATATATATATATATATACATATTTGTGATTTTGGAAACTCGGCAACAGCTCTAACGATTTTGTTGAAATTTGATATTTGGGTGGTTTTAAGGTGTAAAATCAATCTAGTGTAGTCTAATGTTTGAGAAAACGTGAGTTTTCTAGTTTTCACGTGTTTTTATTTCGCATTATTCTTAGCAGCTCCGTCGCCAAGGTACTTTTGATTATCTTTGGTAATTTGGTAACTCACTGATTCGCCAGCTGTGTGTATGTCGCCTTATACTATACTAAGTAAAACAATGGTTACACGCCTACAACTGTACCAAAAACTGTTACAATTTTGTGTAATTTAACGCCGGAATTAATATATTTTTTAATTGACTTGAAATTATGACATTTAGTATTCCGTTAGAAATTTTAAATATAAGTGCTTAGTATATTAAAGTATGTACTTTCATATTATATCAGAAATGAAATAAGTAGATATTTATAAAAAAGTGAGGTAAAAAGAAACTGACTCTTAAGAAATTTATTGTTCGTTCATAATCAAGATAAGTCACGGTTCTATAATTTACTCATAGGTTTACAAAAATAATAAATAAGTTAGCAAACTTTGATCCTAGAAAAGTAATACATTTTTAATATTTTTTATTTATTTAGTATGTGCTGTAACTACTGCATTTGTTTTAATTATTGTGTACTTCTAAACCGTACTTCTTAGTGTATCTACTCATTTTGAATTTAAAAGAAACAGAAAAATAGATTAAGCATCTAATCCGCCAATAAATATTCCCTGGAAGGAGAGCCGACAAATTTATACGATACTATATTTTAGGCCCTGATTGTTATTATCAATTTGAGTATTTTACAAATATAAAGTAGTATAAGTGAAAATGTTTTGTTAAATATTCAATACTTAAAATTCCCATACATATTCATTAAAGGTATACCATAGAACATTATGGACGAAATAGATATACAACGGTTAAATATTATAAAGTCGTATGTTCCTAGACCTGCTTCCTTTAATCTCTCATTGCTTACTAGAATAATGGTATATTTATTTAAATGAGTAATTGCATGCATGTGAAACTTTAGAAAGTCATATTATTGCTGTCATATATCAGAAGTAGCTTAGAGAAAACTATGTAAAATGTACACTTTCATGACCTTAGACAGAAGGCATCAATTTATATTGTGCGGTAATTTATTTAATATGGCTATTACCGTACATGAAACCATTGTCAGTATTGTAGGTTGCAATATACGTAATTAATCTTGTATTACTGAAGTACAGTGCAAACAAACCTCTCAAACACACAAGTACTTAAATATATTAAATCTAAGTGCGTAAGTATAACAAGTCTAATTATTATTTAATAATCTACATGAAAATGCAACAACAAAAGAAAAATATGTTAATATTTTTTTGGATACTACGTGTCTGTAAAACGAACACAAAACATTTATCAAAACTATAAGAAACTTATCATTTTCTAGTGGCGAAGGTCATAGCAACAGCAAAGGCAATAGGGAGTAGTAGATAGGGAGTGGTAGATAGGGAGCAGTAGGTGTTATACGTAGTAGAAGAACGCTCATTTCATAATATCGTACCTAAAATAACAGCATTCATGCTGTTGTTTTTCGTTGGTGTGTAAGCCCGGAGGCCAAATTTTTCTACATCATTCTGAGAATGAATCGGAAGGTGTATCAGAAAAAGATGTAATAGCTATTTTCCTCCGGTTCTCGGGTTTGTGTTCCTCTATGGGCGAAGGCAAAACAACACGATTTTATTTTTAGTTTGTCAGCGCTTTTCAACTGTTTTCCTGACGTCACCTACCAGGAACGGTTCCATGGTTTTGGATAACTCTCAAACTTTACATTTAAAGATTTGTTTAGCCAAACCGCTTTTGGTTTTGAGAAGTAGTAAGCGAGAGATAACTGAATGTCCTTTATAGATTTTTTTAAGATTTAATTTCGTTTCACCTGTCCCTTTGTCTGTAATGAAATGTTGCAAGTTAAATTAGTAGTAGTATACTGCGTGAAAATGCAATATGATAACATGGAACTGATTTGATGCTAGAACTGGAAGATGGCAAGGTAAGGATGCTAGATAGGAGCTCCGCAATTTTAGTCCGACACAACCAAATCGACATTATGCTCGTTTGATTTGTCATGACGAGCACTTTTGTCATTTATGGCAGCTTAGTGCATTTCAATAACAATTTGCTTTTACTTTATTTTAAAAGAATATGCTGTTTTTTTAAAGGGTACCGTTCGCCACTGATTTTATCTTGTTAATATTTAAAATGTTGCGATGACTTTAAAATTATTATCTCTCGTGTTTCAATGCAAAAAAATATATGGTTTAATTTTTATAAAATTCGCTTTTATCAGTCTTTCGATTTAACAACGGATCATTAATATTTAACTGATGTGATTAATAAAGTAACTAAAAGAAGGTAAGCTACGTCTAGGCTAATACTGATTGTGCTGTTTATTAATTTAAATCTTATTCGTTTACTTTTTAAATTACTATGCACTTTAAAGTGCGTAGAAACTAGAGCATTCTGTACAGTCAATTATGTATTATGTCCTCAGAGAGGATTGTCTCCTTGTTTGTTGTTTTCTTTTGTTTTTTGTTCCCTTATAAACTGCAGCATAAGGAATGAGTATAATATTAACTTTAAATTTTAAGTCATGGTACCTATCACAGGCCTTCCACAAATGTGTTGTCCCAATTGAATGTATTAGACGTAATTGAAATTGTAAAAACATTTGTGAAGAGATTTTTTTAATATATTTCGTTTCACTAAGTACTGATTGAAAATAATAAATATAATATGTCGTAATATACCAAAGATCCATTATAAAATTATTGTTTTGAAATTGTTGATGACTGCAAACACAATGCACTGCTTCTACTCTTACTTTTGGTTGCTATACAACTTCATAAAATTTAGGAGCAGGACGATTGGGTGTGCTACAATGTTTTTAATAGATCAAACTTGATTTGAAATTCCATTGTGATATTTTCAAGAGTCATTTGTGGCACTGAGAGGCAAAAATTCAAAGAAAACGAAAGGCTCAATAAATCATTAATAACTGATATTTTTGGAAACTGATAATACCTACTATCGAGAATACCTCACTAATTCGGTGACTTTATATTACACCTTATTTCCTTTAAATATTAAGTTAGTTAAGCTTGTTATAACAAAGAACTGGATAATAAATGCTTACGGTTTAGTCTTTCATTAGATTAAAGGACTCAATCCTCTCTTGACATACTTTGTGTGTATAAAGACTGAGAACTCCCCGACTTTTTATATCAGTTCAATCACACACCGAAAAGTGCGTACCGTATTAAATGAGTTCATCATCATCAGCCTATTGCAGTCCGCTCCTGGACAGAGGCCTCTCCCATTGCACACAACTCTGATCTATTTTGGGCTTGGAAAACTTCGTACAAAAATAAGAAAATAATAAGTCAACATCACAATTATCCATTGGACATCACATGAGATTTTATATGACTACGGGACCCTATTCTATGTGTGGCCTGACACTCACATGATAGGACGTGTAATAATCACCGCCGTATTCCTTCATTATTTTTGTACGTCAATGTTCTCAAGGTAGACTGTCAAATCTATAAAAGTACCGACCATAAACTACTGTTATTTAGTTAACAATAAACCTTTTTAAAAACACTTAATGCTTGTCAATAGAAATAAAAGATTCCCTTTTAAACTAAAAAAGTTATAGAAAATTTAAAGAATTCGTGGAAACCTGATATGGATTTATTTTATGGGTTCACTTGGTATACCATTGTCTACTTGTCTTCTATTAGCAACAAGTTACTGTTGGTTTTGAATCAATTTGATGCATAGTTTAGTTCACTGAATAGTCTCATGGAAAAGAGAAGAATCTTAAGAAAAATTATAGAGAATAGACATGTAACAAAATTCAGCATCCAGATCAGTATTCTATTGCACTTCAGTATAGCACGTGAACCTTTTTAGGCAATACTTTCATCTTAAAAATTTACTGGAATATCACCTACGAATAAATAATAATATCACAATAGTTTTCATTGAGTATTTTGGATGAAGAATTCGTTCTGGGTGTGTAGTGTGTGTTATCAAGTTCATAATCTTAATAAACTTACATTAGGTCCGTCGTGTATCTGTGAATGCTCTAGTTAGTACGCACGCGCGCACGGTGGTTAAGGCATTTGTATATAAATTACTACATATAGGTACACTCATGACACAGGTTGTTGAAAGTGAACAACTTCATAACATGCTATCAAAGATTTGCTACATCAACATTGGGGTTTACAAGTACGCGATGCTACGCACTTGGCACTACGAACGTAGCAGAAATAGGCTACGGCTACGCTGTGCCGGCACTCTGTAGGGCATTAAGTTTGATTACATCAGATGTGGAAGTTGTTTACAATTCTTAAAGTAAATTAAACTTTTAGGTGCAATTCTTCATATAGCTAATAATACTATTCCAGATTTTTTTCCGTATATTTCAGAGTTAGATATCTTTTACTAGTTTTATAGCAAAATGATTAAGAGTCATTAGAATTCATGACATAAAAACAATAAGACTCTATTGTCTGTTTCATTAAGAGTATTATTGACAATTAGCAACCGATAATTATAACAAAGTTATGGTAAATGAAAGATACAAATTATAGATACCTGTCTAAACACTGTCAAGTCCGGGTTAATCATTTCTTATACACAGTAATGTATTCGCAATCCTTGCACTCATTAAAGTTGTAAGATATTCTTTATACCTTTCTAAGATCAGTATATCTTCCCCAAGTAAATATTTTAAAACAGATATACGTTTCAATAGATCTAAAAATAGGTAATAATTGTCGCCCTTTTCATGAAGACACATCAAAAACTCGGTAAGTGCGTTTTATATGTACATACAATTATACATCTATTATTTTACATATATACCTAAGTAAAACGGGAACCAAAAAATTGTATAATTCATACAAAATGTTATCAACAAGAGTCATTTTCGTGTGTCTCGTCGACGCGAGACGTAGGTAGTCCTCAGTTATCGTTAGTGCTTGTGTGCCTTGGAGAGTTAGCCTGTGGAGGTTCAATGGTGATGCAGGTATCGTTTTCAGGGGGGTCAGGTAGGGAGCACGGTGTAATCACGAGCTGGGGCGACAGCGGCGGGGTGCTCGTCGCCGGTGGTGCACTACTCGCTCTCTGCTCGCTCTCCACAGATAAATGTGTTAGTTCTATGTTGGGTTTACTTACCTCTTCACTGTCCACCCTAAACAGAGATAAGATGATAAGTAGGTACATTGATTTTTGTTCGAAGTAAATATGCTTTGCAGTGGAATGTGAGTATATTTGCTGTTATTGTATGCCGTTAGTTTTTTTTAATCAATCAATTTTATAAAATCATCTCCATCTTCATCATCACAGTGTGTTAAAAACAAAAGTCTATTCCATCATTACAAAGTAATTTTGTAATAAAATATTTAAGTATAGTACCTAATAGTATAGTCTAAGATCCCACTGCTCGATTCTGCAGGTATCTGTTTTTTTGATACAACTAATTTTAAATGAATGTTTATAAAGTATGCAATGGATCAGGGATAGGTTGCCTATCAAAAATTAGCCGCAATCACCTGCAATTAATTTTAGAAAAATTCATTCGCTGATGTATTTTGCAGCTACATGTTTTTTTAATGAATTTTACGTCATTTGAAAGAAAATAATGTTACGAATTCAAAAAGAAATGGTTGCCAGCTCTCAGTCAGCCGCAACATTAGGGTTGCCAGGTGTAAACAGGTATATTAGTCTGAATTATTTACATTCACCTGTTTTTTTTTAATCTAAATACAAAATCAATACATTGAATTTTTGACAGGTAGGGTCATGTAACGTACCTATGGACATTTTTGACTACCTAATATTTAAATCGACATATCTTTGTATATACTCAAAGTATAGAAATAGTTAAGATCTTATATTGTAGGACAGACGGTCTAATATGACTGGTTTTTTTTTTATTACGTCTTTAGTGTTGCCATTTTATTATTTTCAAACATTATTTATAAGTATGGTGTTTTGTCCTAAGGTACGTTACTTGTTTGTACCTTCGGACAGCCTTGTATGTACCTTGGGACGAAACAAAAGACAAAGATTTCTGTCTAATCAGTCTTTTAGTCATCATTAAATTAGATAATAGAACTGTAACAACGTATCTTCTGCTAGTTATACAACTAAATCAAATAATAGTCTTAGGTAATAATAAGAACACTTTAATTAAATTAGAAAAAAAATGAGATCTAAGTCATCCAAAATATTTCAAATGATTTCGGAGCTAAAGTTTTTTCAGGCTTATGAACTGTAGAATACCCAGTCTATCTGAACAGCCATTGCCGGCCAGCCATACCATCACGATTCCAAGCTTCAGGACTCCTAATGGAATGGCTTTGAATCGTTCTGGGCTAACTCCTTTTCTTTTAACGCCGGGTTTACTCCTTGGCACTGCAGGCAAAAAGAAATGGAACATCATCAAATAGTGTCCATAGGTACAAACATTGTTTGAACCTCCGGACGTGTCCCAAGGTACATACAGAATTATGTCCAAAGGTACAATCAAAGCAATTTAAAAAAGAAACGAATTATCTTGACTTGTAGGTTAAAATTCTGTGTTGTTAGCTATATTATTATAGACGCAACTACCTTAAGACAAGTAAATTAATTAATTGTAATAAATATGTGCATGCATGTCGTATATAAATCTATAACAAAACATCAAAATACTTACTTTTGAACGCGAAAAACTTCACAAAAATTTCACACGTCACCCGATGTCAATACAATTACGCCACTAACTGTCGTTGCTAATTAGGAAAAATACTATCCGTTTTGTAGAATTTTGTAATTTTAATGTTGGTACTTTTGAAAATATAATCTGTGTCCAAAGGTACAAGCGTCCCTAGGTACGTTACATGACCATATCTGTCACCTTCCATCAAACATTTCGAACGTGAAAATTTGGAAGGAATTAATGTTTAAATTTTTAGCTACATTCTGGGAACACGATTGTTTGAACATTACTTATTGTACTACTACTAAAAATTAGTTTTATCGAAAAAACAGATACCTGCAGAATCGAGCAGTGGGATCTTGTACTAGTAACTGACTGCCTCGTTAGTCTAGTGGTTAGCGTATGTGACTGCTGATCAAGAGGTCTTGGGTTCGATTCCCGGGTCGGACCAAAACGTTTATGTGATACGCAAATATTTGTTTCGGAGTTTAAGTGTTTTATATGTATAATATGTATGTATTTACAAAAAAAGTATATTTATGTATTTATATCAGTTGTAATACAAGCTCTGCTTAGTTTGGGGACTTGATGGCGTTGTGTTGTGTGTTGTCTGAAAAAAAAAGTAATTATCTACAGTGCAAGGTGTGTGTATGTGTGTATCTATGCTATATCAGCTTACATATGTTAGTTTTACATCAATTGCATATTGCTCTGGACAATTCTAACCTCGATACACCTACCATACTATATCTCTGCACCCCTTCAAAAGTTGGCTGGTAGAGAATACCTACGGCATTAAGTCCTCCGATGTACAAAAGTAAATTAAGTTTTAAATTAATAAATAAAATAATTGGTGACCTCTTGCAATTACATTTCTAGTGATAAACTGTTATTAACCCAAGCGTAATAATATACTTTGGGAAATTTATTACAATATCAATGTTTGTATACAATATATTTTTCATATTATTTATAGAAGAATTCGTGGGTATAACAAATTCTATGTTCATTTAATGATAAAATAACGTATTATTTATGAATGTTGTATGTTTTTTTTTATAAACTTCTATAAGCATGCTTTACTTGGGGAGTGAGCTGGTAAATATATGACATATTTCGTTAAAAAAGAATTAATTCCGCAGGTTTGTACTACCTGAACCACTCTGCGCCGCACGTGATTACTGATGAGAGTGAGTTGGTATAAAATAAACTAGTACTAGTCAATGAAAAAGTATATTATTTGTGCTTCACTGACGTGACACGTGTGTGTGTGTTTCGCATGCAACTACCCACAGCTATACTGCGCTATACTCAAATAATTCAAATTCAAAGCATTCCTCTTATTAAATGTCTATGTTGGTTATCGCGGTAAAAAGTAGCCTACGTCTTTTCTCAGGCTTTAGACAATCTGTATACAAAATTTTATTTAAATCGGTGTAGGGTTAATCGCGAACAGACAAACAGACATACGCGCGAGAGAACTTTAATTTATAGCATGTAGCGATACTATGTATAACCGTATTTAAAGATTTCTGTAACTATTTTTGCAACACCCATTAGTCGAAAGTTTCATGACTTATTTCAAGTAGCTTTTAATAGCGTGTTATGGTGAATTTTAAATTTCGTATTCAGTTTCGATTTTCATTTAACAAAAATTATAAAAACATGCAATCTTGTGAAAGATAGACTGAAGCTGGTGTTACCTGTGTCTTAGTTCTTCGGCATTGCTTATGTCGTTAACGCTTTCCACTGGTGTAGCTACGAAAAAAACAATATTATATTTAGAATACGATTTTTAAACATGTAACCGTGTAGCACAGTTAAGCTATGAGGTTTCGATTCCTATTCAAGAATTTGATTTTGTATATGTATATACTCTAAGATTGAAATTGTATTATAGCCAAATTTCGGTCGATTGGAATCCTCAAGGAAAACGAAAGTAGCCGTCCTAAACAGGTCTGGAGACGCACAGTTGGAGACGAGGCGAAGAAGGTCGGAAAGATGTAAAGGGTGATAAATGGAATGCGATGGCGGATTGCTGTGGACCCACTCTGCACCATCTAGGGACATATGAACATACATCTTTGGATACATATGAAGCTACAAACTCAGCAAGTGTTATTAACGCTGTAAAGTTGAAACTATTGTAACTTGATTGACTATTTGTTTAACTCCGACGTTGGCTCCTCGAAGATTAGAAAAGACAGGTGATTTTCGAAACATCCTTCTCCAGTGATCCAGTGATCTCCCAGGTCAATTCTCTGTAACGGATCTTAAAGCCGTAATAACGGTATACCCAAAAAACATACTTCCTAAATAATTACTTTTTATCTCAATCTGGAACTATTAACGACATCTACCGAAAAGGACAATTCCGAACTACGTAAGGATATCGTCCTGCTCTCCAACAGACATGGAATGCATGTCAGTTTATTCATTCCTAGAAAGATGAACCGTACAAAAGGACAAAGTGATGACTTCATCATCATCATCAGCCTACCTTAGTCCACTGCTGGACATAGGCCTCTCCCATTGCACACCAATTTGATTGATTTTTGGCTTCTCGCATCCAGTGATGACTTAGATGTTTACATCTAATAAATGGGGTTAGAGGTTTACATCTAAAAAATATCATGGATATTTTTAGGGTACCGTTGCCAAATGGCAAAAAACGGAACCCTTATAGATTCGTCATGTCTGTCTGTCCGTCTGTATGTCACAGACACTTTTTTACTACACTACACTTTTTTCCGAAACTATAAGAGCTATACTGTTGATACTTGGTCAGTAGATGTATCCTATGAATCGCATTAATATTTTTAAACAAAATTAGAAAACAAGCAATAAATTTTGGGGGTCCCCATACTTAGAATTGAAACTCAAAAAATATTTTTTCATCAATACCATACTATGGATAGGTCTTCTAAAATGGTATTGAGGTTTCTAATATCATTTTTTTCTAAACTGTATAGTTTGCGCGAGAGACACTTCCGAAGTGGTAAAATGTGTGCCCCCCCCCTGTAACTTCTAAGATAAGAGAATGATAAAACAAAAAAAAAAATTATGATGGAAAATTAATAAAAAAATACTTCCAAAGAAAATTGATTTGAACGAGCTAGTAAGTAGTTTTTTTTAATACGTCATAAATCATAAACCGCAATTATATATATACATTTCTTTCTATTAAAACACTATAATTAAAACATCGATGAAAGTTGCAACGAACTACAAAAACTTTTATATGATGTTACTTGCTGCTACGGAACCCTTCATGGGCGAGTACGACTCGTACTTGGCCGCTTTTTTCTCTGTGACAGTCATCTACACTGGTTGGAAGTAGTTGTAATTTTGAAGATTGTGTGTTAGTAAATAAGCGTATTTTACAAGTTAGGCCCCTATAACTTCTGTACTAACAAAGTTTCCTTTAAAGTTCATTAAATGAAATACCATCACAAATTTAGAGGAGGCCCGATTTTCATGAAAAATGCCTTTTAACACGTTCACTGCGGGCCACATTTTGAAGAACTTTCAGCTGGTGCGGCTGAGGTCGAATCAGCCCCAAGCTAAACTTCCTTGTAATGCGGTTGAGGCCTTTTCTGCCTCATGTTTCAATCATTTGGTAAATTTGTCGTAACTTGGTCGGGAGCGTGATTCGATGTTTAATTTTATGCTAAAATTACTTGCATCGTATTGTTTTATGTACACCTAGCTTCGCCCCGGGTTCTGATTTTTAGTTTTAGAGAAAACACCTAAAATATATTTGAGGTCGTTTTAGACCACACATCGCACTAAATCGGGGCGGCATTAGTGATGGGAATGAATTTATATCGATGAATGTCCACGTCTATGTTATATTTCTATTCCTTTTTTATATTGTTATAGTATTGTGCATAAAAATATGGGGTGTTGTTAAATAAAATACAAACTATTCGTTCATCTAATTTATTCTATATTACTTTGCATGCTGTTCGTTAAAACAATGCAAGCACAAAGCTGTCTTACATTGTGAACAATTAGTCATTTTTTTTTTACTTTCTTTGCAGCCTGCATGGCACCTAATTTAAGTCGTAATTTTGCATAGCAAATGACGCAACGTTTCCTTATTTGACCCTTTGCAAGGATGTGCTGAGACTCTGAATGGTTATGTTATGTTTTGCAGAAAGTGTAAATAAATAAATATATAGAAGAATTTTCAGCTTTTATAATATAACTAAGGTATGGGTGTCACGGGCTCTCATTCTATAAACATATAACTGAACACACACAAAAAAACATTAAACAAAAATAAAAAAAAACAATTAACACGATTGCGCAAAGACACGTGCTCCAGTATCGACTATGGTAGTGTCACTAAAGTCGACTTACCTGTTCTCACGACGCCCGCGCGCCCCGACGCTGGAGGTCGAAATCGGCCTCAACCCGCACCTTATTCAATAATTTTGTGATCAGTGCGTTTGAGGCGTATTTCGACCTCAAATATTTTTTTTGCAATATTGAGTCAATGCTTCGCAGACATAAAGAAAGCTATATTTTTCTTTTTCATACCTCATACGGTTGAGTGTAAACAGCCGCCGCACTAGAGAGAAAACACAGTTTTACGCGCCGCACCAGCGTAAAGTCTACCATGAGGCTGAACCAACCTCAAGCCGCAGTGAACGTGTAAAAGTTGAATAACTCGCAAACGATAGGTACTAGTCTAAGATCCCACTGCTCGATTCTTCAGGCATCTGTTTTTTCGATAAAACTAATTTTAAATGAATGTTTATAAAGTATACAATGGATTAGGGATCGGTTGCCTATCAAAAATTAGCCGCAATTACTTGCAATTAATTTTAGTAAAATTCATTCGCTGATGTAATTTGCAGCTATATGTTTTTAGGGTTCCGTAGCCAAATGGCAAAAAACGGAACCCTTATAGATTCGTCAAGTCTGTCTGTCTGTCTGTCTGTCTGTCTGTCCGTCCGTATGTCACAGCCAATTATTTCCGAAACCATAAGAGGTATACTGTTGAAATTTGGTCAGTCGATGTATTCTGAGAACCGCATTAAGATTTTTACATAAAAATAGAAAAATAACAATACCTTTTAGGGGTCCCCATACTTGGAACTGAAACTCAAAAATTTTTTTTTCATCAAAAGTATACGTGCGGGGTATCTATGGATAGGTGTTCAAAAATGATGTTGAGGTTTCTAATATCATTTTTTACTAAACTGAATAGTTTGCGCGAGAGACACTTCCAAAGTGGAAAAATGTGTGTCCCCCCCCCCCCTCTAATTTCTAAAATAAGAGAGTGATAAATCTAAAAAAAATATATGTTGTACATTACCATGCAAACTACCAACGAAAATTGGTTTGAACGAGATCTAGTGAGTAGTTTTTTTTTAATACGTCATAAATCGTAACACACAATTTACCTTTCATCCAATCAACACACTATTATTAAAACATCGATGAAAGTTACAACGAACTACAAGAACTTTTATATGATTTTACTTGCTGATACGGAACCCTTCATGGGCGAGTCCGACTCGCACTTGGCCGCTTTTTTTAATGAATTTTACGTCATTTGAAAGAAAATAATGTTACGAATTCAAAAAGAAATGGTTGCCAGCTCTCAGTCAGCCGCAATGTTAGGGTTGCCAGGTGTAAACAGGTATATTAGTGTTAATTATTTTTATAATTGTTTATAATTAATAATAATATAGTTTATAATTGTTAATCACCTGTTTTTGTTTTTAAATATTAATACAGAATAAATACATTTAATTTTTGTCAGGTATCTGTCACCTTCAATCCAACATTGTGAACGTGAAAATCAAAAAGAAATGAATGTTTCATACACAATTCACGGACCTCTCCAACCCAGGCCTACAAACTTCTGCGAAAGTTTAAAAAAAATCCGTTTCAAAGAAGCCTTTGTCAAATATTTAGCTACATTCTGGGAAAAAGATTGTTTTGCTTCAACATTACTTAATAAAACTGTTTTTATCATTGTTGGAGAATAGTGCTTTTCTTATCATCTAGAAGGAGACCATCTCATAAACACTGAAGACATTAATATAAGTTGTCATCATGAGGAAGCTGACACATGCATAACGTTTGTCATAAACAAAGCACCTCCAGAGACAAAAGTTTTACTAAAAGCTAATGACAACGATGTCTTAATTATTTTATCAGGCAATATTCACAAAGTACCTACCTACCAGATATAGAAATTTGTCGGGCTGGTACAAAACAAAAAAAAACGAAGAAAGATGAAGGTTTTATAAATTGTACGCAATACGCAACTAGCGGCGAAGTTAGGTCCAATTTTATGTCATGCATTGCATCATTCCATGCATTTACTAGCTGTGATTATTTAGCTGCGTATTATAATAAAGGAAAGAACAGAAAAGAAAACAAAGAAAGAAAGAAAATAATATTTATTTTGACACATATACGATAAGACACAACATCTTATAAATCTAATAATTCAATAATCTAATAATTCAGATGATATCGACACCGATATAGACAATGAATGAGAAAAAATAAAGACATGTATAATTATAAGATTTGCATATAGAATAAGTATAATTTTGAACACATAATTTGTAATAAAAATATTATTTACTTTTTTAATAAAAAAAAATTGAAATAAAAGTCAGAGCAAGTGTAACATAAGGGTTGGGTTCTAGAGGCCCGTGAATTGTAAATGGAACATTAATTCTTTCCAAATTTTCACGTTCGCAATGTTTGATGGAAGGTGACAGGTACCTGTCAAAAATTAAATGTATTTATTTTGTATTAAGATTTAAAAAAAGCAAGTGAGTGTATATAATTAACACTAACATACCTGTTTACACCTGGCAACCTTAATGTTGCAGCTGACTGAGAGCTGGCAACCATTTCTTTTTGAATTCGTAACATTATTTTCTTTCGAATGTCGTAAAATTAATTAAAAAAACATATAGCTGCAAATTACATCAGCGGCTAATTTGTTATAGGCAACCTATCCGTAATCCATTGTATACTTTATAAACATTCATTTAAAATTAGTTTCATCGAAAAAACAGATACCTGCAGAATCGAGCAGTGGGATCTTGTACTATAGGATTAGTAGGTAGTCGAGCCACGCTGATTTCAGCATGAATGGGCCGCTCGACCGGGACAGTACTAACATAGAAGACCATCCTAATAATGTCAGCACTCTTGCTGCCGTATTTCGTTGATGAGTGTGAGACCGGAGGCTCAATCATTCTGCATCATTCTCCCGGCTTTCAGAGGCCAAGAGAATGATGCACAAACATCCAACCAAGCTGCGATGTTATGGGTCACCATGTTGTTCACTCACGATGCGGATGGTATCCCCTAGTCCTGGATTCTACTAATATAACATAAAACATCACTATACCTTAATAAGAAAAATCGTCTTATCTACCTCTCAATGTTTTTAAAAGCGATCCTACCTATCCAACGATCCCACATGATGGGGTAGACTCGAGAAAAAAAATATCCCAAATACACACTCGAGAAAAAAATAGCGTGTAGGGTACCTCCCACTTGTCTACTACGGTCTATTTAATTAACTTATGCACTATTTTAATGATTGACGTCCTAAAGCATCTAATTACACATGTAAAAATGGAATTATAATAATAATAAGATACACAAAATAAACAAAAATAAATGTTGTAGCCTAAAAATCGGCAATTTTCAATAAAAAAATTAAAAGTCGAATATCTCGAAAAGGGTTAAGTTTAGGGTAGGGTGTTTTATAGTGAAATAAGTCAGAAATGATGGGTACTCTACGCCCTTAACAGATCTAGCACGACTTTTCCTGTAACCCTGTATAGATTTTTTAAAAACTACTCAATGAGTTAAAAATTAGAATGAGTTATACACTGTATCTTTTATATGAGTATCTACCTATCTACTTATCTAACTGACATTTATTCATCCTTTTCCAATAATAATAAGATAATACTCACGGTGTACAGTATCATCTCGCAAACGTTGCTGCCTCGCCAGCGGCCGTCGGCGCGTATTGTCCCGCACGCGGAGCGTAATGCCTGCGCACGCGCCGCTCCCGTGCAGATCTAGGGCCAACGATGACTGGGAGCCACACTCTGATTCTGCTGCACTTGCACTGAAACCAGCATTATGTAAAACTTAATATATCGATAAGATAAAAGTCGAAGTACTTTAACTCATCTATTGGAAATTGAATAAAAAAATAGTATTTTAAATAAAGCGAAATATAAACGAGTTCTAATAAGTACCTTGATGCTTAGAATACAATAAACATTAAAATTTTGCAACAAGCTACATCTGATGCTGCAAAAACTATATGTAAGAAGGAATTTATAAATAAAGCTGAATGAAGAAGGTGGAGAACAGCGTTAAATACAACGACACTATACCTGATAACCGAATGTGGCGGCTCGTCTACGGAGAGTGCGTAGCGACGTAGCGGGCGGCGTAGCACGCTAACAGGCAATGCAGCTCGTGTGCTGCTGGTACGCAAGTCCGGCGCTGAGCCAAAGCGGGCTCGTGCCTTTCCTCTTTCACCACCGACTCTGTGTCACATACACTGACTGCCCTATGATGTTCGTATTTTACACCCGCCTCGCCTTTATCTATATCGATGCATCGTGAAACGCGTTCCACATCCAAACGTGGCAAAGCGATGACATGACAAGTGATTAAGGCGTTCAAGCGACGAAATAGCTTAACTACAGGGTTTGACATATTATAATATAACATGAGTAATAACTCTTCATAATAACATACATTTCAGGGGATTACAATTTGAAGTAAATCGAGGGTTATTAATGGTTAATACAAACCAAATATATTGTGTTCGATGAATGTACCTGTGTTGATGATGACTCGGTCTATATCTATGTGGGGGTGCTAGAGGTAAGGCGTGTGGTAGCGGTAGAACGTGCGGCAGGCGGTAGACGCCCAATTGGTCGAGGCGTGCGGGTGCGGCGCACTGCGGCCCACGGCGAGGCATAGGCCGTGGCATGGCTTGTGGCCTCGCTGGGGTAACCTTTGCCGCACTATCTCGAGCTTCGAAAGTCATCACACATGCTGCCACTACGATGAACCCTGGAAAAATCATTCCATCACATTTTAAAATATTATATATATTCCCTAAAGGTCCCGAGAATCACAAGCCAGGATTTTTTACTACTTTTCAACTATTATTTAACCTGCGTTATTTTACTGGTCTGTTTATTAAAACTTATTACCAAACAGTTTGTGATTTGAGTGTAAGATTACTTCATTTATAATCTGAAAACAAGATCATTCTCCATTGTGGTCATCTATTTGACAAGATGTAAAATTTAACTCGTGCTTATTACAACACAGTTGTCTGATTTTAGTCAATGATGGTAATAAAATAGATTTTACCTCCAAACCCCATAACGATTGGTCCAGCATACGATAAATTGTTCAGGTGAAATCCACGTGCTTCATCTTTCACCGAGATGGTTGAATTGCCACGAATCTCCTGTGCCACTGACAAAGTATCGGCGTAGTAACCTGGAATAGTATATTAAAATAATTGACTATTGGAAAGTAAATTATTTAATTCCTGTTTATTTAATAGCAACAATGTCTATTTATACTACTTCTAGTTAACAAATAATTGAAGGAAAGGAATCCAGATGTTAATATTGCAACTAATATAGTGAATGCGAATCTGAGCTTATTTTGTTTTTAACCCTTCAATCACTTCAAAACAACCACAAGAAATTCACCAATGGAAAGCAGCATTATTTCTATGTAATACCAATAATAATAATAATGTGGCTACCGTTCACCACGATAATCAATTTATTTCTTTATTAAACAGCTTTAACTACATTCTTAGTGGTAATTTAATTTTTACACATTTAATCCAGCTAACAGTTTTGAATTGAAATAGAAAATATGTTAAAGTTCTAATGTGTTTATTTTTCATCAGTTTTTTTCTAGTCTACTGTATTACAAACACATTTACATACATATATGTATACAGTAATCAGAAAATGGATCACAAGACGACAATGGATTGAAACAGCTACACGGAGTGCATCCGGCCATACATGTAGTCTCCCTTCGTGAGACAACATGTATGGCCGGAGGCTTCAAGCCGGAAGTGTCAACGCCGTTACATGCGGTAGGAAACGTTTCCTACCTGCATTAATACGGAAATGCATTAGGAATTTGTGCTTAACATATGAGCACAACTATGTCTCTACGCCTGTTATTAGAATTAGCTAGAAGCGAAGATATACGACATGGCTAGCTGACCTACGGAGCATCGTCTGCATTTTTTATTGCCCGTACCGTGATGTTATATATCAGAAACAAATTTGTTTACCATAAAACCCCAAGTTGTTGTGAGCCGACCTTAAAAGATTTCTATCTTTTGGTGATTGGGTGTTGCGGACTATTAAAGAAGTTTTAAATGGAAACATTTCTTTCAGACATTGTATTTTGTGAAACTTTAAACTCAAAAGGAATAATTTTCCTCCATTACGCAACATTTTTAGGCATAACGTGATAATAAATAGTCTATAAATAGTCTTCCTCAATAACAGAGCTATCAAATACTGAAAGATATTTTCAAATCGGACCGGTAGTTCCTGAGATTAGCACTAATCGCAACGAACTAACCTCTTCAACCAAGCAAACAAACTCTACCGCTTTAAAATAATAGTATAGATTTACTGTGTTTCAACACAAATTATTTGCTATATTATTATTTGTGTTGAAGCACAGTAAATCCCTAAGAGTTTTTTGTTTGGTGTGAATTAAAAAACACTATTTAGACTAGAAATATATGTTAATGTTAAATTGCCTGTCAAAGAAGTCTTTGGGTTAATAATATTATGTTGATCGTTCCTTGTTTCTGTGAATTCCACGGGTAATGTTATCAGATTTGTAAGAGTACATCTATACAATAAATAAAATTGGAGTGTCCATTTGTAATATTAACATAACTGCTTTTTACTTAATATCGTTACATATGCCAAAATAATTTTTCTTACATTTTTTGTCTGTCTGTCTGTCGGTTTGCTTCGGGCAATCTCTAGAGTGGCTGGACCGATTTCGACGGAACTTTCACTTGCAGATAGCTGATGATGTAAGGAGTAACTATGTCAGGCTACTTGTTCTAGACTAGCTTCGCCCCGCGCTGTTGCCCGCGGTTACAACAACAAACAGGGGTAACACCGCGGGGCTCAGCTAGTGAGTAATAATTCTACATAATAAACCAGACATTTTAAGGGGAGTTACAATTTGAAATAAATCTAGGGTTTGTAATGGTTAATGCAAACTGTGGCCACAATACTTCCTACTTTATTACACGTCCTTAGATAAGCCACATATCATAAGATACAGTCAAAGATTAAATAAAGCAATGATAGGCACGCACCATCTTTGTATATAAGCGCCATTGATAATTAAATAAAATAGACTATCACACCATCTTGAGTCTCATTATACTCCTTGCCAAGTACTGGCAAATTGGTGACCCCGACGAACAACGCACGGCAAACGGACGGCTGACCAACTCTCGCTCTACAATAAAATATATACATCATGACTCCGCCAACTTGCAAATCAAGCAGCAACCAAGAAGAAACTTTGGAAATAGCAGCTGGCACCACAATTTTATCCCGCATTCCGGAATTTTGGAGGGACCAACCAAGCTTATGGTTTACGCAATTAGAGGCCATATTAGCACCACAGAAGCAAGGCGACGATTACAAATACAACACGGTTGTAGCTAAGCTATCAAAGGAAGAAATACTACAGGTTAGTGACCTCATTACCTCTCCACCATCAACGGAAAAATATAAGACCATCAAGGGACGCCTAATCGATTGCTATGAAGAGTCAGAACAGCGTCAATTTCAGAAATTATTGTCGGAAATGGACCTCGGCGATCAAAAACCATCACAACTTCTACGCAAAATGCGAGTATTGGGAAAAGGAAAAATTAATGACGAAACTCTGAAACTTTTGTGGTTAAGACTTTTACCAACAACAGTAACTACGGTTTTAGCTGTCACAGAAGACATGGATATCAATAGGATGAGCCAGATCGCGGACAAAATATTATCAAATTCAAATATTACGGAGGTATCAGCTGTAAACAACAGTGTAAACAAAACAAACGATGACGCAACAGCATGCATATTAGCGCAGTTAGCAAAAATGCAATTGGAATTAAGTGCAATTCAGCGCGATCGCAGAATCTACAGACGCGGCACTCAAAACTATTATAATCGTCATCATTCCCCATCGAGGTCAAGTCCAAGAGCAAGTAGTCGAGAAAGAAAACAGTTATGTTTCTACCATGATAAATACCGAAAATACGCAAGACAATGTATTAAACCATGTGATTGGCAACAGGGATTTAACTCAAGGTATCAGGGAAACTAATTAAAGCGCAGACTACGGCGGAACTCTGTGCTATTCACCCGTCCAACCGCCTCACTATTACCGACCGAGAAAGTGGTATGAGATTTTTGATTGACACGGGAGCAAATATTTCAGTTATCAGCAAGCCACAGAGATATTCATTTACACAAAATGAGCAATATACGCTTTATGCCGCTAATGGTACAAAAATCAAGACATATGGTGAAAAAACACTTACTTTAAACTTGGGACTACGGAGATGTTTTATATGGAACTTTGTTATCGCCGATGTGACGCAACCGATTATTGGAGCGGATTTTTTAGAGCATTACAACTTATTAGTCGATATAGCTGGTCGAAAACTTATTGATAGGGTAACTGAGCTGACGACGCCTGCGGCCCTAATCAGATCGAAGCAGCAAACAATTCGTACTATTGACATTAGAACGAATTCACACATTACTCAACTATTAAAAAAATACGAGGATATCACGAAACCTTCTTCTCTCCGCAATACTCCAAAACACAAGATTAAGCACCATATTATCACAAAAGGAGCGCCTGTATCAGCACGTGCAAGACCATTACCTCCCGATAAATATCATTTAGCAAAAAAGGAATTTCAAACTATGATGGAGCTTGGTATTTGTCGCCCTTCGGATAGCCCATGGGCTAGTCCTTTGCACATGGTTAAAAAAAAGAATGGTGAATGGAGACCATGTGGAGATTATCGAATGCTAAATAGCGCGACTGTACCTGACAGATATCCACTACCACGATTAACCGACTTCACTTATATATTAGAAAACAAAAAAATATTCAGTAAAATCGATATTCGAAAAGCTTACCACTGTATACCTGTCGAAGATGTGGAAAAAACGGCGATCATCACTCCTTTCGGACTTTTCGAATTCCCGAGAATGCCTTTTGGTCTACGCAACGCAGCGCAAACATTTCAACGATTCATGGATTCTATATTTAGAGACCTCGACTTCGTATTTGTTTTCATCGACGATTGTATTATAGCTTCGGAAAGCGAAAATCTGCATTATCAGCATTTGGATACAGTTTTCAAACGCTTACAAGAAAATGGAATAACTATTAATCTAGAGAAATGTGATTTTCTCAAAAGTGAAATAGATTTTTTAGGTTATCACACAACAAGTCAAGGTATACGCCCAACTGAAGAAAAATATAAAGCAATTCGGGAATTTCCGAAACCGAAGACAATCAAAGAATTAAGAAGATTTTTAGGCATGATTAATTTCTATAGAAACAACCTTCCACACGCCGCTGAATATCAGAATATTCTAAACGACTATTTGCACAACTCTAAAAAGAACGATAATTCTCCTATTCCTTGGTCAACAAAGGCCGAAAAAGCTTTTGACAAATGCAAGGAAAGCATCATGAACGCAGTTTTGACAGTACATCCCTCTCGCACCGCCCCACTGGCACTTATGACAGATGCTAGTTCTACCTGTGTTGGCGCAGTGCTACAGCAAAAGTCCGGACTTAATTGGGAACCATTAGGATTTTTCTCAAAAAAATTAAGTGAAACTCAACAAAAATACTCAACCTTCGATAGAGAATTACTCGGAATATATATGGCAGTCAAACATTTTCAAAGGTTAATTGAAGGAAGAGAGTTTACAATATTCACAGATCATCGACCGCTGACTTACGCATTTTCCCAAAAAACGTCATCAAATGATACGCCACGGCGAGTACGTCAATTAGATTTTATTTCACAATACTGCACCAATATTCAACACATAAGCGGACGTGATAATATTGTTGCAGACGCATTATCACGTATAGAACAAATCGACATGCCATCACCGATTAATTATGCTGAATTAGCAAAATGCCAACTAAATGACCAAGAATTAATTAGACTCCGTAATAATAAGAATTTAATATTTAAAAACACCAGGCTTCCGGGTTCTGCTATAAACATTAGCTACGACACATCTACAGGAAATAATCGTCCTTACTTACCAGAAAAATTCCGAAGACAAGTTTTTGACGTCCTTCACGGGTTGAGTCACCCTGGAAAGAAGACTACGAGAAAAATGATAACCCAGAGATATTTATGGTCAGGTATGAACAAAGATATTAATAATTGGTGTAAATCATGCATAGCTTGCCAGAAAGCAAAAGTGCAACGCCACACAATATCACCGGTCGGCAATTTCATGCAAGCGCAGCGTTTTGAACATTTACACATCGATATAGTCGGACCATTACCTGTTTCTCAAGGAAAGCGATATTTAATTACAATCATAGATCGTTGTACTTCATGGCCGGAAGTGTTCCCTGTCGAAGACATCACAGCCGAAACAGTAGCTCACACACTATATGTGGGCTGGATATCAAGATTCGGATGCCCATTACGCATTACTACGGACCAAGGCCGACAATTCGAATCAAGGATATTTGAATCACTTTCACAATTTTTGGGAATACACAAAATTAGAACGACGCCGTATCACCCACAATCAAATGGTATGATAGAAAGATTTCATAGAACCTTAAAAGCAGCACTTATGACAAGGGAATCTAACGTTAACTGGGTTACAGAAATTCCTTCAGTTCTACTTGGTTTACGAAGTTGTGTACGCGACGATACCGGATATAGTGCAGCGGAGATGATATATGGCACACCAATAAGACTCCCCGGAGAATTTTTCGCATCATCACATCAGCCCTCTACATACGAAGAATTTGTTGAAAATATAAAAAAAAACATTACGCACATGACATCAGTACCAAAACGCAAAAAACATAATCAAGCGATTTTCATTCATCCCGAGCTCAAGGAATGCTCACACGTATTTGTGCGATGCGATAGAATAAAAAAAAGTCTGACGCCACCCTATGAAGGGCCATTCCCAGTGATAAGAAGAACGGATAAAACATTCACCATAAAAATTAAGGATAAAGAAACAGTAATATCAATAGACAGATTAAAGCCAGCATTTGTTATCAACAGTGAAACTACGAAAGTGCCATTTTCAGAAAATAACCACAACAGCCCGAACACGTATGTCACGAAATCGGGACGGACAGTAAAACCGGTAGTAAGATTCAACATTCGCTGACTCAAGCAAGCTGTCTATTTAAATAGTCAATAGTCAATTTAAAGTAATTTTTTAATAACTTACACATTGCAACGTTACAGACACCGCCCGTCACAACAGGCGTCAGCAAATTTTATTGAAACAACACAAAACACAGTACAATAAAGTACGTACCTTACTATTAACTATAATAAGTAATCATTTTTTGAAAGTATGTATTTACTAAGATTTGTTATAATAATTATCCTTTCAAAAGGGGGGGACCTGTGTGGCCACAATACTTCCTACTTTATTACACGTCCTTAGATAAGCCACATATCATAAGATACAGTCAAAGATTAAATAAAGCAATGATAGGCACGCACCATCTTTGTATATAAGCGCCATTGATAATTAAATAAAATAGACTATCACACCATCTTGAGTCTCATTATACTCCTTGCCAAGTACTGGCAAACAAACCAAATAAATTGGGTTCGTTCTATATCTATGTGGTGGTGCAATAGGTAACAGCGACGGAACAGACTCATGCATGAGGAACAATGGACACAGTTTGAATTACATAAATATACTAGTTGCGCCCCGCACTGTCACCCGCGTTTGATGTTATTCTTTCGAATGAAAGTAGTCTAGGCTACTCACATATGATCAGTTATCTGCCAATGATAATAGGACAGATGGTTTAGTTTACTTTGTTTTATTTTTAATCTTAGTTCTTGTGTGAAAACGACATTACCTATGACAGCCATCGCACCTCCTAATAACATCAGCAGTAGGCCAGCAGACAGCGCCCGACACGCGTGCCATAAACATTTTGAACTCATCTTGCCTCGAACCACCTGTGATAATAAAATGTATGTCTTGTGTATTAATATTATAATGTTAGTGTGTATGTGTAGTGTGTGAGAGACGCCTATGGCCTATCATAGGATAACATTCGTGAAGCTTAGTTGTAAATCTTCAGGCAGCTTAAAACATCCAACAGCAAGATTCGGCCACCCCACTCGGCCAGCGTGGGGAAGTATGGCCTTGATCATCTTTTGAGAGGAGACCCTTGCCCAGTAGTGGGACATTGTGGGTTGTCGATGACGATGATGTGTGTCTGTTTTTATGGAAGTAATTAGATTAAGAAGAAAAATGTAATACTCTACTGCATTCTGATAAAAGAAGAGAATAGAGGCGTTAGAGAATGTAGAAAGAGATTTGATTCAGAATATTCGTATCTCGGCTAGGCCTCGGTATATCTGTAATTTGTAGTCTCTGGGGATTGTATCAATTACCCAAGTAAGATATGTAATGAGCTATAATATTCATAATAATTCATACATTGTAAAATATATACGTTACTTAGGTACAGTATAGAATATCTGAATTATACAGCTTGCGTGTAGCTTACATGCCTCAGTATATACCTACACCATAATTCGTTTTAATAATTAGCTTTCTTTGACAAAATGCGTCAAAATTCACATAGTTGATCAATTTTAAACTTGATTTTGGTTAGTTTATCTGGACGTTATAGTATATTCGGCTAGATTCAAATGTTTTACAATGTTTTCATACATGGTCACATAAGATAATTTCTACTGTAATGAAGTCCAAAATGTTCACAGTGGGAAATACTTGATCCGATCCGATTATAAGCTAAAACAACAATGTGACAATGGAAGAGCACATTTGTTTTTCATGAATTTCACACAAAAATAATTGCGAGGACCACACGTTTTTAATCAAACTATGATGCGATAAAGTAACATAACAAACAATTAGTTTTACCAAGTTAAACCTACAGAAAACAGTCTCTGAAGACATTATCAGACTTCGTATCTATTGCCAAATCGTTGTTTTGAATAAGTAGTTAACGTTGTTAATAAAAAAGGTAAATAAGTTTGCTTTTCTCAGTATTTATGTGTATTATAATGTATTCAGAGTTCTTAGTGCAACAAGTCCTCGCCCAACTGTTGAGTTCCAGCTTTTACTGATCATATCGACGAGGTGATTATGATACACTTGATATAATAAAGCAGCTCTGCGAACATTCACGGTCAGAAATATAAGTAATTTTACGTAGAACTTAGTTAACAGTTAGGCGGGAGGTTGAGTCTGTCCATTGAGAGTACCTGGACGTTCCAGGTGGCCCCCGACGCGGGGTGGGCCCGCCGAAGGGGTCCCGTAACACTCCGCGCGCGCCTCATGCCGACTGCCGCGCGCTCCCCCGAGCGCGTTCTCGCGGCGCGGCCGTTGCGCACGCATCCAGCCTCTTTGCTCCAGGCCACCTGCGTCCTAATTTCGTTAACAAAAAGTGCTTGAGAATTGTACAGATGATGGTTGAGAATTAAACAAATCTTGTAAATCAGTGATTCATTATAACATATACGTCCACTTTTTAACAAGCTACGATAAATTAAAGAACATTGTTTCCAATCCCATGACAGATAATATTTAGTTGAGTGATTACTAACAAAGGTACTTAAAAACTGGCGGGTTCGAAAAAGATTGAAGAAAGGTAGTTCTTACGCACACATTTGCTAACTAAAGTTGAATGAATTAAAGTCTCAGCATAATAATATTCGGTGAATCCTGTGAATTATTGGGGTTATGTGTCCAAATTATTTAGGTAATATTTAAAGATCTTGAAGAAAGGTTAAAGTATGATAATGAATAGTTTTTGGATAAAAATCTAAGGATATGTATCATCGCATCCATCATCAGCCTGTTGCAGTCCACTGCTGGACATAGGCCTCTCCATTTGCACGCCACTTAGTTCGATCCTCGGTGATTAAAGAAATACACATGTAGATACGTAAGCACATATTTATTTTGAAGTGATTTATTCACGAAATAGCTTACAATTTGTTAAATGTCAGCCTTATTACATTAATGAATAAATTTGGCTCTAAAAAAATTTCAGTACCTACCTATGGGATTCATGATCTGTTTCCGGTAATCATAAGCCTATTCATGGGTTGGATGGGTTCAGTATATGTAGGTGATACTACTGTTGCTATCTCAACTCCTCAATGTTACAGGCCAAGGGGCTAGATGATTACTCCTACACTAAATATATTAATTATATTTGTTAAGAGACTATGATGAGCGCATGTGTTATTGGTTTTAATGTTGATCAAGGAAGTTTGCAGCAAAGTCTTTGGCCCATGGCCATAATATAATCACTGATAAGACATCTAGAAAATCAATCATCAATTGGTCAAGTTGTATGGTTACTATCTCTACTTATATTTCAACCTGATCCGATTTTCATTAATTGTACATACCTCCATAACCGATGATGTTGCCAGATGATATGAGCTTTAGGGTAAAGCCAATGACTTGAACTTAAAAGGGCTCGGATCTCCATTTGAAAAGTTTTTTAATTATAATTTAGATCCTCATGTATCTGCATTTTACAGTTTAACTCAAAAACAAATTATTTTGTATAAATCTTAAATTGACCAATTACCCTTTCATGTTGCAGATATAGTGTACATGCAGGCCTGCAGGCATAGGGAGATGTCATACAAACTAAATTGTCAGGCGTTGTATTTTGTCTTTAATTGATATGAGATTGTTATACGAGTATAAATATGCACATCTGCACTGTTTGTTCACAACAGACCGTACAGTAATTTTTTTTTTTATTGTTGTAATGGAATAGGCGTTTGTCTTTCATCTCACCTGATGGAAAGTGTAGATGAAGACGAAGATGGTACACGCCCATCCAAAAGAAACCTGTTCACTCTACTCTTAAAGGCTCCAGAGTTCAACTCATCAGGAAAAATAGACCCAGGCAGGTCGTTCCAAATTTTGGCGACTCTCACCAAAAACGAGCTGTCAAACCGTTTAGTTCGTCGTAATGTACCACAAATAGTATTATATGCATTTTTTCACGCTAAAATTAACGGACGTTCATTAGTTAGAATTCTCCCACTTGGGCGAAATTCGCCTCACAAAAGTGATGGCAGATTTTTAGAGATTTTGAGAGATTTAGAACCGTGTCCATCTGTTTGGTCCGTAAGGCCCGGTAACGGCTCAAAATGATTAGACAGATGACCATATACAAACGAGTGAGGAGGGAAACCGTATATGATACGTCAGGCTACCAGAAATTTCATCTCTACCTTACCTACCTAGTTCCTCGGCTACGGTCCTTCCTTACAATAAGCGGTAGCCTATTTGTCTCAGGTATGTCTCAGCTACTAGACCTGAGTCAAGCAGGCTACTGCTTATTCTAAGGAAAGACCTTCTATCACTTTCTGCAGCAGGCTGGGCTGGAGGGTCATAAATCCGCCACTGCTTCAAATAATATTATATACAATCAAACTAAACTTTTTGCGGCATGTATATAAAAACTTTGAAGATAAAAGCGTTCAGACTTCGAATACATAATCCGTCAAACAGATCGGTACATTCTTAATTCACGCAAAGGAAATTTTAGCATGTAATATGCGGTATTATACGAGTTTGTGTTGAACGGTTCGCGAACTACAAAGCCGCAACACAAGTTTCGCATTTAACTTTGTAACCATATTAAATTTATAAGCTTGTTTATAATGCTTCTTCTTATTTAAATCGTGTGGAGCACAGTTTCATTTCAGTTAAGGCATTTCAATGTCTATTATCGAATTTATTTATGATTCTTTATGACTTTTTCTCACCTTTATGAAAACAGGTCGGTAAATTAAAAAAAAAATCTTTTAAATGTTTTAACCTGATATTTACGAATTGTAAAAGAATTTATTATATTTCTTAGTCTTTTTTTAAATTGTCTTTATTGGATGTATTTTCATATGCATATGCATATGAAACTTATTGAATTAAAATAGTCTTCAATGTATTAAGTAAGTAATCTGAGTTGTTTACAATTACATAAATTTCTCACTAATATTCCTATGTCTAAAGATTGTGCATCTGAGAGACGTGTCCGGTGGTGAGAGTCGCAGCAGGAGAGGATGAGTGGTCGGGGGCTTGTGCCGAGGGCGGGCTGTCACGTGGAGCTCGAGGCGCCGGCGCGACCGGGTCGCCCGGGTCTAGCGCCCGGCCGAGCTCGCGGCGCGGCATTCCCCAGCCGGCAGGCGGTCGCCACGCTATGTGCGCCGACACGCGAGGAACGCCGCGCGACGCGGCTCGACATTTTCCGGTCACAAGGCTTCGAGCAAGCTGCGAGGGCCGCTTCGCCAGCGTCGAGCCGCGCTAGTCCCTGTTGTATGGTGGAGCGAGCCGGGCGGGGGGCGGGGACGCAGGTGGCTAGGCGCAGGTGCGGCCCGCGCCCGGCCCGGGGCCGCATTCGAAGCGCGCGGAGGCGCGGGCACGCCGCGGCGCGCGCCCGCCCGCCTCAACGCGCTCATGGAGCCGCCTTGGGAGCTCGAGCTCGAGTTGCGACGGCATATCGAGAACTGTACCTGTACCTGCGATCACATGGGCTACGGGAACTATATGGACTACCAGGTGGCGCCAGGGGCGCACGCCTGCATGTGTCGCGCAATCACTTCGCCGCACGCCCACGTACGTGTCGTTTGTTTGCCCGTGCTGCTTGCTACAACCGGCCCTCTCCCGCATGTCTATCCGCGGCCCGCTAGGGGTCGTTCTCACGCTGGTTTGTTTGTAGTGTTAGAGTCATTTCATCCAAACTCCTCCAACTGTCAATGATGTATTTTGTTTTAGCAATTGTGATCGTTGTACGTGTGATAAATTAATATATTTTTTAAGTAACGTAGTTTTATTTTTGTATTACAACACGATAACCACTAGTTTTTATCTTGAACTGTCTTGATGTTTATTAGAAAATTATTATTTTAGTTTTTGGCAGTTACCATACCTATCATACGACATCATTATACTACATACATATCAAGAATGTACTCATATACTGTCCATTGTTATCGATTTCACAAATCTTTAGCGACTAGTTTAACTTGTTCATTATATTAATGAAATAATCATCTCAATCAAAGATAAACATCAATGTGTTTTTATATTTGAAAACAATAACTTAGGTAATGAAACTCACTTTCTTGAAACTTAAGTAAGATATAAAATATTTTATTTAATCACCTACTTAAAATCCATTAAATTGAAAGTGATTTGCAAAGCAAAAAATAAAAACGAAGCCACCTGATTATTTATTATTACCCGCTAAATTGAGGTAAAAATGATTGGAGTATTAAAATAAGTATTGGTTGCTTTGTTTTCTCAGATACGAGTATGTTGCCTATAACTGTATTACATTTAAGAGTAAACAATACTGGTATATACACGCATTTCTGCACTAAAACCCACTTAATAATAATTATTGTCCACAAAATATTGGGAGTTGTTTACTTTTGTACAGACGTGTAGGAGACATAGTGTAGGAACGTAATTTGTAATCTTGTTTATGTTCTCCTGTAGGCAATGGGAGTAGGAAGCTGCGGTCTGCAGCTAAGTCGACAACAGTTACTAATAATATAGTTGCTCGCTTTGTTGATTGTGGGCGAATGGACGCAAAATATTTGGTTAGAACACTACTCCAAAGACACGGAAGAAACTCTATTCTACTGCCTTAGAGGCTTTTTATTAGTGAACTTATAAAGGATATAATACAAGTTATATGTAAATCTAACTGACTACTTAATGTTTCTACCATTTTAAGAACCCAAGTGTCTCCTCTTGATAATGAAATGCCACTAGATTTCCATGTGACGGTGAACAGGGTCGCTGGTTATTAACTTTTATTTCGAATGACTTTACAAAGTTGTCTGTAATTACTACTTAGTTACAGAACAAAAAAAATACTAAATCTAGTGACTCGCTGTATAGGATGCTAAGGTTATCTTTATGATTTATTTTCATATAAGTCAGCATGTTGCCTAAACACGAGTACGCAGAATTAACTCCATCGACGAAAGTATTTGTACGATTTGGTTGGCTCATTTATTATTAAAATAATGCGTTAAACTAAATCCGATTGATTATTTAGATATTTAATAATGTATTTATTTAGATTTCTTCACTGTACTACTTATATTATCAGTTTTAGCACGGTACCTTTATGATCCCTGTACTTCATCCAGGTGGAAAACCTAGTTAAAGTACGTCTACCCTCCAAAAAACATCACTCGCAAAGTACTTTTATTTATATCCGTCTTGTTTTGGAATATGTCGCCATCACAAATGAATTTGGGTTCCCAACAATTTGTGTAATACATATTATTGTTGTTCTGAGTTAGGGTGTTATTTGTGTTCGTTTCATGTGCGTTAGTAGTAGTCCCTGCGATACAAGAATATTGGTAGTACAGGAGTTGATAAAAACCGATGTACATCTTATGTATTGCCAGTCTATTTTCGTCAGTACACATATCTAAGTGCGTAGCCATATATATTCAAAAATATTATTTGTGGTCTCATTTTGGTTTATTTTTAATTTAAAAATGATTTTTATGGCTATAAAGCTACTGAATAAGAAAATACCAATCACATTTAAGGAGAAGAATGACTGTCAGGCGTAAATTAATTATTTCTGAATCTATGCATGATGATTTCATCTAAAAGTTTGGCAACAACAAAAGGATTATATAAAACTACATCCCGATAATCCCCCGGCTTATTGTGTACATTCAGTTCAGTAGTATAGACAAGCGGTACAAACATTCATAGACGGCCAGAGTCGAGTAACAAAACAGCAGTTGGGAAAAACAATCGGGTATCGTAAAATTTCACTACAATTTGTCTCTTTAACATTTTATTTTACATTTTTACTTCAAACTTATATCAGTCTCATAAAAGTCACAGTCGCTCCATAATTAATGTGCCATTATGGAGCCATCAAAGCCAATTGACC
This sequence comes from Phragmatobia fuliginosa, assembly GCA_932526445.1. Taxonomy (NCBI): domain Eukaryota; kingdom Metazoa; phylum Arthropoda; class Insecta; order Lepidoptera; family Erebidae; genus Phragmatobia; species Phragmatobia fuliginosa. The sequence continues at coordinate 11,552,508 of OW052071.1, forward strand.
TGAACGGGTTCATTCTTGTAATTTATTTCCCTGTAGTTTTGGAACGAAATAAGTTTAAAAAGTAAAGAAGGAACTGAATGCTTTAACATTTTATTAGACAACATTAGGTCAAGAGGCTATAAAATTTTACACGTGTGAGCTCATTGCGGCCTTTCAGGTCACTCCTCTACTTTTACACCTCAATTCAGACGGCAGTCAATTTTATTACACTAAAAAGATTTACCGACACGATTTCCGAATTCCCGTCGGTATTTGACTCTCATGAAATACCTTTATGTAAAGTAAAGTGTGATAAAATTGAAAAGATTTGAGAGCGTCGTTTAGAGTGTGTAAAACGTGCTGTAATATTTGATGAGTACGTGTTACATTCAGTCAATTTGTTATATGTAAAGCTAACAGTACTAACCCAAGTTGGGAATTTTATTCTTCTTAGTTTTTTGTACTTTTTTTTATTGCGTTAAATCGATTGAACAAATTTAACTTCGATGTGATGTTTTAAAAATTAACTGAATTTCACAATATGTGATAATAGTGTAACACAATAGTGATAATAAGTCACATATTAAAAAATAAGAAATAACGCGAAAATAATTAAAAGTTTGATGCCAAAAATGATTTCTGTAGAATAGACCTGTACTTCTCCTAGGTTTTCCAACTGAGTGAAGCACGAACACCACGAAAGGTGCCGTGCTATATTTGATACTATCTGCTTCTTCCTAGACTTATTCCCAATATTATTTGAGGTCGGCTACTAGTTCAACGGGTTTTACCTGAATATCAGTTTTTCCACGGAGCGACTAATGACTAATTAAATTAATGAAAGTGAGGAAGTGAAGACAAATATTTATTAATATTTCCAATAATTTAATATGTTAATTATTCATTTCTTTTTTTAATATATAATCAGTAGGATTTAGTTTAACGCATTTTTCAGCAATGAGCTATAACGATATTTTATATTATAGAATATTATTTCTTGATTTCCGTCACTTAGATCTTCATCGGACCTGCTCTTATTTAAAGATTGGTGCAAACCTATTGATAAGATAGTTCAGATCGGATAATCAACATTTTCAAGAAAGAAAGCGAATTAAAGATACTTGTAAGGCTTTGAAGAATAATATGTAATTTATACATAAAATACAATTTTAAGAGGTCGATCTGTACATTAAAAATATTGAAGTAAGACTAACGAAGGTTGGCTTTATTAAAGTAACAGAAATCAAAACACTCGCTTTTAGAGTTTCTGTTTTTTTTTCTGTGTATTTCTGCGCACTAATCTCAGAATGAATTAATTTAATGATAAATAGATGTGGATGAGATAAATGGAGACCGTCTTCCAATAAAACAAAAACGATGAAACCTTCATCCTCTTTTGTTTCGTAACTTACAATGTGTATATATAATCATACAGTATGTGTGAAGTGGGCCTAAATTAAGAAATGATCACTTTTTGCTAATAGTTGGCTATCGTGAATATTAAAAATAAAGATACGAAAACCTTCACGATGTGACGATTAATTCTTACGCCATAAGAGTTGTTTCTCCATTTAAACACCTCTATTACAGTTTTCCTCATTAGGGATTCGAACCAAGGATCTTAACGCTGTTAGCGGCCCAACGGGGCACATTTAAACGAATTACAATACAGCTGGGGAACTCTTACGGTGTATTTGTGCCTGATAGATTTAAATTTCGGAGCTATAATATATTTTTTTGTCGCTTGCTCAATCTCATTTCCGAGGAGACGGCCGTCACTGACAATTTCGGAAAATCTTATCATGATGTTGCTCATGGGTATTTGGATAAATATTGTTTTTATTTGAGTAATCCGGATTTGATTTTGTTAAACCAGAATTTATGAGTGTCTTTGTTGATGCGTAGGATTTAAATTCGATTTGATATTTATCATTCAATCTTAAAACTGTTTACTATTTTGTTCATTACAGAGATGCTTGATGCATTTTTAATACGAACTGTAGCATTATATTAACAGTTATATTACGTAACGAACCCATGGATATATTAAAACTTAATTACAACGTATAAAACTCGTTAAAAAAACGTAAAACGTTTACAACTCATTACTTATATTGAGACTATAGGTTTGATTAAACCAGGAGTGTTCAAAGTATTCATTATTAGTATGTATATTATTATTTAAATACCTATGTATTGTATTTTCGGTCAAAATATGTCATATATTTTATAAATATATAATGGACGTCATCTGAGATATGATAACTTTTAAGAAATTTGTATTACAGATACCTGCCAAACAGATTGTATTGATTTCAACAGATTGTAGAGATGGTCTAAGTACCGTTTAAGTCCTTCAAGCAAATTGCAAAGTGTTTATTAAATATTTAGTGAGAAAAAAACCATCCCCACTTTACGTGTAGGGGCGGTATCCCAAATAAAAATATTCATCGTTATTTAATTTTAGCACTTTTGCAATGTAATAAAAACACATAACGAAGCAAAGTTTCATTTTTCTATCCGTTTGGACGGTAAGTTGAGGACGGACGGACAGAAATGACAAAACCATAAGGGTTCTATCCCTGAATTACGGAACAAAAAATGAGAAAATATAACTTAATTCGAAATCTTCGGTCTTAAATCTCATTCAAACTAAATTATTTGGTATGTAAATTAATTATGTTTGTATAAAGCTTCTTTTTTTATTTGTTTTGGAAAAATACTATTATGTTGTTTCGAATATTGCTAACACCAATAAAAACAAGCGGTTTTAAATATTTGTTTTAAATCTATATTCATTTAATTGTGGACGAATAGCTTTTACACCGTTTAAAAAGTACGTAATAGATTTAAATTGAATTTTGAATTTGAATTCAGTCTTCTTTTATTTGCACTTACAATTTACATTTGGAACTCTCAGAGTCTGTAACTGTTATTACTGTACTGCAGGTTTGACCCGCTTCACTTCGTTTCTAGAAGGACACAACTTTCAATTCTTTTGCAATCTTAAAAAGTGAATAAATTATTACCAATCTTATAAGATTTCAAGTAAAATTTACAACATAACCTATTATTTTAAATAGATTTTGATTTGATGACTTAATCATACCCCGAGGAAGATAAAAGTGTAGTACCACATAACAAAAGAGTACACAATAGCTTATGCTTACTTAATCTTCATAAAATATGTAGTCGTACTGATAAACGATTTAGAGGTTCAAAGGAAGGAAAACATCTTACTTATGTCGGGTAAACTAATATACCATTTCTAACAAATATTTTCCTGTTTTTTTTTGTATACATACTTAGATATTATTAGGGGCTTGACTTAAATTAACCGTATTCAAGCATTGCTGTTGACGTGTAATAAGGTCTCATTTACCTACGCTTAACAGTTTTATCATTCTCCTTGTCACCTTTAGTTATGCCTTGTTTAAAACAGACGATCCATATTAAGATATCGATCTGTGCTATCTTCGTAGAACATTAGAACATTCGCGTGCTCATGAGGGTCCGCGTGGACCATCTAATTTTAAGGGATGACCTAGTTGAAAAATTCGGTCATCTAAAAGAGAATTTTGCTTTACAAGGTGTTGAAGCATGTTCTACAATTAACACATGATCTAGCTTCCGGAGGGGACTGTTTAAAAATCATCGTGTAATAAGTTCTATATTTATATGGAAACGGTACGGTTGCCCATTACCTAAGAAAGTGAATTTAGTTTTTGTTTACTACTGATCAACACTCCGTATTTACTTATATTATTAACTTGAAGATGGGACATTGTTTGAAACAATGTCCCATCTTCCATCGTGCCCTGCGTGCCCAGACACCTGCACGCAGGAAGACCTAATGGCTGCCACCGATAACGCCATCAAAGTGGCCGCGTTCTGGGCTGAAAAAATATAATTTTCCCGACACGTTACGTTTGCCATCGAAACGCTAAGAAGAAGAAGATTAACTTGAAAGGAACTCCGTCTATCTGTCTGTCTGTCTCTTTGTTGAGTCTAAACGGTTCCGCTAATTCCAATGAAAGTTTCCATGTTTATACTTTAATACTTGAGAAAGAACCATAGGTTACTATTTACAACCGGTTGGTTAAAAGTTAGTATCAATATTTCCTTACTTTAGAATTGAAAGCAATACTGAATCAAATATCAGTACCTACCTTAGATTTACAAATGTGCAAACATTTTTTTTTCATTTTTATCAGTCTAGTGATCATATAGTAATATTTAGAAATTCTTTATTCAGCTACCAAAATAATAATAAATATTCTTGACTTAGTAAATGAAACCGAATTAATATAACTCGATTTGAAATAAAAATATTATCCAGTTTTTTTTTTGTAGCACTTTGTCCATGTAATTACAACACATATTCATGCAAAGTTTATCTTTCTAGCACCAACAGTTTGGGCGGTAGGTCGGGGACGGACGGACATGGCGAATCTATAAAGGTTCCGAGTCATGAACTACGGAACCCTAAAAAGAGCGTAATAAACTTATTAAATTTTTGCGTTTTGATATTTGTAATTTTACCAACGAACTAATACTGAACACAGATACAAACATCAAAACAGTTTTTAAACTTCTAAAAAGATTGATAACTCTTAAGTACATGTCATTTGATTCCTAGTACCTATGTTCTATGCATATTGAAACAAACAGAAGTTTTTGCAGATTTTGTAGGTTTTTTTAGTGAGAGCCATTCGTCGAAGTTAAAAGAAATAGTGCGATTGTTTATGGATCCTATTTAAATGTAGCTATCTTTTTTTAGTGCAAATACACTTATTACACTGTAAAGACAGGTATTAAGTGGTCATACTGCATGATTCGATAAAACCAGGTTTTGTATAAACTGTCTAAATTCAAGGGTATTTAAATCGTACTAATACATTAAAGAGTTTGATTTCGTATAGATTTGAATAATGGTTTCACCTCAACATGCCAGTGTTATGTAAGGATATGTAATTTTCACGACTAAAACCACACTATGTGCCGGAACATGTGAGTTTATTGCAAGATCTTCAGATATACCTCGGTAAATTATCCAGAAACCCAGATAACCTTGGCCGAAATAGAGAGCTACTATTGAATACAGAGGACGTGACCTATTCTACGTCTGAGTGCAAAGGGGAAGGCCCCTTGCACTCAGTCGTAGAATAGGTCACACCACGATCTCATGCTTCACCATATCTGCAATTTGCATATTCCTAAAAAACATAGATCTTCAAAAATACCATTATTTTTTGGACTTCAGTCTTTAGTAATTACGTATATCGTTACAATACGAAATGATTTAACAGACCGACTGACTTTTGGCTTTTTATACAGAAAAATTGATTATATTTACATCCACACTAACAAGAAAAATCGTAAATTTTTGTCAATTTATTAAGAAGGTTTATGAGTGAATAACATTTTACTCTTAAATAGAAACTAAAAAGTGTCTATAAAACAAGCAACTGGAGTGAAATGACAAAAGCCACGGAACACTTACTATGAAACGTTTCAAGAATTAATGGACTTAATTGTAATTGATTATGTAGATTCAGTGACGCTTGCTAAATGTCTGTAAGGTACAATGTGTTTCAAAGTTTAGTTTTAGTTGAGCTTTTATATTTAATCACTCGAAAGTAATTGAAGATGGTATTTTAATTGAACAGAACGTGAGTCGTAAAAAGACAGTAATCACGGAAGCGACTAAAAGATACTTCGATATAATGTTGAATCTAAGAACGGTGCTACAACTTATTGTCTCCTGTTGTGCTCAGCAAGAATTATAATTTCTTGCAGTATAGCTATTAATAATATAGTTTCTCATTGGTGGAACAAGCAGTGGAAGTATTCAAGACGAAAACAAAGAAATAATTGAAGAACAGAAAGCATTAAATATATTTATATGACTAGTTTTCGCCCAGGGCTCCGCCCACGTACGTGTCTGTTTTGGGGTAAAAAGTAGCAATTGTCCTTTGCTCTAGACTATCTGTGTACCAAATTTCATTTAAATCGGTTTAGTAGTTTTGGTGTAAAAGCAGGACAGACAGACAGACATACAGAGATATTTTCACATTTATAATATTAGTAAGCTAAGGATTTTTATATCACTTTTCTTTAGAAATAAGAAAGCTAATTACATGAAAATGACGAATATGTTTTATTTATATCTGCTGAGTTATTGAATATTGGTATATAAATGGCAGTATTATTTAAGTTCTACAGTAATTCAAATTTTAGGATTCCGTGCATAAAGGATATCAAGAGAATCCTATTACTAAGATTTAGGCTACTGCCTGTGTGTGTCCATTTGTTTTTCAAAGACTGTGTTTCCTTTTTGCACACAGACACAACACTAACTACAAAATAAATAATGAAAAAAATATTTAAATCAATTTTTTGGTACCGGTTTTGTTTTATCCGTCCGACTGTTCGTCCGTCCGACCTCGACCTACCGAAAATCAACCCCACTTTACAAGTAGGGAAGGTGCCCCAAATAAAAAATATTTGTCGTGATTTTATTATACAACTTTGTCGATATGATAAGAACACATGTTCATGCAAAGTTTCATCTTTCTAACACCAATCGTTTGGACATTAAGTCGAGTATAGACGAACAATCATGACGACACTATGGGTTACACGACCTGCTTAAACACCTTGGGTTAACATGAGCTTCAGTAAGGTCTTTTCTTTAACAAGTTGCTGTCGTATTCGCATGTAGGCTACACATTACGTGATTCATGATGATAAAAAGGTTTATGATATTTTTTTTGAACTTCGCCATTATTTGTACTATAGTTCGTTCGCGTTAAGAATGCAGTGAGCCATAAGTGCAACTGCAGCGTAAAGGTGTATTCACAGTGGTGTTGAAATTCATACAAATTATATTTTTAAAGATTAGGTTTAATGGATTTTAAAAAAACCTTAAAAGTAAAAATCTAAATTAAGTCATTATTAAAATATTAATGACTTAATTTTGTTTTACTGCATTCTTAACGCGAACGAACTATAGCTCAAATATCATATTATTATTTTGTTATTATTTTAAATAATTCATCATACTAATAATTTATCACATACTCAGGCTAAAATTTAGTCAAATGAAAAGGAAATAATTCTCCGTAGATAACTACTTGTATTTTGTCTAACAGTAACAGTTTTATGATCGCTGGAATTTATTTACTCAAAACGTAAATTTCTTTTACTTCCTACCGGATCAACTCTAAATCAGAATTTTTCCAGTTTTGTTCATCCGCAAGTTCTGTTTTACATGATGTGTCATTTGAAATGACAGTTAAAAAAATAAAGTAAAAGTATCAAAATTTATTTATTCCAGTCTTGACTTAGCTGTCAAGCTGAAACTTTGCATGAATATGTATTGTAATTACGTCGACAAAGTGCTACAATAATATTATGAAAAATATTTTTATTTAGGGTACCTTCCCTATACGTGAAGTGGGGATGTTTTTTTTTTCTCGCGGCTACCCCATCATGTGGGGTATCATTATATAGGTCTTTTAAAAAAATTAAAGGGTTATTACGACGATTTTTCGATTTAGGTATCCGTTTGCGAGAAATTACACTTTAAAGACCACATTTTATTTAAAAACAGGGCGCCCCCCCCCCCCTCTAACAGCTAAACAGCCGGCTCAAAAAATCTGGAAAAATTCGTGATAGTGGTCCATATAATGAACTTTAAATGAAAACTATAACAAATTAGATGACTTTGTTAGTTCAGGAGTTATAGAGGCTCAACTTCTACAATTTGCTTACTTGGAAAACGTCATACAAAATTAACGCATTAATACGTAAACATTACAATTATCCATTGGATACAATTTCTAATCCACGTACCATAATGGGTGGCTGAAGAACCCTTTCCTGTGCGTGGCCTGACACGCACTTGGCCGATTTTTTATTTACACTTTTTTTACTTAAAATTACCCTATACTACCCTCAAAATTATTATATAATTTTCACCCTATTTTGACTTAATATCGAAAATTCACCCGTCAAAATATCTACTTTTTTCAAAAAATTGGGGTCTTTTCTGTTTGATGAAATCTCTACGTGCCGATACTGTAATCCCTACTAATAATATTATAAATGCGAAAGTAACTCTGTCTGTCTGTCTGTTACGCTCTCACGCCTAAACCACTGAACCGATTTTGATGAAATTTGGTATGTAGATAGAACTGAACTTGGGAAAGGACTTTTTATCGCGAAAATAAATTTTTGGTTTGAAATAGGGGACGAAAGTTTGTGTCGAAGTTCTATATTATCAAACATAAAATCATCTAAGATTGTTTAATCTACCCTTACCGTGTTGCGCGATATAAACGAATTCTTAGAATATAGATTCTAAGAGATATATAGAATTGAATATTATAGTTAGTTGGTATCTACTTATGTAAAATTTCATTTATGTTAAGATTTTTCGCGAAAAGCTTTTATTTATTCATTCAATCTATCATCCCGTTGTTGCTCACGATGAACTCTGAAACTATTTAACCTATTCTCATGTTTTTTAAATACGTGTTTTGCCTGAGATAGGATAGTAAACCTTACGTTTAGACCAATAGGAGTAGATAATGACTGAAAAGAAACACAGAAGGTTATGCGGGTCAGTTTATCATGATATTAACATGTGTTTTATTAAATTGGTCTAGTTGTTAGTGATCCGAACTTCTGAACCTTAATTCGTAGGTTCGATTCCCACCCAGGACATATATTTTCAATATGTATCAATACTACTGAAGATCGAATATATTTATAAGTAATCTGTTTTCCATGGTACAGAATTTGGATAGTTGGCATTCAGATTACCTAGTGTGAAGTTACTAAAAGTTTTTATGTAGTTTGTGACTTGTATATCTTTTTTGTCAAATTTTGATAAGGGGTTGTGTAAAATATCATTTTTATAAGTTGGGATTTGTTAGTCAATTGTGTGACCAAATTTTGATTCCTGCAGTTATTTGAACATTGTCTTTTGATTTAGAAATGTCACGAATACTCAAAATAAAACGAAACGAATCACATCAGTCTCTGAAAAGAATACGCATAATTTGATTAATTTTATAAACAGTAGCAAAGTAAGTACAATAAAGGACAAAACATAATAAGGCCGTTATAACAATATACAGACATATTCAATCATCCTGCGTGATATAATTCGCACTCGGTCCATATAACATCCAGGTCTACCCATAAAAGCATTACGGACGGATGGATAGTGGTAGGTAAGGTAACAATAGGGGTGCAAATTTCACGCAACATTATGTCGCGGGGGCAACAGCACCGCGTGGGCCGTGGCCTGTGAGCTGTGGGTCGCGGCCGTACTCCCTGGCTCGCCGGGCTCGGTGTCTGCCATGCAGCGAATCGATGCAGCTCCGCCCACACACCTACTTCGTCCCGCCGACTGTTTTCACGACTTTCCTCACCTTTGCGATGTAAACATTACTTAATACATTATCGTGTCTGTTGAGCGTGTTCATTGTTCACTAAGCTTTTACCTTTCTACTCTACGTATTGAATTTAATAAAGTAATTCGATTTTGTTTATCAATATTCAGAAAATTTCAATATTTTTGTTGGTATCACAAATTGATTAGTATCTAATAATGTACATTTACATATTTTTTAATTTTGTTTGTTTTCGCCATTGGTACCTAATTATGTACTTATTGCTATAAAATGTATTAGATTAATGAACTACAAAAGTAAAATGAAATTGCACGATATATAGATATTTGCGCAAATTCCTGTTTAAAATAAATAATAGGTATTAGGTTATTTATTAGGGTTCCGTAGCCAAATGGCAAAAAACGGAACCCTTATAGATTCGTCAAGTCTGTCTGTCTGTCTGTCTGTCTGTCTGTCTGTCCGTCCGTATGTCACAGCCAATTATTTCCGAAACTATAAGAGCTACACTGTTGAAATTTGGTCAGTCGATGTATTCTGTGAACCGCATTAAGATTTTTACATAAAAATAGAAAAAAAACAATACATTTTGGGGGTCCCCATACTTGGAACTGAAACTCAATTTTTTTTTTCATCAAACCTATACGTGTGGGGTATCTATGGATAGGTCTTCAAAAATGATGTTGAGGTTTCTAACATCATTTTTTTCTAAACTGAATAGTTTGCGCGAGAGACACTTCCAAAGTGGAAAAATGTGTGTCCCCCCCCCTCTAACTTCTAAAATAAGAGAGTAATAAAACTAAAAAAAATATATGTTGTACATTACCATATAAACTACCAACGAAAATTGGTTTGAACGAGATCTAGTGAGTAGTTTTTTTTTAATACGTCATAAATCGTAACACGCAATATACCTTTCATCCAATCAATACACTAGTATAAAAACATCGATGAAAGTTACAACGAACTACAAGAACTTTTATATGATGTTACTTGCTGGTACGGAACCCTTCATGGGCGAGTCCGACTCGCACTTGGCCGCTTTTTTTTACTATCTTTCGCCCGCGGCCCCGCCAGTGTCGATGTCGGTTATCGCGGTAAAAAGTAGCCTATGCCCTCAAGCTTTAGACTATCTGGGTACAAAATTTCATCTAAACCGGTCCGGTGGTTTTTGAGTTTATCGCGATAGACAGACGCGGTGGGGAACTTTATTTTGTAATATTATGTTCATTGAGAGCGACAGAGTTGACAATACTTCTTCTTCCTAGCCTTATTCCCAATATTATTTGGGGTTGTCTACTAAAATCGTTGTTAATTTTTTAAAACAAAAGCCTGTACTGTGGAAAAAAAAATTAGCCAAGTGTGTTTCACGCCACAATAGATAATAAAAATTGAAGCCTACGAGTGTGACTCCATTGTGCCTCATGAAAAGCATGAGTATAATCCAGCAGTTAGGGCTACCGTCTTCATTAAGAGTGCATACAACGCAGTATGGTTGGTAACCCACACCATGGCTGCTTTGTGAGATGTTTCTGCATCATTCTCCCGGCCTCCTTTATGTTTACTTACTACTTTGCTTTACTTTACTTTACTACTTTATCCTTACCAATTTTTTCGTTTCTTTTATATGATGTTTTCCAAGAAATCGCATTTAACAAGTTAGGCTTCAATAACTGTTGATGTAACAAAGTAATATAAGTCCTATAAAGATCATTACATAGACTACTACTGATTTTTCAAGCTAGTCCTTTCGATTTTAGAGGCGGGGAAACCCTGTTTTAATTAAAATAGGTATGCCTTTTAAAGTTGAACTCGCAAACAGTCACCTAAATTAAAAATTCATCTCCGCATATATATCAATGTTAATTTTTTTAAAACCTATCTAATTATACCTCACACGATAGGGCAGATGCGAGATTTTTTTTTTTATTATTTTACGTGTAGGGGAGTTACCACATATTATTATAAAAATATTTTTCGTAATTTTGTTTAAGCACGTTGTCGATATAATAAAAATACACATCCACGCAAAGTTTTAATTTTCTGGCACTAACCGTTAGGGCGGTACGTCGAAGACGAACGGACCGACAGACGGAAGGGCATGACGAAACTATAAAGGTTCCGAGTCATGAACTACGGAATCCTAAAAGGACATTGATTTGACTTAGAAGTCATATTGTGGCGTTTTAAAATAGCTTTATAATTCACTTTGCCCGTTCTCGTATTCATTACCTACAAACGCGTAGTCCCATATGGGAAATTAACAAGAAGTTCAAGTTAAGTCTCAGCGACATGTTAAATACAAGGTAGCAGCTATAATACTTAACTCGAAATTAATTGAATAACTTTGTGTTTACAACTAATTACGTTAAACACGTATGTATTTTGACTTACTCGTATATTTACCGGTAATTTTGTACCGGTGTTCTTGTAATTTAACACAAGATAACATTGTTAACGCAATTATTTCGCACCTAAGCTTAGATTTATTCAATCTCTTGTGTGTCACTTCTCTGGTCGTAGTTTACAATATAATAAAACGGTGTTTAGCAGTTGAAAAGCTTGCCTGGAGCCTTATAACTTATTATTCTAACATATTGAACCCCTTTTCCACGATAATTAGATTTTTGTGATGACGTTTTTTGAGCGGAGATGTGAATAATATTATATACGTCGAAGTAACTTAGGCTCGATTTAATGGCACAAGCAAGGTATCTATAGAGGATGTTATAAATTCTATTCTTGCATAAACGTCGTTTCAATATCTTTTTTTTAAGTCTGAAAAATGTTTATATTTTATATTGTGAGGTTTGACATTACGCAAGGGTAGTGCATTAATAAGTCGAGGAACCAGGTGAACGGTGGTCCGTTCAGGGGCGGATCCAAGGGGGGGGCGATATTTATAAAAGAAGCAGCTTCTGTACTTATTGAAAAGTATTCTACTTTTTTTACTGAAGATAAGATCATCTTAAAAAATATATTAACGTCTGAACTTAAAATGACTAAAATGGAAGACTAAATGGGATCGAGAAAAAAGTAGTGACGTTTCTCTTGATGCTTTAAAACTACTAGAGACTTGTGATTGTGAAATTTTTCCGACGTTACACGTTCTCTTAAAAATATTCGTAACTCTACCTATAAGTGTGGCATCTGGAGAAAGAACGTTTTCTTCACTACGAAGGATTAAAACTTGGCTCAGATCAACGATGACAGAAGATCGACTTCTCGGTCTGTCTCTATTAAATATTCATCCAGACATTGAAATAAATGTAGATACTGTTATCGACAGATTTGCTCAAAAACACAAACTATAGATTTTGTTCTTTAAAATAAATTTTGTATTAAATAAATGCTACTTATGTTTTTTTGAATTCAATAATACACCCACTCCTTGTTGATCAATTTTTTTTATAAGTTTCCGGAAATTGAAGACCTTTTTTTTTTTTTTTAGCCATCAATATAATCTGTTACACTCCGCCCCCCCTAAGGTATGATCCTGGATCCGCCCCTGGGTCCGTTCGCCGTAGGTATTGTTGACAGATGTCGGTGTGTACAGCTGATGCCGCGCCACTGCACGCGTGCATACAGAGTGTTTTATCTCTTTCTGAAGTTTTTGATTGAAAAAAAAATCTTTGAGAAGCACATATTTTACTTGAGTTTTTACTGGCAAAGATTTACAGTAGTTAAGTAAACCACTATCATCTTCATTGAATTTTTGTTTATTCTTTGTTGACACAATATTACGGAGAATTTTTCGTTGGAGATTGTATATGTTTTGTAGATATGTGTCATATGTGCGACCATAGCTGCTCAAACCATATTGAATATAGGATTCAGCTAGAGAATTGTATACCATCATCTTGATTTTAAATGGTATGCGGTTTTTTAATAAAACTATATTAGCAAGGAACTGTCTCAGTTTATTACACACATATTCAATGTGGAGGCTTCAGTTCATTTTGCTGTCGATAATTACACCAAGGTATTGTTTTTGATCGACATTTTTGATAGGGGGACAATCACATATTTTTTTTACCGGTATATGTAGGCAGTTATGGGTATGAGCAATTATGTTGATAAATGAGGAGTGTTTCAGAAGGAGATTTGATATGCAATAATTGTGTCTCGTCTGCATTTAATATTAGCCCCGAGTCGTGACACCATGTCATGAGTGTGTTAAAGTCGGACTGGAGGTGGTAGGCTGCATTTTGCGGATCTCTGTCAGCTACAACTAAACATGTATCGTCCGCAAACTGATAACATGTACAATGATTAATACAGTTGTCCATGTCGTTTACGTACGTCAGAAAGTGAAGAGGACCAAGTACCGATCCTTGAGCTGTTCCTACAATCACTATATGTATTACTTAGTTTTACAGTAAACTTACGGTTGTTCAAGTAATTTTATACACCATCTAAGTAATGGTCCCCGTACTCCGGTACTTTCTATTTTTTTTATAAGCTCTTTATGATCTAAGGTGTCAAATGGACGTGAGAAATCAATAAATAAAACCAGTACATGTTTTCTTTCACCAAGGTATGTGTTCACTTCATCAGAGAATTTGGATAAGAGATCCGTAGTACTTTTACCTGGTTGAAAACCGTACTGGTTCTGAGTAATGACGTTATTTGATTTGTAGTAGTGACTGATATATTTTTCAATAATTTTGTTTACGGAAGATAGTAATGCTATAGGTTCGGTAATTTAAATAGTCGTTCTTTGGCCCTTTCATATGTACTGGTCTAACACACCCTAGTTTTAGTTCGTCGGGGTATAGTCCACTTGAAATGCTACTGTTAATTAGATTGGTAAGTGAACCGGCAATATCTTCACCTATCATTTTTAAATGTGATATTTGTATGTTATCTATTCCTGAAGATTTGTTTGGATTTAGTGAATTGAATAATTTAACCTGTTCCAATTAAAATTATTGTAAAAAGATAACATTGAAAATCTGAAATTTAGGAATAATTACAGATTAGAAAGTACTCGTATGATTATCTCGTATTTTTTGTTTAAGATTGAAATTCAGGCAAGTTTAAGCCTTCGTATCGGTTTCCTCTGTAAATGGGTCAGAAGCTATTCAGGCCTACCCTGTTCCCCGTTCCCCGACAGTATCCCCTAACAGTGTGTGCCTCTTGCATAATTGAACACGTGGCAAATTATTGTCACGCCTGAATCGACGGATATGAACGCAATATTCTCATGTAAATTACACAAAAGTATTTTTAAACGGTGAAAAAATGGAGGAAATGTTTTAATAATCTGTTTCAATGTTTCATACATTTCATGAAGTTGTCTCTGACTGACTGTTACCTCCAACAAAGATTTATTTTGATATTAAATTTCTAATTTTAATCTTACTTTCTATATAGTTCTTAGAAATTCATTGGTTTTCATTAGTTTTATTAATTTCAATCAATTAAATGTATGTCTCGTTTTAGCATTTATCTATCGTAGTATGCAAAGTTGTAGTGAGTTAAGTGCTAAGTAAATATAGAGTTATTTAAACAAAGTGATGGGAATCTTCATACATATTGTGTTAAGCTTGAGGGAATGTCAAGAAAATTAGTAATGTGTGATCTACGTTACTACTAGTCTTATGATTATATATGTAAGTATGCCAATAGTGGGAATTTCAGTTAAAGGGTTGTTGAAATTTAGCCGATCCCTAACTAGTTTGCTTTGAACTTGTGCAAATACGCTTCATAAACCTGCCGTACTTAGGTAAATCTGTACAACTTCTGCGACATATGGTAATCCTAATGTAATATGGGTATATGTGTTTATTAAGTTGTTTGTGTTTAGCTAAGTCTTAACTCGAGTACTGCGAGACGTTAATGTATCAGTCATTTGAATCCATTGTTATTTAACCAGTTCGCATTTGGGAGATTAAGGTATGTCAGAAAACATATAGGATAAAGCTGATGTGCTTGTAGGATTCAGTCACAACCAATAAATGTATAGTCGCGCTAAAAACGGGTCAATAACCATTTAGATAATTACGCATAATATACATTAAAAACATAAAATTTACATCAAATTACAGTATGGTTTAAGTACGTTGATGAAAATATTAAAGTCATTTATTGTACGTAAGTTGGAAATAAATTATTACAAATTATTTACTAAATTACATTTTCTTGTTCTTCCTAGCCTTTTACTTACCAAGGTGATGAAGGATCGGCTATTAGTTCTAACTATAAAAAAAAATCTCTTATTAATAAGTAAAAAAAAAATTGGCCAAGTGCGTGTCAGGCCACGCATAGAATAGGGTTCCGTAGTCACCCATAATGGTAGGTAGATTTAAAATAGTGCCCATAAAATTGACAATTGTTATGTTAAATTAATTATTTCTTTATTTTTGTACAAAGTTTTCCCAAGTGAGTGCATTGTACAAGTTAGGCCCCTATAACTCCTAAAATAAAAAAGTTATCAAAACCGCTATAGTTTTCCTTGAAAGTTCAATACATGTGCTACTATCGTGAATTTTGCAGATTTTTTAGGCCAGCCGTTAAGTTTTTTGAGGTGGTGGGACGCCCTATTTTAAAAAGAAATGCGCTTTCAAGTTGAATAACTTATAAACGGATACTTAAATCGAAAAACGTCATCACCGTATCTCAGCACTCTGAGACACGGTGATGACCTTATTTTATTGTAACATGACTGCAATGAAAGAATGACCTACGTCCCTCTTGAGGGATGCGACTTGCATTGAGACACTTATACATTCACAGAAAACCGAAAGAGTTCGCTCGTGCCTCGGAAAGCTCATAAAACGTTCGGGTCTGGTTGTTATACGAACATCTGTGGTAATCGTCACGACAAGTTCCAGTCATAAATCTGACTTCTTATCGCTCACTACGCAATAGACTGAAGCCAACCCTAACCTAGGAGATGGCTAAGGGGATGGAAAATAAATAAATAAATAAATTCAACAAAATACAAAGACATTCTAAATTATTACATTGCTATGAAATTAACCTGTTTTGAGCGAGTACGAAGTAATGAAAACTCAATAACTTTCATTCGTTCTACCATAGTCTATCTTAGCAGACAGTATTTATTTATCTCGTGCATATAGATATTTTGATTAATTTTCAATGTCGTAGCCACTTCTACACAACTTGTTATAGATGTAGATGTTCAATTTTAAACTTCAAAGAAATTTATATTTGCGCCAATTTTTATATTACTATTTCTTTTCCAGGCTGCAGTGCCAGAAGGTATGACCTTCCCCGGTCCGCTGCCGGATGTAGCCGAACGTTGCGGGCGCTGGGCGCCTGACTCATTATCTGCATCGGCATCTGGCAGTTCTGATGAAAAACCTACGCCGCGCCGGCCGCGGTGGCGTATCGCTTTAGCTGCACTCGTCGTGCTGGCCGCGCTCGGGGCAGCTCTGGCGCTACCTCTCGCTCTCGGAGGCGGCGGGCGAGCTACTCCCGAACAGAGACTTACTACAATACGCCGCATGTTGCGAGACTCTCCACTCGTCGATGGTCATAACGATTTAGCATGGAATGTTCGAAAATTTTTGCACAATAAGTTAGGAGATTTTAATTTGAGTGCCGGTCTTGATGCAATTGAACCTTGGGCGCGGTCGCGCTGGTCGCACACTGATATCCCACGATTGAGACTTGGTCAGGTCGGTGCTCAGTTTTGGTCGGCGTATGTACCGTGTGGTGCTAGAGATAGAGACGCTGTTCAACTGGCTCTGGAACAAATGGACGTCATAAAACGTATTGTAGAACTGAATACTGCACACTTGGCGCTGGTTACCGATGCTGCCGAACTTATAGAAGCACATCGTGAAGGTCGTATCGCCTCTCTTATAGGTGTGGAAGGAGGTCATGCTCTTGGCGACTCATTGGCTGTGCTCCGTGCGTTTTATCAACTGGGTGCTCGCTACCTCACAGTAACTCATACGTGCGATACGAGATGGGCTCGCGCTGCGGGAACCGCAGGAGGTCTCAGTGAATTTGGACGTGCTGTTGTTCGTGAAATGAATCGACTTGGTATGATAGTGGATTTATCGCATGCCGGTGAAGAGACGGCACGTGATGCTCTAGAAATGTCTCAAGCGCCTGTAGTTTTTTCGCATTCAGGAGCTGCAGCACTTTGCAATTCGAGTAGAAATGTTCCCGATGAGTTACTACGTAAGATCGCAGCAAACGGTGGAGTTGTAATGATTAATTTCTACGCAAAACTAGTCACCTGCGGGGAGAAAGCCACGCTTGACGACGTTGTGGCACACATAAATCACGTACGAAGGATCGCCGGTGTTGAGCATGTTGGTCTGGGAGCTGGATATGATGGCATCGACGCACCTCCTGAAGGCCTGGAAGATGTGTCGAGGTATCCACACCTATTAGCTGAGCTTTTGCGAGACCCAGACTGGAGTGAGGATGATGTGCGGAAGCTGGCTGGCATGAATGTGGTGCGTGTTTTGCAGAACGTAGAGAGAGTGCGCGACCAATGGCGGCGCGCTGCTGTGCTGCCGGGTGAAGAGACAGCGGGTGTGCGTCGCGGCGACTGCGTGTACGGGACTGCGTGACGTAGGCTACGAGCCGCGTTTTGGCGGCCTCCTTCGTACTGCTCAATATTGACACTTGTTGACCGTAGTTATACATGTATATTAGTGTCCAAATGTGATTTAGAATAAAATAATCTTTACCTACCTGACCCGATGCACAAATTATTTAACTAAGTACCCGCGCGCGCTGGGCTGTTCGTTTCGGCGTCAGTTGCGGTCTGCTCATTAAACTCTTTTCCATCCATGCACACGACTTCGTTGACGAAAGCCCAATGTGATCAACAAAACCAAGTCGTTAAAAAAATAAATGAAAGAAAAATGTGTTTATAGAAAAATAAATATTCTTTATTTATATTTGCGCGTTTTCATTTTATCTCTATATAAAGAACTAAATAAAGTTGAAGATTCTGTTCGTAACAAATTTCTGAAAGCATATAGGTATGGTACGTACGACGGGAGGTTCAAAAGTCTGCAGAATAGAAGGGTTGTGAAATAAATAAAATTACTAAACTTTTTCGGTTTTCAATTGAGTATACTTTTTACTTCTTAGTATTAACTTTTCTAAACCATCAACACATTTTTTTCTTTGCTCTCAAGATATGCTAAGACTGCCTCCTTCATTTCATTATTTTTGGGTTGCTGACGAACATTTCGATAAGAGAAGAATGGGTAGCTTCTATAAGACTGAGTCAAATACGACCAACATATCATTTCTTATTAATAAGTAATCTTCAAATACCTTTCTTATATTTTTTCTGCTCACATATGACATACTGCACACATATTATCTTGAAAGTCTGTAATACGATGTACAAATAAAGAGTTTTCTATCATAAGATGCATCAGCAGGTAGCATAGTGTATAGTTAGTTTCTAAATCTATACAAATAAATAAAATTGAAGTGAATGTTCGTAATATAAAATTAACACTTTTTTACGAAATACATATGAAAGTATTTACCATACTTAGGTATATGAAAAATGCCTCTTTTTAGGGTTCCGTTGCAAAATGGCAAATAACGGAACCCTTATAGATTCGTCATGTCTGTCTGTCTGTCCGTCCGTATGTCACAGCCACTTTTTGCCGAAACTATAAGAGCTATACTGTTGAAACTTGGTCAGTAGATGTATTCTGTAAACCGCATTTATATTTTTACACAAAAATATAAAAAAAGCAATAATTTTTGGGGGGTCCCCATACTTAGAACTGAAACTCAAAACATTGTTTTTCATCAAAACCATACGTGTGGTATCTATGGATGGGTGTTCAAAAATGATGTTGAGGTTTCTAATATAATTTTTGTCTAAACTGAATAGTTTGCGCGAGAGACACGACACTTCCGAAGTGGAAAAATGTTTGCCCCCCCCCCTGTAACTTCTAAAATAAGAGATTGATAAAACTAAAAAAAGTATATGAAGTACATTACCATGCAAACTTCCAACGAAAATTAGTTTGAACGAGATCTAGTAAGTATTTTTTTTAATACGTCATAAATCATAAACCGCAATTTACATTTCTTTCAATCAAAACACTATTATTAAAACATCGATGAAAGTTACAACGAACCACAAAAACTTTTATATGATGTTACTTGCTGCTACGGAACCCTTCATGGGCGAGTCCGACTCGCACTTGGCGACTTTTTTAAATCTTTATTTATGGAGTTATAACCAAAATGGTAATGCCACTCCATTGGGCCATTTCACAATCATAATATGTTTCATCTAATCTAAATAATATAAAAGTCTATATAGAATTGTTGACATAGGCTCTTCTTTGCATATCTATGTTAACAATTTTATATAGTAACGTGGCTGCTGTAGATAGCGGATATGATAGTATGCAATTGCAACTCACTACTTCTTTTAAATTAGGGACATCGTACAACATTATACTATGCCTAATGTCCTCGTTTCGTGCACATTCCACCATGATATGTAAAACATCCTCTACAATTCCACAAAGGAGATGGAACTTTTTTAACTAAATATGCGAATTAATTGAGTGGAATGTATCTGGATCGAAGTCTAAATGCAGTGGTTAACAGGTCCCGTCCCATTTTACTATTTTTTTTTACTCCAGAGAGCTTTTATCAAAGTTTATCTTCCACAATTCATAGCAATAAATTTTGATAAAATACATACAGTCAGAAAAAACAAGTAAAGTTTGTAAAGTTTCATCATCACTATAAGCTTCTTTGGCTGCTCTGTCTACTGTTTCATTTCTCATCAAGACAATATGCGAAAGAATCCATTGCAAGATGACTTCTTTAGAGTCAGATTTTAATTCTAATAATAATTTAAGGATATCGTAAACGATCGGAGAACCTCTCAAATAATAGGTAATACGAGCCACATGTTGTAGTGAACTCTTCGGGTCAGTCAAAATTACAAAGTTTTTTGCAGTTTATAGATTTTACATATTGTAGTGCCTCCAAGATAGCAAATCAGTTTAATGTACATGATGGAAATATTTCCACAAAGCCACCAATTATTCGCATAGCTTGATTCTAAACTTTCTTGACTGAATTGAGTCACAGCTGTTGTCATAAAAATAACTGCCAACATCTAAATGACCTTCTAATGATGGAAATGTATAAACGTCTCGGATGTTTAGGGTGGACGCCCAATCCAGATCCTGCTAGCACTTTAAAGACATTAGGTAGTTTATTGGCTTTCTTATGTAAACATTTATGTGTTTGAACCATCTCAAAGAGGATTCCAACCACATACCCAGATATTTGACATAGCTAAAATTTTGTAATGTACCTACATATAGAGTAGGTATCAATATCGAAGAGCAATGGTAATAGTGAATCACCTTGAGCTAGACCTAGACCTGTACAATGAGTTATTAAACCATGGTTTTTTTTAATTTTTACAGTCCTAAAGCTAAGAAAGTACCATAAATAATTACATATCTATAATCCCACACCTTTATCTATATTACTAATAAGGTACGAGTTATCAATATTAATAAAACACGCCAAAGTGGACAGATCTCTTGAAAAGTGTTTGTTTGGATGCTTGTCCAGTCATAATAACTATCTTAGCATGATCTTAATTTTCGAGCCTACATTCTCCTTGGAAAAAACCCCTTTATTTTCGAAATAACACTAGTCTCTTTTTTTTTTTTTTTTAATGCAATCTATCTTTCGATATTCAGCATTACTTCTGAGTTTGTACTTATAGACTTGTACGATATTGTTCAGTAACAATATCGCTAATTCAACTGCAATCTAGGCTTTATAGCAGTAGATCTTGTGGGTTTCTTCGTTTAAGCCGACGTGGCATTGGGACTTCACTCATAAGATCCTTAGCAAGTACATTTGGGTGGCATAAAATTTTTGCTTTGTATGCTATCATACTGTCTCCTATTTCCTGTTTAACTGTTTTGACGTTTAGATCGTGATGCAATCTATCGTTTGACACATACCAGGGAGCATTTGAAATCATGCGTAGAACTTTAGACTGAAATCTTTGTAGGATCTCGATATTTGAATTTGCTGCGGTACCCCACAGTTGCAGCCCGTAGCACCATATGGGTTTGATTACAGCTTTGTAGATCAGTATTTTGTTTGACATTGATAATTGCGACTCTTTGTTCAACATCCAGTACATCTTTCTGACCTGTTGCCCCATTGCCAACCGCTTTGTAAAAATGTGTTTTCTCCAAGTGAGTCTTTTATCTAGATATATCCCCAAATACCTTACTTCCTCATGTTGGGGAATCTGAACTCCATTTAGTGTCACTGGGGGACAAATGTTACGTCGATTTGTAAAAGTCACCTGAACTGACTTAGTCTCATTTGCCTTGATTCTCCAGTCTATAAGCCATTTCGAGATGTCGTCTAAGCTATTTTGGAGTTTCTGAGAAGCTTTCTCCGGATTTTCGTCAGTAGATAGAATTGCTGTGTCATCAGTAAAAGTACTAGTTACAGTGGCTTCCGAGGTAGGCAGATCTGCAGTGTAAAGTTAGTACAGAATCGGGCCCATGACACTGCCCTGTGGTACGCCCGCGTGTATAGGATATAGTGATGTAACTTCTTCACCATATCGCATGAGAAAGTGACGGTCTCTCAAATAAGACCTGATAAAGTTATAATATTCAATTGGAACAGCTCTCTTTATCTTATACAAAAGCCCATCACGTCAGACGCGGTCAAAGGACTGTGTGATGTCCAAGAACGCCGCTGTACAATATTGTTTGGTTTTGAGAGCTTTATTTATGTCGTTCACTAGTCGATGGACCCGCTCAATAGTACCATGTTGTTGCCTGAAGCCAAACTGGTGATCGGGTATTAAACTTCTTCCCTTAATGATGGGCATTAGTCTTTTTAGGAATAAGATTTCCATCACTTTTGATGGTATTGGCAGTAGGCTAATAGGTCTGTAGGATTTTACATCTTCAGGAGTCTTACCCGGCTTTAGGATCATTATTATTTGGGTCACTTTCCATTGTCTCGGAACTGAAGATATTTTTAATATGGCATTGTAGACGTAAGTTAGGAAGCGCACACCCTCTTCAGGCAGTTCTCTGAGTATCTTAGCAGTTATCAGATCATATCCCGGCGCCTTGTTTTGGTCTAGATTTCTGATTGTTAATTTAACTTCGTTTATAGAGAAGCTATTTATAGGGAGATCAAGCTGATGTACTGCATTTAATGTCTCAGCCACTAGATGAGTCTGAGTGGATCCCTGGTCAGTATTTGGTATAAAGACGTTTTTGAGGTGGTCAGCAAAAGTTTGGGCCTTATCTGCATCTTTTATAGCCCAACCGTCGTCTGTTTTGCGTATAGGGTGTCGTGTTTGGACAGGACGTTTGAGTTTTTTTGTCGCTTTCCACAGGGAGTAGTCAGTTGCAGCACTAGCATCTAGATCTCTTAGATGAGATTGCACATTCAGGTTACGGTTTTCAGTAAGTACCTGTCGCAGCTAACTAGTTAAGGAATTAAGGATGGTTTTATCCGCAGCATACCGGGTATTTTGCCATTTCTTCCGTGCTTTTCGTTTTTAGCTACTAATTCTCTAATATTATAGGGGTACCTTTGAGCTTCAGGTATTGTTTTGGAAGATTGAGGTGTAGATTGCCAGGCTGATTGCTGGATGCAACTGTTAAAATGTTCAATGGCTTCCTCTATGTCCTCGTTTGTTTTTAATGGTAAATGTAGGTTCAGCGTAGTTGAGACCGATTCTCTGAAGTTATTCCAGTCTGTGGTTCGGCTATACAATCGGCATATGTCAGTAGTTTCTGTAATTTTTCTTTTCAATATTACTTCGACTGGAGAGTGGTCGGACGAAAGTTCAGAAATTGATTTGCATTCAAAGTATGTGCCAGCTATACCTTTCACGACCATAAAATCTATAAGGTCTGGTTTTTTTTCTCTATCGGAAGGCCAATACGTAGGCTCCCCAGATGAAATGCTGGTAAGTTTCAACTTGTTTAACGTTTTAAACAATTGTCGACCCTTGGGTGAAACTGTTCGAGAGCCCCAGTATGTATGTTTGGCATTATAATCTCCACCAGCCACAAATCGATTTCCCAAGGTATTGAAGAATTTCTCATAGTCGTCCTGTTTTAATTTATGTTTAGGAGGACTGTACACTGCTGAAATTGCGAAGGGTCCAGTCCAGTCCTCGACTACTAAATTTGTCGCCTGTATTTCATTTGTACAATAATTTGCAGTTTCGTGGTGTCTTATATTATTTTTTATTAATATAGCACTATCTCCATGGCCCCTACCGTCAGGATGCGATGTATGGTATAATTTATAGGAATTGATATTAAAATGACTTTTATTAGTGAAGTGAGATTTTGATACTAATAGTATGTCAATTTTATTAAGTTCAAGAAAAGCTTTCACCTCTAGTTCATGTTGTGACAGCCCATTGGCGTTCCAGATGACCATTTTTATGGAGTCGAATTTGTCAGTTTTGTCGCGAGTGTCGTGAGTAGATTTGTCATGGTAGTCAGTTGGTGTATCATTTGCTTTAGCAACATTAGTAAATCTCTATTTTCATTTTCTCTGTAATTAGTCTGTGAGTCATTATTTTGTATGTCCATTTTGTTTACTCCCTTAATAAGTGCGTCTCTAAATGATTTTTGGTTTTGAGTTTTCAAGGGCCCAGCTATATGTTCATTTTCTCCTACTGAATTTGGTTTGGCCTGTCTTTGAACCTTGTCTCGTTTTTTAACAAATTCAGTTGTACCTGGTAGTTTGATTTTTTGCAGTTCCCTGTAAACTTGACATCCCTTATAATTCGCAGGGTGATTTCCTTCACATAGAACGCATTTCACTTGATCAGATCTAGTTTTTCGTGGGCAATCTATGGATAGGTGGTTTCCAGCGCACTTTATGCATTTTGGATTACGATGGCAATACGCCTTTGTGTGTCCATATTGTTGGCATTTAGCACATTGGGGTATCTCCCGCTTAGGGCGAGGGGGTTCAAATATAATTCTACATTTTAGGAGGTACTTGATTTGGTATATTGTTTTGTTATTTTCGTGTGGTTTTAATTCAACAACAAATAATGAAAGAGGTTTTTTAGTTTTTCGTTGTTTAATATTCCAGATGTTCACACAGTCATGGCCTAATTCTGATAATTCCAGTTTAATATCATCTTAGTCGGTAGATGGATGGATATTTTTAAGAATCACCTTGAAATTTCTTTCTTGTTTGGGCTTATACGTATAGAACTCTGTGTTTTTTATTTTAAGCTGTTTAACAATTTCTCTGTACGTTTCAGGTGTTTTTGGTTGTATTTTGACTTGCTCGTTGTTGAGTACCTTAAGTTCATAGTTATCTAGCACATGGTCATTCAATAGATTAATAAGTGGTTGTATATTTTCAACTTTATCTACGAATATTGGCGGAGGTTTATTAGATTTTTCTCTTTGTTGTGCCTGTGTTCCTGATTCTTGGGTTTCGCTATCCGCGAGCTGCTGAAAGCTATTACTAATGTGTATTAGTTTCGTTTGAGCTAGCCAGTATGTACTTAGTTTAGCTTGTTTTGCAGATCCTTTAGTGCTCTCAGGGCTAGCCCTCAGTCTTTTTTTTCTTGTTACTTCTTACCAGTTAGATTTCTCCAAGTCTTGTGTATTTTCTGAATCATTATTCATTTTCATTTCCCCGAGCGAGTGAGTGCGATGTCTATTTTCAAACGATCCTTTTAGGAGTGTTTGTTGAGTTAGGACTCTGGTGGTCGCGTTGTTTGGAGTGTTGGTTTGAGTAGTTAAAATTGGATTATTCATGTTGTTCCCACGAGTAGGGTCGATATAATTGGTCGCTACTGAGGTAACGCCCATTCCCAGTAGAAGGCTAAATACTACGACGGGTCGCCTGGTACGTCGAGTTTTCTAGTAGAGTTACTAGTCTCTTGTTAATTATTGAATGAAATATTAGGTCCTTACATATGAAATTGGTGTTATGTACTAGAGGAATATAAAGATTTTTTTTTGTAAAATATATTTCATTAAGCAAAGTATGCACTGTTGTTATCTATGCACTTTTGAAATCTCATTGGTAGTTTGGTGGTCATTGATCTCTTTACTAAAAAAAACCATGGGGGGCGAGAATTAATAAATTCTTTGAAAGCGGTTTGGACTGCTGCATCGGAGTTGAATTTTTTCCTTATAAGAAGTTGTCGAAATTTCGGAAAAAATGGTAATCTGTTGGAGCAAGGTCCGGGGAGCACCTACGGTTAATGTCGAGACACATTCCAATTGTAGCTCATCTATTTTAGTGGTTGTTTGTTGTGCAGTGTGTGGTCTTGTGTTTTCGTGAAACAGTAGCCTAGAGCTATTGACCAATCTCGGTTGTTTAGCAGCTAGTTCTTTCTTCATGGTTTGCAGTTGCTGACAATAGATATCTGCCGTAATCGTTTGGTCAGATTTTAGAAAGTTGTAGTGAACAACACCGGCGCTAGTTCACCAAACACTCACAAGTACCTAACTTCTTCTGAGTCAATTTTCGCTAAGGGCAGGATTTGGTCGAGTCTCCAGGGTTCAGCAATTGCGATGAGCGCTTTCGATTATCGTACAGTTTCCACTTTTCATTACAAGTAATGATTTGATTTAAAATCCCTTCATTAATGTATCGGTAATTCATGAGATAAACATCATTCAAGTTTTTTTACTTTCCTGATTTGCTTCAAGTGGATTAATACAGTTTTATCACTTACCCCGAAGCCTGCAGCTATCTCTGAAGTGCTTTGTGATGAATTTTAAAAGAAATATGTAATTTAATCAATGCATAACTTGAAAATATCTGCGTACCACAACCAATTGAAGAGATATGGGGTAACTAAGGGCTTTCAAGAATATACTAACTTTCCAAACTGCTGTGGTGCAATTGATGGAAAACATATAAGTATTATTAGGCCTCAAGATAGCGGTCCTTATTTTATAATTTTATAAATACTATTTCTACATCGCATTGCTAGCTTCTAGCTTCTAGTTGTATAGTATAGACAATCCAGATTCATAACCTCTCCGTTTTAACCTTTTGCTGATGCCCGCTCTACACTCGCGGCGCGAACAACGGCGAAACACGAGTGTGGATGTTCTTCACACCTTCTCGTTCGCGCTTCGCACCGTTCCCCGATCGGTGTCGGTTTTTTGGCCCGCGACAAAGGGTTCGCGGCACGCGAACGTGAACGCATCCACACTCGCAGTTTTTTGCAGTAGCGTACAAGACATTGTAGGGAGTGGTTGTGCGTGCGTTGATAATTGACCTAAATATGAGCAACGTACTTCAGCATCATTTTCACCATATTCTCTTGCATCTCCAACTCCTTCGCCCACATACCAGAGCGCACATACTTCACACAGCAGTTACTCCGTTCCATTAATGCACCACCACTTGACACAAACCAGAGCGAATTCGGAACCATCTACATCATACTTCCATAGAGCACATACTTCACACAGCAGTTACTCCGAACCATCAATTCACCACTACTTGTCACCTCCTTGTTATCAAAATCCGACTGAGACATTCTCGTAAACTTATGAAATTCTCCTGATGGTTCAGCAACTAATTCACTCAACTGTTCATCCATTGTTGCACTGAAAAAATAAAGTAGGTAGGTAAAGTATTTATAACATTAAGAATATACAGAAAAAAATAAAATATGCTCCAAAATGAAAAATTTACCTGTTTCTATTGCGAATTGCGATGGATTCGTGTCATGATTGCAAGCAGTGACACAGTAGCAGCAGAAATCACGTCGTCGTCCATCATAGTCGCGAACAAGACTGTGAAGCTTTGCGAGTGTGGAGGGACATAGTTCTTGCGCGGATCATGGCGTTTATTCACGGCGTGAATTCATGGCGCGACGTCACGCGCGAGTGTAGAGCCGGCATGATAAAATATCAAATCTGTTACCTCTTATAATGCACTCTACAAGGTCTAAATCAGACAGATCTAAATCTATTTATCTTATAATCCATAAGAGACATTTTTCTCCCATTTTTTCTGATTCTTTTTCCCTAAAGCTTTGGCATTCAAACAATTTCGCAGCACTTTCTTAGTTATCAAACCTGAAAATCACTCTAAAAGAATTCTTGTACTTTACACGTGTAATTCCTGTTACTAGAAGGTCTTATTTCAATCGGTTCAATTCTTCTTCTTTTCCCACTGTTGCCCAGTAGGTACTGTCCAATTTTCATTATTTTCCACTTCCTGTTCTCCTAAAATATATAAGTTTTCCTCATCGCTGTGTTGTTGTAATACAACTTGAATCATGTTATCTTCCTCGATACTAATATCTCCCGTACTAATAATAGCTGTTGCTCTAATACATACACCCTCACTCAACGCCGTGTCTATCGATAGCTCGCGAACGTGCCAACGAGCGACGGTTATTAAATACCCTTAATTATATACTTATTAGGTAAGGTAACACAAAAACATATGATCACAGAATATGTCAATCACGTCGTTCTCTCATTATTCTCATTAACACTGCTGTGGAAGCTCTGACTTCCGGCCTTTACGCTGCATTTCAGAAAATCTCGCACCTTCATCCCTGAGAACTCGAAAAACAATTTCAAGATTCTGGTTTACGTCTCTTGTGGTTTCCTTTGCAGCAAATCGGTTTTCCAGATTTCACTGAAATGTTTCAGATCCCAACCCGGCTAGGAGTAGAGTTCATGGAGCCTAGATTTCTTTAGACACACGTTCAATATTAAAGTCGATATTCAGAGAGCCTTTGACAAGTCGGTGATCACTACCGATGTTAAATCTATTGACCACTTTCTTTGGGTCCGGGTTTTGAAGAAAGAAAGGGACTTGTTAACTTTTTTTTTTACGTGTGGAAATCCCGTCGGACCGTCATCCCGCTTGGCTTGCGGTGGGGCGGTGTGTTGGTCTCGAACCGACTAAAACTACACGGTGTGCCTGTGTTTTGGGAGGAGTCCAGAGAAGGGATTTCCTTCTGGACCCCTCCAGGCGCCTGCCCGCACTGTTGCATTGTCCATCTATATTTAAACTCTCAATTTGGCCGACGTCCGGTCCCACGTGGACGCCGCCACCTTGCGGCTGGCCACTGCAGCGGATGGACGGGAAAAAACATCCCGCCCACCCGCGGCCATACTCAGGGCGGCATAAGGCGCAGATGGGCGCGCCTCCGCCGCCCGGTTCGCCGGCGGCGGAGCGGGTCCGAGTTGAGGTAGTCCTCCCGGGCCTTCTCCGCCGCCTCCTTCTGCGAGATTACGTTCTCGCATAAGGTTGCGACCGCGGTAAAACAACTGTCGCTACCGGCCATCGATGTTATGACGGCCAGCAGCGAGAGATCCTCTCCGATGACTGCAGTGAGGGCTCGACGCTGCGTCATCCATGCGGGGCACGCCGCCAGCGAGTGCTGGGCACAGTCCTCACTGCAGTCACAGTGTTGGCAAGCAGGACTCGATTCCCTCCTAGCGACCGAGTACAGGTACTTCCCGAAGCAACCGTGCTCGGAAAGCACCTGCGTCAGTCGGAATGAAAGGGTCCCGTGCTGCCGCCCCGCCCACTTCGTGATGACCAGCTGGAGAGCCTCTACGGCGGCGAAGCCAGCGCGTGGAGTCTCTAGCCGGAACGACCTTCTTACAATGGTGGCTCGGCGAGCGGCTTCGCGCCACTCGCGCACGTCCTCGGGCGGAGGGCGAAAACCACTCTCCGTCCGGAAGTCAGCCACTCGCCGATAAACTTCGGTGAGCACTTTTGCCTTCAAATAACACTGAGAACTAGGGGCTGCGGCTTTCATTGCTTACGCATTAGGCATACGGAGGTTGATGTCCTTAATCACTACGATGAGCAGGCGTGTTGGTGATCGCAGAGAGCAGCTGTTGCAAATCTTGAAATAAGTTAAGTAATAAATGTTAAATTTGAACCTTTTATATAATGAGTTTAATTTTCATTTTTGCATCATCCTGGAGTGAATACTGATTAAGCTCATGATGTGGATAATTTTTCAACAACTTGGAGTAAATACTGGTTATATTCACGCCATCAAGTGATTGTCACCTGGTTTTTATTAGGGAAACGAAGAATTTTAATAAAATGCAATAAATGAAACACGTTTTTAGTTTAATAAGTCCTATAAAGGTAAGTAACGTTTATAAATAGTTTTTGTTGTACAGCGGGTATTATATACGGGATTCATTCATAACAAAATTATAAAAAAATTACGTTACCTGTTTCTCGACGTTTAAACGGACCATATACAGCTCGTGTTCACCGAGAGACTGATGTGAGCGCTTGCACGGTCGAGTTAGCACTTGGTCGGTCGAGGGTAGACCGAATACCAGTTTTCTCACCAATTATAAAAGGAGTGCTTCAACTTTATGTGTAGCAGTATTATAATACTGACGCAGTATTAAAATGGTGTATACAGTCCGCACTTCAAAGTACTTGATTTTAGAACTAAAGAACATCGAAGAATGTAACAAGAATATAAAAATGTTTACCAACATACATTCTAACAATATTATTGCCAAACGATATAATCATCCTATTAACCGTAAGACAATGACAACTAAACAGAGAACAACATAGTAATACGAGTAAGTATATCTATGGAATAAAAAAATGAAATACAACAAAAAAAGAAGAATCTAGAACGACTGTGTTGTCAAGGCAACGGATAACGGGCGGTGGCGGCAGCACGCATGCGCTAATCTGCCTATAGAACACGGAGCCGCCACATCCTTGTCGCACTGCAGTTACGATCATATCTCTATCCTTTTCAGGGTGTTAGATTTTTTCGTTACGGAATTTCTTGATTCGGTCGCTGCGCTTAAAGCCCGCGATAAAAGCTATACAATAACATAATAAATACAATTAAGTTAAATAATTAAATCATATACAATAAGCCTACCTACCAAAATGACTATCTACTCTGCCTGATGTAAAGCATGTGTAGAATACAAGAAAACGACAGAAAGCTCACCAACCTCATTATGAATGCAGCACGGTGCATTTACACTACAGCGGGCTAGTGCCATGTTTCTGTCATTGGGGTCCGGTGTCATTTTAAGGTTGCTCTTTTGGCTGGAGGTTAGTACCGCCTCGGTCGATCTGGCCCGTTCCTACTGAAATCAGCATGGAACTACTACCTTGTATCATGTAAATAGTGTTTGAGTGTCTGAACTGTTTAATTTTGTAAAATGCACAAGCATAATATGTTTATGCATTTTTATACATATTATGTAGGTGCATAAATAAATTACATTATCATGTGATAATGTGATTTTTTATCATGTTACATATGTGCATATGTAAGAAACGATTAAAACTACTTTCTACAACTTTTGGTAAATATGAACTACTTTTTAGTCACCAATAGTCAGGAATTCGTAATTAATACTTCTTGAAGCACAATAGGATATTTTTCAGACACGTGATTAAAACAAGAATGATGAAGACATCTTCCATTGTTTCTGAGAGCGAAGCGATCTTATGATTTAAATTTTTTGCTAATCTACCAATCTCACTAGGTTTTTTTCATTCATCTTGAATTTTTTATTAAATGCTGGCAGCACTGGTTTTAGAAAATGAAATAATTAATGTCAAAGTGACAAGTCATCCTCTCACTCATGTCTCACTCAGATCAGATCGCAGGGTTCCCAACTTAGGGGTTTTCCCCCTAAATTTAGGGGGAAAATAAGTAGGATGGTGTTTTTAGGGTTGTCATATTTGTAGGGGTATTTTTATAAGGTCAATTTTTTTTTCAATATAAGTCAAATAAAGGTGTATTTAACATAATTATAAACATATTCTTAAGAATTCGTGGATAAGGTTAAACTGCGCTTATATTTACTACAAATACGTTGATTCTTATTGCTATTAGCAATTTGTTTGTTCAATTCGTAGGTACGTTTATCAGCAAGTCATTCGTTAATATTCCTAAAGTTAATGAAAAAAAAGTATTGTCAAAAATATACAAAGACCTGGGAAACTATCCGCAAAAACGTTGCAGTTATTTAACGTCAATAATGTATGAATTTAAAAAGTCAGAATCTGAAGACAATGATTTGTTACTTGAAGTTTTCGAAAATACATGAATAAAGCATTATAAAAAATGATGTTGCATAATGAAATTATGCAACATCTTAATAAAATTTATAATGTGTTCAATGATATTTTATTTTTTATTAATTATTTTTAATACATTATTTATTTAAAAAAATATCTAATATATTTCTTATAAACAACAAAAAATGTTTAGGGGGAATCTCTAGTAATTCTGGGAATTTTAGGGGTTTTTGATTGGAGTTTTAGGGGCATAAATTTTTTAGAGTTGGGAACACTGGCAGATCTTCTGTCACTCACTCGCTAGTAGGTACCTACTCAATCTGCTGTTGATTGTCACTCAGTTACAAGGATTTGCCTTTTTGTTGCCTAATTACTCGTGAATTAAAAAAATTGTAGACTATGATAAGTCCTATATAAAATAGTGAAATATACAGACTGTGTGATAGTGTTTTAAAGTTCAAAATTCAGCAGCCTATTTATTCGATAGGTGCAAGGTAAGTCGTTAATTTGGAAATTAGCGTAGTGCTTTATTTATTTAATATAATGTTATAAAAGAGTGTACGTGATCATCGAACGCATCTTGCACGTCAATTTCATGAACTTCCTCGTATTGCATGCAGCGTTACCTTGAATTGAAGATGGATCCTAGACAAGGTTGGTTTCACCAGCTAAATATGTGTAGATATTTGTATTTGTCTTATTTTAAAACTAATATGCAAAAATCCTTATTACTATATTAATTGCAACGCATCTCATTTGCTTTTCTTAGTTAGTTAATTAGGTATGTAAATTATTGTGTGTTAAAAATATGTGATACTACAATTTGAATTGAATTTAAAGAATTTTTTAAAGTACCCACTTAATAGATGGTAATCATATTATTTTACTTACAAACAAAACTGTTTTTAGATACATTTAATGAATCTGTATCAAATATAATACAGAGAAAAGTCAGAGGTTGGCTCAGTGGTGTTATCGACGACATGCGGCGCAGTAGCCCAGTTCAGCAGTGGTTAGATTCACTTCCTCCTGAAACAGCTGGAGATTCAGAGACCTCCAATGAAGTGAACTCGAATGGAGATACTTTAGTGAAAACAGAGATAAAGTCTGATGATAGCAAAGCGGAGGAGACTGTAACAGAAAATACAGTGATTGAACCAGTCAAAGATACATATGCAGAAGACCAAAATTTAGATGTTCCTAATATTAGCAAAGATGGTTGGAATAGGAAGTCATTAGACAGTGGACTGCTTACTAGCACACCCCAGAGAGGGAGTATGAAGAGATTGCAAAGAGATTATTCTGTGCAATCTGAGAGCTATTCTCCTAAGTTTAAAAATCCATTACTCCGTGATCACTCCCTTCAGGTAAACTCAGAGTTCCATTTAGGTGTTGGTTAGTGATGTTACTTACTCAATACTTTAAATCATAACTTATTTTTTAAAATGTTATTTTTTAGTCTGATGCTAGTGGATCAAGTAGCAGTTCTGTTTTGAATGTATTGGGAGCTCGAAAAGTGGATGCAGAGTCAGTATTGATTGCACTAGGTTTTGGGCCAAGTGAAAAACAGCAAAAATTGCAGAGGATACCTGACCGTTTCTTAGCTCCATCTAAAGTTAGTATTCAAATATCTTGATGCAAACCATAACAGAATGCTTGGAAGTAGTAACATATTCTACATATGTGATATATCCTTAACTTGCCTGTAGTTCCAGTAGTGAGTCTCTTGAGTAAAGATCTTAACTGATAAGTCAGGGGTTGTGGGTTTGACTTCCACCTAGGACAGCCAATTATGTGGTCATTACAACTATTTGTTTTCATAGGTGTCATTTCGTCTACACAGATAATGAAATTTGAAAGAGATTGATGATTATTTCTAAAATATATTGAAGAAAAACTAATGAAGAGGGTCAAGTAACAGAACTCAAATTATTATTTATTGTATTTGTGTATGTTAATTTGTTGCGTTCATGCAAATCTCAGAACTGGCTTCGCATATTGTAGTAAACTTACTTAACATTTAGTCTTTGTTCTATTTCAATTCTTTGATAAATATAACCGATATATCAGTTTGTAGAAACACTGTGATAACAGATAAATATGCTTCAGAACCGCAGGCAAAAGCTAGGTTAGGTATTTAAGTATGTCATGTATATTATTTAGAAATATTTATAATTATTATTTATCAGCATTCTGATTACTACTATATAACACACTGCAAAAATATTTTAAATCTTATGCCATTGAAATAGAGCTGAAATTTGAATGCTGCTGATTATTAGTTCATACATTTTCAGCTTTCACAGAATAAGTGAATTTTTCACATATTCACTTCATCTGAATTGACACTAATTCCCTTCAAAGTAAATTTTTCGCCTTTCTACATTGATAATTTTATTTACAGCTCAAAGGAATCAGTACTGAAGATTTTATTAAAAATGAACATCATTCGATGAGGATGCATGATTGTGGTATATTTGGATATAGAGGTCTAACTGGTAAGAACTAAAAATGTTTAATAGATATAATACTATGTGATTTGGGCAATTAATACATTAGGGTATTTGAGTGCTTTCAGTTTGTTGAAGTCTAAAAGAGTCCTAATAATTAGGTATGTAGGTAATAAATAAATCAGGTTCTATTGTTTTAGTACACGTTCAAGTAACTGGAGAAACAAATACATTTCATAATATTCTGGTTAAATGTGTGTGAGTGTGTTGTAAAACATAGATACATAACATGTTTGCAAGAGTGACAAAGATCAACATTGTTCTGCCATTTAGGCAAAGATCACCAATAATTTAAATGCCTAACATGCATTAATAATATCATTTTCAAATGATAGTATCATTATAATACTTTAATATTATTTTAAACAGTTATTCATAACGACAAATGAGGAAACACTCTTATAACAACAAAAATGACAAGGTACGCGTCCATTGGCCCGCGCCGGACGCACGGCACGCAACGGATTGAACGGATTTGTCTTGCTCAGAAATGCCGTTGCGTGCGGTGCCTTAGGAAACACTCGATATGTTTTTTTTTGTTCTTCGTCTTTGAAACAAACACTCAGACTAGTCACTCAGTCAAAACACTATAATAAGTACAGATCTCACGATGCTTAGATAAACCTTTTTCACAATGCACAAAAACATGCTCTATCGCGTTTGGCGTATTGGCTAATTTGTAATAACGATTTTAATCTGCCCATTGCTTTAAATCTATCACGGCCATATCAACCCGTTTTTTCCGTTGTTCGTTAGTTTTTTTTATTCATACTCGACCTTAGATTATGTTGTAATTGGCAATTTGTGATATTCAAGTTAAGGGATCATTTGTCTTCTAAAGTCTTGTCCTATTGTTCTTCGTAAAATCAATTAATCTTCTACATTGTAGGTACATACAGGGTTTTCAAGTACCTACAATTTTTGAAACAAATAGTTGCTACTTCTTAAAATCCTGCCTAGAGAACTTATCCATTGCAATTTCGAAGAACTATAATTATGCGTTCTAGTATCCAATTTTGTTATAATATACTAAATGTAACTAGACATGAATTATTTCGTCGAAAGTTCCAACCGCAATGAGCAAATCATGTTGTGCTAATTAAAGAAAAATCAGGCAAGTGTCAGGCCACGCATAGTCATATACAATGCCAAGTGGAAATAAAATTGTGTCCAATAGATAATTGTTATGTTTACGTATAACTAGCCGAGACCGCGACTACTGTTATTGTTGTAAATCGCGAGTAACGACGCGGAGCAAAGCTAGTCTAAAAATAATAACCCTAAGTTACTTCCTTAAATCATCAGCTTTCTGCCAGTAGAAGTCACGTCAAAATCGGTCCAGCCGTTCATGAGATTACCCGGAACAAACAGACAGACAGACAAAAATATAAAAAAAATGCATTTTTTGGTGTAAGTACATTATTTACTTTCATGAGCAATTCGTAAAAATATGTTAATTTGTTATTACATACAGACACTTCAATTTTATTTATTTGTATAGATTTCGTTATTTTGGTACGAAGTTTACAAAGTGAGCGTATTTTACAAGTTAAGCCTTTTACCTTACTCCTAAACTAACAAAGCTATGTAATCCGTTATAGTTTTCCTTTAAAGTTCATCATATGGACTACATTTTTTCAGATTTTTCGAGCTAGCGGTTTAGCTTTTAGAGGGGGGGGGGGGGTGCTTTTCCAAAAATATGTCCTTTAGAGTTAAATAACTCGCAAACGGATACCTAAATTAAAAACGCATGTTAGCAACCTCTCCGTATTTTTAAAAGACGTATCTAGCGATACCCCACACAATAGGGTAGCTGCGAGAAAGAAAAACACATCCATGCAGTTTCATTTTTATAGCACTAACCGTTTGGACGGTAAGTCTAGGACGGACGGCACATGACGAATCTATAAGGGTTCCGAGTACTTCCTAGTCATGAACCTCTGAACCCTAAAAATTTAGAGAATATCTGTCCCGAAATGAGAGACATTCCTAATTCAGCGCGACATTGTCTAAGATTGATTCTTCTTTACATTAAAAGCACGGTCAGTAAATTTTATAGACTTGTATGATGACATAATTATGTTACGTGAGCAACTCACGATGAACGTCGATTTTCTCGGTTTTTAGGGTTCCGTAGTTCATTACTCGGAACTCTTATAGGGTCGTCATGTCCAAAATATCTGTGTGCGAGTTATTTAACATTAAAGCACATTTTTTTTGTAAAAACACCACTCCTCCCTTGAAAAATCGTCATCGTAGTTCATATATTAAACTTTATACACGGAATACATAATAGTACTAGTACAGAAAACTCACTCCCAAAAGTAATTTAAAGAAAAAGGGACCCTAGCTGTCATATAATTAAGTTCAATTCAGATCGCACAGCGCCGAATCACCTATATTTACCTACAATTGCGTCTCTTTCTATCATGTAACTCTTATCTGTTCTGAAGATATTAGGGTTGTCTCCTCTTAAAAAAAAATGTGAGCCGTCACGGGACGCCTGGCAGATGTGAAACATCGCCATTATTTTGTAAAAGTAATATGCAGAAAAGAACATATTGTAATAGGAACTAAATATGTCATAATGATAAAATAAAATATTACTAATTATTAAAATAGTAGTCTATATGCAGTAGTGTGTACACCGTACACACTACTGCATATAGACTGTATATATATACCATCGTATAGCGTGGCGTGGCGACGCGTCGCCAGGCGTCGCCAGGCCAGAAATCTGTTTTACGTGCGGCTATAGATGTTTCACATACGTGCGGCTATAGATGTTTCACATCAATAATTTAAATCTTTATTAACTACTTTTTCTGTAGTATTTTACTTTAGTGAACAAATTACTCGGATAATATTACGGGAAGTGAGACAGGCCTGATATTACTGAAAGATATTAAATCACGCCGCCTTCGGACGTTTAGTTCCTACCTAATACCTAAAACCTTTTATTCAGATATCCGTAATAGAACAATAGATTTTACATGGATTAGAAGATCGAGATTTGTGGAAAAATTTCTTTAATGAGCGAGAGCGACGCGTATCGTGGGTAAGCGACAGCCCGACCGGCATGCCTGCTTGGGCACGCGGCCGACTATACCTAAACTGCGGAGTGACTCTCCCCTGCTTTAAATCTACTTACCATTATGGGTGACTACGGAACCCTATTCTATGCGTGGCCTGACACGCACTTGCCCATTTTTGTAAATGTGTGTAGCTAGCGTTCGTAGGATACGATGGTAAACATCACGCTTATGCCAATTGGATCCGAGCACGATTGAAAAAGACGCAGGCGAATTTGCGTCGGTGAGCTAGTAATTCTAAAAAATTTATAGCTCGTAATACAGCATGCTACCTACTAATATTATAAATGCGAAAGTTACTGTCTGTCTGTCTGTTACGCTTTCACGCCTAAACGACTGAACCGATTTTGATAAAATTTGGTATGAAGATAGAACTGAACTTGGGAAAGGATATAGGCTACTTTTTACCGCGATAACCGACATACGCGCGGGCGGAGCCGCGGGCGAAAGCTAGTATTCCATAAATGAATATTTTTAAAGTTTATTTAGTACTGTAGTAATAAATTAAAGGCCGATGCTTAGTAGGAAATATTTAAGTTTTACCAGTACACGTGTACCGGTATTTATTTTCAGGTGACACTGAATTAATAACAAAGTAGGTAATGGGTCGTTTCTATTTATCAATCTGTGCATTCTGTTATTGCCCGGCCCACTTCCACTTAAGCTTTTTAACGACATTTATACGTCGCACATGCCAATTTCCTGACGTAATCATGCCTAGTTTCAAATGTTTGCAGTTCCGTTTGCAAATAAAAATTGGATAGCGCCATATAATTAGCGCCATATAAAAATTTAATAGCGATTCAATATAATTAAATATTTAAAACTTAAAGTGAATGTTTGAAAGTAAGTAGGTAAATGCTTGTCTTCAACAAGGAAGTCTTTGAAATTATGAAAACAATTAGGTGCAATGTAGGTACTTTTGTATTTTTTTATGTGACTTCTTCTTTTTCTTCCAACCCTTATCCCAATATTATTTGGGATCGCCTATTAGTTCAACCAGTTTTACCTGAATATTAGTTTTTCCACGGAGCGACTGGCTTCGGACCTCGGCAACCTTAAGGGAGAAATGAAATTCGAAGGTTGAACTAATTGTCAGTAAATTTGAGTGCACTGACTTCCCAACCAATTAGACTACTAGACCAACGAGGCAGTTTTGATGTGACTGTTTAGGGACAAAGTAATTTAACTTTGTAAAATAAGTATCATTTCCTAACTAAGATTACTTCATAAGCTGTGCAGTAATTTAAGGTTAATAATTACTTATTTAATTAAGGTTCTACCTACCGTTAACTTCAAAAGTTCTCAAATACCCTATTCTGCTATAACTTTGTAACTAAATACTGTATAGTTAAAAAAGAATATCAAATCTTTTATATAAGATAACAGATGTATCATTATAGTAATGTGTTTCTCATCGGTTAACCTAACCATTAATAATTGTATGTAATGTATATATATTGTAACATATTGGGTGAAGGAGTTTTTACTAACCCTTTTAACAAAATTACTAACAGAACACTGCACACCTGTATGCCGTTTCATGAAACCTGTTCCTTCGAGTTGTCATAGGTCATATCAAGTTCCAGATATAGCTGTTCAGTAAGTACTATGCATTAAACCAACACACATTTAAAACTTATGTTAACCTGTAACCATCACGGATCTTAAAAATTTAAGAAAACATTTATCAGTACTGAAATACGCAATAAATTGTTGTTGAATCTTTCTTTAAAATTATCGAATATTTGATATTGCTATTTTATTGCAGACAGATATTTTTTTTTTAAATTGCGTCTTGGCTGAAATGCTAATACGTCAGAAGCACGGACTTTGTACTTAATTGAGTCTAATTGAGTCTAATTGAGTTTAAAAATGGAATTCATGATAATTTATTATAGTACATTGTATACAGTATGTAGTATTTTTTGTTGAAGTAAGTAGGCCCTTAACTGTTCATTGTAAATAACAATTTTAACTCTGTAAAAACATCTCAAACTAAAATTTGTTACATTATTTATGTAAAATGTCAATAATAACATTAGTTTCTCATGTTTCATGGGGGGTCATATAAATTTGGTAGTGTATAAAGAAATCGAAATAGCCTACATTGTCATATTTCAGGGAATCCTCATGTTCCACCGTCGACAATTGTAGCTAAAATAATCGGATGTATACTTCAAGATGAAGTGGTACGTGAAGAGGCGTTAATAAAAGCTAGACACTCTATAGCGGACATGCGGAGTCAACCAAACATTAACGCCATACTTGCTGCCCGACTCAATCGCAACTAACAAAACACATGAGATCTCATAACTCGTGATTACCCAATCGTGATAATATACGTATACAGTGATACGAAAACATATTCGACAAGGTTCTTTTATTAACTCCTTGTTTTTTTTCTATGTATCTACCCTCTTTTTAATATATTTATCCGTAAAAAGATTTTCTGTAAATGTATAAGTATTCATAATTTTTATATCTACTAGGCATGTATCGTCTTTTACCAAAAGGAATCTAATAGATAAAGTTTGTCGAATGTTATTCCGTATTCCATTGTATATAGTTTCATTGCATAATTTAATTTGTTGTGTAAATATTATAATTTGATAAATATTTTATTATTGTTGATTATTTGAACAAGTATAACATTTTAATTAGCTCAAAATTTTACGCTCAATGAAGAAGCCGATAAAAGATATAATTGTGAAACTAAACAAAATATATAGATTTATTTATGTCTGTTAGTATACCTTCGTAATAAATTATTAGATATTTTATTTGGGGAAATACATTACGACTCCACAGTTATGTATTATCCCAGTGTAATGAAAAAAGTGATAATTATTAAAATAAACTAAGTAAAAGATGAAGAGCAATATGCTGAGATTCATATTTTGTAGTAATAATGTAATAAAATGTACTATAATGTTCAACTCACAATGAAAAAAAAATTACTATACCTAAGACAAATCCTATTTTAGTATCTATATAGAAATATAATTCGAATATATCTCTAAATACTTTTGGAATCCATGTAAAGATACTGTTTATGTAAAATACCTTATACATAACAGTATCTTTATATAAAAAACAATTAATATATTTTTAAAATCTTAAGAAAATCTTTGTGTACTTATCGTTTTTGAAACTAAATTTACCAATGTACTTCATATCTGATATTAAATTTATTATCATATCTAACTTGCCTAGAGTAGAAAAATTATAAGCTTGTTTTTGAAGAAAAAGACGGTTAAGGTAAGTGTAGGTAGGTCTAGTGT
This sequence comes from Phragmatobia fuliginosa, assembly GCA_932526445.1. Taxonomy (NCBI): domain Eukaryota; kingdom Metazoa; phylum Arthropoda; class Insecta; order Lepidoptera; family Erebidae; genus Phragmatobia; species Phragmatobia fuliginosa. Next base: position 11,592,848 of record OW052071.1, read on the forward strand.
ACTTACTTTAAATAAATTTCATTGATCTTGATTGAATTTCCAAAGTAGGTACGTAAACTTTAAAAGTATGTGCATATATAGGTACATGATTGTAGGCCTGGCTTAGGACCGGGCTGTGTCGGTTTGAAAATGATTTAGCGGGTATAGTTTCTTGAAGCAAGACAAATATTATAAATTTTTTACTTAAATTATTGCAACCTTAACACCCGTGATTCGTTACTTGCTTGTGTACTTTACCGGCATTTAAAAGCTATTTGTCACACGTGTTTCTTAGTTTTTGTTAAACATAGGGATAACTAGTAGTAGTAGCGCTCATAGCCGAGTGGCCTTAGGTGATTGGAAACAATCACCAAGGGTAAGCAACAACGGCGCGGTCGGACCTAGATGGGTGACCGTTTGTGGCATTATATATAATGAGCGTTTCCGTGATTCGGAGGTCACGTTAAGCAGTCGGTCCCGGTTGTTATCGTAAGATAGCAGTCGTGAAGCTTAGTTGGAAGGCCTTCGGGCGGCTTAAAAACATCCAACAGCAAGATTACGTAGCCACAACGTGTCTTGCCTGTCCCCAACCCGCACTCGGCCAGCGTGGGGACGTATGGCCTTAACCCTCTCTTGAGAGGAGACCCGAGCCCAGCAGTGGGACGTTATGGGTTGTGGTTGTAGGGATAACTGATTGTACAGACAATTGAAGCGTCGTCAGTCTTTTTGTACATAATGTTAAATTGTAACAGGACTAACCGTAAATCTTATACGAAAAAGTTTTCACTTTGGGGATACACTGTGTACATATCAACTCCTTTATTAGTACTTTTAATAACGCTTTGTATACAGCCAAATGTATTAAATAGTTACTTAATATAAATAGAAATAGTTCAATTAATATATAATATTCGATTGTAATTAAAAAGGATCACAATTATCAGGGTATGTAATATTATGAGTCCTGTTTGGAATTATGGTTTTACTTGTACTCGCGTCACATCCCACACAGATATGGTCGCTTTATTCCTTTGATACAGGTTCCCCGGTGGGTCCGAAATTAATCGGACATGAAAAATCGTAATACGCGTATAGGTAAAATATCATAATCACTTTCCAGTCTTTATTAATCCAGTGCCGCTTCTAGAAACTATACCAACTATGGTTCATTCGCGTTAAGAAAATAGTGATGCATCAATCAAACCTCGCACTGACTAATCAAATTTGAAAGTTGAATTAAATAGCGATGATTCCTTATAACCCGATTGGTCAGGAGGCAGGGCTTAATCGATACGTGAATATTTCTTAAAGCGAATTCATTTTTGTATTTATTTCACTGTTTTTCATAAATCAAGACTTGATCTTATCTAATATTTCTGTATTATAGTCTATTTTTCTTCACGTGTACGCCAAATATGCCTATGTTATATACTTATAGAAATTGTTAGTATAATTTAAAAACAAATATTCAATGACACTACGTGTGAAATTTGTTATTGTGTTAAAATTTTATATGACAAATTACTTATTATATCGTAGAATCGTGTGTGTATATTTAAAGTTATGTAATTTTTTTACTTGTGCCTTATTTAAATCGGTACTTTTGCTTGACATGTATACCTAAGAATAGTCAAATCATTCCTATTTCTACAAGCATTTACGTCGGCAATTAATACTGTTACTAAAGTAATAGTAATTATTGTCGCGTGCCAGCTTTAAATACGGTTTTTAAACTCTCCTGATAGTAAATGATCCGTAGCTGTAGTTCCTAAATAGATTACTCTTAAACGGTCACTCACAGAAAATGTACGATGACTACAAAAATATGTATCTATCGAGCAATACTACCTACTAACTTTCAAACTCCGTCGGTTATATAACATTGTTTGATATCTCAGGAGAGATTAAAAACAACATTCCTATATTTACAGTTCACGGAGTGACAATAGGATAGTAAATTCAGTATAACTTGTAATATATTTAAACAAAACTTTCAACCTGCAATGTATAGGTGCAATATTGGAACTTTTACAATTCATAAACTATTATGTTGAAATAAATATGTCATTTATTACCTACATGTAATTATGCAAAAGTTAAAGCAAATTGCGCTGGATATTTCAGCTCTGCAATACGAATAAAAACTGATCCAACCCATCTGACCAACGAGATAGGTTGGTTCAGTTTTAAAAATAGGCCAGAACCTCCTTTCTAAGGGGACGCCTATGTCTGGTAATGGACCATTAAAAGTTGTTTATATTAAAAAATTCGCCATTCAAATCATACCGAGTCTCATAGTAATACTGATTAAAGCAGGTAGGTACTTCAAACAGGGTTGAGGGTTAGGTGATAACTACAAACTTATTGATATTATATAAAATTCTAAAGAGCGTCGAAAACTAGGTATTGTTGCTAATTCTGTCGTTGATATCACTAAGCTTAAATTTCACTAAGATTGTCTTATTTTGATTTAATTTAATGTTAATAATTTGACAAAGGTAAATTTTAATCTGACATCGCAGAAGCTATAATAAGTTTAATTTAACAAATTAGACTGACATAATAATTGACTATTTATGTTAAAACTAAATAGGTATATTTACATACTTCTACGTTTTTAGAATACATCACGAAATTTGAGAGAACTGCATTACAGTTTAGAGAGTTACCGATAACAGAGTTAACACCATTGTCGTATTCAATTGACTTAGGTACACTTATGACATTTAGATTGAGAGCGATTGAAAAACGAGATCAAATAAAAAAAAGAATTTCTGTGGATACCAATCCTGCTGCTCACTCCTTGAATTAAAGGTCCGTTGTTAACTGACCTTAAACTAATGTGATGTTATTAAAGTGACCTGAATCATAAGTTTTGTTTTTTGCTCATTAAATTAGGTACTTAAAATAATTGTTTACCATTATTGTTTGCAGATCTGAGTATGTGTGGGAACAAATATATGTAAAAAGCCAGTAAAGAGCAACTTCCTGGATGCACTCGTTTTATTTTCCTTTCATTTCCTAGTAATCTAAATTATATTTTGATACACAATAACACCCAACCTTACACTAAATGTCTATATCTTAATGATAAATCATCGTCAACTTATTGCGGTCCACTACTGGGCTCTGGCCTCTGCTGTTGTACGACAGTTGGTTCAGTCCTGGGCTTTTCACATCTAGGGCTTTTGCCAGCCGTCTTGAGCAAATCATGACTCCACCTGCCTGTGGACGTACATTGCGTTGGCCGAGATGTGGTCACCACTTAAGAACCCGTTTACCCCAACGGTTATCGGTTCTACGGAAATATGGAAAGCCCATTGCCACATAAGTTTGATAACAATCATTATAATTTAAAGCTTTTTAATTTTCCTGTTTCGAGTATGAAGTAAAATATAATGCTAAATTCCAATGTAATGTAATGTGGTGTAAGTTACTGCATCACGGAGCGGAGACCTGGTGACCTATAACACAGGTTAATACCTAGCTTAGGCACCAGTCCTCCACAATATCGTGTTGAGTGTTTGTACTAGTTCCTAAGCATATTATTGTAACTACCTATGATATTGTGGTGAGAAATAAAGATTATTATTATTAAAAAAAAAAGTTATGTGGTGTGCAATGGGAGAGGCCTACGACCAGCAGTGGACTGAGATAGGCTGATGATGATGATGAAACTCCAATTCTAAGAGATTACTAAAGTGGAAAGTCAAAAATAACGTATTCCGCATTGTAAACATATATTTAAATATAACACAACAGATAATATAGAGCAAAGCGGATGTTATAAATCCCGTCCTTCGGTTCTTGTCTCTGAAATACACACCGGAAGTTGTCTTACGATACTGCAGATAGCTAGGTACTTACCGTACCATAAGTGTACATTAATAATACGTTAAATTATTATAAAATTCATTGAATAGTTTATTCCTAATGCAATATTTCCTGAATTCATCAAATACAAACATCAAAAGGCAAAATGGTAGCGCCAAAAACCACCTGAAATACGAAACAATTTATAAGCGCTATAAATTGACAAAATATTTAAGATTGCGGTTTCCTCTCGAATAGGGCCTAAGGAGAGCTCTAGGCCCAGAAAAGATCACGAAATCAAAAGTTCCGAGTCTTCTCCAGAATTGGACGTCTATGACCGGCCTTCGTGTTTGTGTGTTTGAAAGGAGTATGTATATGACGTTTCCGTCAGATGGAAACATCAAACACTTCTGCCTCCTGTATTTCCGTGATGGGAGCTGGAGCCCTACCAGTTGAGAAGCACAGATTCTGATATCATGAAAAAAAGCTATCCACTACTGAATTTGCGTATGTGTATTTTGAGTTATATCTGTGGTTGCATCATGTTATTTTTGTATTAATTTTAATAGAGATCTACAATCTACCCATTACTGAAAAATGTCCGCTGTTTGTGTCTGTCTTTTTCTGAACATGATAAATTGAACAAATTTTTTTTATCATCTGTCTAAAATAAGAAAATATGCGTACCAATGCAGACGCAGCGGATAAGTTCTAAAGAATGTATTGAAACCAGGTACGTAACAGATAATACATGCTATCAGTAATTCAACTAACAGCCCCACATTTAACACCTTATTCTTCATTCCTGTAACAAATATCCTTGTCAGAAACTTCATTGAAAAAAAACTGCCGTCTTACATAGCATAGGCAAAAGGTACTGCAATCAGTACCTTTGCCTATGTATCCTTATTTTTCCGGATTACCTTGTCTATTGAGACAAGGTAATCCGGAAAAATAATGTTTAAATAAGCTACCCTATAAGTTTTTTAATTATTATTTTTAATTTTTTAAAATATGTCATTGACGTAGAGTTATTTGAAGCCAGCTCAAGTAAACTTTAAGCGGGGCGTGAAAAAGCATCTCACTAAGCCGCCATATTGTGGGCCGCCATACTTTATTGTTTGCATACGCGGCGATGGTGTGTGGTTTCCCCCACTTCAAGAGTGATTCACTTTGGTAGACTAAATATAAAAAAAATATATGAAAGAAACGTTTTCAGTAGACAAAGAAAAATACCTTAGGTGGATTTCTACGTGAATTTTTTTTAAACTAAAACATTCAATAGATTTAAAAAAATATATTATTGTCTAGTCTATATTTAAGCAATTTGGAAGAAAAACTTACCAACATGAAATAAAGAGTTGTATCTGGTTTTGCAAATGATGCCGTTACACATTTGGGTAATAACTATAGCTACGAAATAGGTTGTTTGCGATGCTCGCTCCAACATCTTGCGTTCTGCATAAGTCCATTCCTGACCTAACGAATCGGCTAAGTCGCTGACAGCTTCATTATCCCAATTCCGTCTGATTCCTAAAAGTATTGAATAAAAAATATTATTTCTGTTTTGTTATCTAGGTACATCGATTATACCTATCTGTGGAACAGGTTTTTGTCTTAGAGAAAATAAGTAGTCTTTTATGTTTATGACAATATCAAAACATTTAAAGAAAATTTAGAATTGGACATGCACACACACAATTGGTAGGTTTTTTAAGCTATTACCAATCTTGATGTTGACTATATGCCAGATTGCAACCCTGAATCTTATCTTCTCTGGAATTATATCGACCTATCTAGTGAAGCAATACATTATTGTGTATACATGAATTAAAAAATGTAGACATTTCAAAGGAGCCTAGACAATATACCACCAGTTACCAGGGTACCGCACAAACCATTTATGTGTCGGTTTGTGTTTTAATCAACTCCTGTCTCAAGGAGGATGTTTTTCATCATCATCCTGACAGCCCCGCTAATCAAAGAGAACTTTAAAAGACTATTTGACAAACTCGTATTGTACTAACGAAATTTAAGCTAAAAATGCTATGGTCGAATTCTTAAAAGAACCGCTAGTACGAGTAGGAAAGTTCAGCTCTTTACATATCCTCTAGGTACAACCTTAAATTTTAATATGACAAGTACATATCGTTCTCGATATTTCATTACAGGAAATGATTGTAATGGGAAACATATTGACTTGTGATCATGACTTATGACCTCAAGGCCATACTCTTTTAAAGTGGCTTATGCATACTAGGTTTGAATATAGGTAATACTTACTAGCAATTTTCTCATTGTGTGGTAATGTGTTGTGAACCAGTAATAGGTAGGTATAATTCTTTAATGGTAAAATTTATAAGAAAACTAGCTGACCCGGCGAACTTCGTACCGCCTTAGAATATTAATACACAATAATTAGCAATAAATTAAAATTGCGACTTTAATTTGAGATTTAAACTATCCTATCTCTCAAGTTAGATCGAACTGCACATGGTGTGCGAATTTTATTATAATCGGTTAAGTGGTTTAGAAGTCCATTGAGGACAAACATTGTGACACGAGATTTATATATATTAAGATAATCATTTAAAGTGTTTTATTGTGAAAACTTGAGTCACGCTGAACTTAATTACGTGTTGTAGAATTCTAATACATAAGCTAATGTCAACTGCAATCGTTTAGTTGTAGCGTATTCAACTACTCTGCAGAAGTCTTAGGTTCGATTCCCGGGTTGAACAAACTATTAGACGCCCGATCTTCAAATATTTCTGTGTATAGTGTAAATTATGAATGAAAAAAAAAATTTGACAAGTGAGTGTCAAGCCGCGCATAGAACACGGTTTCGTAGTCATCTATAGTTGTACGTGGATTTAAAATCGTATCCAATAGATAATTGTTATGTTTACTCATTTTTCGTTAATTTTGTAAGAAATTTTTCACGTTAGGCCCCTCAGGAGTTATAGGCCTACAGAGGCCTATAACTCTTGAAGTAATATTCATCCAAGCCATTATAGTTTTCCTTTGAAGTTTGACACATGGACTATCATGGATCATGATTTTTTCGAGATAGCCTTTTTTTTGACCACCGATGCACAGATTGAACAGACATTTTAATGTTAATAATCTATTGGCAATGCGTTCTACTTCTTTTATAAAACATATTAAAATCTTGACCAATTAGTTAATGTTAGATGAGCGCAGTTCATCTAGCATTAACTTATTGGTCAAGATTTTAATATATCAATATCTTAGGGACTTCACACACTGGCGACGCGAACACGCGCGTAGGCGCGGGCAGCCAATCCCGAAGCTGCTAGCCGCACGCGCCTAGGCCCGTGTTCAGTGTGTTGGACCTGGCGTGTTTTCTATACTAATTGATGTACTTGCATACAATATTAAAATCTGCCGCTCCGCGCTACGCGTCGTAGCGCGGTGCAGTGTGTGAATCGCCTAAATATGCTCAGGTCATCTAGCCGATGATCGAACTAAGTGGCGTGCAATTGGAGAGGCCTATGTCCAGCAGTGGACTGTGATAGGCTAATGATGATGATGAGTTACCCTGTATGTATATGACTATTAACACATATTACAATGTTGTGTATGTTGAAATGTTCTCAAAGCAAAACACCTGCAACTATAACTTTACTTATATGTGGTAAATGACGTTGATGACACCATTACCTACACGTATGTAATTTTATTTATAGTCTTGTATTGTGCCGTTGTTCATTTACCTAAATAAATAAATTGAAAGAGTTTTTCAATTCTTTTTTTTTAACAATTCCTGCAATAGGAATAAATCCTGTATCCCGAAGGATTTTAAAAACATACACGAAACGAACACAAATAACCACATTCAGAATAGTTAGTGAATCTAATGTGAGATTCAAACTCGCAACACTCGGCGCAGCAGGAAGCGGTGGGCTAACCGCTTAGGTAAACCACAATGCCATCCGTGCGAACAGTTATCTATTATATATTATAACAAATATTTATTTGTCCTAGCATACAATGTAGAACATTTTGATTTAAAATAGATCATTACAAAAAAATAAAATTGTTGTTTTGTAATATGAACTGAACAGTTTTTTTACTAAATGCATATCAAAATATGTATATACGACACTTACACCAAATAAAGCAATGTTAAATTATGTTGTCTGTTTGTTCATATGTTTAACAATATGTTTCCCATTGTTCCGGGTAATCTCTGGAACAGCTTTACAGATTTTGATTTTCACTGGCAGATAGCTGCTGACATAAGGAATAACTAAGACATTTATTTGTTAGACTAGCTTTGCTCCGCGGCGTTGCTTGCTATTTAGAACAATAACCGCGCGAAATAAACAATAATTTTGTGTGTACAAGTATATTTCTTTTATCCATGAACTTTTACATATTAGGGAATTTTTAATTTAGATTAAATACTTTAATGGCTGTCAATCTAAATTGGGGTAAACTTGTGTATGTTAAACAAAATATGACGATACCTTTCCGTTACACGGTTCTGCATGGCATATAATCAAAATAAACCTTGCTCTTTACGATAATATGTAATAATGTCAAACGCTTATGAGCATAGAAAGACAGGTAATTAACCTTGTTTCTTGATATCTTACCAAACAAGTCGCTAGGATAAAATCCGTGCTCGGCCATTACAACGAAGTATGCATACATCCCAGCTGCGAATTCTATGAGACCTAGGTGACCGTAAACGAGTCTTAAAGCTCGTGCCGATAAGAGAGTGTTTTGTGAACGTGGTGGACGTGCCATGACGTCAGTCTCCGCGTGTTCGTATGAAAGAGCTACCGCTGGCCACATGTCGGTCCCCAAGTCTATGCATAGAATCGTCATAACCCCTAAAATGGAAAAGGATAAAATATGTATTCCACAATAGGGCTAAATACTAGTAAAATCACAGTACGACTAACTAGTAGCCGACCCCAAATAATCTTGGGAATAAGAAAGGATAAGAAGATGATGATTACACCTCTGCAATATTCACACTAAATAACAGTAGTTTTAAACTATCAGCATGGTTATAGTATTAGGTTATTGTGTAGATTACGGAATTACCCTTAATAAATATATGCGCAAAGATGACGTTTCGTGTTTTGAAATAAGATATCATAATTATACAAGGTCGCCGGTGTGTAACTGTTGGATTAGCCGCACCGAGTCAAGGAAAACCATTGAATATTTACAGAAATAACGCTTATGCCTACTGCCCCCCTCAGAAGTACAAACAAAACGATATCTATACAAATATTTACTAATTCCCGACAAGTATAGTGCATGTGTGTAAGAAGCCTTTTTTTGACCTGACAAAATAACTTTAATAAGTAATATGTCAAACTATATTATTATGTATCATCAACAACCCATAACGCCCCACTGCTTTTCTCGTATGGTCTTAACCCTCTAGGGAGACTGAGAGGGATCATGTGTGTTGTCACGAAAAACATTTTTAAAATATAAAGTCAAGACTATTTTAATCTCATCATCAATCTGTACAAAATAATAAATGCTAGGGGAAATACCCATGCGTTCATACATTGGTCATTTAATGATTCGCTTGACGCGTTTCAATTGACGCACTCTTAAATAATGATATTAGTACATACACAACGATACTCACGTGGCACACTTGTTTGTGTATTTCTGTATCGGATTCTAATAAATTCGCAAAGAAATAAGATCTAAAGTTCATCCTAGTTTAGAACATATAAATATCAAAACTAACACAAATTGCCTCAAAGTTACTTGTACTATATTGACATTGGTCACCTTTATATTATGTACCTACCTACTGCTGATGTCAATATTGCCGTTTCGAATATTACGAGTTGGTTTTTTATAGATAACAAAAACAAATATGCAAACATGAAAATTGAGCGTTCGATGCAATGGTCAAGTTTTCTGAGCAAGGATTTGATGCTTGCTAAGAAAACTGAATTTGACAGGTGGTGTAGCAAAATAATTTTACTAAAACTACATTATTCTTAAATGCAAGTCTACAAATGAAAGATTTACATGTTAGTAATTATAAATTAAATTTGAGAAAAACAACACTGTTATTGGAGGACAGGTTAGCAATCTCTATATTCTTTCAAAGTGAAAATAGTCTTTATAGATTTTGCCTATGCGCAAAGAGTAAATTTTACTGTCAACTCTTGAAAATTTAAGTCTTGAGAACTGCTAAATAGAAAACTTGTATTACAGCTTTGGATTACTTCGACCCTTATCACCACATGGTGACTAAACAAAAGTCAGTTGTTATCCTATTGCTAGAGCTATTCGTATTAATGTGAATGGATGGTTAAAAAATAGTAACCAGGACTTTTCGAAGATATGAGACCCTTTTGATAGCAGCCTAGTTTTTTTATATATTTATCCTACCTAAGTAACTCTACCCGGCCTGATGAAAAGCATAAGCAGAATCCAAGAGTTACTTTATAAGTAAAAAAAATTTGTTCGGAACAAAAACACATCGATGTAGCTTTGACTAGATTAAAATCATAATGCTATTCTAATCTATTAGTTCATATGAACAATTAAAACATAGACATTAAACACTCCTGAAACAATTTAGGTACTATGTACATATATACATAGTACCATAATTGTTTTAGGAGTGTTTCATAATTCTTAGTCACTTTACGTACCTAAAGGTAGAGGTATTGAAAACAATATAAACATTAAAACTGGACCAATCTCAGGTACATTAGATATGAGAATGTAACAAAGTGATTTCTTGAGGTTGTCAAAAATTTTTCTTCCTTCTTCAATACCTGTTACGATGGTAGCAAAATTATCATCCATTAAAATTAGGTCTGCCGTTTGTTTTGAAACCTAAAATGAGGAAATAGACATAAATAATGATGTGATTAATTACAGCCAGTGTTAATCGGTGGCGTGACTCTTGTCATTATCCGCAGCGAGTGCTCCTTTACTTATTGTTGCCAGTTATTTATTTAAACTTCCTGCAAACACATCCCTATAATCATGAACTTTATTTTATACAGAAATTCAATGAAGGAACACATGGTAGACACAGTTCGACTAACATAACTGATGTATGATGATTTGTGGCTTGTCCGACGTATTTGTTTCGTAATGGAGCTGACAGAAACTTCAATGTGAGATTTTTTTTTTTTTATATAGACAACTCCCGCATTAGGAATGTAAATTCCTGTGTCGCGGGGGACTTTACAAACATACAAGAAACGGACACAAAGAACACCCTGACTCAGAACAACAAATTGTGAATCACACAAAGTGTTATCCCACGTGGGATTTGAACCCACGACACTTGGCGTAGTAGGAAGCGGCGTGGCGACCGCTTAAGCCACTAGGCCAACCGTGCAGTCGAAACCGTGCAGACTTAGTTCTTGCAAAAAGGAAATACTTAATGTAACTAGTGGTTTTAAGAATTTAACTCTTTTGATATATTAATGTTCATATTAATTAATTATTGTGGTGGAGAAAACTTGATATTTTTGACAAGTTAACCCAGACACTAAAACTCTAGTCAGGTCATAAAAAGAGTTCTGTTAAAGATATATTTATTTTTATGAAGAGAAGGAGAACCAAATAAATATAATTAAGAGAATAGGAAGACAACCACATAACATTTTCGGTTACCTGTGATCCAGTAATTCCCATAGAAATACCAATGTCCGCTCGGCGGAGTGCTGGTGCATCGTTCACACCATCCCCAGTAACTGCCACTACTTGGCCCTGACGCTGACAAGCTTCCACTATCTGAAGTTTTTGCGTAGGCGAAGTTCTTGCAAACACTTTTTAGGAACGATGTTAACTAAGTATTATTATCAGCTTATTATATTATCTTTCCTCCTTTCAAAGGAGAGGCCTATGTCCTGCAGTGGACTGTTAAAGGCTGTTGATGATGATATTATCTTTAATATCTTATTATATTATATTGTCTTTGTAAATTTATAGGTACAGGTAATAAGCATAGCAAAAAATGAAAATACCTACGTATAAATCAAAATGTTATACAAACTGTTGTAGGTAGGAATTTTTATAAGATATATTCAGGAATAGGTTTCAGCCGAGTCCTGCGTATCACAGTTAAGGTTGATCTACGATAAAAAAGATCATAAAATAGTTACAAAAATAAAATTATGATAGCTAGATACGTAATATATTCTCTACAGCTACTAGTTACAGTTGTCCTGAGTGGTTTTGATATAACACGATACACATCTTTTCCAATCGTTTGGAATCAATTAGCTGGTACGATCAAAGACATGTGACAATTAAATTTATTACCTACCAATTTCACTGTGTTTTTGAAGTGTCCAAATTAATAAATCAGGAGTCAGTTCTCGGAGTTCATTGCCAGTTACAATAAAACACTTTGGGTTTGTGGCGATGCCGACTTCCAGAGCTATAGCGCGCGCGGTTGCGGGGTGGTCTCCAGTTACCATCATCACGCGCACTCCTGCTGCTCGCACTCTTTCAATTGCCATTCGGACCTAAGATCGGGTTTTACTTGAATATTATGCATTTAGTATCGTTAAATAGTATAGTATATGTATATATTTATTATACGTGTAGATTACAAAGGTAAACGGATCCAATTCTAAATTAGCTTGTATGAAGATCTCCGAGTCCTGGATTAGCACTGAGACCCCATAATAGAATCTTAACCTCAAAATACTTAATATAAATTCTGCTATTCTAATCACATTTGGCATGCAGATACTTTGATTCTTATGGAAGAACATAGGCTCCTCTTTACCGATATAGATTTATAAAGATAATGTCAATCGATACGGACAAATACTCGTAATAAATTAATTTTTTTAATGGACCTGATGCACAAACCTCTGCTCGAGGTGGATCCATGAGTCCCATTACACCGAGAAGTCGTAAATTGTCTATGGGAAAATTGACGTTGTCAGCATCGAATTCATAATTCAAAGGGTACTTTTTTGGATCAAGTCTCGTATCAGCAAATGCAAGTACTCTCTCACCTTCAATTAAGTAGAACTTATTTAGAATTGCATATTGAATTTTTTTTTTGCCCTTCATTCTTTACAATTCGGATCTTATTAATTATTTATTAGAAAAAAAAAGAAAGAAAGAAAATTATTTATTCATGGCCAACACGCACAGTAGGGTTGCCATCTCAGCTGAAAGCTGCGCAGTGATCGTGCAATGCTGATATTATTGGGTTTAATAAATATAAAGCAATATTTATATTTACATTCTTTGTCCTTACTTGCGAAACTAGATCTAAACATGTTTACAGCTAAATTACAACTAATAAATTAAATCTAAATACAATTTACTCCATCGTATTGTGCAACTTCCTGTCTAATTTTTACTCCTATCACGTTATGATTTAGTTATGTTCTTAAATTTTCTTAATCTCTTCGACCACCACAGCACAGTGAGTAACTCCGTCCTACTTTTCTTGGGGATACTCTCGTCACATGCTGCCCTGACCAATCTACTGTACTTTTCGATGGTTTACTCTAATCCTGGGTGTCTGGCGTCACCAGGGTTGATGATATTGTCAGAAATTAGTCAGGTCAGCCGAGACCTGAAGTCACCTGAAGACACAAGTCAAAACAAATTTATCTTAAATTATTGCTATTGGTGACATTTTTAAAATTATTATCTTATCTTATCTTATAATTGTTACTCAAATTGTACATAACGCTTTTTTATTGAAAAAAATTCTTTTACATTTAAGAATATTGTCTGGACTTTAAAAGAGACTGTGATCCCTGAGTTTGTTTCGTCCTTTCTTCTCAGGGCTAGTCCAGTTAGAAAAGGCCGAACTCATCTGTTGAAAGTGTTCATGTAACCTAATTGCAGAATAAATGATTTCATTTCATTTCACCCTAATTCATCTTTTTAGCGTTCTATTTAGGAGATGTGCGCTCAATTTTAGAGCTTTTGGTCCTATTCAGACGGAACTCAAACACTATGCCGTTGTGGTCTCAGCTCACAAGCCCCTCGTCAACTCTCCAGCCATCGATCCAGACTATCATATCGCTAGTTCATGCTGTAACTTCCACGTAGTACCTCATTCCACCCCTCACAGTGACGAAAGTCAGAATGTTTCCACCATTCAGAACATGGAGATCCATCTCCCCGAGCGCACCACTGACTTCCTCTCCCCTACTGTCCTCCAGCCTACAACTGCCTCACCAAGTATTTTTTGATTTAGCGTCTCCACCTTAAACCAACCACTCGGAGCCTCTCTTTCACCCAATCTTTTTTAATTGCTCCAGGTAGGGCCTTTTAGGTACATTCGACTCAAAGTAGAGGGACACAAGCGTGAACTTCCAGACGCTGGTTTAACTAGCACAATTGATAATCTAACGGGAAGTATACTTAAACTAATTTTCATATTCAAAAATTTGCGTAGTTCCGGAGAGAGAGATATTCTTGTAATGGTCTACTATGGTCTGTGCAAATCAATCCTATCTTACTGGATACCGGCTTGAGGAGCGGCCACGGAAAACGTGTTCATAAGATTAGAAAGAGCAAAAAGAGCTGTCCTTAAGGTCATGTTCTCACGACCTTGGAGGTATTCTACTTCCGAAGTTGCTAAGCTGCTAACAGTGAGACAACTCTATGTTCTCCATTCTGTGCTTCGGAGGCATTTAAGTCGACCGTCCACATTGCCGGATGGTAGACTGAAATATAGTGTTTTCTGTAATACCACACAAAACCGCTTTTACTGACAGACAGTTCCAGAATTTCAGTTCTTAATTGTATAATTACTTAATTATTTACTTCAAATTAGATTACCGTGTTAATTAGGACCTAAAACTGGGACGTCTAGGATGTATTAAATTAAATTCTTAATTTGTAATTCCACACACACACACACACACACACACACACACACACGAACACACACACACACACACACACACACACACACAGCAGAGTTTCTATAGAAATAATAACAGATTTTGTAGCGTTTTAAATATTGTATCTGTGTTAAAATATTTTGTTTGTTTGCTGATTACCATCACCACAATGTTGGCGGTGGTGAGTTGCGTTTACTGCACTACATCTAAGTTTGGGTCAAAGATGACAATGGCCGCTTTCACAGTACCTCTTCCCTTGGAAGACTTGGAAGACTCTTTCTGGAAGACCCCTACACCCTGGTATGCCGACAGGCCGTCATCCTCCTTACCGTCCCCTCATAAGGCTCCTCAAGGCGATCGCGACTTTACGTTTAGAGGCTTTGATCATGAGTTCGTCGGCTGTGAGCTTTCGCCTCATGAGGTTCACTTACAGCACTCTGTAAGGGGTCGGATCTATTGAGGGGACTTCACCACCGGTTCTGAGTTGTGGCTCTCGCCATAGTATCCCACCTTGCTCTCACTGGGCATGAGCTGCTGAAAGCATTGTGCCCTATGCTGCTCAGCCTCTGGTTCTGGCAGTTGCAGCAATTTGGTTCTGCACCAATAGCTAAGTCTAGGCATTCAGCTCTCAGATGGAGTCCACCGCAATGACTGCATTTTGGTTCTATCGTGATGCAGAACTTTCTACTGTGCCCGTACCCCAGACAAAAGGAGCACTGCACTAAGCGAGACTGCTGTGCCATCTTGGTTGGTTGCAGATCGACGTGCAGTCTCCCTATGTCTAGGGCGCGAGACCAAATCACCGGGGATAACCTCAACACCACGTGGCACGTGTGGGGGTTCCTCGCTATTTTTCTATACAGATCCGGTAGTCTGTTCTGGGTCCAGTTTCCGGAAAAACGTACTAAATTTCTTACTCAACAGAAATTACTGTAGCAGAACTGTGTGTCCTTCGTTACTTATTTATATTTTCGGTTTTGATTGATTTACTTAGATTTTATGTTTAAATGTTAAAATATCAATGTGTTGCGTTTCATCTTGTGTTTCCCTATTTTGCAACTGTTAGCGCAAATGTCAGGGGCGTAATATTACCTAAACGATTGTATCTTGTATGTATATTTTATTTCGTAGTAAAAATTAAATGGTTTAAATGGTTTGGTTTAAAAATGTGCCTGGTCCTTATGAGGCGTTTATGAGGTCTTCGTCATTATGTGTTTAAAAGACATCGTACATTATAAGTAGCAGGTCTTTGTTTTAATGTTCTCGACAATAAGGTTTTTGGAGCCCTGTTCCTTTCTTTCTCTGTCGTATAGCCTCATTTATATTTACCATTCTATCCTTCGCCTTTCTCACTCTTTCCACTTTTACCCATCCTTCGTTTTCATTCGCAACCTTCCTTAGTCGTTCCATTACTTGCTCTCCAGTATCCTTTTCATTCTTTGACGTAAATACCATAGAGTGTAGCGTATAAAATAATCCTTTAGGAGAGTTAGGTTTGTCACCAACTCTTAGGAATGCAAGTGCTAAGATGTCCTTTGAAATTAAAGGGCTATCTATGTTAGTGGTTCTAGTAAGGAGACGGTTTATGTATATTTGATGAAAACGGGCAATGAAATCGATATGTAACATTAGGATACGCACCAGTGTCTGCTAATGCCTCACTCGCACGTTCAGCTAGTGATTTCAGGTCCATCGTGATAGGTTCATCTCCACTGCCTATAGCGATAGTGGCACAACGTTCAAACAAACACTCTGGTGCCCCTTTCATTACGACAATATATTGCGATGCCGTACTATCCAGGTGCACACTGACCTAATAATATAAATAGCAATCTATGTCACCTTCATCTAACAAGCCTAACAAAGTAAATATTTTATTTTATATTTTTTTTATTTAACGTGTGCCAAGGGACTTTACACAGCATGATGGAATGTCATAAGTAGAACCCAAAAGTTGGAGCCACCACACTCACTTCGAATTCAGGCACTATAGCAACCCAATGAAATCCTTTTTTACGCATTTTTTTATTTTTAAAAACTTTATAACTAAGTCATTTTTTAACTAGGCTAAAACCACACGGTGTGCCACTCTGCGCCTGAAATAGGAGAGGTCCAGGAACACCTGTATTACGCCATCTGGACCCCTCCCAGATCCTACCCGCACTGACGCGGGCGATATCCTCCTTTTTAAAGTTTTTCTTTTCTGATTACAAGCAAACTTAATTATGAAGTAGCGCATCTAAATAATAATTTTAGTAGATAGGTATTTAAAAAAAATATTGCTGAACCTTACTTGGTATTTATTTACGGAATTAAAAGGTATTTCAGCAACTTTGGGATACTTTGTCCTGATAGAAATTGGATCATCAACTTTGAAGAGGAAGTCCAAAATAGCAGTCTCTGACGCATCACCGCGAATTCTACCATCTGCCTCGATACTTGCCGTGCTACACAGAGAACCGCATACTTTTAGTGCGGCAAATGCTAAAACGTAAAGAGAATAATTACGGAGATTTCTAAGATACCAGTATTTTTAACTTCGTATCTTGGACTTAACAAATACTTTAATTGATAATGACACGCAGAAGTACCAAGAAGTTCGATAGAAAGAATTATATAAAGGGGCATTTAGCATGACGGCTATAATGCGTACTCGTATACACATTTTGCTCATACATTCAAGTATACCAAAATTAGTAATTTAGATTTAATGTATGAATAAAAGTAATCTCAAATTAACAATATGTACCTGAATTCACGCAATATATTTAGCGTTTTACTTCATTCAACTTGGACTCACCTTTATTATTTTGTAAAGCAGCTGTAAAAAAGAAAATCTTGTCAAATTCGCATTTTCATTTGTAAAAGATAATTTTAACAAAAAGGAACCGACTTCAATGAAAAACTATTCCGAGTACCCAAATCGCGACAATTGTGCCTATGATATTTGAGGAGTTCTTTTTTTTTTTTATTGTTGTAATGGAATAGGCGTTTGTCCTCCATCTCACCTGATGGAAAGTGTAGATGAAGACGAAGATGGTACACGGCCATCTAAAAGAAACCTGTTCACTCTACTCTTAAAGGCTCCAGAGTTCAACTCATCAGGAAAAATAGACCCAGGCAGGTCGTTCCAAACTCTGGCGACTCTCACCAAAAACGAGCTGTCAAACCGTTTAGTTCGTCTTTTGGGTATGCCAACAACGTATGGATGAAACGTTTGCCTGCGCCTAGTAGTCCGATAAAGGAATGGAGATGGCTCGCTCAGTTCGAAAAGAGCTTTCGAGCACTCTCCAAAATGTATCCTATAAAAAACCGATAAGCTGGCAACTCGACGACGATGCTCAAGGGTGTGTAGTCTGCTTTTTGAGAGCTTTTCGTTATTAATTAACCTATGGGCTCTTCGGTCAACTGAGTCCAAAGCTTCCAGATTATATTTGGCTGCACCGTCCAAGAGGTGACTGCAGTACTCCATGCAGGATCGAACTTGGGCAGTGTAAAGATTAAGCAGCTGTTCAGAGCTGAAGTACCGCCGAACCTTTGACAGAATTGATAATTTCTTGGACGCTGTATGTGCCATAGACTCAATTTGTTGGCCAAAGTTGAGGTTAGAGGTGATGGGATATGGGAGATTTCCTTGGGACCCCATGATCTGATCCTGATATGGTGACGATGGGACCACCTGTAAGCTACGCCCATTCCAATGCAAAAAGAATTTTTGAAATTGGTTCATCAACGACGAAATTATCGCTGAACATACATAAAGAAAAAGACGAATTGAGAACCTCCTCCTTTTTTTTAAAGTCGGTTAAAAACTAAATTCTAAATTTATGATTGACACGGTCTTATTTTATCAACAAAAAAGCGGCCAAGTGCGAGTCGGACTCGCCCATGAAGGGTTCCGTATCAGCAAGTAACATCATATAAAAGTTCTTGTAGTTCGTTGTAACTTTCATCGATGTGTTTATACTAGTGTATTGATTGGATGAAAGGTAAATTGCGTGTTACGATTTATGACGTATTAAAAAAAAATGCTTACTATATTTCGTTCAAACCAATTTTCGTTGGTAGTTTGCATGGTAATGTACAACATATATTTTTTTTAGTTTTGTCGCTTTCTTATTTTAGAAGTTAGAGGGGGGGGGGGGGACACACATTTTTCCACTTTGGAAGTGTCTCTCGCGCAAACTATTCAATTTAGAAAAAAATGATATTAGAAACCTCAACATTATTTTTGAATTTTTGATGAAAAAAAAATTTTTGAGTTTCAGTTCCAAGTATGGGGATCCCCAAAATGTATTGTTTTTTTTCTATTTTTATCTAAAAATCGTAATGCGGTTCACAGAATACATTGACTGACCAAATTTCAACAGTATAGCTCTTATAGTTTAGGAAATAATTGGCTGTGACATACGGACGGACAGACAGACAGACAGACAGACTTGACGAATCTATAAGGGTTCCGTTTTTTGCCATTTGGCTACGGAACCCTAAAAATGATTAACAAAATCTATAGAAACGTGGGCAAAGCCGTAGGTTAGCAGTAAAAACATGTATTTTTTTTAAATGCATTTTTGTGTGATAAAGGCCCTATAGTTTTATAACAAAACTATTTATTTTTCGCAATATTTCAAAAGTTATAACAAAATAAAAATTCTTTTTGGAATCCAGTACCGAAGACACGCCGATAGCTCCCGAACAAACCCGAGCGTGTGTGACGTCATAATGTTAGTTTTCACTCATTGTAGTATAAACAGAAATAATTATACAGTGTATAATTCTGCCGTCATTGTTATAAACTCAAGTTTATATTGAAAATGTCGAACTTGAAAAGTTATCGTTCTGATTTTGTACTATTATGTACGAATACTACAAACACAACTTTTGTCCAAATGTTTTTAAAAGTTCCCCAAGATGAAAAACGTCGAAATAAATTGTTTCAAGCAGTGCACCATGTTAATCCCAAAACAAAATAATTTATTTTTTGTTTTGAAGATCAAATCGATGTAAGTATTTCTTAACATCATTAATATTGAATTGTTTATGTAAGTACCTATACAAATGAAATAAGTAGAGTTCATTCAATATTTTTTTTAACTCTACTCCAAATCTTAACCTTTAAAATCACAGCAATAAAAAATATAGAAAATTTGAAGTGCATTATTAATAAATTCGTGTACCTACACATATCATCATCTATCATGTGCCATATTTATCTAATGATATTAGCATTCAATGCGATATATTAAATTTATAATTTTATAACGTTCTAGGTTATATATTTTGAGTTTTTTTTTTATTTTATGTTTTATGTATAGCGGTGTTTCTGTTGTTAAAACATTTAAATAATTCTTTAAGTTTCTGTCTGTTTTTCTAGCTAAAAGATGACATGAAAAATTCTATTTATTATACAACAATAGCTATTCGGAATTAACTAAAAAATCGTTTTCTAGCAGTAAATTTTCAATATTAATATTATCTATTTACAAGTCAAGTCGTTACTAAAAATAGCTATATAACATTAAACGTCACAACTATGTTGACCAATCGTGGCGCGGTCATAGTAACGTGACTCTTTTTAAATTTTATATTTTTTTTTCAAGTTTTTAGCATCACATATCAATATTATTACTAATAGTTTTGAAATACATAAAAAACAATAACATTTTTACAAATTCCCAATTATTCTAAAATTTTATCATTTCTTTATGTAACATTCTGTCTAATAGTAATACTTTATTTTAATGTATGTACAATGTTGGTTATAAACTAAAACAATGAACTTAAAACTAAAAAGGATTTACTTTAATAAAAAATGTGAGCCGTCACGGGACGCCTGGCAGATGTGAAACATCGCCATTATTTTGTAAAAGTAATATGCAGAAAAGAACATATTGTAATAGGAACTAAATATGTCATAATGATAAAATAAAATATTACTAATTATTAAAAAAGTAGTCTATATGCAGTAGTGTGTACGGTGTACACCGTACACACTACTGCATATAGACTGTATATATATACCATCGTATAGCGTGCCGTGACGAAGCGTCGCCAGTCGCCAGGCCAGAAATCTATTTTACGTGCGCCTATAGATGTTTCACATCAAAACTTTAATAAAATATATTATTATTAAAGTTTTTTTGTGTGTAGGATGTTATTTATTTATTTTATTTATTATAACTAAAATATATCATTAAAAGGAGTCAATAATTTTCTGTATAATTGAGCTTCAATTTTTTACCTGTGAAATCAAATTCCTTGACTAAAATCGTCATATTAGAAACCCATAAGTGTTGCACATTCATTTTGTTTTCCGTAAGGGTGCCCGTCTTATCCGAACAAATGGTAGAGCATGCGCCCAAAGCTTCCACAGCCTGTAAATTCTTCACAAGACAATTCTTTTTCATCATATGCTGGGCAGTTATTGTCAAAGCTGCTGTCACGGTTGGTTGTAAACCTTAAATATGACAGATTTCTCTCAAAAAGACAACTCTCGCATTAGGGATAAAATGTATGTTGCGGGAGACTAACAAGCATAAATGAAACAAATAAAAAGAATACCTAAGCCCAGAACAACGATTTGTGGATCACACAAAGTGTTGTCCCGATTTGCCCTCAACGCTTAGCACAGAAGAACGGCGCATGGCACCCGCTTAAACCACTACACCATGCGTGCAGTCAAATTATATGTGTATATCATTGTCAGAGATACTAAAAGAATATAGTTAACTTACATGTTACTGTCAAATTTGCTGTTTAAACTAATCGATTTTTCGGAATTCAATTCAGTAATTTGCTCTACTAAGGGAATCGCCTTCATGTTATAGCGTAACTTTTTAACATACTTGTTCTTTTCTTTAAACGTATATGTGATGAAAAATGTACAAAATACCTTCAGGAATGTTAGCCACAATAATTCCAATTACAAAAATGGTGGTTTGCATGAATGGATATCCAAGTATCAGAGATGCAGCAGCAATGAATATGCCAAGTCCTAAGGCCCAGAAAGACATGTATCTCATGAATCTGTTTAACTCGCATGCCAGGGGCGAGGGTCCCGGTTCTAGTCGCGCAGCTAACCCGGCCACGCGGCCCAAAGCTGTCACGTCTCCGCAACACAGCACCACACCTGCAATATCTAACAATTGAGTAAATTAATATTATGCACACATCTAAGATTGGTGCAGAATTAGTGCAATTAGTGCACAAATCATCAATCAATCATCAACAGCCTTTAACAGTCCACTGCTGGACATAGGCCTCTCCTTGAAAAGGAGGTATTGGCCTACTATACCACGCTGGCCAGACGGGTTGGTATAGGGTTGGTTTCAAGTTTTCCTTCTCTTTGCATTGATGTTATATGCGTAGTTTGTCCCTTAGTCGCCTTTTACGACCCCCACGTGGGATGAATAGGGGTGGTGACACTCTATATTCTTAATCCGTCACCACACGGACGTGCACAAAACTAACTTTTAATATTTAACAAAAATTACTTAACGCTTTTGTTTGTTAGGTTTTGTTGTTGTTTTTTTATTAGGTTTTGCTGTTTTTTATAATTAGTATAATTATTTGTGATTGTTTGTCAAATTTAACAATTGACACATAAAATCTATTTCGTTTCATTTGAGTCGTAAATAAAGTCTTCATTTTATTATTTTCGTCAAATCTCAAACAAAGTTAAACTCATTGTTCTAAAAATAAATTCACGCGGTGGCTGTGGACAAGCAGCCAAACGGCCTTGGACAGTTTAAATTAAAAGTAACTATAATCATGTTTTTACTATAAACGAGACTTAACATAAGTCCCCTATACAGTAAAAACATGAGTATGCGCAAAAGTCGCGAAAGTCTAAAAACAGTAACTATAATGAAAGGTATATAACTAGTCAATTAAAATAAAACAAAACATTCCGATAAACTTCGGTTCGCCCGTCTACTTCTACAATGTTATTAGTGGTAGCTAGTACTAACCCACGGCCCACCCTTCTACGCACTGAGTAGAGAAGAAAGCCACGTTTGGTGATTCAAGTATATTCCAAGTTCCTTCTGTATTACATCGACTTACAGCTATACTTTCTCCGGTTATGGAAGAATTATCAACCTGTAGAAAGTAACAAGACACCAAGAAATATAAGCTTTGCCCGCGGCTTCGCTCGCTAATATGTCGGATATTTATTTATACTTGGGGCCGTCCATTAATCACGTGATCTTTTTTTGGCATTTTCAACCCCCCCCCCTCCCCTTTGGTGATTCATGGTGAGTTTTAAGACTACCCTCCCTCCCCCTCCTATATGACGTGTATTTTTAGTACCTACAAATAATCTTATTTATTTTTAAAATATTGATAAAATACAGTTATAAGTATCAACTAATTTTATTATAGAAAATTAAAGACTCCAAAAATTACGCTCAGAGGTAGAGTAGAAAGGTCGCAGGTTGACTGACATAAAGATAATGGAAGAAAGAAAAAAAAACATGATATAATTAGCAATACAATGATATATTACTCCCCCCCCCCCCTCCCCCTTGTGATATTTCATGATTTTTTGTGAACCCCTCCCCCCCCCCCTATCAAGCCTCACGTGATTAATGGACAGCCCCCTTCCTGCAAACATATTGCACAAGGAAGATTTAATGCCACAGGCACTATCTTCCAATCCGCCCGTCAGGGAATCATAGGTGGGGGTGGCTGTTCTACGGATTCTATCCAAGGCCTGACCTGAGTCCCGAGCCCTCGACCACATGTTGGACCGCCTCAGGGAAGTGTTGGACGCTAGCCTGGCGTCTGGACGCTACCTTTACCACTGGAAATGCGGGAAGCAGGGCCTAATCCAAAAGCCGGAACAGCCTGCCGATTCGGTCGCGGCCTATATAGGCCCATCGTGTTGCTGAACGAGTCGGGTAAGTTGTTTGAGAGGTTTCTCTCTACCCGCATCGTCTGGAACCTCTGCGAGATGGGCCCCCACCCGTCGGACGCCTAATTTGGCCTGCGCCTGAGGGCCGTGACAGAAGAGGCAGTGAGCTGTGGCGGCTTCAATAGTCTGTCATTCAACTGCATCAGGGAAGCGCTCCGCTGTCACGGAGTGCCAGAGTACCAGAGGGGGCTGGTGGCAGACCATCTAGAGGTGCGTACCGTCATGTATGAGGACCGAGATGATGCCTTAAGAAGCAGGGCCATAACGTGCGGTGTTCCGCAGGGGTCTGTCCTAGGACCACTCCTGTGGAACATGGGATACACGGGGAACAGACAGGCAGAGTTACTTTCGAATTTATATGGAAAGTAGTATGGATATTATTATTATGAAATTTAAATATTTATTTTTCATCTTCCATAATATTAACTTTCAAGGAAAAATAATGTTAATCTCTCAAACATAAATTACCTGTTGCTTCTGTAATAAATATTTAAATAAGTTATTAATAGTACACACTCATAATTTTAGTTAATAAACAACTGTCAAGATTAAACAAGCTGTTAATTAAAGAAATGGAAATTACTTAATTTCCATTTCACATTTCACTTGAGTAGTACGAAGTGTCAGTTTAGTATCTAAGTTATCTTTTTATCAAACTAGTCACTCTGGTTACAAATTGATAATAAATCAGTAGATAATGAAATCAGTACCTATTAACATGACAAGTATTGATCTACCAAGAACAAAACTTAGCCAATTTTGACGAGTTGGTAGTAAATTCAATAGTACCTTTTTATATGAGTTTGAAAATCTTTTCGGATCTCCTGCTCGGATATAGCTAAGATATATCTGGTGACTTCACTAAAAATCAACTGACATTCGACTTTAGGCCCCCTACTCTGAGAGGACAAGGTACAAATTCCGAATTTAGGTACTTGTTACTATAACTAGGTAGGACATTTTCTTTAAAGTAAAAGTACTTAGTACGTATACTCGTAAGCATGAAAAAGTAAGGATATTTTAATTGAGGCTTTCCGTCTTATACTTGTCACTTTTTATTCAATACTAGCTTTTGCCCGCAGTTTCGCCCGCATACCTCAAGAATTATATTAACTCCATACCAAATTTCACTGAAATCTGTGCAGTGGTTTAGCTGTGAAAGCGTAACGGACAGATAAATTACTTTCGAATTTATATAACCAAAATTAATAATTTTTAAGCGTTCAACCTATCTAAAGATACTATAACTATAAATACATACTTTAAAATCTTTGCTTTCGATTACACGAATATCAGCCGGTACAATGTCTCCAGCTGCAACACGTACAATGTCACCTCGGACCAAATTTCGAACTGGAGTCTCAAAATTCATTATGCCATCTCGAATACACTTCGCATATGATGGTATCATATTATTAAATGACGTCATTATCTGAAATAAGTTTTACTCATAACGCTAGTCTTGTCTGTCTTGGTGGATAACTAATTGATTTTATAAAAGCAAGCCCGTTGAAAACGTTGAGAATTGCTGGTAAAAATACTTATTTTAGGACGACTGATATTTTAGGAAGGCGTTTGATGCTGGCAGCACAGGATGACCGGCTGGGGTGCGCATTTTTCACATTTTTTTATATTGATACCTGCCAAACTTAATCTATCTAAATCCTGATGGAAAGCATGCATAGCAGACAATGCAGCATGGTGAGCCACACTATGTCGGCCTAGTGATATGCTTCTGCATATATGGGCCTCCAGTCTCGCAATCATCAACGAAATACAACAGCAAGATTGCTGTATTTTATAAAACAATTAAACCCTAATAATTATTGAAACTCATAATCGTCGGAATTCACAGTTCAGATATTCTAACAAAATATTAAGTCTAAGGTAAAGAAATAATCTCTATCAAATATTCTTACTAATATTATAAACGTGAAAGTTTTTCACCTAGATTATATATCAGAATTACACATAGGCTACTTTTTACTCCAATAATCGATTGAAACCCGGGCGGAGCCGCGGGCGAAAGCTAGTAACAAATAAATACACAGGTCTGCCAACATAAACACACAGGTGAACTATTTGTAGTAACGTCGAGGAATTTTATTCTGTCCCGTTCGTATTGACTTACTACTTTCGAAAAAAACACTTCGCACATTTCATTTTTGTAAAATAACCCAACATCAACATTTAACTATACTTACTTTGGTACTTTTATAGTTTTGATAAAAACTAAAAAGGCCACATATTACGTCTACTCCAATCAGTACGAATCCTAGATAAAGATTATCTTGATTAGGATTAGGTTTCGTCGATGATTCAATTAAATAAGCAATTATGCACAGTGCTGCACCAACCCACATTAATATTGAAAACCCTAGAACAGAAGTCATAATGTTAACGATATATTCGGCGACATTGTATTCGAATATGTAGTTAGAAATAAAAACTACGATCTTAAAACATGCGGGTTCGTTACCGGCTCAGTGCAAATATTTGACGGGTTTGTTTGTCAAGTGGTTACTAACCCTGACTGCTAAGTCGGAGATTGAGGGTTACGTGGTTGTTAGTAACGTTTGGCACATACCAATAAATACTCTTCGCTTCTAATACATATCAAAAGGAGTTTCATTGACGCCAATACAGTTTAGTTTGAGATAAAGAGTAATGTATATCCAGGCCTTCTGGATGATAATAATAAAGTAACCGAATTATACTTGGAAATTATTTATTTTACTTCTTGAAAGTGTAACAAAACATGCCGCCATGGCTAGTCGTAATGCAAGAGAGTCGTGCCTCGACAGCTTGCTTGCTCTATGGACATTATAGAGTAAAGTATTACAAAGTTCACAGACTATATTATATTCCAATATACTACAAAGAGCGTCGAAATCAGAGTTGTAACAAGTAATTAACATAGCGAACTCAGCGAGCAATAAAGACGATTATATAACAGAATACAGTACCAGTACAGAAGACTCACTCCGAAAAGTAAATTAAAGTTATAGATACCCTCGGTGTCAAAAGATTAAGTTCAATTCAGATCGCACAGCGCCGAATCACTACGATTATATTTACCTACAATTGCATCTCTTTCTATCGTGTTACTCTAACTGTTCTGTAACTGTCCTGACGATGTCTGTTCGACCGGCGTGTCTGATCCGGCAGGCAGCCGGCCGACTATACCTTAACTGCGGAGTGACACCCCCCTGATTATAATTCTCGAGTAATGCCGCGGAGCAAAGCTAGTGCAATAAAAATGCACTTAGTTACTGTTTATGTCATAAGCTTTCTGCCAGTAAAAGTGCTGCCATAATCGGTTTAGCCGTTCCAGACCGCCAAAAATTTAAAAATAGCTTTTTCGATGTAAGAGCCTTACTTTTATGTGTCGTGAAAAATCGCTAACTTAATATTACATACAGACACAATTTTTTTTATACTTTAATATGAGTACAAAAGTATCCCAGTCTATCCATCAGTTTTCGTGTGAAAACGGTGAATCAATGTTGTTGAATTGGTTAAAAAGATAAGAGCTTACGCTTTTTAGGGTTCCGTAGCCAAATGGCAAAAAACGGAACCCTTATAGATTCGTCAAGTCTGTCTGTCTGTCTGTCTGTCTGTCTGTCTGTCTGTCTGTCCGTCCGTATGTCACAGCCAATTATTTCCGAAACTATAAGAGCTATACTGTTGAAATTTGGTCAGTCGATGTATTCTGTGAACCGCATTAAGATTTTTACATAAAAAAAGAAAAAAAACAATACATTTTGGGGGTCTCCATACTTGGAACTGAAACTTAAAAATTTTTTTTTCATCAAACCTAAACGTGTGGGGTATCTATGGATAGGTGTTCAAAAATAATGTTGAGGTTTCTAATATCATTTTTTTCTAAACTGAATAGTTTGCGCGAGAGACACTTCCAAAGTGGAAAAATGTGTGTCCCCCCCCCTCTAACTTCTAAAATAACAGAGTGATAAAACTAAAAAAAATATATGTTGTACATTAACATGCAAACTACCAACGAAAATTGGTTTGAACGAGATCTAGTGAGTAGTTTTTTTTTTAATCCCTACTTAATATTATAAATGCGAAAGTACCTCTGTCTGTCTGTCTGTTACGCTTTCACGCCTAAACCACTGTACCGATTTTGATGAAATTCGGTATGATGATAGAACTGAACTTTGGAAAGGACATAGACTACTTTTTACTGCAATAATCGAGATACAAATACCAAAGCTAGGTGATTATAAAAATACATAAATCGAAGATGTCAAAATGTATCACTGTTTACCTCCTGTCAAAACTTCACAGGTTGCTAGGAATAACACTTGCATGGCAACCATAATGATAGTTTGTAAATGACATAAAGACCAGAGTAGATAATTTTTGAAAACAAATAAAATTATAGTAGGATGAAACCTATTGAAAAAGGAGGA
Source organism: Phragmatobia fuliginosa (assembly GCA_932526445.1). Taxonomy (NCBI): domain Eukaryota; kingdom Metazoa; phylum Arthropoda; class Insecta; order Lepidoptera; family Erebidae; genus Phragmatobia; species Phragmatobia fuliginosa. The sequence goes on from OW052071.1 coordinate 11,620,849, forward strand.
GAAAAAATAAAAGGAAAAATAATTTACGAGCGATCTGAGGTCGGGAAGGGGTAGGGGGGGGGGGAGGTTTTCGGGTCCTTTAACCGGGGCGTGAAAAAGCATCTCACTAAGCCGCCATAGTGTGGGCCGCCATACATTATTGTCCGCATTCGCAGCAAGTGTGATAGCCCCGACTCTTGGATTCTGCTCATGCTTTCCATCAGGCAGGGTAGAGTCAGATTGGATGGCTAAATATATACAACAAAGGGTAAAAAACGGTTTATCGCTATTTCCGGCAAAACTACAAGGAAAATAGTTAAATGGCAAAGTTGTAGGTAATTAAAAGATCTACAACTTTTTAGGGTTCCGAAGTTTATGACTTCGAACCCTTATAGATATGTCATGTCCGTCTGTCCTTGTCCACGGCTACCCCATCATGTAGGGTATCATTATATAGGTCTTTTAAAAACATTAAGGGGTTGTTAAGACGATTTTTTTGATTTAGGTATCCGTTTGAGAGAAATTCCACTTTAAAGGCCACTTTTTTGTAAAAACAGGCCGTCCCGCCCGCCGAAAAATTTGTGATAGTGGTCCATATAATGAACTTTAAATGAAAACTATAACAAATTAGATGACTTTGTCAGTTCAGGAGTTATAGAGGCTTAACTTTTACAATGCGCTTACTTGGAAAAGTCATACAAAATCAACGCATTAATACGTAAACATAACAATTATCCATTGGATACGATTTCTAATCCACGTACCGTTATGGGTGACTGAGGAACCCTTTCCTATGCGTGGCCTGACACGCACTTGGCCGATTTTTTAAAAGCTTACCAAACAAACATCAATACACACCTGTACATAGCGAATTAAACAAGACAACTAGCAATCCATTTTTACTAGAAGGTGTTAAGGCATTTGGACCATAATGTTCAAGCAGGACTTCAGCTCTATCAGTTGATAAACCTCTTACTGGATCTGTTTGCAGAATGCTGTACAATTCCTCTATAATACAATAGGCTGGTCAGTTAAGTAGTATTATGTATATAATCCCTAATAAATAAGCCATCTTACAAACTATATTGTATGTACCTACATTTATTACGGAAATTAGAAATGGATAAGTTTAGACCTTTATACGTTAGGTATCTACTTATAATTTTTTCTGACATTTCATCTTCCCTCATGTAACTCTGTTAAATGGCGTAAATATCTTCGGCTTTCTATCTTAGTTAAAAATGTGTAAAGTTTAAGTAATGTACTTAAAATCACTGAATGACTTTAAAATTTTTGATACCATACCTAGGGTTTCCAACTATACTGTTTTACACAGTATTATACTGTTTTTCACTAAATTATACTTTTTACTGTTGAAAAAAAATAAAGTGTAAGTACAAAATACTGTTTTCAGCGTCAAAATGCAAACACATTATTATTTGTTTAGTCAGAGGGCGCTTACTGCTCAGTGCAACGCAGCCAATTTGTATAGACTCAATATTGGTATGAATGCTTGTTGGTCGACTGCCTTGTTGGTCTAGTGGTTAGCGTATGTGGGTGCTGATCAAGAAGTCTCGGGTTCGATTCCTGGGTCGGACCAAATATTTGTTTCGGAGTCTGGGTGTTTTCTATGTATTTCTATGTATGTATTTACAAAAGAAAAAGTATGTATAAGTATGTATATCAGTGGTTTAGTCAGGGCCGGATTTACCATAGAAGCTGAAAAAGCTGAAGCTTGGGGCGGCAGAATTAGGGGGGCGGCAAAATGGCCCAAAAATAAATTGCTACAGAAAAAAGTAAGGTTGCGGACACACAACTGTTTATATTTTTTTAAAAGACCATACCTACTCACATTAGGTGTATAAATCCTGTGTTTGGGGGGGGGGGGGCTTTACAAATATACTTAAAGGAACACAGAGAACACCCAGACTTAGGACAACAATTTGTGAATCGCGCAAAGTGTTTTCCTACGTAGGAACCCACGACACTTGGCGCGGTAGAATGCGGCGAGGCTACCACTTAAAACACTTTTTTTGATGTGTGGAAACCCCCTCGGGCCATCACCCTACCGGAGTTTGCAACGGGGCTGTATGTCGGCATCGAACAGACTAAAACCACATGGTGTACCACTATGCACCTGAAATAGCAGTGGTCCAAGGAACCTATTATTACGCCCTCTGAACCCCTCCCAGTGCCTCCTCTCAATTAAGCGGGCGCCATCAATTGCATATATCTCCATGGCGGCGTACGGCATACGTGAACGTCGCTTCCTCTGAAGGCCACTAAAGCGGATGGAGGGGAAAACCCGTTCCGTCCATTTGCGGCCACACTCATGGCAGCATGACCATGGCATCATCTAGATGCCTTCGCAGAAGGTTGCGACCGTGGTAACCATGTAATGCTGTAACCGACGATATCCTCTGGGGTCACCAGAGGCGTGCCCTATTTTGGGCGTTCAGAGCCGCCGCCCACACTGGTGCACCCTATAGTGCCATAGACCTGACGACTCCCCTGTACAGTTGTATCGTCGGGACGTTGGCTACACCCAAATTGGGCCAAAGCCGTCCAAGTGCGGTGGCAGTGTCGACCAGCTTCGGAGCAAGCTGTCGGAAGTGCTCGTCGAAGAGCCACCTACCGCCAAGGATCAGGCCCAGGTAATTCATCTGGGCCCGGACCAGTACAATTACCGAGTTGACCACGATGGAGGCGCCGGGGAGTGGCCTACGATGGGGCCCATGAAACAAAAGGGCCTCGTCTTATCCAGGGCCATCAGTAAGCCTAACGCCTCAATGCGCCCAACCAACAGGGACACTCCTGTTGTGGCCAGTGTGGCCAGCCTGAAAGTTCACCCCCCCTGGTTGTAGCCAGAGTGTCATCGTCCTTGTTATTGATTACGTCTAGCACAGGAGTGGTCCAAGGACTGACCCCTGCGAAACACGACTAGGTCCGATGTCTCAAAACACCATCTTGGCCCTCGTACATGACGGTACGCTCGTCTAAATAGTCTGCCATTAGGCGCCTCAGGTACTCGGGCACTCCGTGATAAAGGAGTGTTTCCCTGTTACAGCTAAATGGCAGACTTTCAAATGCATTAACGATGTCCATAGACACAGCACGCCGCCACTGCTTACTGCCTCTTCGGTCACGGCCACGGCTCTCATGCGCAATATAGCATCGACCGTCGAACGCCCACCTCGCATAGATGCCGGACGATGTGTGCAGAGAGCACCCTCTCAAACAGCTTACCTAACTCGTCCAGCTACATGATGGACCTATAGGCCGCCGTGACTGAATCGGCAGATCGTCCTGTCTTCTGGAGTTTGACCAGCTTTCCGCTCTTCCAGCTCTCAGGGAAGCGTCCGGACGGCGTCCAACACTTCACAGAGGCGGACCGACATATGGACGACCGACAAATTCTGCTTAGTTTGGAGATGTCTGAAATATTTATTCATTATTATTAACTTCAATTCAGTATTGTTTATAAATTTTTTGTTAAATTCAGTTCAATTAAAATCAGAACGTTTATCGAAAGTGCAATATTTTGACTTAGCAGTTTTAAGACTTTTACTCGACATTGGTTACTGTGCACCTGGAGCTCTCCAGGTCGTGTAGGTTGGCAGAACTTGAATTTTATTTACTCGCTCGCGTACCTCCTCCACACCCCGCCACCGCCGACCAAGTACTGCCAACTCTTGGATATATTGACATTGACAGGTGCATGGTTAGATCATAGAGGCCTATCTGCGCGATAGGACGGTGAAGTTTGTGGATCGGAACGGGGTGGAGAATCGAAGGGAAATGTGTTGCGGGGTTTCTATGGGCTCTATATTGGGTCAGGTATTATTATGGAACCTAGCATACGATGCGGTCCTTCGCACCAGACTGCCCTCTGGCCTATGTGTCGTCTGCTATGCGGACGATACTCTAATACTGGCCAGAGGGTCACGCTTCGACGAAGTGCTTCTGCTCGCTGAACAGGGAGTGGCTTGTGTTGTGGAAAAGATTCGTGAGCTGGGCCTAAGGGTGGCGCAACAGAGAACTGAGGCGATTTGGTTCCATGGCCTACGTAAACGCCAGGAACCTCCCAGCTCGCGCCTCCAATTGGGTGACACTGAAGTTCGGGTAGGCCAGTACTTGAAGTACCTAGCCTCATCCTGGACAGTCGGTGGAGCTTCGAAGAGCAATTCGGGCGATTAGTTCGCCGGGTTCGAGGGGTAACAGAGTCGTTACAACGTCTGCTGCCCAATCTCAGGGACCAAGGGAAAAAGTTCATGGTACTCTATGGGGCACCCGTCTGGCCTAAGGACCTGGCGGGTTCCTCCCGCTGTAAGGCTCAACTTAGGAGTCTGCAACGGCTGCCCTTCCGACATTCTGGCCATGTCGGCCAGAATATATAAATGATACGATGGTCTACGACCAAATTCGTTCTGTCGGTCGGAATGACAGCGCCGGATCATGAGCCTGAAATGCTACGGCAGAACGCAAACACGAAAGCCCTACGGGTTTGGAGGACACGGCTTGAAACACAGGGCTGTGCCAGCCAAGGATGCTGAGCCAGCCGCTGAAGGATGGGAGGCCGCAGTCTCCTTCTGTGAGAACGTAATGCTCCAAAAGGAGTCCGCAGAGTGGGATCGGTAAAGGTCCGATCCCGCTCGAGGGACGCGGTAGAGGCAGCTAGTCCCTAATCGTTGCCTAAGGATCGTTGCGGCCACATCTTGGGAAAATGTGACCACTGCAAACGACCCGAGAAGGCGACACCCCGGTGCGGCTTGGGGGTGTCGTATGGGGTGCAGTCTGCCTCTCGTCGTGTAAAACGGCGAGAGGCACGATACCGTCCTGTCCCAAGAGTAATTCATTGATTACCCTGAGACGTACCCCAGTCATCCTGAGACGTATCTCATGATAAGGCAGGGGGAAATCCAGAAGTCGCTGATGCGTTCCTGGATCTCCTCCCGACTGCCGAGGTAGGTCGCCGCGGGGCTTAGTGGGTAGACCGGTTCGCCGTGCGAAAAGAATTCCCCACGAAAACAAAAAAAAAGCTTAGCTTGCTTAGCTTAAAAAAGAACAAAAGTTATTAAAGTAATCAAGGAACTAGATTATTTCCTAAAGAAAGGAATTAAGTTTACTGTGAACAGAGTATCAAATTTTAGGAGTCAGTAGGGGCGGCAAAAATTTTAAAGCTTTGGGGCGGCAAATATGTAAATCCAGCACTGGGTTTAGTACCCATAATACAAGCTTTGTTTAGTTTGGGACTAGACGATGTTGTGTGTAAGAATCCGAAATATTTAAAAAATATATATTTATATTCAGAATTAACAAATTTCAAAGTAATTTATGAAAAAATATCAGAAGATAAAGATTTTCTTGAAATAAGTACCTACTGACCAAAAATGGAGCCATTTATTAGTACCAAAACACTTCAGCAGAATTCAAAAAGATAACAAAGTTTGTCACATATCTACTATCTGTTCCCGCCACCTCAGCATTTACTGAAAGAGTTTTTTCAGTAATGAATTCTAAGTGGCGGGAGGATAGAAATAGAGCATCTATTAATTTCATGAAAAATGAGCTCCTCATTTTTTTACTTTCAGTTATAATTGTGATGAGGCGTATGAAGTTTTTAAAAAATATTGTAAATTAGTAAGTTGTGCGAGAAGCTCTAATAAATATGTATTTAAAACAATAAATAAATAAAATACTGTTTATTTTTCTAAAATACTGTATAATATTCTTCATAGACCTGAATATACTTTATTTCTTGTAAAAAAAGTTGGCAACCCTAACCATACCATGATCCCTAAACAAATCTAAACTATACACAAATATATTGCATATGAATCATAGAGATGAGTTGTCCTATTAATGAAGAAAAAGACTAAACTTACGTAAGGTTTTAAGGTGTAAGTCTGTTTGTATCTCCTTTTTCAGTAAATTAAGTCGTGTGGTACTTAAGTTTCTAGTTTTTAGGCCTTTAGGTTTTGTTGGGCGGAATAAATCTGATATCGACGTTGCACTTGAAGTTTTAGTAGACATGTTTGAAAACATCTCCCAATTCAACCTAATCGGTAAAGGGTTACTACGTATATGATTCGATCCGTGAGGCGCTGATTTGTTGTCATATCTAGTTGGTTCAAAGGTATAGGTAGGATTTATAGGCCACCTAGATTCTAGGTAGGTACTACACACAAATCTGTCCATTTTTTATAATTATTGAAATGAGCAGAACTTTTCTCGTAACTGCTGCAATATAAAGCTAGATGTTGACAATAACTACACACATCAAAAGTGTCTAGGGATCAACATATATTTTTGCAATAACTTTTCTCCTGATTGATATTAATTAAAAATTTCTTTAAGGATTCATCAAATAAAGTGTTTTCGTTTGTCACAGTAACGATAAACCAAGTCACCTTTGCATTAGTAAAGAAATTTGCCATTTTCCTAATAAAGGGATTTTTGACATTTGAACCACTAACATTAAAGTTCGAAAAAAAGACTGAAATAACAGTTTTCTTTAAAATTTTATTAGGTAACTTAAACAATTAATAATCCGTGTTTCTACCGCGAACACTAACAACACAAGAACATCGGTTTGGCATACTCAAAATGAGTTCATCCAAATCACGCTGTGGAATGGCCGCCCATGTTCGTTGCAACAACAAAAAAAAGTCTTCTTGCGACTGGATACCCTCCATATTCGGCAGAGCTCTTCTCTGTAGCATATCCCATGCATGCTCAATCGGGTTCAAGTCTGGCGACTGAGCAGGCCAGGGCAGGACATTGATGTTAGCTGCGGCGAGAGTCTGTCTTACAACTCTTGCGGTGTGCGGTCGTGCATTATCATGCATTAACTGAAATAAGGGACCGATTTGCACTTGTAGAGGAACGATGACGTCTGATACAATCGTCTCAGCATAAATTTGAGCGTTGAGGTTGCCTCTGATCCAAATCAACTCAGTTCTTCCGCCGATCCAAATACCCGCCCATACCATGATGGTTCCACCACTATAAGGATGGACTTCCTGGCAGGATTTTAGGCGTCCAGGGGTTCTCCAGTGTCGTATACGTCTTGTATCCGGTCTCATACCAAAACGAGACTCATCAGAAAAGCACACGAAACGCCATTGTTCTTCTGCCCAATTTCTGTGTTCAAGAGCCCATTGATATCGAATCCTACGATTGTGCATTGCTATAGGTGGTACCCGTAGCGGTCTTCGGGAATGAAGGTTCACTTCATGCAAGCGGTTTCTGACTGTTTGGTCGCTAATTAAGTTCCCTGAAGAGTGATGAAGCCTCACGGCTAACATCATGGCGGTTATTGTTGGAGCTCTTCGAGTTAAGATTTGAATGTATCGGTCTTGTCTCCGTGTGGTGCAGCGATACCGTCCTCCATGGCGCTCAGCCACGGTACCAGTGCTTCGGTAACGTGTCCAAAGTCGACTGATAACACTCTGACTTGTATTCAGAGCTAAAGCCACAGTACGTTGCCGGGAACCAGCTTCTATCATTCCCACGGCTCTGAGCATTTCTTCCCTGCTTAAATGACGTCGCCGCTCCATAATAACGTTGGTTTTAATCAGTAGTAGGGAAACAGTAGCACTAATAATTTCTTCAATGCGTTGTATGTTTTTATAGGGAAAATATTGGCAGCTGATTTTCATCTTTTACTCGAATTTGATTGACAGTTCCTGATTCAAATTATGAAATGCACCAAAAAGGATCCATATAAATTTATAAAATCATAAATTTATTACAAAGCCACATCTCAATCTCAAGAAATCCGCATAAAAATGCTTGATCCCTAGACACTTTTGATGTGTGTAATTGCCTCGCAGAATTTATTTTTATGTGTTGATTCAAAAGCTTGAAACAGAATCAATAAACGGCATTTTTGGACACTGAAAACAGCAGCCACTCTCTGTGATACTTTTCACCGCTTCATAAATGCCTTTCATAATAATACTAGTAACATTATCGCCCGAAAGAGTTACGCGGAAAATCATAGTGTTTAATTTGTTTAATCGCATTTTCTATTAAATACTGGATCAAAGTAGCATTTAAAACTTCTGGTCAGAGTCCAGAGTCATCTTTGGAAAAGTTGGTATCAGTGATGATAATTGTCTTGGCGGTGACAATTATATCACTGATAATTGTCACCGCCAATTACAATGGTGTATCAGGTAGAGGCACGGACGTAACTTCGACGGCCTCATCTTAAATTAAAGATAGACAAACAAAGAGATAATGTTGCTCGCATGAGTACCTACCTATCTACCTTTCTGAATAAACTGATTTATCTATCTATGAATAATCATGAGTTTTAAATGTAAATAAAATAAATAAATCTAGTCGACAATCTCGACAATTAAACTCCGCTGTCTAGTCCCAAGCTATGCAAGCCTAGTATTATGGATACTAGAAAACTAATTTTAAATTCTAATTGGATATACTATTAATATACTTATTTCTGCAAATAAATACATATTCATAAACAGAAAAGTTTTTTTTCACACCACCTTGTACGAATCGAACCCATACCTCCGGCAGCGATTACTTGAATAAAATATAACAGTCTCGTCATCTTTCCTCCATATTAAAATCGTTGCAGGCGTTTCGAAGATAAAGACAGACAGAAATTGAAAAAAAAATTGTTTTTTACATTATAAACAAACTAAAGCTATAATTACCTATTTGTATAGAAAATTACAAAAAAAGCACATACCTACCACTACCTGATCGATTAAATGACTGTTGTTTGTGTTGAATGAATGTTTGTTTTCCTAATATAAAATATCATTGTTTTCTAATGATTCTTTGGAAGTGGGAGCCGTAGAATATTTCCTAATTCAGTAGTATTCTTATTAGTTCTTCTTTTCGCTTTCGTTTCCGTATTAAATTCTGGTAACCAGATAATTTCTCTTTTATCTTGATTACTATCACTCATTGTGAAAACAATCAGTAACACAAAGACTATGTGTTGTTTTTAGTATAATCAATGCGCACCTTACACACACTTTCGATTGAAGGATTGTTCAATTGTTTTGGCTCTCTCGTTCCTTACAGTCGGAGAATCCCCGTGACCTATCCCCGCTAGCGTCGCACGCATCGCATCGGGTTGCTTTCATAAACTCATTTATCAAACTCACGGCGGTTCTTTTGATTTTAACGCTAAGCTCGAAATTAATATAAACAAAGACCCAAAGCGTAAAAATAAACCACAAACGTAAATATTATCTCGGGAGATTTGCACAATAAGCGCAATATAAACTCGGCACAAAAATTAAGGGAGTAGAAAAATAAATATTTTTTTTAGTTTAAGTGTAAAAAAAATAATTTGGATGGTGGCGCCCCTATTGTCTTGGCACCTGTGTGCGCCGCACACTTCGCTCACAGGGGCGGCTCGGCCCTGGAGGTTGCTATTTATTTAACTTTAAAGGACAGTTTTTTGTAAAAAAACGATCTCCGTCCTCCATAAGCGTTAGCCTGGGAGTGACAGGTGAGGCAATCTGTCACCCTAGCAGAAGCAGGTCAGGGTGTATTATGAAGAGGGTCATCTACAAGCCGTAGGTATACGGCCCAAGGTAATTCGGGGTTCCAGGGATTTCCTTCCTAGGGTACACCTGGTTCCCCGGCCATTGGTACCTGAGACGGTGTGCAGGTTCTGGTAGGTTCTAGTCCGACATAACCAAACCACCAACTGGTGGAAAAAAAAAGGTAAGCTACTGTCAAATAAGAGAGAGCAAGCGACGCGGGTTTCCCGAATCAGCGTGCAACAAATTCGCAACTGATGTTTATGAATTCGGGTCGAAGTAGCAAACATTCAAAATTGTTTGTCTAGAAACGATATAAAAGAGAAAAAAGCGATAGAAACCTATAAAAATATTTTTTTAATGTGGAAATGCGTACAAACTACAAATAATTTTGGTATAAAAATTTAATGGATAAATCAGCATTAGTCGGCCTTTTAATGTGTGTGAACGCAACCTTGTAAAAAAGAGCGTACTCCCATCTTAGAGGCCGGCAATGCACCTGTGACTCCTCTGGTGTTTCGGGTGTCCATGGGCGGCGGCAAGCACCTACCATCAAGTGATCCGTCTGCTCGTTTGCCCCCTATAATGTAAAAATAAAACCACCTGTCCATTGGTCTTTGCCACTATTAAGTGTCAAAAATAAATTAGTCATTCTATTTTTTGTACAGGCAATGCTTGCAAATGTGAATAATTCGACCTCCTAAAATTATTTAATATTTCATATTTTCATGTTATTACTTCTTACAAAATCAATTTTATCTTTCTATGATTTAATCATAAAAAATAATGGTATAAATTTTCTTTTATTAAAGAAGGTATCGCCTGTTTCAAATTTTCTAATTTTATAGAAACTAGAAATCTCAATTAAAAAACCACAATGTAACTCAAATATATATTGCACATTTAGAATTATTTAATATGTAACTTACATATAACCTTTTTAAACCCATCAGTGTACTTATTCATGTATCTATGTGTACATATTTATGTGTACTATACAAACCAATGTTAAACTTTACTTTTAACTGCAACTGATCCAGTACCCCAAATAGAATTAAGAGCTTTGAGTTCTACATCATTCACTTTTAACAATTCTGCTCTTACTGAATCTCTCATTAGCTTCTTAGTTACTATCACAGATTGTCTCGGCAATTTCGATACCTTCTCTATTTTATTCCAAACCTCTGCTTGAAGCTCATCAGGTTTATATATGTAATTGATAAACCCACATTTCAGTGCCTCTTCTGCAGACATTCGATGACTACACAATAACATTTCTGCAGCCTGAAATATATAATTATTAAAACATAATAAGTAATATTTTTAATGTCACATTTAATAAATTCAAAAATTTTAATGCCATCATGAGTCCATCATTAAGTAGGATGGATGATTTACCTTGAAAGAGCATAAGAAAGCTTATGTCTGAAACAACGTGAAAAAAATACACAGCAAAAAAAATTGAATACCGCCTACCGTTTGTGATAATACTCAGCTACAATTTAATGTTTAAAATTGTAAAAATGTATATTATATCCCATTAATAAAGAGTAATTTTGTGCTATATTACTTCTTAATTAATATTTATCTATTATCAACATCAATAGGGCAACACAAGTCGGTGGAATTGAGGGAAGTTATTATAGCATTTTTTCTCAAGACCAAAAATTATCTGTCATTTTATGTGAGAAAATTTTCACACATAAGTACCTACTCATTTTCAACTCACATGTAAAAACAATCACTAATCAAACCTGTCAAGATGAATTTATACATAACAATTAAAATAAAGCTACAATTTCATACACATTTTGTGTCATAACCATATAATGTATAGGTCCATTTTGGCTTATAATTTTACAGTGGAGAATGCTTGTGTGTGACTAATCTTTACCAAATTGCTCTATATCATAATCTCATCATAATATAAAACAATAAAATGAAAAAATTACCTTTCTGTCTCCAATTAACCGGGGAAATGTAAATGATGAACATCCTTCTGCTACAATTCCTAACTTTGTAAATGGTGTGTAAAAGTATGACTGCAACAAAAAATGGAACTACTATAATATATATTCACTATTAATTATATGGTAATATCCAAGTTAGTTTACATTTTGAACGGCAGTACTTTAATTTATATTCACTATTAAATAATATATTACTAGCCCCACACTCTAGTATACATTTTGAACTGTCACAGTACAAAAGTACATTTAGTTGTAATGGAAAAAAAATTAACATAACTAGTAGGTACTGTTTATCATTGTGTGACAATGTTAGACTATTATATACTAATAAGGTATTGTTTCCTTTAAGAGAAAATACATACAATAAAAGTAGTAAATATTAAATCATGAAAATCACAAATTCCATTTTTTTTACTTACACTTTCCGAAGCAAACACCAAATCACATAGTGCCAGGGTGGTAGCAGCTATGCCAATAGCAGGTCCATTGACAACAGCTACTAATAACTTTGGGAAATTAATGAATGCATTTATGTACTCTTTCAAAATATCTGAAATACTTTTGTTTTCAACGGGTGCTGAGAAATCATTACCACTACTATAGAAATCACCAGCCCCTGTCAATACAATTAATGAAATGCTATCGTCAGAAGCTGCCTTCGATAATATGTTTATCACACGTTTGTACATACTGGCATCTATAGCATTTTTCTTACTGGGTTTATTATATTTCACAATTTGAATTCCTTCTCTGATAGTTTCTATAATTGTATCATTTACATCCATTGCTTTAAAGATGTTAGTCGTTTCACAAAAATGTAATGATGTGTTTTACACAATTTGAACTGTAACTGCTGCAATAAAAAGATATTGGTATTCTAGAAATTATGCACAACAAAAATAACTTGGCTAAGCTAAGCTGTAAAATACGAAGAATATTGTCGTGAATCAGGACTTCACTCCTTGACCATTAAAGCCAAACTAAATTCTAATCTAATGGGTAAAAAGTAATACGATAATAACTAAACTACCTAGCCTACATAAACTCCAAAGGTCATCTCTTATCATATCGTATCGTAACCATATCCCTTTAATAAAAATGATAGGTAGTAGGTGTACACTATAATAGGTACAGTCCAAAGTACATAGATAATATACTAAATTTTCATGCATGAATGAATTATTATGATTACCTAATCATTGGGGTCCGACCGAAGGTCAATTTTCGGCGTCAACCGAAGCCGAAGGTAAATAAAATACTCATGTTTTTACCGTAAACGGGACTTATGCGCGTTAATATGAGTAATATGAGTATGTATGTGTAAAAGTCGCGAAGGTCTAAAACCAGTTATATGACAAATATTTTTCTTTAAGGCTAGAAGCTATAATTGATAAAATAAATTATTTTAAAACTAATAAGATTAAACAGTGTATAAATGTGTAGGTATATAATACATGTCCAAACATGTCTCACTACAGGAATGTGACTCCCCAAGTCTGTCACCTGACATGTGTTGTCGAAAAGGTTGTCCAGCAGAATAGAATATCATCAATCCTTTACGCTGATATAAGATCCAACTACATGGGGGTGTCACTCCGCAGTTTAAGTATAGTCGGCCACCTGCCTACCCGGACGAGCATGGCGGTCGACTAGACGTCGTCAGAACAGGTAAGAGTTACACGATAGAAAGAGACGCAACGGTGGGTAAATATAATTGTAGTTGATACAGCGCTGTGCGATTTGAATTGAACTTAATTTTTTGACGCCTAGGGCCCCGATTTCTTTAATTTACTTTTCGGAGTGAGTCTTCTGTATGAGTACTATTATGTATTCTGTGACATGATTTATGGCAACATCATGTATGAGTCAGAAAATCTTAAATTCTGTAGACCAGAGAATGGATAGTAGCGTTTTCTGGTTTTTCGCATTTACTGCGATCACCAACACACTTGCTTAACATGGCGATTAATACATTACCTTCCTATGGTAGACTTTAAATGAACGGTCCCTAGTTCCCGGCCGCCCACCAGTCCTGGCAGTAGCAGCAGTGACTACTTAAGTTCAATGGACAAGCTCTGAGGGTCAACAAACAACTCTCTGAATCAGAGTTGGAGTCTGACTAGATACAATAGTATGTTCTAGGGTTATCTGAAGTCCGTAGAGAGGGAAAAGATACAGTAACCTTGGAATTTGATCATCTAATTTTAGGAAGATTACTGTACCTTTCTTTCCACGGGCGGTGTCGAATTTTTCGTGAACAGGGCCCTCACTGGCAACATAGTGGAAATACTCAGCGTCTCGAAAAGGGAGAGGGTACCGTACCTCGTACTGAAACTAACCGAAATATATTCTCTTAAGGTTGTATATACGTTGACCACTACACACACTTATAATTAAGTGAAAATGATCTATGACGTCTTTAATAAAACCCTGCAAAACAACTCAAGGGTACACTGCAATCTTCTATGTCAAAGGGGAATTCAATGCAAATGTGAGACTACGGTCCGTACGGACACCGAATCAGTTATGCGACCACATGGCATTGCTCGGTAAATAGTTAAAAGAAGACTCATGTCTAAAATTTACACAGAGTTTGTGATGCAAATTGTTCTTGAGGACTGGACTGATGGCGATGGCGTTGCGATTGGTGAATACAAAATTACCAATTTGCGGTACGCAGAGGATGCTACCTTGTTTGCGATTAATGCTGTCTATAAAGAAAATTTACTTCTCAAAATGGAGTGTGTAAGCTTTACTTTGGATTAAAAATAAACCGAAATGAGACCAAAATGATGATCGTGGACCGTGTCAATGATAACTCGCTCAAAGTAACACAGATTGCGAAGTGCGACGTTGTTCAGAGCTATATCTTCTAACTTGAATCTCAATTAATGGCAGTTGCGTTGCATTGAATAAGAGAAACGACGTATGGCAAATAAGGAGAGCTAAAAAAAACCTACAAAAGCCACCAAAGTGTGACTCGTGCTATCTCATAAATTTCCCATTATTTTATACGACGCAGAGACATTGACAGTGCGCAAGCTAAAAAAATATTGATGCGCTTGATATAATATGGTGCTAGATGCAAATGCTCGGATTATCTTCGGTGGAATTCAAATAAGTAGTGATTGTATATGACGTTTCTTTTAATGCTTTTAATTTCTATCTGTTCAATTTCAGTAAATATCCTACCACAGCTTGAGTATGTGAAATACTTGGGCCTCCATATAGACCGCCGCTTGATCTGGAAAAACCATATCAAATAATCAAAGCAAAGCAAGATGAGATTTCTATTCGGCACAGAACCACTCCTGGATGCTCGGACGAAACTCCGAATTATTAATAAACAACAAACTTCTGCTAATTCAGACGATTATTAAACCAACCTGGATGTATAGCATTCAGTTATGGGGCTCCGCAAAAGACTCCAATATTGATGTCATGCAGAGAGCTCAAAACAAGACCTTAATGTCGATAGCAAATGAAAAATGGTTTGTTACTCATACCTGACTGAACTGTATCAACAGCTGTCAGTGAAAACGGTGAGGGAACTGCTCCACCTGCGTTAGCGTTAATGCTAATGTTAATGGCGAATTACGCGTTAGTTAACGCGTTAAAATGCGCGTTGGCTACATTAAGGTTACAATGCCATTAAGACGTAATTCCTCTTCAATTAACGCGTTAACACACAACACTCCCAAGGGGGCCAAAACAGCTACACTAGTTGCGATAATGAGCCTCTTAAATTATTTTATGTAATTTAAAAAGGGAGAAAAAACGAAAAAAATAAGATAGTGGATGATTCATATACATACGTCGGCGATTTTTATGGGATTACAGCTTTCGATTCCAAAGACACGGCTCTTATTGCAATAGCTCTAAAAACTAACGCCTTTTCGTTCAACCACTCCATTGTTGTTCTAGTACCTAAATGTAGTTCCCGCCTAAAACAAAGGGCACTCGTCCTTGGGCGTTTTTCAAAATTTTGCTCAGGACTATTTTGCTATGTCCTACGAGTTTGACCATTGATTAAAAGGCAAAAATGTAGGAAGTGAGTATCAAATTATTTTATGTTAGGGTAAAATGTTTAACTTACTGTGAAAAAAAAGATAAACATAAGACATAAGCGGAAAACATATTTTAATATTTAATAAAATACCAAATATTATCCTACTTTTTTATGTGTCCTTCATCATATCCTGGATTTTGATTACGTATTTTGGAGAATATATAAGCTATATTTGGATATCTATAGTATTACTCGAATGAAATAACTCATTTTATTTGTTTTTAAATAAAATATAATAAGGTTGTAGTATATTTTTCTAATTTAAATACTGAAATTATCGGATTTAAAAAACTGGCCACAGCGGACAGTCCTGTTACGTAACGGTATGATTTTATAAAGAATAACAATAACATTGTATTTGGCTCTAACTATTTTTAAGCAATGCCATATTGACAATGTTTTTATCATTCATTAGTTCTTTTCCTTTGAATTAAAACTGAAGAAATTCAATCGTCAACACTTGCGGTCCGTGACGTGCGTGACGGGTCTGTTTTGTTTGTCCGGTACGAACATTGATTTTGAAAGGTAAGACCCACAAATTTTATATACTACTCGTGTTAAATTATAAGTAAATATGTTGTAGATAATGAATGTGTACTAGTAAACTACTATAATCAACTTTTTTTATACCAAAAAAACATATGATGACAAATCCGCGTTATACGTAACGTCCAGGACGTGACGTGATGTACTATGTGGACTAAAAACGTTACGTACTGGACTCGTAAAGATGCGTTCATACTGTCTTGTGCAATTTAATATAAATTAAAAATATAATCCACCCAGAGAGGTAAACTCATTACCTTTATAGGATCTAGTCACCTCATGGTGAGCAGGTTTCCTTATTATGT
Organism: Phragmatobia fuliginosa; assembly: GCA_932526445.1. Classification (NCBI taxonomy): domain Eukaryota; kingdom Metazoa; phylum Arthropoda; class Insecta; order Lepidoptera; family Erebidae; genus Phragmatobia; species Phragmatobia fuliginosa. The sequence goes on from OW052071.1 coordinate 11,637,248, forward strand.
TATAAATATCCTATTTAGACTAGCGATAAAGAGGGTGAACCCTAACATTCCTCACATCCTCGGCACTTCCTTACAAATTAATTTATTCCTACTCAGGTAAATTATGCCGTTGACTGGTGCCGAGAGAGACAAAAACAACGGCGATATGGACAAAAACAAGAAAAATACAACAAAAGAAAGAAGTCGAAAGACTGAAGAACATAAACTCAAGGTAAGTGAACTAAATAAGGAAGAAAAGGAAAAAAGACGGAAAATTTGAAGGTAACAAAAAAGGAATAAAAGGGAAAATAAAAAAGTAAATAATACTAAGCCAGCTGTTCCAGTGACAGTGCCAGAGATGCAAGATATAGTCTGGCCACGCTAACTCTGCAGAACGAAAAAAATTATGAAATTTGAAAATCTATAGATGGTAACACCGTCTATACTACGAAAAACTAATTTGATACTAGTTGTTTTATTTTATTTTAGCCAAGTTATTTTGTTTATATTCTGATTTTTTTCTTGGTTAAGAATAGTAATGACTTCAGCACGATGCATTGTCGATTTGATACAGTTTTTGAGGTAGGGCATAAGTAGATACAATACAGGTTGTAATAATTCTGATTCCTAACTTTTAAAAATCTACCCAGGCCTATGGTTTTTCTACACATTAATAATAATAAAAGGCTAACTTTACTTTAAGATCTATGAAACAACTCAAGGACAGTATGAAAATAACGATAGATTTTTGAATGATAAACAATTTATTTTTAGGTTTCATCAAGATATACATTAGTTTTTTTTTGTTTCTACAGGCTCGTTTCTTAACAAAAATTTTATTATGTATCTATGGCTCCATGCCGCCACATCATGTTTTTCCATAAGGACTGTCCGTTCGTCAATAATATTTTGCGTAAGGTTTCTCTGCAGCCAGTAAAATCAATTGATTGCCTCAATTGAAGTAGTAATTTACGCAGAGTAGGAACTTTTTTTCGGGTCAAATAATACTGATATATTGTATTTCGTTTGGCGCATTGGTCAAAATGGTCAATATTAACTTTCGTTGCCCGTGCTGCACGCTTTTTGCCAGGAACCCTCCAGATCCCTTGATTATTTTGGCCCTTATTTTTGATCACACTTAAAGTTCGTTCGCTGAATCCTGTAGAAATAAATATAAATCATTTATAAACTTTAATTTGAACTTGTATTCAATGCAATGTGTATTGGATGTAAGTTGTACCTACTTTAATAACCTAAAGAAAATTTTTGAAAATAAATACGTAAGTAACAGATTCTTACCAGTCATTGAAGCGATATTTTTTATATACTGGTTCTCACTATTGATGGTAAATTCTTCAAGAGCCTTCAGCTTCCGCAGGGCAACTTGAATATGAGGTTTAAATTCATCACTTATACTACCTGGAATGTCTAAAAATAAATACTTGTTAAGAGTTGAGTATATCTATAATTTATGTAATAGTTGCCTAGGACCTAAATACTATCTGCAAGAAGCAAATCTATAGGTAGATATGTTATTGAAATTGGACGTTAATTTGACACGAGCTTCTTGTCAGCATCATGAACGGGCTATGAGTATTTGAAAAAATGTTCTTAGATACATCTAATGGTAAAATAAAACGGCGAAGTATCAAAATCAGTAGATTTACTTACACGTCAACTTTTCGATATCTTGTAAACATTGTCGTTTTTGGCTAAGGACGACATCATGCTGTGCCTTCACATCTTGGAATTTACTTATCATGTTATATAATAACTTTCGCACTCCACTTTTGATAGGTTTAACTATTTTTCTTTAAAATATATGAAAAACAACAAACAGCTTAAGCAATGTGACAACTCACGTACCACAAATTCCACAAAAGTGACATCAGAGAAAGTATACCATATAAAAAACTTTTTGGGGTTGCCCATTTATTCCACTGCAGAGTTAGCGTGGCCAGACTCTAATACAAAATTGAAGAAAAAACAGAGATTGAATTACCGAAATTATAAAAGATATCAAAGGACATTAAAAACTTGTGAAAGGTTATAGAAAGTTATTAGTAGTTTAAGTAAAAATAGATTTCGCCTAGAGACTAAACACAAAAAGATGATTGAGCTATTGGAAAATGAAAAAGTTACTCTAAAAGAAGACCAAACAATCACGCAGAATTACCTACTTATTGGTTCCCTATTTTATTTTTGTTACTACTTATTTGACATTTTTTTGTATCTGTTGGATTTTTTTGTATCTAAGTAAAGAAGTATTGTTACCTACTTAATGTGAAAATGAAACTGAGATATAGTCTGGCCACGCTAACTCTGCAGAACGAAAAACATTATGGAATTTGAAAATCTATAGATGGTAACACCGTCTATACTACGAAAAACTAATTTGATACTAGTTGTTTTTATTTTATTTTAGCCAAGTTATTTTGTTTGTATTCTGATTTTTTCTTGGTTAAGAATAGTCATAACTTCAGCACGATGCATTGTCGATTTGATACAGTTTTTGAGGTAGGGTTTAGTTAGTGGGTTATCTACACATTAATAATAATAAAAGGCTAACTTTAAGATCTATGAAACAACTCAAGGACAGTATAAAAATAACGATAGATTTTTGAATGATAAACATAATTTATTTTTAGGTTTCATCAAGATATACATTAGTTTTTTTTGTTTCTACAGGCTCATTTCTTAACAAAAATTGTATTATGTATCTATGGCTCCATGTCGCCACATCATGTTTTTCCATAAGGACTGTCCGTTCGTCAATAATATTTTGCGTAAGGTTTCTCTGCAGCCAGTAAAATCAATTGATTGCCTCAATTGAAGTAGTAATTTACGCAGAGTAGGAACTTTTTTTCGTGTCAATTAATACTGATATATTGTATTTAGTTTGGCGCATTGGTCAAAATGGACAATATTAACTTTCGTTGCCCGTGCTGCAGATCGCCAGGAACCCTCCAGATCGCTGAATCCTGTAGAAATAAATATAAATCATTTATAAACTTTAATTTGAACTTGTATTCAATGCAATATGTATTGGATGTACGTTGTACCTACTTTAATAATCTAACGAAAATTTTAGAAAATAAATACGTAAGTAACAGATTCTTACCAGTCATTGAAGCGGTATTTTTTATATACTGGTTCTCACTATTGATGGTAAATTCTTCAAGAGCCTTCAGCTTCCGTAGGGCAACTTGAATATGAGGTTTAAATTCGTCACTTATACTACCTGGAATGTCTAAAAATAAATACTTGTTGAGAGTTGAGTATCTATAATTTATGTAATAGTTGCTTAAGACCTAAATCCTATCTGCAGGAAGCAAATCTATAGGTAGATATCTTATTGAAATTGGACGTTAATTTGACACGAGCTTCTTGCCAGCATCATGAACAGGCTATGAGTATTTGAAAAAATGTTCTTAGATACATCAATGGTAAAATAAAACGGCTAAGTATCAAAATCAGTAGATTTACTTACACGTCAACTTTTCGATATCTTGTAAACATTGTCGTTTTTGGCTAAGGACGACATCATGCTGTGCCTTCGCATCTTGGAATTTACTTATCATGTTATATAATAACTTCCGCACTCCACTTTTAATAGGTTTAACTATTTTTCTTAAAAATATATGAAAAACAACAAACAGCATATGCAATGTGACAGCTCACGTACCACAAAAGTGACATCAGAAAAAGTATACCATATAAAAAACTTTTTGGGGTTGCCCATTTATTCCACTGCAGAGTTAGCGTGGCCAGACTCTAGACTTGAATCCCCTAAGTTTTTTGTAAAATATATTTTTAAAATGCTCAAATCAAAACAGTCTGTGATATGTTATGATAAGATATGATATATGTGACTAATTTTATAGAAATAAGTACAGTAAGTGATGTGACTTAAATAATATGTCACATCACGACGTTTTTGAAATGTTGAATAATATTGTATTGTTTCTAAAATGACTACAAATTGTGCTCATTGTAAACATAGCTTTAGAGTTCCTAAACGTAACGACTGTTGTCCACATACGTAACTGTCCTGTTTTGGCTTATAAAGTTTTTATTTTTTTATGAAAAAACCTTTGGGAGTTATGTTTTTGTTAATATATATTATATGTCTTTTTGTTATTTTTTGTATTTAAAAAAACTTACCTATAATGTTAGTCTTTCAGAATAGTTATTTATTCACAAAGTTTGATAGTCCAGAGTGCCATTTAGTTACGTACAAGACATATTTTATATTTTAAACAGCACTAAGAGGCAAGATATCACAAAGTGGTATTAAATTTTAGAAGATTTTTATGTTGTTGATTAATTATAAATAAAGCTGATTAACTTTGATATGATTGAGTTATTATTTACTTTGAATGAAAATGTAACGTACAAGACCCCTGTATTGGCAACCCTCACTATAATAATACATTAAATAGAAATTATACTCATTTAATATTGTTTGATTATGGTTTTTCTTAAACCTTAGTTCATTGTCAATGTCTACATTTCATCGTTTATTTAAAATTTTGTTATGAAAATAAATGGACATCCTGTACGTAACGGAGAAAAATTTTGAAAAACGCCCCCTTGCTATGCGAGCGCATCCGATAGAATGATAGACGCAGATGTAGCCAACATCAAATAACGCGCTAAGCTACGCGCTAAAACCCTTTGATGTGTCCAAAAAACCGACACTCGAGTTATCGCTTAACGTTTAACGGCATTAGTAATGTCATTTGCTTTTAACGCATTAAAACGTTGGCCACATCTGCGTAGCGTCTATATTTAGCGCACTAATTAACGCGTTAGGACGCAGGTGGAGCAGTAGCATTATAAAAAAATGTGTACGCTAGTTATGGCAAACATGTTTCTATGTACTATACCACAGATTAATGAATAGTTACCATACTTTGTTCATACCATCACATCTTGTTACACATGTTTTATGTAAATATATTTATCTTTATCTTTATTCGTACCACAGGTACAAAATATGTCTTTTCTCTTTTATCAGCAGTTTACTAAACATATTTTTGCATTTTTACTCTACAATTTTTACATATAATGTCAGTGTCAAAGTCAAATGCCATTTGCCGTTTGCCAATCCTGTTGACACTTGACACATTTGACCTAGTGTAGCCCTCTAGTCTTACAATATACGGGCATGTTTAGAATACCTTTGCGTTTCCTGAAATCTCACGGTTTTAATTCACTCCTGAAATCTTCTTTCTGTGATAAAGTTAAAGTTCCAGATAAAGTTTTGTCGTATACATCTAACATAATGTTTAACCAGGCAGTGTTCAATCTTCAGGAAGCTAGCAAAGATCAAGTTCAAGAATTTTTGAACTCTTTTGATACAGTTTTAACTGATTGTGATGGTACGTTTAATTTATTCCATATTATATTAAATTAACTGTGTTGCGCACAAATAATTTAAAGTAGTGAAATTATTTGTCAATTAGATTTATGTCCAAAATGTAATGATGAGTTCGATATATCAAAACGTAACTTATATCGGATATATGTTAGATATCATACCATATCGATTTCTATATAAATGTAGCCGATATCACAAAAACTGTATCGAGCCAAAACTTAAACTAACATGCAAGAACCATTAGGTCAAAACGCAAACTTCATAAACGATATTGAGATATGAACCATATTCGCTACCTCTCATTCTAAGTATACGTTATTGTATTAGTATGAGAGAGAAGAAGCGAATATGAAATAACTTTAGCCATGTTTGCGTGGTTATTGTATCTTACTGTACTAGCAATAAGGTTCAGTTTCCATTGTATTAATGTTATCGTTATATCAATGTTACATGTTTTTGGTTTTTTATATCAATGTTATCGTACTACTGAAATCGATATCAGAAAACCGTTTTCGATATCGATATGCGAACTGTATATCGGATACATAACCGTTTGTGGCAAAAACTGAAAACGCCCATATCTACCAAAATGTTCAGTATCTATAATTCAAAAATATTTTAATAAGTTTGTGGAAAATGAATTTATCCTGTTTGTTAATTTACAAATTTATTTTTACATTTAAACTATTTTATTTATTTCTCGACAACATGTTTCAAAGGTAAGGTTGATTGTAAGTGAAATTTTTCTGATAAATACCTGTGAAAACTCTAATCCTATAACATACTTTTAAAAACTCAGAAAATTTGTGTCCCTTTTTTTTGAGATGATTATAATAAATATTATCCTCCTAGCCATTATTCATAAATATATGGAGTAATGAATATATGGAGGGAATAAAAAACAACTAAACAACCAAACTGTTCAACATTGTCTCTATAAGGATAAAAAAAAAAGGACCAAGTGCGAGTCGGACTCGCCCATGAAGGGTTCTGTAGCATCATATAAAAGTTTTTGTAGTTCGTTGTAACATTCATCAATGTTTTAATAGTAGTGTTTTGATTGAAAGAAATGTAAATTGCGGTTTATGATTTATGAAATATTAAAAAAAACTACTTACTAGATCTCGTTCAAACCAATTTTCGTTGGAAGTTTGCATGGTAATGTACATAATATATATTTTTTTGATTTATCACTTTCCTATTTTAGAAGTTACTGGGGGGGGGGAACCAACATTTTACCACTTTGGAAGTGTCTCTCGCGCAAACTATTCAGGTTAAGAAAAAATGATATTAGAAACCTATATATCATTTTTGAAGACCTATCCATAGATACACATATGGTTTTGATGAAAAAAAAAATTTAGAGTTTAAGTTCTAAGTATGAGAACCCCCAAAATTTATTGCTTTTTTTCTATTTTTGTGTAAAAATATTTAAGCAGTTCACGGAATACATCTATAACGGTTCTGTTTTTTGCCATTTGGCAACGGAACCCTAAAAAGTCGTGTGGCACTTGGGGACTGTTGTGGTAAAGCTATTGCATAGCATTTTTTATCAACTTAGGTATGCAATTATAATTATTTATTTATTTATGCAGTAGGTTTTCTTCTTTGAAATTAATTCAAGTTTACAAAACAATATAGGTACACTGTCTTTTTACCAACATACATTCTAACAATATTATTGCCAAATAATATAAGAATTATATTAACCGAAAGGCAATAACAAATAATAATAATAATAAAACAAACAAACATAATAGTAATATGAGTGTATCTATGGAATATAAAAAACGAAATAAAAAAAAGAAGAAAAATCTAGAATGACTGTGTTGTCAAGGCAACGGATAACGACCGCTGGCGGTAAAACGCATGCTCTAATCTGCCTATAGAGCATGGAGCCGCCACATCCTTGTCAGACTGCAGTTACAATCATATCCTCTATCCTTTTTCAGGGTGTTAGGTTTTTTCGTTATGGAATTTCTTGATTCGGTCGCTGCGCTCAAAGCCCGCGATATAAGCTATACAATAGCTTAAAAAATAAAGAGTTAATGCTTTACACCTAAACATAAAATAAAATACATACATCACTGTTCCATATTTATTAAAAGTAGGTATTAATTAGATTATTGAGACCTTAAGAGGCCGGCGTACGACACTCGAAACTGCAAGTTGAAATTTGTTCGTAAAATATTGCTGTCTCTGTTTGAGTGCACCGCTGTATGTGTGTATGTGGATTGACATTCATTCCTAGTAATTCGGACTCTCTCGTAGAAGGTTCGGCTATCATTATTTGACTGACACGAATCACACACACATTGAAATATTTTTTGATGCGATAGCACTATTAATTGCTTGAAATTTGTGAAAATATGGATGTGTTTCTTAATATCGAAAATCATGAATGAAAACTCAATATTTTTTCGATTTATTTTGTGTAAGTAGTACCATAATAATATGAGATATGTTATTGATGAAACAATATTAGAAATATTTTTGTTTTTAAGACAGAAAAAAACAAAATGAAAACATGACATTTACAATGTAAAATATGTAAAATTTAATTTGATTATATTTTATTCTAGATTAGTTTATTTTTAAAAATAAAGACGTTATAACCTAAATAAATACAGTCTAAGTCCGAATATCAACATATCATCGTGGAAATATGTTTATACTGCAAATGATCTTGGTATACCGTTTGTATGGACAATTCAGCCTCCGGGGGCCCCTTAAGTTACATTGAAAATACATTGAATTGATTGTAATATTGTTTCTTTATTTTACTAAAAAGGTAATCTTTACAGGTGTTCTGTGGATAGACAATAATGCCCTTCCTGGCTCGGCTGATGCAATGAATTATTTCCGAGAGTTGGGAAAGAAAATATTTTATGTAACAAATAATTCAACAAAGATTCGCAGTGAATTTGCTAGTAAAGCTCAACAAATGGGCTTTATAGCATCACAGGTAACATTATAATTGTTAATTGACTTAATTTTATTGTTAACACTTTCATAGCCTATTTAGGAGATGTACCGCATGGGCCTTCTCCCCCTCTGTATGTCTTCGATCGGTAGTCGAAAGCCGCCCTCCGCCCGGAAGTCAGCCACTCGCCATTTTCGCCTCCAAATCCCATAAGGGCGTTCCAACCAAGGCGCAAACCTCCTCGGTCGACACGGTGCGGCAACCGCGTATGGCTGTAACCGCCAATATCCTCTCGCGGAGAATCGCCGCCACGACGGGTGCATGAAACAAAAGGGCCTCCGTCTTGTTCAGGGCCACCCGTAGGTCCAGCGCCTCACTGCGCGCGACCACCAGGGAGACTCCTGTTGTGGCCGCTACCGGACTATGACCAAATTGTCATCAGTGTAACAGAATGCGCCCAGCCCTGGAGGGGGAAACGCCCTTGAAGGGCCTGACGCAGCGTCGGGCCCTCACTGCAGTCTTCGGAGAGGATCTCTCGCTACCGGCCGTCATAAGCTTGATGGCCGGTAGCGACGGTTGTTTTACCGCGATCGCAACGAGGCGAAGGCGGCGGAGAAGGCCCGGAAGGACGAATTCCACTCGGCCGCAGATGGGCGGGACGGCTTTTCCCGTCCATCCGCTGTAGTGGCCAGCCGCGAGGGGGCGGCGTCCGCGTGTGACCGGACCTGGACTCGGTCGTGTGGTTTTAGTCGGTTCGAGTTCGACACACCGCCCCTTTTTTTTTTGTGTCGGACTTGAACCGACTAAAAAACACACAGTTTGCCCTCTCCGCGCTTCTCCGTTTAGGAGTAGGAGAAGTCCAGGGTGGGATCTCCTTCTGAACTTCTCCAGCGCCTGCCCGCTCCTGATGCGGGCACCGTCTCTGTTTGACGACCCTCTCTTAGGCGGCGTCCGGCACACACCGACGCCGCCCCCTCGCGGCTCGCCACATAATGCGGGTGGAGGGAAAACCCGTCCCGTCCACCCGCGGCCACACTCAGGCGGCATGAGGCGCAGATGTTCGCGCCTCCGCCGCCCGAGTCGCCGGCGGCGAATCTGGTCCGATTGGATGTCGTCCTCCCGGGCCTTCTCCGCCGCCTCCTTCTGCGTAATTACGTCCTCGCAGAAGGTTGCGACCGCGGTAAATGAGCTCTCGCTGCCGACCATGGAACGAACGACGGCCGGCAGCGAGAGATCCCCTCCGATGACTGCAGTGAGGACCCGGCGCTGCGTCTCCCATGCGGGGCAGACCGCCAGCGTGTGATGAGCCGAATCCTCACTGCAGTCGCAGTGGTGGCAGGCGGGACTCAATTCCCTCCTGGAGACCGAGTGCAGGTACTTTCCGAAGCAACCAAGCCCGGAAAGAACCTGCGTCAGTCGGAAGGTAAGGGTCCCGTGCTGCCGCACTGCCCATTCGCTGATGACCGGCTGAAGCGCCTCTACGGTGGCGAAGCCAGCACGTGGAGTCTCCAGCCGGACCGACCAGCGATCCATCGTGGCTCGGTGAGCGGCTTCGCGCCACTCGCGCACGTCCTCGGGCGGAGGTCCAACTCCACCACTCTCCGCCCGGTAGTTAGCCACTCGCCGATAAATGTCGGCGAGCACTTCCGCCTCCAAATCCCACGGGGGTGTTCCGGCCAGGGCGCACGCCGCCTCCGTCGATACGGTGCGGTAACCCCGTGTGGCTCTGACCGCCAGAGTTCTCTGCGGCCGCCTGAGGCGCGCCCTATTCTGCTCGGTCAGAGCCGCCGCCCACACCGGTGCGCCATAAAGTGCCATAGACCGGACAACGACACACCGCCCCGCCGCAAGCAAAGCGGGGTGACGGCCCGAGGAGATTTCCACACGTAAAAAAAAAGTTGTCAGTAAATTTGAGGGCACTGACTTCCCAATGACAATTGTCATAGATGTTCATGACAACCGGGACCGACGGCTTAACGTGCTCTCCGAGGCGCGGGGGTGAATCACCGCCACACTTCCAAAAACACTTTTTGACCCGACCTAGGATTTGAAACCGAGACCTCTTGATTAGCAGTTGCATTAGCTACCCACTAGACCAATGATGCAGTTTGACTAATTTACCATATATTATTAAAATGTGATTGATTCTATTCCTTATTTTGATGTACAACTTTTACATTACAGGATGAAATTCTGTCTACTGCATATTTAGCAGCACATTACCTGAAAGGTATTGGCTTTAGAAAAAAAGTCTATTTGCTGGGTTCCAATGGAATTGGTGAAGAGTTAAAAGCTGTTGGCATTAGACATATTGGTATAGGGGTATGTTCTTATTCTTCATTCAGATTTAATATGTATTTTTTATTTTTATGAATTATTTTTTAATTAAACAAGAAAAAGCATGAGAGTTAAATTTAAAATATGCTGCCAAATTTATATTTCATATAAAATGTGGCATAGGCCCCCCCCATCGTCATCCACAGTTTCCTATCTCTTACTTTTCTTTCCTCGGTATTGTCACATCTTTCATAAAATATATCACTCCATCTTCTTGGTCTTTCTCTTCCACTACTCCCTAAAAAATATACAACACCCTTCTTCTTCGTCGTTCCTAGCCTTATACCCAATATCATTAGGGGTTGGCTATTAGGCATGCCTTTTAAGTTCTGTCGTTTCCATATTTCTCCGTCAATTTTGAATTTGGAAGTGTTTTATATTCGAATGATTAAATTTTGAATCTCAAAACACTTGAAAGTATTAGGATTAATGCTATTGTTTAGTCACAGCGTCGATTGAAGTCTGTCAGGTTACGTACGAAAATGATTCTTTGTAAGGAAAACGTTCGTGCAATAATTTTCTACAACTTTAAAAGAGGCCTGACACGGCTTCAGTGTTTTGAAGAGCTAACATCTGTGTTCAGTGATGAAGCCTCATGGCTGCGGACTGTCGAATGCTAGTACTTAAAATTCCAACGTGGACATACTAGTGTTAGTGATGAATCTCACGAAGGACGCCCAAAATCCGCGTTTGCTGAAGATAACATCATTGCTGTGAGACAAATAATTCTCGAAGAATGACGTGACGTGACGTATCGAGAGATAGAGGCTCTATTAGGAAGCTCAGGGACACCCGTTCAGAAGATCTTGCATGAAGCGCTTGGTGTGAGAAAGCTAGTTTGCCGTTGGATACCGAATCTGCTATCCGACGATCACAAGGCGGCCCGCGTCAGATGGAGTAAGAAAACTCTGCAAAGGTTCAACGTAGGAGATACAAATCACGTCTACGACATCATCAGTGGTGACGAATCTTGGATCTACCTACGATCCTGATTCTAAACAACAATCTGGGTCTTTCAAGACGAGCCAAAGCCGACTAAAGCTGTTCGTTCTCGAAGCACTTCAAAGAACATGGTGGCCACGTTCGTTCGAAAAACCGGCCATGTTGCGACTATTGCACTTGAAGATCGTAGAACGGTTAACGCAGAGTGGTATTTATTTATTTATTTATTTATTTAAGAACTATGGAAGACTTACAGCTACAAGAAACAGTACAATAACATTATAGTAGGCTGGCAGCCAATTACAAGTCTCCGCTTACAAAAATATATTAGATAACTAAACTGCGAACATCGCTGCACACTTAATGTACACTTAACAATGTTAGAGATAAAAATAATATTGAGTAAATTAGATTTGGTTAGTGACTGAGCTTAGATATTATAAGATATTAATACTTAATTTGAATCTTCTCAATCAATACTGCTAAAAAAATCAAGGCTTAAGCGCCTTCTGGCTGAGGACACACTTGTTTGAAAAAGATCAAAGCCATGCTGCTCGCATACCGTGTTTATTTGTTTACTTGCACGCAATACATATGAATTCTGCCTATAGTTTACCGACGCTTGAGGCACATAAAGTGGTGGATTATAACGTAATGATTTAATAGGGACATTAAGATAAAATTTAGATAGGATGGCCGGGTTATTGATCTGATTGTTTAAAACTTTCAATAGGTATACACAATCGGATATTCTACGACGTTGAATTAAGGGTAAAATGTGATATCTTTTACAGAGTCTAATGTAATTATCGGACTTGTACGGCACTTTCTGATGATAGCATAAATATTTAATAAATTTCTTCTGTATGTTCTCCAGCCGATCAATATAAGTTTGGTAACGTGGATTCCATATTTCGGACGCATACTCCAGGTGACTTCTAACGTAGGTGCAGTAAAGTATTTTCAAAGTCTTAGCTTGAGTGAAGTTTTTAGATAATCGCATTATAAAACCTAACGATTTGGTCGTTCTTGCGACGATTGCATCGATATGAGCCTCGAAAGTAAGTTGAGAATCGTGATGGACACCTAGATCGCAAGTAGTGTTTCGCTTGGTTAGTATTTGATCACCTAAAACGTAGTCTGTGTTGATAATAATGCGCTTTCGGGTAAATGTCATGACTGAACATTTAGCTGGGTTAAGGTCAAGCTTATTATTGCTACAGTATTCCTCTAAACGATTGAGATCAGTCTGGAGTGCAATCGCATCTGCCTGAGATGATATTGAGGCATAAATCTTCATGTCATCTGCGAAGCACAATAGGTGAGAAAAGGACAGACAAGAATGTATATCGTTGACATAGAGGATGAACAATAGGGGACCTAGCAGCGAGCCTTGGGGCACACCACAGTTTGTATACCACAAGTCATCGATAGTCATCAAGATATGCTGATGCTGCTCAAACGATTGAGTATTTGAAGCAGGAAAAAGTAGAATTTTTTTTACATTTTCTAAAATTAAGAAAGCCTTCGTGGTCAAAGGTTCTAGTCCGGTGAAGAAGCAGTCTACGCTTTAAAATCAGCCATTTTGAACACCCCCACTTTAGGTGGAATAAATGTTATAATAACTGGTTTGAGCAAATGGAAAAGTGTATTAAGCTTCGTGGTGAATACTTTGAAACACAATAAAAAGTACTATAAGGTTCTAGTTGTGTTTTTTTCTATCAACGACAAAACTTAAAAGGCATGCCTCGTACTAGTTCAACCGGTTTTACCCGAATATCAGTTTTTCCACGGAGCGACTGACATCGGAGCTCCGCAACTCTAAGGGAGAACTGAAATTCGAAGGTTGAACTAGTTGTCAGTAAATTTGAGGGAACTGACTTCCCAATAGCGGTTGTCATATATGTTCATGACAACCGGGACCGACACTTTACGTGCTCTCCGAGGCATGGGCGTGAATCACTGCCAAACTTCCCAACTCCGAGCTGCTAGTAGGAATTTCCTAAGAAAAACCCAAAACACTTTTTGGCCTGACCCGGGATTTGAACCCGAGACCTATTGATTGGCAGTCGCATACGCTATCCACTAGACCAACGAGGAAATAAAACATCCAATATAAATATAATAATATAATATAATATAAATATAATAAAATAATATAATAAAATAATAATAATATAAATATAATAAAATAATAATCAAAACAAAAGAGGTACCACTAGAACAAAGAAAGTTCCTTCCAAAGCCTAAATTCAATAAAACCTACATTAATAATTTACACAAAATCAACGATTATTTGCCAATCTTATTAAGCACACACAACACACTACGCGAGTTAAACGACATAATCTATGCATCAGCCAAAACCTTAATAATAGCCAATAGACAAAAAGCATACATACCACCAACTACAATTAAACCTAAACGTGAACCACCATGGAAGTTAAGAATAAAGAAAAAACTTGAAGACTTTAGAAAGGAATTAGGCAGGTTGTTAGAGATAAAAAGAGGAGCAAATAGTAGAAGAATGTATAAGATTAAAGAAAAGCTATACAACAAATATAATATTTTTACCGATCTAGACCATGACAATACAGTAGAAATCTTAAATCAAAAAGTCAAAGCATTAGCGGGAAGAATTAAAAGATATGAAGATATGAACAATAGGAAAAACCACAACAAAAAGTTTAATGAAAACCAGCACTCATTTTACAGATCTCTAAATGGAAATTTAAGAGCTTCTACTGAACTTCCCACGAAAGAAGCAGTTCAGGAGTTCTGGAAATCCATCCTATCACAACCAGTAACATATAATAGAGATGCCAGATGGATTGCTGATGAAGAAAATAGAACAAGTTCCATAAATACACATACTTTTGAAGAAATTAACATAGATATGGTAAAAGAAGCTCTAAGGAAAACACAAAACTGGAAAACACCTGGCATAGATAAAATACAAAACTATTATTTAAAATATCTCACGAACATACACTCACACATTACTCAAACATTTAACAAAATACTCAATGGATCAGAAGCAATAGAAGACTGGTTCACTACAGGTCAGGTTATCCTGATCCCGAAAAATGAAAACACACAAGATCCTCAAAACTGGAGACCCATAGCATGTTTACCCACACTGTACAAACTTTTAACTTCTGTAATAGCCAACGAACTATATACACACTGCGAAAATAATAACATTATAGCACCAGAGCAGAGAGGATGTAGACGCCGCGCTAGGGGATGTAAAGACCACCTTATGATTAATAAGGCCATATTGGAGGATGCTCATCAATACCAGAAGAATCTCAGCATGGGGTGGGTTGACTACCGGAAGGCTTTCGATAGTATCTCACACGAATGGCTACTAAAAGTTTTGAACATGTACAAATGCCCACATATTATCATAAGCTTTTTAGAAAAGGTCATGCCCACCTGGAAGGTGTTTATGACAGCCCGGGGAGAAAACACTTCAGTAACGACCGACCACATATTTATCCGACGTGGAATTTTCCAAGGTGATTCTCTATCACCATTACTTTTTTGTTTAGGAATTAACCCAATATCAAACGTACTTAATAAATACCACACTAAGGGCTACACACTCAAAGATTCTACAGTCATCAATCACTTGTTATATATGGACGATTTAAAGGTTTATGCCAACAATAGAAATAGTTTAAATATTTTATTAGATAGCACAGAGATATTCACTAAAGATATAGGGATGGAATTTGGTCTGAACAAATGCAATATATTGCACTTGACAGCGGGCAGACGAAATGAATACCGAGGTGAAGGGCACATTCTGCTAAGCGGACTAAAATTTGAACACCTCAAAAAAGATGAATCATACAAATATTTAGGTATTAATGAATCAGGAAAAATAGAACACAACGACATTAGGGAGCAGGTTAAAAAAGAATACTTTAGAAGAATAAAATGCATTACAAACACACATCTTAACGCCAGGAATCTCATTAAAGCTATAAATACCTATGCAGTACCAGTTCTACTATACACATTTGGAATCATCAATTACAAAAACACTGACCTCAACAAAATAGACATAAAAACACGAAAACTACTAAACATAAACAAAGCACACACACAAAAAGCCGACATAGAAAGACTATATCTACCAACTGAAGAAGGTGGGCGAGGTCTAATAAACATAGAAATGCTATATAAAACACAAATAATTAAGTACAAACAATATCTACGCAGGGAACAGGACGAATTAATCAGAGCAATAGTTCAACACGATAAGCATAGAGACAAATATTCTATTGACAAAGAAAGCCGAAATAATGCAACAAACATAGGATTGCCACAGAATCAACAATATACAGATAGTGAGATAAGGAAAGCTGCAATAGATACAAGAATAAATAAGTTAAAGTCAAAACCGTTGCATGGGCAATTCTACAAATCAGTGCTGGAGAAAGAGAATATAGATAGGGAGTACTCGTTCCGTTGGCTTAAAAAGCAACCGGTATCTCCCACATTAGAATCAACAGTGTTCGCCATTCAGGATCAAGCAATAGTAACAAGGCAAATAGAAAGAGACATCCAAAAAAAACCTGTAGATGGCAAGTGCCGGTTATGCCTAGCAAAAGACGAGACCGTGCAACATATTGTCTCAGGATGCGAAAAGCTAGCCGGCACTTACTATATGACGAGACATAATAACATTGTTAAATATGTTTGGTGGGCTTTAGCGAGAAAACACAATTTTGAAATAGAAAAACTTTGGTGGAAAGAAAACTTAACACAACCACAAATTAAAGAAAACGACACTGCAAAACTAATGTGGGAAATACCGGTACAAACAGATGTTACAATCACACACAATAGACCGGATATCATTTACATAAATAAAACTGAAAATAAAACATACCTTATAGATATAACAATACCATCTGACTACAACATAGGCCCAAAGGAAATAGAGAAACTCAGCAAATACCACGCCCTTAAAGTAGAAATAAGTAGACTCTGGAATACAAACACTGAAACCATACCCATAGTAGTAGGAACATCTGGAATAGTCGCGAAAAGTATACACAGATACATAAATAAATTAAATGCAGACATAAACATACATATACTACAAAAACAGGTAGCCATACACACATGTACAATACTAGCAAAAGTTTTAGGGGACACAGTATTTTTAAATTCAAGGGAATCCGAACCTCCTCTTCTCTGAAGGTTTCAGAGCGGGAATAAGGATAAAACACCGAGAGAAAATCTTGAGTAAGAAAAATCTTAAAAATAATAATCAAACGTCAATAAATATATTGACGTTTGATTGCAACATGCTTTTTCTACTTATGTTATTTGAGATTTTCAACAAAAGTATATTAATTTTCAACTTAGCTGCTATCTGTTTTTTGACCAGTGCGCAGTTTTGATTAACAATAATAATTTATTTAAATGTGAATTTTATTCCTCTGCATTGGTTGGTGTGGTGGTGGTGAGAAATTGTGCAAAGAAATTTTGCTGAATCAACTTTATATAAATCGGTGCGTTACTTAATAATAATGTGCTGTTACGCAACATCCGAGACTGGAGAAGAATTGCGAGTGCTACCATTCATTTTCGCGTCGTAAAGAACTAAAGAAGATGACGTATGCAGAGCAGCCTGCCAACGTCCGATAGTTTATATTAATCACCTATAATGAATTATATGAAGAAATTCGGTGCACCCAAAATATGAACTATTTTCTCTAGTTTAGAATTTCTGGTGATTTCAAGAACAAACTCAGGTAAGTAACTATTTGAAAACTCATTATTGTACATTGTTTTTAGATTTTAGATTATTGTCCAGAAAAAGCGCCTAATTACTTTTCTCTTAAAACGTAATATGTGTGGGTATAATATTATTGATATTATAGTAGCATTGTTATGTGTGGGTTGCAGCTAAAATATTGTTTTTTTTTATCGACATTCATTTGCCGCACTCGCCAATATTTATAGTTCTAAATAATATTTAGTGTAATAGATATTTCTACTACGTACATATTGTGTACGTTAATCAAGAAATATTTTGTACTTATACTTTATCTATTAATAAAGTCAAATTTATTTATTTTCTTTTTGAGTTATCATTTATAAATGTCACATAGAAATTTGCTGATCTTTACTAATTATTAAACCTGCTAATGTATAAACAGATTCATACAAAATTAGTTAGAGCATAAAAAAATTGCGCACTGGTTAGGACGTAGAAATACTACAGAATGTATTTATTCTGCTTCATACTGCCTGTGATACCTACTATTAAAGTTAAAAAAGCGGCCAAGTGCGAGTCGGACTCGCCCATGAAGGCTTCCGTATCAGCAAGTAAAATCATATAAAAGTTCTTGTAGTTCGTTGTAACTTTCATCGATGTTTTTATACTAGTGTATTGACTGGATGAAAGGTAAATTGCGTGTTACGATTTATGACGTATTAAAAAAAAACTACTCACTAGATCTCGTTCAAACCAATTTTCGTTGGTAGTTTACATGGTCATGTACAACATATATTTTTTTTAGTTTTATCACTCTCTTATTTTAGAAGTTAGAGGGGGGGGGGGACATACATTTTTCCACTTTGGAAGTGTCTCTCGCGCAAACTATTCAGTTTAGAAAAAAAATGATATTAGAAACCTTAACATCATTTTTAAACACCTATCCATAGGTACCCCACACATATAGGTTTGATGAAAACTTTCAGTTCCAAGTATGGGGACCCCCAAAATGTATTGTTTTTTTCTATTTTTATGTAAAAATCTTAATGCGGTTCACAGAATACATCGACTGGCCAAATTTCAACAGTATAGCTCTTATAAAGCCGGTTCCAAAAATAACGGGTCAGTCACATAAACCAATAACGGGTCAGTCACATAAACCCGAATATCTCCCGAACTACGTATGCCATCCTAATGAAACGAAGACTGTTCAATTGAGAATTTAATTATACAGATAAAAAATAAAATAAAACTTAGTTACACCCACAATATTAATCTTAAATTAAAAAAAAACTAAAGTAGTCATATTTTTCTTAAGATTACATTTTTTTTATGATTGTTTTTTTGCTGTTTTTCATCACTTTCTTCATTTAATACTTTGTATTGCCTCCACGTGATGAAGCCTCCAGTGATGAAAAACAGCAAAAAAACAATCATAAAAAAAATGTAATCTTAAGAAAAATATGACTACTTTAGTTTTTTTTTAATTTAAGATTAATATTGTGGGTGTAACTAAGTTTTATTTTATTTTTTATCTGTATAATTAAATTCTCAATTGAACAGTCTTCGTTTCATTAGGATGGCATACGTAGTTCGGGAGATATTCGGGTTTATGTGACTGACCCGTTATTTTTGGAACCGAGTGTAGTTTCGGAAATAATTGGCTGTGACATACGGACGGACAGACAGACAGACAGACTTGACGAATCTATAAGGGTTCCGTTTTTTGCCATTTGGCTAAGGAACCCTAAAAATATATGTGTGTTAAATGAGTGGAGAGACGCTAATAGTTAAAAGGTTTCTTAAAACGCGGCCTGAGCAACTATTCTATGAAATGTATTGCTTCGGAAATTCCGTAACACTGTCATGTTTAGAACTATAGTCGTCACAAAATAAGAAGCCCGGTTTGACATTTGTCATCGTGGCGTAAATAATACGATTAATTCGTGTTTTTGAGTGCAAGTTTTCAATATCAAGTTAAACTTGATGCTTATTTAAGATATGCGTTGTGATAGTGTATGGGTAACATAGTAATTAAATAGGATTATGAATTTGATATTTCAATTTCTTACATGCGGCATGTCAAATGTCAAAACGGGCTTCTTATTTTGTGACGACTATAGGGATCGGTATTTGTCAAATGTCAATAATGACGATAACCTAACAAACACTAATGTTATTGGTCCAATATACGGTAGAGGAAGGAGGTTATGCCTATCACTATGTACAATTGCTTGATTTACAAGCTCTATATAGGCTGTCAGTTTTTGTGGGGAAATTATTTATTTTTCAAATGCAAAAGGCATTGTTTAATATTAAATCATTTGTTTTGCAGCCAGATCCGATAAAACCGGACTTAAGAGAAATGAAGGAATCCGATTTAGATCCAGAAGTTGGTGCTGTAATAGTAGGCTTTGATGAACATGTCAGTTACCCCAAGTTTATGAAAGCTGCTTCTTACTTAGCATCCAAAGATTGTTTGTTTATAGCAACAAATACTGATGAGAGATTCCCAAGACCCGGTCCTATTATCGAACCGGGTTGCGGAACTATGGTAAAAGCAGTAGAAACATGTTCAGGTAGAAATTCACTAGTGCTTGGTAAACCAAATGATTATATCAAAAAGTATCTGGAAAATTATGGCTTGAATCCTGCACGGACTTTGATGATTGGAGATAAGTATGTACTCTAATATGTTGTATAATTCATTATGGAACGTTAAAATTATTTTCTGCTTTGCATCAAATAATATGTTTTGACTGTTTTGAGTAATCTATTTCAATCACTAGATATCTTACCGACTCCTGTTTGCGTTGCCTGTTATCAGAGTTTAACGAGAGTTAGCTTTTGTTCTGGATTTTATTGAAAGCTTTCAATACTAATATCGAAATAATAAATAAAGATCCTTGCTAGTTGATAGTAGGGTATGATAGTGTTCTTCAGGATTTAAGCTATACTCAGGAACTAGAAGACTAGAAGAAATAGAGACCTAAGTAGCTAAATTTATAGAAATTGTATAATATAATATACATAGACATTGTATCCCGTCTATAAAAAATATAACCGGTTTTGTTTGAATGAGGCTCGTAAAGTAATTACATGTTTTAGTCAATTCTCGATAATTCATGAGCTTCATAAACCTACAGAGTGTAATACATATAATACCTATTATAAGTAGGTATATATGTATAGGTTAGTTGTACTAGGTTAATTGTACCAATTCTTATTTTCAGATGTAACACTGACATTGAGTTTGGTGTGCGCTGTGGTTTCCAGACACTCCTCGTTCTATCTGGAGTTACATCTAATAAAGACCTACAAAAACTTCGAAGTGAAAACACGCCACCGCTACCCAATGTTGTTTTACCGAAACTAGGCGATTTGCTCTCTGTTGTTTAAACTCACTATAGTTTGATCATCGCAGACAGAAAATCTTTATCTACAGTTTTAATTTTTCAACAGTTTACTATCTCGCGAGATAGATTGTAATCTAACGGTATTTTACGATGACATATACATATTTATTTCATTAATATTTTTGGAAGGTTGTGATTAGTGAGCAACATACAGTACGCTGAAGTTTTTTTTGAGTTGGACATGTAGCATCATCGATCATCATCAACAATACATAACGTTCCACTGCTGGGCTCGGGTCTCTTCTGAGGAGAGGGCTTAGGCCATACGGCCCCAGCTTGGCCGACGGGTTGGGGACTGATAAGACACGTTGTGACTTCCAACCAAGCTTTACGACTGTTATAATAGGACCGACTGCTCAACGTGACCTCCGAATCACATGTGGGACATGGCACAAATGGTCAGGTCGTTGCTTACCCTCGGTGATCGTTTCCAATCACCTAAGGCCACTTGGTTATGAACGCTTCTGTACATGTAGCATACCTCTATTATATAAGCACATACTAGCAGATCACACACCTACACACATCTACCTACATATAATATCTAAGTCCTCATTCGATAAATTTTTACCTGGTAGTTTTGGCGGTCTATGTATGTTGCACCGTAGCGTCGTACCTACTAAACTGATTTTAATGAATGAGGGGTCAATAGATTCTTTATAATGGCATTGGTGACATTGGGTAATTTTTTACGCAGTCGACTTATGATATTTTAAACTTATTCGTGTTGAATAATTGAGTTTTAAATGTTGATCACATCTTATTGGTCTAACTGGAAATCCTTAAATTTTTATCCGTCGATGTCAGATAAAATATTACTTGATTGTTTGTTATATTAAAGTGCACAGCAGTACATATATTTGTTATGTTAACTTAACTTTAACTTGCATGTAACAAGTTTAATAGTATTTTCGATTTATGCTGTATTTTATTTATTATTTTATATTTATTTATTAGGGTTCCGTAGTTCATGTCCTGACTTGTGGACATGTCATGTCCCATGGATTTGTTGGATATGGATTTGTCATGTACGTCTATCCGTGCGTCCTCGACTTACCGTATAAACGGCTATTGCTAGAAAGCTAAAACTTTGCATGAATATTTATTTCAAAGTGCTACAATAAAATCACGAAAAAAAAAATTAATTTGGGGTACTTCCCCTACAGGTAAAGTGGGAATGTTTTTTTCTCTCACGTCTACGCCATCGTCTGTTGTCATTGGATAGGCATTTAAAAAAATTGAGAGGTTGCTAACACGGATTTTAGATTTAGGCAACCGTTTGCGAGTTATTAAACTTGAAAGCAAAACAAAAACAAGACGTCCCGCCCCCTCTAAAAGTTAAACGGGTATCTCGAGAAATCTGAAAATATATTAAATTTTAAAGGAAAAACTATACCGGCTTTTATAACTTTTTTAGTTCAGGAGTCACAGGGGCCTAACTTGTAAAATGCACTCACTTGGTTAATTGTACTTCGTAAACGTAACTTCGAAAAATTAAGTAAACAACAATGTATATATTGGACACGACTTGAAATTCACGTGCCATTATGGGTGACTACGGAACCCTATTCTATGCGTGACCTATTTTTTTTTTTTTTAAGATTTGTAATTTTTGAGATTAATTTAGTTCTCGTTTGATTAATATATACTTTGAATCAGTGGTAAGTAAAAAATTATTAATGGGTGCCAACAAATTCAAATGGATTTTAAAATATCTTCTATGATTAGAACCATACATTGTTTGATAACCAAAGAACTTAAATTCGAAGAATTAATATAAAGTCATAGTCGTAAGCTTATAAGCTGAACTGATTTACAAATTAATTAACACACTGTTATTTAAAATATACTTGGTTGAGTACATAGTACCTTTTCATGTACACCATAGACAATAAAACATTGGTTGCAGGAATAATAAAAATACCATGTGCCTTAAATATTACGATTATTATTAATCTACTATTGACGAAGATTACTTTCATTAATGATTAAAAAACCTGAACTGAACATATGTATATATATTTATAAATCATTACATAATGTTTCTTTTCGGTAAACTTGTAGGAAGAACTAATTTAGATTTATTTATCGTATTTTTGTTGCTGTTTTATGTTCTATAGGCATTGAAAGTCATTGACACTCGTTGACTAAAATTACTTTGGTTGAACGACTGACTAAAGCAAATCTATGTTTTAATACGTGAAGCAAAAACTTTGTACCCCTTTTTACAAATATTATGTATGTAAGTATGAAATTTGGCACAGTTAAAGTTTGTAGCGATGGGGAGTGCTATAAAAAGTAAACAACTATTATGGTATATATGTTACCGTTAAATTGTAAATACTGTTAAATTATTATATATCTGGCGTGATTGTGAAATGTAAGATTTTGAACCGTAACTACTGCTTACAATTTAACGCATTACTTTTAGGTAGATTAAAATCTATCGAAGGGAAACTTTTGAATCAAAATCTGTCGCGCGTTTAATTGTCAATTTGCCGAAGGCTATCTCTGATTGGTCGGTCTTACAAAAGCCATGTGTCCATTGAGTTAGGTTAAGGCCCTGCGCGCACGGGAAACTTTTGTCACTGTGACTGTTTTGTCACTTTCATT
The DNA here is from genome assembly GCA_932526445.1 of Phragmatobia fuliginosa. Taxonomy (NCBI): domain Eukaryota; kingdom Metazoa; phylum Arthropoda; class Insecta; order Lepidoptera; family Erebidae; genus Phragmatobia; species Phragmatobia fuliginosa. Next base: position 11,660,581 of record OW052071.1, read on the forward strand.
ATGGCTGTAGAATTATATGGAGATGCGCGCACGTTGCGACGTGACAATCGGATGACAAAACTGTTTTGTGCCTGCGAACAAGCGTGCGACAAAACTGTCACCGCGCCGCTAGAGTTTGATAGAAGCGCGCGCACGAGTGACGAAACAGTTTCTGCCTGTGCCCTAAGCCAAAAGCGGAAAGCGGTAAGGATTAACTTTTTATTTATATTTTCACACAACTTGAAATAGCATTGTAATCAAAACAAAAGTGTCTCCTAGCTTTCAATCACCACATTATCATAAAGGGTCTAAGCAGTATGCATTGAAGTTGTTCTAATAAAATATTCAAGGTTTTCTTCGAAATTACTAGAGCTTGAATTGTTTTAGAGAAAATGAAATATGATATAATTTGTTTAAGTTAACACTGGTTGAAAGATTACAAGATGTTTTTTAATTTTGAGAATAACACAATGATCGAAGATTCTATGTTTCGGCCCAAAAAATTGAATTTTGTACTGAATCGATTTTTACCCTTGAAAATCGACTGTCGATTTTTTGTGTTGGTATAAAAAATATTTACAATAGTTACAATTACCTGAATGTATTAATTTGATAGGTAATAAAAATAATTCTTATAATCGAATTCCTTGAACTAAAAAATAGATGATTTTACTGATAAGAGATCCCACAGATTGTTTAAAGAATATTTTTGTTTTTCATAAAATGGATTTATATTTATATTGTAAATACAGAAAAGATATAGAATCGATCCTTTAGAAATCGTTTTTTTTATAAATCGATTCTTCATGTTCTGATTCGAATCGAATCAAAAATCCCTACAAAATAGTTTATCCTGACGCCATTTTCCGTGCCCCGCTCTCCGCTTACTTTTGATTGCCCGCTGGCGATAAGCAAATATATATAGTATATAGAAGAAGTGGAAAGAAGACCAGTACTTTACGAGAAAAGATTAAAAGAATGTTCTGACATATGATAAATACTAGGCATGCCTTTTTAGTTCTGTCGTTTCCATATTTAACGGCAATTTTGAATTTGAAACAGTTCTATATTCGAATGTGTTTAAATTTTGAATCTCAAAACATTTTTAACACCCCAACTTTAAAGTGGAATAAATGTTATAATTAGTGGTTTGAGCGAAGGGAAAAGTGTACTAAACTATGTGGTGAATACTTTGAAAATATGCAGTAATTCATTAAAACTTTCTGCAATCATTCGAAAACTTTTACGACGTATGAATTCGCAAATAATGACTGTCTCCTCCAAATGCATATCGTTGAATGAACCATGGATTTACAAAAATGTTTCGTGACTGTCATTCGCCGTTTGCGCACTCAGATTTTAAGACGCGACGCGACATGACAAAAACTTTTTTGTCGCAGCGACAAAAGTCACCCGTCAGCGCACTGCTTAAGTTTATTTTTTTAGTGCACAAATTTTATCTCAGAAGCTGTGAGTCAATTACAATCACCACATACTTTGCTTATATTCGACAACAAACGAATTAACAAAGAAATATGGTGGCGGTTCACTTCGATAATATAATCTATGAAAAAAAAAACGTTAAATTGTAATCAGTATATTACGGTTCACAATTTTTCGACAGTTTACAATCTCGCGAGATAAATTGTAATATATGGGCAAAGCCATAGCAAAATAGTAGTTTTAGATCTTTGCACGGTTACGTGATTAAATAATTGTTTTACTAAAGTTAACGTACGTGCCCTCAAACAATAGTAATATTATAAATATTAATTAAGGAAGTATAAACAACATACTGTCAATTAAGCAATTCGATTAAGTAAATAATATCTCATAGTAGCCCCCACCTAAACTGTACACATATTACATTGTATATAAGCTTTAGTTTAAGTCAAATTAATCGGAGTCTTACAGAGATAAGAGAGTCATTAATAAAACATTACAATCAAGTGTCGTCTAATTGACTCCCTGGGATAACACGCAATAATTGGTGACCCCGACGTGATCTATTGGTTTCTAGTGCTGATATAATACCGGGACGACCGGAACCCTATATGGTGTTCAGCAGTGAATCTAGAAAACAATAGCATTACGAAAGTATCACATCCCAAAAATGGCTCCAACAACAACTCCTTCAAGAGGCGACACGGGGTGCGATTCAGTTGCTGCTATCACGGTCACAGACAAACTACCGCAATTTTGGACAGACTCCCCACGTTTATGGTTCGCCCAGTTCGAAGCAATAATAGCACCACAAAAACAGGGCGAAGATTACAAATATAACATGGTAATATCCAAACTACCAAAAGAGGTCGTCCATCAAGTCAGTGACATATTAACTAACCCACCCAGCGAAAACAAGTACTCCACAATCAAGGAACGTCTGATAAACTGCTACGAAGAGAGCGAACACCGACGTTTCCACAGACTACTAGCAGAAATGGACCTGGGAGACCAGAAGCCTTCCCAGCTCCTGCGAAAAATGAAAGAAGCTGGATGTGGAAAAATAAACGACGACACTATTCGCCTGCTGTGGCTAAAACAACTCCCCGCTTCGCTAACAGCGATATTATCGGTCACAAACAATATGTCGTTAGACAACTTGAGCGAGTTATCCGATAAAATTTACGAGAACTTGACCTACAACAAAAGAAATATTCAAGAAACAGCGGTTGACATTAACCTAGTTACAAACATAACGTCACAACTTGAAGCCATGCGAATAGAAATAAATGCATTACGCAGCATACGCGAGCATCAACCTAGGCAACGCAGCAAATACCAAACACGACATATGCCACATTCACGGTCAAGGTCGCGCCACAGAAACTCACATAATGGGTTATGTTATTTCCATAATCGGTTCAAGCAGGATTCATATAGATGCAATAAACCTTGTGCATGGAATACAATTAAAAATAACAGGCCATCGGAAAACTAAAATTAGCACAGAATAAGACGGGCCTCTGTGCTATCCACCCAGCAAACCGTCTAACTATAACTGACTCAAACAGTGGTTATAGATTTTTAGTCGACACGGGTGCTAACATTTCGGTTATAAATAGCACAAATAAGAAGAGCCAGGCATGCGAATACCAATTATTCGCCGCAAACGGGACCCCTATAAATACATACGGGGAACGCACTTTAACGCTTAACCTAGGACTACGCCGAAGCTTTAAATGGACATTTACCATTGCCGACGTTAAGATGCCAATCCTGGGAGCTGATTTTTTGAATCATTATCAGTTATTAGTCGATATACACGGAAAAAAACTGATCGATAAAAAAACAGGTCTGAAAACGCCTGCCAAAATAGTAAGAACAAAAATTGCATCAGTGCGTTCTATAAACGCTTCTCTACAGGAACCAATAAAGGGATTATTAGAGAAATATGAAGATATTACAAAGCCTAGATCAATGAATCTACAGACTAAGCACCAAGTACAGCATCAAATAATAACAAAAGGTTTCCCAGTATTTACGCGAGCACGTCCATTACCGCCTGACAAATACAGGATTGCAAAACAAGAGTTCCAAGATATGATGGACATGGGAATATGCCGTCCTTCAAGCAGTCAATGGGCATCGCCACTCCATTTAGTCAAGAAGAAGAATGGCGAATGGAGAGCATGCGGAGATTACCGCGCACTAAATAAAATAACAGTACCAGACAGGTACCCGCTGCCAAGGCTACTCGATTTCACGTATGTAGCAAGCGGAAAAGGAATATTCAGCAAGATAGACATAAAGAAAGCTTTTCACATACTGCCCGTTGCTGAACCAGAGAAAACAGCGATAATAACCCCTTTTGGACTTTTTGAATTCATCAGAATGCCATTCGGGTTACGAAATGCAGCACAGTCCTTCCAAAAATTTATGGACTCTATATTCAGAGACTTGGACTACGTATTTGTATATGTGGACGACATATTTATCGCTGACAAGAAAAATAACCTTAAGGAACATTATGAACACTTAGAGGAGGTGTTTAAGCGCCTACATAAAAACGGCATAACAATAAATACAAGCAAATGTGAATTCGCCAAGTCGGAGATTGATTTCCTCGGTTATCATATAACGAGCCAAGGGTTGACTCCTACTATGGAAAAGATTCAAGCTATAAACAATTACCCTAAACCACAAACGGTAAATGAGTTACGACGTTTTTTGGGTATGATTAATTTCTACAGAAGCAGTATCCCACACGCAGCAAAGCATCAGGCACCGTTAAATAAATATTTAATTAATAGTAAGAAAAACGATAAGACGGTTATCCAGTGGAATACGGAATCAAACCACGCGTTTGAAGGCTGCAAGCAGGACATTCGACAATTAACTACATTGGCATATCCGGACAGCAACGCACAAATAGCGTTAATGACAGATGCTAGTCTCAAATGCGCAGGCGCTGTACTACAGCAGCGAAGAAAAACAAAATGGGAACCAATAGCTTTTTTCTCCAAATCATTTAGTGAAGCCCAAACAAAATACTCTACCTATGATAGAGAGCTGCTAGGAATCTATATGGCTATAAAACACTTCAGAAGACTAATAGAAGGACGAGAATTTACAGTCTACACGGATCACAAACCACTAATGCATGCTTTCGACAAGAAGCCATCATTGGATGATACCCCTAGACGAATCAGATATCTGGATTATATATCACAATTCAGTACGGATATCCAGCACATCAGTGGCCACAAGAATGTGGTAGCCGATGCCTTATCTCGAGTTATCGAGACGATAACCTTACCCTCTGCAATTGATTGGCACGAGGTAGAAAAATATCAAAAGAATGATAGCGAGTTAAAAACGACTAAAAGCCAATAAATCATTAAAAATAGAATTAATACACTTCCCAAATGAAAATAGCAAGATAAGCGAACAAACAATCGGAGACAAGATAACAGAATCTTCACAAGCAGATAAGCAAACAGAAAAAAGGACACGTTCTGGTAGAGTCTCCCACCAGACGGTTAGATTCCAAATATAATATGTAAACCAGAACTATACAACAATAGTATATAATAGTAATGTAAGGATGTTTCTTCTCTTTAGAGGGGGAATATCTATGGGCAAAGCCATAGCAAAATAGTAGTTTTAGATCTTTGCACGGTTACGTGATTAAATAATTGTTTTACTAAAGTTAACGTACGTGCCCTCAAACAATAGTAATATTATAAATATTAATTAAGGAAGTATAAACAACATACTGTCAATTAAGCAATTCGATTAAGTAAATAATATCTCATAGTAGCCCCCACCTAAACTGTACACATATTACATTGTATATAAGCTTTAGTTTAAGTCAAATTAATCGGAGTCTTACAGAGATAAGAGAGTCATTAATAAAACATTACAATCAAGTGTCGTCTAATTGACTCCCTGGGATAACACGCAATATAATATAACGGTATTTACAATTTTACTATGACATATATTTAAAAATAATAAGGCGAATTTCGACCAATTTGTATTGAATTTGTATAATTAAGTAATAAAATAGAACACGATAAGTAAAATAAGAAAAAGAAAATTTTGTACGATACATTGTGTTCCTGGAAATAAATAAATAAAAAGAAATGTTGGTGTTCACGATTCCTAATAGCATTTGTGAAAATATAGTTTCAAAGCCATACTTTGATGTACCTGTTTTTTTGTGATTTTATTTAATTGTGATTCGAATAAATATACAAACATATTGTTTTAAACGTTTTGTTTTAATAAATATTGGGATTGTTATAATTTGTTTTAATGTATACCTACCTATTGATAATGTTAAAAAAGTTTTAATGAAATACCAATCAAGCAGCACAAGGAGCAGCAGAGTAACATACCCTATTTTATTCTTCGCTTTTGCATTTCATTTTCAAGCTTAGCTTGAAAAAATATCTAGGTACATATTATTGATTGGCACAATAAAATGGCAAAAGAATAATAGTGATTCGCATAAAACTCGACTAAGTGTTAGTTCGTAAGACCAATAATTATGTAATAATTTATTAACGTTGTTATTTCTCTAAAATCGCGATTCGATTTGAGTTGAGTCCATTAATAGCAAAGGAATCAGTATGTAAGAACCATATGTCACCGAAAGGATCTATAATGAACTTAATTGCATCTGTACTCAATTGTACTCTATCAGAATGACATGCTAACAAACAGAACGTCCTTGGTCTTAAGAATTGTGTCTTAATATTATCCACAAACATTTCCAAAAGAAGACTTTGTGGCAGACTGGCTAAGTACTTACTATGTCCAATCAAGATAAATTATAATTTACCTTTAAATATACATACTATATACATAATATACATACTATTTTTGAATATAAAAATTAATTGGTTTGGTGTCTTTTAAGCAGTCAAATTACCATCTCTAAGTACACCATGTGCGTTAACCTAATATATGATAATAATAAGATAATAAGTTAAATACCAAACTGCGTTGATCGAAGTATCTGGTAGTATTTCCATCATAAACAATCAATTATACGCCATTACTGGACTCTGGTCTCCTCTCATAGAGGGTTAAGGCCATACGTCCTCACGTTGGCCGAGAAAGCGGCCTGGCAAGACAGCGTAGTGTGATGTAATCATGACGTTGGATGTTTTTAAGTATTTTTATGCAATAAATTAATTTATACATGTTGTCCACAGCCTGATCCGGTAAAGCCGGACTACAAAGCAATGAACCCATCAGATCTAGACCCTGAAGTCGGTGCTGTAGTTGTAGGATTTGACGAGCACGTCAGTTATCCGAAATTCATGAAAGCTGCCTCCTACTTAGCGTCCGAAGAATGTCTTTTCGTAGCGACAAATACTGATGAGAGATTTCCGAGAGGCGGTTCTATTGTTGTACCTGGTACTGGAACATTGGTTCGAGCAGTTGAAACTTGTTCAGACAGGAAGGCATTTGTGGTGGGAAAGCCACATGACTACGTAAGAAAGTATCTGGAATCTTGTAATCTGAATCCAGCTCGGACTTTAATGATTGGAGATAGGTGAGCTCCTAATGAAATGTAAAATATTGATATTACAGACTGAGTTACGTACTTCTCAATGCCATACGTGCATGCTGTAGTTTTAAATAAAATGAGTATTTGTACACTTGTTATAACGCGAATAAATAATAATAAATAAATAAATAAATATTTTGGACATCTTACACACAACATCATCTAGTCCCAAAGTAAGCAGAGCTTGTGTTATGGGTACTAAACAGAGATCGGAATTGGGTGTGTGAAAATACCTAGTTTGCGGGACATAATATGGAGCTGTTACAACCACTTAAGTTAAACCGGGTTTGAATTTTACCGGTTTAGTTTTTTTTTTTTTACATGTTCCTTACCTTTGAAACACCGAACTATAAACACAAACTATAAACAAAAATTAATTAACTGTATTGTAGCTTTTTAGCTTTTTAGCTATAGTAGCTTGTAAATGTTTATAGTTCGGGTTTTCAAAGGTAAGGAACATGTGAAACGAAAAAAAAAACGAAACTAAACCGGTAAAATCCAAAACCGGTTAAACTTAAGTGGTTGTAACAGCTCCATATTATGTCCCGCTGCAAACTTTAGGTATTTTCACACACCCAATTCCGATCTCTGGTACTAAACAAGTGATATAAATACATACCTAAACATACTTTTTTTTTGTAAATACATACATATTATACATAGAAAAACACCCAGACTCCGAAACAAATATTTGTGGATCACACAAATATTTGGTCTGACCCGGGAATCGAACCCGAGATCTCTTGATCAGCAGCCGCATACGCTAACCACTAGACCAATAAGGCAGTCAAATGAATGAGCTTATATCACAGAATACATAATAGTACCAGTACAGAAGACTCACTCCGAAAAGTAAATTAAAGTAATAGATACCTTCGGTGTCAAAAGATTAAGTTCAATTTAGATCGCACAGCCCCGAATCACTACGATTATATTTACCTACGATTGCGTCTCTTTCTATCATGTAACTCTCAACTGTTCTGACAATGTCTATTCGACCGGCATGTCTGACCCAGCAGGCAGCCTAGACTACACCTAAACTGCGGAGTGACACCCCCCTGCTTATACTAAAAAAAAACTAGATTGACTGATAGAATACTTATATTGTAAATACAAACTTATTATACATAGAAGATATCCATACATGTACGGTGCAACCGTACTCTACAATTACTGCGCTCTCATCATATTTGTATCATTACATTACTACCATTTTTATTGTAAATCAGTGCACAACTCGCGTTCATACGACGTACATGTCACTCACCTAATTAAGCAGTTATCAATAAATATCAGTTAAATATATCAGTGTCTATCAATTATCAATTTAGCAATCATTCCCAAGCTGTACAGTTAGCAGACTGTACATCTTTTATGGTCCTTCGAGTGTAACCGTAACACGGGACTACAGCGCGAGTTGTGCACTGATTTACAATAAAAATGGTAGTAATGTAATGATACAAATATGATGAGAGCGCAGTAATTGTAGAGTACGGTTGCACCGTACAATACATAACAAATAATACGGGTTAAGGTATGAAATTACCGTTTTATTGTAATAGGTACTTTGAATTGACTTAGACAACAATCACGGTTTGAGATTTTTGAGTAAAACTTTTTTCAATTCGTACCTATGAGGTTATTGTTTTAAAATTGTGCAACATTCGATTATCGACTTCCAGTTGTTTTTTTTATTTAGCTTAGACAATCTGTCTTTTCGATTTCGACAATTTCGAAAATTCAAGTAATTTTTGAATACGTGTTCCGACGCGGAACTAACGCTGCAGAAACAGCTCGCAATAGCAATGTTGCGTTTGGAGAGGGGACTGCTAATGAACGCACTGTGCAATTTTGGTTTAAACGCTTTCGTGATATAAATTTTGATTTGAAGAACGAACCACGTGGAAGACCGCCCTGTGACCGACACATGTGAATAAAACAATGAATTGAAAGAGATGATGGAATCCGATATTAGCCAAACCACCCAGGAATTAGCGGCATGATATAACGTTACCTTACCAACAATATTGACTCATTTGCGTCAAATCAATAAAATCTAAAATATGAAAAATGGGTGCCTCATGATTTGACTGATCTGCAATATGCATAGCAATGTATAGATAATAATGGTAGATATGTTAAATCAAAGGTAAAAAAACTAATTTCAATTTTTCAGTACAAATTGGCAATTTCATACTTTACCTCTAATATTATGCAGATTAGTTTAGGACTAGATGGCGTTGTATGTAAGATGTCTGAAATTTTTACTTAAATCAGAAAGACAGACTAATATTTTCGAAATTGATGTTTGTACTTACCGTAAATACTTTCACACTGTGAAAAGCTGTTAATTAGAAATTACTAACGTTTACAGACAAAAACAAAAGTTATAGACACTTAAGTTTTATTTTCTTGTATGGATAGATTATGTTTGATTAAAAGTTATGCTAATGTTATTTCTGTTACTTTCAGATGTAACACAGACATCGAGCTCGGTGTGCGCTGTGGTTTCCAAACACTACTTGTCCTATCCGGCGTTACTTCCAATAAAGACTTGGAGAAGATGCGCAATGAAAGGACGCCCCCACTACCCGATGTAGTTTTACCAAAATTAGGAGATCTACTCTCTATAATATCGCCGACAAATGGTACCTTGTAGGTCAATTAGTAATTTTAGATAATATCGACCCCGAAATTGTAACGAATCATAAATCAGGGTTGTACTTAGCAAACATTTTACACTAGGTATATATAAGAACAATTACTTGTTATATATACACTGTTATAATCACTAGTGGCTCGAACATATATACATTTTAAATTGAAATACAACATATTAATTGTATATTATGTATGTACATTTCTAATCCAAAATAGATTGGATGATTGAACGTCTAAAAAATTAGGAGGTTTTTATGCTTGATTTTTTTATATGTATATTAAGAAATTTATCTTGAGGATCTTGGACTTTGTTAATAGAGTAACATTATCACAAAACAGATCAGTCCATGCTCTATTGAAGTTTATGATATCTAAATTAGGGATGTTATGGATATGATATTTCGGATCTGGATACGGATATGGATATAGGAATAAAATTATATCGGTTTCGGATACGGTTACGGATATCGAATTATTTCGAATTGCCCGTTAGTTTAGGATAGTTTCGCTTACGGATATGAAATTGAAGTAAAACATAAACTCAAATAGTATGTAATAATTTGGTTTTATTTATAGGTTTTATCTAGTTTAGACTATGATTTAAAATGAAATTTCAGTGAAGTCGTACCACCTCCTTTCCGGGAAAAGCTTTTAACACTATGTTTACATTTTGCAGAATCTTTATTAACTCGATAAAAAAATGACCAAAATAAACACGACGCTGGTCGCATTTTCTCTATAGTAATCAATTTAATACTTAACATAAGACTTTCTTAAATTAAGTTTCAACTCTTGAATGGAAAAGGAACTTTTTTAGTTTCATAACATAACCACTTGGTTATGGTATGACTAGAAATAATAAACAAACTGAAATATTCGCGAGGCGCGCGAGCGGTGAAACTAAACTGTCGAAAGATGTCGTTTTATTTAGACTCCGTCATGCAACTATCCGAAACTATTCTAAACTTAGAAATGGATACGGTTACGGGTATATTTATATTTCGGATATCCAATAGTTTCGGTTATGGGTATATTTTTATTTCGGATATCCGATAGTTTCGGTTACGGTTACGGAGCTCCTTAACATCCCTGATCTAAATACATATAGGTACGCATTACCGTCTTTACCATAAGGGCACTTTTTTTTACACGGGGCCAGTGCCCAGGGCCTACCATTGTCAGGGGGCTCTCCAACGAACCGACAATTTGTTTTTTCACACATATTGTCTCGAAAAATATTCTTAGGCACATAACATACCTATATATTTTCACAAAAAGCTACAGTTCAAAACAAAATAAGCGAAATAATTGCTTAGCTTTATGATTGATATTTTTTTTAGACACAATAATTTAGGGCCCCCAAACTCTTGTGTGCCCAGGGCCCACCGCATAGATAAAGACGGCCCTGCATATACGTAACTACACCTCCAAAATCCCAGTATTAACATTATAGAAAAGTACGGTAAAACTATAAGGTCCAGTGTCACCGGTTCCGGTAAAGGATTCACACAGTTATCTGACATGTAGGTAACCTTTTTAAAAAAAATAAAGTTGCTGATGAATATGTACATGTATATGTACCTGACATGTCTGTATCCAAAACTTGTGAAACTATATCTATAGTTATTTGACAGATAAGTTGACATAACTTTACCAGCAAATCCTGGTCCTAACTAATGTAACAATCAAGGAGATATATAATGACTCAGATAAATGTGACAAATTTAAAATCAGAACCATAGAATTAATTGTCTATCTTCATGCCATTTACTTTTATTATGTCATCTGTAAAGGTTAGTGTACACACTCATAATTCAACACCATCACTTGAGCATTACGCTCCTTTGCTTCAATAACGTGACAAGTCCGTAAGGTCACTTTCTTTTATTTGATCATTTATTCGAAAACGTTTTAATTTGTATGTCATAGTATTTTTAAAAGAGATATGGAAACATTCAGTTAAGAATAAAATCAAACACGGCGATTTAAATCATCAAATAACAAAAAGGGAGCTTTCGTACTTGTCACGTTATTGAAGCAATGTAGCGATTTGAGGTTTCAATTGATCATTGGATATATATTTTTACAGTTGTACTACAATCCATTCCTATTTTTATTCTGTTATGCTATATTTTTTTAATTTTTTTTTATCATCCAGAAACAGTCTATCTCGGTAATCGAATTTCTTTTAATTTTAATAGTTTGGAGAAGAAAGGTTTTTCTCCAAACTACTCGTGAACAGATTATATTAAAGACTGTAGGAACTTACTAAAAAGTAGATTCTATGTATGCCAGATAACCGCAGCTGGCTTTAATTATTACAACTGTTGTAGTAGTAGAAAACTCAAAACAGGTCAATTGTAGGTCATAAAATAAATTTTCAATTTTTTATCAGTATACAATGTTTCTTCTATAACTCAGTGAATCAGTAGTTTTTACAAACTAGAAGAATATTACAGTTATTTATTTGTTTTGTTAACAATTTATTTTGATAGTGTTGTATTCAGCATGTAGCCAATCGTTTTTTTTTGTAAATTGGTTTGTGAATCAATGATTTACATAATCTAATCATTACTACACGTAACATCTTTATCGACTACTTATATGCAAATAGTTAAATAAAACCGTTGCAAATGTAACGTTATTGCCTGTGATTTAATAAATAGCTTTTTTTAAATAGTTAGTATGTACTGTATGTTCTTGCTTACTTACTAATATTGTGGTAATAAGTGTGGTTTTGAGAACGTTTTTCTTTATTTTAAAAATAGTAAAATTTTCGATAGTTGCATTAAAAATCGCGCTTTTCATTTGTGTTAGCTTTATCATGCGGTTAAAAACACCGAGACCATGTATTTTTTTTAAATAACTCCGTATTCATGAAAACATATCAAATATTGCCAGTTTTACATAAAATACAAGTGTATACATCAAAAGAGGCGATATTTATGCCTTGCCCTGCAAAAAAAATGTTGACAGTATTTGAAACAATTAATAACGTTTCCCCAAATACTTTAAATACCTTGTATAATTGTTTTTCACGAAGGACAATTATTAAATTAATAGTATTAAGAACTATGTTAATAAACTTTTTAATTAAACCAATCATTATTAAAAAATATATTAATATAGTTATGATAGTGAGTTCCAGCCCTTAGTTACCGTTGATAGGGATGCCTAAAACGTTTAGTACTGCATATCGCATCGGATTTCGGTATAAACACTTTTGAAAGCAATACACTTTGTTACGTAAAACATAAATGTTTATCATGCATTCTTATAAAAAGTGAATAATTACCTATAAAAATGAGCGCTAATTTAATACGATATATTGATTCGATATTTTATATGGTATCAAGATGTCATCATATTTATAATTTACTTTAAAAAGAACAAAATGTTAGTGTCGCGACCATAGTCTTCTTGTTTAGTGAACAATGAATTACTGTCATAATTTTTACTCACGAAATTTTAGTTACAAATAAGTACCTACCTACACTACTAACAGTATCGTTTGGTCAACAAAAGCACATTCCTACTAACCTATTTACCTTATTCAAATAGAGCAACATAGGCCAGGCGACGAAAGGGGAGTAGCTATAGCGTATTTTCCAAAAACAAAACTGTCATTTTTGCGAAAGGAAACTTGCACACACACATGAACACAGTCTGTGTCATAACAGTGTGATGCATAGGCAAATGGGCTTGTGTATTATTTGGGCTTGGCTGTATTGGCTTATTAATGGGCTTACATTTTCACGTTTTGCTTCATGCTGTAAATGATTTCAGGTAGGAATAAAATATTTTTTGTTTCCTTTTATATAATCCTATATTTGTAGGTATTTTATTATATTTTTAAATTCATGCTTATTGTTTATATTACTAGTTTTTTTAAAAATGATGTTTCTTGACATACGCGATGTATTGAGAAAAATATTGTTTTTTTAATGTGAATGCTATTATATACATATTATAGATTATATATGTATGTTGCTTTCAATAAAATGTTTACAATGTTAAAATGTACTGTATTATTGACGTCTAATTCCTTTTGTCCTGTGTCCTCTTCATCAAGAAGAGGAAGAAACATTAAAATTTAGATTGGGGGTTGCCTAAATATAAATGATTGTATTCATTTATACTCGATTCTACCTTCGTGTAGCCTATGTCCTTCAAGAATCAAGGTATCTTCTTGCCAAATATCATTGAAATCGGTGTAACGACCGAATTATGAGAATCTTCTGGTAAATCTTACGAGGGCTTTAAGTTGTTTTCTAAACGCAAACCTCTCCTAAAAAGTACTGTTAAGATTAATAATATAATTAATACGATAGCGTATCTAAGGTTAGGTACATAAAAAAAATATCTTAAAAAAACAATGAGATAGAAATAGTTCTATTAACTGACAGGGGATTAGTAAATCTATGGTTACACAGATAGTGTGAACGATACCCCCATGTAATTTGTGCAATACATACATAATTACATAGTTAAGTCTGGGTGTTCTTTCTGTACGTTTGAACGAATGTTTGTAAAGTCCATTGCGATACAGAATAGTATAAAGAAAAATCCAAAAAATAGTCTGTGAACTGCATTAGCTAATGAAAAAGATAAAGTAATTAGGTAATAACTTGTAAATATGTTTGTATGTATATCAAATTTTTCAGACACAGTCTTAAATGTCCAATGCTGGAATCGTATCCATAGTTCATGTAGTAGTCCATATATTGAAATTTAAAGTACACTATAACGGCTTAGATAGCTTTGTTAGTTCAGGAGTTAAGTGGCTTAACTTGTGAAATACGCTTACTTGGAAAACTTCTTACTAAAATAACGAAATATTAAGTAAACATAACAATTATCTATTGGACATCGCTTGGCATTGTATATGACTACGGCACCATATTCTATGCGTGACTTGACACGCACTTGCTCGATTTTTTCAAATCTCCTTTACAAGTTTACAGTTACTCCCATTGTCATTACACTTATTACGATGGAACAAACTATCAAGTATGAACCAAATCTCATAATTGAGTAGCAGTAAATTGAACTTTATTTCGATTAACGAATTTCTAGATTAAAAGAAAGGTATTCTGCAAAATTAAACCTAAACGTTAATCTGTTATTTTTACTTAGCCAGTATGCTTGTTATTAATATAATCCAAATTGATACAGAAATATGGCCACACACATTCCGAGACGAGAAAATTCGGGTTACAATGGGCGGTGTGGCGAGTTAACAGTGTTAAAACATAGATTTCTTTATTCTTTAACAAGTCAATAACGAAAACTTCTTTGATATTATTTAGCCGCCCGCCCCAGCTCCGCACGGTTACATAATATATTTTGATTATTTGGGTTAATAGATAGCCCATGTCACTCACAAATATTCAATTGATATGGGTATGGGCGTCCCACAGGGTTCTATTCTAGGTCCATTTCTGTTTCTCATATACATAAACGATCTAGCATATTATGTTAGTGACAATCATGAGATTGTACTGTTCGCGGACGACACATCCTTAATTTTTAAAGTTAGGCGCCAACTTGACAGTTTTAATGAAGTCAACAGTGCACTCTCGAAAGTGGTACATTGTTTTAATACAAATAACCTTCTCCTTAATGAGAAGAACACCAAATTCATTAAATTCTCTACACCAAACGTTCGACATGTCACAACCAATGTTCGATTGAATGGACTGGAGTTGGATCCTGTGGAATCTACTGTATTTTTAGGTATAACTATTGACGCTAAGTTACAATGGGGTCCCCAAATAGAAAAACTATCCGGTAGGCTAAGCTCAGCGGCTTTTGCTGTAAAAAAGATTCGACATTTAACTGATGTTGATACAGCTAGAATAGTTTACTTCAGTTACTTTCATAGCATAATGACTTATGGTATCCTACTCTGGGGTAACTGTGCAGATATTAATGCCATATTTGTCTTACAAAAACGTGCCGTACGAGCCATTTATAAATTAGGCCCTCGAGTTTCTCTCCGCTCCAAATTTAAAGAGATAAATATTCTGACTGTATCTTCACAATATATATACGAAAATTTAATTTACGTTCAAAGAAATTTAGCAAAGTTTCCTAAACTCAGTGATGTTCATTAGGTAAATACCAGAAACAAACATAATCTTTGTGTTCACGTCACTCGTCTCCACAGAGTAGGCAACTCGTTCATGGGACAATGTATACGCTTCTACAACAAACTCCCTATTGCTATTAGAAATTTGCCATTACGGAAATTTAAGAATACCGTTAAATCTAAGTTATCCGCAAAGGGGTATTATACCATAGCAGAATATATTGATGATCAAACCGCCTGGGATTGAGCTGCCCATTCTGCACATGCTGTTTATTTTGAATGTTTAAATTTATGTTGATGTGACGATAATTTATAGTTAAATTTACATTACATATTTAAAAAAAAAATATTTTAATTTGTTGCTATTGTTGACATTTTTTAAATTATTATAGTTGTGACATAATTGTAATTATCGCTTTTATATATGTCTTTTGGATTTAAGAATATTGTCTGGACTTTAAAAGAGGCTGTGATCCCTGAGTTTGTTTCGTCCTTTCTTCTCAGGGCTAGTCCAGTTAGGAAAGGCCGAACTCATCTGCTTAAAAAAAGTTTTACTTGCAAAAGTGTTCATGTAACCTAATTGCAGAATAAATGATTTGATTTGATTTGATTTGATATATTTTTTAATCGGTTCAGTACATCCAGAGATTATCTCTTACAAAGTCACAAACTTTACCTTTTAGATTAGGTAGTTAGTTAGTTCTAGAAAATCAACTCAATTCGTATTCCATTACAGGATTTTTCGTTTTTGCATCTAAATAGTCATAGAAAGGAAAGGGCTAAATATTCCGTGTAACTAGCCAATTGAATGTTCGACTAATCCCATAAATTATCTAAATGAACAGACAAAAAATTCCGCTTAGATACTGTATCATAATTATGTTCCTGATTTTACAGAATGCTTTTTGGTGGTATTCATGCGGAGATTCAATTATTGAAATACTGATTTTGAGATGATTCCTTGTCATTTAATACTTATAATCCAGAGTCATTTTCGAAAGCATTAGCATTTGTCAGATGGTGAAGTATCTTCCTGCTTTAGTAGATCCAAAGCGCATGCGTGGTGTAGAATCACATTTCGCGCCGCGCATCTCTGGGCTTGTCAACATTAGCTTCCCTCCGTATTCCGTATTCGCATCGCGGCAGTATCGGTGTAACTACGATAGACGCTTGCCGTCCAAATAGCGAGCGTTCCGGATACGCTAATTCATGTGATCATCATCATTTTCATTTATATCCTGACAGATTAATGTGAGTTGATTTATTTCCATATTTTTTGTTATTTTTCACACTTATTTATATGAACTTAATGAGTATTAAACAGATAAGAAAGGAATCACATAGTTTAACGTTCGTTTTATAATTAGGTATGGCTACACAAAATATTGACTAGTATTTAAAATATATAATATATACACTCTGATTTTTAATAAAAACAAACAAGTAAGCTGGAAAGTCGTGTCATGTTTCAAATATAGTGAGGGTGGTATCTCAACATTCATCATTTTTTGGAAAACAAAGGGGGTGCGCGTGGAAAACAAACGCTAGGGGTGAAATTTTATCCAGTTTTTCGTGTCAGGCTTTACGTGTTGGTACACGTTGAATGCATGGCATTAGAAATGTTACAATTTTATTCCTATTGACCCGCTTAACAATCTGGCTTACTCCCATTACTCGATGTACGCCATAATAAATTATTTTTAGATTTTACAGCTGAACTAATCTATAAGTAATACAAATCAATTACATGGCAAACACTTCTATTATTAGTTACAATACATAAACATCAAGTATAATAATAAAAAATATTGGAATATTTGACATTAGTGATAACGTAATAAATGATTAAAGGATAAAATGTTACCTGACAATGATAACGCGTTATCTGAAGTATTGGCGCACTCAAAATTTACCGTGCAATTATATTGATAACGGTTACGGTAGTTGTGACAACCTTCACCGTTACAGGTTGTAAACATAATTATAATGGCTAATCAGCTATGTGGTTATTGCCAAAAATAAAAATTTGCTGAACTCATCCAAGGTGTAAAAATAGAGTACGTTTCGTGCAGGTACAAAATGTAATCGGTTATGAGAATCTGAAAATGTCCATGAGGTGTAATATTTGGCGCCTACTTAGTAGTTTGTAGCTCTATTTCGTTTTGATTCCTATTAGATCTTGTTTTAAAATGTTTCGTAACTTGGTACTTCTACTTATCTTGTTCTAATCTCGATTTCATATTCGGCAGCTTATACATGATGTTCATTTTTTTCAACTACAAGTTTTATTGCTTGTGATTGGATAACTCCTCACCCTTAAGCACAACATATTCTTTACTTTACGAATAAGACTAATCGTACATAACGTAAATAAAACAATTTAAATTCTACAATCTGATGTGTCTAAATAGTATATTTTTTTGCTAACTCTACGTAAGTTGTAGAAGCTAAAGCTAGTAACAATGAAACAGGCTGCAAAGTGCATATCGTGCTTAATAAATAATTTAATCTCATGCCATTTTCGACATACATACTTAGACTTCCTTAAAAATAAGTAGTTGTAAAGGACACCCTTGATTCTTTTTTATTTAAGCCTATCAAAATTATTCTACTGCGCCTGATGGAAAGCATGAGTAGAATTCAGGGGTAGCGGTCACCATCATGAATGAGACAATGTAGCGTGGTAACCCTCACTGTGGAGGTCTAGTGAAATGCAATTGCATCATTGGGCCTTCAGTCTCACACACTCCAATGAAATACGTCAGCACGAGTGCTGCCATTTTTAGGTTGGTCTTCTGTGTGAGGGTAGTATTGCTCCGGGCGAGCATAGTTTAAAGTCAACGTGGCTCTACTACCTTTATTTTTAGTAAACTCACTCATTCATACTTCGTTATATATAATCATATTTACTTCATATCTGAATCCTGACATTTTGATAGTATGTCGTAGATACCTTACAAATCCAACTAAACATAGCCATCTACCAAATATTTTACTTCAATGTAAATAATAATTTATTTACTGAACATCACCAGTACAAATTTGTAAGTTCTCTAAAGAGTTTTTGAGTTTTTATTTTTATAACTCCCTCATTAATGGGAGAGGCCTATGTCCAGCAGTGGACTGAGATAGGCTGATGATGATGATAAGATGATTCATACTTCTTGTTTGTTGTAAAGGACTTTGTTGTACTAATTGTAAATGAAAAAAATAAATAGAATATTTATAAAAATAAACTAGTATATGTAGTTACGGTAGTCAGATAAATTTGTTTGTTCTACTGCGTTTGGCTTAATACCTCTTTAATAAGAATACTCGTATACTCTTTTATGTTTTGTCACTTACTTAGGTATAATGACATTAACGATGTTATACGATGGTAAAGTTGGTCAAGTAAACTAGAAGGTCTCCAAACAATTGAATATCTAAATCAGTCGGCATGGCAGATAACACGATTTGAAAATATCAATTGTACAATCCTGTTTGAGACATAAAATCAGTGATGATGTCATTCATGTAAATGTCCATGAGAGTTAGAAATAACGTAATCATGTAGAAAAATACAACTACATATGTGCTTCAAATTATACGCAACATAATAACATTCTATTTGAAAACTGCCTTAAAACGTTTCTGCAAAAATAATACACTTACCTAAGTAAGGTAAGTAAGAAATCAATTTTTTTCAGCCTTTAGTATACGGTTTCCGAGTATTCTTAACAAGTAGGTAATTGTTAAGAACTAACAAATTTGTACTGGTGATGTTCAGTAAATAAATTAATATTCACATTGAAGTAAAATATTTTGTAGACGGCTATGTTTAGTTGAATTTGTTGGGTATCTACGGCATACTATCAAAATGTCAGGATGGAGATATTTATATGAATAAATACAAAATAAAATTTATTACAAAACGTAATTATGTTTTTAAACCATCCAAGAACATATTGAAACATACACAAAAAACGTCCACATCGACAAACACACTTGCAGAAAAGCTATATCTTATGACGTTTCTGCCTCTTAGAGTGTTCGTCTGTGGTTGTTTTTTTTTTATACATGTATAGAGCTGTTACTCTGCCTGGAAGGTACATCCTATGACTATATCTGTCAATATAGCAGTCACATCGTCAAACAATGGCACGCCAGAAGTGTTTAGTATCCATTGTGTTAAAAGTCACCATGACTGTATGCAACTATATTTAGCCAATAAGTACACTGCTGTTCACCTAGGTATATATTTTTTATTATTTACTGAGTCCCGTAGTGCGAACAACTTGAGATTTAAAAAGTTATAAGAACTACACTCGGTTCCAAAAATAACGGGTCAGTCACATAAACCCGAATATCTCCCGAACTACGTACGCCATCCTAATGAAACGAAGACTGTTCAATTGAGAATTTAATTATACAGATAAAAAATAAAATAAAACTTAGTTACACCCACAATATTAATCTTAAATTAAAAAAAAACTAAAGTAGTCATATTTTTCTTAAGATTACATTTTTTTTATGATTGTTTTTTTGCTGTTTTTCATCACTGGAGGCTTCATCACGTGGAGGCAATACAAAGTATTAAATGAAGAAAGTGATGAAAAACAGCAAAAAAACAATCATAAAAAAAAAGTAATCTTAAGAAAAATATGACTACTTTAGTTTTTTTTAAATTTAAGATTAATATTGTGGGTGTAACTAAGTTTTATTTTATTTTTTATCTGTATAATTAAATTCTCAATTGAACAGTCTTCGTTTCATTAGG
Source organism: Phragmatobia fuliginosa (assembly GCA_932526445.1). Classification (NCBI taxonomy): domain Eukaryota; kingdom Metazoa; phylum Arthropoda; class Insecta; order Lepidoptera; family Erebidae; genus Phragmatobia; species Phragmatobia fuliginosa. The sequence continues at coordinate 11,681,095 of OW052071.1, forward strand.
ATGGCATACGTAGTTCGGGAGATATTCGGGTTTATGTGACTGACCCGTTATTGGTTTATGTGACTGACCCGTTATTTTTGGAACCGGCTATAGTTGAGTCCCGTGGTTTTACCCGCGGTTATCTACGCTGATATCAGTGACTGTCTCGTCAAAATCGATCCCGTCATTCTGGAGATAAGCTGGAACAAAAAGATATAAACATAACACAAGGAACAAACAAATACAATATAAAAAATCCCTTTCAAAGTAAGTACCGTGTTTACTTTCATGTGTATTTGGTAAAAACACTTTTAATTTGCTGTTACATACAGAGACTTCAATTTTTATTATTTGCATAGACTAGATACATATCTAGCTACGTTGTACCTAAAATTTTAAATTTACATTAACTAAGAGACTAATCACTAATATTGTCAACAATACATCCAGAAATGTGGTACTATTGATTAATCATTTGTGTGGTATGTATGTAGATAAGCACAAAAATTTATCTGCACAGTAAAATACTCGTTCAAATATTAGCATAGGCGCTAAGGACTATGCACAGTATGTGCATGTGACACAAACAGTTTTGTTTCACATACTTATTATACCTGTGACTATGAGAGACATATTAACAGAACTTATCTTTCCTACACCCCTGTGGGTGTGTAATTCCAGTACATCAGGATCAATAGCAGTGCCCTACGATCACACCTAGTATGATATATGACCACAGATGACACTCGGACAGTAGGACGAAAAATTTACAGTCTTGGCTTCTGCAAATAAATTAATCTGAACTAACTCCAAAGACATTTAAAAAAAATTAACTTCCCTTTAAACGCATATAGTCTGAAATAATGTATAGAATGTCCAACAGTTATGGTATTTATTGGTACCGGTACCAATAACAATACAATAACTGCCTCGTTGGTCTAGCGGTTAGCGTATGCGACTGCTAATCATTTCTCGAGGTCTGGGGTTCAAATCCCGGGTCGGGCCAAAAAGTGTTTTTGGGATTTTCCTAGGAAATTCCTAATAACTGCCCGGAGTTTGGAAGTTTGGCGGTGATTCACGCCCGTGCCTCGGAGAGCACGTAAAGCCGTCGGTCCCGGTTGTCATGAACATCTATGGCAATCGTTATTGGAAAGTCAGTGCCCTCAAATATACTGACAACTAGTTCAATCTTCGAATTTCAGTTCTCCCTTAGGGTTGCGGAGGTCCGATGCCAGTCGCTCCGTGGAAAAACTGAAATTCAGGTAAATCCGGTTGAACTAGTAGCCGACCCAAAATAAAAATTGGGAATAATGGCTAGGAGGTACGGTTGATACCGAATCATTAGAAATATGTTAACTTAACCTTGGTTAAAATTATACCTGTTTATAATAAGCAATTTAATAGTTCAAAACCTTTTAAAACATCAAGGTGTTTATAAGTCGAATTTTAACTGTTGAGCCTGAAGTTGGAAGTTCGATTCTTACAAGCTATTATGCTAAATATATCGTCCCAGTGTAGGCTTGAGGTAAACCATTTTAATATAGGTAATATCTATAGTTCAAGAACTATACATTTCTAAACCATGTTTATGCACATGCATTTTAACCACAAATTATAGTGCCTAATTAGTACTTCTACTTTTTAAATTGAGTGGAGACTTAATTTAATACGACTTTATATTTTTAAGTTACATTGTAGGTAACATTTTTCCATTCCGATAAAACATCAAATTGCATAATCGTGGTCAGTGACTATTTGTAATGTTGACTGTTATTCGTAGGTAGATGATGTCAACACCTTTCAATGCCACGGCAAAACGTGCACAATATCTGAGTGTCAAAGATCAATAACAAATTAAGATTTCGTTACTCATAAATTGAACAATAAATATTTTCATACTTACAACAAAATCCTGGTACTAGGTAGTTAGTAAATATAATTTAATATGACATATTCCAAGGAAGAAAAGTCTGTGAGTTTATGAGGGACTAATCACTAGATCTATATAACTATGGATGAAGGGTTGTATAAGTTACAAGTTACTTGTGTTATTTAATCACGTATGAAAGTCTGAACAGAAGTTGATAAAGTTAAGTTCAAAAATAGATTATAGTCTGGAAAAACACTTAAGCTTCTGATTTTCTGAGTAAAATTATTACTTGTTATTTTAGAAGAACGCACTTTGACGACAATTTTATCTTCTTCAAGGATCATTAGCATATTATTAACTACGTTATTGGTTTTTCCGTCTGTACTTCTAACAAAAAATCTGACAAAGAAGATTTATTTGCCCACAAATGGTATTGATTATGGAATTACTGATTGATACCTACTTTGATTCTGCTTACCTTGTCTAAAAGCCTTTTGTTAAGTAACGAATAATTTGGTACTTCTCATTTTATATTCTGTGTGAAATATATATCTCGAATTTAACTTTACTACTCTATATGTTTACAAAACAAAGGAAGTTGAAGTATCTCTTTGTTTGTATTCTCATTTTATCAAATGATCAGTTTTTTACTAAATGCTAGTAAGTATATATTATTATGATGGTACTAACACCATAAAAGCAATTTTTGTCTGTCTGTTTGTTACGGGTAATTTCTAACCTATCCTAGATTTTTTTTTGACTAGCTCTATTAGTTATTTTTAAACTTTGTAACATTTCTGATATTTTTGAGGTGTGATTTACTAATAAGTGGCTTGTAAGTAGATTTAAATAAGAACACCTATTTTTGACTCGACAAAGTAAAACTCGTATCCTTATTTGGTACAAGCATTAATCTGCAAAAGTGAACACACCATACAAGGCTAGGAAAACGAGTTCAGTATTGTAGTGAGCAGGGAAAGTTTATGCACAAGATTTAGCTATTAACTCTAATATAGGAACTTTCGCGGCCGTTCACATTCTATCTAGCTTTTCGCACGATACTTCACTTTCCAGATTTCCCCCTATTTGTAGTGTGCAAGGTAGTTCACCATAAACTAAATATTGTTTTTAAAATATTTCAAGTTATCAAATTGTCTATTTTATTCATTCCTTTTGTACGCCTCTCAGAATATGAATGTCTTATATTTAATTTCCGATTAGGGCAAAACTTCTAGATTTGCCGTAAAATGACTTCCCTGGTTTCTAAATAATGTATACAGAATGTAACCACAACCTCTTCGCTATGGAGAGCTGTGGACTGATCAATGTTGTGATGATACATAAAGTTGTGTTCGGAATAAAAAGACATTATTCGTGTTCTAGAGAGCCCTTAGTAGATACTATAGTGTTTTAACACTACTACTATGTGGTTACTATGTGGTTTAACATAACAATAGAATATGACTAATGTGAGTAAGTAACAAGAGTCCAAGATTCATTTTAATTTTTTTTATATTGAAACTTTAGAAAACAAGTTAACATAAACATTCTTTATTTATGACGTGTTCTTATGATTGGTTAAATAGGTAATAATTAAGTCAGGTCTTCAATAAGTTCAGTTGACTTTTGACATTAGGTATAGGTATTTAAGATTAATACATTTTTAAATTTTTTCTGCACGTTTCAGTATCAGTGTCAATTAAATTATTACTGATTAGCTTTATGGCTCTTACAGCTGTTCATAAACATTTATATTTAGAACTTTTTATACATAAAATATCATTGATTTAGAAATAATGACAATGAAATAGAATTAGAAATGATGCCATAAATTTAGAAGTTTATTAATGGTATGTTAAATATTAAGAAATATAGTAGATACCTGTAAAGCTTGTATCATTTAAATTTAAACTTTAACACGTTTCAACATTTCTCCTTGAAGGATTGCTGCCTGTTAATTACCTACTACATATATAGGTAACTCATTAGGGATACGAATCACGTTTCAAGATGGCGCAAAGAGTTGCTTACTATTGTGCCATTTTTGACCACAGTCTATCAACAATAAATTATTTATTATTTTAAAGATGTTATCAATTTATTATGGAGATATTACATATTTCAAACCGGCTTTTACATAGGAATTTTCCTGTTTTGCTTACTTAATTTATAAACATTAGTGAGCATTGAGACTTATAGAATATTGTCTTCTTATAGTTTTGTAATTATACAGTAAAATAATTTTACTACAAATATATTTATCATTATTAGTATAATTATAAAATGGCATTCGTCAGGAAATATGGTCAGAGCCTAATAAACTTATAGGAAGAGAAAAACTTTAAAAATCCTTTTTTTATTATAAATTTATGTCAAACTATCTGAGTCCAATTATAGAGATTAGTCGGACCAAACAAACAGACAAACACACAGTTACCAAACTTTCTTATGCAATGTTAGTTATTTAGACAGCCAACAAGAACTTACACCTTAAAATCTAAAATACACAAAGACAGTGGTAGAAAAGCATTGGTGCCGCCTTATTTACAGGTTGCCACGAATGCAAAAATAAATATATTATTTAAATTATCAGATGGTAGCATAATGCTTCCCCTTAACAATAAAAAAATAAACAAAAATCGGCCAAGTGCGTGTCAGGCCACGCACAGGAAAGGGTTCCTCATTCACCCATAATGGTACGTGGATTTAAAATCTTATCCAATAGATAACTGTTATGTTTTCGTATTAATGCGGTAATTCTGTATGACGTTTTCCAATCGAGCGCATTTTACAAGTTAAGCCTCTATAACTCCTGAACTAACAAAGTCATCTAATCCGTTATAGTTTTCCTTCAAATTTCATTATATGGACCAAAATCACGAATTTTTCCAGATTTTTTGAGAAAGCCGTTTAGCTTTTACAGGCCCCCCCCCCTGTAAAAGCTAAACGGCTTTCTCAAAAATCTGACGTCCTGTTTTTACAAAAAAGTTGCCTTTAAAGTGGAATTTCTCACAAACGGATACCTAAATCAACTTAGAAACCCTGTATTGTTTTTAAAAAACCTATCTAATGATACCCTACACGATGGGGTAGCCGCTAGAAAAAAAATATCATCCCCACTTTACGTGTAGGGGAGGTACTCCAAATAAGAATATTTTTCATAACTTTATTGTAGCACTTTGTCGACGTAATTACAACACATATTCATGCGATGTTTCATATTTCTAGCACTTAACGTTTGGACAGTAAGTCGAGGACGGACGGACATGACGAATCTAAAAGGGTTTCGAACTTTCGAGTGATAAACAGTATCAGCTGGTAGTTTCTAACAAAATATTTTATATATGTATATTAAGTATAGATAGCAATACGGTTATTTTTAACAACTCTAGGTCAAAGGGAACAAAAGCTTCTGCTATAATACCTACTACTATTATTTGCCAACATTTTACCTTGATTTCTTCAAGTCACGCGAAGGAAGTCTAAAGAAAGCGGGGTGATTTGAATAGTTTTGATGCCACTAACTTAACTGTCTAGCAAGGGTAAAGTTTAATGTGAAATGTAATAGTAAAACGATATAACTATAGTACAAATAAATACAATTGAAGTGTCTGTATATAGTATCACATTAATTGACTGCACGGTTGGCCTAGTCGCCACGCCGCTCTCTACTGCGCCAAGTGTCGTGGGTTCGAATCCCACGTGGGATAACACTTTGTGTGATTCACAAATTGTTGTTCTGAGTCTGGGTGTTCTTTGTGTCCGTTTCATGTATGTTTGTAAAGTCCCCCGCGACACAGGAATTCATATTCCTAATGCGGGAGTTGTCTTTTTTAAAAGAAAAAAAGAAAGAAATAGATTTTTACGAAATGCTTATGAAAGTATATCAAGTAATTAGACGGTAATTAAATTTTTAAAATTTTTATCTGTTTGTTCCGGGTAATTTCTTCCGGACCGATTTTGACGGTACTTCCACTGGCAGAAAGCTGATGATATAAGGAGTAACTTAGGCTTATTATTTTTAGACTAGCTTCGTTCCGCGTCGTTACTCGCGATTTACAACAATAACCGCGGGTAACACCGCGGGACTCAGCTATATATTATATATTTTTAAAGGAGTGAGTCATTGCAATTGGGTAATCATGAATGGCGATGCGAATGACGTCAGCCGCGGTCACTAGGGCACGGAATGCCCACTCTTTTGAGAACATAACAATATTATTATTATGTTATATTACTGTAATATGTTTAATTGTGTTGAATTAATATCTATACTAATATTTTTAAGCTGAAGAGCTTTTTATTTGTGTGTCACATCACATCACAGAAAGTACTACTTAGTCGGAATTGTAAAATTAGTTTATTGAGGCGGGTTATAAGCTAAACAGTATCAATGAAAACTTTTTAAAAAACGTGGGAAAATTATTTATTTTCTGCGTTTCCATCGCGTACAAATTATACAATTGATGAAAGATTCGTCAAAATAATACAGAATTGTTCCTCTTTAAATGATTTAAAAAATATCCGCGACAGCGATGTTTATGTGAGTGTAACTACCACGAGCCAGCTAGATAACTTTGATTATAAGATAAGTTACAAGACAAGTAATTCGCAGTAAATAAATAATTAGTAAGTTTTATAGTAGGGGAAGGGGGGGCATGATGGGGTAGCTAAGGGAAATAACAAAAATACAGCATAATCACTATGTTTATTACTCTCATTAATTTATGGCACGTTATATTATTAATCTAACTATGATTTGGTACAGTCTTTGGAGAATCAACATATCACATATATTTATAACAAATAATTAATAGGAACATTATGAAAAACCATCTTACCCCATAGTATGGGGTATGATGGGGTACTGAAATTGGGGCATGATGATTGAGGCTCATAAGCCAAGGCAGCTTTTTCGGATATTTGTCATAGAACCGTCATTTCGAAAAGTAAGTTATATACAAATAATGTTATTAAATGGGCAGGAAATGAAGACAAAGCGCTTAAGCATTAGGCCCCTTTCTACATGTTACATAATCGCTTACTAATATTAGTTCTCATGCAGATCGAGTAAATAAATGGATAGAAAGCAGAAGTGATAAAACATCAAAAAAGATCATTATGGTGACGAATTAGCTACGTTACAAGCATATATAATCTTTATTTTCTTTCTTTCGTATTATTCCTTAGTTGCCAAATGTAGCTTGATAAGATTAGATATGGACAACATTTATTGTTTTTAATCACATGATATCAAAGTGACTTTTTTGATAAGTGTGCTTATTTACTTGCAGATGCATTTTGAATAATGTATGTGAGGTTTAGAAATTGTGACCTACATTGTAATGGGACTGTGCAAACAAAACAACAACTAGGGTGGAATTGTATAAATATGGGTTAAAGCGAAAAGTAGGTCGTGCCTATATGTCGACAACGCCCTCATCAAATGATGCCATCTACATTATTTATGCCTATGTAATTACTTGTGCGTTCAATTAACTATCTTCAAAACACATAGGTGGATATTGAGAACCTATTACGGTGAACTTTGGAAAAACTATAAAAATTATAACAAACTAGGTAGCTTTCGTATGTCGGTTATCGCGGTAAAAAACAGCCTGTGTCCTTTCCCAACTTCAGTTCCATCTTCATACCAAATTTCAACAAAATCGGTTCAGTGGTTTAGGCGTGAAACCGTAACAGACAGACAGACAGAGTTACTTTCGCATTTATAATATTAGTAGGGATGAATAGTTTTTACATAATTATATGAAAGTACGTACGGTACTTACATCAAACAAACAACAAGAACGGCGCGGCCTGTGCCTGGATGGGTGACCATTAGTGGCATGATACCTTGAATGTCTCCGCGATTCAGAGGTCAAGTTAAGCAGTTGGTACCGGTTGTTATCATAAGATAACAGTCTTGAAGCTTAGTAGAAGGCCTTCGGGCGACATAAAACATCTAAAGGCAAGATTACGTAGCCACAACGTTGTCTTGCCAGTCCCCAACCCGCACTCGGCCAGCGTGAGGACATATGACCTTAAGCCCTCCCTGATAGGACATCCAAACATAGCTGTGGGACATTATGGGTTGCTAATAGGACAGCACTTTATGTAATCCGCAAATTGTTGTTATAAGTCTGGGTATTCTTTGTGTAAATTATAGTACCTATATCCGTAAAATCCCCGCGACACAAAATATTCCTGGTTTAGAAATTATTGAAATATAGAAAAAAGTAATTCCTTTAAAATTTTTTTTTTAAATTAGATTACTTTTGGTGTTTATAATAATGTTTTTATTGTTTAATCTATCTAAGGTGAGTCATATTATTAGCTACAGACACGCTTACGACAGTAGCTGTTGATGTTTATAATTGTTACAAATCTTGGAACATGAGTACCTACTATTATTAAATTATACCTTAGAGTCCAAGTAAAATATTCTTTAAGAAGAAGTGTTGCGACACTTGCGACGTCAGTATGTATTCTCTTGTTCTGGTTCATGACCAATTCTATGTCGCGAATTCTGCATAGCTTATACTTTTTTGAATATAGGAACATAGATTTAGTTCTATGAAAATTAATCATAGTAAAATACGCATTGCGACGTTTTTTTTTTCATTTTCATAGTAGACGAAGTGTCTATGAAGGACATTCCTTTATGTCAAATAGCGAAACCCAAACCAACCAACGCGAAACCAACAAATGTTATTGAGTATTGAAGGTCTAATGAACCAATACTTAGGTATTCTGTCGTAATGGTATTCATTTTCATTTTCATGCTATTCTTGTTTGATGTTATTAATCGATATTAAAACAAAACAATAAATGTCAACCTTTTCTACAATATTTTCACACTACGGCAATGGATGGCAACAGAAATGTACCTACTTCTTGAAATTTTTTTTGGTTGTACATTAGTTTTTAGTTACAAAAAAGCAAAAAAAGATATGATCGATATATGCAAATTTATGCAAGTAATTTTTATGTTTCTGTCGAATTTTCAACAGCAAGACACGCCTGACAGTTATTTATAGATTTCACAGTCTTTTCAAACCAACATAATAACTAAATTATGGTTACTTGCCTGCAAAATAATACTGTGATATTATTGAATATTTTGATAAGAAACTTAAATTTCTCGATAAGACCAAATTGTTAATGCATTACGTATTTACAGATACGTCAAAAAGAAGTGTATCACTAGGCCATGCGTGCACCATACTTTTTGCATAAGTATTCATTTCATATACACACTTCGTATTTCATTTAAAATTATTGATCAAGTCCTAGAAAAAGTCAACACATTTTTTTTTTTTTTTTACGTGTGGAAATCCCCGCGGACCGTCACCCCGTCGGGGGTTACGGCGGGGTGGTGTGTCGGACTCGAACCGACTAAAACCACACGGTGTGACCCTCTCTGCGCCTTTGTATTGGAAGGAGTCCAGGGAGGGGATTTCCTTCTGGACTCCAACCAGCGCCTGCCCGCACTGTTGCGGGCACCACCTCAAGTGTGTATTCTCTAATTGGGCAACGTCCGGTCACACGCGGACGCCGCCCCCTCGCGGTTGGCCTCTACTGCGGACGGACGGGAAACCCGTCCCGCCCATCCGCGGCCACTCTCAGGGCGGCATGAGACGCAGATATGCGCGCCTCCGCCGCCCAGGGCGCCGGCGGCGGATCGGGTCCGAGTGGATATCGTCCTCCCGGGCCTTCTCCGCCACCTCCTTCTGCAAGATTACGTCCTCGCAGAAGGTTGCGACCGCGGTAAAACAACTGTCACTGCCGGCCATCGATCTTATGACGGCCGGCAGCGAGAGATCCCCTCCGATGACTGCAGTGAGGACCCGGCGCTGCGCCGCCCAAGCGGGGCAGACCGCCAGCGTGTGCTGGGCCGTGTCCTCACTGCAGTCGCAGTGGTGGCAGGCGGGACTCGGTTCCCTCCTAGCGACCGAGTGCAGATACTTTCCGAAGCAACCGTGCCCGGAAAGCACCTGCGTCAGCCGGAAGGAAAGGGTCCCGTGCTGCCGCCCTGCCCACTCCGAGATGACCGGCTGAAGAGCCTCCACGGCGGCGAAGCCAGCGCGTGGGGTCTCCAGCCGGAACGACCATCTCTGCATGGTGGCTCGGCGAGCGGCTTCGCGCCACTCGCGCACGTCCTCGGGCTGAGGGCGAAAGCCATTCTCCGCCCGGAAGTCAGCCACTCGCCGATAAACTTCGGCGAGCACTTCCGCCTCCAGATCCCACGGGGGTGTTCCGGCCAAGGCACACGCCGCCTCTGTGGACACCGTGCGGTATCCACGTATGGCTCTGACCGCCAGTATCCGCTGGGGGCGCCAGAGGCGCGCCCTGTTTTGGGCGGACAGAGCCGCCGCCCACACCGGTGCACCGTAAAGTGCCATCGACCGGACAACCCCCGTGTACAGCTGCCTAGTGGGGACACTGGCCCCGCCCAAATTGGGCAGAAGTCGCCCTAGGGCGGAGGCAGTGCCCACCAATTTAGGTCCAAGCTTGGCGGCGGATTGGCGGGCTTTTTAGCCGCCGCACACATCGGGCAGTGAGGGGCAGCAGAACACTCTGCCGCCTTGTGCCCTGTTCGACCGCAGCGGAAACAAAGTTCGCTGCAGTCGAAACAGCTCTCGCACTTGGTGCGAGTGTGTCCCGCGACTAGGCACTTATAGCACCTCATCGGCCTCGCAGCCAGAACCGTGATTCTGGCATTGACAAAGCCGATGAGCATGCTCCCGGCGTCAGCCAACAATTTGGCCGACGCCACGGGACAGCTCACCCACACCGAGCCGAGGCCTCCCGGGCCCGGCCTGACGGTGCCGACTCGGATGGTGCCCGCGGCGCAGCCAGTCTTCTCCATGACTGCATCGCGGACATCCTCCGACGTGATGGAGTCGTCCAGACCCGAAATGCGCAGTTCAGCGCACTTGGTGGGCCTGGCGATCTTGACACCGTCCTGGGCGGCAAACACCTCCCGCAGCCTCTCGGCGAATGTGTCGGCCGTCTTCGAGCCCTCTGCCCCCGGGAACTCGAATACTCGAGCTCCCGTCTGGGCGCGGCGCAGCCTCATCCCCGCAGCCCCGAACTCAGCGGCGAGCCCGGGACGGGCCCCTTTGAACAGGGCCGCGTACGTGAGCCCGCCACTGGCCGCCTCCGGCGACACGGTGACGACAACCGCCGCGGTTTTGGGCGGCTGTAGCTTACGCGGCCTCTTCTTAGAGGCTGCCGCCACCGGCGGAGACTGCGGGGCTTGGGCTGCGCCTTGGGCGGCCTTCCTCGCCCGCGCTCGCTGCCGCTGCCCCCGCCTCTTGGAGGACCCCACAACCTGCCAATCCTCGTTAGAGGGGGCTGGTCCCGAGGAACCCGTCGGAGGCGCCGGAGCGGGAAGCGGGGGGAAGTCCGCTCCACTTGTGGGCGCCGTTTGAGGCCCCTTCTTGGCCGGCGCTTTGGCCGGTGCCTTGGCCGGCGCTTTGGCCGGTGCCTTGGCCGGCGCCTGGGCCGGTTTCGCGGCCCCCTTCTTCTGCCCCTTTTGATTTTGGGGGGGGGCCGGGGCTGACGTCGCCGCCGCGTAGGTCACGCGCGTTCCTACCAGAGGAAGCGCGGACGGAGCGGCAGCCTGGGGGCGCTGCGACGCGAGCGGGGGGCGGACAACCGGCGCGGGGGGAAGCCTCGCCTCCAGGCCGGCCAGTCGCCCGTCCAACATCCGCGTCATAGCGTCGAGCGCCTGACGCAGCATGGCGTCAGGGAGCTCGCCGCCAGCAGGGCCCTCCGGCCGAGACGACGCAGGCGGGGCCGGGGCCTCCATCCGAGGCGGCGCAGGTGGGGCCGGGACCTCTACCCGAGACAGGCTGGGTGGGGCCGGTACCTCTGCCCTAGACGGCCCGGGCGGGGTCGGGGCCTCCGGCTGAGATGACCCAGGCGAGGGCGGGGCCACCTGCTGAGTGCGCTGGGCCCGGAATTGGGCAAACTGCGCACTTAGCGCAGTCACCTGGGCCGTCAGGCGGGAGTTCGCCTCCTTGAGGCGCTCCATGTCCCCGCACAGGGTCCCTACAACCTCCGACAAGGCGGAGGAGGAGTCCTTGAGGGCCCTGACAAAGACGCCCTTCAAGTTCACGGACCTGATGGCCACCTTGTTAATAATGGCCACCGCCGCGCTCGCCCTCTCCTGCACGGACACGGGGGCTTGGGGGGGTTCTCCCTCCACCGGCTCCCGAACCTTAAGCAGGAGATCGGCGATCTCCTCCTCCGCTGCGACTTCTTTGTCCAGTCGCTTCCTCCTGTAGGACCCCGCATTCGAAAACACGGAGTCCGTCTGCAGCAAGACAGGGGCCCGCGAACCATCAGTGCCGAAGCGCTTCGGGACCGGCGTCTCTGCCTCGCTGTCCACATCCTCGGAGTGCAGACGCTTCTTGCTGTCGCCCGCCCGCATCTCCGTCTCCATCGGCTCCGGGCGCGCAGCATCGCTCCTGCCCGCCACCGCCGACTTGGAGCGTATGCGCTCCGAGGATCTTCCTCCTCTTCCTCTTCGGCTCCCAGCAGTCTGTTTGACTACTGAGAGCCCCACCGAGGTGGGCGGCCCGAGTGCCACCACAGCCTCCTTGGACACTAGGTCCACTATCGAAGAAGAGCTTCCCTTGAGGATGCCCTTCTTCTCTTTTCCAACTTCCGTTTCCTTTGTCGTCGTGCGTTCCTTATCCATTTTCCTTGCCATTGTGTCGTTTAATTTGTTATCAGTCCGTTTTTCCTTTGAATTTGTGTTATCAGCTTCCATAATAATCCCACGAGTGGGGGAGAAATAAAAGTCGACCCGGGCAGAGATCCCCCAATACCCGGGCAAGCGAAAATTTTTAACCCAGCCGAGGGGTCCGCAGGTACCTCGGCTTGGGGTGCGCTTACGACTGAACTTCCCATCAGCCATGCATCCCCTGGCCACGCACCAGAACTTGGGATTCGGGGTAATTTTTTAGAGAGGTTTTCTTCCTCGCGGTCCGGGCGGTTAAGCCAAGACCCACGTCCCCGATCAAAGCCGCGAGACTTGACCACAGCACTTCTCTCGGGATTACGCTATGCCGACGGTGGCAAGAGGACTACGTCCCCCTGCCTGCTCGGTGGTAGTGTAAGTACACGCCGAGCCCGCCATCCTTTCTCCACCGCTATCAGCGGGAGAAACTCCGACCCATGAAGGGTCCCACCTTCGGTTTTTTAACGAGGTTTCCTCCTCCATGCTCCGAGGAGCGAAGAGCCAGCAGGGCAACCGGCAGACACGCCCACCCCGCTGGCCGGGCCTTGCCCGAGAGCCGATGGCATGGCTTCCTCTCCTGCTAGAATATTAGCCGCTGGCGATAATCCTCTCCTCCAGATAACGCGGAGGAAATGGAGAAGGACAGCGTTATCGCCAGCGTTTCCAGGGTGCACCACGAGGAGGTTTTCTAGCCAGCACCCCAGAAAAAGTCAACACAGGACCAACCTTGATCGGTAGGTCAGGTTGTTTAGTGTAGATCTAACATGTCAGAGCACCCACGGCCACTAATCAACAGAGATGTAATAGCTCATTGTTATGTACTGAGCCCCCGCATAATGTGTCGAGGAACTTGACAAATTAATTTGATTCCATATCCACATTGCCTCCAGGATTAAACCGACCGCCAAGGCCAAGAGCATAAGTCTTACAAATCAGGATTGGCCATATCCTTATTGGACTGATACAGCTAGGTAATATATTTTAAATTTGTTGCCCACACACAACATTAATCGTGGGAGGTAAATTCATGAAATGTATAAGCAAGTCTCTGGCTATAAATTGCAAGTTTAGAATCTCAGTTGATGTTTACAGCAAGTTGCGTCTATATCTTTTAGTGGCCAAGGTCAGTGATGTAATTGCCGCTTTGAGCGACTACGATTCATGTTATCCTAACTATACCTATGTTACGTATATTTTATGTACATTAGTACAGTTTTGTTTGTAGGTAATTAATGTTTGTCTAGTTTTGCATGACATCATCCTTGTTCTCTGAGATTAAATTACCTACTTTATATTACCAAATTGAAGTCATACTGCAACGACATGTAGCGTCTACATTAAGTATAATAAGACAAACGTAACATTTTAAAAACATAGCTTTCGTGTTTCTCTCTCTACTCTCTATGAGTATTATCCGATAGACTTGAAGATTTTTACACTAGTTCTAGATAATGAAATGATTTAGAATGATGGATGTTATGTTGATCCCTACTGTTTACTGATATTTCCAACATATCTTTTTAAAAACTTGTACTAAGTATTTTCTTATTTCCATGGTTTATACTTTTATTATCATAACTTGGCCAGAATTTGTTAAGAACTAGAGAGTGTAACTTAATTAATACAATAGGTACATACTTTATAATACGACAAACAGGACTACTCAGACAGGACTAATATTTTCTCACAATATTATAATATGTATATCTAATTAATTATAGAGCTTAGGTACATAGAAATTCAACAGTTAGCACAAGTCAGTAAGATCGTTGAGGAAGTTTCTTTTAATAATTTATCCAATACGCTTGATAACAAATTTATTAATCTAATTAAGTGTATGTGACACCAATGTGTTCCTCTTCAAAACAGTGTTTACTTGGCTATTTCTTTATGGATTCTGTCATTATTATAATATTTGTTCATTCCTGTAGTAGTTATTTCAAACCTTTTAAAAAGAATCAACTACATTAATTGAGAATACTTTTACCCCGAACTAGTAGAATAGAAACTATTACATATAAAATAGTTAATATTTATATATTAAACTTTCTTATTCTGAAATTGTATATAAACAAGTTTTATATCATGATTATTAGAATTCAGCCATTGCAGTATTGATTCAAATGTCTTATGTTTTTTTTACATTTGTGTTTATTTTTCAAATTGTATAAATAAGGATTGGATTTGATTAAAAAACATTTAAAATATCACCAGTTTATCGTCTTTACAGTTGCAAAGAAGAATGTCAGACGAAGCACAGGCGACAAAGGCCGTCGAGGACGTGACGGAAGGAGTGAAGGACGTTAAGTTGGAAAACGGCAACGCGTCGGGAGCGGTGAATGGAACTTCTAACAAAGAGGACGGCTCAATATCATTTAAGGTAAGTGTAAAAACTGTATGGTGAGGGACTAAGAATACGGAGTGTCACCACACCTATTCATCAACTAGATGCCATAAGAGCTGGCTGAGAGGGCAATCAAGGCGTCCTGCCTTTATGAATAGCATCAAACAGATAGTTAGTTAGGTTTCCTGGGCGGTTTTTGCACTTAGTCCTAACTATTGGACCATTGTGCGTGAGAAAAAAACTTCCGTTTACTCTGTCTACTGATACAGAACCTCAAAACAGTCAAAACCATTAATGTTTTTGTGTATGCTGCGAATATTTTGATTTATTGGTGTCAGTGATTTTTTGTATTCTGTACATAATGTTTGCAGTGCAATGAGTTGCTGTATCCCTTTATCCACTGCAGAGTTACCTACTCTGTTGGAGGCCGCAATGGATTGGAATGCATTGTGGCATTCCATTGTAGGTTCCTTCTTCCATCACCATAAATCAACATAATTTTCTCATCCACATACATACTCTTTCTTCCTTCACCTCATTTCATTTCTATGAAAGCTAAAGGAAAATAAAACGTCATGTTATACTTTTGGTGTCAAGTAAAAAATAGAATTAAAAGAAGATACTTCTCTGCTCGCGATGTATAAGGTACATTTTATTGATTGTGTACATAGTCTGTTCCTTTCCTCTTCTTAGCACCTTCTATTTATATTGATAATATATGTGCACTGTGTAAATAAATTTACTTGTACATAAATTCACCGAAGTTTCTATTCTAAACCTCGAACCATCTCGGCGCACTTATACCATTACCATTTTTTTAACGTGTGGAAATCCCCTTGGACCGTCACCCCGACGGGGGTTTGCGGCGGGGCGGTGTGTCGGACTCGAACCAATTAAAACCACACGGTGTGATCTCTCTGCGCCTGTATTGAGTCCGGGGAAGGGATTTCCTTCTGGACCCCTCCCAACACCTGGCCGCACTATTGCGGGCACAACCTCTACTTACACTCTCAATAAGGGCGACGTCCGGTCACACGCGGACGCCGCCCCCTCGCGGCTGGCCACTACAGCGGATGGACGGGACAACACGTCCCGCCCATCCACGACCACAGAGCGGCATGAGGCGCAGGTGTGTGCGCCTCCACCGCCCGGTTCGCCTGCGGCGGATCGGGTCCGAGTGGAGGTCGTCCTCCCGGGTCTTCTCCGCCGCCTCCTTCTGCGAGATTACGTCCTCGCAGAAAGCTGCGATCGCGGTAAAACAACTGTCGCTACCGGCCATCGAGCTTATGACGGCCGGTAGCGGGAGATCCGCTCCGATCACTGCTGTGATGGCCCGACGCTGCGTGGCCCATGCGGAACAAACCGCAAGGCATACGCTTGGGCCGAGTCCTCACTGCAGTCGCAGTGGTGGCAGGCGGGACTCGGTTCCCTCCTAGCGACCGAGTGCAGGTACTTTCCGAAGCAACCGAGCTCGAAAAGCACATGCGTCAGTCGGAAGGCAAGGGTCCCGTAAAATAATGTAAAGCGTGTAGTAAAAAAATACGAATTTGAAATATTATCACAAGAAAATTTGTTTAATTCGGTTAATAAATGTTTAAGCTTTGGAACACATACTCACGATCGGGTAGACTACACGGGTAGACTAGGTGTTACATGAACAAACTCTATAAACTCATATTGGTGATGCTGTTTTGTTCCGTACACGCGTGTCTGTCTCGTAGTTCTCTCAGACAAAACAACAGCATATTGATTGATTTATTGCTAGTTACTGCACAATAGGGAGGCGCCGGCTGGTCTCGTCACTTGTTGAGTAAACTGGGGTAGCGTGGCTGTTAAGATTTCATTAGAATATTGTAAATATTTACATAAGAAGACCTAAACTCCGAAATAAATATTGGCAAATCATACAAACATTTGGTCTAACCCTTAAATTTAAAATGCGTAAAAGCAACCATTTAAGCTTATAATTCTTAAATTTCAGGATGCTTTTAAGGCGTTTTCAAAGTTTGGTGATCCAAAGTCAGATGGCAAAACTATTACCCTCTCACAAAGTGATAAGTGGATGAAACAGGCAAAGGTGATCGACGGTAAGAAGATCACGACCACAGATACAGCTATTCACTTTAAGAAATTGAAGTCCTTGAAACTCGGCAGCGATGACTATCAGAAATTTCTTGACGAATTAGCAAAGAGTAAAAAGGTTGAACTGAGCGAAATACTCAAGAAACTCACTAGCTGTGGACAACCCGGAGTTGTTACACATGTAAGTAAATCCATCTATTTGTATACCTATCTGATACACCTATATTAGGTTTGTAGAAGAGGATATATTAGGTTTGTAGAGAGAAGTTGTAATCAATTTTAAATTAAAATATCCCCTATTTTCATACAGAAATTCTCTCGTCTCGTGCAAAATTACTTAAAAATGGTTTTGAAACTTTTCTTATGTATGTACTTCATGTTTCATATTCTACCTCATAATTAAATAGGCCTCTATTATTGTAATAGAGCTTACTTCCACCTGTGACTATTGTTTTAGATATATGTAGTTTAATTCTAAACATGTTACATAAGTGAACAGTGAAGTCTTATAATGCACGTACTCTATGTACCGTACGTGACCCATATGCTCTGTCATATGAGTCACAGCTCAGCAGCAACAATTTAACAAGATAGTGCACGAAATGATAGATCGATCATTTCATACAATCATCAGAACAATTATTTTAACAAAAAGGAACCGACTTCAATGAAAAACTATTCCGAGTACCCAAATCGCGACAATTGTGCCCATGATATTTGAGGAGTTCCCCCGATTTCCTTGGGATCCCATTATTAGATCTCGATATGGTGACGACGGGACCACCTGTAAGCTACGCCCATTCCAATACAAAAAGAATTTGGAAATCGGTTCTTAAACGACGAAATTATCGCTGAACATACATAAAAAAACAACGAATTGAGAACTTCCTCCTTTTTTTTTGAAGTCGGTTAAAAATAGATTACCTATTTACACCCATTTATGAATAAAATTTAGGGTCCGTGTATCGGAGTGTCAGCAACCCTATCCATCACATGTCGTAAAAGTCGACTAAGATGGTAAAGTACGCAAATCCTATACAAACCCGTCTGGATGGTGTGGTATAGTGGGAAAAATGATTTCATTTTTTATTAAATCGTGGATTATTTGGTTGTTGATGTTCATGACTATAACTTTGAAATTGTAGTGATATTTATCTTTTACATTTATAGGTAACGAAATCTCCTGCAGCCGCAGCAGCTGTTGACCGTCTTACGGATACCAGCAAATATACCGGATCACATAAGCAGAGATTCGACGAAACCGGCAAAGGCAAAGGCATAGCCGGCAGAAAAGACGTCGTGGATGCTTCTGGTTACGTCTCGGGATACCAACATAAGGACACTTACAACAAGGGCCACTAATTTTAAAAAAATTTGAAAACAGTGTATGGAAAATATCTGAACATCAAATTTTCTAGACAAATGAGGTGTTAAAAAATGTATCACCATATGATCGTGTTTTTATTGCTTTAGTGTGAGATGATTAGTCGTGTTGACAAGCTGATCTAAATAAAGACGTCTTTAGCGATTATAGTGATACTTAAAGTAAGTCACAGAAGTCATCAAACCTTTTTTTACAATCTTTTTTGTGGTTATATACAAAAACAACGATAACAAACTATTAATAATTCTATACAATGGGTCTAGGGAATCTCATCTTACGTTCTATAATAACAGTCGGTTCTAATTCTTTGGTATTCAGATATTTTCATTAAGTTGTACTGAACAGCAGTACCTCCATATATCTACCTATATATCTACCTATATATTATATTTTTTTATTCTGATATCGTAGGTAGGTGAACCTACTTGCAGAATATTTTTATCGGTACGTTCCTACCAATAACTCTTTTTTTTTCAATTTAGCAACAAATGTGATAAAAAAATCTTAATTCAATGCATGAATAAACAAATGTTTGTGAACAAATTTGATTAGTGTTTTTCTTGAGTACGTGGTACTACATTTAATGGATTTATGTATCTAATGCTTTGTATGTTGTGCGAAAATACATTCCTTCCCGAAAAGTATAATAATATTAAATTAGCGGTAAGGTCCAACGTTTTCCAGAAAATAGTTATAATATTTCGTATATCTTTGTCAAGTCGTGTGTAGAGTTCGATTCTTTACAAAATCGTATAAAAATTCTTGCAGACTGGTATTTATGCAGTAAAGTTTCCGAAGAAATAGTTAGTTCGATGAATATGGCAGCTAGCCTGGTCTGGTAGAAACCTAACCAATTCGTACAATCTATTACGTGTTTAAGTTCGTCTTTTCATTAAGTACTATTTATATATATATTTTAAGACTTCGATTCCCCTTCTGCTGCGCGGTCAAGACGTGGATGCTAAAAAAAGTCACGGAATTGGTGGTCGTCCTAAAATTGGACCTTTGACAGAAGGAAGTGATATTTATGAGCAAAAAAAAACCCTTTCACTTGCACCTACTTACAACAACTACGTAGGGAAAGAATAGGATAGCAAGCAAACCATAAATACGGTTCTAATATTACTTTTTTTTATTAATAACGAGAATTGTGAGCGGCCATAAAAATACCACTTGATTTTAAAATTGACACTACATTAATTTATGCACAATTTAAAGAGTTCATGCATTTTTTTATTGATTAGTAAGTTTAACACAAAAAGGAACTACAAGAAGTATGAATGTACTCTATTTGAATTAAATGCTTTTTTTCATAAAATTGAAACGTAGGTGTTTTTATCGTGTGTAGAATTTTACCTTTATCTAATATTAAATGTTGTATTAACTTAGAAATAGTACAAAATACCTTATTATTGTAATAATGTATATCATTATGTATGGCGAAAGTGTACCTAATGGCTGGGTCGATGAATGGGTTGCGAGTTTGAAGCAATAAAGCCTACCCTATACACTACCAACTCGGACATCCAGTCCTTATACAGGTATAATTTGAACTAGCTAAAGAAAAATACTAGTAATGTGTGACCATGTCATTTGGTATTTCATGAAAATTAATTTAATTTTATATGTAGCACAAAAAGTTACTATAATTACGGTTATTTTACTATGAACACAACTACTACGGTTTCAAGAATAATCTTCAACATTGAAATAATGTGAATTGGGAAATCGAACAAAGCATTTAATTAATGTATATCCGTTAATGTATGATCTGGGTTGATGGTTTTTACTCGATATTCACAAATATCATTTACCTTGTATATTTGTTAAGGCTTGAAATAAAAATCTAGTTACTTTACATATAATTTTAGTTATTTTTTAACAAATCAATGTGTCATATTACATGCAACGCTTTATTTTAAGTTGATAGTTTTATAATGGTTCTCAATGATTTAAGTAGCTATTCATATTTATATATTCACCATGATTACGTAAGGCACAAGGCATATATCCTAAATTTATTTTGTTATTAATAAAGTATAAAATCTTTGGTCGATGTACTTATTTTTTACCTTTTGAAAAAATAATGATTTGTAATTAATACACGCCATTAATGTCACGCCATTCTTTCCTGTGGTAATCCTCCCTATTATATAAACTATAACTTTAGTATATAAACTGTGTGTAAACACCTTCTAGCGAGTAAGCTCCTGGAAAAAGTAGTAAACATAAGTGTAATCGACTTTCTCAAAAACAATAAATTACTTTCTGAAAAATAATTTGGCTTTCGACGCAAGCAATATCCACAGAAGAGACTGTAGTCTCACTAGTGAACGCAGCTTCCAAATCTTTAGAACACAAAGAATGCTACTACGGATGTTTGTTGTTGCCGTCTGCGCTGCCTTGAGGATCCATCCTTCTTACCCTCGGGGTGCACGTGGATTTCGGCCCTACGAGACTAATATACGTGTGCCTTTACGGTTCAGATACCGGAGACTCCGAGACAATTTCGGATTCGCTAGGAACTCACTACAGCGAGGTCCTAACCAATCCGAAATTCCTCCAGCGAATTCCTAGTGTACACATCCTACGGGTAGCCGTAATTCTGGTGACTGGCTAAAGCTGTGCAGTCAAACCATTGCCAGCCCTCACTACCACCGTTAAAATATACGGATGGATCACTTGCTCATCAGCCACAGGAGAAAGCGAATTTGCTTGTTGATCTATTTGCGGCTAACTCCCGAGCCGATGATCGTGGCAAGCATCCGCCTACGATTCCGTCCTGTCTCCACAATGCGAGATATCCGTATCTGGCAGAGTGATGCCTGTGCGAGGCTTCTGTCACTCGCTGTCCTGAAAGCCAGTGGACCGTGGACCAGCGGTGGTTCTCAAGAACTGCGCACTAGATTTGTCTCCCGTAGTAAAGCGCTTGTATAGTGTATCATATTCCTCAGGAATTGTCCCGGAGGTCTGGCGAGAGGCGAATGTTCAACCCATCAGCCTCGATCTTCGATAGGGTCTGGCACCGTTCGCTTCTCTCCAAACTTCCCGCATTCGGCCTGCCCCCCAAACTATGTAACTTAGTCGCCGCCTTCCTGCACTAACGCCGCATTTGGATCCTTTGTCACGGCGCGGCCTCAGATTTTTAACAGGTAAACGCCGGTGTACCCAGGGCTCCAATGATATATTATGAACTCCCAACACCTTTCCGCTCTTATATGAATGATATTCTCAAATTACCTGAGGTAAATGCGGAGGTCTTGTGTTATGCAGATGACATCGTGATTCTTTCGCAATACATCTTGGTCAAGAGCAAGAGTGGCACAAGGAATGACTCATTTAAAAAAGACAAACTTTAAAAAGTCAGTCTAGTCAGTCAGCTAGACAGTCCCACATCCTCCCGGATTCACAACGCGAAAGGATTTTCGCTAATTTACTTTCTCGCAAAAGGACACAAACTACATTAATGTAACTATGCCAGCTATGAATAACTCTGCGCAACCTAACCTATCAGGAATCTAATTAAAATTCTGACTAAATTCTAGTCTTCGGTTCTTTGCTACACCTTAGTCAAAATGGGTGGTAAGTGACGTAGATACTTCTAGAGGCTTTTCAACAGATTGTGCCCATGGTTCCTTGAGTAACGAATAGATCAAGTCCTCATACCTTGGCGCAGACAAAAAACCGGTTACGCTTCTAGACGAAACATGGATTCACTGACACTACACCGATAATAAATGTTGGCAACATAATACCGACAGCAACGTAAAAAAATTTTTAACCCCGGCCAGAGATGGATTCTTGTGCATGCTGGGGGAGAAAACGGTTTCATACCAGGCGCAGAATTACTGTATAAATACAAACAGACAACAGGCGACTTTCATCATGAGATGGATACGGATAATTTCTTGAAATGGCTCAAAGAAAAGTTGCTACCTAACTTACCGCCGAACGGTATAGTCGTCATTGACAATGCACCTTACCATTCAACTCAGTCAATAAAGGCACCCCCGAGTGCATCACTCAAATCTGTTATGAAAAACTGGTTGCGTCACAATAACGTTCCGTTTGACGAGAATATGACGAAAAAGGAATTGTACCCGATAATTTTAAGGACAAAGCCTCCAAAAAAATACGTCGTCGACGAATTAATGAAAGAGAATGGTCAGGAAATAGCACGTCTGCCACCCTATCACTGTGACTTAAATCCGATTGAATATATCTGGAATCTAGTGAAGCAAAGGGTGGCAGACAAAAATGTTATCCAGTCAGAAAAAGACATAGAAAAATTAACAAGTGATGCAATTAATTCCATCACACCTTCCGACTGGAAAAAGAAGTAAATCACGTTGAAAGATTACAACAGGAGTATTGGGAGAATGACCACCTTGAAGAAGAAAATGTTCGTAAAATAATTATATCCCTAGGCGAACAGAGTTCGGACATTGAGATCAGCGATTGCGATAATGAGACAATGACTTGCATCGAGCCAATCATTTAATCTGAAGAAGATTTTTAGTCTGTAGTTTTGTGTAATAAACACTTCTTGTACCCACTTAACTAAGATTGTTTCATTTATTTTTCATCATTATAATCATATCATTATAATAATATTACCTATATTAAATTAATTAACACAATCTTTGTTTTGTTGAAAATCTTATTGTTTATAGTAATAAATAATATCCTAATAATAATATACTACGTATGGCCTTGACCCTTTCTTGAGAGGAGACCTGAGCCCAGCAGTGGGACGTTAAGGGTTGTTGATGATCCTACTAGAGGACACTTGTTTACTTGACACCATATCAGAGCGCCGACGCGATGTGACGTCATCGACGCCAGGTCTCTAGATAACGTGACCGGGTAGTACCTATCGTGTGACGCAAAGTGCTACGTCAGCATGATATCACGAAGGCATTGTCTACTTTCGGACAGTTTTCAACATAAAATGTAAAGTTCGTGGTTGGATGTGGGATTAGACAAATAACACACGAATATGTCGATTGGTTCAATTTATTTGACTTATATCTACAAATACATGTGTAAAGCACTAACATTTTATGAAATTAATTATAAATTTATACATGGTATTATCATACATGGTGGTACTATATTTTAATATATTTTTATAAATCCAAAGCAAATAGCCTAAGACATACTTCACATCTGTTGTTCGACTATTACATTCAAATTATACAATATGATAAATTAATAAGACAAACATTGATTACTAGCCCTTACTACCTACCATTCTAATAACTGTTTAAAATAATATAATAAAAAGAATAACAGCATTTAAATAAAGGCACTAATACTTGTGCATCAGCGGTAAGTTCGTAAAAGACTATCTGAATTTTATTCCCAACATAATTTATATTAACAGACGTACAAAACACATTCAATTGTCTGTGAACTAAGACAATATCAAAATTAAAACAAAACTATTGCTTGGATTGCGAATTCTTTTTTAACAAAACCCATGTGGGTAAAATAAAAATATCATTAAATATAACATACATTATTGAACAAAAATATTATTTTTAATAAATTATAAATATTTTAGAATTTGTCGAAACACATAAATTTTACAATTATACAGGCGCAACTTATTGTACTGGCATCTTCCAAATATTTAGATTGACATTCAAAGTTTTTTTTATATATTCATGCCTACCGAAGTGTCTGCCCGAAGAAAAGCATGAGTAGAATCCAGAAGTAGGGGCTACCATCCTCATTGTAAGTGCATACAATGCAGCATGGTGACCCTTACCATGCCGGTTTGATCAAATGTTGATATTTCAGATGTTATTTATTCATTTTACTAGAAAATATTTAGCACTTACCATTTGTGTTATTTGATTAGTGAAGTATTGCTGTTTTTAAAAGACTACAAGGTAAGAAAGTTATTTAAAATGTAGGTAGATTGAAGCAGTATGAAATAGTTCAAATAAATAGTCACAAACAAATGCTGAATCTGCAATAATGCTGATTCTGTTGTTACAAAACTCTCTAAACTAGACCAACAATCACTAAAATTTAGTTTGATCTTGTCAAACGACGTTTCGTAATCTGAAAACAAAGAACTAAAACTATTTTAGGTTGACACAACTAAAGTTGGTCAAGTTACTCAACCTATAAGCCGACCGTTTATCTGAGTCCTTGCCTGAGGTAACAGGGGCGCAGGGGTATGACGACAAAGGGGACTGAGACAGGTGCGGGCGGACATCTCGTGTGTATCTCACTAAGCGCCCCGCCGTACGCACCTGTCTCAGTCGGTCGGTCTATAGTCCATGGCTTTATATTCTGTGTTTGTTGTATGTTTCAAAGGATCAAAATAACAATAAAAACAGATTATTAGCTATGTGTTAGATAAACTTTGAAGTTCAATCAGTATTCTCTTAGAAATGTCAGTATTAATGCAAGTTGAATCCTGACTTTTAAATGAAGTTCAGATGTCACAATTATTCCATGTCACAAAAAATAGCTCTTCGCCATTAATAGTCAAGTCAATTTAAGATATAGTTCAGCTTAGTGAGAGCAACAGAATCCGCATGAATGCTAGTAGTTATACGACGGTTTCAATGACTCATAAGAAAAGGTTATACTGCTCACTCTGAATTAGGATTTGCCATATTGCTAACTCATAAAAATATCTACTTTTTTAGACATGAACACTAACATTCCTACCATTGATAGGTACCTAAACATATCACTAGCAGTGCTAATCACACAAAACCTAAACACGTGAAATTTTGAATAAAGAACTTATGCGACATGATAGTATTTCCCTTTTCAAACTTGTACACAGCGTTCTAAAAAAGTACAATCAAACTTTTGTATTGGATATTGACAATCTGAGAGTATTTTAGAAGTCAAATACTTGTGTTGTGTACCTAGTGTATTTTAGTTGTCGTATTTTAATGTTATATGCTTACATTTTGGATCTGACTGAATCTTTTAAAGCTTAAGAAACATAGATTACTAATGATCTCCTAAATTCTTATTATCTGAGTATCCTCTAAATTGAAATGTTTCTACCAGTTACTTAATATTAATTTTCTGATATTT
The DNA here is from genome assembly GCA_932526445.1 of Phragmatobia fuliginosa. Taxonomy (NCBI): domain Eukaryota; kingdom Metazoa; phylum Arthropoda; class Insecta; order Lepidoptera; family Erebidae; genus Phragmatobia; species Phragmatobia fuliginosa. The sequence continues at coordinate 11,706,578 of OW052071.1, forward strand.
GCAATAACGACTACAAAATTTAAAAAAAAAACGATCTAATTCTTGTAATGAATTTTTATGTCAATTTACAATTAAAATAAACAATAATGTAATAAAGGTTGATTTAATATTCATCAACAACCCATAACGTCCCACTGCCGGGCTCGGCTCTTCTCTAAGGAGAGGGTCATTTATTCAGATCCAAAAATAGTACAAGAAAAGTTTTTATTACAACCAAAATATTCTAACAATAATAAAATTTTAATCAGTTCTCCTTTGGCAAATATTTGACAATGTATACATGTTTCTTATTGAGTGAAAACTTCAATGTGAATAGCTTCAGGCAATTTAATGTACAATAAATAAATAGATATTTACAATCAACAATATGAAGGTACCAATCTAAAACTAGTACCCATCATATAAATTTTGACATTTTAAATTATAATTTTTAAACTCGTAGATTGAAAAAGTAATGGAAAATAGTGTAACCCTGTTTAAATAATACTCCTAAACTTTCGAAAATCATAAATAAAGTAATAGTAAAATTAATCTCATCATATTTTGAGTGTATAGTTGCATTTTACAATAAAGCTTCAGACTATTTTTTTCAATTTTAGTGTGTTCTTTCCTTTTTTAAGATTTTTTTTCTATGTATCATCTATATTTTGATTTTGAGACAGATATTGACAGGTAGTAATTAAAATATAATATTGGAGGTTCTGCCAGACCGTGACCGTAATGATACTTCATACTAAGCACATATAATATTTAATGTCTATATTCACTTATCATTAATTTATCATTCAATAACAGGACCCTTGTATTGCCATATATATCAAGAAGGCAAAACTTAGGTTCTTTTTATATATTTGCCCAATATTACTTCAGGTGGTTTCCTTGTAAAATCCAAGCTAACTAATCATCAAATAGAACAAACTCGGTTCTATATTGTGATGGTTTAAATACACTTGGCTAAAACCAATTCTTATAATATACAATGCTATATGGAATTGAGAATTTCTCTATATATTTTCTAGTCGTAAAAATGTTATCACAAGACCAAGTTGAATGATATATATTTACATTGGGCCCTCGATCGTACTTACTTTCATCGCGAAATAGTATACAGCTCGACTGCCTAAGACAAGCGCGAGCAAGAAGCCAGCTACGTATGCCACGTATATGCCACCTCCGTGATTCCTGGCAGCGTTCATCGTTCCGAGAGTGACTCCCAGTGCGATAGCGAAGAACACTATCGCCAAAACTGCGAACCCTGCGCCACGGAGACGGGCCATGCGCGCCCCCACTGATGAAACTTTGCGGCAATGGGGACATCTTACTGGAGCATTTTTCAATAGCTGATACTGTAAATGACAAAGGAATTTATCAAAGTTCGTTGACCTCTTTCTGTTTATATTGGTCTACGCGTTTAAACTAATTAAGATAATATTATGTTTATCAAAGGCGGAAATTTATCAGTTGAGTTTAGAATAATAATTGATCGTACTTCGTAACAAAAGTAGACTCTAGTAGAATTATTTTGTAACTCTGTTTTGAAACAAAAGGAAAACATAACTTGTTTTTCGTAATTAATATGTAATTAATATGACACCTTTTTCCTAAGTCTTCAGAAATGAGCAGTCTTGCGAAGATAGCAACATGCTGTGCTTTAAAGTCTGTGGTTGTCAAATTCAGACTTTCTAACATAATGTTACTGGAGGAATGGCAAAGATATGCTCTCAATGGTCCCATGTCCTATCAGCTACATGGTAACGCGTGACGTAACTACTTGATTTTAGTTTTTATCCGTGCTCTGTCGCACTGTCTTTACATTATTTATTTATTTGTATAGATATAGATAAAAACTCAGTCTGCTCTCGTTTGTCTAACGGTTAACGTATGCAAGATAGCCCTTATGATGTCGATCCCAGTTTGTCATGAACACATGATAATCGTTATATGGAAGTCAATGCCCTCAAACATACTGACAATTAGTTCAACCTTCGAATTCAGTTCGCCTCCAGGGTTGAGAGGGTCTGAGGAAAAACTGATATGCAGTTAAAACCTTTAAACTTTTATGCAGTTAAAAAGTTGCACTAGTAACCAACCCCAAATAATAATAAAGGGTTGAAAGATGATAGGATACGTAAGTTTGTAAACAGTTTGTTAAAACCTCATTTTTTAGGGATTTAAATGAAAGGAAAGTTTATTATAGAAGATTATAAGTAGCAATAAATTTGTAGAATCCCATGTCATTGTCATCAAATGATTGATAAGATTTAACTGATTAAACAAATGACTGTACCAGTGACATTTAAATATTATTACAATGAAATTATAAGTAATAACAATTATTAACACTGCATGTAGTCTGGGAATGTTGTTATGTTGATGCTTGTATGTAAATATTGTTTTCATTGTTTTTTATTTCCTATTATTGTTTTTCTCATTTGATTTCATTCCATTCCATTTACTATTATTGTTTTTCTTTTTAGATTATGATATTTCTTTCTTATTGTATTTCCATATTTTCATTGTGCTGAAAGGACATATTTTTTTACCATGATAACCGACAAACAGTTACAAAAATGTACTTTAATTTTAAGATTTTAATCTAAGAAAATTTAATCACTTTTGTTTAAATAAATAAAAAAAACTAGCCAATGTCCAGCAGTGGACTGATATAGGCTGATGATGAGCCAATGAAAAGGTTAAAATTCAGATACTGCATATTTACTTTACTATGTACTCAATGAGAGCATATAGCATGTAAGTGAACTTAAGTGAGACATCCTTGATATTGAAACAAGGACCTTTGCCCTCATGGTCATAGGGTAATTAATAAGTTCTTATTTAAATAAAAGCATAATTAAGGTTGTATGAGAAGAACAGACTTATCTACATTTTTATTTACAATATTTTGGGTATTAGTTAAAATAAGGTAGGATGAAAATGATTCAAATATGAAAATAGAAAAATAAAATCTAATCAAAATCTAAAATGTATTTAAAATTCTCATGTCACAATGTTAGTAGCCATACTCCTTGATCCATACGGCTTGATCTATTCTTATGAAATTTGGTGAATATTCAGTAGTTCTGAGAAAAAGATGTAAACTATTATTTATATAAAGGATGAAACGGACGAAATATTACGACTAAATAAATTTTAGTAAAGATAACTACTACAGTCAAGGTCAATCACTAATAAGTGTTCAGAGCCTTGAACCAGTTTTCAGAAAAAAAATTTCGCCCTCCCCAGCGAATAATATGATAATGTGCTATTACGATAGTTTACGTTTTATTGCATATTCGGTATTTAGAACACTAATTACACCTTATAAAAAAAAATTGTACTTTTTATATGGATATTTAGAAAAGTACACTAATTTCAATGACCCCGTGATGAACATAACAATATTACTCGTTTAAAATCTAACATATCCTTTTACACGAATAATACCAAAACAAGTTAATACTGATTATGTAATAGTTAATTTTTTCGATAAGTGACTATTACCATATTTTTCGTGGAAGAAATACATAATTGTGTTTCATGTAAGGTGTAAAACAATTCTTTTAGGGTTTTATTTTTATTTACGCAATTTGGTAATGATTTCTTACAATTCATGATAGATAATTGAGAAAATTCGTATAGTGCTGTTAACGGTATCATATAGATAAACTTTATAAAGTTTTTAAATTATCACTTTGATTTCACGCAAATAATTTTGTAATATCATATTACAGTTAACATTTTTAACAGCACATTTTATCGAATATTACTGTAATGTACTAATACTGACTAAAATTGTTGGATTTACACGCGAACAATAATATGGCAATGATGCATTACACAATATACTTTTGAGCTGGAATTTCGGTAATATTATTTTCGACCATAACTTTATTTTGAAAATTATTACAAAAAAAAAACCGAAAGAAAATACAAAGTAATTAAATTAGCTTTGTTTTGACACATAAATGGTTACCTTACGATGCTCCCTTGCTGAGATAATACTCAAAAACAGTTTTTGATTTTTCCTGTAAAATTTAGAAATTGCCATTACGATATTGTTCGGTGGGGAGGGCGATTTAATGTATCATTAAATTAAATTATAAAATGTATAACATTATTTTCATATATCTTCCTTGACTTTTATTATGTGTATGGTTCATGGTCCAGCATTCACATTTGTGAGAAAAAAAAATTTATCATAAAAACTGTTCTCATAAATAAATTGTTGTGCTAAAAACATTAGTAGCAAAATGAAAAGTAGAATAGATACATAGTTAGCATTTATAACTGGTTATACTATAGATGATTGTGCAATAAGTAAACCTAGGAAACCAGTTTTGGAAAGATTTAGATATGTTGATATTAAATACTAATTCAAGAAAATAAAACTAAAATGTGTAAATTGTTATTTTGATGTGAATGTATTCAGGTCCAACTATTTAATTACGTAATTATTTATTTCTTCTTCCTTTAATACTAGATGTTGTCCTACAGTGTTGCCCATTCTATCATTTCATTGTATATTATCTTCTATCTAACAGCACAAGTTCTGTCAAAATTGGTCTAACCATTCCAGAGATATGCCAGAACAAACAAACAAAAACTATAAAATCATTTTTAATATAAGGACCATTATATATGTATACATAATGTTGACCTTTTGTATGCATTTAGTGAAAATCTGTTGATTTGAAATTTCAAACAGACATTTCAATTTCAGTTAGCTACTGTTTGTAATTTCAAATAGTAAAAAAGTATTAGATATTCAGGTAAAACTGGTTGAACCAATAGGTAGTCCAAAATCATCACAGGAATAAAAAAGGGTAGAAACAAGATTTATTAAGTTTAATATTTACCAGAAAAGTGTCTTGGCAATGAGCACAGATGACCCTGCACATGCCTGGTAAAGTTGGCACCGGTGGGGTCACTGGTGACGGTGCCAGGTTAATGATCCTTTTGCAATCGGCTCGGGGACATGCAATCCGTTGTGAGGATGACTTGCAAATTAACAGGCAATTGCATGGGCAACGAACATACTTCTTTCCAGGTGGAGCATTTCTTATAGGCTGAAAATTCAATATTATCAAGGTATATTTTGTTTATAAAAATATTCTTCTTCGGGTAAATATTATGTATTTAGTTTAGGTCACAACGACAATACTACCTATATAGGTACCTATTGTACATATTAAAAAAAAACTTTAAAATAATTTAGATTTATTATGGGAAACTAAATGAACATACCGTTGCTTCATTGCATTCTGAGCACTTCACAACGTGCTGTTCCCTCTTCCCAGAAATATCGATCATAGCCTGGCACACGCGGCATGTTACCATAGGCATTCCTGCTTGCTGGTAGGGCGGCGGAAGTTCGTCAGGTCCAATTGGAGATATTGTACTTACATTTACCTCCTCTGTAATATAAAAAAATACATTGGCGTGAGTATGAAGTAGAAAATACGTAACTAATCATGTAACAAATGGAAAATCTGTTGCACAACGTATTCATTTCGATCAACTGTGTAGCGAACGGTAATGTTAGATCGAGCAATCTTAGATGCATTGTTTAGTAACAATAATCGTAAGTTCTAAAGTTGATTCATCAGCTGTCATAACAACAAAGCTACTTACCATCTCGAAGCAAAGGTTTACTTTCACTTTGCCCGTCCCCCATTTTAAAGCACTAAACCCTTTATTAATGCAATAAATCGAATGCGATTGTAATAAATCACTATTTATAAAGAAACTCTAATAGTACATTACTGTAATCTGTCTGTGAAACCTTATTTTTCTGTTTTTTTTTTTAAACTACCTTCTATGTTTGGATACACCGAGAAGTGATTGATTGCAGTATTGATTGAAATAACTATGTAATGACAAGAAAATAATTTATTAAGAATTTGAACTATGAAGACTTAAGTTGTTTAAATTTATTTATTAAGTTCTTTGCTGCCACAGTAGAATATTCAATAATTTAGTCCGTCTAAGTTGCAACCCATTAGCCACATATGACAATGACACTCTAGTCTCTATCTATCTTTGACTTTGACAATTGAATTGACATGGACTTGTCTTGTTTACAGTCGTGCACGGTTTAAATAGGTTATGTGGGTGCATGTATGTACTAAATTTTAAAAATCTTATGGAATATCAAACATACCTGTTCTGTGCTTAAAACATTGTGATTTACAAATAATTTAAAATGGCGAGTAAAGTGCATAGATTGCGACATTATGCTCCAAAACCGGAGCCCATCAATTGCATTTCATATAACAAATCAAATAAACAAATAGCAATTGCAAGGTTAGTTTCTGCGTTTAATATTTTGTTTTATGCATTATATTAATAAGATTGTGTGTAATTTTATTTTTTTTCCTTTTCAAGGGGTGACGCTTCGATAGAAATATGGGATGTGAACCATGCACCATATCTCATAAAATTAATTCCGGGCGTAGAGAATGGATCTGTTGAAGCTGTTGGATGGGTAAATGAGAGACTATTAACTACAGGCCTTGGCGGCGCCCTGGTTGAATGGGATCTTGACAAATTAGTCTTGAAAACAACAGTTCTACTCACAGGCTATGCAGCATGGTGTTTAGATGTGAATACAGATAACTCTTTGGTGGCCGTTGGAACTGAACAGGGATACATTAATTTGTACAGTGTGGAAAATGATGAAATAGTTTATGAAAAATTGTTTGATAAACAAGAAGGTAGAATTTTGTGCTGCAAATTTAATAATACAGGAAATGTTTTAGTGACCGGTAAGAATTCTGAATGCTCTATGTTATCTAAATGCTACATATATATTTTAATTTAATTTACAGTAATTAAAGGTTCAATATCAATTAATAAAATCACACAGTAGTATGATTCCTAGTGTAGTATCATCATCATCTTCAAAAGGAGGTTTTGGCTTACTATATACCAGGCTTGTATTTGTATGCTTGTATTGTCTGGCTAAAATAAGTATTAAAAGTGGTTCGAGAGATAAATTACACTTAGACAAAGAACAAATGAACATTATCATTATTATAATTCAATGAACATTATAATTTTCCTGCATGTACATGGAATCCATTACCTCTGACTCAGTCAGGATTACTTACCATTAGACCAACAAGCCTATTTAATATGTAATAAGAATGAGGCCTATGTCCTGCAGTTGACATCTTTGTTATTTATCAAATATTGAATTCAGTTAACCCTTAGTGTTGTAGAGGTCTGATGCCAGTTGCTCTGTGTTGGTCTTGGAATAACAAAGGCTTGATTACTGTTAACTATGTTAACAGTAATCAATTTTATTCCTAGCACCTATTATTTTCATTAATTGAGTATTGTTGATATTGCAGGTTCAGTTAATACCATAAGGGTATGGAATGTAGAAACTGGACAAGCTATAAATCGCATGTCAGTTAGTCGCCGTGGTAAAGAGGTTATTGTGTGGTGCCTTGGAGTGCTGTCTGATAATACTCTTGTATCTGGAGACAGTCTTGGGCGACTTATATTTTGGGACAGTACTGTTGGTGATCAGGTGAAAAATAAAATACAATACTAGTTTAATTTGCGATTGAAAGTCAAAATGAAGTTTTAATAATTATTTTCTTTATGGTCCTTATATTGGCCTTGTCATAGAGTCACTTCTTTTTTGTTTTTTCCCCTGTGGAAGTTCTCCTGGATACCATCAGTTGATGGCTTTGTAAGACTCGAATCGACCAATACCACACGCCACCTGGGGCACTGAGCCGAGGAACCAGATGTAGCCTCCAAAGGCAGTCCCTGGAACCCTGGCTCACCAATGTCCCCTAAATTTAAGGGGCCACTTACATAGACTTAGGTAACCATTAGTGATATTTTCATTATCACCAACCTTAAGGGGATATCTAAGGTTACAGTTGGTGAAAATATTAGTTTAGTCATAACTTTGCTTAATTTATTTATATGTGTGATTTATTATAAAAAACTAATAACTATGTTTGTGAAAAGTCCTAAAAAAAATTTAAATGCTTTTTTTTCAGATTGAATCATACTCAACACACAAAGCAGACATACTTTCAATAGTTGTGTCAGATGATGAGAAAAGTCTTTTCTGTAGTGGAGTAGATCCAGTGATTATGAATTTCATAAAAGTAAATAAAAATACAGGTAAACAGATGGATGCACAATGGGTCAAAAATGTACAAAGAAATATTCATGAGCATGATGTAAGGTATGAATATACAACTCAGTTTTTTTATACATCAAATTTGCTTTAAATCTATGTATAGTAAATCTATGTGCAGCATACTATTGTGACGGTGTACAACTGTTTGTCAAAATTAATTTAAAGCATAAGTGACAATTCCAGAATAGTTTCTTCTAGCTTCAATTATGTTTAACTTAGATGTTAAAAGTGCTGAAGAGTGTGCCCTACAAGCCAGAAATACTATAAGGTCGACTAGGCTTCTTCTATAATTATTCTAAATATGAAAATTATATTAAAAATAAATATGTTTCGATAAATCTTCTATAATGTACAAAACATATTAAAATATCCATTTTTTTATTTTTTTCAGAGGCCTTATCTTACATGATGAAAAATTAATATCGGTTGGTATTGATGGCTATCTAACATTTTCAAGCTACCCTCCAAAGTGGGTTATGAGAATTCCTCCAATGATTGCAGCACCTAGGTCTGCTATATGTGCACACAAGAAATTATTACTTTTAAGGTAAGGTTTATACATATTTAAAGTATTTTTAACAAACATTAAATAGATATTTGAAAGTTTTGAACACATTCTATACAAATAAATGAGATTGATGTCTGTATGCAATATAAAATGAATAGTTTTTTACTAAGTGCATATGAAAGTGTACTCAATACTTACTTAAAAAAAGCATTTTTTTAAATTTTTGTCTGTCTGTTCCGGCTAATCTCTCGAATGGCTTGACCGATTTTGACGGGAATTTCACTGGCAGACGGGTGATGACATCAGCTTTCTTAGATTAGCAGTAATGTCGGCTTTTTTAGATCAGCTTCATTCCGCGGCGTATTCGTGATTACCGCGAGCGAGTAAGACCGCGGGACTCAGCTAGCTTTTACCAAAATATGTGTTTAAGTCTTCTGTATGGATAAAAAATATTCCTAACATTGATATTTTGTTTAATAATAAGAATTTATTTACAAAATAAAAGTATGGTTATGTATTTATATCAGTTGTTTAGTACCCTTAATACAAGCTCTGCTTAGTTTGGGACTGCATGATGTGTAAAAAATGTCCGAAATATTTATATATTTTTGGTTTTACTTGTGTGTATTATTACTTGTGACGATTTTCATAAAATCTTAAAGTTACAACAAATATTTATTAAAATAGTTTCATTTTACTTCCACCTTACACGTTATATCATTCTAAATCTAAAAATAAAATTATATTTTGTTGTTCCTACAGGTATAGTAATTATCTAGAAGTTTGGAAATTAGGTGCATATGCTACAAATGATGTAGGCAATGTATTAGTAAATATGAGATCCAATCAAGATAATAACACAACAGACAATAATGACATTGAAGAAGATTCCACAATTGAAGTCATCAGCAAGGCTAAAGCAGAAAATACACAGAAGAAAAGTTTAAAACTAACAGAAAAGCCATTGAAGTTAGCCTCAATTGAGACTAAGGGTAATAAACAGTTAAGATGCTGTGCATTGTCACCTGATGGAAAGTTAATAGTATATTCCACTGCTACTGATGTACGGATGCTCAAATTAGATACAGTAAGTTCTTTGTTTTCTATTAATGATTGTGTTTATTTTGATTACTTATTTGCTTCCTCAAATTTCATAGAAATTAGGGTCAAAAGTGTAATAGGCACCGTAAATAGTTATAAAATAACTACTTATTTATTAATATATATCCACTAGCAGTTTCACTTAACTTTATTGTATTATATTCTAGAAGTTGTAACTTGATCTTGTAATGATATTTTAGACATGGTTATATGAACAATCTTAATGGCCGAACTTGCACTAATCTGCAGCTTATTGCAACCTAATAAAAAAAGTTCTGTATGCACATGGTGGGATTGCCAATCAAAACATGAAGATCTATAATCTTCTTCTTCCTAGCCTTATTCCCAATATTATTTGGGGTCGGCTACTAGTTCAACCGGTTTTACCTGAATATCAGTTTTTCCACGGAGCGATTGGCATCGGACCTCCGCAACCCTAAGGGAGAAATGAAATTCGAAGGTTGAACTAGTTGTCAGTAAATTTTGTTCTCCAAGGCACGGGCGTGAATCACCGCCAAACTTCCAAACTCCGGGCTACTATTAGAAATTTTCTAAGAAAAACCCAAAAACACTTTTTGGCCCGACCCGGGATTTGAACCCGAGAGCTCTTGATTAGCAGTCGCATACGCTATCCACTAGAACAACGAGGCGGTAGACATGTAGATCTATAATATTTTTGAAAATTGTAATCTTTGTTTGATATTATTGCAGGATGACGAGACCAACATATCTCTATCAAAAGTAATAATTACGGGCCTACCCGCGGGTGGTTGTGAACGTATCGCGTTCACTCAAGACTCCCTCATCATGCTGGCTCATTTTGCTGGAGTTCTACATGTGCTACAAGTAGATCCAGAAGCGGGTGCTACACCAGTACAGGCTATAAACTTAGATAAATGTAAGTACATTATAGTATTTATTGGCTGCCAAAGTTATTCTACTCGGCCTGATGGAAAGCTAAAGCAGATTCCAAGAATGGGGGCTACAGTCACTGTGAATGCAGACAATGAAGTATGGCGGTCCACATTATGGCGACCTGGTGAGATGCTATTGATGAATCAAATTGAGAGGGACACACTTCTTTGGAATTCAAAAACTATTATTTGTAATAATAATATTTAATTGTAAACAAAACTTAACGGTGTATATTTGTGTTGTTTATCCTGCCACACTTCACTGTGACAAGTAAAGAGTCTATCTATAAGGAGGCTAGGATAATTATCTCGATGTGTGTGGATTGATTTCTTGTTACATAAGTAGGTCCAATTGTACTCCTATTTGCATTGATATAAAGTGAGAAACTAAACTGACGCCAAAAATAAATTCAAATAAACTTTTAAGTTCAATCGGTGCAAGTTGTTTGAAGCCAAGACTCGTGTTTGGTCTAGCTTAGTTTGTGATCAGAAGAACTTGTGTGATGTTAAAGCTTATTTTTACTCTCACACGGTAGTTTTAATTTCATACAATTCTTTTACATTTCATACAAATATTTTAATTTTCAGATTTCAAAACTAAATCACTGTTACACCTTTGCATATCCAAGAGAACTCCGAGTGGTACATATCTGGTTGCAGCCGATACTCAAGGCTCAATAGCTGTTTGGACACAGAATGCAAAGAAATTTGAGTACCATGTTTCATTGCCGAAGTACCAGTGTCTACCATCAGCCCTCACAATAGATAGTGAAAGAGAAAACCTCATAGTGGCGTACGTCGATCAGAAGGTAATTATTGAACGTAGTTTTAGTAACTACTCTAGTTAAATATATTTATTTATTACAACCACACCACACACTATTTTTACAAATACCCAATTCAATAGTGTGGGACTAAAATAACATATATACAATATACAGCATATTTATATACCTACAGCACAAATATACAATAACATCAAATATAAGTGTCATATAGAAGCAAAAATAGCAATATCCACTTTCTTTTCAAACCGACCTATTTACAGCGCCACTGTCTACGTGAAATTCTAAAAATGTTTAAATATATTTTATAATATAATGTATTCAAAAACTTATAGGTATTGGTACAAAAATGTGTTTTATTTAATTTGCCCAAAATTGCAATGAAGGGAGATTGCTACATTTGCTTTTATATGACTCATAAATCAACGGGATCTTACGGTACCCACAAATACATTACCCCAACTTGGGTTGGCTCGACCGGGGCAGTACTACCCTCACACAGAAGACTATCCTAATAATGACAGCATTCTTGCTGACGTATTTTGGTATTCGTATTTCAACATTCTCCCGCCCTCCGGAGGCCTAGAGAATGATGCAGAAACAACTGACCAGGCCACCATGCTATCGGTCACCATGCTGTATTGCCTACCCTCGCAATAAGGGATGATGACCCCTACTCCTGGATTCTACTCATGCTTTCCATCAGGCAGAGTAGAGTCACTTTGGTAGGCTTAAATAAAAAAAAATTGCTTATTAATTATATTATAATATGCTTATTTGCTTATTGCATACAATTTTATTTTATTTAACTTTATAAAATTTAGTTAAAAAAGATATTAAATTGTTTTATGGCTGCATTGTTTCGCCAATGTTGCCAATGCGCAGAAATGAAAATCTCAAATTAGAATAGGTCATATAATAACGAATATCTTTTGTTACTACTTCAATTTTGTCTTACTTTCTATTACTTTTACAATAATTATGTCATTATTAATCTAACATTTATATATACACTAGCTGACCCGGCGAACTTCGTACCGCTCTAAACAATTGTTGAAACAAGGGTTGAAAATTTAGGGTTGTATGTATTTTTTAATGCCACTTATTAAAAAAATAGAAAATAATTTTTTTATCAAAAAAAAAAATTTTTTTTGGGGTGAACACCCCTTATCACTTAGAGGTTTGAAAAATAGATAGTAGCCGATTCTCAGACTTACTGAATATGCATAAAAAATTTCATAAGAAACGGTCAACGGCCGTTTCGGAGGAGTATGGGATCGAACATTGTGACACGAGAATTTTATATAAAAGATATATAAAATCAATAAGCTGTATTCGTCTCTATAATACACCGAAAGTACATACACATATTTATACACTTTTACTGCTCTGGTTTATCATTACATATTTTTTTGAATTATATCTACAGGTAGTAGAATATGAATTGAAAGAGAAGAGGTTCACGCAGTGGCCGGGAGCGGCGCTGCCCCCGGAGTGGTTGTCGCGCAAGTCCGCCGTGCTCTCAGTCCACGCTCACCCCACGAGGGACGCGGTCGTGTTCCAGGATGAAACCTCGCTGTGGATCATGGAAAAAACTGCACAGGTAGATATAGAGTGATGTTACTTCTGTTACCTTACTAACACCTATCTAGGTATGATCAACTATATAAACTATATCATTTAAGAAAGTTATAGTAGACTTTGATTTGTGATTTTTACTTATATGTTAATTTAAAATTGAGAAGTTGAACTTGACAAAAATTGTAACGTTGACAGAAATCCTGTTCATTTAACATCGCATTACTAATGTTACTTTCTTTAAACTGCAATGAATACTTCTTTAGGAAGCATAATATTTTTATTAGAAATATATTTTCATGAAATTATTATTAAAATAAACGTTATTTATGATCTCAAAATTAAAAAGTATCAAAATTAACAATGCATAAATTATTGTTATCTCTACAGTTCAATTAAATAAAAATCTCACTTTTTCAGGATGAGTTGGAACCAGCAGCCAAAAGAAAATCCAAGCAAGGAAGTAAAAATGTTGGGCTTAGAATAGTGCCTATAAAAGTAAGTTATTATTATAATTAAATCCCTTACCTATTTAAAAAAATGCAAGTAAACAACTGAACTGTACGCGAATGATGTCGCAGAATTAGATTTTTTCCTGCTAGACTATCCATCGGGTTTTAAAACAAAATATAAAATCAAATAAGATTTTATTTCAAGTAGCCCTTTTTAGGCACAAAAAATGTTACATTACAGACTCTAGTTGCGCGGTTCCAAAGTGTCATTCCTATGGAGAAGAACCGACAACAAATTCCTTGTAACTTTTTAAAACGTAGCCTTACAATTTCGTATACATTATTAAAATTATTATGATTTTTACTGTCACGATGTTCACGTACGAGTAGTAACGTAAAAATATTCCAAGTAACTTTTATTAGTCGATAATTTTCTCTTCATGCTTTCGATTAATAATATTATTATTAATTATAAATATAATTATTAATAATTTATAATTAGTTACTTTTTTTTCATAGTATTTGGCTGATTTTCACTGGATTGACAAGGAAGAAGCAGTGACACTGGAGATGCTGCCTGAATATATAGTGTCCCAATTACCACCCATGTCGACGGTGAAAAGACACGGACACATATGAGTGAAATAAATATTATTTATGTAAATACGCTTTTATTTCAAGATTCAAACTACAACTTTAAGTGCTTATGATAAGTTTGTATACCTAAAATGGTGGTCGTTCCGTTGTTCACATAACTAAACTAAAATTGGTTGTTGGATTATATTCTTTATACACATTTTTGTTTAGAGTTCACTTTTAGATGGCAACAACAATTTTAGTAAAATTTAGTTTAGTGATGTGAACAACAAAATCACAACCAATATTTATTAAAAAAATAATTGCTTATCTAATACCTAATCTGAATTTTCAGTCAGATAATTTTAGGGGTAGTTAAAAATATAATTTAAGTGACGATATGATCTCTGAAGTTTTCAATTAAGTGACGTATATTATTGATGTGTAATATAATTATATTTTCGTTCATCTACTAAGTATTTCTGAAATAATTTCGTAAAAACAGACGGGAAATGCGTTACTGGAAGGTGAAAAGCGCGCTTATTGATTGAAGCTATAAGCGCGCTTTGTGTTAGGATTTGCCATCAAATAGTTTTTTTAGATATCAAAGGGCTTAGTATGAATTTATTTCACACCGATTCATTCAGACAGTTCATTTCAGTACTACTCGATCGTCGTGACCACGTTCAATGTTGCACACCACTGCGAGAATGACGTGCAATAAACCCACATATTACTTATTATACTTATTATACACTAGCTTTCGCCCGCGGCTCCGCCCGCGTCTATGTCGGTTATCGCGGTAAAAAGTAGCCTATGTCCTTTCCCAAGTTCAGTTCTATCTTCATACCAAATTTCATCAAAATCGGTTCAGTGGTTTAGGCGTGAAAGTGTAACAGACAGACAGAGTTACTTTCGCATTTATAATATTAGTAGGGATTACTACTACTACTGTAAGACTCGCTGTTTATTTTTTACAAATTGTACTTGATAGGAATAGGTCGAAGGCATAGTCGAAGGAGAATGACCATTACCTACGGTATGTACCACGTCACGTTATTTCCAAAATAACATTAAGTTTCCATGTTTGTACAAAACAAATAAAAACCAAAGCTATTAAGTGATTGGTTCGCTTGCCTTAGTTTTGTATGTCTACTTGCCTTAAATCATATCGGTGGTAACGGTTTGGTGCATGAGGAAAACCCTGTACAACTAATGAGCATTCTCCTTTAAATATGGGCAGAATATAGAGATGCCATAAACCAATTAGGAGTCGAGTCCTTCGCTTTCTTGTAGCACTTTCTGTAGATTGTCCCAGCCTAGTGGACACACGGTCAACTGACGCGGTTGTGCCCACATCTCGTCCGTGACCTCAGATCTCGATGGTGGAAGTTTGTAGGATATGGGGTCTCCATCGACGCTCCTGTAACATTATTGAACTTTGTTACCAATAAGGAAAGAGTGACGGATTAAGACGGCGAAGTGTCAAAACCCTCATTCTTCAGGTGAATGTCTAAGAGCTGAATAAGGGAGAAAAATCTGCAAAAGGACAGCACTGTAAAGAGAAAACTTGAGACAAACCCTATACCAACTCGTTTGGCCAGCGTCTGTCCGTGCCCACAGAAGACTTTTTTAAGAAGACACCTATTCATGAATCTTGAATGTATGAAAAAAATTTAAATTGTTTCCCTATAAACGTTCTAAAAAAGTTTTTGTTTGTTTGGTCCACGTTTCTATAACAATAAGCTACGGCAATAGGAGGTGAAGACGAGGTTGTGTTAACTCTCTTATGCAATCGAGCCACCGATAAATATCTTGGAATAAATAGAGAGAGGTTAGTGTCTTTTTAGTCTTTGGATTATTTAGCAGCTGGTTACTTTATAATCACGAATTAAAAAGTGAACTTTGAAAGTCTGTAAATGTGTTTATTATCAACATCACAATATGTCTACAGTCGATTTTAGACAACTGCTATATCTAGGGCTCTCTTTAGAGAGGAACTTAAAAACGCTGATCAGACGATATCTACTCGTCTGTTTGTTTTAAGTTTTCTTCTTATTTGCAATGTTAATGTCCTGTGTAGTTTGCTGCTTTAATCACTGACACTCGGTAGTCTTAATTCGTCACCACATGGTTAAAACGATTATCTAATAAACAAGTTATACTGCACTCATCATCTTCCTAGCCTTTTTTATACCCAAGATTATTTGGGATCGGCTTCTAGTTCAATCGGTTTAATTTGAACATCAGCTTTTCCACAGAGCGACTGGCAACCCTGAGGGCGAACTGAAATCGAAGATTGAACTACTGTATGCGCGCGAGTTCATGTCGACCGGGGCCAGAGGCGACGCGCCGGGGGCCACTCGCCGCATTTATCTGACGTCGAGTGTTGTCCTTGACGGTTGTGACGCGCGCTTATCGATACCGAAAATTTACACTAACGCTATTGTGTTATTTCATTGAGTTTAAACCATGACTACTCCGCTTTGAAGTCAGTGACGCCGAAGATACTGATCCCGACTCTGATCTGTCGGTTGTCTTTTTATCTGATAGTGATTTAATTGAATTTTAAAAACTATTTTTCTTTGTTAGAAATAGATAAGTAATTACATCACATTTATTTTATTTCATTATTTGCAAAATTACATTAAGTTACAATAAACCAAATTGATAGCTGTTGACTAAATCGGTAGTTATTGTCGACATTTCCATAATTAATTAGGTCACAGCACTGCACAGCACAGATGGACATGAATTCGCGCGCCTACAGTAGTTTTCAGTATATTTGAGGGGACTGACTTACCAATATTGTCGCAGATTTTCACGACAACCGGGCCCGAAGGCTTAACGTACCTACTCTCGGTGAAACGCCGCCATTTACATTTTCATTATGAACTTCTTATAAGAAAACCCAACAACAGCTCGAACCGGGATATTATAATGGACTAAAATGTCCTTTATAGCCACAAAAGTAACAAAGATTTTCAGATTAAATACAAAAGCAAACATTTACAAAGGAGTATAAATATGAAGTAGGTAGGCATTTGTTCGATTCACAGAATTTGAAGGATTGTGTCCCTTGTTCCTTTGTCTGCAGAGAATAATGGAGTTGATCTCAAAAATAAGAACTGCTTAGGTATATATATATCTTCTTTTACCTTTAGGTAGGTATTTGTTATTCAGAACGTCTTACTCCAAGCAAAGATTTTCAAATATAAATTCTGGTCCAAATAATACATGTCTTGGTTAAGATAGAGTATAAAAACTACGTACCCTAAGAATACAATTGTCTGCTTGTAAGGGTCGTAAATTTGGCCGTGTCTTAATGGTGGGCGGGTCGGGTAATCTCGAGCGGTTTTCACTAGACGACCGTAACGTTCTAATGGGCATTGCGCACGACGGCCAATAATACCTGCGAAATTTTAATGAAGTGTAAATAACAAAGAATTTTATAAATTCTAAATATTTAAATAATAAGGCAATTCCAAGTAGGTATTCTAATTGGTTTTACCATTTACTTAAAACAATTTTTTTAAACCATCTCGTTTCTTACTGAAAGAAATGTAATTGGAAATGAATTTACGATTATGAATGATCATGATCACAGAACGTCAATTTTTTATGTCAAATCTTTAATCACGTATGCGCTATCTTCTTAAAAATAAATCCAGAAATATTAAAATAATTTTTACATTATGAGTTTGGCTAAGTCGTTATATGTCTAAGATGACCTCTAATTTTAGCCTGATGTGTATGTTAGTGGAAATAAAACTAACACAATAAATAAATAAATATCTCGGACATCTTACACACAACGCCATGTAGTTCCAAACTAAGCAAAGCTTGTATTATAGGTACTAGACAACTGATATATGATTTAAATACTTTTTTTTTGTAAATACATGTTACATGTTATACATAGAAAACACCCAGACTCCTAAACAAATGTTTGCGGATCACACAAACATTAAGTCCGACCCGGGAATCCAACCTGAGACCTCTTGATCAGCAGTCGCATACGCTAACCACAAGTCCAACAAGGCAGTTCAAGGTCTCCAATAAAAACAATAGAATCAGGAATGGAGATAGATTATACAGACCTGCATGCTATTGAGCTGCCTTGGTCACCTATTATTTCAGTATTATCCAATCATAAACCTTTAACAGTCAACTGCTGTAAGATTTTTTGAATGTAATATACCACTGTTGAAACCTCTCTATAGAGAGGCCCAACAGTAATAGTAATTGTGTATTTTTAAAAATCACCAATTACCTGACGACGTGAGCGGTAAAGGCGTCGGAGAGGGGTCAACGATTACTGGGTACTGCTTTCGTTCTGGTTGACTGCTGTGGCACTGTAATGCCGCACGATATTCTTCTGCTGTCATACCTGTTTACGATAATAAGCTGATTCATTACGCATATTTTTATAATATAACTTACGCTAATTGGCTCGTGGCTGTGCAGAAACCGAGAAGGAGTAGGTAGTACACACTGCAAGTTTACAAAATATTGGCAAAACTATTCTATGGATTGAGACTTCGTGTACCGGAGAGCACCGTAAGCCGTAGATCCCAATTGCCATACGAAGATCTGTCGCGTTTGTTTCGGGTAATTGGTGCCCTAAAAAGTCTGATAATAGTCCACCTACAGAACTTAGATAACAAGTTCTTAAACTGTACGATCTATGATCTGATGGCAGTCTCTCAACTTAAAAATTCAATTGATATTCAAGTTCAGCCGCCGAAGTAGACTGAAAGTTGGCCGATCGACCGACCTAGTTTAGGAGAAAAGATTAGAGGATGATGACTTACGTAAATTGGAGGTCTACTTAACTCTCTAACTTCAGCCTACCTATTTTTTGAGCTTCATCTTCTTGAACCTCCCGAATTTTGCTGTAGAAGTACCATCTTTGAGGCCATAATCGGGCTGCAGTGTTATTTTTGTGAACAACCGATCTTCTACAAAAGATGTAAGTTGCTTTAGTTGTCAAGCTAATTTTCTATTTTAAAAATAATTAGCTTTTGCCTGCTGCTCCGCCCGCGTGTCTGTCAGTTATCAAGGTAAAAAGTAGCTTATGTAGTATCCTTTTTCAGGCTCTAAACATCTGTGTAGAAAATTTCAATTATATCGGTCTTCTTCATGTGTTGTACGTAAAGTCAATTATTTCGTAATATCAATTATTAAAATGACAGCATTCGTTCTGTCGTGTTTCGTTAGAAGTGCGAGACCGGGCGCCCAATGATGTAGATCTCTTTAAATAGTCTCTTATAGATACTCTCTTTATAGATAGATAGTTAGTGTGGGTCACTGGTAACTGCCTCGTTGGTCTAGTGGTTAGCGTATGCGACTGCTAATCAAGAGGTCTCGAGTTCAAATCCCGGGTCGGGCCAAAAAGTGTTTTTGGGATTTTCTAAGGAAATTCCTAATAGCTGCCCGGAGTTTGGAAGTTCGTCGGTGATTCACGCTCGTGCCTCGGAGAGCACGTAAAGCCGTCGGTCCCGGTTGTCATGAACATCTATGGCAATCGTTATTGGGAAGTCAGTGCCCTCAAATATACTGACAACTAGTTCAATCTTCGAATTTCAGTTATTCTCCCTTAGGGTTGCGGAGGTCCGATGCCACTCGCTCCGTGGAAAAACTGAAATTCAGGTAAAACCGGTTGAACTAGTAGCCGACCCCAAATAAAATTGGGAATAAGGCTAGGAAGATAGATAGTGTGGGTCATAATGCTGCATTGTCTATGATCAGAAAACGTATGGTGTACAACTCTACAACTCGTACAACTCTCTACTTGTACTCATGCTTAGTATCATACAGAGTAAAGCTATTTATGTTTCATAAATAAAAATAATAATTTCTTTATGTATTTGTGAAGGGTTACTTCTTTGCGGACATTCGTTAATATTAACTAGCTACAAATGTAGAGCAATGGTACTTCATCAGAAAATATGTTACTGTAGGTAGCTGGAGCCTTCGCCAAAAGAGGTTTTTTTTAGTTGAAATGATGTCGCTGTGTATAGACAAGAGTTTATCCGATAGAGTAGACAGAAATTTTTAATTGAAATAAATAATTTTCACCTGGTAATACGGTTCTTCTAAACCTTTAATGCATTAAAAACATTAATATCACTAGCCGACCCTAGTTGTATAATAATAACATAATTAAAACAATTTAATGATTCAATTAAAACATAGTTAAACTTACAAAATTCCTTGATCCTTAACAGGATCAGTAGAAGGTTCACGACGACCTCCTACATTAGTAGCAACTGGTGCTGCATTCTCCATTTTATTAATTACTTTAAAGATAAAATAACTATAATGTCGTGAACTTTATTCCGATACAAGCGGAAATGTACTAAGCTCAACAATCGCCCCCTTTGTCCCTCGGCCGCGTGCAGAATGTTGCTTGGGCGATGGAGTAATCGATCAAGCTATAAACAGGAATAAGTAAATAATTTACAATCAAAAGTCATGGTTAAGGATACTGAACTTTAAAATCATGCAATGAACATTAGTTGCACGATATTCCATTACTTTACGACGGTTAGACTTGCAAGAACTCATTGAAATTGTAGTTACGTGTAATTCAACCTATTTGATTGACATGCAATTCATGCAAATAGGCTTTATGAAGAATGGAAGTATTTTTGCTATTTAATTATGCAATACAATGCAGTGTATATTGCTTCAAAACTATGAGAAGCCAGTCTCTCTATATATTTACCCGACTACGGCGAAGCCAAAAGCAAGAGTAATGGTTTTTAACAGTATCTACCTATATTCCATCGTATCACATAGACTACTGAAACGATTTTAGTGAATGAGGGGTGAGGTGTCAAAAGATTCATAATAGTGACCCGTGTGACTATTTAAATTTTTCTTGTACTACATTAAAATCCAAATCAACATTCTTAGTATTTTAACACGAATCTGATCTAAGTAATATTTTCGTTAGAGCCACAGCACACTAGCTACTTTTAGTATCGGCGATCGGCAATTTGGCGACTGCATCGATGCTGCATCGCGTTTTAGCGACTTCCTGCGTTCGATCGCGTTATCGGAAACGCGCGTTTTAGCGACTGCTCAGATGCCAAATCGATGTTACCGAATGTGTGCGGTGAGTAGCGTTCAGCTGCTGTGTCGCGCTTCTAAAAAGCGACTCAATCTCCGCGTTTGGCGTTTTTAAGTGTGCGGTGTAGAGCGTTCGGTCGCCATATTTAGCTTCTAAATAGCGACTAGTTATCGCCGATGCTAAAAGTAGCTAGTGTGCTGTGGCCCTTACTTCAGATTTTCAGTGTGGAATAACGTCAATTCTAAATTCAAAGATTCGATAATGTACAGCGAGACTATGTCGGTCGGGACGTCTAGACCAGACAGCCTATAAACTTTCTCAACCATATTACTTTTATTTAACTAAAGTATTTTGAAATAGAAGAGCGTGTTCACTTTCAAAGGTGAAAACAAGTGACCTACGGTGATCCTAAATACACACTCTATGTCACAGGGTCACAGAAAGGTATTGTAAACTTAAGGAGCATTGTGTAAAATATGGTTCTAATATTTAGTTTTTGGAAACTGAGCCGTTCTATATGTCAGGCGTAAAATACTGCTAAGGTCATCAGTTTCGAAAAGGTACCTGAATTTTTAGAAGCGTTTTTAAAACGATTTACTTTGGTATCATTGTAATTTATTAGGTGTTATGGTTACGAGTTTTTCTATATAGTAGATTCATAAAGCACCGCGGTATCGAGTAGCCTTACCGTTGGTTTTCCATTCTGTCAAAGCGTAACTCCAAATGGACATATTAAGCACTAGCTTTTGCCCGCGGCTCCGCCCGCGAGTGTGTCGATTTTTGCGGTAAAAAGTAGCCTATGTCCTTTCTCGAGGTCTCATATATCACTATAACAAAATTCATCAAAATCGGTTCAGCGGTTTAGGCGTGAAAACGTAACAGACAGACAGACAGAGTTACTTTCGCATTTATAATAACGGGTGATTTTTTAAGAGGTATAGGATTTGATTTTCAAAAATAACACAATAAATTTGAAAAGTTTGATGAAATCTTTATTGGAATCGATAGAACGATCAATATAATTTAATGTTTGAAGATGATTTCATGCAAATGCTGGCCGCGGCTCCGGTTTAGATGGCACATTCGCAAGGCCCAATTTCGACACACTCTCTCCAACATATCAGCCGGTATATCACGAATAAATGCTTCAATATTGGCTCCCAGTGCGTCAATCTTTGCTCGTTTATCCTTGTGGACATGAGCCTTAACATGGCCCCACAAGAAATAGTCCAAAGGCGTTAGATCACACAATCTAGGCGGCCAATTGACGGGCCCAAAACGTGAGATAAACTGTTCACCGAAGGCGGCTCTCAATTGGGCCATTGTTTCGCGTGCCGTGTGGCATGTGGCACCGTCTTGTTGAAACCACATGTCAGGCATGTCCAATTCTTCTATTTTATGCAAAAAAAAATCGCCAATCATCACACGGTAGCGCTCGCCATTCACAGTAACGTTTCGGCCATTGTCGTCTTTGAAAATGTACGGCCCGATGATGCCACCGGCCCATAATCCACACCAAACAGTACATTTTTCGGGATGCAGTGGTAGATCTTGCAATGCTTCTGGCTGGTCTTCACTCCAGATGCGGCAATTATGCTTATTGACATATCCATTCAACCAGAAATGAGCTTCGTCGCTGAACACAATTTTTCGATAAAAAAGTGGATCTTCCTCCAACTTTGCCAATGCCCATTCACCAAATGTTAGACGTTGTGGGAGGTCGTGTGACTTCAATTCTTGCACCAGCTGTATCTTGTAACGTTTTACACCCAAATCCTTTCGCAAAATTTTCCACGTAGTGGAGTAACAGAGGCCCAATTGCTGCGAACGGCGGCGAATCGACATTTCACGGTCATCACTAACACTGGCGGATACAGCCGCAATATTTTCTTCGGTCCTCACTCTACGTATGCGTGTTCGTGGTTTAATGTCCAATAATGTAAACTGGGTTCGAAATTTAGTCACAAGCTTCCGAATAGCTGCCTCAGTAGGCCGACCAAACTGCCCATAAATTGGAAGAAGTGCGCGATGCACTCTCTTAACCGAGCATGCATTTTGAAAGTAAAATTCAATAATTTGCAAGCGTTGTTCGTTCGTAAGTCGATTCATGGTTAAATTATAGACCAAACTGAACAAGTTTGACAATGACACAAGACACGATTCACGCGTGATCTGACAAAAACAGTGTAGCCAAAAAGATACCAGCAAAAAAATCACCCGTTATTAGTAGGGATTACACTGTTATGTCTCATATGAATTATATGAATGAATGTGCTTATGATTTTTTTTCAGAAAAATTAAACTTCAAAACACTAATGAGTTCATAGTTACAGACGATTGTTTATGTATATGAGTCTAAAATGTGTATGTGTGAAATTATCCCTCCGCTAAAAATGACAGCTGTTTTGTATCTATAGGGAAAATACTCTATTGCTATTCCTCATCGGTCAGCTGGCCTGTGTTGCCCTATGCGGTAGATTCCTAATCAAGCGTTGTTCATCCTTCAAATCAAGTTGTTACAGCCCCGGATCTATGATTTTTTCGAACCCGGGCAAAACCTTGATAGTGGCGACCCCTCCCGTCAGTCCCAGTGGAGAAAAACTGTTAAAACTACCAAAAAGTACCATTTTTGTGATACTACTACGTTTTGCGTTCATAAATCACTTAGTATGTGTTCAAAAACTAACTGGGCGTATGGAAATAGACAATTTTGTTTCTCAAACATTATAGGTATTAATAATATTAATAAATAAATATTTCACAATCAACATCATCTAGTCCCAAACTAAGCAGAGCTTGTATTATGAGTACTAAACAACTGATATAAATACATAACCATACTTTTTTATGGTAAATACATATATATTAAACATAGAAAACACCCAGACTTCGAAACGATATTAAGATTTCATTACTTGATATAAACCTATGAGATTGTAGGAAAAGAGGCTTCATTTGTTATATATATATTTCGAATTCGTGTCTCAAGATTTGGGGCCCTCATGTAACTGCGGCCCGGGGCAAGTGCCCCGGTTTGTCCCCCCTTAGATCCGGGGCTGGATTGTTATGTACCGCTCATAATTAGATTTCCTGTTTGCTCCATTTTCAAAGAAAGATAAAAGAACGAGTTAACTTCAATATTTGTGATATTTTTTTAATACAATTCCCGCTTTAATAGTAAATTCTTTAGTCGCGGGGCCTTTACAAATATTCATAAAACGGAATTAAAGAGCAGCCAGAGTCAGAACAACAATTCGTAAACCACACAAAGTGTTGTTCCACGTGGAATTTGAACCCATTACACTCAGCGCAGTAGAAAACGGCAGAGTGGCGGCTCCTGAAACTACTACGCCATCCATCCAGTTATCTAAAATATCGTTTACTGTGTTTCTAGGTTAACGTACTTGTTGTAATACTTGTAATTGACCAAGTGTATGTACTTGAAACATAGTGATAGGCTAGACGGACAGACGAAGGGCGACGGAAGGGCAGACAGTTTGCACCGAGAACAAACTTACTTTGCTTGTGCTGGTAACGTTTTGTAAAAAGAGTAAACAATAGAATATTCATTTTAAAGTTTTTTTAATGAAACAAAGTTTTCAAGCTGTTTATTTTTATTTTAGAATTATGTATAAATTATGTTGAGGTGATAATGGGCAAAAATTATATTGATGTGGATGTGTGGCACACAAGAGTTTGGGGGCCCTAAATTATTGTGTTTATTAAAAATAACAATCATAAATAATGTTATAAGATAAGTACTTATTTAGATTATTTCGTAATAAACTGTAACTTTTTTGGGAAAAAAATTTAATGTGCTTAACAATATTTTTCGAGACTATATGTGGGCTCTGGGCACTGGCCCCGTTTATTTACTTACATTTGATGTGTGTGCGTGAATCGAGAGAATTCTTAACAATACTATAAATTCCAAAGAAACTGTCTATTATGCTTTATGGGCTATATCACTGCACTAATTTCAAGAACATTTGGCATGGATATACTTTGATTCTTAAGCAAGGACAATGGCTACTGTGATAACCGACATACCTTTACGCGGGCGGAGCCGCGGACAGGAGGTAGTGAAGCACATTTGTAATTAGTGCAATATTTAACAGACATAAAGAATGAGAAATAGTGGTTATTGAGTGATAGGAAGTCTTTACTGTAATATTTAGTATTACCTACCGTTAATTTAAAGCATATTAATTATGACATATATAAAATAGCAATAATAGCAATAAAAAAAATTGACATACATTACCAAGGTAAAAGTTATTGATTCATTCTATTGAACGGTACGTGTCGAATATTGAAGAGATTCACCTGGTTGTGTGACCTTTTATCACAAGTGTACATTATTTATACATAGGAACGTAGTGTTAATATTTCGTGTTAAACGAAGTCTAGACGCTATTAGTAACACATATTAGACCTACACGTATCGGATACATCATAAAACGTTTGCAGATAATTTTCCGTATTGAGAGCGTCTGGGTTACTTTGACCCAGACAACTTAGCCAATAAAATTTTATCGCTTGACTGTCTAGGAACAAATGAGTGAGATATTTACAATGCATGACTTAGGCTTCAATATCGACACCATAGATATTGTATTACGGCTGAAGTATATCCGATTCTTGCGGAGGTTCAAGTTCTCATTTCAGTTCTTTGACGTCATATGAATGGGGCTATTCTGTTCAAATTATTGCATTGTCTAACATGTAACTGGGGTGATACTGGCATCTAAATTGGCCTTTGCCGGACTTATGATTTCTTTTACAAAGCACGACACTATTTTTACTATTAAGAAGTGACCTGTGGGTGATGTACCTACCCACCTTCTTTTGGATATGTCTGAACACGTACAGGCACACTGTAATCATCTGTAGTTGTAGCTATTTATATATATATATACCTTTATATATATTCCTATTTTTTTATTATTTTATTTTTTCGTGTCACTATAAAGTACCGTAGTACAACCGTGAGAAAATGACTTTTTTTCTCTACCAACACTAAGACCTTTACATGTAATTACATGATGAGTATGTACACATTCTGCGAAATTAATAAGACGTTCTATACGGCTCCTGGGCGTGTCTATCAGCCTTGCATTTATATTAGCCGTCTATGGAACACCTATGAACTTTTTAGGTCTTAAGCTTTCATTTTAGTTGGTATCGCAACAGAGAAATAAAACTTCAAAATCGGTTGTCGTTGCGAAGTGTATTGCGGAGATGTTTTTATCAGGCTTTTCTGTGATAGTTTTGAAGTTTACAACACTACAAACATATTTAAATTATAATATAAGATAGATAAATATGAATATCTCATTCATTAATATGTGTATTAACACAGTGAAATCAATTTTATTAAACTTATTTCATGTTATGAATGCACTGAAACGGAACACAAATTTAAAAAAAATAAGTGTCTCGAGACCTATAGGTAAACAATAGATACCTACTTGTAGGTGTAGCCTAGCGAATTTAAGAAAATTTAAATTAAACCTGTTGACCTGTTACAACACTTGAAGACTCAATGTCTGAAAAGTTAGAGTAGTGCAAAAAAATATATGATTCTGTTCTGGTTTCCAAACAGTTGTTCCCTAGGATAATTATTTATTGAAACTTAATTACACTTTTATATGTTTTTTGACTTCAATTCATAAATATGTATCGTTCTAGAATTCAAATTTTAAACTAATATTCAATTGTTATACGATAATGTAAAATGCTTTACTATCACATGCTTTCAAGATTAATTTTAAATACCACCAAATCTATGTCTGTCAAGTATTTCGACTGGGGCTGATATACAGAATATTTCGTACATAAATCTGACAGTTATTGAGAGACTGATATCTCGGTGAGAGGATCCGGTAAGTAATAAAATACAAGTTTCAAAGGACGAGTGGTTTTTGTATACTATAACTTTTATTTAGGTATAGCATCTCTATTTTGCTGAACTGCTTCGTAAATTAATCATTGTATGAAAATAATATAATTGTGAAATTGTTAATGATAATCGTCCAAGAGGTGGAGCCTGGTGATCTGTGACACAGGGTTTTCCTACTACAGACACCAGCCTCTCACAAAGGAACGACAATGACTCAACCTGTATTCTGCTAATACTAAAATTCTACTTATCTTTGTGAATAAGGGAAATGAATAAAACTATGTTATATTATTATTATTAATGTTGACACACACACACGCACACCACTTTGATATTTAAATTGTTTTATTCATAACTTAATAAAAAGAGAATCGATGACAATTTTTATAATGATCGTATCCCTGATTACGTTTCGACCAAAGACCTTTATGTATTTCTAAAGTACTGAGAAACTTTGAAAGTCTTATTAACGTTGGTAGTAGTAAAACAATCAAAACATTTACAACGTGCTTTGAATTTGAATGAATCTCTCATTACATTCTAGTTTTCTAATAAAATCTGTATAAAAGTTGTTTGAAATGTTCAACCGCACAATTTGGCAAAATGTCACTGTACAAATGTAGGTTTGTGTGTGTAACCTAATTCCGCGTACAGTAGCACTGAAGGGTCGTCAAAGGAAAGGGTCCGCTGCGTACCTACCTATCTAACCTCTGCGTACGTCCGCCCCCGCGTCTAGACGGCTAGCTCAATATAAATACAGACTTTATACTGCTGCACGCAACTCACTGATCACTCTGAATACTAACAGCTAGCTGTACACAATGATCTTTAAATTATTTATTTAACAGTATTATAAGTAGGTAAGAAGATTTTTTAAGTACCTTAAGAAAATTTAAGTGGTACTTATTTTAAGTTACCGATTCTCATCATTATTCTTTGTTGAATTTATTTATTATCATATTACTTTTATGCGTATTTTAAATAAATTTCAAAATTAATGTTAAGCAGCTACGATAGCTCGCAATCACACAATCATGCAAAGAGCCGACTTTGTAAGAAACTTGATTTGTATACGTTCAATGTCGACACTGACAAGAGTCACATCATATCAATAACAACTTTTAATACTTCACTGCTGGACATAAGCCTATACTTAGAAAGAAAGTTTTGGTCTACTATACCATGCCGGCCAGATGAGCAGTGAAGTTCTCCAGCGTAGCTTGATCTCTTAGTCACCTAATAAGACACTCATGTTACGAGATAGTTAAGTTTGTGGAAATAGCTTTAATTTAAACCAAAGAGATATTATAGAGAGACAGAGAGGATATTATATGTATATTATTAAAATTCTTTTTTAAATAAAAACTCGTAGCTATACCGATTTTAACTTCAAAACAAACGTCCCTCACCCAGGGTTCCGTGCAAACCTGTATTTATGTAAAAGTTATGATATTTTTATCGCTAAATGAATTTCATAACAATGTGGAAAGCTGGAGTAGCTTAAATTTAAGACAAAGGTGTCTTTATCGTTTCAGTAATCCTTTATTTTAAATAAACACATAAGTACCATAATTTTTTTCATATTTAAACTGAAATACTTAAACTAGCTTTGCAGGAGCCTTGCAAAAGTTCTTTTGATACAATGAGGATTGTGACCCCTACTCTTGGATTCAACTCATACTTCCATCAGGCAGGGTAGAGTCACTTTGGTCAGCTATATATTTTTTTTATTAACTTTTAAATAAAAAAATACCTAATTATTTAGTCCTTTGTTTAAAAAAACAGAAGAAAAAGCAAAACAGTTATTACTCTGGTGTTTACGTGACGTTCTATCTTTCGAATATATTAGCACAAGTTTATGATTTCTTTATTGAAAACGGTATTCTGCCCTGTCATAAAACTAACATTCCATTATAGGGTTCCGTCCGGTGACGGTTTATCGCTTGGGCATCAAGCCAAACAGTGTTCAGAGTGTGACAAGAATGAGTTAAGAGGAAGCGATTCGAATTGTCTCTGCTTAGTAGGTCTGTCAACGATTATGTTTTATGGTAAAATAAATTGTCTATTATGCTTATAAACGTTTAATTCTCATTAACACAGAATCTCAACAGTTTTGTGTATCCGTACTCAAATTACTTTGGTGATAAATCACCAAAGTAGTCATAAATGTCTTTGGTATATACCTAGGAAATTGATTTAAATATGTGATTTTTTCATAGTACACAATTATTGTACCTGTAACATGAATTCAGTGACTACTTTTTTATATTTAGATCTACTAAAGTAACTTTTCTCTGTACTAACTTTTAAACTTTCGCGTTCCATGATAATTAATCTTATTTTTACGGGAATTAACGCGATCACTTATTTAGGGTATTACATACCTCTGATTTGCCTGACGTTTCGACCAGGTTGCACCGGCCGTGGTCACAGGCTGACTCACCTAAATAAGTGATCGCGTTAATTCCCGTCAAAATAATATTATCTTTTCTCTGCCTTTTTTTATATTGAAGCCCACCTAAGTGACTCTATTCTGCCTGATAGAAAGCATGAGTAGAATCCAGGAGTAGGAGGTATTATCCTCAGCACGGTGATCCTGCACCACTGCGGTGCTATGTGAGAAGTTTCTGCATTATTGGGCCTTGCCAACATGGGCCTCACACTCGCCAACGAAAAAAAAACGAAGTAAGACTGTCATTTTTAGGTTGGTCTTCTGTGTGAGGGTAGTATTGCCCCAGTCGTTCTAAAATCAGCGTGGCTCTACAATCTGGTATGCGTGGAACCTTACAAAAAATAGGCTCTTAAGCCCACCGGTATTTGAAGTGTACCTTCTGAAATAGACATCTGATCAACTCAATAGAACTTGTAGATACATCGTACTAAATTAGAAACAGATTTTAAAAAAAATCATTAGGTCCCGTGGTTTAAAATTTTAAAAATTTCAGGAAAATTTATTTTACGATCTGTTTTAATTTATATTTGAGAGAGTTTCCATAAGATTTAATCAAATATAGATTGCCGAATCAAAGGCCTTGCTTCGTACCCTTGTGACTTTGCCGATACTTATTCGTGTCAAGTTTACCTACGTAACGAGTCTGCAGTTTTAAGCAAGGTCGAATTAACGCTAGGTCAAGGTCGTTTCTATGCATGTGTTTAAAGTTTATAAGTCATAATCTGTTTAGTTAAATGTAGATTGTAATTCAACAAAAAAATTAAGTTAGCAAAAGTACATTGAGTGCCTCAGTGGCGCAGTGGTTGCGTAGGTGACTGCTGTGCTTGAGGTCTCGGGTTCGATTTTCGGGTCGGACTAAGGTTTGTCTGATCCACAAATGTTGGGTTGGGCGTTTTTTATATATATATATATATATAATAAGTATGTATTTATATTTTTTTGTTATCTTTGCTAATTCAAATGTCTTCAAAATGGTGCTCAGTGTCAACTATACAAAAACAACATGTATTATAATATCTGAAAAATGAAACTATATTCCATGTAAAATGATCTATCATAAGTGGTTATAACTGATACAAATTTCAAACTTCGATTCAGTGTTTCACACATTTTTTAGCCAAAAGTTAATTTACAAAAAAATGTTTAACAAAGAAAGGAGCATTTTGGAACAGTAAAAAAAGGAATTGAATGACATTATATCAAATTGGAAATATTTAATAAGAAATTTTCAATTACAGTTCTTGACAAAATTTAATTTCACATTCTTGGAAGAAATATATAAAAGAAAACCTTTTTGAACACAAATAGACAATTTTCAATTTTTAACACACAAACTTTTTTCTAATCAATTTAAATCATGATTATGTAGATTAGACCAGTGCCGATACACCCAATTTTTGTGAAAAACGTTGATATTTTGACGGAATAATTTTCGATTGAAAATTAGGGTTTTTTTTCGGTATTCAGTCAAAATGAGGTGAAAAAATAGATATTTCAAATCAAATAAATTACGGTGTATTCAGGACATGAAAAGCTAAGTTTTCACAAAATTTCGTTAAAAAATAATTTTATTTGTAAAAGATAAAAATATAAACCAAAAACTTGGTTTTTTGAATTTTTCACATAAAATTTGAGGTTATGTGAAAAAAGTGTAACTGCAAAAGATGTAGATCTTTTTATTACCTACAACTTTGCCATTTAACTTTTTTCCATAGGACTTGTAGTTTTGCCGGAAATCGATATAAGCCATTTTTTTTCCTTAAACCCCCTCTCCCCCTTCCCGACCGCAGATTGCCAGTAATTTATTTTTCCTTTACTTTTTAATACTATTCTCCTCCTTTTACAATGGGTTTCATCCTCCTATAATTTATGTTCACTTTCTGTTATTATAAGAGGCTTCTACCCTGGTCTAGATATATATATGTCATTGATAATATTCACATCGAGTTTATTCACATATCTTTGAATTGAGTTTTTAGGTCATTATGTCTGGGTAAAAGTTAAAATTTAGTTATTTTTTAACACTTCGCCTAGAGGTATAACATCCCAGACGTTTATCTACTCATCTGCCACGCTTGCAATCCTTTAAATTAGATCTATATTCAAGATAGACGCAGTTGATGACGGTAGTAGATATTATCGCAATTCATGGACGTAATTCTGTAGGTTGATAACTGACCTTTGTTGAACTTATGACCTAATGATTTTGGGGAGGCTGGTTTTATTAAATATATGAGGCTACATTATTATTACATTTTAGGTCATTTTATTATAATAATGGTCTAAGCTGCTATAAATTTGAGAAGGGTTGTGAAACTATAAAATTGTTTAAATGTTTAAAATCTGACTTGTATTTTGAACTAATAAATTTAGGATTAAATAATCGCCATAGTTCTAAGTTCTAAATCTTAGTGAAAGTATAATGATAACATAAATATGTGCATCCACTATAATAATCTATAATAAATAAAAAAAATACATTTCGGCATAAAACTTAAAAGGAATAGTGAGAAAGATGCAATTATGAATCACATTCCTTATCGAGCTTCGAGTATTTTTCGTTCAACGTTAGATACAGACCTTGAATACTTAAGTAAGGTACGAATGAACAGCAACAAAGGGGTGCGTTTCTAGTACACAGGCGCGGGGTGAGCATGTTGGGTGGTAGGGGGGGGGGAGGTACGGTAGGCTGTCTAGACGATCGGGCTGGCCACCACCGCGCCCGTCTGCCTCCTGCCTATACGACACTAATTAATATTACCGTCTATTCCTCAAGTATGTACGGGGCTCACTAATTGCCCTTAAGCCCTCGATTAACTACCAAGGACCAGAAATGAAAAGTTAATGAAGATTTTTATAAGGTCGATCGTTTAATATAACAGGTAATTTACTTTTCTGAAATTAAACTGGCTGGTTGGGTGTTATTGCTGCCTCGATCATTCATAAATAAAAAAAAAATAAATAAAAAAAAATTAAAAAAAAAAAAGCCTTTTATTCTAGCATAATATGTACAGTTTCAATTCAAATTTTATATCCCTATAACTAAGTTTACTATGTAGTCGCTTCTTCGGCGTAGGCCTCGATCATTCATAGCATTCACTAAATCGACTGACAGTTGGTATCAAATTTTTGGACATATTTATCTAATTTGTTTAATATGGAAATAGAATTAAAATCCTAATCTTATAATTAGCCTATTGAAACGTAAGAGGTTACATGCAGATCTTTGACTAGCAACTCTTTGTTTTGTAAAAAAAGTCGATCATTAAGTGAAATATAAATAATGAAAACGTGACGAGTGTATCGGGAAGGTGGACAAAATATCGATTATGCGTACATCACAGCAGGTGTTTAGAAAAACACTCGTACAAAGGGTGCATTTCGTTCAGAACAAATACGATGAAAATAAATTGAAAAAACCTACATTACTTCCTCCAATCCTAGTGCAATGTAAGTGAAAGCTGATTAATTCTTAAGATGATTAATTGTTTAATGCAGTTAGCGGCTGGACATAGGTTTCTCGCAATAACTTCCTAAAAATATTGATTACAATTTATCTCTTGACAAAAATATATTTTATTCAACGTGTTTTATTTTTTAACGAACTTGAAACTACAAAAATTATAAAAATACAAGGAGATCAAGAAGATTAGTATGCCGATAAACCGAATAATAAATATTATTTCACTTAAGTTCACAGTCGTCTTAGACCTAGTTGGCTAAACGGTCCAGAATGCACTTAGTTGTAAAAGGCAGCAAGGCCTTTCGGTTCACCTCCAGACGCTCGGCACGCTTCGAATGTTGTCCTCCATCACTAGCGCTGCTCATTCGCTGTCTAGACTTGACAAACAGCTATCTATCTTTACGTCATCTAATCTACACAAAAAAAAAGAAAACGGATGCAGACGTAAACAGACTTGAAGTTTTTAACTGACACCAATTACACTTTATTCGTCTGCAATTTAGTCTGAAGTAGAGATATTAACAGGAATGAAATAAATAGTCTGCAATAGTTTATTGTTGGACATACATCTATCCTTAAAAAGGAAACCCTGATTCATGATCGTGCTCATCATCATCAAACAATATTTTTACAGGGTGGGAAATTTATACAAACAAAATTGAAGTGTAAGTACATACATGTATAAAAATTAAATGTTGAAGTATCTATTGCTACGCTTAATTAGTATATTTATCATATTCTAATAGCCGACCCCAAATAATCTTGGGAATAAAAATAGGCTAGGAAGAAGAGGAAAGTATTTTTCTTACAATTTCAAAACCAAAATTAGCCTAATTGGTTTAGCCGTTCTCGACTTACAGACTTTTATATTTACAGACTTAATCTACAAGCCTAATGTTTCAAGGCAGTTGTTATTTTGAAGACAGTGCCCTCAAATATACTAACACCTAGTTCAATCATCAAATTCAGTTTGTCCCTAAGGTTGCGGAGGTCCGATGCCAGACGTCCCGTGGAAAAATTGTATACGTTTAAACCATAGACAAATAATTTTTGATGTGCACGATCACAGGCCAACACCACCCTTTAAAGGTGATGTAAGTAGTGCATTTAAATCTGTAAATGTTCCCAAAGCAAGAATAAAATCGTTAACACAATCAAGATGGTTTATTAAAAAAAATACTTTTATACTACACCTGATCGGAACAGTAGTCAATATTCCCTGAAAATGAAAAGAGAAAATTAGTCTTTTCTTTGACCTAAATAAGCGGGAGGAAAAAATGTATGAAAATCCATTTCTAACGTGTTTTAGCGGGAGAGAAAGTTGTATGAATTTTCATTTCTCATGTGTTATCTTATCTATGGCGCGCGCCTGCCCAAAGAGTTTTCATATAATTTAAATATGGAATCTCCGTGCCACTGACATCCTTTTGTGAAGAATAAAAAAAAAACAAAAGAAGCGTGAAATATTTATAATATGTCAAATTCTAAGCTAAAATTATGTCTTACATGGTGTCTTACGTTTTGATTTTATTTTATAAATACTTTAAATGTTCCTCACAGGTGTAGTAGGTGTGTGTGTGTGTGTGTGTAGCACTCGGGTGAAAGTCCCATTCCTGCCTCGGGTGTATTGTGGCCCTAGGCTGCGCCTTCGGGCCACAAACTGCTCCCTCGCTAGTAATCGGTTCCTTTCCTCCCTCGGTGAACAATGTACTATTTATTCTATTATTTATTGGAAAAGGCTTACAGCATAATAAATTAATGCCTTTCATAATTTGCTACTATTAAACCATATTGATTATCTCAAAATTGATTTTTCATAACTGTACTTGTGCTATCATTGTAACATTTTTGCCGATGGTTCTGGTTAATCAACCACTAAATCCATTCGTTAACGTCTGGACGCTAACGAAGACAAATTATTTATATTCCTATAAAAATTTTAAACTTAAACTTATCACTTTTAAACAATTCAATCATCACTCACAGCGCTTGTCTACCTGGCGTAATTTATAATTATTGTCTGTTCTATCTTTTAATGAAATATCTAGACATAATTACGCAAGTACAATAATTTATTTTTAAGACTCTAATTAAAATAGTTTTAGTAAACGTGTAGCGTACTGGTTTAAGTTTCTCATTAGTTAAAGTAAAAATTGCTTGCAGTACAAAAACATTTTTATAGTGTGCTTTTCTTTAATCTCACCCGATTGAAGGTGACGCTAGTTGAGAGAGTGCATTCTCATACATACCAAAAGAGTATACGTAAAGTATATAGTTTCTTTATTAAAAATTCATAATTCCATGACCATAATTCATTGTTTTGAGTATGCATATGGAATATAAACTTTTTTACTTGTGTAATCTGTTATTTGCTTCAGATAATAATTAAATTCAGTTAAACAGTAAATAGATAGGGTAGCTTTTAAGAACTAGTTGATTATTTTGTACTTTCGTAACTTGAATGGAAATGAGATAGTAAGATGCGATTCTTTTAAAACGTCGTTGATAAAAATATTCCAGTGTTTATGTATGAAACACAGACATGTAATAGTTTACTTTGAAAATAAGATGATTTAAGTGAACAATGCAAAAGCAGAGATTAAATAAAGATGCAAACGTCGCATCAAAATCTAATTAATTTTTCTACACATTTCATAAATCAATAAGTCGTTCAATTCATTAATTCAAATTTAGGATCAAAATATGCTAGTTTTTCATAATTGGCCAAAAAACCGGTAGAAGTTATTTAAAATATCCATTATATTTACTTAAATAAATATTCACAAAATTTTTGAATTACTTGGAAAGTATTTCGTGTGATGACCTTTGCTAGGTACAATGAAAAGCGTTTGTTACGAAGGAAAACCATTCTATAAATATTGTTTTGTGGAAATAAATAATTATTGTAATCCGTCTCTTTTCTCATGCTTCAGAGAGGTTAGTCCAGGAAGTCCAAACATTCCGGCTGGAGACCCCACGTGCTGGCTTCGCCACCGTGTAAGCGCTTCGGCCGGTCATCGGCGAATGGGCAGTGCGGCAGCACGGGACCCTTACCTTCCGACTGACGCAGGTTCTTTCCGGGCATGGTTGCTTCGGAAAGTACCTGCACTCGGTCGCCAGGAGGGAATTGAGTTCTGCCTGCCACCACTGCGACTGCAGTGAGGATTCGGCTCATCACACGCTGGCGGTCTGCCCCGCATGGGAGACGCAGCGCCGGGTCCTCACTGCAGTCATCGGAGAGGATCTCTCACTGCCGGCCGTCGTTCGTTCCATGGCCGGCAGCGAGAGCTCATTTACCGCGGTCGCAACCTTCTGCGAGGACGTAATCACGCAGAAGGAAGCGGTGGAGAAGGCCCGGGAGGACGACATCCAATCGGACCTGATTCGCCGCCGGCGAACCGGACGGCGGAGGCGCGACATCTGCGCCTCATGCCGCCTTGAGTGTGGCCACGGGTGGACGGGACGGGTTTACCCTCCACCCGCATTATGTGGCCAGCCGCGAGGGGGCGGCGACGGTGTGTGCCGGACGCCGCCTAAGAGAGGTTCGTCGAAGTCGTCGAGACGGTGCCCGCAACAGGAGCGGGCAGGCGCTGAGGGAGTCCAGAAGGAGATCTGACCCTGGACTTCCCCTCTTCCTAAACGGAGAAGCGCAGAGAAGGCACACTGTGTGGCTTTTAGTCGCTTCAAGTCCTACACACCACCCCGCCGTAACCCCCGGTGGGGTGACGGTCCATGATGATTTTCCACACATAAAAAAAAAGAAAAAAAAGGGAGTCCAAACATTGTATCGATGCTCAGAAGTAGCCTCACGTTTAATGATGACATATCACGGATAATTGTTTGGTGTACGCTTGCCTCGACGCGCTTACAGCATCGAGACAGGTGATGAATCAGACAGGAAATGATTTGTATGGAAACTAAAATCCGATAGTTTGGTACTTTAAGTGAACCAAGGCTCATCAAAGTGAAATATTCTATAAATTATAACTATATAATATCTTTATACCAGCAATTCTTGTATATTTATTTAAATATGTATTTATACAGCATTTGTTGGAGACACAATAAAAATCTGTACTTGTTTTGAAGTAGAATTGACGTGCGTTATTTCAATAATTGCACAGTGGTAATGCATTGCGTCTCGATTCACCTCTAGACGTATCTCCTTCGACACGCGTTGGCGAGCGTACTGTCTAGTCTAGACGAATTGCATTATGTAAATGTATATGTGTATTTATGTACCTATAATATACACGCCTACGGCCTATTGAACTTACTCATGATAATAATTATTCGAAATAATATTTTTTTTACGTACAAAACATATGCCTTTGTAAATATAAGAGAAGTATTAACAATAAAGATTTAGTGAAATCTTTTATAGATCAAAAAAAAAAAGTATACTGTATACCTTTTTATCAAGACTGGAATCTCATTTTCTTTCTTTTCGTTTTAAAAGACAACTCCCGTACTAGAAAAAAATCCTGTATCGGGAGGAACTTTACAAACATACATGAAATGAATACAAATAATATCCAGACTAATCAACAACCCATAATAACCCACTGGGCTCGGACCTTCTCTCAGGAGAAGTTTGAGGCCATACGTTCCCACGCTAGTGCGGGTTGGGGACTGGCAAGACACGTTGTGGCTATGTAATCTTGCCGTTGGATGTTTTTTAAGCCGTCCGGTGGCCTCCAACTAAGCTTTACGACTGTTATCTAATGATAACAACCTGGACCTACTGCTTAGCGTGACCTCCGAATCACGGAAACGCTCATAATATATAATGCCACAATCGGTCAATCATCTACGTCCCACCGCGCCGTAGTTGCTTACCCTCGGTGATAGTTTCCAATCGTCTAAGGCCACTTGGCTATGAGCGCTTCATTTTCATTTCATTTTAATACGTACCTTCCCTAATTCTTCAATACCTCATGGATACTAATCGGTTTGACACTAATATCGTTTTATTAGACTCAGACTCAGACATTCCATCATCATCATCAGCCCATTTCAGTCCACTGCTGTACATCTCCCATTCCATAAATTCCATATCATATCCAAACTCAGGACGACAATTTATAGATCACACAGTAGAAACGACGTAGCTATTCGTACAGTGGATTCGAATATACTTGTACTTCTTAAAAAAGAAAACTAAAAATCGTTTTAAAGACGTCCGATCCAACTCAACGTCTGGTTACGTATTACGTTAACTCAATTCAATAGTTTATTTGCGTGAATAAATTTACAATAATAAATATGTTTATTTTTGCATTTACGTATATAATAATATTGAAAATAATTGAGTTAGACGGAGGGTCTAACTTCAATTATTTGTACAATAATAAATGTCTGTGTTAGGAGGGATTATTCTCACATATCTATACCTATATTATTAATACGTAAAGCAAAAGCAATTTTTTATAACATGTGCCCTTTTTTATATTTTATATTATTTATATTTTATATTAAAATTATGCGAACGAAGGTGTGGAAGTTCTAAATATCCAGTAAAACTTTCTAATTCTATTAAAGACCCGTTCAACGCTGGAATGCCATGATGATGTCTGGTTTATAACGACACCAAATTTTTTGTTTTGAGGAACTTCGTTGATGAATGTATTCGTAAGTTTAAATCTTCACTCGGCTGGTTATTAATATAAATACTGAAACATATGTAATTCCTTATTTATTTATTTAAAATGCCCCCTTCAGCATTGATTCGAAACGCATGCCTAGAATGACAGGATAGGCTACTGCAGCATCATCGGCATATGAAAAGTTCTGTTTATTTTTTATTTTTAGGTTACAAAAACCGTTTAAATAAATTAAGAACAGTGTGGGAATTAACACGCTCCCCCGGGGATAACACCGTATGACGCATCTGCATCGTTTCTAAAATACTCACACATCTTCAACCTCTATCTACGTTTTAAAGGTAGCTTTTTAAATAAATTGAAGGTTGTACCCCTAACGCCAACATAAAGAAACAGGTTCTTTGAAGAGGATTGAGACAAAAATGGCGTCAAATACTTTCTTGAGATCTACAAATATACCGCTAGACATTTGCTCCCTCTATCAAGCCTTCGCATCACTTATGATCTTGGTGGTATGTTATTTTTATTAATAGGTCTTTACCTATGAAATTGCCGTTTTGTATGCAATAAGTAAAAGTACTTCTTTGAAAAAGAAGTGCGTGGCCTGACATGCAGTTTGCCGATTTTTTGTTTATAAATAGGAATGAATATGAATATGAAATTATTTTTTCAAACTTTTTTATTTCTGTTATTCGAAGTAACCACCCATGCAATCGACGCATCTTTGCCAAAGCATTGGCAGTTTATTGATGCCCTTCTTGTAAAAATCAGCTGGACGGGAGGCAACAAAGTCTTCAAAGGCATTTTGTACTGCCTCTCGGGAATTGAATTATTTTCCCACTAAAAAGTTGTCTAAATTTTGGAAAAATTAATAGTCGGTAGGTGCAAGGTCTGGTGAGTATGGCGGATGAGGGAGAGCTTTCAACCCCAGCTTTTGGGGTTGGAGTGGAGCAGTGGGGACGACCGATTGATCAAAGCTGGTTGCAGATGTGCAAGCTTCTCCATCATTCTCTCCAGTTCTTCACAGTACACATCTGCATTAATGCTCATGCCGCTTTGTAAAAAGCTGTGGTCAATCACACCCGCACTAGACCACCAAACAGTGACCAATTTTTTAGAGGTCATTTTTGGTTTAGGGCATTGCCTTGGTGCCGAACCAGGGTCTAACCAACTTGCTGATCGCTTTCGATTGTCGAACAGAATCCATTTTTCGTCGCACGTAACAATTCGTTTAAAAATTCCTGCATTTCTTTGCCTGTTGAGCAGCGCAAGGCAGGTCTCGACGCGTACGTTGCGCTGGCGACCGTTAAGGTCGTGGGGCACCCATCTATCAAGCTTTTTTATCTTGCCAATTTGTCGCAAATGGATCAATATTGTTTTGATGCTTACATTAAAAGCTGCTGCTAGCTCAGCTGTAGATTAAGTTTCGTCAGCTTCCAAAATCGCCTTTAATTCATTATTGTTAACCAAAGTCTTCGGACGACCACCAGCTTCATTTTTCAAGTCAAAATTTCTAGAACGGAACCGGGAAAACCAATAACGGGTTGTGCGTTCGTTTGTACAGTTCTCTCTGTAAACGTTTTTGATGAACTCATATTCCCTAATTACACGAATTTTTAAAGTATCCATTGTGACGAAAAATTTTCAAATGTAATGAAAATACAACGCTAATCAAAAAACAAAAGACTGAGTTTGTAAATATAATGTCATAGTTTTAAAACAAAATTAATTTGAATTTAGAATACAGAGCCATTAAAAACTTTTTTTTATTTGAAATGACCAGTACAAGAAAGGCAATTTCATAGGTAAAGACCTAATATTTTATAGAATCTACTACACTCGGTTCTAAAAATAACGGGTCAGTCACATAAACCCGAATATCTCCCAAACTACGTATGCCATCCTAATGAAACGAAGACTGTTCAATTGAGAATTTAATTATACAGATAAAAAATAAAATAAAACTTAGTTACACCCACAATATTAATCTTAAATTAAAAAAAACTAAAGTAGTCATATTTTTCTTAAGATTACATTTTTTTTATGATTGTTTTTTTGCTGTTTTTTATCACTGGAGGCTTCATCACGTGGAGGCAATACAAAGTATTAAATGAAGAATTAAATGAACAGTAGAACAAAGAAGTATTAAATGAACAGTACTATGTGTGGTGACGTACACTGTGGTACTATGTGTGGTGACGTACACTGTGGTACTATGTGTGGTGGCGTACACTGTGGTACTATGTGTAGGCGTACACTGTGGTACTATGTGTGGTGGCGTACACTGTGGTACTATGTGTGGTGGCGTACACTGTGGTACTATGTGTGGTGGCGTACACTGTGGTACTATGTGTGGTGGCGTACACTGTGGTACTATGTGTGGTGGCGTACACTGTGGTACTATGTGTGGTGGCGTACACTGTGGTACTATGTGTGGTGGCGTACACTGTGGTACTATGTGTGGTGGCGTACACTGTGGTACTATGTGTTGGCGTACACTGTGGTACTTAGTCGTAGCGTACACTGTGGTACTATGTGTGGTGGCGTACACTGTGGTACTATGTGTGGTGGCGTACACTGTGGTACTATGTGTTGGCGTACACTGTGGTACTTAGTCGTAGCGTACACTGTGGTACTTAGTCGTAGCGTACACTGTGGTACTTAGTCGTAGCGTACACTGTGGTACTTAGTCGTAGCGTACACTGTGGTACTTAGTCGTAGCGTACACTGTGGTACTTAGTCGTAGCGTACACTGTGGTACTTAGTCGTAGCGTACACTGTGGTACTTAGTCGTAGCGTACACTGTGGTACTTAGTCGTAGCGTACACTGTGGTACTTAGTCGTAGCGTACACTGTGGTACTTAGTCGTAGCGTACACTGTGGTACTTAGTCGTAGCGTACACTGTGGTACTTAGTCGTAGAGTACACTGTGGTACTTAGTCGTAGAGTACACTGTGGTACTTAGTCGTAGAGTACACTGTGGTACTCTGTGGTACTAAGTTATAACGTACACTGTGGTACTAAGTTATAACGTACACTGTGGTACAATGATATTGCGTACACTGTGGTACTGTGTTGCGTAAAATAGGTTTGTAAAACATAACCTGAGTTCCTGGGTTTTTTTTTTTCTTTCTTTCTTTCTTTCTTTGTTCTGTTGCATTGGCTTGTGAAGTGGATGGTGCAGGCTCATTAACCGATACTGGAGTGTACTCTTCTAATCGCCGATACGGTTCCTGTAGTTTTGCACTTCCTTTAAGCAAACTGCCAACCGGTGCATTCAGGTCGCAATGCCCTTGTATAATCAGGTTGTTGAGCGACTTTGGCAGGACACACGCCTCTGTGTGCTACTCTGAAACAAGATTCTACAAACAGCATCACATAGCTCTGTCTCTCGTGTCATCGCATCAGTAAATTATAAACCAAAGATTTTATCATCAAATTTAAAATGATAATAAAAGCAAATCGCAACTGACTTGATTATCACGTTGTCTCACTAGAGACATCAATCGTATGCCCTTGCATAGACCCTAACGATTTCAAACTATGAATGTGTGACACTGATACACTTTCTCATAACAGCTAAGCTGTTGAAACAGAAGCCCATACTCTCGTATGTGCTCTCAAAGGCCTAAACATATTAGCACCACTGGCGTCACTCACTTCTCTCGAAGAAGGCTGAGCACGCATCCAGCGTTCATTTGCTAGACGGCGAACAGAACAAAGGTTATACTTCCCTCAGATAGTGAGTAGCCAGCAGGATGCGCCTCGCACATAAGGTGAACAGGCCGTAAGTCTCACGTCGCGTAGACGGTGTGCAGACCTTAGGTCCGCACCTTACCAGGCGGCGAGTAGACCGGAGATCACAGTACGCGCTCAACTCGCGTAGACAACGAGAAGACTGAAGTTCGCCGCTGAGTTAAGCACTAGGCTGCTTACGATCACCGTCATTAGTTCAGAAGATATTGTAGTACACAAGTGTGTGCAAACACTCGAGCATTCTGTGGGGAAGGAAGCATTAAAAATAACCAGCACTGGGGTCATTATAACGAAATAATTTTAAACTTGGCCCAGAAAATAGTCAGCCAGGTACAGACTTGTACTCTCACACTGTAGTACGCACTGACTAGTGCTTAAACCTTTTATAAGCTCGGCCTTCACTGATATGAAAATATGATTCGAACTTACCAGTGTAGCGCCAATTACAACTCACAAGCCTTTCAGTAACCTCACTTCATTACCCTATCGGTACTGGTGAACTGGATTACATCTTTACATTGAACTTTGTGTTGCTCCCATATAAGCACGGATGCATCTTCTATCGTTTGGAATGTTTACTAGCTGAAAAGAAAGCGTTATACCCACGAACTTACCGAAACATAGTGAAGTACCCACATTTTTTTTT
Source organism: Phragmatobia fuliginosa (assembly GCA_932526445.1). Classification (NCBI taxonomy): domain Eukaryota; kingdom Metazoa; phylum Arthropoda; class Insecta; order Lepidoptera; family Erebidae; genus Phragmatobia; species Phragmatobia fuliginosa. Next base: position 11,749,556 of record OW052071.1, read on the forward strand.
TTATTTAATTATCACACGTTTAATCACATTTCTGAAAACAAAAACGATTTAAATTCGTTTGCAATTGTTACTCAAAACCCGATATAGGCTGCATGTCACTTAATTTACGATTTCTATGTTCTGACGTTGTTAAATAACTTTCCATTGTATTTTTCTTGTTGTTGTCGGTAGTTATTTATTACCAAGACTTTAACTATCGATTTGAATGAAGAAACAACGAAAATGAGTTTAGATAGCGAACAGTCTAGAACACATGGTAATCCCAACTTCTGATGACGAGACGGTGATGCCGGTTAATGTTTTTAAGAACAGTGACGTCACTACTATTATTCTTATTGGAGTATTCCATTTTCAGAAATAACTTAAAACAAACTTTACTTCAACCAGAATTCACTTTTAATTAGTATTGATTACACAGCTTCGAATATTTTACAATAAATTAGGTGTTTGCTGTCCGAGCGCAGACAAACGAATCCTCGCTCCGCTGTAGCGGGCGGCTTTTTATAGGCATTGTAGTGGGGCGGTCGACCGTTGCGAGTTGTTTACGTCTTTAAGAACACGTGCAGCGATGACGTAGGTCGTTGAATGTTGTGTTGCGCCGATATATATATAAAGATTATATATATAAAGATTATTAATATGATTGTCGAAGGTGTCGATTCGACTTGTTAATGTAAGTTATATTTTTATGTTTTCCTAGAGCCTTTTGTTATTTATGATTAATTTGGTAGTCAAGTCCGTTTATAGGCAATCTAATAAAATTTTATTCCACAATTACATTGTCCTGAGTAATTACGGTATATTCTCAGTCTACTATTAGGTATACTACTGCCTACGTGTCACATCATATGAAGTAGATACTGTAAATGGATCACACTGAGATACTGAGGTATATTAGTCGAATATTATGTGTTATAAGGAAAAGATAATATTATGTTTTTAAAGGTAGTAGAGCCACGCTGATTTCAGCCTGAAGGGACCTCCTTGACCGAAGCGGTACTACCTTGACATAGAAAATTAACCTCAAAGTGACAGTATTCGTCTTGTTGTGTACGAAATTCGGTGAGTGCGATACCGGAGGCCCAATGATTCAGAAGCACTATAGTGTGGGTCACCATTCTAAATTACTCATATATGCATTCATAATGAGGATGGTGACCACTACTCTTGAATTCTATTCATGCTTTCCATCAGACAGAGAAAAGTCACTTTGGCAGGCTTAATGAATGTAAATATATGGATAACTTGCTATTTCGGTTCCGGGTAACGTTAAAAAACCTGAAAACGCGAATAACTTTTCATATCTCTATTATGTCCCAAAAAAATCTAGCGTGCCATTATCTTTAATTTACTTTTTTTTATCTAAAACCATTAAAGAGCAACTTCAAACCGCTCTATAGTTGTAACTTGTTATCTAAAAGCCTCCACGCTTTCTTCTAAGTGACAAATTCAAAGTACTAAAGAACAATTTCTAAGAAGTTATAAAAATAGCCTTACTTCATTCCTATTCATAAATGTTTTTCTTTTTATAATTGCTGAATTAGTAGTAGAGTCTAGTTAGTATCATTGAATTTTTCCAAAATCATGGTAAATTTAACCAATATAAACGTTGCACCTACTGTTAAACTTTAACATGTGATTTCTAAAGTATAAAAAAACTTGTGAATGTAAAAGTATTGTATCATAAATAAGATATCAAATGTTTTTTCATGAATAGTATTTAACTAACCCTTGCAATGTCGGCTTCTGGAATAATTGAGTAATGAGGCGAGGGAGCTCGGCCACACGCAGCGTGTGGACCGTTTATCTGGATGCGTCTGCCGCCCGCGCCGCGTCCTGTTTTCTACCATGTGGCAGATTGTTTTTGACCGACGCGTACGAACGTCTCGTCACTCCAACCGTTAGTTATGATCACTCCACTTTAAACCTCATCCATTTTAATTCAACAAAAGTGCTAACCGATAGATTGTAGGAAGCTCTCATATCCGTTGGTCATCAGTTAGTAACGGACTCGCGACTATTTAAAATTAATTTCAAATCTATAACTATCACAATCCAAATCTTCATATAATAAATCAAGTTCTCTTTTTACCATTACGATAAAATAAAGGATTCTTCATGCAACTCTCAATAGTTCCATATATGGAGCAAATTTCGTGCAAATGTTCTATATGGAACTAGCTACATGGTATTTTATGAGTTTTTACAAGATACTTTGATTTCGATCATTTTTTGGATTGTCTTTTAAATTTTTGTTCTTTGAATTGGTGGCCTTATAATTTAACAGAAACATTAACGCAAAGAGTGAAAACTATAAATTACTGAGTAAGAGTTACCTGATGCAAAGCCCTTTTTAGGGTTCCGTAGGTAAATGGCAAAAAAAGGAACCCTTATAGATTCGTCATGTCTGTCTGTCTGTTCGTCCGTATGTCACAGCCACTTTTTCCGAAACTATAAGAACTATACTGTTGAAACTTGGTAACTACACTCGGTTCCAAAAATAACGGGTCAGTCACATAAACCCGAATATCTCCCGAACTACGTATGCCATCCTAATGAAACGAAGACTGTTCAATTGAGAATTTAATTATACAGATAAAAAATAAAATAAAACTTAGTTACACCCACAATATTAATCTTAAATTAAAAAAAAACTAAAGTAGTCATATTTTTCTTAAGATTACATTTTTTTTATGATTGTTTTTTTGCTGTTTTTCATCACTGGAGGCTTCATCACGTGGAGGCAATACAAAGTATTAAATGAAGAAAGTGATGAAAAACAGCAAAAAAACAATCATAAAAAAAATGTAATCTTAAGAAAAATATGACTACTTTAGTTTTTTTTTAATTTAAGATTAATATTGTGGGTGTAACTAAGTTTTATTTTATTTTTTATCTGTATAATTAAATTCTCAATTGAACAGTCTTCGTTTCATTAGGATGGCATACGTAGTTCGGGAGATATTCGGGTTTATGTGACTGACCCGTTATTGGTTTATGTGACTGACCCGTTATTTTTGGAACCGGCTATAGATGTATTCCGTGAACCGCATTAATATTTTCAAATAAAAAAAAGAAATAAACAATAAGTTATATAGGTATAGGTCTTCGAAATAAAATGAAATGAAACGAATGAAATGAAATCATTTATTCTGCAATTAGGTTACATGAACACTTTTGCAAGGTAAACTTTTTTTTGAGCAGATGAGTTCGGCCGTTCCTAACTGGACTAGCCCTGAGCAGAAAGGACGACACAAACTCAGGGATCACAGTCTTTTTTAAAGTCCAGACAATATTCCTAAATGCAAAAGACATTATTTCAATAAAAAAGCGATATTTGAGTCACAATTATAATAATTAAAGATAATAATTTAAAAAATGTCAACAATAGCAATAATTTAATATTTATTTGTTGTAAACTATAAATTATTATTATAAATAAAATATAAATTATATTAACAATCCATTCAAACGAATATTGGTTGTAATATGTCGAACGTTTGGTGTAGAGAATTTAATGAATTTAGTCTTCTTTTCATTATGGAGAAGGTTATTTGTATTAAACCAATGTACCACTTTCGAGAGTGCACTGTTGACTTCATTAAAACTGTCAAGTTGGCGCCCAACTTTAAAAATTAAGGATGTCGACCGCGACCAATACAGTCTCATGATTCAATGATGATATTGAGGTTTCTAATTTTATTTTTTTCTAAACTGAATAGTTTGCGCGAGAGGCACTTCCAAAGTGGTAAAATGTGTCCCCACCCCCGTGTTACTTCTAAAATGATAAAATTAAAAAAATATATGATGTACGTATATTTATTGTATATTATACGTTGGCCAAAACCTTTGAAGCATTGATATGTCCCTTTCTTCAAAATTCTTTTAGAAAATATTTGTCTAGTCAACAACATGGATTTACTATCGCCAGATCAACATGCAGTAATTTGGTTGATTTTATCGAGGGTACTTTGGAGTCAATGGATGCTAATAAGCAAGTGGACGCGGTGTATACTGATTTCAGCAAAGCCTTTGATAAAGTGTCACACCGCATCCTAGTGCAAAAGCTGTCGTCATATGGTTTTGGTGGATCATTGCTCCAATGGCTTAATCCGTACCTGGTAAATCGAACTTTCTTTGTTGTGGCTGATGGTTATGAGTCTAATGTATTCAAAATTACTTCTGGCGTCCCACAAGGGTCGCATTTGGGACCTATTCTATTTAATATCTTCATTAATGATCTCCCGAATTGTTTCTTTCATTCTACTCCTTACTTATTCGCCGACGACCTATAAATAATTCGCGTAATAGAATCAAGTACTGATGCGTTATTGCTACAAAGTGATATTGATCGTCTCTCAGAATGGTGTAATAATAATGATATGCAACTAAATGTCAAAAAATGCGCTCAAATAACTTTTACTCGTAAACTTAATTAAGTACACTATAGTTATTAACGTCTCAAATATTTCAAAATTGACTCCCTTGAAAAACGCAGAGATGCCTTTGATTTGCTATTCTTATACAAAATACTCAATAACAATATTGATTGCCCGAATCTGCTCTCAAAATTTAAATTTAATATCCCTCATAAATATTCCAGAAAACCAATAATGCTTCTACATCCCCCCTTTCGAAGAACAGTTTTAGGTTCCACCTCTCCTGTTTCACGACTTATTATGAAATATAATCACTACTGTAATCAATTAGACATTTTTGGTACTACATTTCGGCGATTCAGGGTCCGAGTCCAGGACCTTACCACTGATTAACTATGTACTAATTGGTGTCCTCAATAGGGTTAGCCACCAATGTACCCACATTTATTTGCTCGTTTTTTGGACAAACTCTGTATAAAGTATTTTCTATATATAATATGCATGTAGTGTTGACCTACATAAGTTGTACACTTAGATTAAGACTGCTCTGTCTTCTATTTTGTCTTGTATTTATGCATGTTTTAGTGTTACAACTACTGGTTAGCCAATAAATAAATAAATAAAAAAAAAATTACCATGTAAACTTCACCGAAAATTTGTTTGAACGAGATCTAGTAAGTAGTTTTTTTATTACGTCATAAATTATAAACCACAATTTCCCTTTCATTCAATCAATACACTATTATTAAAGCATCGATTAAAGTAACAACGAACTACAAGAACTTTTCTATGATGTTACTTGCTACTACGGAACCCTTCATGGGCGAGTCCGACTCGCACTTGGCCGCTTTTTTAATATTAATAAAATTCAGTATAATTAAAGATTATTTTTAATTTTCATTTTCAATTCTTAGTGGCGTTTTATTTCGACATACATAATCTTCGAGATGCCATGATTTTTTCAAAATATCGATTTTAGAAAATAGAATAGTCTAAGGTTTAAGCTCACTAATTCGTACTGTCATAAATCACAATTGACGTCGGGCCTTACTAGTTTCAAAATACGGTAGACAATAATATTTATATGAAATCTGAAACAATAGAGACATTCATTTTGTTATTGGATGCGTGCTTGCACAAGGTGGGTAACGCGACGCAAACGGATAACAGTGTGCAATTACGCCGTGTCCCCTTGCACAAGGTAGCCTGTGACGTCATTTAATAGCATTTTGTCTGCGCCGACGGACCGTCTGCCATATCGAAGTCGTTCGGACCTATTACACCATAAGGATACCTCTTCATTTGTATTGTTGCTTACATTGTCGTAATACATGTGGTGTCGTAAAACAGGTGAGTAGAAGAGCTCGAGATGATGACTTCAACAGTTCGATTTTCTTACCGAATACTAATCAAGAATTTGTAAAGTATTCATTGTATTTATTCATGGTTCATACAATATGCAGTTGTTACTTGAGACTATGACTGATTCATTTTAATCGGCCTTTGATAGGGGGGTTAAATTGTCTGTTTCTTTGACACGCTCAATCGTGTGACGCCCACATTCTTTAGTTTTGTTTGGGCTTTTGTTTGATTCGTCTTAACTGTGAGAGTGACTATTTAATTTTTTATCCTTTACATCTACCCAGTTACAATATACAAAAGCTAAAGGATATGAGACAACTATATTCAGAATTATTTTCTTCAAAATCTATCGAGTTGGATATCGAATTTTTATTTGATTGAAATTATCATCACCATCTTCATCAGGATAATAATAATTAGTAATAAAATTAATAATAGGGTAGATATTGTAAATATTATACTTTTAACTTACACATACTTACTTTCTATAAAGTTTCGCTTTTTAAAACCCAATTTCTTATTATACATAAATGTACACAAAAAAAATACACAAAAAACATGAGTAGAGTCACTTTGGCAGGCTTAAATATAAAAAAAAAAAAAAAAAAAAACAGCAACGAATTTCGAATGCACAATATTTTTTGACCACTATAGACACTTGTTGCGAATTTAAATATTGTGTTTCCATAATATTAGGGGTTAAAGTATGAAATTGCCAATATGAACTGAAAAATTGTTTTGTTTTTCATGTAACATATTTAATTTTTATGTTTTTCTGTTTGTAACATCAAATTGAATATATTTATTTCAATGTATGTACAATATTGGTTATAAACTACAACAATGAACCTAAAACTAAAAACTTTAATAAAATATAATATTATAACTAAAAATAATATAATATTATCTACTTAATTCATCAAAATATCTACCAATATTATCTATACATTGCTGCCATCTAATAAGAAGGTCATTTATGCCTTTGCGATAAAACTCTAGTGATCTAAATTCTACAAACTGTGTGAAAGCATTATGTACTGCCTCCAGGGAAGAAAACTTTCATGTATCACCTAGAAAATTGACCAAATCACGAAAAAAATGACCGTTGGAGCAAGGGATGGCGAATATGGAGGGTGACGAATGGTTTCTAATTGCAGTTCCTGTAGAGTTAAAACGGTTGTGGTCTCGCGTTATCATGGAGCAATAATGGTAAAGATCGATTCATGAGTCAGGGTGGTTTCACTGCAAGTTTTGCCATCATTGTTCGGAGTTCAGCACAGTAGACACCTACCGTTATTACTTATTGCTTGACCAGATCAGAGAACGTTATAGTGAATAACACCATGCTGAGACCACCAAACAGTTACCATTACCTTTTTATTGGTAAGATTTGTTTTAGGACACTGTTGGGCGTTTGACCTGGGGTCAGTCATTGCATTTTAAGCTTACATGTCACAATACGAACCAATATTCCTTCATTTCTGAATCAATTCAACAAGGCAAGACAAGTTTCAAGACGTGTTTCTTTCTGCAGATCAGTCAAATCATTAGGCACCCATTTTTCACATTTTATTTTATTTTATTGATTTGACGCAAATGAGTCAATATTGTTGGAAAGGTAACCTTAAACCATGCTGCTAATTCCTGGGTAGTTTGGCGTGGAAGCCCACCATATCTTTCAATTTATTTTCTGGAACTAACGCTGTTTCTGCAGCGTTTTAAAAGAAGAACCTCATAGTACGAGTTGATAAAAGTTACACTCAAAAATCTCAAACCATGAAAGATCTTTGTCAATTCGAAGTACCTATTACAATAAAACAGTAATTTCATACGCTTTATTAATATATTAATTTAGTAAGCTTTTTTGAATATAATTTACGTAATTACATAGTTTACGATATACCTACTTATATAAGTATCTGCAAATATGGACTTTGGACAGTAATGCTTAATAATGCAAAACATAACTAAATCGTTAAGGCTGTTTTTCTGATTGCTTTTGTTAGGTTCCTGACCTGATACCTGTAAAAGGATATTGTCGACATATTCCAATAATTTTATTCATAAGTAGTGCATAGCTCTATGAATAATTCATCGGGAGTTAAAAAGTAGCACCGTATAATATATTCGCTAGGTACCTTACTATTTTATCGATATATATGTATAGTATAACGTCTGTCGGATTGGTTTGTACGGTTGTCATGATACTCATGATTTATGTATGTGATCACGCCTGCAGCTCATTAGATGACGTAAGTATTAGGAAATATGACGCTAGGTCTAGACATGACAAACCTATCATTTTTGGCATATCCAAGCTCAACCGTGCAACTGATATTATAAATGTCTGATTTATTGGAACGAAGTTCCTAAGGCTACGTCCGCACGGGCAGGTGGCTTGCTTAGCGCCTAGAGCTAAGTGGCTTATAATCTGGCTACTCGCTTGGATGCACGGTGGCGACGTGGTTTACGTGGTGGGTTGCTAGATACATTGGTCATTTGCTTGTCGACACGTTGACGAGATGTCACATTCAAAAATAGATCTTAAATTGTTATTTGCAGAAAAATCATCTCTAAAATACACTATCTCACGGTCTTATCCGTCATGTTGGGTTCACGACGTAAATAAGTCACGGTCAAGTCATGGGGATCTTAATATTCTGTTTAAACAATTGCGTAATTTTTATGAACATTTTATGAATAATATAATAATAAAAGTAATAATATTTTATTTCATTTTTCTTTAGAACATGGCCGCCTTATATACTACAAATCTTATTCAAAAGGCTGCTTGGATGTCTACTCCAAGTATAAAATATGCGACTCAAAACCAGGACTGCACACTGGAAATATGGGAAATGATACTTAGGAAACGGAGATTAAGACGACAATGGCATACAAGCAGGAACGCACAGGATAAAAAAGTCTTCAACAGAGCACAAAAGGAACTGAAACAACTGCTCGAGCAACATAACAATGACACCCTGCAAGTAAAACTGAAAAAGCTATCACCTCATTAAGCAGATGACTACTGCCTTTGGAAAATAACCAAGTCATTAAGACGGCCACAAGAACACATGCCTCCATTAAGACAGTCAACTGGTCAATGGGCGAGAAGACCTGCAGATAAGGTAGAAGTATTTGCAAACTTCCTGAAGGATGCTTTCAAACCCCATGAACACGACGATAAAAATACAGAAAGGGAAATCGATCAAATCATCGAAAGCGATCAGCAAATTTCCCTTCCGTTACAATTATGTACTCCTGCTGAAATACTAAGAACTATTAAAATCCTGAAAAAGAAAAAGGCTACAAGATTTGATTTGATTACGGCGGAGGTTCTGAGTCACCTACCAAGAAAGAAAATTCTACTTCTTACTCTTCTTTTCAATGCATTGTTGAGATTACACTATTTTCCACTCATATGGAAGATTTCAATCATCAACATGATATGTAAGCCAGGAAAGCCTTCTTGTGAAGTTACATCATATAGACCAATAAGTTTACTTCCACTACTGTCTAAACTCGAGAAGGTACTGTTACTGGTAATCATCAATTTGGCTTTCGCGCAAACCATGGTATTTGTTCTGTGTATTTGTTCTGTTGTACAACAGAACAAATACACAGAGTGACTCACACAGTCCGGCAATCTTTGGAGAGAAAAGAGTATTGCTCCGCAGTGTTTCTTGACATACAACAGGCCTTTGATAGAGACACAAGGGTCTCCTGTGTAAACTTAAAATGTGCCTACCACACCCCGCGTACATGATTCTCAAATCATATTTAGAGAACCGAATGTTCTAGGTTATGTTAAGATTGGGGACTGCCTATCTTTATTCTATCCCATAGAAGCAGGAGTACCTCAAGGCTCTGTGCTGGGCCCTTGTTTGTACACAGGGTATACTGCTGATCTACCCACCTCAAACATGATAGTTACTGCAACCTACGCTGATGACACCGCAATTCTGTCTTGTGATGTGGATCGAAGTGTTGCGTCTGCAAAGTACAAAACCATCTAGATAAGATTGAAACATGGCTGAAAAAAATGGAGAATTAAGGCTAGTCCTGCTAAGTCAAACCACATTACCTTCAGTCTCAGAAGAGGAGATTGCCCACCGGTGAAACTTGGTGATGAAATTTTACCACAAAAGAGTGTCGTAAAGTACTTAGGAATGCACATTGATAGAAGACTTACTTGGCGAGAACAAATAAAATCCAAAAGAGACCAGGCGAACAGGAAACTCAGAGAGCTCCACTGGTAGCTAGCCAGATAGTCATCACTTAGCTTAGAGAATAAACTGTTGATCTATAAATCCACCCTGAAGCCTATCTGGACGTATGGGATAGAGCTCTGGTGATCTGCTAGTCACTCCAATGTCGAAATATTACAGCGTTTCCAAAATAAATCATTAAAAATGCTATGTGGTGCCCCTTCCTTTAGAAACACTGAAGTACATGAATTTCTAGAGCTACCAACAATCAGAGAGGTTATAGAAAACTCCAACAAAAAATAAAAAGAAAGACTCCAACGACATGAAAATAAACTAGAAGTAACGTGCGTCTGAAGTCTTAAGTCTAGACATGAGCCGTCCTCCGATCGACGAATTAGGTAATCTTTAGGTCCAGTGCACACTTACGGTTTCCTGATCAGCAATGCCGATTCGGCAATCTATTCACGTTCGCTCTTCTTACATACCGTGGGAGAGCCACGCTTCGGCATGAATGAGTCGGTTCGACCAGAGTGATACCACGGTCTCACAGAAAACCGTTCTGAAACAGCGCTGGCGCTGTGTTTGTGCCGCCTATATTAATGCGGTTATCCATTGGAGACGTTAATCGCTTACCATCAGGCCATACTTCAGCTCGTTTAAACCCTATTCCATAGAAAAAAAATACAAAATTTCCAATACAAAACGCGAAATTTGTCCAGGAAACCTACGTGTGCATCTAGCCGTAGAACTTTGAATTACTTTGAAACTTTTACTATTTTACCTAAACACAGAGGATTCGCACAGTAGCGGCATGTTTGGTGCGCCTTTATCGGCAAATATCAAAGACTCGAAGTCTTTGAGTTTATGCGACAAAGGGTTTCCGATGTCATGTCGTAGGTATTTCCTTTTACCTTTCGATACGTCAGATCGGCTGCGTGTTTCAAAGAACTTTAATTCCCTAATATTATAAATAGGTACGAACTAGACTAGTCGGTCTTCAATGTTCGCACAGTCTGGACAGTTGCGTGATGCATTATAATTTGAAATTAGGGACTTTCACGAAAGCAAATTTGTGTTGTAATTTTCCTTTTTTAAGTAGGTATAGTAAGTTAATTGTTTATTTTTTCGTTTTTTATTCTTTTATCACCTAATTTGTGTTATTTTTAGAATAAGTACTTATATTTTAACAGTGATAGTGATTATTTATAATGTTTAGTGCGAGGGAATACGGCCTAATGATTATGTGCTATGGTGAAGCCCGCGGAAATGCATCACGGGCCTTGCGTACCGTGATAGGTTAGTCATCACGGCTGTCTACCAGAGAGTTTTGAATAATGAGAGGATTACATCCCAAAGGCATGGAGAAGGCCTAGAAGTAGATCTTCGAGTGGACGAACAGGTCTTGGCTCTTGTTGAGAGAAATCCTCGGGTTGGAACACGAACTACGGCAAAGTTAATTAGAGGTCATGGAACCCCAATATCGCATTTGCATAAGATTATAAGAAAAAATTATAAAATAAGCTCAGTTTGTGCCATTTCTGGGTCGACCGAGGCTCCTGCAAAATAAGTAAGTAGCGTGAAGTCACTAGGTAGGTATTTTCTTTAGTAGGGAACTTTACAGACGCCGCGACGCGTAGGTAGTTAAATTAAATATTCATATTTTTTTAATATTCAATACTCAGTGCGCGCATACATTGCTGGCTTCGGAAATTAATAAATCTTGACACATTGTTTTTTCCGGCTACAATATTTTTTTAAGACCACTGTTTGTTTTTTTTTTTAATTAGTTTTGGGGTGCTAAAGCTGCATCTTTCGTTTTTGGAAGTCGTCTGGTTACACCTTGCAATTGCAACAATCGCATTTTTATTAAGTTCATTAGCTGGATTCCACAGAGGTACTCTTTTAAAAAGTAATTTAATTAATATTTCATCCATTTCTTTCTTCTAAAATGCCTCGCGTCTAGCGACAAAAAACCAATACGTTTGTTTACCTCGATACACGCTAAGCGACTAGCTAGGCGTCAAGCGCACAATGCGGCCATTCGCAAACTTACATGCTAGAGCGTTCGTTATACTTATGCTACTCGCTAGGTGACTCGCTAGGCTCTAGGCGCTAAGCAAGCCGCCTGCCTGTGCGGACGAAGCCTTATGGCGCGTTGCGAAAGGGGGCTAGACCGAAAAAATTAGATTAGACAGAAGATTCCGGGTTCGAATCCTGGCAGGGTCGCGAACTATTTTTTGTATTTTGTTAGAAATACAATTGTTATTTTTAAATGATTTTAATGCTTCATTGTTAAAATATTATAATTATATCGAAAAAATAACTACACTTTTTGCCATTTTTCAATAGTTTTTTTAAACACCTTAAAACACAGATGTCGCTGTTTAAAACTGCTCCATAAGTTTTCTGTGGTACTAAAGTGTTTGAAGTCTTCGTAGTACTCATAATTATTACTAGATAAAATTATGGTAAAATAATTAATTTAAAATATTTAACACAAATATCAAAAAATTGTAAATATTTTACAGATATTTTTACAAGAGGACTTTACAGCTAAAAGGTGCCGATATTTCCTAAAGCTCACACTTCAAAGAAATAATAATTTTAACAAAAAGGAACCGACTTCAATGAAAAACTATTCCGAGTACCCAAATAATAAATAATAATAATAAATAAATATTTTGGACATCTTACACACAACATCATCTAGTCCCAAAGTAAGCAGAGCTTGTGTTATGGGTACTAAACAACTGATATAAATACATAAACATACTTTTTTTTTTTTTTGTAAATACATACATATTATACATAGAAAAACACCCAGACTCCGAAACAAATATTTGTGGATCACACAAATATTTGGTCTGACCCGGGAATCGAACCCGAGACCTCTTGATCAGCAGCCGCATACGCTAACCACTAGACCAACAAGGCAGTCAACAAATCGCGACTTTGTGCCTATGATATTTGAGGAGTTCTCTCGATTTCCTTGGGATCACATCATCAGATCCCGATATGGTGACGATGGGACCACCTGTAAGCTACGCCCATTCCAATGCAAAAAGAATTTTTGAAATCGGTTCATAAACGACGAAATTATCGCTGAACATACATAAAAAAAAAAGATTCCGAAGAATTTAGAACCTCCTCCTTTTTTTGAAGTCGGTTAAAAACCAACTTCGTTCCATCCAGGTGTCCCTTAACACCTCTCAAGTTTTTTATTATAACTGGTATTTTGATGGTGTCGTGCCTTACGTGGCCATAGAATAAAACATTCGATTATGCAGAAACAGAATTATAATATTGATGCAAAACCTGCATTTAAATAAAATTGAAGTGCTTGTATGTGGAGCCACGCTGATTTCAGAACGAATGGGCCGACCCGGCCGGGGCAGTACCCTCACACAGAAGAGCAACCTAAAATGACAGCATTCGTACCATCGTCGAGGCCTGGAGAATGATGCAGAAACATGTCATCATGCCGCCATGATCACCGTGCTGCATTGTTTGCACTTACAATGAGGATGGTGGCCCCTTCTCTTGGATTCTGTTCATGATTTCATTTCCATGAGAAGGGGCCACCATACCCAGGAAGAGTAAAGTCACTTTGGTGGGCATAAAAATAACAATTAAAAATGAAATGAACATTTATATCCAAATTACATGTGCTAAAGTATAAAGTACCGTACAAAACACTTAGAATCATGTACCTCGCACTTGCCGACTCCGTGATTAGCTACGGACTAAGTAGTTACGGGCGCACATACAAGACCTACCTCGAAAACATTTATAACATACAATTAAGCATCTTGAAAACAATAGTACCTAGAAAAACTAAACTAGAATTTAAAGAAGACGAATGTGGCTTATTCAAGCATTGTCAAATATTAAACGTGTTTGACAAAGTGAGCGTATGTGTACTGGGTGAGGAATACCACAACCTTGCTAAATTAAAGAAAAATATAAGATTGGAGTCATTACGTCACTTGTCAAACTTACCTACCTATAGAATACCTAAGCGTACTAACGTATATGGGACGCGGACGTGGGAACACATGCTGCCCCGTATATTGAACAACATACCTATCGAAACCCGTAGCAAGATGAATAAAAAAAACTGTAAAACTGTTTTGATAAAGCATTTACTGTCTAGCTGATACTAAACTATATATATAATAATACTATATAATAATATTTATGTTTTACAGATATGTAATTTATTTGTAACCGAGATGTGTCTGATATACCACGGATAAACTCTTGATGGTTTGTGTGGTATATAATGGATAACTGTATGCATGTATGAATTTTATATTAGACAATAAATAAAAAAAAAAAAAAAAAATACGGTACTTGTATAATTTTTCTTTTTAATTTTAGTCTGTTTATGTTTGTTCCAGCTAGTCAGAGTTACTCCTTACTAATATAATTAATAGTAATTACTATAATATAAAATAGCCTAAGTTACTATTAACTTAGGCTATTTTTTAAGACTAGCTTCGCTCTGCGGCGTTACTCTCAATTTACAACAATAACCGCGGGTAGATTCAGTTAGTCTGAAATAATGAGTGTAGTAAAAAGAAATCCTTATTTTTCCAATGGATGGCTTTAGCTATCTGTATCTCGTGTTGTTTAAGTACGATCAGATTTCGTACTAAACACTTTTCTGACAATTTTGTAATTAGTTGACTCAGTTTTATCATTCAATTTCATGAGAAAGAAATGGATTTCTTTTTACTACACCTGTGCATTAAAATCCAAAAATATATAAAATAAAATCCATGATTTTGCGATAATTATATTGTTAATCTATTTTCTGTTAGACTCTAAGAGACCTATGTATATAATAATAGTATAAAGGGCATTTTATAATACTGTTACAGAGTAAAAATACGTGAAATGACTAATTTGATCATAATGTGTTCAAATTTCAGTCTGCAGTCTCTTATGATTTGTAATTAAATACTTATGTTTGATGTCAGATTTCAGGAGTGCTAATCGGATAGCGTGCGGTGCACCTGCGCCAGACTGTTGTGTATAAGTATCATTAAAGCGTGTGTGCGGCGGGTGGCCTTAACCTTGAACGACGCCGTCTGACCCCAACTCGTCGTCATCGCGACCCCCTCGCCTCCCTAGCGACCCTTTCCTTTCTCGTCTCGACACTTAATAAATGAAGCTGAAAGTCGGGTTAAATACACGCAATAACGTCTAGTCACACCGTATTGATTTCAAAGTTAAATTATACGCCTATGTTTTCTGTGTTATCTGATGTGAAAATTTCATTTATTCTTTTGTGTTTTGAGTTATAAGTATAAATCACACTTTCTATTGTTAGTTTATTCGTGAATTGTTTTTTTTTTTCAAATTCTGGTTTACTTTTGAACATGAATTTATTTACTGTCGTTTATTCGTCATACAAAGATTCCACCTGTCGCCATCCTTTCATTTTCAAGTAATCCTTTTTAGGAACAAAGAAGGAAGATAAATAGGGCAAGGAAAACATAAAGAGCAAGATCTAGAGTGAAGCGTACCTTCAAGATTTAAATGTAGTAACCGGAATCGAGGTCGCGTAGCGGTGTATTTTTTTTTACTTGATGTAATGGTGCACACCATTGCATTAATCCAGTAAATCCAGTAAATCAAAAAATATTGGACTTTTTAGAGAGGTGGTAGAGAAAATTAGTGCATTCTACGGAGTAATTTGTTACAAATAGAATTTGTGCGTGTAGTAGGTTAAAAGTTATTCGGCAAAAACGGTTTTTGCTGGGGTAAAGCACACGACGTAATGCCATTTGGACAGGACAGGTTTATTAACTAGCCAGTAAAGTAAGAAAATTGCAGTAGTTATATGGAATATTATTATTTGATCACCTGATAAATGTCATTTTTAAACTTTGAATGTCGAACTGTTAATATATACTAATAGTAGCTAATAAATAAAAGTAGCTCACAGAGTTCTATAAGCTCTTTTCGGTCGAATAAAGAAAACGTAGGTTGGTACTTTAATAATATATTATTATGGCTTTGAATCGAAATATTAGTCGAACATACGGTAAAGACCAAGGTTCAGTCCAACATAAGGTAGACGTCTAAGTTTATACAAAAAGTAATTTAAGTAAAGTACCAGGTGATCCACGAAGCTTCGTCTACTAAAGGATTTGTTGAAAGTTTGTTCATCAGTCCACGGGTGTCGCCATGACTAATAAAATCAGGGACTATTTTTAAATAAATATGTAGATTGTTTATTAAACTTATTTATTCAAAAGAGTCTGTCTACATCTCTATATATTTAATTTTAATAAGTGAAACAGTCTTAGAACATCATAAGATGCTCTTATCAATCTGCTTTTGATGTAGTGAACTTTTAGTTTTTTTATTTCTGAATAACTACTATTAAAAGAAATCAAAACTTATTTATTATTAAAAAACTGAATTGAGACTTAGCTTGCTTAGAGGTCGTCTGTCTGAGTTTGTAATATGTCGAAAGCAAGTTAAGGTATAATTTAGTCTTTTCAAATATGTTTGTTTTTTAAGAGTTTTGAGATTTAAAGTACCCTAATACTTTTTTCTTTTTTTTAATGTAAAAGTACCCTAATACCTAACCTAACCCTAACCCTAAAACCTAATACCCTAATAAATTTACCATTAATATATCACTGCCTCGTTGGTCTAGTGGTTAACGTATGCGGCTGCTGATCAAGAGGTCTCGGGTTCGATTCCCGGGTCGGAACAAATATTATTTGTGTAATTCACAAATATTTGTTTCGGAGTCTGGGTGTTTTCTATGTATAATATGTATGTATTTACAAAAAAAAAAGTATGTTTATGTATTTATATATCAGTTGTCTAGTACCCATAACACAAGCTCTGCTTAGTTTGGGACTAGATGATGTTGTGTGTAAGATGTCCGAAATATTTATTTATTATTTATTTATCACTCTGGAAACTCTATTTCTAATCTGTACTGAAATTATGAAAGTGTCGATATGCAAAAAACCTTTTGTACATTTAATAGTTAAATGTTTGTTTTCTGACAAAGCGTCCTCATGTAAAGGACTAACTTCGAGGTGCGACATTCTGATTTTAAGACCAAGTTTTAATAGTTCACGCGCGAGTACCTAAAGTCGCTCCTTGTATTTATGACCCCTTTACCAATTTACTTAAATTAGATGGTCGTTGTTCAATAGGTGTTTTAAACTTAAATGTAGTTTATTGTGTTTTAATAGAAGGTCTCAAAATTTATGCTTAAACATTAGTCGTGAATGTAGTAATAAATAAACTTAAAACTGGGACAATAACCATAAACTGTTTCTTCGTTTTTCGTTAAAAGAACCAAAGTGTTTTTTTTATATTTGGAGGCATATAATTTTCAATTACCTACGCTTCCTTTTTATCTAATAAGGGTTATTGATGAAATTGATAAAATTTATTCGCTGCGTGCGGTCTTTAAATGGCTGGCAGGAGCTGGATGCGAAAAGCCTAAAATCGATCAGAGTGGTGTGCAATGGGAGAGGCCTATGTCCAGCAGTGGACAGTGATAAGCTGATGATGATGTGCGGTCTTTAGAACATTGTGAACTGTAATAAAACTATCTTTAAGTTCTAATAGCCTCACTCACATACATATGTTATACGTTGCCTTAGAAGTTATTCTTAACCCAGTGGTTCATTAGATTGTAGAATTGAAATGAAAATTTGCGTTCATCATTACATCGAATATTAACGTCAGAAATGTGAGTGTGTGCAAAGTACGTAAATTAAATAAGCATTTCGATATATTTTTATGAAAGTGAAATCTTAACCATTTATTCATTAGTCATTACCATTTTAGACAATGTCAAGGTGAATAAAACCGTACTGGTACTATGATAAAAAAATAATTGGCCTGTTTAAAATCGACATATTTCGTAATGAGCAGACTTTAGATGGATCTAATTTGCAGTGAACAGCAAATTCCTTAATACTCTATTTTATATTTTAAGCCTAACGCCATTACATTTCTTAACTAGTTAACTAGTTAACGAGTTAACTAGCCAGGTTATAAGACACTTTTCGAAGTGATTGTCCAAGTACTACAATTTAAAGAATGCTTAACATACATACCATATCGAAGAGAGCTCGTAAAATGTATTTACAGTCTGAGCGTCTCAATTTTTCGGTCCATCGAGACAGCTAAATTTAGGATTCTTGTTTATTTGGTTAAGAGCTCCCCGTTGAGTCACTCATTGAAACAGAATAACTGAATGAGATTCTTCAATGTAAATATGTCTGTTGTGGTTTAAGTTTAATCATGTCACGTCGGTTGTTGGTTAGCACATTATATAAATTAAGTATGTAATACTGACATCATTTAGATAATTACATGGTTTGTATGGTAAATGAGATTCATAATACCCTATTTACACTTTAACTAATACAGTGATAAGTTATAAATTTATAATGTAATGTTGTAATAAATGGGCACACATGGATGACTTATTACACTAAGACATTTTGGAATAAGAATTTTTTCAAATAGACACCCGAACCCAAACTAGGTGGAAACCTGTCTGTATCTAGGGAAAGAGTATCCAAATTCAACAGTCTTCGATACCATAGTACGTGCAAAGGGTATACATTGGATCCGTTACAATAAGAAAAAAATAAATAGAAAGGCGTGTGTGTGTATGTGTATAAGTAAAGTTAAGTTAAGTCATCAGACAGACAAGACAAATAGTAAATGGCAAGAAGTCAGTAGCGTCTTTAAATAGACCTGCAAGTTTAATCATAAGTTGCTGCTTCTAAGAAGATAACTGGTCACGTCACTAGTTAGGTATATCATATGTAATTAGTGAATTTCGTATTAAGTAAACATTCATTTTTGAGGTATTCTTGAACAAATAAAAAGTATTGACCCCCAATTAATCTAAGAAAATGATATTCAAATATGGAGGTCGAAGGATTAATTTGCGAGGGTGAAATTATACAGTAAACCAAAGATTGTGAAACAAACATTTTTTGTAAATTTTCTGTTGTGTTGTTTGTGTTTTTTTTGCGAAAGTACACACCACCTTTCCCATTGCGTACCTTTTTCATAGCAAGACAAAAGTTTCAAGCCATGGAATGATCTAAAATACTTCAAGAATTTCGTAAGTGTTTAGCTCGTAAATTAGTACCTACTGAATTTGAACAATACATATTATGTGCTAATAAAAATACTACGGTGAGTCGGCGTAACTTACATATTTTACTACGATTTGGACAATAAAATCTAAAAAGAGACCAAATATAAAATGTTTAATAACCATTCATAACAATTAGGATAAACGATATGAATAAGTGAATTTAAAGCACAGTTCTTAGATTAGGTCTACACATTTATTATATGTAAAATTTTGTTTTCTTAAATATTTTTATTGTTATGCTTATTTTTACTTATTAATAGCGTAAATCTTAAATTGAAGGATATCACTTATTGATTATTTTTTTCTTTCATGAATCCAGATTTTTTTTCTATTTTGTGTTGTTGTTTCATGTATATTTATCAATGTAACAATGAACATGAGAATTGTATTTCTGCTTTTAGGGGTGACATTTAAATGAAAAACAAGTATTATCTCATTAGTTTCTAATGTGTCGAAGTGAATAACGTTAAATGTGAATTGATGGGCGAGCTGTCCGCGTTGTCCTCTAGACGGCAGACGGTATGGCGTCTACTGAGGTCGACTGCAACCACCTGACTTTGTATTACATTATTCTTGAACGTAAAATGACGTGGTGTTCATTCATTTGACTTACAAACCTTTGTGTTCTAGATCACATTATGACAGCCATTGTAATAGAACGATGTCCCCGACATAATACCATGAATCACGCAACTTGCATAAGGCTTTGTTTTGTAGAGTAGAGCCAATAAGGGTTAAAGTATTTCTTTCAAAGTTAAACATTTATTCAAACAAATAAATTTCTTTTTATAGAAAGTAACCTCGTGTTTGAATGTTCAAAGAGCATGAAAATAAAGTTTAGAAATAAAAAACAAAACCAAAACATAGATCATAGATACTTTTGTTGGAAAGCAAGGTAATTTTTTTTTATTAACGCGTTGCATCATCAGAAGGTAACTAAGCACTCCGCCTGCAATTTCTTATCCAAACGATTTTGTATCGTGTTGTTGTTATCAAGTTTACATAATATTTGCAATATTATTGTGCTGCATAGTTGCTCCCTTAAGGCCGCTGCATACGTGACAGGATTTTACACGGACGGAACGGGACGGGAAGTTTTTCATACATCGTTACATACAAAATGTATAAGGAAATGCATACTTCACGGAGACACGGACGGGGCGGGAACGTGGCACGCACGGGACGAGATAAATATCGTCGCCGACGATGTTTAGCACCTCAATAGCAATTAAAGCCAATTCTTGAAATACATCTTTCCTTGTTCACAACACTAACACGTTAGATCCGAGTCACAGTCACGGTGCGTATGCATTTACATCACGTCTCCGTTTATAACGAGGCAACCACGTCCACGTCCCATCCGTGTAAAATCCCGTCACGTATGCAGCGGCCTTTAGTCATACCCTACGATACCCACCCTTATCTATATCTACTATATAAAAATAAGTCGGGTTTTCTTTCCTGACGCTATAACTCCAGAACGCAAAAACCGATTTCCACGGTTTTGAATTCGTTGGAAAGGTCTCGGGCTCTGTGAGGTTTATAGCAAAGAAAATTCAGGAAAATTTTCAACAGAAAAGCGGGAAAATCTTTTTTTACATACGGCGTCATCTCTGATACATAGCATGTACTACAATCCAATATTTTAAGTAGATGGCGCCGGTGCGTGATACATTGTTTGACAGCTACTCATTGTTCTCTGCTCAGTTAATTTCATGTGACAAACCGGTATTGTGTTCACTGTGAAATTGTGAAAAAAAAGTTAAAAAAAATTTGGAAACCATCAAATCAATCACGTGTATTGTGCAATTTTTTTTTCAATTTCAACAACAGGCATTTGTCTTTAAGGTGGTAAGTTGAACTGTGTAAATTATGTGGATCGTGCATTTGAGGTTAAATTCACAACTCTGTCCATAGTCCAAAATGCCTAGAGGACGACGTGCGAACATCGGCCGCCGCACAAGACATGCAAGCCATCAACAAGTGTTTTCACAGAAATTAAGCGAAGAAAGACAAAATATAATAAGAGAAAATGCCCGATTGAGACAATGCGTGAGCACACGAAGATCATTGGCATCATACAATCGCTTGGCATTCCAATATGATCCCACAGCGAACTACAGTGATGATGAAAATTTAGATATTAGACCAATCACGACCATATGCCGATATTGCAATGCGTTAAAGTTCAAAAGAGAAACGGCTGGATTGTGCTGCGCAATTAGAAAAGTCAAACTGGATCCATTACTTACACCACCACAGGCACTGAAACCATTGTTCGATGGAAGTGATCCCGATTCCAGCCATTTTCTTCAACACATCCTTGAATACAATAACTGCTTTCGCATGACTTCCTTGGGAGCTAATATCATTCGAGAAGGCGGCTTCATGCCGACTTGCAAGGTAAAAGATACAACACACATATCCAATAACTCACACCAACACAATGAATTGCAACACATAACAACTACATATACACCACACACTACACCATCACACGATCAGAAGCTACACCGTATTCTTCAACAAATGATTGTTTGCAATTACAGATACAAGGACAAATATATCATTTGCATGGTTCAAAGGTGCCAACACCAGATGAACCGCATCAATTTCTGCAAATATATTTCATTTCGTCGATGGTGGATCAGCTGAATGTGCGGTGCAATATACAGGGAACACAACAGTTAAAGAGACGAATTATTGAACAGTTGCAAGCATTTTTTCACGCTAATAATGCTAATGTGGTTAATATGTTCAAAACAGCATTGGAACGAATGCCATCGGATACGCACAAATTTGTCATAGGAGCGGATTGTACACCAACAGGTGAACATGTGCGAAGATTCAATGCACTCACCGTTAATGATGTTGCTGCAATTATTGTTGGCGATCCAACTAAATCGCGAGACATTGTAGTTCAGCTATAAAGCAATATCATGCATCGTGTAAACGAGACACGTCGTTTGTACGATGCGTTACAATATCCAATCATTTATTGGCAAGGGCAAGACGGATTCGACATCACGTTGAAGATGGTCGATCCACTTACACTAATTATTGCTATTATTGCTATTATTGGTTTCCATTAACAATTCATTTAATTTTGCATTTTCAGGCGTATTAACGAATAAAAATCTAAGCGCAATGAATTACTATGGGTATCGTATGATGATTCGTACACATGAGGAGAATGTCATTCTGAAGTGCCGTCGGCTATTCCAGCAATTCGCTGTCGACATGTATGTCAAAGTCGAGACCGAACCTTTAAGCGTTCATCCGATTCAATCAGGAAAAGCTACGATCTGAGGACTATATACACTGGCGTGATGCTATTCATTCAGATGGTGATGTTCAGAATATTGGACGTCTGACGATTCTCCCATCATCTTATATCGGAAGCCCACGCCACATGCACGAATACGCTCAAGACGCTATGACGTACGTGCGAAATTATGGAACTCCGGATTTATTTATTACGTTCACATGCAATCCGAAGTGGACGGAAATTGAACGTGAGTTTGAACCGGGCCAAAAACCGCAATATCGCCATGACATAATCGCCAGAGTATTTCAGCAAAAACTCAAGGTTATGATGAATGTGCTTACTAGGTATCGAGTTTTTGGTGACACACGTTGTTATATGTACTCGGTGGAATGGCAGAAGCGTGGACTACCGCATGTTCATATCCTAATTTGGTTGCTGAACAAATTACATTCAAATGAAGTGGATGACATCATATCAGCTGAAATTCCTGATCCAGTCACTGATCCCCATCTACACGACACAGATGGTGCATGGACCGTGCGGTGCATTAAATCCATTATCGCCTTGCATGGCTGATGGAAAGTGCACAATCCAAAGATATCCGCGACCGTTAGTTGCTGAAACAGTCACAGGGAACGATGGATATCCAGTTTATCGTCGGCGTTCAAAAGAAGATAACGTTGAGAGTTGTCATTCGGCCAAATCAATCAAATATTTGTGCAAGTACGTCAATAAAGGCAGCGACATGGCTGTGTTTGCTATTACGTTGGAAAATGCGAATGACGAAATCAGCAACTTCCAAATGGGCAGATACGTCAGTACTAATAAAGCATTGTGGCGATTATTGTCATTTCAAATTCATGAAGGATATCCCACAGTTGTACATTTAGCAGTGATGCACTAGGTCGCAAACGTCTGTGTGGCTCCGATATATTTTTGAGATGTCGTATGCTTTTAAGTTTTCACGCCTGCTGAACTAAGTTGAGTATAGAGAAAGATACCTTGGAGAAGATCTGTTTATGTGATCTTTGAAGAAGATTGGTTTTTGTGGCCAAATTACAAGTCAAAAGGGGATATAGGGGAAATAGGGGATGACTTTTTATGGGAATCTTTTAAGGGCAGGACGACGTCTGCCGGGACAGCTAGTATTTAATAACATATCATTGCACAGTGTCCGTGTATTTTTTTAAAAGAATTTTAATAAATATTGTGGGTGGTGAAAATCTCATTCGCCTTTATTTTTTAAATATATGAATAGTGCATTTAATTTAAAGATAATTCTGACTCATCACAATATTTCTTTCAGATGAACCCAATGAGAACATATTTGTTATAATAAACCTGTTTAATGAAATGAGACTCAAAAATGTCAAAAATCAAAGAAAAGTAATGAAAATGGCAAGTGATATGTTTGAGAACCTGGGGTGGTCTACATGGGTTAAAATGTTTGATGGATCTGAATCATCTATTGAAAAACAGTTTAAAAATCCAGAAAATTTTAAAGAGTGGGCAGAAAAGTATTGGCCTAACAGGGATTAATACTTTTATTAAAATTAAGACTATTTACATATAACAATTTACTCAGTATAGACTAGTTCACTGTACGTAATTCCAAAAACGTATGACAGTTTTTATTTTGAAAGGGCAAAAACATAATCTTCATTTAAATTGTAATAATGATAATGTGATGTACCTAAAAATACTCAATAAATTTAATGCATTGTATGTATTTTTATTACTATCACAGGCGTACACATAACAGATATACGAGGTACATTTGACATGAAAGAATGCGTAGTATCTATATATTTGTAGAGTAAACCTCCACAAACAATCTCCAAATATTTTGGTTAATCGGTAAATCGATGCCGCGATGTGTCGAACAATAAGGAGCTACCTACTTACTTATTAAAAGAATAATTTTAACAAAAAAGAACCGACTTCAATGAATAACTATTCCGAGTATCCAATTCGCGACATTGTACCTATGATATTTGAGGAGTTCCCTTGATTTCCTTGGGATCCCATCATCAGATCTCAATATGGTGACAATGGGACCACCTGTAAGCTACGCCCATTCCAATGCAAAAAGAATTTTTGAAATCGGTTCATAAACGACGAAATTATCGCTGAACATACATAAAAAAAAAAAAAAAAAAAAAAAAAAAATCCGACGAATTGAGAACCTCCTCCTTTTTTTGAAGTCGGTTAAAAATGTCAGTTGTAGAACCTTTTGAATGTAGCTTTTATTCTTGCTTAATATATGTTAGGCTTCCAGTATTCACACAACCTATTTTTTTTATTAAAGCGTATAGCAGATCTTTTTCAGAGAAATTTACCAAAGTTTATTTATTTACTGTAAAAAAAAGATATTTTTCTAGGAGATTTTCAAAAGACTCATTATTTTTTTATAAATAACTTTGTCTGTCAATCGCTCAATGTCAATGCTTCTGTAGAGTAATTTTGGCAGGATTAAATATTAAAAAAAAGAGTAACAATGGCACCACGATGAACTAAAAATGTGCGGGAGTGGAGTTGCCGGCGAAAGTTATTTATATCATCATCATCATCATCAACAGCCTTTAACAGTCCACTACTGGACATAGGCCTCTCCTTAGAAAGGAGGTTTTGGCCTACTATACCACGCTGGCCAGACGGGTTGGTATAGGGTTGGTTTCAAGTTTTCCTTCTCTTTGTATCGATGTTGTCTTGCGTAGTTTATCATCAGACACTCTGTATTCTTAATCCGTCACCACACGGACTATTTATATATAGCTGTTTATTTATACGATGACAAACTTTCCTAACTTTTACTTATTTTTTGAAGGGCCGTGTTCATAAATATGAAAGAAACAACAGCCAAACATTTATGGACTCCTTGACGATTTTGGGCATTGGATCAACCTCAGCGAAGGCTCGCTAACGTAGGAGATATTATAGTGAACAAAATAAATGTGTATGCACACAAGTGCACTCTCCGTTCCTTCACTCTTGTAATCCAATGGTACAAATATCCGACGCTTTACGTGCTCTCAGAGGCACAGGAGTTAAGACCCCAACTTACCAACTCTGGGTTAACAACCCGACATTATATAATATAATGGTTGCTTATACATTACTTTAATTAGAAAAAAGCGGCCAAGTGCGAGTCGGACTCGCCCATGAAGGGTTCCGTAGTAGCAAGTAACATCATATAAAAGTTTTTTGTAGTTCGTTGTAACTTTTATCGATGTTTTTATACTAGTGTATTGATTGAATGAAAGGTAAATTGCGTTTTACGATTTATGACGTATTAAAAAAAACTACTTACTAGATCTCGTTCAAACCAATTTTCGTTGGTAGTTTGCATGGTAATGAACAACATTTATTTGTTTTAGTTTTACCACTCTCTTATTTTAGAAGTTACAGGGGGGGGGACACACATTTTTCCACTTTGGAAGTGTCTCTCGCGCAAACTATTCAGTTTAGAAAAAAATGATATTAGAAACCTCAACATCATTTTTCAACACCTATCCATAGATATCCCATACGTATGGGTTTGATGAAAAAAAAATTTTTAAGTTTCAGTTCCAAGTATGGGGACCCCCAAAATGTATTGTTTTTTTTCTATTTTTATGTGAAAATCTTAATGAGGTTCACAGATTACATCTATTAACCAAGTTTCAAAAATATAGCTCTTATGGTTTCGGAGAAAAATGGCTGTGACATACGGACGGACAGACAGACAGACAGACAGACAGACAGACAGACAGACAGACTTGACGAATCTATAAGGGTTCCGTTTTTTGCCATTTGGCTACGGAACCCTAAAAAGCGACCAAGTGCGAGTCGGACTCGCCAATGAAGCGTTCCGTAGCAGCAAATAACATCATATAAAAGTTCTTGTAGTTCATTGTAACTTTGATCGATGTTTTATTAATAGTGTATATTGATTGAATGAAAGGTAAATTGCGGTTTACGATTTTATATTAAAAAAAACTTCTTACTAGATTTCGTTCAAACCATTTTCGTTGGAAGTTTGCATGGTAATGTATATCATTTTTTTTTTGGTTTTATAATTCTCTTATTTTAGAAGTTACAGGGACACACACACACAAACTATTCAGTTTATAAAAAAAATATATTAGAAACCTCAATATCATTTTTGAAGACTATCCATAGACAGTCACACACGTGTGGGTTTGATGAATAAAAAATTGTAGAGTTTCTTCTAAGTATTATCTATACCCCCAAAATTTATTGTTTTTTTTCTATTTTAATGTGAAAATATTAATGCGGTTCACAGAATACATCTACTTACAAAGTTTCAACAGTATAGTTCTTATCGTTTCGGAAACAAGTGGCTGTATGTTTGTGTGTGTAGTGTATAGATATAAGGTTTCTGTTTTTTTGCCATTTGGCCAGGGAACCCTAAAAACAATAACACTTTTTTGGATCGACCCGGGAATTAAAACTTTATCGCCAGTCGCATATGCAAAAAAACATTAATATAGTACATACATACTCGTATATGTGTTTGTGGCTATTGTATGAGATGGTATACGTCTTATATTACTCATAGCATACATCAATGTTATATAGCGTGAACCAATTTCGTTACTCTAAGAAAGGTTATTGTGAGCCAACCTTAGAAACACGGACAATACGGACATATCCCGTTGCGGACTTTTTTAAAACATTTAATGGGGAATAATTCTTTGAAGCCATATTTTTGCAAAACTTTAACCGATTACGCAGTACATACAATAGAAGCTCTCATTAGAAGTAGTGTGATGATATATTATAGCCTATAGTCTTCGTCGATAGATGGGCTACATAACAATGACATAATTTTTTATACTTTCTGAGATTAGTGCAACCAAACAAACAAACAAACTCTTCAGTTTTATAATATATAAATATAAATAGATTATAATGTATTTAATTAATCCTATCAATTTTATAATTTAAGCTTGGCTTTAAGAACTGATTGATATATTAATATTAAAGATTAATTACAAACAGATGCATTAAAAATTATAATACCGATTACCCAAATATTGGTTGGGAAGTTGAAGTTATAAACTTCGTGTCGAGATCACTAACTGTTAGACTAACAGGTCCAAGTTCCAATTACTGTAAGATCATTATAGCTTACGAGTATTTGCTTACTGTTCAGGGATAACGTAATAGTTGAATTAGTTTGCCGACTCCAAGCGTTTTAGTTGGACCTTAATTGAATGGGGTATAAGAGACTTGAACTTCAGATATGAAGATTGAAAGATCAATAGAATTGAATTTGACAAAGGTATAGTTAAGTATGTTTTTAAATCTCGTACTTACGAGTAAGTATAATAACTGTTAATTTGATATAAAGTTATGAAACTCACATGTGGCTCTTGAATTGGCAAGTTAACATGTTTATGAAACTGTAATTTTTTTATACACAAACGCCGGTTTTATGCCGCAGTGTAATTAATAGTTTGTATTCTTAACAAATCACTATCGAAAAATAAAACGAATATACTTTACTTCTCTCCAAAATATACCAACTGACAGTGTATTAAAAATGAAGGGTTAGTGACCGGACGGATAGCCGATTAACGATTCAACTCTTCAATAAATTCTGAATAGGTATTGTGCACGAGCGCATACAAAAGTGTTCTTACTTACTGTGAATTAAATTTGTGAAGCGAGGGTTAAGGAAGGCATTGACATCAATTTGCAGGACGTGTTATGTTTGGCACACGAGTGTCGCGCGCCGCACGTGCCCCTGCGCACCTAAACTCAGATACCTTTTGTGCTTGTTATCTTAATTAAAGATGTGCAATTTTACGCTCACGACTTTCCTTAATAAAATTTAAATAACTTGATATTTGCGTTCCTCGAGCCTAGTTTAAGTAAGGAAAAAGTTAGAAACGGAGGCAATTAAGATTGTGTCGCGCATTCCACATACAGCGCGACGAAAACATTTACTACAACTCCATCTATCGAAGAAATACTGAACCATGAAGAAACACGGAACGATCTATACGAAGTAACTACTAATCCTAATCGCGAAAGAGAAATTCTTGCGCCGATTAGCATATGTACAACATCCCAACATCAACAGTTGGGCCGTGGCCCGCCAAGCTTAATCACTTCGCCTGGTCGGAGGAGCCTCCCTTTGTGTTCCTAACCCGACTCCCGTTCTTCCACAAATGTATTGATGGTGCTGTTATTACTTTGCAAATATTGGTGTTGTGCTGAGAAATCAGAGCTTGTACGCGAATCAGAATTCATCGGAAAAGTTTTGATGAAAGTAGCTACACTGCTGCCCTCTGAGACCGGAGGACTGTATTTTGATGAGTTTACTATCTACAGTCTCTTGTGAAGCGTGCTAGTACCAGTTTGTCATTATTTCACCCATAAGTTCAATTCTAATTCATGTGTCCCACTGAGTTCGCTATTTTTTGGGAAGCGATTCAGTGCAGTTCTTTTTACGTAGACTGCATGGTGCATCATAGCAAATATAAATAATATCCTTAGATGTGGAGCACATTACAGTCTAAAGAATTTAAATACCACTAAGGCCGAGAGTTCTGGCTGGCTACATACAGCTTGATTATTGCTCATTAATGTAAGACTACATATATAATTATATATGGACTATATAAATATGCAATGTAAGACTACATAGGCTTTACTACTTTCATGTTTTTCATCGCCTTTCACTGAGTGAGTTTCTTTCAAACCAAACTCTTTCCCCGTTTCTGAGAAAAGTGACTGAAGGGGTGGCAAGGTCTTGTAAAGTATCAATACATGGGACACAACAATAAAAAGGGGCGTGCGGTTTCTTAACAACAATAGGTTCAGGTTCATGCAAGCAGATACAAATTGCTTTGTCATGTTGTAATGTATTTTACACCATTGTTTTTTACACCTAAATTCATTTTTTAAGAATATTTATGAGGGTATGGGTCCGATTTCGAATAAATTGTTATTATATATGCCTGAAAATATGTTTGCGTCAAGAATTTTTAATTGGAGTACCTGCGATTAATGTTACCTACCTTAAATATACTAACTGATACCCGTGAATACTTCGTCATCATCAATTTATTTATCCTTTGTGTTAACGGAGTTCTGTTTGTACTAAAAATTCCGACTGGGTTCAAATTTTAAGCTAAACCAGTGAAAAGCTGAGATTTTTCTCTGCTTAACTGTTAGAGTTACTGTTTTAAAATACGTGCCAATAGCAATAGAGTAACGAATCAAAATCAAAATCAAAATCAAAGCATTTATTTCAAGTAGGCCAGTTACAGGCACTTTTGAATTGTCGAAACAAAAATGTAGCTACAGTCCCAGTCACAAGACATAAAAACTGTGAAAGTACTGTAGTTGCCCATTCCCTAGCGTAGATCTCTATGGAGAAGAACGGGCAAGAAACTCCATGGACACTCTTTTAAATCAAAATGTTTTTACAAAATCATGGTTACATCATTCATGTTGAGATGGTACATTATGTGAGAACGATGTAGCAAGACGTGCACGTTAAAATCAAATCGAATCAAAGTAAAATGTGAACGAAAAGGTGAAAATCTTTATGTAAAGTATTTTTTTTATTCCAGCCGAAGGCCTATTAATAATAAATAACTTTCTTCCTTATTATTAATATTAGAAATTTGGAATTTACTGGGTCTCACTATATGTTACGTTTTTAAAGCTAAACCACTAAATTGTTTTTAAATAAATTTAGCTTAAAGATACTTTGAATTTGAGGAACGACATACCCTACTTTTTACTGCAACAACCGATGTGAGCAGAGCTATGCTCTAAATAAGCGAGTACTACAATATTCCAACAATCTGATAACGAGTAAGTATGTGACAATAAATAGCAATGAATATAAATGAATAGATTTATAAATGAGTTTATATATTATCTACCTACGAGTTCTATTTTATTCTCTCCGGAATTCTGAAGTTTGTCATACAAAACAACTATAACCACCTACAGATCTGAATGAGACAGTTGAGTTTGACGCAGACAGGTAGCGATGAAACATCCATTAATCAATACAAAATGTTCAACGTTAAAATTTATAAAGGGCGTAGTCTGCATTCAATGTTAAACCCATAATACCAATACTGTTTCATACAAATAGTGTTTTTGATCGAGTTTGAAAGCATATTGAATTTAATATCAGAACATTTCAATATAAATTTTGATATGAAACAAAAAAAAGAATTTTCCCGTCCCTGACTGGACATGTAAGTCAAAAACATTATTAAAATGCAGCATCACGGTGCGCCAATGTTGGGCCCGAGAGGGGAGACGAAACGGTGAGGTAGGGTAGGGGCCGATGCAATGCCAAACGCAAAGTAACTTAGTAGAACAACTGACATATTTTTCTGACAACATCCTCAATGTATGTACGTGATGGAATGAAGTCCACAGGCCTTTTGTCACACCCATAGGGTAAACTAACCAACCAATTTGTGTTATCCATTATATTAACTTGACTGCAAAAAATATCATGGTAAATTTTACCGTTCGAGCGTATGGTTGGAGTTTCTAACATAGAATGTAAAATGTACATAAGATATAAGTCGGTTCTTCTATTATTAATTAAAACCTACTAACTAATGTACATGGTACATAATATAATTCTACATAACTTACGATAATACATAAAAACAAAACCTTATTATGTAAATAAGTTAGTACGGAGTTGTACTTCTTTATACTATGCAGTAGGTACGACAGGGTGCATGCACCGCACGTCGCGTCAGCAAGGGCACAGGGGCGCTGCAGCGATGCGCCCTCGTGCCCGCGTCGACCCATTCGACCTCCGCTCGTCGCCGCTACGACATTGCTGCAGCTCGATGTTCAAAATGACAAGACACTTGCTTTTTTAATAAAACATTTCCAAGTAATCTCTTTCACTTAGACTGTATAGAATGACCGAGGTAAAGAGGCGGTGTAAAAAAGCAAAGTTCTTTAATCTTCTCCTCTCCTCTAAAAATTTGATCATGATAAAACTACAAACATGCTTATCCTATTTTTTTAAATTTATTTTTAAAACATAAATGGATTTTTAGGGTTCCGTAGCCAAATGGCAAAAAACGGAACCCTTATAGATTCGTCAAGTCTGTCTGTCTGTCTGTCTGTCTGTCCGTCCGTATGTCACAGCCAATTATTTCCGAAACTATAAGAGCTATACTGTTTAAATTTTGTCAGACGATGTATTCTGTGAACCGCATTAAGATTTTTACATAAAAATAGAAAAAAAACAATACATTTTGGGGGTCCCCATACATGGAACTGAAACTCAAAAATTTTTTTTTCATTAAACCTATCCGTGTGGGGTATCTATGGATAGGTGTTCAAAAATGATGTTGAGGTTTCTAATATCATTTTTTTCTAAACTGAATAGTTTGCGCGAGAGACTCTTCCAAAGTGGAAAAATGTGTGTCCCCCCCCCCCCCCCTCTAACTTCTAAAATAAGAGAGTGATAAAACTAAAAAAAATATATGTTGTACATAACCATGCAAACTAACAACGAAAATTGGTTTGAACGAGATCTAGTGAGTAGTTTTTTTTTAATACGTCATAAATCGTAACACGCAATTTACCTTTCATCCAATCAATACACTAGTATAAAAACATCGATAAAAGTTACAACGAACTACAAGAACTTTTATATGATGTTACTTGCTGATACGGAACCCTTCATGGGCGAGTCCGACTCGCACTTGGCCGCTTTTTTTAATTCATAGATAGGACACAAAACCTCCACAGATGTTTTAAGACGATTAGGCAAGATGAGTCCTTATGTAAAGTTTATTAAATATGAGACATTTATATTGTGCAATTAAAAAGGAAAACTACATCGTAGTAGAACTTTTAAAATTTTATTTCTTCAGTAATAATCTTTTTTTTGTTACTAAATATTATTATTTGTTAACTACGCGCATTGTAATATATCGATTTGCCTTGTTCGATTAGTTTTTAGGGTTCCGTAGCTAATGATTCGGTCCCCATATAGATTCGTCATATCCGTCCGTCCGCGTCCGTCTATTTGTCCGTCCTCGAACTACCGCCCAAACGGTTGGTGCTAGAAAGATGAAACTTTGTATGCATATGTGTTGTAATTACGTCGACAAAGTGCTATAATAAAATTAACAAAAATATTTTTATTTGGGGTACGTAAAGTGGGATGATATTTTTCTCGCGTCTACCTTAACGTGTGGGATGTCATTAGATAGGCCTTTTAAAACATTTTCTAAAACCATTTTTCAATTTAGGTATCCATTTGCAAGTTATTTAAATCGCATTTTTTTGTAAAAGCAGGGCGTCCCTCCCTCTAAAAACCAAACGGCTTTGGTTTTTAGAGGGAGGGACGCCCTGAGGGCTCAAAAATCTGAAAATTTTCAGCCTACTATAACACATCAGATGGGTGACTAGATTTAGCAATCGACACCAAATCTCCTAATAGGTCTAATCAACTGATTGTGTTATTTTTATTTGACGATATGTATGCCTCTAAATCCTGTGCTACACACAATGGATCAAGTTTTTTTATTATTTAGCTTATTGTACCTTGCTATAAGGTGACCTTAAATAATTTATGTTCTAGATGATTCAACGTCATTCAAGTGGGTTTGTTAGTAAATCGTTAAATACCGCTAAGAAGGAACTAAACAAAAACACATGACGATTAGAATTTTGTCGCTGGTTGATGTAGTTGTCATCCGTAGCCGTAAGGACAACGGACGCCGCCACCCGTGTCATTGTTGAGGGTTTCACGTCACCGTACTTTGTTGAATATGAGTACGATACGGCCGTTTGAGGCACACATTTGCAATAATGTGAGTGACATTCAGTCATTTGCACATCGAATGACATTCTGACTAAACTTATTTTTTTTGTGTTGTTTTGTTTGAACTTGAGACACGGTAACGTGTGTGTGTGTGTAACACATTACAAGTCCAATTTTCTTAATGGGGTACTCTGTTATATGATACATTTTTTTCCACGATAATAAAGTAATTATCTACATCGTGGAACGATCTAATCTTCTAAAAGTTCTCAAATTACTAATGGTTGACTTTTAGAAGATTAGTGACTAATATGAGTAGATAAGTTAGTGACAAAGTAGGTAGAAAAATTGGCTTTGCAATGTTACTAGTGTTACTACCTACTTTGTCATTAGAACACAAAAGTTCTAAAAAGGCCTAAAAACCAAATATGGTTACCGTGAATTTTCTTGTGTTACACTTTGTTGCCCGACTACCGATAGTTGAAATGGTATGTGGTTTTAGTTGGCCGGCTACTAATAACTACCAAACTGGATACCCGGAGGTTGGTCTGAGGGGTTTGTTGGATACCTACAGGCACTGTAACTAGGGTTGCCACCTTTTTTTTCACCAGTTAAAGTACATTGTTATTATAGGTAAGAAAAAAAAAGTATATAGTATCAAAATAAAGTACTTTTTTTTTATTGATTATTATTATACTTAAAAACATTTATTAATGCTTTTTAAATATAATAATAGCAGCATAAAAGCATAATAGCAGCTTGTAACAAATAAGTATCTCTACTAAACAATTTCACAACATCTTTACAATCTAAGGTTGCCTGGAAGAGATTGCATTTAGCAATAAGGCCGCCCTTTGTACATTTAATGTAAGGCATTTCTATTCTGTATTGTGAATCTGTAACACTGTGTACAAATAAAGAGTTTTCTATCAATCGATCTATATAAAAATAAACGTAATGTAACTCATTTTTTATCAAATTCAGAGACGCTTTGTTTCGTTCGTCTCGTCTCGTTATAAAGTCGGGTTAATAAAACAATTTTCTAAATGTGTGACAATGACACTTATATTGTTAGTATTTGAGGTTAGGTTGCGTTAAGAAATTCTTAAAAACGAGTGTCTAGATGATCTGGCGGTGGTGAGAGTGGCGACATCTACGACAACAAAAATTTTCATAATCCTAAAGAAATCTAATCATGCTAAATAAAGTATTTTCGTGTACTTTATAGTTATCATAAAGTATAGAGTACATTTACCTGAAATAACGTACAATACTTTATTATAAAGTACGGGTGGCAACCCTAACTGTAACAGCAAAAGTAAAAAAGTGCAAGATGTTTTAAATGTGTAAAAATTATCAAGTGGCATTGTTACTTATAAGTGGAAACCTCTTCGGGCCGGGTTCCCGATAGGGATTTGTTGTGGAACGTAACACAAAAATGTAACACAACATTTTCATCACTGCTTGCCACAACATCTTATGGATCCGGGAACGCTGACTTCACTGAAGCAGTAATGATTATCTCGCCCCTTCCTTCTGCGTTGAGTGTTGTGGGTGGTATCGTCTCTCATATGGGACAACAATCTGTGTCTATATGCACAGATGGATTTTATGTTAAGTCCCTCGCGACTAAATATATTCCTTGTGCGGAACTTGTTTAGTTTCTACAAAAAAGTGCAAGATATCCGGATTCCGGACCAAGTAACAATGTACATACATCGACCTAAAACTTGGTTTTCTGTCATTAACGAGCAAAATCAATTACGTGTGCTTAATGCAGACAAAAGTTTATTGTTGTATTCATTCGGTGTTAGCTTCAATGTCATGTTTAGGACGCCGCAATGTCAACCATTATATTTTTTTCATTTTAATGCCGTATTCAATAGTGACTCACTTCAGTAATTGAGTATTAAATTCAACCTTTTTGTAAAAATGTATTTGATTGACTCGTCAGACACATAAGCAATTTAGTAATTTTTGTTTAAATTTATGTACCAAAAACTAAATGTAGGTATTAACGTTCACGAATTTCTTTCAAAATACTGCGTTTATTTAGTGAAAGCCGTGCCAGCCAGGCATAATCACTTGGTCGGAAGAAGGATCTTTGTGTTGGAGGGACACGATAAACCGTTTCTCCACAAAGTTTAACAAGTCAAAGTTTGAAAATTGGAATCTTAACCCCGTGAGTTGCAGAGCACATATCGGTTCATATTGAATTTTTTGGGTTTTTCTTATTAAATTAATGCTTAGTGACAATCCGGAGTTTGGAAGTTGGGGTTTCACTCCCGTGTTTCGAAGAGCACGTAAAGCCGTCGGACTTGCGCCTGATCTCTCTTCTGTCGTGTCAGATAGCCGTGACATCGGATTGTGATACCGACCGCCGTTGTCGAAATCAGTTAGGAGTACATCTTCATCACATCATCTTTAATGATGTAGGTTAATGAAAGCTCAATTTGATTTGATAGTTTAACGGCGGAAAGATTATTAACATGTGTCGCGACGTGACGTGTCGATACCTGATGTGCACCGTGCACATTACCAACACGCGAAGCCACGACATACTAGCAATTTCTGAATACAGTTAGCTAACAGCAGTATAAGTGTATAGTTATATACTATGGATTTAATTAATAACGAGTCAGATGAAAATTTAAAAGATTTGATGCAAATTTTGGCTACACTATTTCAGTACAGTACAGTATGATCCCTGTATATAACAAAATTAATGTCATATAGAACAGGATATCGTTTTGCCAACTCAATTAATTATTCGTCGTATCAATTATGTATTGTATATATTATAATTTCGCTAAATAAATGCAAAAAATAATATTAAATTGGCATAAATTCCGTTTGGCAATACGTTTCTAGACAATACCCAACGCTACGCGTCAGTCGTTCGAGAATTGTCACAGAGCATATATATATGTATATGCATTCTTCGACCCAATGCCTATTCTTTAAACTGTCAAACTAAATAAATAAATATTTTCGACATCTTACACACAACATCATCTAGTCCCAAAGTAAGCAGAGCTTGTGTTATGGGTACTAAACAACTGATATAAATACATAAACATACTTTTTTTTTGTAAATACATACATATTATACATAGAAAAACACCCAGACTCTGAAACAAATATTTGTGGATCACACAAATATTTGGTCTGACCCGGGAATCGAACCCGAGACCTCTTGATCAGCAGCCGCATACGCTAACCACTAGACCAACAAGGTAGTCACTGAGTTGTGTACTATCTTTGTTAAGGATTGGTTAACAAAGTTAAAGCTAAAAATAATAACCTACGCTTTGTTATAAGAGTTCACGAAGTGATACTCAAGTGTAGCTCCTACAAGGTTTGTGTTTTAACGCGCATCCGGACACCGGTGTTGATTTTCACGCGGCACCGCACAAACAGGACTTTTATCTTACCGCTTCGGCATTATACTTCCTTTAGCTGTACACTGTTAGTTTCTACAATCACTTCATTTATCAAGCTACTTCGAATAATTTCATCTTAGAGTTTTCTTTGTGCAAAAGGCTATATAATCATTGTAAAAAACTGTTAGAGTATCTATTCAACGATATGGATAGTCATCACCTCAATCCATGCTGTGGGTGGCTTATGAGTCGATTACGATAGCAAACTATACAGGACTAAATCACTGCAAAGCAATAGAAAACTTGATACAAAACTTAACTCTGTCCAACGTTTTATAACACCTAGGAGAGATGAATGTCTAGCAGTTAAGTACTAGGGTCTGTTGATGAATCCATATTATTATGACAATTTACAGTGTCTGTCAAAATTTTCTAAATTTGCCTTTGGCTAACGACTTCCTAGAGCAGTTAAAAACAGGAACTCCCAGCCTGCTCATGTGTTCCCCTTCTGTTATGATCCCGAGTCCTTCAAGCAGGGCGAGAAGAAGCTTCTGATTAGGCCGCGATAGTGTGGATCACCATGTCGCTTTTTCCGCATTGGCGCTGAGGACGGTGACCACCACTAATGGATTCTATTCATGTTTTTCATCAGACTGAGCAGAGTCATATTGGCGACAAATTTATACGAGACAAGAATGTCGAAGATTTAGCTAGAAAACTCGAATTTTAAATTTTAAAAAGGAACGGTAAACTAAATTATCAAATGCTAATGAGTATTAAAAACACTTAAGTGCTTGTTAATTAAACTTTTTCAGAACTATTTACAGACGTTCAAAGGTTATGTTTGAAACGAGAGATTTAAAACTTGCATTTGTTTTTTAATTACTCAGTGGTCCTGTTTCTCATTCTGACTGGTATAAAAATGAACATAGATAGATTGATAACACGCTATTGTTCTAGAAAAAAATAATAGTTATAGTTTGTAAATAGTCGTGAGTCTGTGATCGAATTATAGTAACAAAAAAACTATTTATTTAAAAGTATACAAAAAACTATTTAGTTAATGTACTAATCTAATGTGTTACCTTTTAGGCAACCGCTAGATGTTGAAGATGTTGTTTTTAAATAATTAAGTTCTTTGGACGTGGAGATTTGCTAAAACGATGGATATTTTTTTCCCTTTTAAATATTAAAAAACTTTAGATAACATATTCTCGACTTATATGTATATTTAAAACGACAATAATACTTATAAAATACTCGAATTTCGATATTAATATCTTATTAATCAGTCACGTTATTTCAATGCATGTAGGGTACATGTTGAATATTTTAACACTCACACAATATGTTCAGGTTTGTGTGATGTTTATTTGAAAAAACAAATTGTTTTATAATCAAGTCAAATTTATCACCTCCTGACACGTACTAAAATAATAACAAGTTATTTAGAATGTATCTGACATTCGACGAATAGACTGTGGGCTTTGTGATACATGTGAAAGCCCAATCGAATTGTATGAGCCTTTTCAATTCTCACAAGATTAGTTAAGTTTAATGTTAATGTTAGGCAATTGTTTTTATCATCAGTCTTTAACAGTTCACTGCTATATATAGACCTCTCCTTAGACAGGAGGTTTTAGCCTATACCACGTTGGCCAAACGGTTTGGCATAGGGTTTCTTTAAAGTTTTCCTCATAGTGTCAATGGTGTTGTCTTGCGTAGTTCACTTCTAAAAGGACACTGTATTGATTGTACTGACTGTACTGTGAGTAGGGAATGCAATCTCGACTCAAGATCGCAAATTCGAGATCTCGCAACATTAGAAATTACAATCTCGGAATTTTCAAGAAAACAAAAACTTTTAATCTTTAATATTAGTTACTATAAACAATTAACAGTTTTTTTAATTAAAATAATTAGGAGAAAATATAAAGCTTAAGAAGATTAGAAAATTACGGTTTATTTTGAAAGTAATTTCTTAAAAAACAAAGTGTATTAAGGGTGCTATCTGCTAAACGCCATTTAATGTCCGTTGCAATGTACTCAAGCTACTGAAAATGCCCTGTCCAACTCAACACTAGTTGGCAGCAGCGTGACTATGCAAACTGCGAATAGCTACCCCTTGTTCCTCCACACTCAAATATATCCATTTCTTTTTATGACGTACTCTAATTTATCTAAACTAGTGTATACTTTTGGATACTCTCAGTCTCTTCAAATTTTTCTTGAAGTGACGTATTAGTTTGCGTCGCTGACTACTGCTGCACAAACTCGTCGATCTCGAACGGAATCTCGTCATATTATGCTTTGCGATTGATCCCAAAAAATATCACAAGATCTCGCGAGATCGTGATTGCATTCACTAATTGTGAGTGTGAGTGTGTGAAGCATATAATTAAAATTGATTAATTTGGAGGCACTCAAATATATTTTTTACAAGTACCGATCAAATTGTACGTTGGTAATTTGTATTAGCAATAAATAACATAAAATACTACAGGTGCATACCAATAATTTATCTGACCGTCAAATACATATTTTATACGACCTCCACCAAGATGGCTACAATAAATTCGGGGTTTTTATTGCCCAATATAATCATGCACGAAATGCAATTCAAGTTGCAAGCTTTATCAAATATGCACAGTAATGTTTTCAAAAGCGTCTTTAACAATTTTGCGAGTCTGCATGCGCCGGGCACTGACCTCGGGTTTCACAATTTGTCCACAAACATTCACCGACATGAAACGAATATTCTTATAATGATAAGTTTGAATTGTCATCATACCGACAAAGTCTGTTGATATTTAACAATTATTCAGTACCTAATGTCTTATATGGCTTATTAAGAGTACCTACTACGTTCTTAATTTTGTTTAAATATCTAACGAGATGACATAGGATAATAAACACACAGGATCAGTTATTGTGGAGAGTCTTGGGAAAAGTCAACGTATAGCAGTGGACGTCTTTCGGTTGCAATGACGATGATCCAATAAAATTAACATTTCCAAGAATACGGGGTGTCCCAGAACTCAACGTCCAGCCGAAACGGGGTGACAGGATTGATTGTAACCATCATGAGAAATATAAAAGAAAGTGAGACATTTTGGTGCACTTATGAACGATGGCATTCGAATTTTAGAATAAATTAAGCTTGGGCATTGAATGTCCTTCAAATAAATACACGCACTAACTCGATATGATGGTAGGTGGTCAGATACAGATGGTGCAAATTTTTTGAAGTCTTTTGTTCCATAATAAACGCCAAGAATAAATATAACAATAGGTTACATTATCATTTATGCCTCGTTGGTCTAGTGGTTAGCGTATGCGGCTGCTGATCAAGAGGTCTCGAGTTCGATTCCCGGGTCGGACCAAATATTATTTGTGTGATTCACAAATATTTGTTTCGGAGTCTGGGTGTTTTCTATGTATAATATGTATGTATTTACAAAAAAAAAGTATGTTTATATATTTATATATCAGTTGTCTAGTACCCATAACACAAGCTCTGCTTAGCTTGGGACTAGATGATGTTGTGTGTCAGATGTCCAACAATATTTATTATTATTATTTCAAAACTAGCTTCAAACAGAGGAGAATTTAAACCTTTGGCATAAAAATAATTAGTTTTGGACACCGTAGTTTAAGTAGTAGCAATTTATGCTTTCAGAATACTATACTACAGAAGCAAGGTCGGATATGCCAGTATCTCAAAAATCTATAGTTTGTGAAGTCACGCCGATTTCTGCACGAATCGGCCGTCTAGACCAGGGCATACTCCTCTCACACAAAATACCTACCTAAATATGAGAGCATTCGTGCTGTCGTATTTCGTTTGTGATCGCGAGAACGGCGCCCCAATGATGCAGTAGCATCTCTAATACAGCACTAGGCCCCCGCAGTGCTGGTCACAATACTGCAGTATATACATTGAGGATGGTAACCCCTACTCCTGGATTCTACACATACTTTCTATTAGGCAGAGTAGAGTTACTTTGGTGGGACTGAATTTAAAAAAAAACATCAAACTAAGAAATAAAAAGCGGCCAAGTGCGAGTCGGACTCGCCCATGAAGGGTTCCGTATTAGCAAGTAACATCATATAAAAGTTCTTGTAGTTCCTTGTAACTTTCATCGATGTTTTCATACTAGTGTATTGATTGGATGAAAGGTAAATTGCGTGTTACGATTTATGACGTATTAAAAAAAAACTATTCACTAGATTTCGTTCAAACCAATTTTCGTTGGTAGTTTGCATGGTAATGTACAACATATATTTTTTTTAGTTTTATCACTCTCTTATTTTAGAAGTTAGAGGGGGGGGGGGGACACACATTTTTCCACTTTGGAAGTGTCTCTCGCGCAAACTATTCAGTTTAGAAAAAAATGATATTAGAAACCTCAACATCATTTTTGAACACCTATCCATAGATACCCCACACGTATAGGTTTGATGAAAAAAACATTTTTGAGTTTCAGTTCCAAGTATGGGGACCCCCCAACATGTATTGTTTTTTTTCTATTTTTATGTAAAAATCTTAATGCTGTTCACAGAATACATCGACTGACTAAATTTCAACAGTATAGCTCTTATAGTTTCGGAAATAATTGGCTGTGACATACGGATGGACAGACAGACAGACAGACAGACTTGACGAATCTATAAGGGTTCCGTTTTTTGCCATTTGGCTACGGAACCCTAAAAACGTACCTACTAATAAGAAAATGTTAAGTGTACGTATAGTTTTTAGGGTTCCGTAGCCAAATGGCAAAAAACGGAACCTTTATAGATTCGTCAAGTCTGTCTGTCTGTTTGTTTGTCTGTCTATCCGTCCGTATGTCACAGCCAATTATTTCCGAAACTATAAGAGCTATACTGTTCAAATTTACTAAATTTTTCTTTTTTTATCAAATCTATGGATAGGTGTTCAAAAATGATGTTGAGGTTTCTAATATCATTTTTTTCTAAACTGCATAGTTTGCGCGAGAGACACTTCCAAAGTGGAAAATTGTGTGTCCCCCCCCCCCTCTAACTTCTAAAATAAGAAAGTGATAAAACTAAAAAAAATATATGATGTACATTACCATGCAAACTACCAACGAAAATTGATTTGAACGAGATCTAG
The DNA here is from genome assembly GCA_932526445.1 of Phragmatobia fuliginosa. NCBI lineage: Eukaryota > Metazoa > Arthropoda > Insecta > Lepidoptera > Erebidae > Phragmatobia > Phragmatobia fuliginosa. Next base: position 11,791,239 of record OW052071.1, read on the forward strand.
TGAGTAGTTTTTTTTAATACGTCATAAATCGTAACACGCAATTTACCTTTCATCCAATCAATACACTAGTATAAAAACATCGATGAAAGTTACAACGAACTACAAGAACTTTTATATGATGTTACTTGCTGATACGGAACCCTTCATGGGCAAGTCCGACTCGCACTTGGCCGCTTTTTGTAGAAGGGATTTATTTAGTGGGCCATTCAACTTGACTGTTATGAGAAAACGGTCTTTATTTTCTTCCAACTGTCTTTGGTATCGTTTATTGTATTTGCTCTTTTACCCTATATTATAGTAACGCTTTCAAGGCTAAGTCGCTGCACTGATTTGAAACATATATGATGTTTTAGGGTCAGGCTTAAATAATCACCATAGTTGGCATATTATGAAATATCACTGACCAAAGATGTATGTTTTGGTGTTCTGAACTCTTTAACTTACTGACAATGCTATACACCTTTCATTTGACACAAATGAGATAATTATTCTACTACTTGTACAATTTTAGGTATCATTTTAATACTCATATTTTAAGCTCGTCTGTTCCTATGTACGATGCTGTTATGTTATCCAGATGCATCAGTGAAGCTGTACGTAAGTATTTATATATATTTATATCTACCTATCCTTCATCATGAAATCATTTAATGATTATATATACGCTTTATAATATCACTGGCTAACACACGCAGCCTGGTCTGCGTCTTTTATTGCCCATAGCGTGATGTTATACCGCGGCAACAATTTTGTTTCCCATGAAAAAGGTACTTTATTACACGATAGGTTAAGTAACTAGGTGAATCAATTTAAAAGAATAGACTTAAGCTAAGTGTGACTAAGTTGTACTGGTCGTTCCCTACTAAGTTAGTACCCGTTAGAAAAGACCATATCGCAATTTGAAAAATAAATAATTGTAGGCACTGATCTTTTATTCAAAAAAATCATCGAATATACGTAAACTTTAGTCTCCATCTACGTGATTGGGAATCAATAAAGTAAGTAAGTAAGTTTGTAAGTAAAGATTCTACGTGACGAATAAAGGCCATTCTTCGCTTTCTTTTGATCTTAAAATTAATATTTTATATTTAATCTTTCGTTACCAGTAATTTGGCCAATATTTGAGCACATATAGTTTTTACCTTTGTTGTAAGTAGATGCTCCTACTATGTTGTACCCACTGAGGCTGTAGTTTTTTTTTTTTTTTTTTAAATTAGCTTATGTTCTAATTTTTAATCACTATAATTTGCATCAGTCCTCTAACATGGTGTATAGTATATTAGTGGCAGCACCTTACCCCCATATCACGTTTATAAACTTTAAAAGTATGTAAACATTGGCGATTTGAAAGGAGTGGCCGCGAGTTTTTATTGCCATGTTCTTTTCTCCGGCTTTACCTATTGTTTGCGAACATTGCATAAATGTACATGTAGAATCTTGACCTGTCACAAGAGATGTATTGCATCCTAAGTGAATAAAGAATTTTGAATTTGAATTTGTAATTAATAAAACATTCAATTAAATTTCAATTTTAACTAAATCACGTAATACGTACTCTAACTAAAATATCCGTGTGGTGACGGATTAAGAATACAGAGTTTCACCACCCCTATTCATCCCGCGGGTGTCGTAAAAGGCGACTAAGGGATAAACTACGCAAGACAAAATCAATGCAAAGAGAAGGAAAACTTGAAATCAACCCTATACCAACCCGTCTGGCCAGCGTGGTATAGGAGGCCATAACCTCCTTTCTAAGGAGAGGCCTATGTCCAGCAGTGGACTGTTCAAGGCTGTTGATGTACTCTAACAATCAATAAGAAAAGAAGCGGCACTATCAACATTTAAGTTGTCAGACTAGTTACTAGTTGTATTTAAAATATTTGTAGAATAAGATGTCTATATTTTGTGCGTTCACCTCTCAAGATTTACACCACGCAAAGGTTGACTGGTAGAAAATGCATTAAGTCATAAGTAGACACAAATGTACAGAAAGTTATAAATAAAAAAAAATTGAGTCCAAAAGGAATGATAATGAAAGGGTAATAAAGGTTAATCGATTTAACCTTATTGCTATCAACAATAACATGATACAACACAAAAGATGTCCATTGAATAATGTAATGTAAAGATTTTGTAAGTGAAATCGGTGGCAACGGCCAACGAGAACGCCGGGCGACGCCCTGGGTGCATTGAACACTGCGGTGCAGCGAATGCAACGTGCAACTGTTTACCCCTCTGCACCCCGCCCCTCTTATCACACACTTGGTACATCAATTCACTCTTCGTGAATAATCCGTGCATTGACGTCGCACTCATTATCTCAAAGTTTGCACATCGACGGACAATATACACTTATCGTCAAATATTCACGATTTGGACGAGGGGAAGTAAACTGACGTTGACCATCTACAGCGTTGACTCGTTTACAGCTTTTACGAGTTCCAAAATACATTACGAGATATATTTGGATGAATTTCCAAAAATAACAAACCAATGCCAATGCAAATCTTGCGGTAATAATCCAATCCCTCTAATTTCGACGTGTAATAAATGTATATGATACAATCTCATTTCTACTCTTTTATATACATTTCTTACTAACTTTTGCCCTCGTCTCGAATGTCCGATATCACAGTAATTATTTTCGCTTTTTTTTTGATAAATCGGTATTTTGCTAGTGTAAGGATAGTTAACATAGCGTAAGCGTAGCTTAGACTAATAGGAGCTGATGACGATTAAAATGATACGCAGATGGAGTTGAGTGATTCAGCTAGTCTAGTAAATAATGTTTCTTTTCTAACATTATGATCTAACTTCCGGTGTTGTAATGTACTCGAACTGACACTTTTTTAATAGCAATTTGTCATGACACAGTAATTTCAAATAATTTCTACTAACAATATTTTATGTGTAGGAGTATACAGGTGTCTTTTTATTTTTCTCTGGTCATGCATGAGCCTATAATTGAGTATGTACCTAAGTAAAAGTTTCGTAAGCACAGGTTTTTTTTATCCTAAAATTCAGATTAAAGCTTCACCTGATATATGATTTAACCACTATTGTCATCGTCCTAGCCTTTATTATTCCAGTATTAATGGTGGCTACTAGTTGAACCATTTTTACCTGGACACCTTTTTTCCCTAGGAGCAACTGGCATCGGACCACCACAATCCTGAGGTCAAACTGAATTCCAAGGTTGAACTAGTTGACAGTATAATTTGAGGGTAGGTACTGCCTTTCCAATAATGATTGCCATAGATGTTCACAACAACCGGGACCGACAGCTCAACGTGTTCTCCGAGGCACGGGCGTGATAAACCGCTAACTTCTATACTTTGGACCACGAATTCGTAATAGGCACAATTATCGTGAATTTCAGTTCGCATAAATGTTTTAAGTGGCCGCCACGCCGCTTTCTATTGTGCCTAGTGTTGTGGGTTCGAGTCCTATACGGAATAATACTTTGTGTAATCCACAAATTATTATTCTGAGTCTGGGTTTGCTTTGTGTCTGTTTCTCGTATGTTTGTCCCTCGCGACGCAGGAACACATTCCTAACGCGGGAGATGTTTTATAAAAAATTCTAAACTATACATAAACGTCTACTTACTAGAAGCTAAAGTAGTTAGCTATGAAATTTCAAAGGATGTCTAAGCACTTAGGAAGTCGATGAAAACGATAATATCACTAAGGGATAACTAAAGCCAATTGTACCCACACCTAATCTTAAGTTATTTTGTAATTACCTGGTGTACAATAAATAATATTTTTATTTTTTATTAAATCTCTCTAAGTACTTAGTACTTAGAGACTAGTACTATCTCTCTAAGTACTTAGTGCTTAGAGACTAGTACTATCTCTCTAAGTACTTAGTACTTAGAGACTAGTACTATCTCTCTAAGTACTTAGTGCTTAGAGACTAGTACTATCTCTCTAAGTACTTAGTACTTAGAGACTAGTACTATCTCTCTAAGTACTTAGTACTAAGTACTTAGAGAAATTTAGATTTCAGGGACGTTGATAAAAACAGTAATTAATGTCCAAGATCATTAAATAACAATAAATACAGCTACACTACAAACATCTACCAAATACCTAAAAAAAATTATGTTAAATCAAAATTTTCTTAAAACTACGGTAGGTAATATTTATTTCTTTTAAGTGTTTTTGGCATAAAACTAACGCTATCGTTGGTATTTTTCAAAATTTCTAATGTATTAGTTGTGTGAAGCGAGTTTAAAATGTTCCACTACCGTGGCTTACAATTAGGGCATCGAAACTCGGTTCAATTTTGAAAACCCGGGTTTTCGGGTCTAAGAGTAATCAAAACCCGGGTAAACCGGTTCTTTCGAGCATTTCGATCTTTTTATTGTCATTTTTAAAATGCACTAATCTGCGTTTATACAGGGTGTCCCAGAACTCAACGTCAAGCCGAAACGAGGTGACAGGATTGATTGTAACCATCATGAGAAAAAAAAAAACTATCCCATGCAGTTTGAAAATTTGGTCAAACTGTAACCATTTTTCGGTTATTGTGGTTAATTTTTATTATTTTTGTTCATTTAAACTTTGGAACCGTAACCCTAAATAACATTTCTAGAATCAGAATTAAGACTATTTGATAAACTATGAATTTAAATTTTTGAATACTGTGAATTGAAAGACTCCATAAACGATGATTCGTTATTAAATTCGACACCATTCTCGTCATTGTCTCTAGAATTCGGGTCGTCGTTAAATTCTACAGTTCGCAGTCTTTGAGCCAATACCGATAAAGGCAAATCTTCATCCTCGTCAAGTTCGGCAAGCTGAGCGACGTTTTCATCGAAGCCGGCATTGAGTTTGTACATTACGTCCGCAATTGCCAGCTGAACGGCATGAGCAAAGCATAGCTGATGGTATGACTTAAGGGACTTTCCTAATGCAACCATTAGGCTGCAACCGACTGTGGTTTGAGCCACGATGTCATTTGTTAGAGATACCCCATATTCGTCCAACTTGGCCTCAATCAGTTGTACGCATGACGCTGCATTCATGGACCCGTGAATGCGTATGAGATCTAGATTTCGAAAACTGCTATCCCTTGCCAAATTTGGTGAATGTGAAGTGAGCCCTATATATCTTCTATTTTATTGGATGTCCATTCATCGAATGATATCGAAAATTTCCTTTCATCTGACAGTATAATTTTTATCTCGTTGATTATTTTTAACTTCCTATTATAAAACTCTTTGAGAATTATGTTGCGAGCGGTATCAGCAGTAGTGGGTAATTTGTTGCCGGTCTTTTCAAAAAGGTACTTTAAACCTTAAGATTTGAGAACGTTCTACGAGGAATTCCATCAACTGCATACGAGACACCATAACTTGCATACTTGGGTTTGCATCAGTCTCAAAATAGTGTGTCAACTTGGTTTTCTTTTTTGGCGCTTCGGGATTTTCTTTTGAAGAAGATGCACTACCTTGAGCTGTTGCTTCGAATGTTGAATGCCTTGCAGCTTCTATATGAACCGGTTGAATATTCTTTAAATGTCTTAGTAGACAGCTAGTACTACCACCGGCTGATTTCAATACTTTTTGGCATGTTTAAAATTTAGCTTCATTTTTGTTTTTGTTTTTACTTATTTACATATACATTTACTTATTATTGCATTCGAAGTGGCTTAAACTTAATAAATAACAAAAACAAAAGTATTAAAAAAAAACCCGAAAAACCCGAGTTTTAAAAATCCAACCCGGTTTTTTTTTGGATAATAAAAACCGGGAAAACCCGGGTTTTTTCGGTCCGGGTAAACCCGGGCTCGATGCCCTACTTACAATGAATAAGCAAATTTGCATAAAGCTTTTATTAATAAAGATGTATATTATAAATAAAATGAATAATAAGTAATTTTATGTTTGTTTTTTTTATTTTTGTTTTAACTCAAAATATGCTTTGGAACAAAAGTGAAACAAATAAAACAGTTTACGGTCGGTTTATTTGTGATTATGTGTTTGTGTGTGTCACTACAACCAATTGTATTGTTATGGACCGTTAAATTCGCACTGCTATCATCTTGTTTATAACACAGTGCGAAATGTGTACTACGTAACGTGTGTATGTATTAGTGCGTCACGTTCGCGATCAGTGCCTTGGCTGCAAAACCTTCAGGCGAACGCGACTGCCATCTAGACGTGTGGCCTACAGCCTGTCGCAATCGTAACCTGCTCGAGACTGGTTCTCACTCAACTTTTATTCTCCTTATACACTTTTTAAATGTCGAAATGATATTTAACGTCTCTTACTTTTATACTGTAACACAGTTTTTTTTATTGAAGTTAATAAACAGACGGTGGCGTGTGTTTATGTACGACTGAAGAGTTTCGTGAATTAATTCCTTTGTTGAAATAAAAATGTAATTAGTTTATACATACCTATTTTGAAGTCTATGAATAACAAATTGTCTAGAGTCTAGAATGTATGCATATTTACTTTTTAATTAATACCAGACCAGATTCCTACTACTACTATTAATGTACACTACTACACATTGTAGTGATAAAAGATGAAAAAAGTGATAGCAGAAATACAAATACAGTCACAATCAATTTAATTTCTAATGGTATTTTGCATATTTAAATCCGTTTAAAAAGAGCTTTTGAACGTTTCAAAGATTAAAATCAACCAGTTTCTTAAACTAACTTTATTTATATTTGATTTAATTGATCTGCCTCGTTGGTCTAGTGGATGGCTACTGCGACTGCGAATCAAGAGGTCTCGGGTCAAAAAGTGTTTTTGGGTTTTTCTTACGAAATTCCTAATAGCAGCCCGGAGTTCGGAAGTTTGGCGGTGATTCACGACCATGCCTCGTAGAGCACGTAAAGCCGTCGGTTCCGGTTGTCATGAACATCTAAGGCAGTCGCTATTATGAAGTCAGTGCCCTCAAATTTACTGACAACTAGTTGAACCTACGAATTTCAGTTCTCCCTTAGGGTTGCGGAGGTCCGATGCCAGTCGCTCCGTGGAAAAACTGGTTGAACTAGTAGCCGACCCTAAAATAACATTGGGGATAAGGCTAGGAAGAAGAAGAAGATTTAATTTTGGATTGATCACTCTTTTACATTTAAGTGTTAGCTTTTCCTAATTGATGTCTGTAGACTGAATAGAGAAGACTTGCAGTATCATGCCTAGCACCTGATTTGATAATTTGCAATGATAAGAATAATAAGTAAATATAAAAAGATGTCGATATTTCGGTACTATAATTTCATTGGTATTTTTTTTCTATGTAATGAAACTTTACTTAAAATTGGATCAATATAAAAGTAGTTGACTAGATAATGTCTTCCGATTTTTCAGTTAAAATAACATGACATAGTAACTTAAGTCTAATAAAAAATTTACAGACTTAAACTGCTATGTATTATTTATTATTTGAAAATTTTTGATTTTTTATTTAATATATTTATTATGTCAACTAAGACTAAAGTAAAAACAGAGGAATTGAATTTTCACAAAACAAAAAAGTTTTTAAGCTGACAGTTTAAATTGACACTCGAAAACGACCTTTGAGCACTGCCTTTGAGACATTAAATAATATGTTATCGTTCACAGACATTTCAAAATTAAAATATCAAAAATGGCTCATCTGGATCATCAATCCACATCAATATTATTCTAAGGAATCAAAATGTTTTATGTCAGCTCTTCTTTTCCTAGTTATTTTTGTTTATCAATTTGCAAACCATAAGGATCAAAGTTTATGTTCTTTAGTCCGGCACCCTTGGAGGCAGTTATTTACGGTCATTTTATTTCTTGACTATGTTAAACAGAAATTTAAGGAGGTATTTTATCTACCATTATCATAAAATGTTTCGTAAAATGTGAATAATACATATACATTCTCGTAAATAGGTAAGGTTATTCCATATTGTAGTTAGATTATTTTTTTAAGAGGATTATCATTTAAGTATATTATGTAAACTGTAACGAGATCGCATGGTGTGAACATCAATAAAATCAGCCCCCCAAGCCAAGTGGCATACGTTCACCATTTTCTATTCCATTCTATTTCTCTATTCTCTTGTTTGATTGGCAAATATTTTGTTTTGATTACGTGACTGAGTGACATTAGCCAATGAAACAAGATAATGGAGAAATGGAATGGAATACTTAAAGAATAGAAAACAATAAACGTTTGTGACTTGGAGGCTGATCAGAAAACAGTGTGTGTAGGTTAATATGAAAGATTAGTTATATGTTACAAATTTAATAATAATTTACTTTTGAATTAAGCTTTTCATAGTTCTAATACTACATCAAAAAACCATCCTTATTGTCCGCTAGTGACAAGTCTTTCAAAAAAAGTGAAATTATTAGGTCACGTCAATTTGCGCCAGACGATAATGATAGCATTATAAAAATTATTATACAAATTGCTTTGTCCATTGTCAACGCTGTAATAATACTGTTCGTAACAAGTATAACGTAATTCAAACAATCGTAATTACTTGAATGGTGTTTACCCTATGGTGAACAAAGTGGTGGACCGCTACTTGAGCCGGTTCCGCTGTGCGAATGCGCACGTAACTTGGCTTTATGATAGTCGAGTGAAGCGTGCGTCGTGTCTCTTGGTGACGCATCAATAAATCCGTGTCGAGACTCGAGACAAGGTCGGGGCGAGGGCGCGGGTCTAGTGCCAACCGTGGCCGACTGCCGACAGCGCCAAACAACGGCCAGACAGGCGCGTGAGTCAGCGTCGCGCGTCGTGCGGCTAGCTAGTCTAGCTACCAACGACACACGTCAGCACCGAACTATGTTTATGTGCTGCCCTGCGCCCTGACATTGCGATTGGCCATGGGCTATTAGGTAACTAGAAAGTAGGGCTACCACTCAGACTACTAATAACTGACTAGTAGTTTCGTAATCATTTGTACTATATTGAACAGTATGAAAAGTATTTTAAGAGACGATTCAAACAAATGTTGCTAACATATGTAGCTACGTTGAAACAGAGATTACTATTTAATTAATATATAACACTTATTTATATATATAATGTAACGGAGCTCGATTACTCGTCGTCTGGGAATGATGAACTATTGGCACTAGCCACTATGTCGTAACAAGGTTTGTTCTCCCCAGATCAGCGCAATTGTTTTTTATTAATCCAATGAACACCCTCTTATTTTCGACAGGCTTAATAAATTACACCTTCTAGGTTTTGGTCTTCTTGTCCGGGACAATGGCGCAGCGTGTTCCGTGCAAGGCACTTTGAGAACAGTTTTCTATCATCATCATCAGCCTATCGCAGTCCACTACTGGACATAGGCCTCTCCAATTGCACGCCACTTGGTTCTATATCAATTTAAATTGTACTTTATTATGTTGTGATCCAGAGAGTCAATACTAGTTTGATTACTAGACGACGAACATGTTAAGGAAGAATTAATGAGATGATGTTGTGATCCAGAGTAAGAGTACGGTTTCTTAATTCTCTGTCTATCAAACTTTATGTACCTACACGTATTTTGACCTCAGTGAGTGCGATACCAAACCTCATTCTATACGTCTGCGTCAAGGATTTCGATATTAGCTATAACAGTTAGGAGGATGTTTTCTCAAAGCGATGTGAAACGTCATCTGATCAAAGATCTCTATCAGCTATCATTTACATATAGGCCATGCATGTTCAAATTTATGTTTGAAATAAAATTATTTTAGCTTGAAAGTATTTCATAACTGCAAATTTTCATCGTGACAGGCTTTCGAAAGTGCAACTATTAGTACTTTCTTGTAAATTTTTCATATCTCAGAAAGTGTACGTAGTTTATGATTTCAAAAATTCCCGTACCCATGGAAAGTCACATTATTACATATTAATCCGGAAAAAGTTTACCGCGCAATCCGACGTACACGCAGACGTAGCCCTGAGCAAAAGATAGTATACTTGTAATACTGCTACGGGTACTTTCAAAATGATAAATAAAAACCCTATATATCTATATGTAATTCCTTACTAGTTTGTGATAAGAACTAGACGACATATTTCACTTCAGACTTGACACGAATGATAAATTTGTCATTTGATAGCCGATTATCTTTCGCGATTGTAGGTATTCTACTTCCATCGCCGTTAGTACTTGATACGCTTCGTTTACACAATGTTTCAGCTAGTCTGGGCAAATGTTTGTTGAGATATGTTATACTCTGTCTACTAGCTAATGAGGCCAACATCACTTTTGTAACCAACGATGGTAGGTAGTTTCCGTTGCTAGGTCTGTACAATTATGGGTATTTTTGTCCCAAGATACTAGAAAAGTGCATCTTGATTATCTAAACCGCTAATGGATACAATCTTCATTATCCATGAAATTGTCATAACTTTTGAAGTAACAAATTTAATATTGATTTTATCAGTAAATACGAGTTTATAGTTATGAGTAGAACGTGTTGACATACTTCTAATTGTCTGCGTCATTCTTACGTAAGTATGCATAATCCTGACATGTTGAATAATAGAGCTCGATAAAACTTTAGTAATGGTAGGATACATTTGCGAAAGTAGGTCGTGATATGATTACAAGTTTTTCAATAACTCCAGTGAGGAAATATTCATAGTTATAACAATCATCACTTATCATTTTAATTCTCGTAATTTTAAATAAAATTACATCAACATTAATGCAGTAAAACTATGTTAAATCGTAATGTACTATATTCTTTATATTTTAATTTCACCCTTAGAGATGTGTAATTATTTTATTACAAAAATCGGACGAACTTTACTACTATAATTCTATTTAGAAAAGAAAGTATAAAAAATCATAAATAACATAGAGAAATTATCGCGATTTTCTCTTTTGGGATTGGATGATGCAGTTAATAACAAACGTCTCGTTAGGAAAAAAATATTGTTCTTAATTTAAATTTCAATATTTATTGGAGAGAAAATACTAATTCTCCTTATAGAGTTTCTCAAACCTTTTGTAATATATTTGTTTTAGTTTTATTTTGTGGAATCAAGTAGTGACATTTTAATACAATTTATTTTTAGATTTAAAGTACGCATGCACTGTGAGTTTAATTTGATTATATTGTACATAATATTGTTTTGCATTACCATATCGTTTATTAAAATTTCCAGAAGTTTTGTAGAATAACAACACAGTACTTAGTTGCGAGTATGGAAGCTTTTAGAACTTCGTAGAATAGACTTGAATGGTTCAAGGGACTGTAAGTATATAATCCAGAGATTAGTCCACACAGACAGACTGACCGTAATTTAAAAAATATGCTTTTTTATGTAAGTGTTAATAAAAAATATGAATATGAATTTATTAAACAATGTTCATTTGATATTACAAACAGACATTTCGATTCCATTCCATTTTATTTGTATAAATGATATTGAAAGCGGATTTATTCACTTAATATGTCCTTGGCTGTAAACACGTAAACAGAATACAGATGCCACATTGTCATTTTGTTGCACAATCAAACTAAGTATGTAGTTATTTTGTCGTAATTCCTTTCCTGCTTACGCTTTATGGTCCGAGAGCTGGTAAACATTTTAATAGGTTTTTGAGACCTTCTAAAAATTTGTCTAGTTTTGTGTAACTCTTACATAGTATAATTAAAGTATTCCTTATGCATGTGAAATACACAAGGTCATTTTGGTGTGATTTTGTAACTGCCAAAGTACAAAAAATTGCATGTTGTTAAATGAAACATTTGTCATTTAACAACATGCAATTGTTTGTAACATAACAATATGTACAATTTGTAGTAGAAATTGACACTATTTTCATTTGAAACTAAAAAACTAAGGGTTTCCAACAGTATTATTCCGGCCTTCGCAAAACCAAGTTTGGACTTTTTAGAAACCCTTACTTTTATATATATAAATATTATTTAATCTTGTAGTCTGTTTACTAAGTAGATGCATATAACCTCTCAAAGGCTGCTGATGTGATGTGATTATATAGAATCACTGATCAAAAAAAAATGTTACAAGTAATTTAAATTCATGCTAGAAATAGTTTAATAAAGTAATAGAGAAATATTATTAAAACAATGAACACCTACATACAATATTCAACAAACTGATGTTTTCTAGATTTTATATACACTATTATAAATAAGTTATGCGACTATATCTTTAATTAAATCAAAGTTTAGTCTACAGACATCAACTATTAATAGAATCAAGATCAGTCTGGGTCGCTGGCACCTGATACGGTGAAGTAGGACATGCAAACCTACATTTTTGATCAGATTAAAGTTATGAACATTTATGTATATTGTTGTCTAGGTTATTTTACACTAGTATTAAAAGATGAAAGGAAGTTTTCCTTGTCTTTGGAAGTCTTTGAAAGTCCGATAGCGAAAAGCCCCAATTTTCCATCAGATTTTTACACGAGTCGCTAGAACATTGTCGTTCCTCCGTTATGGTTTTAGTTTTCAAGGTGTGTTGGTGTGCTCCAGGATCACATCTGCCAAATTCGTATTCGCATGACCCTCCACACTAGTAATATGCATCTGTATTGTTGGGTCTCCGGTCTTGCACATATAAATAATCATAGCATTGACAGTCCTAAGATTAATTTTTAAGTACTCTATATGCTGGTTTTAATGAAATTATTGTAGTTTGAATAAAACTACGGATGGAGACACACAAAAACTGACCATTTCTATATTTACACATTTTTAGGGTTCCGTAGCCAAATGGCAAAAAACGGAACCCTTATAGATTCGTCAAGTCTGTCTGTCTGTCTGTCTGTCTGTCTGTCTGTCCGTCCGTATGTCACAGCCAATTATTTCCGAAACTATAAGAGCTATACTGTTGAAATTTGATCAGTCGATGTATTCTGTGAACCGCATTAAGATTTTTACATAAAAAAAGAAATAAAACAATACATTTTGGGGGTCTCCATACTTGGAACTGAAACTCAAAAATTTTTTTTTCATCAAACCTATACGTGTGGGGTATCTATGGATAGGTGTTCAGAAATAATGTTGAGGTTTCTAATATCATTTTTTTCTAAACTGAATAGTTTGCGCGAGAGACACTTCCAAAGTGGAAAAATGTGTGTCCCCCCCCCTCTAACTTCTAAAATAAGAGAGTGATAAAACAAAAAAAAATATATGTTGTACATTAACATGCAAACTACCAACGAAAATTGGTTTGAACGATATCTAGTGAGTAGTTTTTTTTTTAATCCCTACTTAATATTATAAATGCGAAAGTACCTCTGTCTGTCAGTCTGTTACGCTTTCACGCCTAAACCACTGTATCGATTTTGATGAAATTCGGTATGATGATAGAACTGAACTTGGGAAAGGACATAGGCTACTTTTTACTGCAATAATCGAGACACAAAGACCAAAGCTAGGTGATTATAAAAATACATAAATCGAAGATGTCAAAATGTATCACTGTTTACCTCCTGTCAAAACTTCACAGGTTGCTAGGAATAACACACTTGCATGGCAACCATAATTATAGTTTGTAAATGACATATAGACCAGTAGACCAGAGTAGATAATTTTTGAAAACAAATAAAATTATAGTAGGATGAAACCTATTGGAAAAGGAGGAGAATATTATAAAAATGAAAGGAAAAATAATTTACGGGCGATCTGAGGTCGGGAAGGGGTAGGGAGGGAGGTTTTCGGGTCCTTTAACCGGGGCGTGAAAAAGCATCTCACTAAGCCGCCATAGTGTGGGCCGCCATACATTATTGTCCGCATTCGCAGCAAGTGTGGTAGCCCCGACCCTTGGATTCTGCTCATGCTTTCCATCAGGCAGGGTAGAGTCAGATTGGATGGCTAAATCTATACAACAAAGGGTAAAAAACGGTTTATCTCGATTTCCAGCAAAACTACAAGGAAAATAGTTAAATGGCAAAGTTGTAGGTAATTAAAAGATCTACAACTTTTTAGGGTTCCGAAGTTTATGACTTCGAACCCTTATAGATATGTCATGTCCGTCTGTCCATCCGTCCGTCCGTCCGTCCTCGACTTGTCGTCCAAACAGTAAGTGCTAGAAAGATGAAACTTTGCATGAATATGTATTGTAATTACGTCGACACAGTGCTACAATAAAATTATGAAATATATTTTTATTTAGGGTACCTCCCCTACACGTAAAGTGGGGATGTTTTTTTTTCTCACGGCTACCCCATCATGTTGGGTATCATTATATAGGTCTTTTAAAAACATTACAGGTTTGTTAAGACGATTTTTTGATTTAGGTATCCGTTTGCGAGAAATTCCACTTTAAAGGCAAACTTTTTGTAAAAACAGGCCGTCCCGCCCGCCTAAAAATTTGTGATAGTGGTCCATATAATGAACTTTAAATGAAAACTATAACGAATTAGATGACTTTGTTAGTTCAGGAGTTATAGAGGCTTAACTTTTACAATGCGCTTACTTGGAAAAGTCATACAAAATCAACGCATTAATACGTAAACATAACAATTATCACACACTTGGCCGATTTTTTATAATATCATTGATCAAAACACTATTATTAAAACATCGATTAAAGTTACAACTAACTACAAGAAATTTTATATGATGTTACCTGCTGATACGGAACCCTTCATGGGCGAGTCCGACTCGCACTTGGCCGCTTTTTTTATTGTATTTACATTAACTGTGCAAATATGTGAAAAAAAGAACATTAATTGTTGTAAAGTTTATATCTTTACTTATCATGTAAACAGCTAGAATCGATAATCACAACGTAACATCGAAACATCGAAAACATCGTAACATCAACGTTTATTATAGATACAGATTAGTAATTGATTTGTTTTCAACCAGACCTGCATTACATTATTTAATTAAGTTATGTTGACATTTACGTTAGTTTAAAAATTATGTATCAAATTAATCAAATTGTGTTTTACACCCGAATAGTTTTATATGTTTAATAAATACTTATTTGTTTCTTCAACTAAGTCCTATTGCGGTAGGGACTGTTTTAGAATTAATCAATTATCAATCCATGGGTGTCGTAAAATGCGATTAAGGGAACAAACTATGTAGAACCAAGATAACCACAAAGAGAAGAAAAACTTGAAATAAATCATATAATAACCCGTCTGGCCATCGTGGTGTAGTAGGTCGAAACCTCCTTTTTTACGAGAGACTTATTGTCAGCAGTAGACTATTCAAGGCAGTTGATGTTTGAGGGTTGAATGTTAGTGAAACGTGAGAACTACCTAATAGAGTGGAAATATTAACATGGATATATTGCATTATTATCTTTTTTTGTTTTTTTGTTTATTTTGGTGATCCCTTTTGCCAGCCTTCAACCATTATTTTCATCACAGAATTAGTTTATGTACTGATCCAAGCATTGTTTAGTCCAAATCTATTTCTATAAATGTGACTACATAAAGGTTAGTTAGGAGACACACAAACCGAGTCTCCAAATTGCCATCGTCAAGGTGTACTTTCGCTACGTTATATATTTCCTTACAGTAACTCATAGTAGAACAAAAAATACTACTTCTTATGACAGTATTAAATGATTACACTGTAATGAAGTGAAAGATCTATAACAAAATTATAGTATACGGTTAGTTGTATACGGTACCTCATTTTGGTGTCAATTGTACCGTAGTATGTACACTATGTACGTAGGTAGGTCGAGAAGGCAGGCAGGTGGCGTGACTGCGGCGGCGGCAATGGGGAGAAGAATTTTGGCGGCCTTCCTGAAGAGCCTTCAGGTGACGTGACGGGTCGTCTAGACGTCTGGCGCCTACTATGTGTCGCAAGCCCCACATTCGCATTCACGTAACTTAATTGTCACGTCATTGTTGATCTCACTTTATATTCTTATTTTATATATTCACTTAATGAATGGAAGGTGACTTACTGGCCATTGTTTTTCTTTAAGTATATGTGTGGTACGAGTAGGTACGATTGATTTAAGTGGTATATTTGTACAGTATATTTATTAATCTCTTTTATATAATGCATTCAGTTTAACAAATATATGCGTCTTATCATCTCGGTACAAAATTCTTGCTTATTATATATTGGTTGAAAGCCTACACTCCATTACATAAATCATGTCGTTTAACCATTAGCTTTATCTTTTGTCTAAATTTATCTTGGGATAAACTTCTTATTTAAGCTATATTTTTTAATTTAATGTTCGTTTGTTACAAATAAAAACGTTTGTGACTTATATAATTACTTAGTATTATAAATATAATCAAATTATTATATTAGGCACACTTACAAAGAAAAAAAAAGTATTACAGAGTTCGTGTATGATCGTTTTAAAATATGAAGGAAACTGTTGATTCCAACATCAACAATTTATTATTGATTAATAGGTCTCTGTCCAGCAGTGTAAGTTTTCTAAGTGAGATGATAATGAGGCACATTAAAGCCATTGATATCTTTAAAAGTTAAAAATATTGTTTACCAGCCATACGTTGATAATCGAAATACATTTGTCTGTAAAGTCATTAACTAACTGTGATTTCTACTGGTGAGTCTATTGAAACTATTATGTCGATAGACACATTTTTCTCAGGCAGCCAAGCGTATCGTCTGGCTAGATTCTCTACACTACGCGAGGGCGAAAGCGGACGCAGCATTGTATGTTCTATAGTGTCTACAGGAAGTAGATTATTTAGACAAAGGTGGGATTATACCACTGTTTTATTGCGGCCCGTATTCAAATTTAGAACGCAATACGGTTTAATCTTAACATCTAAGTATTACACTACAATAAGGGTAACATAAATAAGTCTGTTGCGCCATCAAGATGCGATTAACAATAGTTTTGTGGTACGGAGTATTTGTAAATATACATGTAAATACATGTATATTTATACGCTTATATTAGAAAACTAAATTAGATGGACCATAAAGAACACGAAGGTGTAGCTACCAAAGCCAATATGAATCAAAAAAACGGAAATGATCTCACGGCATTGTTTAACAGACCGCCTTACTGTATTATCGTCACGAGTGATTCTTGATTTTAATTTTTAAAATGCCGTCCTGCCATTATATTCATAGCAAAAGTAGTTCCTAAGACCAAAAAAAGCAAGTTAGAACATCCTTTCACAGTTAAATAGATATTATTTGATGGCTTTTATTATTTATTCACTCGATTAATATACGGTTGAGTCAGAACACAGAAGCTCAACCGTAATTCGTCTGTGATACCAGTTTTTGCCAATTTCATTTACTTCAATTTGGAGAAATTAGTTGCTAGCCCAGGCAATAGTGAGCCTCGTTTCTATATTGGTGATACAATTATTGCTGACTGCGTATATCTCGATTATTGCAGTAAAAAGTAGTCTATGTATTATTCTGATAATATATATATATTACTGTAAAGTTTCATTGAAATCCGTTCAGTAGTTTTTGCGTAAAAGAGCAACAAACATAAATACACATATACTCGCAAACTTTATAATATTAGTAAGGATTTTTTACATAAGAACAATTTATTGATAGTTTTACAAATTATAGTTCTGTGTCTTGATGTACTTTATGTCTTTAACTTCTACCTCAGACCATATTTTTATGGTACGGAATGATGGGTATAACGATCCATTGAACCTCATATATGTATGTGAATAATAATATAACACGAATCAGGCAGAATATAAATAATATTAAACAAATAGTTAATGTAAAGTCTTCTTCTATCTATTATTTGGGGTATACTGAGGGAGAACTGAAATTCGTAGGTAAATAGTTGTCAGTAAATTTGCGGGCACCGACTTCCCAATAACGATCGCGCTATATATTCATGACAACCGGGACCGACGGCTTGACTTGCTCTCCGAGGCACGGGCGTGAATCATCGCTTAACTTCCAAACTCCGGGCTGGTATTAGGAATTTCCAAAGAAAAACCCAAAAACACTTTTTGGCCCGGCCCGGGATTTGAACCCGAAACCTCTTGATTAGCAGTCGCATCCACTAGACCAACGAGGCAGTTGATCTGAGGTAGTTAATGTCAAGTGGATAATTAATTTTCACATCTTATATCATGAATTTTGTAAGTTGCTGACAGATGTTATATACGCAATGAATGAAAAAGAGTTTCATAATCAATATCATGGAAATGATCACAAAATTAATTTGACAAAGTTAATACAGTACAATCATTTGGTAGTTTTACCTGGAACGTTTTCCGGGAGTTTTGAAAATTTATCATCAACAACCCATAACGTCCCACTGCTGGGCTCGGGTCTCCTCTCAAAGAGGGTTAAGGCCTTACGTCGTGATACGGCGTTACGTGAAAATTTATAATTTTATAGATTTCAATGTACTCTTTGCGAATTTCAACTTTGTCACCGTATCCATGCCATATTGGAAATATGGTGTTTTAAACACTAAACTACAATTTTATAAATAAAATAGTGCAAAGTAAAGATAACTTAGAAATTTTTATTTGTATGTAACAGTAACTGAAATAAAATTAATAATATAATAGGATTTAGTCATATTTTTAATTTAAAATACCCATTTTTTTAGAATCTTAACATTCTGGTAACATTACATGCACACAGATGCACGAGCCGCTGGCTTTCACGCACACTTAAATAAAAAACGGAGTCACTTATTTGTTATGGACGTTCTATCTGTGCTTCTTTAATCTGTTACTATACGTATGCAAATTCAATTAGTAAACAAACTTTTGATGAACAGAAAGTGAAATTTCTGAATATATTATTAAATGTGTGCAAAAGTACAATAACATACGTAGTAAATTAGGAGCCATTTTTCTTTGAATTAAAATATACATGAGAATTGAGTTTATTTAGTTTACTTATTAAATATGCAATGTAGCAAATGTTTGAAGTTATTAAGGAGCAGATAGTCCGATCGATGATATTATATGTATAGTTTGAGAATAGATACCATCAGGTTGATTATAACTCGTGTCCGACGAATTTGTAGACACAAGAGATAATCGAAAATGTTACCTTTTTTAAAAGATCTTCATACTACATTAGCATTAAGAGCATTGCTAACAAAGAACATGTTTAGGTAAACATTTGGTTCTAATGATTTATATAAAATCATTATTGTTATTATAATTTATTGTCCGATATATTTATCCCTACTTATTATTATAAATGCGAAAGTAACTCTGTCTGTCTGTTACGCTTTCACGCCTAAACCACTGAACCGATTTTAGGGAAATTTGGTATGAAGATAGAACTGAACTTGGGAAATGACATAGGCTACTTCTTACCGCTATAACCGACATGCACGTGGGCGAAGCCGCGGGCCAAAGCTAGTTATTAATATTAAGGAAATTTGAAAAAGGACTAGTTGTTGCTTACACCATTTGTTTTGATATGCTTATAGAAAAAAAAATTGAATAATTTTTCTTCTAGAACTTTTGATTGATTTTTGAGATTATGATGATTATTATGATGTTTTTCTAGTTGAACTTCAAACAAAATATTTTATATAGAAACATAAAACTCGATTGCTTAAAAATAAATAAACTGATAATTCTAACAAAAACGAACCGACTTCAATGAAAAACTATTCCGAGTACCCAAATCGCGACATTGTGCCTATGATTTTTGAGGAGTTCCCTCGATTTCCTTGGATCCCATGATCAGATCCCGATATGGTGACGATGGGACCACCTGTAAGCTACGCCCTTTCCAATGCAAAAAGAATTTTTGAAATCGGTTCATAAACGACGAAATTATCACTGAACATACATAAAAAAAGAAAAAAAAAAAAGGTTCCGACGAATTGAGAACCTCCTCCTTTTTTTTGAAGTCGGTTAAAAAGGAAAAACAAGTATTACAATATAAACAATGTGAAAGAAAGTTCGTTTACATTTGAAATTATGAATTTAAAGGAAATTAGTTATGTGAGATATAAACTCCCGCTTTAATAAAGATCGCTGTGAAGACAAATGATAATTATATAAAGCCGCAAGGAATCGGTGCAACCAAGTGATATGCAACGCCAAACGTAGACATAAACTTCAAAATATAGAGTCATCTTCTCCGTCCAGTATCTGGAACTTTCTTGGTACGATAGGAATAGGTAAACGGCAACATCCCGCGTTTAATAATTGACTTTTGTCACGCCCCGCTTAAAGGTCCCGGGATACTATGATCCCGGGATCATAGTGGGAAGGAAACACGTGAGCTGGTAGTGAATTCCAGCTTTGACTGCCCGGCATAAAAAGGAAGAGCCGAACCGTTTCGTTCTAGTGCGTATTTCCTCTACCCTGAAGCGGTGACTTCCAAGTTCAGCACGTGTTGTCCAGCACGTAAAGGAAGGGAGAAGGAGGGACCAGTTAGAAGAGCTCTTCAGAACACTCTCCATGGTAAAGGCGATAGAGGACTGCCATAGAAGCGATGTCTCTCCGCAACTACAGAGGCTCCAGGAACTATATATATATATATAGTTTCGGGACTCTCATTATGTATATGTATGTATATATTATATATCACAGATTGCTCGGCTGCAACCGGTCGAGAGCGTCAAGTAAGTATTCATCGCAGAGGTGAGAACAATATTCCACGCAGGAACGAACCTGGGTTTTGTAGAGAAGACACAGATGTCTCGACAAGCATAACCATCTCACCTTGTTAAGCACACCGAGCTTCCGCGAGGCCACCTTGGTGAAGCTCTCTATGCATTCCCATTGAAATCTTGACAAATATTCATTCAAAAAAAAAACTACGCTAGTAATTGACAGTTGGCCTTAATTTTCAATAGGTGCATTGAATGTGGTGTATTTCCTGACCTAATGTAACAAACTAAGATCTTTCTTTTATTTAAGACAGGTCGCACGTCTGATCCTACAAATTATAGACCTATTTCAGTATTACCAACTTTTTGTAAAATATTTGGAAAATTATCTTCGAGCAGTTGCAAACTCACTTAAATGAAAACAATATTCTACACACATTGATGTTTAGATTCAGATTTATTTTGACTAATATTATATCAATATCTACACAGGAAACAGTTTGGATTCAGGAGAGGTCGCTCAATAAGTTTGAGCTCGGGCATCAGCCTTTGAGCTCGGGCATCATACGAGTTCATTAACCCGGCTCCAGGGGGGTTAGAGGTAACCCTCTCTAACTCCCACTGGCGTAACACCTGTTTGACGCGTCCATGTCGCGGGGGTGGGCACCGCTCACTTCAGTAGGCCGAAGGGAGTTTGGTGGCGAAGTTCATACAGGGACCCAGTGCTGCGGGGTATAACGCGGTACCCATACCCAGGGATACGGGTGAAGACCTCAACGGCTGCAACGGCGGAAATAGGATATATGGGAACGGCGGAGCAGGCGGAAGAGGCGTACCCAACAGTGAGCCAACCGCACATATTGCGGTCCAAGGGTCAAGTTGGAGTTGCATTATTAGGCACAATTATGCAATAGAGTTGGTGGCGGAGGAGACCCTAGGGGTCCAACGGCAGCGCTCACAGTCCTAAGATGGATTAGTGTCTTGGCGTCAGGTGGCAACCGGCCGTAAAAACCAAATAGCCATTTTTTATTTCCTTGTCCATGCAAAGTACATATAATAGAATGAGCACAAATACTAGGGCGTACCCCTCAGGCGACGATCGAGGCAACAGAAACTCTAGGGCGTACCCCGCAAGCGACGGTCGAAGCAACACAATCACATCGTTGCGGTTAGCCTCCTGGAATATAGGATCCATGACAGGCCGAAGTGTTGAATTAAGCGACGTCCTTAAAAGAAGGCAACTAGATGCATGCTGTGTACAGGAAACTAGGTGGAAGGGTGCAAAATCAAGATTTATAGGCAATGGGTTCAAGCTCATTTATAGCGGAACTACTACCGGTAAGAATGGCGTTGGAATTGTGCTATCTGAACGATTGACTCAAAACCTGATAAATATCGAAAGGATAAGTGACAGGCTTATAGCTGTAAAACTTGCCCTCAATAATCAGTCCTGTTTCAATATTATCTCCGCATACGCACCACAGACAGGTGCCAGTGATTGTGAGAAAGAGGTGTTTTGGGAAGATCTTCATAACCTTATACAAAGTGTGCCCCAAGAAGAAACAATACATCTAGGTGGAGACTTAAATGGCCATGTTGGTTCCAATAATATTAACTCAGAGAGATGTCACGGAGGCTTCGGCTACGGTACACGCAACAGCGACGGAGAGACGATATTGAATTTCGCTTGTACGTTCGACTTGGCCGTCATAAATACCTTTTTCAAAAAGCCAATATCACACCAAATTACCTACAAAAGTGGAGGACATGCCACTCAAATTGACTTTATACTTGGAAGGCGCAAACATCTGGGCAACTATAAAGATTGCAAGGTCATACCTGGAGAATCGCTCACAACCCAGCATAGGTTATTGGTCACTATTTATAAGCTTCCGAAACCAAGAAAAACAAATCGAAAACTGGTACCAAAAATCAAATGGAGATCCTTAAAAGAACCTTCAGGAGAATTGTTCATAGCTGAACTTTCGGAAAATTTAAGTTCAATGGATACTACAGAAATGACACCAAATGAAATGTGGAACAACTTTGAAAGAATCTGCATAACTAAGGCGGAAGAACACCTAGGCCGAACAAGAAACATAAAAGGACCCAATAAAGAAACAAATTGGTGGAACAAAGAAGTAAAAGAAGCAGTAAAAGCCAAGAGAGACGCTTTCAAACTGTGGCAGGCCTCTGGGCTTGAAACTGACTTTGAGAGATACAGGGAAACTAAAAGACAGGCAAAAAGACAGGTAGCAATTTCAATGGCAGAAACAAACTCTGAACTTTATAATAAATTAGAATCAGTTAAGTTGGAATTAGATATACATAGAATAGCAAAAACACGATTAAATAACACAAAAGACATAATTAGGATCAAATATATTAACAATAGCGAGAGTAAATTATTAACTGAAGATGAAGACATTAGAAATAGGTGGACAGAGTATTATCAGCACCTTTTGAATGTATCCCACCAAAGAAACCAGGACTACTGCAAACCTGAGACAGTAAAGGGGCCGCCTGTGGATTTAACACCTGAAGAAATTAAGACCGCGATACAGCAAATGAAAAATAACAAATCACCAGGTCCAGATGAAATACCAGCAGAAGTCTGGAAGTGCCTTGGAAACCATGGAGTAATATGGCTGTACAAACTATTTAATAAATTAATCCAAGGCTACAAAATCCCCAATGCATGGCGCAATAGCTTCCTAATACCATTTTACAAGGGGAAGGGAGATGTTAGGGAATGCGGTAATTATAGGGCCATAAAACTAATGTCACACACACTAAAAATTTGGGAGCGAGTTTTAAATAATAGATTAAAGCACAGTATATCTTTAACCGAGAATCAGTGTGGCTTTGTGGCTGGGCGGAGTACATCGGATGCAATTCAAACGATTCGAATACTGATAGAAAAAGCCAAAGCGAACAAGACCAACTTGCATATGATTTTCATAGACCTAGAAAAAGCATTCGACCACGTGCCGCGGGACCTCATCTGGGAAGCACTTAGACATCAGTGCGTTCCAGAATGTTACATCAACCTGATACAAGACATGTACAAAGATGTCACCACTCAAGTTTTTAGCCCAGCAGGCAGAGGGGAAATGTTTGAAATTGGAGTAGGAGTTCATCAGGGCTCTACGCTCAGCCCATTGCTCTTCAACACTACTATAGATCATCTAACAAAACACTGTCAAAAGTCATTGCCCTGGAATATTCTATATGCTGATGATGTTGTTCTGATCTCGGATGATGTGGAAGACCTCCAGAGGAGCTTTAATCTTTGGGTGGAAGCACTGGAAACAAATGGACTGAGAATTAGCAGAAAGAAGACAGAACATATGTCGTGCATTTTTGATAGTACCACTGACCCCGGTTCCATCAAGTTCTCAATAGGAAGTACAGCTATATCTACGGAGACGCAATTTAAATATCTGGGCTCAATACTGAGCGGTGACGGCAGGATTGATCATGATGTTATTCACAAAATAGCAACTGGATGGATGAAGTGGAGACAACTCACAGGCGTAATGTGTGATAGAAAAATGCCTCTGAAAGTTAAAGGGCATATATACAAGACAGCAATTAGGCCTGCTATACTGTATGGGTCAGAATGCTTGGCGACCAACAAACAGCATTTTAACAAACTTCACGCTGCAGAAATGCGCATGTTACGCTGGTCAGCGGGTGTCACACTACTTGACAAGATCCGTAATGAATACATCAGAGGGAGTTTTGGGGTTGCCGCGATAGTCGATAAGGTGAAAGAGAAACGCTTGAGATGGTACGGTCACGTCCTAAGGCGCCCGGGTGATCATATGGTGAAGCTTGCCCTAGACTTGCCGAAAACAAAACGGTCACGTGGGAGACCGTTCGCCACCTGGTGGACGACGGTTGAAAAAGACCTGAAAGAAGCTCATTTAAATAAAGACAATGCACTTAACCGTGCTAAATGGAAAATGCGGACAAGGAAGGCCGACCCCAAGTAAATGGGATAAGGTCTAGGAAGAAGAAGAAGAAGAAGAGGTCGCTCAATAAGTGATACTGGTGTTAAAATTTTGGAAAAATTAGAAGCATCAGGTAGGTGTTTTTTGTAATTTCTCTAAGGCATTTGATTACATTTAATGATACATTGATTAGGAAATTGTATCACTATGAAATTAGGAATACTGCTTTGGATCTTCATATCTCTTATATGGGTCTAAGGTCCTTAAGATTTCTGGTCACTATGGAGGTTCCACTGGGCTTAATTCTCAGCTCATATTAGTTTCTCATTTATATCGATGACTTACCAAATCTGATAAAAGATAACCAGGAGATAGTGCTGCAAACATATCGACGACAATTCGCTTTTAAAGACAAAATTAAGAGACAGCAATCGGTTGCTGACGACGTGAATTTCACTCTCTCTAAAGTTTTAAACTGGTTCAATGTTAATAATATACTTTTAAATGATAAAAAACTAAATGTATTAAATTCTTTACACATAATGTTAAACAATAAAGCTAGTGTTCTGATAAATCGAAAGGAGTTGGATCTTGTGAACACCACCAAGTTATCTAGACTCTAAATTGCAATGGAGTCCACGTATTGATTGTCGAATAGACTCAGCTCTGCAGCATACGCGGTTTATAAAATTCGTCAATTAACCGAAATTGCTGCAATTAATGTAGTCAATTCGTTAACTACTGCAGAAGTGGCATTCTTATATATTGGTTAAAAAGTGTATAGTGTATTTCAGCTATTTTCTTAGTTTAATGTCATACGGTATTTTGCTGTGGGAAAAAGCTGTTGAAATTCGCAGTATTTTTGTAATACAGAAAAGAGCTAGTCACGCAATTTAAAATCTCAGCTATAGCTGCAATTTATAATTTCAGCCATAGGCAGACACTGTGGGATACATTTAAAGAAATTGTTATCATTACAGTCGCATCTTTATACAGAGAAATTGTTAAATGTATAGAAAAATATTAATTTCTTCACAAAATTAAGCTTTAAAATTAGCTTTAAATTCATGATATCAACACTAGAAATAAGGTTAATCTTGTGCTGCCAGCTATTAGATTACAGAAAGTAAGCAAGTTTTTTCGATGTCAGGGTGTTCGATTCTACAATAAAATTTCTAGCCAATTTCAAGAATTAAGTATTAATAAATTTTAATCCCTACTGAAACAGAATCTCTGTGAAAAGGCTTATTACACAGTTACAGATATGTTACAGATTATTTAAATGACATATTTGCTCGGGATTGATGTTACTCACTTCCACCTTTACATCTGTTGCGTTTGAAAGTGATAGACATTTGCTGGTACATTACATTAATTTCTTTTCTTTATATTTATTAGAATTTTTTAAATAGTAATTAAAAAAAAAATACTTTAAAGGCAAAACATTTATTTCGTGTAAGTAAATGTGAGTATGGTCTAGATTTTTGTATTGATTCATAGTTAGTATTTTTCGTTTTTAATCTTGACTAATATTGGTTAGGTAAAACGATGGCTGGGGCCCTTATGCCGGTTATATGAACAGGCTGACTCAAAACTAAGGTCCTTTCTTCAAAAGGCTAACCCGGTCTGAGTTGAAACGGCGCAGGTTTTTTTTACTTCATCAATATCACGGACTTAAAAAATGAAAACACTTCTGTGGATTATTTCAAAATTTCTTCCCAGAGTGAGAACTCTTCTAACTGAAAAGTTCGACGAGTAAAAACATCTATAAAAGATTTATTTATAGAAATAAATAAAGAATGTTTTATGATGTTCTCTTGGTCAAAAAAAAATGTTTTCTCAGTTTATCGTATGAACACCAAGTTGGGGACATGGCATGGCATTACAAAATTAAGTCACAATTCACGTACTCGACATCCATACACTGTAGTGTTTCTACCATTGAAATATGAAATGGGGTTTCCTCACCTTAATGTAAATTTTACGACGTGCTAAATGACCTATATTACAATGCTGACTACTTGAAGCATAAGTATCACGACAAAGATGACATAGCCCTACATCGAACAATCAATGTTTAAAAAGTCGTGTGTTGCTCAATTTTCATCATATTGATATTTCAAATGGTTTTCGAATCACCTTGGAAAAACTAACTATTAGAGTGCTGATATCGCGTTTATTCGAAGAATGCATTGTAATGCGCAGCCTTGTATCATAATGCTATTTCACGGCGACGTCGGATCGTCTAGACAGGTGTGCCGGTTTCTTCGGGCCGGTCACCGCGACTCGCGAAGCAAGGTAATGTGAATGTTAAATTGACCGCAACGCATTATTAATGTGAAGAGCACCTCGTTTGTCTCTAATTGTGCAATCATTTATTCTAACTGCCTTCAAATGTGTTATAGTAAGTTAGTACATGAATATAAGGTAGCGGAACGATAAGTGTGCGCATGATATGGTTTTGATAAATGTTCCTTTTATGATTACTGTTCTAGTACTTTGTTTTTTGTAATTTACTATCGTTTTCTATATTAACTATGATTATTTTTGATTTGTCCAGATAGTAATAAATAAATTTAAAAGAGAAATCTTCGCAATAAGTTAAGATAGTTTGTGACTCTAATAAATCATATACATATTTCATAACAATCATATTGAATACAACTGACTGCCTTGTTTGTCTAGTGGTTAGCGTATGCGGCTGCTGATCAAGAGGTCTCGGGTTCGATTCCCGGGTCAGAGCAAATATTTGTGTGATCTACAAATATTTGTTTCGGAGTCTGGGTGTTTTTTTATGTATAATATGTATGTATGTATTTACAAAAAAAAAAGTATGTTTATGTATTTATATCAGTTGTTTAGTACCCATAACATAACACAAGCTCTGCTTACTTTGGGACTGGATGATGTTGTGTGTAAGATTTCCAAAATATTTATTTATTTATTTATTACATATAAATAAAATTGAGGTTTGTTTGTAATTTAAATTAACAGCTGTGCACTAGATGCATCTGGAAATATTTATAGTATTTTTATTACATTTGTTTTGTTTACATCTGTCTGTTTGTTCGTCTGTCTTTTTCTACCGGCTAATATCTGTAAAGGCTGAATGGCTTTTGACGGGACTTTCAAAGTCAGCCGATGGTATAAGGAGTAACTTTTTTTGACTAGCTTCGCCTCTTGGCATTAGCCACGATTTTTAGGGTTCCGAAGTTTTTGACTCGGAACCCTTATAGATTCGTCATGTTCATCCGTCCATCCTCGACTTACCGTTCAAACGGTAAGTGCTAGAAAGTTAAAACTTTGCATGAATACTAGCCTTCTTTCTTTAGAATCAATGCATCTAAATGCGAAACATTGAAATCCGTACAGTATTTTACAAAGACAAAGTTACTGTGATTTAGAATATTAGCTATGTTTGTGCTATACTTAAATAGCTATCATGGTATTTTACTTACGCAAAAATAATGATACAATTTGGATACCACTCCAATAAATAGTAAAGTAAGCATTGTTAATGTTACAATACGCACCCTCTATTAGAGTACACACTTCAGTCTGTCTTAAAGCCTGTTTGTAAGTCCAAATTTAATTTAAATAATACAAATGTATTATTAATATGACGAAATATATGATTGAATAATAGTAAGCGTTAATTAAGGTGACAGGGTGAGAGGCCGCGAGTTCAGTCTAGAGGTTATGAGTTCAAGTTTAACTTACTACTTTTAGAATTTAGTTGCATAATATTGTATAACTAAAAATTACTGCGAACACTTTTAACTAAATAATAAGAATTGATATTCTCGGCTTCGACCAGTGCTTTTAGTGTTTGAAAACAAAATAAATTATAGTAGGATGAAACCCATTGTAAAAGGAGGAGAATATGGCAAAGTTGTAGGTAATAAAAAGATCTATATCTTTTACATTTACTCTTTTTTCACATTACCTCAAATTTATGTGAAAAATTCAAAAAACCAAGTTTTTGGTTTTTTATTTTTATCAAAAGATAAAAATAAAAAACCAAAAACTTGGTTTTTTGAATTTTTCACATACCTTTTAATAGCCAAAAATTTTTCATAGGTCACTCAGGTATTAAATTATCTTATAATAGTAATAAATAGGCATATAAGCATATTATACTTTAAAGAAGATTCTGCAACTTTCTCAAAGTATTGTAGATGTTTTATTAAATATTAACTTTATTATTTATTATTTTGTTAATTATAGTAGTATATTTCGATTTGTAATATTTTGTTTATCATTGTAACATGCAATCTTACGTTTTTCGAGTGATTAAAGTGTAAATTTTAATAAATATTTCAATAACGATTAAAAAAACCACGTACAATGGTCCACTTATAGGACTAAGTGCGGAAACCACCCACATAACATAGAACATAGAACGATTAAAAAATATCGAATTTGAGTTTTTTCATTTTTTTTGCATTTTCTGAGAAGATTTACTATGGTAATGTATATATATTTTTACACCATCGGAAAGTAGACATTTCATCGAATAGAAAACACCCAATTTTTGTCAAAAACGTTGATATTTTGACGGACGAATTTTCACGTCACACACATTTTTCCACTTTGGAAGTGTCTCTCGCGCAAACTATTCAGTTTAGAAAAAAATGATTATTATTAAAAAAAATGAATATTAGAAACCTCAATATCATTTTTGAAGACCTATAAGATTAAAAATTTTTTTTTGAGTTTCAGTTCCAAGTAAATGTATCGTTTTTTAGGGTTCCGTAGCCAAATGGCAGAAAACGGAACCCTTATAGATTCGTCAAGTCTGTCTGTCTGTCTGTCTGTCTGTCTGTCTGTCCGTCCGTATGTCACAGCCAATTATTTCCAAAACTATAAGAGCTATACTGTTGAAATTTTGTCAGTCGATGTATTCTGTGAACCGCATTAAGATTTTTACATAAAAATAGAAAAAAAACAATACATTTTGGGGGTCCCCATACATGGAACTGAAACTCAAAAATTTTTTTTTTCATCAAACCTATGCGTGTCTATCTATGGATAGGTGTTCAAAAATGATGTTGAGGTTTCTAATATCATTTTATTCTAAACTGAATAGTTTGCGCGAGAGACACTTCCAAAGTGGAAAAATATGTCCCCCCCCCCTCTAACTTCTAAAATAAGAGAGTGATAAAACTAAAAAAAATATATGGTTTACATTACCATGCAAACTACCAACGAAAATTGGTTTAAACTAAATCTAGTGAGTAGTTTTTTTTTAATACGTCATAAATCGTAACACGCAATTTACCTTTCATCCAATCAATACACTAGTATAAAAACATCGATCAAAGTTACAACGAACTACAAGAACTTTTATATGATGTTACTTGGTGATACGGAACCCTTCATGGGCGAGTCCGACTCGCACTTGGCCGCTTTTTTCTATTTTTATGTGAAAATCTTAATGCGGTTCACAAATTACATCTACCTACCAAGTTTCAAAAGTATAGTTCTTATGGTTTCGGAAAAAAGTGGCTGTGACATACGGACGGCCAGACAGACAGACAGACAGACATGAGGAATCTATAAGGGTTCCGTTTTTTGCCATTCGGCTACGGAACCCTAAAAATCAGATAGATAGGTCTATTCTAAATACAGGCAGACTTCATAATAGTTTTGCAGTCATGTTATTGAAGACAGGTGACCCATTTGACCTACGGCAGGTGAATTAGTATACCTTACATTAATATGGAGTTTGCTACTATACCGTAAGTCTGCGGAACGCTGGCTCTTAGACTACTATAGAAGTAACTTAAAACTCCTTTTAACCGCTATGACCCCGTGTTTCGACCACTAAGTCTGACTGATTGGACTTCGCTAAGTATTTTTCCTGTTGATCTGATCAGTCGGACCAACAGGAAAATATTCCGATAAATTAGATGACGTGGTCGGACCACGCGGTCACAGCTCTTTTAGCTATTGTATTATATTATAAGATATATTATGCAAACGTGGTGGCTCGTATTTTCATTAAGAGTTTTTATATAATAACCCAGTGAGTATGATTATATACACCATAGAGTACGTATGCTGCTGCCAATCAAGCTGGTTTGATTCCCGAGTCGCACCATATATGTTTCTATGATCTGTAAATATTTGTTTGAGAGTTCGGGTGTTTTGTATATATAATTTGTATGTATTTACAAAGAAAAGTATATTTCTATTTACATCAGTTACCCATTGTACAAGCTCTGCTTTTGGGACCTAGATGGCGTTGTGTGAAACGGTGGAACTATACTCGTAGTAACCACAGCAAGCAGTACAGCACAGCAGTAGTACAGCACATCAGTTGTCATAACCAGACTACTGGCATACATTCTAATACGTTTATAGAAACAGATATTGTTTTATGTCCTGGTTATGAATGGAATCTAAAACCAGTCAGCATAGCTATCACTATTCCAGTATACAGCTATACGGCTCTGTCCAAAATACATTGGTGATTTTTAGAAAAGCAAGATTATTTCTTACTATAGTTTCACCGTTTCAGTTTTGATGGTCCTTTGGTCAGGGTTGGACACAATATATGTATCTCACTTTTATTTGAATTTTACATTGGTAATCTAAACTTACTTTGACTTAGAGATAATTCCACTACTCGAGAAAAGTTCAGAGACCGCGAAACTGTCCGCTTCGTCACCCTGTCACAACTTTACCCCCGACTAATCAGATTGAAAGAAAACCACCAAACGATCTAAACGATCGCCATGAGGACAGCAATCTTTTAAATTTGTATCGTGGTCAGAGTTTAGACTTAGCACTTGGAGATTTGTTCGATTATTACACAAAGTGTTTTTTTTTTCATATTTCGTTTAATACTATCAAAATAATTTCCCGTAAATTTGTCGCAAATTAAACTGCGAAGCAAAGTTACTTAGGTATAAACGTTGCTCTTAAGTTACAACTCAATAAATTATTTTTATAAGCTGTCAATTTTAACACTATTCATAGTTTCATGCAATTTAATCCAATCAGCTATATGTCTTCCGTTCCATGATAGAAACTTTAAGCGTTAACAAAATAACGGCTGTTTAAATGTGAAGAAAGATTATTTGACAACGTCTGCTATTTTTTCAATTTAACTTAAAATGATGTCAATAGATCGGTTGCTTCGATAGCTGTGTGCATATTTTTTGCAATCTTCAATACAACCGCATTTTTACAGTGGATTCCTTCGTGAGAATTGTTATTAAAATCTCGTTTGTTCATATTCATACTTGTTTGAAATTTGAACGAAAAATAATTGAGCTCATCATACATACTCAGACAGTTTTATCTGCCGTATCATCACGTTCTAGTCTACTATATTATTAGAAGCCAGACGTTTTAAAAATGAAGTTAGTTATTTATGCAACTTTGACTTTAATAGCTCTAAGTACCATATTTTTGCTTAAATCACAGCAATGCGTTATATGCCTGTGACTACTGTTTTGTAAGTTTCGAGTTTGAGATTTTTTTTTTATGCACGTTCTTTGTCATTCAGCCAATTTAATATAACAAATGTCCCAAAATTGATAAAATTAAATAGTATTTTTATGATATAGGGGCAAATGAGCAGGCAAGCTACCTGATGGCAAGTGGCTACAGCCTCTCATCATCAACTATCTTTAATAGTCCATCACTGGACACTGACCTCTCATTAAGTAAGTGGGTTTGTTCTACTTTAAAGCCCTGGCTAGACGGGTTGGTACAGGGCTATAACAAGTTTTCCTTCTCTTTACAGTGTTGTTATCTTATGTAGTTTGCTCCATTACTCGCATTTATAATAAACACACATCTTGAAAGGTATACATACATATATTTATATATATAAATTAGGGGGACGAAGTATTGAACTACTGACTATCAGTCAAGTCGAACCGTCTCAAATATATCGAACTATGACTGAAACTAGACTGGGGCTGTAGTTGGTCAAAGGAGCTAGAGCTGCGTATTTATTTTAGTGATGGTAGAGGACACGGAAATCAACCGGTCTTTTTAAATATTCAAGTACGTAACTACAGTCATGGCTGCATAATGCATATCATACTGCCTCGTTGGTCTAGTGGTTAGCGTATGCGACTGCTAATCAAAATGTCTCGGGTTCGATTCCCGGGTCGGACCAAATTTTTGTGTGATCCACGAATATTTGTTTCGGAGCTTGGGTGTTTTCTATGTAAAATATATGTAATATGTATGTATTTACAAAAAAAAAGTATGTTTATGTATTTATATCAGTTGTCCAGTTACACATAATATAAGCTCTGCTTAGTTTGGGGGCTCTGCTTAGGTTGTGTGTAAAATGTCCGAAATACTTAAAAAATAACTAACAACGTAACGAAAACATTTTTTTCGTTTTTGTCTGCAGCTTTATTAATTCATATGTAGTGTATATTTAAAAATATTTATTCCCTAACAATGAGTATCATTATCGGCAATCAGACTCAGACACAAATATAAACATGCTATAGATTTTTTTGATCGTAAAGTGTAGAAAATTATTTACACATTAGAACGATATGTCGCGACTTAGAAAGTATTGTCAAGTTATCATTAAGTAATATCAAAATGTCATTTCTGGGAATAATTTACCGTAATTATCTATTACAAAAGTCCAATTGCAACATATGCATGCGGAGCATATGACGTGTACAAACGCAACCTTTAGATATGTCATCACTTCATATTACTACAGCTCACTATGATTGTGATACATTTTAAATAAGATGAAACTCATTATTTTATCATACACTGTGATGTGAAGGAAACTTACAAAATGCAATTTTTGTAAGTTTCCTTCACAACCAAATTATGTGATCAGGAGTCGAAAATATATTCTTAAGAATATAAGTTAAGAGTAACATCATCAACTTTAATACGTTACGCTGGCCCTTGAAAATCAGTGTTTTAAAATGGCATAAATCCCTTGACTTACAGCTAGCTAAATTTTTTTCATTATTTACTAGAGTATGTTATCAATCCTCTTATAAATTTTAATCCGGGAGGAAATAACGTTTCTTAAGTTATTCTCCATTTCTATATTACAGCTAGATTGAGGATTAAAATAACCTTTCCCAGATGCTATGCTATAGCATCTGGGAAAGGTTATAAAGCAAAACATATACTTGGAGGGGGAAGTTTTACCCATGACTGCGTACAAAGGCTCTTTGTTGTGTATAGCGCATGTCAATTGTGATTTATGACAATACGAATTAGTGAGCTTAAACCTTAGACTATTCTATTTTCTAAAATCGATATTTTGAAAAAATCATGGCATCACGAAGATTATGTATGTCGAAATAAAACGCCACTAAAAATTGAAAATGAAAATTAAAAATAAGCTTTAATTATACTGAATTTTATTAATATTAAAAAAGCGGCCAAGTGCGAGTCAGACTCGCCCATGAAGGGTTCCGCAGCAGCAAGTAACGTCATATAAAAGTTCTTGTAGTTCGTTTTAACTTTCATCGATGTTTTAATAATAGTGTAATGATTGAATGAAACTGAAATAAAATTGCGGTTTGCGGTTTACGATTTATGACGTATTAAAAAAAACTACTTACTAGATCTCGTTCAAACCAATTTTCGGTTGAAGCTTGCATAGTAATATACATCATATACTTTTTTCGTTTTTCATTCTCTTATTTTAGAAGTTACAGGGGGGGGGGGGGAGTCGGACACATTTTACCACTTTGAAAGTGTCTTTCGCGCAAACTATACTAACTACAACAAGTAAATGGGCAAGTAATGGGCAAGTAAATGGGCAAGGGCAAGTATATTCAAGTAAATGGGCAAGTGAATGAGCAAGTAGGTAGGCAAGTAAATGAGCAAGAATATGGGCAAGTGTAAAAGGGCAAGTAAGAGAGCAAAACAGGTAAGAGACACTAAAATAAAATTAGTGAGCCAGAGCGAGAGAGCAATTAATGTCGGTGTGTATCATGTGTATGTATATTGCACACTGTTTAATACTTGCTTGTATTTGAGCATTTAAAGTGTGTTATAAAAATAAATATAATATAATATTAATATAATATGTTAGTATATTATGTGAAACGTACGTGAGCTAATACTGTACACTGTAGCTTTTTACTAAGAAGTCAGCGTGGTGGGTTATTATAGAAATTCCACAAAAAATTTAAGATGATATTTGGCCAAATCTTTTCAGTCATTCTCGAGTTTTGTTAAAATTAACGAGCAACAATTTATTTTTATATTATAGGTAGGATAAGATTTTTAACCTTGCAAGGAACGTAAAATCATATGGATTGTTTACATGTGTTATATTTATACATGACCCACGTAACCCCGTCTGCGTGATATTATACCGCGAAAACAAAATTGTCTCCCATAGAAAAGGTTACATTGAGTCAACTTTAAAAGATAGACACATGTTGTCGCGGTCTTTGTTTTGAACTTTTTAACAGCAACAATTCTTTCGTATATTATTTTTACGAATCTTTAACCATTGGACGCTTTCAAAAGAAATGATTTTACTACGTTATTAAACATTTTATTGATACTCCTCTCCCATTGGTAGCGTGTATGATATTCCATGATATATGAGTATAGCCTCACTCGATAAATAGACTATCTAGCAGTCAAATTATTATTTTTAAAATATTGAGTATATGTAAATGTAACGTAAAATAATTTTTGTAATTAAAAAACAATGAGTAGAATAAAAACGAATAGTTACAAATACATATATACAGCCTGGACCAAAAGTTCGTTTAAACTTGAATCGGTAGCTGCGACGAGCAGCGATGACAAGGTGGGGCCAAAGGAACTACGAAGCTCAAAAGCGGCCAATGGGAATTCAGTACCATGGCGTCGTTTAATGATAAACAATGTTCGTTTTGTGTACTATCGCAACAACGATTATTTTACTCTAGCGCAACGAAAGTTACAGAAGCTCGAGGAGACAGGTTCAACAATGAATCAACCACGAACCGGTCGATCTAGATCATCAACAGATCCCGAAAACGTTGAGCTTGTAAGAGCATCTATTCGTGGAAATCCTGGACTCTCTACTTGGAAGCGGTCCAACGCCTTAGGCGTACCCAGAAAATCTTTGATTCGGATTCTTCACAAAGATTTCGATTTATATCCGTACAAAGTTTTGGACAAAACTGATATCTTAAAGGGGTGCCATTAACTGTCCACCTCGTAGCCCGGACTTATCCCCAATGGACCTCTTTCTTTGGGGATACCATAAAAGCAGCAACAAATTAAATAGAAATATTCAAGAGGAAACACAAAACATTTCACGAAACACTTGTGAGGCCGTCATTGAAATTTTTTATTCCAGGTTGTATAGTCAAGGATCACATATGGATGATGTATTTGTTTTAAATAAAATACCCATTTGTGTACTTTAATAATAAACAAACAGTTTTTATCTCACATAATCTATTTCTTTTTTGAAATTGAATTGAATCTCATTTGAAATTTAAACCAACTTTTAGTACAGCCTGTACCTTTATTTCTGGGATAGTTCCATAATCTTCTGTCAATTAAATTTCTAGTTATCTTCAATATAAATAAAATTATTAATTATATTCATATTTACTATAAACAGTTTATCATTCACGGAATAATAGTTATATTAATTAAGAAAACAACTTATTTATAATAGGTATAGGTCAAACGCAAAAGAGGGAGCTATAGAAATTTTAACAATAGAATCTATACAGATCAATCACTAATTGTGTACATCTGGCGACGAATCCATAACGATATCGGGAGGGGGACACCCTCTTCATTAACATGGTCCCCTAGAACGCGTGCCCAGTTACTCATTCATACACATACATGCACATTTATAATGCTTAGTAAATAGCCCCCTTGATCCGAGGCTGGGAATGGAAATGTGTTTAATAATAGGTAAGTAAAAAGCTGGCCACAGATGCGATAGATCAATCAAACATGATTCTCTGGGGAACTACCTGCTCATTCATTCACTATTGTATTTGAGACATAAAGAATCTCATCCATCATTTGTTATCTAAATCGATTGTAGTTCTATCATTTTAAATCTAGAAAAAAATATTATTTAGAGTCAATCTGTTTGTCCGTCTGTTACACTATATTTCTCAGGCTACACTGAATTTTCGTATTAACTGACAACATGTTTATTTCATAACTGTATGATTAGCTTATGTATACGGCACCCTCAAATTTCACAAGCAACACACGTTTGATGTCTGACAGTCGCAGCATTCACCTTTTCTTTTTCATTCATGAAAGCAAAATTCTTCAAAAGTGTATATGCGTTTGTCAATAATCGTTTATGGCATCTCATCAACCCAGTTTATTAATTTATTTTATAAAACCCATACAGCTTTTTTCCTATTAAATCAATAATGTCAATTTTTGGTATTTTAATAGGAACTAATTTCACAGTGATGTTTTAATATCAGATACGTATACACGTATACGTACCTACATACTTACACGTACTTGAAACTTAAAATATAAAATTAACACATCTATTGCACTATGCATTTCTAACCATCTGCTAAATATCAATCAACTATAGATGCTGTGAAATAGCTGATTGTTAGACAATGTGAAAGTAAAAAAAAAATAAGGATCACATTAAAACAACTTTCAAAAGAAACTCGATGCCAAATTGATGCAACAATACTAATATAGTTAACTTACTTTTAAATGTTTATTATAGTAGCTTTCGACCGCGGCTTCGCTGGCGTGGTTCTCGATTATTGCAGTAAAAAGTGGCCTATGTGTTATTCTGATATATAAGCTATAATACTCTCAAGTTTAATCCAAACCCATTCAGTAGTTTTTGCGTGAAAGAGCAACAAACATACATACATACATCCAAACTCACAAACTTTCGCGTTTGTAATATTAGAAAAGATATACAATGCTCGCTCTACAAACATCACAATTGAATAAATTTTAACCAATTTTTCCATCCTATTTGGTTATTTGGCATTGTTTAATTCTAAAGCTTTTCTTTAATTAACTAGACTTAGAAATAATAATTACCTAAGGCGTGTAAGACCATCGTATAGGCGCATACTTTTACTATATTCTTTATGCCATATTCTTTTTATCCGTCGAACAACAAAACGGAAGAGGTTCTCAATTAGAACCATATATAGGTAGCAGAGCCACGATGACTTCAGCACAAATGAGCCGGCTCGATCGGAGCACTACTACCCTCATACAGAAGACCATTCTAATAATGTCCACATTATTGCTTTCGTATTTCGTTGGTGAGTGTGAGACCAGAGTGGCAATTTTTTTGGTATAAAAGTTATATTAGCTTCTATGCTATACACATATATCAGGTAATAACAATTACCTGAGTAGGTGTGTTCTATGATAAGATCGAAAATCGAAATAGATTATTTTAAGTAATATATTTCAATTTCCTTGTACCTTGACCTATAACTATTGTAAAGCCTATCTTTTGTGTATGTTGAACTATTCTATAAGTCAGATACGAGAAACAGAGTTATTTTAAACTAGATCTTATATAAGTTTAAGGTCAGGTTCGCCATTGTTATAAAATTTTCTATGGCTCTGCTGTATTGCTGTCAGAAATAATAGTCTCTTATCGGATTATCTATGTAATTTATGTACATAAATATGAGCGTGTGCGTAGCCTAGAATCATTAAAAGTTATCCTAGAATACGCACACACTTTGTGCAAATGTAATTCAAAACTAACGCAATCATGAAAACGTGTCTTCCTCACCGAATAACTGTAAACACCGTGCGATGTATGGTACACAGGACTTCAAGACGATAAGAGTGCCTTTAAAGGTGCATGATGCACTGATGTGGTTGCCCCCCACAGCGGTGCAACATGTAACATATTCGTATTATAGTACTACATATCGGATAATACTTGTTTATAACCATTTCTTAGCTGGGTCACCAAAGTTAGGTGCGAAATGTGAAGGTTCTCATTGATGCATAATCAGGCTCAAATACTTCATGAGCCCACATTTTTTTCCCCGAGATTAGTATTCTCAGACAGTATGTCCTTAGAATCCTAGGCTATGGCCAAAATCGTATCTGCTTAACTATCCCTATAAAACAACACCTTGAGACTGAATGGCAGAATATAGAATGCGTAGGTAATAGAAACATATAACCTTTATTATAAATCAAGTATATATTTAGAATCACTAAGTAAATAACACAAGGGGCACCTATATCTCACCTATACCATTCACTGTTTAGGTTGCCAATTGACAGCATATGTGAAAACGCCTTGAAGTCTCGGATTCAATTCACGTGTCGAACCAATGGCTTGTATGATCTATAATATTCGTTTCGGGGTTTAAGTGTTTTCCAGTTTTAATATGTATATATTTACAAAATGAAATAAATATGTATTTAAATCAGATTTCTGGTACACATAGAGCAAGCTCTACTTAGTTTGGAATTAGATGGCCTTGCGTCTCAGATTGACTTCATATGTGATAATTAATAATACATTTCTTATATTGAGGACATATTGAATACTAAAAGTCTAAAATGGACTTCGAATTGATTTGCACTATATCCTATTTCTTAGTGAGTGTGTTTAATTAAGCTATCTCTAACATCTTCACTAAGTTTGCAAGGCACAAATTTTATGTTATAATAAAAATATGTTCATTTTGTAAATTTGTTTGATTTTATTTACACATATTAATAAACAAAAAATATTGTAATGCAGTTATATTATGAGTTAACATTTCACGGTTTATGAATAGTTGCATACCGCCAGCCAGCAGACCGGAGAATTATTTGCTGCCTTTCTTGTTTATTTTTTGAGTTGATGTGGTATCCATCGTGTCATCCTGCAAATGCTGGATTCTGAATAAGTATACGATTACATATGAGACCAATTTCATTCTCATATGACTGGTAACTTGCTTTTTTAACTTTTGTCGCGTTATGAGTCCTTAAATACACGTGCTAAACATGCACTAGATATACATATAGCAAATGTACCAGTAGCTGACACACATTTATGAATGTCATCCAGTCCATTGTTTTCATATTCAAAATAAGCATGGTAAAGCTATTTTGAGTAAAGTCTTCTGTAAGTTATACTTTTATCTATATTCTATCTGCATTTTATTACCATTTTATTGAAGGGTTATAAAATAATATCAATACAAAAATTACAACAGTGATTGCACTAGTAACTGACACTTGTTAAACCAATACCTGATACCTTATTAATCATAAAATAGGTACTTAATAATCACAAAATAGGTACATGCCTCGGAAGCGCAGTGGTAGCGTATATGACTGCTGTGCTTGAGGTCTTGGGTTCGATTCCCGAGTCGTACCTAATGTTTATATAATCCGCAAATGTTTGTTTCAGAGTTTGGGTGTTTTCTATGTATAATATGTGTGTATTTACAAAAAAAAAAGTATGTTTATATATTATATTAGTTATCTAGTACCCACAACACATGTTCTGCTTAGTTTGGGACTAGATGACGTTGTATGTAAGATGTCCGAATATATTTTTTAACTGTTTTAAATTGTAAGAAAAGCATTTATTTAAAAATAAATTATTTTTTTACAATATTTTTTAATAATAATTTAACTAGTTTTAGTCTATGTAATTGTAGCAAAAATACTATTAAAGCATATTATATTTGAAAGCGTCAGCATTAGCTACAGTGTAAGTAACCGGAGCATTCACCTTACATGCACAAAAAATGAGTTTTGGAAATTCAAACGACATTCTAACTGTCAAAATTTAAATGAAACTAGTTGTGTCCCAACAAAAATAGACGTTAAATACATAAATACAACTTAATATGTTTTGAAAACTATAATAAATTATACAAGATGACTGCCTCGGTTACTCAGTGCTCACTTGGTGACACATCATCACATCAACAGTTTTTAACAGTCCACTGTTGAACCTCGCCTAGCAAGGAGATTTTAGTCAAGTCAATGATTTTAGTCAGTTTTAAGTACTCCTTCTCTTTGCAGAGATGTTGTTCCTGTGTAATTTGTTCCCTTAGTCGACTCCTATGACAAAAGGTATGATGTCACTCCGTATTACTAATCGGACAACAAACAATGTGTATATCATATTTTATCTAATTCAACCAATATCACATTGCAACGAGTTCAACTAATTTAATTTATAACCGGTTACCTGTTTGACGTCAAACTTCTCTGATTGTGTAATCGTTATCAGACGGGACTAAGGAATAAGATAAGCTGCAATATGGAAAACGAGAGTTAAATATAATAACTATTTAAATTTCGCTTGAGGAAATGGGACTGAGGATGCAGTGCCTCGACAAGATTCGGTGATACATGAACATAAAGAAAAAAAAAGGTCAAAGGTACTTTATTGAAGAGTTTTATATGATGAATGTAAATCCTGTCAGCACTCCGATCAATTTCAATAGTATTATAGAAAATGTAGACAAAATTGTTATATAATTTGAAATATGGAGAAGAAATATACCAATTTATTTCTGAGTTATTACTCAAAGGCAGACAATTCGTCGTAAATATAGATTTTGTAAATAATCCAGGTCAACAATATGTTATTATTGTTAAAGGTGTAATAAAAAAACCTAAGTAATATTCATCATCATCACCATCACCATAAGCGTATAAGATATGGAAAACAATGAAAGTTATTAAATAATATATAGAAAACTGTTCTATTAATAACCAGTCAGATACTGATTTTGCAACGTTTTTTTTTAAAGTAATATTTAATACAGGTTATTAGAAAGACACA
This sequence comes from Phragmatobia fuliginosa, assembly GCA_932526445.1. Taxonomy (NCBI): domain Eukaryota; kingdom Metazoa; phylum Arthropoda; class Insecta; order Lepidoptera; family Erebidae; genus Phragmatobia; species Phragmatobia fuliginosa. The sequence continues at coordinate 11,832,429 of OW052071.1, forward strand.
CTTATACAAAAATACCAAATGATTTTAATCGATTTAAACATATGTTCGGTAAAACATTCAAGAATAAAGAAACAATTAATATCACTTTAGTTTTTCCTCATTCTCGATGACGAATGTTTGTTTTAAATTATATTAGACAACACACATGAGTGGTTATTTTGGTCTGGATGATCATGTCTGGGTACATATTATGTCAAGATAAGACTTTAAAAGATAACTGCAATATATTTCCTACTGATATCATTGCTCTATATAACACTGATTGTATCTAGACCGATGTGACTAGGTACATAGTCTGGTGGCACAAGCGTGACTGATAATCGTGACTTGTATGTGTATGTTTTCAACTCAGATAAAATGTTATCTAGTCGTGGAACTGTTTAAAACTGTTTTAGTTTCTGTAATTCAACCAAATTGAATATGGAATCTTTTTAAACAGGCTATACTGTGTTTTTAACGCATGGTCATCATGTTTAGGATTCCAATACCTAGGATTCTAATATATCATTTTGATTACGTAATGCAATTTCAGTATCGTTGTATTTTCTGAAACAAAACTATATAAGAAACAAATAATTCTTATACTATTTATGTGTTTGTGTAGTGGTTTAACTTGTGGTTTAACAATCCCCACATAGAATAACCACATTTGTACAATTACCTATGTGTAACGTTTTCCTAAATCTCCCACGTCAGGAAAGGAATATGTTCCTTTAAAGTTCGGGAGTTGTTTTCAAGAGGAAAAGCTATATTATTTTCAGCACTGTCGGATAAAAATAATAGATTAATATACAAAAAGTGCTAGTAGGGTCATGTAACGTACCTATGGACATTTTTGACTACCTAATATTTAAATCGACATATCTTTGTTTATACTCAAAGTATAGAAATAGTTAAAATCTTATATTGTAGGGCAGACGGTCTAATATGACTGGTTTCTTTTTATTACGTCTTTAGTGTTGCCATTATATTATTTTCAAACATTATTTGTAAGTATGGTGTTTTGTCCTAAGGTACGTTACTTGTTTGTACCTTCGGACAGCCTTGTATGTACCTTGGGACGAAACAAATGACAAAGATTTCTGTCTAATCAGTCTTTTAATCATCATTAAATTAGATAATAGAACTGTAACAACGTATCTTCTGCGAGTTATACAACAAAATCAAATGATAGTCTTAGGTAATAATAAGAACACTTTAATCAAATTAGAAAAAAAATGAGATCTAAGACATCCAAAATATTTCAAATGATTTCAGAGCTAAAGTTTTTTCAGGCTTATGAACTGTAGAACACCCAGTCTATCTGAACAGCCATTGCCGGCCAGCCATTCCATCACGATTCCAAGCTTCAGGACTCTTAATGGAATGGCTTTGAATCGTTCTTGGCTAACTCCTTTTCTTTTAACGCCTGGTTTACTCCTTGGCACTGCAGGCAAAAAGAAATGGAACATCATCAAATAGTGTCCATAGGTACAAACATTGTTTGAACCTCCGGACGTGTCCCAAGGTACATACAGAATTATGTCCAAAGGTACAATCAAAGCAAATTAAAAAAGAAACGAATTATCTTGACTTGTAGGTTAAAATTCTGTGTTGTTAGTTATATTATTATAGACGCAACTAAATTAAGACAAGTAAATTAATTAATTGTAATAAATATGTGCATGCATGTCGTATATAAATCTATAATCAAAACATCTTATTACTTACTTTTGAACACGAAAAACTTAACAATAATTTCACACGTCACCCGATGTCAATACAAGTACGCCACTAACTGTCATTGCCAATTAGGAAAAATACTATCCGTTTTGTAGAATTTTGTAATTTTAATGTTGGTACTTTTCAAAATATAATCTGTGTCCAAAGGTACAAGCGTCCCTAGGTACGTTACATGACCATACATTACCCTAAACATGTAGCGCCTTTAAAGAAAAAAAATAATTAACTATTAAATAAGTAGACGACTATCAAAGTGTTTGTTTTATAAAATAAAAAGTCGAACATATTATTTAATTTATTTTATGTTTTGTCAGTTAACGAATTTAAATGAAGCAGTATTAGGCTCAAATATACATTTATAGCGACAAGGTTTGACTTTAAATTAGTTATTTATTAGTAATTACATTTTAATGAGAGCAATCTACTTTGAAATTTAATTATCCTCTAATCTTTTGTTAATATTATTAGTAAAAAATTTGTCATTAATAACTACGGATGAATTGACGATAAGCTTTTATACATCAACAACCTAGAACAGTCCACTGCTGAGCAAAAGCCCCTCCTTCGAAAGGAGGTTGTGGCTGACTATACCAGGCTGTCTAGAAGGGATGTTATAAGGTTTGTTTCAAGTTTTTCTGCTCTTTGCATCATCTTTTTTGATGATGTTTGTTGATGACATTCGATATTCTTAATCTGTCCGAATTGTACATAATAATAATTGTTTGTTAGTCTTTCATGTGGAATTAAATCGTGGTACTAAACTATATGCGCTCATGGCGAAGTTGCCTTAGGTGATTCGAAACAATAACGATTCAGTGATGAAGATAAGGTAAATGTGCTTTTTGAGGGTAAAGTGTGTATTTAAAGACTATATTTCCAAGAGCAAGGAAAAACATCCATATTAGTCCCATTTTTTTAATTTATTTCATATACAGTGCTCTTTATAATTCTAAGTAGTATAGGAATATAATTGTAATCCGACTAAAATTATACGAGTAAATGCGAAAGTGTTAGGATGGAGTTTTGTAAGTTAGGCATGCATGTTCGTTACTAATTCAAGTCAGGCAGACAGACAGATCAAACCAACAAACCATAATGTCCTACTACTGGGCTGGGGTCTGCTCTCAGGATACTGTTAAGGCCATACTCCTACGTCCCCACGCTGTCCGAGTGCGGGACTGGCAAGACGCGTTGTGGCTACGTAATCTTGCCGTTGGATGTTTTTAGCCGCCCGAAGGCCTCCAACTAAGCTTCACAACTGCTATCTTATGATAACAATCGGGGCCGACTGCTTACCACGACCTCTGAATCACGGAAACGCCATAACATATCATGTTAAAAACGTTCACCCATCTAGGTTTTGATTGTCTCTAATGTACCTAAGGCTACTAGGTTATGATAATATATAAATATAATTTTATGAGATTTGTAAAGACTGTAGGAGGAAAATATTTTTTTAGCATTACATGCGTATTGATTCTATACGTAATCAGGCCGAAGACAGCCTTTAAGATCAAATATTTATTTAGTAGTCTTTGTGTTATCAGGAAATTCTAATCACGTTTTCATGCAGAGGCAGTACAATTTTTTTAAATATTTGTTTACTATTTAATTCTATTTAACCAAATAACAAAAATCCCGTGAATAATAATTATTTATTAGCTGAGTCCCGCGGTGTTACCCGCGTTTATTGTTGTAAATCACAAGTAACGCCGTAGAGCAAAGCTAGTTTAAAAGTCTAACTTACGCCTTAGGTCATCAACTTTCTGCCATTGAAAATCCCGTCAAAATCGGCTCAGCCGTTCTAGAAATTAGCCGTAACAAATAGATCGACAGACAGTCAGACAAATATTTTAAACATTGCGTTTTTGGTGTAAGTAATATGGAATATTTCGTATGCATTTAATAAAGGTTGGCCAAGTGCGTGTCAGGCCACACATGTAATAGGGTTCCGTAGTCACCCATAATGATAACTAGATTAAAAATCGTATCCAATAGACAATTGTTATGGTAACTTATTAAAAGTTATCAAAACCGCTATAGATTTCCCTGAAAGTTTAGTATATGGGCTACTGTCATAATTTTTTTCAGATTTTTCGAGGCAGCCGTTTAGCTTTTAGAGGGGGGGGGACGCCTTGTTTTTACAAAAAAGTACCCTTTCAAGTGGAATTTCTCGCAAACGGATACCTAAATCAAAAAATCATCTTAGAAACCCCTTATTGTTTTAAAAAACCTATTAAATAATAAAACACACGATAGGGTAGACGTGAGAAAAAAAAAACCCTACTTTACATGTACGGGAGGTACCCCAAATAAAAATATTTTGTATAGTTTTATTGTAAAACTTTGTTCACGTAATTACAACCCATATTCATGAAAAGTTTAATCTTTCTAGCACCAACTGTTTGGGTGGCAGGTCGAGGACGGACGGACGGACGGACATGGCAAATCTATAAGGGTTCCGAGTCATGAACTACGGAACCCTAAAAAACAGTTATTTTAAAATTACATACATACATTACAATTTCATTTATTTGCATAGATTAAAGTAAGAGATCCACCTTGATTTCATCACACTCTGTCCAACTAGAATTCATACTGTGTAAATATTATTTATTATGTACGTGCGTATGTACGAATTTATTTATGCATACACATACAGTGCATTAATAAATACGTATTTAATACGTGTAAATTAGTATGAAAATTCCACTCACACATAAACACATTCTGTGTCATTACAATGTAATGCATTGTCATGCACGTGTCATTACATTTCAAATGATTTTACTCATTGCTACAATTTTCCGGTATTAATATTTCAATTAATAAAAGTCATGGCCATTTTGTTAAAATAGGGTAAATTACTACTTGTATACAAAATATTATTGATTTATTATTTCTAGAGTTCTCCACTTTCTTTTTTTTATTTATTACTTCTCTCTCTAGTGTATTCAATTTTCTTCAAAATTGTAATGTTGTCACTGCAAAATTGGACTTTATAGACCATATACCTAAAGAAAAACATATATGAAATATTTACTGTTATTCTATTATTACCATTAGTAGCACATTGAGGTTATTAATTTAAAATGCACAATCAATTCAAACATATACATATATGCATACTTTGATTTAGCGTGTCAAGCAAAACAACTTAGAAGACGCCCATCAAAAAATTAATATACTGTATATTCCTGACATGACTTACTATACCCAGAAAAACTCAATAACACTTTTTAATACGACCCCAGGAACCTAACCTCCAGACCTCTCGATCATCTGTCGTATTTGCTAAATGCTAGATCAACAAGTCAGTTAAATTTACAGTAAGTGAGATGATAGCATTATTGAAGAATGTGTTTAGTCATATTACTTTTAAATACAGTACATATATTTTGGAGACGACAAAAAAACAATCATGTTTAATTAGGACCGTGATTTAGCACTTATAGTACTATATTATATATTATTAACTCGACACATCTCACATACGGACATTATTGTGTCCATCAAGGACACAAGAATCAAAAAAGTAGCATACGTATATTAAGTACTGCCATATACATTAAGAAAAGCTGTTAATTTGGAATATATTAAATACTATATTTGAATTCTTTTATTTATTAGTAAAGGTAAAAGTATTTGGCAGTACTTCACCAAGAAGAAGATACCGAATTAGCGATACTCATGTCGCTTATTAGAGATATTATGCATTCCCTCTTTTTGAATAGCAACAGTTTTATGGTATGTTCATCAAAGTATGCCGATAAATTTAGACATTATTGTTATAAATGGTTATAATATAATATTTTATGTCTAATACACATAAAATATTATATTATATTGTTAAATTAATATTTCAGTAAACAAATAAAGTATTAATAGCAAAGCGACAGACACATGTTACGAAACCTCCTCATGTTTCGATTATACTGGCTTTAGTAATGAACACATTGAACTGACTAACAGTGTGTCTTTAAGTGTTTAGTGACGATTCAAGCGCAGTTCAGTGAATTTACATCGCTACCTGTTCAATCTAAATTTGCATTCATTGAGCATATGTACTGTGAAGGGGATTACGTTATTTATTACGTGTTTCATGCTCAATAAAGTGCATTAAAAGGGGTCTTTCGCGTAATAGTTAGCATGTTTTGTGCTCTCTTTGATCAATTTATGATTTGCCATATTGTACAGCATAATTAGAGGAGATTATCTGTTGCTACAAAGTATTAGTAACTAATCTCATTGCTTATGCGATAATATGTTTTACCTTGTGATTAATTTAGTTTTTGCTATATAGGTTTCTAATGTTTTGCTGACAAGCAAATTATTTGAAATTAAGTGAAGCAAACGTCATAAATGTCATATAACATTAATTCTCACATATTCGTTAACTACTAGACACGCTTGCTGCTTGTTGACTTTTATGGGATGTGATCATAATTAATAACCCAATTTACAAAATCTTAAAAATACATTTTTATACATCTGAACTTATTACTAAAATGGAGTTACGACTAAAACACATGTGGAACTGAGTTGTGTAATTGTTCTGTATCTCAATCGCCCAAACTTTGTGACTAGTGATTTATCCACCAAGGCTTTTCTATTTCACAAACGTTCATACTCTCTTAAGCACGGGGCGGTCATAATTTGTAAAGGATTATCACCCAGCATTCACTGACCTGAAAAGGATTGTTTAAGTTTTTAATTTACAAGTTAGTTTACAAGTTTAATTTACAAGTAGTTTCGAATGGGCCGGCTCGACCCGGCCAGTACTACCCTCACACAGAAGACCATCCTAATAATGACAGCATTCTTGCTGTCGTATTTCGTTGGTGAGTGTGAGACCGGAGGCCCAATCATTCTGCATCATTCTTTCTGCCCTTCGAAGGCCGGGAGAATGATGCAGAATAATCAAACCAGGCTGCCATGGTGGGGGTCACCATGCTACATTGTCTACCCTCACAATAAGCATGGTGACCCCTACTCCTGGATTCTACTCATGCTTTCCATCAGGCAGAGTAGAGTCACTATGGCAGGCTTAAATATAAAAAAAAAAAAAAAAAAAAGTTACTCAGTAACCACTTAGCCACTACCCGGATTACTAGACTGTATACTATATTTACTATTACCTCTGGTTAGAGTTTAATATCATTGTCTGATAAATACTTCTTATTTTATAATACATAGATGAAACAGAATAAATTGTTAATACATGGAAGTCACTACTTTAGAGTGGATGAAATACACACCAGGACTAAATAGTTCGGCTCGTTCTGTCTGTGCCCCACTCAAACTCCCACTACCAACTTACGAGTTTCCTCCTTACTATGATCTTCTGAGCGGGACTTGTGTGGATCGCTATACTGCCTGCATATGCAGTAACTGTGGTGGCCGCTACCTTTGAATTCGTGTCATCCTTTCCATCAGGCACAGGAGAGTCACCTTGGAAGTTGTTAAATAATTAACAAATATTCAACACTGATATAAAATAAGCTATCATTACCTACTTCTATATAAAAAATGTGAAAAGATAACCTATTACCTACCTACTCTATCTATCACTTAATTTACAAGTCTGAAGAAAACAGAGTACCTGACTACCTACATGTCGCGACGGAAACGTGAAATGAGGGTACATTATTGATTTGTGCCGTTATCACGTTACTTGAGTGAGCAATTAGCTGCATAAAGCATGTAGTATCGAAACAATCATTTCTACATCTTGCAGCTTTGACTACTGTTTTGAGTTTGGATTTGAGTTCTGTTTGACTGCACGTTTGGCCTAGTGGTAAAAACGGATGCCACGTCAGTTTCTACTACGCCAAGGGTTGCTGGTTCAAATCCCACATGGGACAACGTTTTGTGTTATTCACAAATTGTTGTTCTGATCTGAGTGTTATTTATATCCATTTCATGTATGTTTGTAAAGGTCCCCGTGATATAGGATGTACATTTCTAATGCGAGAATTGTATTTTAAGAAAAGTTTTCAACTTTTTCAGTTAACTACAACTCTACTTGAAAAAATTTAGTCGTTTAGTCGACGTTCGAAGTATTAAGACCACCCACTGTTACTGCCCTCAATTTAATGTTTGCGTTATTTAGTTAATTAATATTTTAATTTACATTTTAATCTAGCTTATCTGCCGACTTTAAATTAATTATTCATTACATTCTTGAAAAACTTCTAAGCAAACAATGTATTCATTTTAACAAACTTTTTTCTTTTTCTTTTCAAACAATCATTAAAAAACCATAATTTGAGTTAAACATATCTAAAGGCAGTGAACATCATGTATGGGTTACTTGAAGTATAAGTCACCAAGGATATATTCTAGAAAATAACAACATAATGACGAGCTAAGCTTTTGCCTCGGTGGCGCCGTGGTAATGTAATCGACTGCTCTGCTTGAGATTTTAGGTTCGATTCCTGGTATGTTTGTGTGAGCTGCAAATATTTGTTTCGGAGTTTGTGTGTTTTCCACGTGTTTATTACACGCATGTAAGTACAAAAAATATGTATGTACCAAAACTAAGGTATTTATGCACATGTTATGCTCCTTAGTTTGGCATTAAACGGCGTTGTGTTCCAAAAAAAATTGGGATTAAAGTTATTTTACAAAAAGCCTCTCCACTCTAAAACAAGTTTTGGTAGAAAAACTAATAATAGTAGGTAATAATTTAACAATTAAGTTATTATAATAGGATGTTTAATTTTATTTGGTTCTTCTAAACAAACACTAAAAATTACTGCAAGATACGTGTTGTATCTTCATCGAGTTAGCTGGTGTCTGGTCTGGTGCTGGTTTTATCTCAATCATGCTAGGTATTGTTGAGATAACTGATTTGTTTTGTTTTACTAGTAGTGTAGTATTTAATCGTTTGTTTTTTTTTAACAACCGTTCTCATCTCAAAGGCCGAGCTGCTTGCACGGCCTTTGAGATGAGAACGGATTAGAAAACCGTTAACCATAGGTTTTAAGGTTCTGTAGTCCACTTTATTAATGCATTGATACATAAAAATATTTATTAGTTTGCTGTTAGATAACAAACCGCAAACTTCAAAGAAAGTCTTCTCTTATTCTTCGATAAGGCCGCCATTTGTACATGATCATAATTTCTTTAAAATCCTGAATGTAAATTGAATGAAATGGTGTACATTAAAGATTATTCTATTCTTTCCAACTTAAGAACATTAAAATATTTCACTTTGTGAAGTTATAATTCATCTTCTAATGCCACCATCAGAACGAGGTTCGAATCTTCTTTCTTGTGCCGAGAAGCTAAAAACTGGAAGTCACTATCAGGCCATGTGTTTCTATCGTACTATGATCCCGGGTCTTATAAGTAGGGTGTGAAAAAGGATCTCACTAGGCTGCCATAATGTGGGTCGCCATACTGTCTGCATTCGCAGTGAGTATTGCGACCCCCACTTTTGGATTCCACTCATGCTTTCCATCAGTCATAGTAAAGTCACCTTGGCAGGTGTTAAATATAAGAAAAACAACAACATAGTTGTACTGGAATATCATCGAGGGAGTGAAGATGTACTAGACCTATTATTGAGTTTATATATGACTCTTATAACTTCCATGGGTATCTTGTCAGCTTTGTTGAGGATAATTTTTTGATTTTATTTGATGACTAATCCGGATATTAACTCCATATTGTTTATCCTATCCAATAATAAGTTCATAAAATTTGTTTATTCAGCACATCAAATGGAAATTTGTACATAATACTAGTTTAATTATCACTAAACTACTTGCACTGGGAACTAACCCTTGACATATAATCGTCATGATAACTTCAAGAATTAATTAGCTGTAGGTTGACGTAATTACATTTCGTAAACATATCCCTAATTAAACGTTTATATATGTGTTGTAACGACATGCAGCTGTGACTACAGGTGGCATATGACCTGCTCGAAAGATTAATGGCACATCTGCATTCTACGGTGTGTGTCATCAAGGATATCGTATCGACACCTAGGGTACGGGATGTGGTTCAACGGCGGTAGTGGGCCGAGCAGGGTGACCGCTGACCGCTTCGGCTTGCGGGTGCCATATTCGGTCAGTGCACATTGTTGTTTATCGGCGCGGTATCGCGAGGCCGTGTGACGTAGCGTCTAGACGGGCGCCTGCCCCGTGCCCCGCAGTCCGCACCCCCTCAACGCCCCACGTCTGCCACCCGACAGCTATGCATTCACTGTTTCGATCACCAGCTTATCTTTTCAAACGGTAATGCTGCACTGTACCGATGCACTCCAAGATAACAGCCAACAGTGACCATATACCGAACTTCTATATATACGTATGACACCGACTGTCTTCTAATACTTCATTTTTATATTACTTATTTCGGTAAGAATATTTAAACTATGTCTACATTAATAAGGGGAGCTTTACCTGATGAGCAATTACTTTTCTATTTAACAAGACAACGACATTAGCGCTAACAATGACAGTCGCTTTAAATAGCTGTTAATGTTATAATGTTGCTCATTTGTTGTTGATGTCCAAATGCTATTCCAAATCACAACTGTACGCGTCTGTTTAACTCCATTGAAATTAACTTTTAAGGCAATTAATATTATTAAGGCGTAATTTAATTGGAAAAATGTGAGTTAAAGTTAATTTAGGAGCTTTATCGTGTAAAACAAGAATTGTCTTGGTACGGTGTTCTCAATTTTTTCTGTACAACTCTAATAGAACTGAACGAAAATATAGATTAATCTATGATCGTGTAATAAATTATTTTTAAATTTAATATGTAATTTTTTTATGCTAAACGCATCAAACTAGTTAACTTTAATTTTAATACATTTGATTTTTCTGTATCTACATGTGTTGGTCACTTAACTCTTCCTAGATGGTTTAATCGATTTGGATTAGATTTTCTTTTTTTTCCTTTCGTATGATCTTTAATTGTTTGTAGGCGTTACGAAGTTCGCAAGATTAGCTAGTTTAAGTACGTTTGCAATTAAACTTGTCATTTTCAAAATTCAGCATGGTGATGTATACTGACGGGTTGGTAAAGCCGTCTGGCCAGCGTGGTATAGTAGGCCAAAACCTCCTTTCAAAGGAGAGGCTTATGTCCAGCAGTGGACTGTTAAAGGCTGTTGATGATGATGATGATGATGATGTATGCTGTGGCGGCTTGTTCAGATGCTTCTGCATCATAAGGCCTCCGGTTTGCACTCACCAACGACGAACCAACGACGAAACATCACAACACGACTGCTATCACTTTAGGTTGGTCATCTGTTTTAAGGTAGTACCCGATCTGATTGAGCCGGCCTGTGCGTGCTGAAATCAGCGTGGCTCTATCTTGATAAATGATTAATTATTATATTTTTTCAAGTAAATCTTTTATAGATATATTACACATCGGACTCTACCATGCAGCCGGCATAAGAGCCCCAGCCATCATCTTAACTAACTAGTTTTAGTGAAAATTAAATTAAACAATTAAGTTAAAATAAAAATAACATACATGCTTAAATAGAGTGTAGAGTATAATATATGTCTTAAGTGTCTCATCTTAGTTTTTTTCATTTCATTTCATCTCCTTTAATTTTTTTTTTAAATAAGAAAGAGTATGATAAACCAATTAGCCACTAACAACGATTTTTAATAGAATTTATAAGGCCCGTATCACCCGCGTCGTTATTAGGAATCTATTGACATCATTAACATCGCTTTATATTAGTAGTTTAGGCGCTACAGTACATACATACTCAGATTGGCAAAACTATCAGCCTTCCTTTTGGCTTCACCGTAGTGAGATAATAACACACGTTATTCCATAACAACTGTATTTTAAGCACAACATTTCTTAATATTATATTACATTATTTAATATAAAATAAATATTAACAACATTTTTATTATTTGAAATACAAATACAAGTCATAAACATAGACAAGGACACATAAAGTTTTGTAAATGTACGCGTAACTGTAATCTTCAAACACGAGCAAAAACAGAGACCATTTATTTTATTTTTCAAAGCCACACAGGTCTGATATAAAGTCCCTGTAACTTCGTTGCAAATAAAGTTAGAAGAAGAATGAATTTGTATATACTTACAAATTCAGTATTTTTCCATTTAAAAATATTTTTTCTAAATAAATAAATAAAATTGAAGTGCTGTTTGTAATCAAAAATTAACAGGTTATGAGTAAATGCATATGCAAATATATGAGTATTTAAATCAATAAATAAACTATATTGAACTACAATCTTAGGTCCTTTGTACAGATATACAGACTACATATACACTCGGTTCCAAAAATAACGGGTCAGTCACATAAACCCGAATATCTCCCGAACTACGTATGCCATCCTAATGAAACGAAGACTGTTCAATTGAGAATTTAATTATACAGATAAAAAATAAAATAAAACTTAGTTACACCCACAATATTAATCTTAAATTAAAAAAAAACTAAAGTAGTCATATTTTTCTTAAGATTACATTTTTTTTATGATTGTTTTTTTGCTGTTTTTCATCACTGGAGGCTTCATCACGTGGAGGCAATACAAAGTATTAAATGAAGAAAGTGATGAAAAACAGCAAAAAAACAATCATAAAAAAAATGTAATCTTAAGAAAAATATGACTACTTTAGTTTTTTTTTAATTTAAGATTAATATTGTGGGTGTAACTAAGTTTTATTTTATTTTTTATCTGTATAATTAAATTCTCAATTGAACAGTCTTCGTTTCATTAGGATGGCATACGTAGTTCGGGAGATATTCGGGTTTATGTGACTGACCCGTTATTGGTTTATGTGACTGACCCGTTATTTTTGGAACCGGCTTTATATGTAACGTTACAATTTATATTGTATACTAGCTTTCGCCCGCGGCTCCGCCCGCGTGTATGTCGGTTATCGCGGTTAAAATGCCTGTCCTTTTCCAAGTGCAGGTCTATCTTCATACCAAATTTCATAAAAATCGGTTCAGTGGTTTAGGCATGAAAGCGTAACAGACAGACAGACACAGACAGACAGAGTTACTTTCACATTTATAATATTATTAGGGATAAGGACCACAAAACCTTTTTGGTATAAGGTACAAACGAACTGACTATCCATCACCTCCGCAACCCTAGTTGTCAGTATATTATAGGGCACTGACTTACCAATAAAGGTTGCCACCAATGAGGACCGAACACGGCCGTGAATCAGCGCTGAACTTCTAAACAAACAGACTATAAGTGTGGTGATAGATTAAGAACCGGTACAGGGTGTCACCATCCCTATTCATGCAATGTCGTGTGACGTAAGACGAGACGGAGTTTGTAGACTTATACAAACTCCGCAAGACAATATCACTGTAAAAGAAGAAAAGTATTAAACAAACAGCGTGGTATATTTTAGTATAACAAAATATCTGTTCGAGGCTTGTGTCCAGCTGTGTACTACTAACAGCTGTTGATGTGAACAGACCCGTCTACTACTGTCGTGTGACAGTAGTAGCTAATCAAAAGGTGTATGCACGTGTATGCACGCCTTCAAATCAAGAGAACTATATGTATATAGTATTGGCGTATTTTGATGGCATTGATAATTAAAAGTTAGTTCTGTTTGATTTACAACTAAAGTAATTCAAAAACAGGTGATCATTTCATTCCCTTCAAGCAGATTATTATTTGCAAAAGAACAGCTCTCCCTCGATAATATATTATAGTGAACAATTTTACATTAAATATTCTAATCAGGTGTCATCATTTCCTGATTTATTACATAATTTCTTTACCATCGAATTAATTAACTAAAATTAATTAAATAAGCTAGTTTCACGTTTTTGATAATATCCCACGTAATATCATAAGGAAACATTTGTCTAAACATTCTTTCTATCAAAAAATCAACGTGCAACAGATTTTTTTTCCGTCAAAATCTGTCTTTGTGTTTTATAAAAATTTGTTTGCTTTTCACAAAATCAGGCAGCTATTGACAAGTGTAAGCCGCACACTTAGTCCACTACTAATTTTATCAATTTACTTTTTTCTGTAATAAAACCCACGTATTCCCATCGCTCTTGACACTGGCAGAATTGTCGACATCGGCACAGTTTTCCATTTACGAAGAAGAAAAAGACAATGGACTAACAAAACATAGTCTAAAACAAAGTTTAGAACGGAATGCATAATCGAAAATATAGTATGTAGGTAGGTAGTACATGTTGTTTTCAATATGTTGTTGTTGTTAAGAATCTGCAACGTAGATAAATACATACGCAAGTTGGAAGTGAAAACAATTCGTACGTGACGTACCTACAATGCGCATATTATTTTAGTTCTCATTGTACAAATGAACAAATGACCTAGACAGACTTATCACGTCTGTCTGGCGCATAATTGTCTGCTATGTAATTAAACTGTCTATGAAACTCTAACTACCTAATTTAGAGCCGGGTCTCTGAGTTTCCGTTGACTGCCAGTGTCCACTGTGAAATCCCATTTAATAAATTAAACTTCTTCATTTAAATTTCTTCAATTTTTCTTTCATTTGATAGACTGCCAAGGTGACTACTCTGCCTGATAGAAAGCATGAGTAGAATCCAGAAGTGGTGGCTATCAAACTTTCTGTGAATGTATGCAGTATGGCGATGCCAACCACACTATGGCGGTCTAGTGAGATGCTTTTTCACGCCCCCTCTTAAAGGACCCGAGATCAAAATCGGAAGGAAACACGTTCGCTGATAGTGAGTTCCAGTATTTAGCTGCTCGGCAAAGGATAGAAGCGCTAAACCGTTTAGTTCCAGTGCGTATTTACTCTAAAGCCGTGCCTTACAAGGCCAGCGCAAGTTGTCCTATAGATGAAGAAAGAAGGTAAGATCAGTTGGAAGAGCCCTTCAGAATACTCCCCGTGGTAAAGGGGATAGAGGACTGCTACACAGGCGATATCTCTTCTTGATCTTATAAAGAACACACAGAAACCCCAGCAAGAAGAACCGTATCACCTAGTCTAATAATTCATCTTTCTTTTGCGCATGTGGAGGTTATCGCAATAAAGAGTGGTCCTTCCTCAGGAGTCAAAGTATCTCCATGTCATCAACAACCCATGACGTCCCACTGCTGGAATCGCGTTTCCTCTCGGTAAATGGTTAAGACCAACTCCATGTTTTTTTTAAGAAAAGTAAAGCCGTAAGTCCGACGGTCAGACAAAGTTACTTTCGAATTGATAATATAAATATATAATTACATAATATGTATGAACTTATGCATACATATATTTTTCACGCAAACAATTACACAGTCGTTTTCAATATAAATAACATACACCCACATTCTACAAATTTTAAAAACCACATCACGTAATAGAAACTCAATCTATTATTTCGTAAGTTTATAAAAAAAACACGCTGATTTGTATCAATCATTGAATATGTGGAAACAATCCGTCTAGACGTGATTGTTTAGATCTATTGCAGCTACCGTCTAACAATGCCAAGTACCTAATATCTAATGTTGCGTTCCTACTTCTGAGTAGCCTTCCCGAAGCTCAATAATCAGCACACTATTTTTACTGATAATGACTCCACCATACAAATAACACCTTATTATATGTACCTTACAGGTATACAACAATAAGAGGCTAAAGTCAAATTTTATTGGAGAGGCAAAAATGCGCGTAGTGAAATTTTGAATGTAATTTTGAGAAAGTTATAATAAAGACAGAGTAATTAACTTAGCTGTATTTTTTATAATTCAAAGAAGGAAGTATCATGAATTACACATAATTACGCTAAATCTCTCTATTATCTAAATGAAATTGCATTCGGGCGATAAGGCCGCCACTTGTACCACCTAGTTTAAGCTACCGCTTCATGTTTCTATTCTGGTGTACTTTTATATAAATATAAACACAATAAATATGATACTTACTCACAGTGACTAGAGTATGGTAAAAACTAACAGCTTATGATAATTTTCATCATCATCATCATCAACAGCCTTTAACAGTCCACTGCTGAAGATAGCCCTCTCCTTAGAAAGGAGGTATTGGCCTACTATACCACGCTGGCCAGACGAGTTGGTATAGGGTTTTCCTTCTCTTTGCATTGATGTTGTCTTTCTTAATTTATCCCTTAGTCGCCTTTTACGACTCCCGCGGGATGAATAGGGGTGGTGACACTCTGTATTCTTAATCCGTCACCACACGAATGATAATTTTAAAAAGGAATATTTTTTATAAATGTAGCATGCTTCAACGACCGAATAGTCTAGTCGACAAGTTGAAAATGGTACAAAATAGAGATAATGTTGCGTCAAAAGCGAGTACGACAAACCCTCACTGCAGTCATCGGAGAGGATCTCTCCCTACCGGCCGTCATAAGCTCGATGGCTGGTAGCGACAGTTGTTTTACCGCGGTTGCAACCTTCTGCGAGGACCTAATCTCGCAGAAGGAGGCGTCGGAGAAGGCCCGGGAGGACGACCTCCACTCGGACCCGATCCGGTGAACCGGGCGGCAGAGGCGCGCACACCTACGCCTCATGCCGCTCTGAGTGTGGCCACGGATGGGCGGGAGGGGTTCCCCGTCTTTCCGCTGTAGTGGCCAGCCGCGAGGAGGTGACATCCGCTTGTGACCGGACGCCGCCCAAATGGAGAATACGAACGGAGTCGGTGCCCGCAGCAGTGCGGGCAGGCGCTGGCAGGGGTCCAGAAGGAGATAACACCCTGGCCCTCTCCCTAAAGACAGGCGCAGAGCGGTCACACCGTGTGGTTGTAGGTCGGTTCGTCCGTAATCCGACACACCACCCCGCCGTAAACCCCAGGCGGGATGACGGTCTGCAGGGATTTCCACACGTTAAAAAAAAGAGGTTAGAAGTTTGTATAAAAGTCGTGTTTTTGAACTAAGATACTTAAAATTTAAAATGTGCTCTACATTTGGTATCAAGGTGTACTAAAAATGTAGCGGAACCTGTTGTACCTAGAACAGTTTTTTAGATATATATTTTTCATTGTGATTTGACGTACAGCACGTACAGCACAAATATTAATTGCATATTTTGAAAGGTCAATTAATTGGGGTACTCATCACCAAAATATCAGAAATGTACATTTCATACTTAGTACATAGATTTTAAAGTTTAAAAAAATGGCAATAAAGGCCAAGGTACAACATACCCTATGTACCTGGGCCAGTACTACGATGTACCTAGGACACATTGAGAATTTGGAGGTAATTTAAGTAAATTATTAACGTTTCTTAACCAAAACCGTTTTATTCGGTCGGGTATTACATTACTTAACAAAACACCTTAGAAGTTCTGAACAAATTCAAAATAATATCTTCTTTTGCTATTTAAACCAAATCTTTAAACAAAAACAACAAACTTTCAATTACTATTGTGTCACATCACATACCTAATTTAAAATTAGTATAATATAGTGCATATACCTAGATTCAAACAATTAACTAAATAAATATTAATAAAAAGTTACTAATTACTAATTAATTATTTATCGAAACAATTCTATCTTACAAATCATAGAGAATTTAATATTTAAACAATTAACTTTATAAATTATCATTTCTCTCTTAACTTTTAATCAGTCATTGGGACTAGCTTTTATAAGAATACTATCAATATAAAGATAAATATGACCAAGGAACAACTGATCGACAGTGACCGAGGTACAACACTACTCCAACTACAACAAAATGATGAATTTTAAATAGTTTTGAGGTCACTTTTCTCGTAAGTTTTTTAATGTTTGAACACTTTTTAAATAAAAGAAACCATAGCATATGAAAATTTATTGACTTTTATAAAATGTTTAAAACTATCAGACAAAATATATTAGAAATACTTACTTTTACGCCAAAAAAAGTTTTAAGGTCGATAACAGCAAACACCGGCTTAATGGTGGTATGTGACTAACTTTACATTACGATAGACAGTAAAATTTTATATAGAGCGAATATTTGAAACGAGCCCAGTGGCCTAGGTACACATAGTGCCAAGGTTCAACAGGTTCCCCTATATTGAAAAATCTTTTTGGGTTAAAACCCACCGTTCTACAGTTTGTATGAAAGTCCAATGTTATTGAAGTTAAACTTATTATACGATTTAAAATGAAATTTAAGTATGTTTATGAATAATTGAAAACAGCTACCAAAAGTATTTTAGCGTAGACCAATTAAAAATTATGTGCAAATAGCTAACTTCACGCGTATGAAATCACGGGCAGCCGCTAGAATTATATATGTAAAATGTTCATTATCAGATCAAATCAAATCAAACCATTTTTATTTCATATAAACCAATACAACGGTACTTTTGAAACGTCAAGACTAAGTAGTCAATCAATAGTCAGTCGCGAAGCTAATTGTCTGTTCCAATTCGTAGATCCTATGGAGAAGAACAGACAAGAAACTCCATGGACACTCTTTTCCAACATGGTTTTTACAATTTTTGGTTATTATTGTTTAATTATCGTCGGTCAGACCATATATATATATGGTCTTTATTTTAATATTGAAATATACTATGTACAAGGTCTACATACTTATGTCCTGGTGATCTGTAATACAGGTATACGCCTATAATAGACGCCAGCTCCTCGCATACACTGGACTGAATACTTATGTATAAATAGAACTGTACTCACTGATATCTGTTATAAAAGTCTTGTTTTTGTGAGGAGAAAATAAATAAACATTATTATTATTATTATCATTATTACTTATACATGAAAAATTGCCTAATAAAAATTGCTAATGAAGATTTCAATATGTTAAGCAACTATCTATACGAAGGCATATCTATATGTTAGAATTATAACTTGCACAAGGAATTTTGCACGTGAATTTATAAATAGAACAGTTATTACCTATTACACTTTTAATTTCAGACGTGTGCTCATAATTTATTTTTTGCTCACGAAAATATTTAGATAAGAATGTGACGGAAGTTGATTGTATAAATTGTAACAATTTACAATATCCAACCATTGCATACATACCTAATTTATCAACATAAAATGGTGTGCTCATTTTTTATATAGTGTTTTCGAATGCACTAATATCGTAAAGCCTTATAATGATTATGTTTTCTCTTCTCTTGTCATTCACGTTCGCAACCTTCAATGTCAGTGGGAACTTTTCACCCGCGGCTCCGCCCGCGTGTATCTCGATTATTGCAGTAAAAAGTAGCCTATGTGTTATCGTGATATATAAGCTATATTACTGTAAAGTTTCATCGAAATCAATTGCGAACAAATTAAAATATATTAGGGATAAGTGGTACATTTTCTCGACTTCCTTTTTCTTCTTATACATGATATTGAAAAAGAAACTAAAAACCTTATACCAGTACACCTCAATACTTGTAGAATAATAGTTAATTAATTATCAAAACCTTATAATAGTTCACGGCTGGACAATGACCTGTCCTTAAAAAGAGATTTTGGTCTACTATACCACGCTGGCCAGACGTGTTGGTCTATACCACCGTATGGTTTGTTTCGAGTTTTCCTTCTCTTAGTTGCCTCTTTGCTCTTAGTGCCTGACACCCATGGGATAAAAATGTGTGGGGACATTCTATGTTCCTAATTCATCACACACAGATCACGAATGAATACTTACAGATCTGGGTGATGTAAAGCATAAATAGAATCTTAGAGTTGAGATCACCATACTCTTTGCAAATGCAGACAATGCAGTATTGTGATCCACGCTATGACGGGCTAGTGAGATGCTTCTACGCCATTGGACCATTTGCATTGGTATTTTTGTTTGAGCTCATCATTTAAGGAATTAATGAACAATAATACTATCCACTTTTCATAATCGTCAATTGCCTCGGTGGTGAAATAGTAGCGAATGCGACTGCTGTGCTCGAGGTCTCGGTTTTGATGCCCCGGTCGAACTAAATGTCTGTGTGATTTAGGTGTTTTCTATATAAACATGTATGTATTTACAAAAAAAACAAGCTTATAAAATTTTCTGATTTAGTCGTTTTTCGACCATCGCATCAACATCGAGTCTTTAATAGTCCACAGCTGGACATATCACCTTCAAAAGTACCAAAGGGCACGGACCGTACCACATTACTTTTTATTACTTCTTCTTACTCGTATTATGTTAATATTTGTTTGAGAATAATAATTTTATTGCAATCACCACTTATCAATATTTGATACATCATATTGCAAGTCAAACATGCCATAGACGACGTGTAATGTAACATTGTGGAGGTCACGTTTTATTTCCTTGAATAATTATCAGTACCTTGCGCACATCTAAGATATTGTAATCAAATATAAATATCAGCTCAATAAGTAGATGAAGGTCGCTACGAAAAAAGTTTCTTTACAACATTATCTGACATAAGAATTTGAAACAATTCACATAAATATGTATTTATTTCCACCACATAGACACAATTTTACAATAATTAATAGAAAATAGTACAGAAGCGCAAATGTTGTATTTTCGAGTGGACCGGAGCCTAAACTAGGTCAAGATCAAGTTTACAAGACTCCAGGAAAGAACATCAGGAAAATTACATGTTAGTTTTACTTTATTTAATATTATTTTTTTAGTTGGTTTTTCGACAGAAACTCTTAGAGAAAAAAATACATGGTTTACCCATACATTTTATTAATGATTAATGTATTATATTATAATCTACATTTTCATTCCGTTATTGATTCTAATATTTGTATTACCTCATATAGTCGTATATCACACGGTATTGATAAGTGATTATGGAACGATGCAAACTGTAAAATAATGTGATACAAACATGTAAAATGAATCTCTTTATATTTTTTGTGTAATATTGTAAATTTAAATGAGATGTAACATATCATTAGGTTTGGAATCACATAACATAATAACATTATAAAGTTACTTTATAATGTTAAGAAGACAATACCCTATGTGCATAAGAATTTAGATCAATGTTAATACTATCAAACTTTCCAGGTTCTGTAGTCACCCATAATGGAGTGGATTTAAAATCGTATCCAATAGATAATTGTAATGTTTACGTATTAATGCTTTAATTTTGAATAACGTTTTCCAAGTAAACGCATTTTTACAAGTTAAGCCTCTATAACTCCTGAACTAACAAAGTCATATAATCCGTTATAGTTTTCCTTTAAAGTTTATTATATGGACCTCCTTCACGCATTTTTCCAGATTTTTCGAGCCAGCCGCTTAGCTTTCAGAGGGGGGGGTCACCCTGTTTTTACAAAAAAGTGCCATTTAAAGTGGAATTTCTCGCAAACGAATATCTAAATCAAAAAATCTTTTTAGAAACCCTTTATTGTTTTTAAAAGATCTATCTAATAATATCCCCACACGGTGGGGTGGCCGCGAGTTTTTATTTTTTTTATTTTTATATTTAGCCTACCAAAGTGACTCTACCCTGCCTGATGGAAAGCATGAGCAGAATCCAAGAGTGGGGGAAACCACACATCATTGCCGCACATGCAGACAGTAAAGTATGGCGGCTTAGTAAGATGCTTTTTCACGCCCCGCTTAAACGACCAGGGATCATAGTGGGAAGGAAACACGTGGGCCGGCAGTGAGTTCCAGCTTTTGACTGCTCGGCATAAGAAGGAAGAGCTGAACCGTTTCGTTCTGTGCGTATTTCCTCTACCCTGAAGCGGTGACTTCCAAGTCCAGCACGTGTTGTCCTGTAAAGGAAGGGAGAAGGTGGGACCAGTTGGAAGAGCTCTTCAGAACACTCAATATGGTAAAGGCGATAGAGGACCGCCATAGAAGCGATGTCTCTCCGCAACTGCAGAGGCTCCAGGAATTCGATAGTTTCGGGACTGTTAATAATGCGGATTGCTCGCCGCTGCAACCGGTCGAGAGCGTCGAGTAAATATTGCGCGGATCCATCGCAGAGGTGAGAACAGTACTCCACGCAGGAACGAACCTGGGTCTTGTAGAGAAGACACAGATGCCCCGGCGAGAAAAAACCGTCTCACCTTGTTTAGCACACCGAGCTTTTGTGAGGCCGCCTTGGTGACGCTCTCTTATTTATTCGGTATTCCCGGTATTCCCGTCGGTTGAGATCCCGGCAAATATCCATACCCAGGATACCGAGCTTGTCCTGCATTGGCAGTTGAGTGTTCTGGCAGGTGCGGAGAGGAAGGAACGGAATTTTTTTTGTGGTAAGCGCGCACACCTGTGTTTTCTTGGCGTTGAACTCGACCAAATTCTCATCACCCCATTGAGAAATATGGGTCAGAACCAGGTCGAGCCGTAGAGAAAAAAAAAAATCTCCACTTTACGAGTAGGGGAGGTACCCCAAATAAAACTATTTATCATAATTTTATTGTAGCACTTTGTCGACGTAATTACAACACATATTCATGCAAAGTTCCAACTTCCTAGCACTTACCGTTTGGACGATGAGCTGAGGACGGACGGACGGACGTGAAGAATCTATGAGGGTTCCGGGTAATAAACTTATTAACCCTAAAAAGAGTTGGAGGAGAAAAAAATCATTTTCTGTCGAATTGCAGCCAAGAAATTAGATCCTTTTTATGATATTATTAAATTTTACCAATCTTCGTTGTTTTACAGCAGCTACACAAATTTATTTTAACTGATATTCACAGTACTCCTTACTGGTTACTACTATAAGTTTATCTTTTGTCAAGAAATATTAATAGAAAAGAATATAAATTGAGTTTGTAAATTTTTGTCGCACCATTTAAATTTGTTATATTAAAACAAAACATGTTTCAAGTGAAACGAAAACATTCTGCATATTATTTTCTTTTCCCTTAGGCTTACAAGTTTTATGATTCCCAATTTTTGTTTAAGTTAATACATTTAGCTGAAATATTCATACCTCTTGATAGCGTTGACCTACAGATCCGACAAGTTTGTTGACCGCAGATAAGTCTTTATCACCACGTGTTAATGAGAAATAGCAAAAGAACAATGGAAACCTAAAAACGGTCTTATTCAATTTTATTATTATCACCAAAACTTGACGTATTTGACTGTTATCAGACAGCAATAACAAATTAAAGAATAGAACAAAATGTTGCCCAATTATCTTAAATAACTAATATAGACCAATTTTGCCAGGCTTATTATGTATTTGTACAAAGTTTTAATTTCTAACTCTAATTTTGAAAGTTTAAAATAAGCACGCATAACTTCTGCCTTGTTTTTGAAATAATTTTAACAAAAAGGAACCGACTTCAATGAAAAATTATTCCGAGTACCCAAATCGCGACATTGTGCCTATGATATTTGAGGAGTTCCCTCGATTTCCTTGGGACCCCATCATCAGATCCCGATGTGGTGACGATGGGACCACCTGTAAGCTACGCCCATTCCAATGCAAAAAGAATTTTTGAAATCGGTTTATAAACGACGAAATTATCGCTGAACATACATAAAAAAAAAAAAAAAAAGATTCCGACGAATTGATAACCTCCTCCTTTTTTTTGAAGTTGGTTAAAAAATTACGCAGAGGGCTTAGATAATGAGAATATTAATGCTGATAAAGAAACCTAAATAGTTTTAAATACATATCTACTGGTAGTTATACAAATTGATAAAATTGAAGTGTCTGTTTGTATCAAAAGGTGTTTTTATCAAAAAAATTATGTTTGAAAAAATGAAATTCTGTCTGTTTATTCCGGCTTATCACTGGAATTACTTCACTGATTTTGACCGGACTTAATTCTGTTTATAAGCTTCACTACGCGGCGTTACTCGCAATTTACAACGAAACTCACGGGTAAAACCTTGGGACTAAGCTAGTTGTAAATAAATCGCTCCCAGACACTGAACTTGTTCATCACATAAAAATTCGTTCTGGGTAAGAATCAAACCCATGAACACCGGCTTAATAATCGGGGTCACTAACAACTAGAACAACGAATCTTTTGAGAACTTATTATAGGTGTGACAGGCAGGTTTAAATTCATTTCTTCAAGCTATCTATTGTGAATATTGATAATAGGAATGAGAATATATATAAGCCATGATAGATAAGATACAGAAACAGTCAGATGTCAAACGAGTGATAACAGATTGATTGATATCAGATCTTTACTCTAATAGAGATTTTTCTTTTAATGTCAGCAAAGAATAGGAGTTTCATTTTGATGCAAAATGTAATAAATCTAATATAATAGAAATATATTTATATAATAATAATTCTAATCTAATAAATAAAAAAAATTGAAGTTTGTAATTTCAAATTAACAATGTTTCTCTAATAGCATATGAAAGTAATACAGATTACTTACATCAAAAATCTAATTTAATTTTTTATCTGTATGTTCGGACTAATTTCTGTTGTAACGATTTGGACAGGACTTTCACTGGCAGATCGCAAGTGATATAAAGAGTAACGCCCCGCGCCGTTACCCGCGGCTTACAACAACAACCACGAGTAACACCGCGGGGCTCAGTTAGTTAGAAATAATCACTAATAGCATGGTCGGGAAAACTATCGGGTATGTGTGTGAAATCTATGCAATTCATAAATGAAACAATAGTTTTAGAACGATTTTGTCTCGCAACCGCAATCAATCAACATTTCTAACCATAACGTCAGAGAGCCTGGATGAATCTGGAGACGAAAACCAAACCAAGCTTGCTTGTTACTGTTTTCACATACACATGTTCTTACAATTCTAAGACCTGGTCATTCTCATCCGGTGCCAGGTAAGGTTGCAGTATGGACTTTTTAGAAGTCGAAGCACACTGTGACTGGTTTTAGAATATAGGTTTTATAAACCAAGTCTGACTGGTCTCTAATGTAACCAAAGTATTAATCATTTCACGTTCAAATCATACGTAGATCCCGTTGTTATTTTACAGTGTATGTCAAATTCATACACACATATAATCATGCTTGAATCCTCAAAGGAATTCTACCTATGGGAATTATAATTGCATTTCAATCACGTCATAAGTGTCAGCTTGGCATGTTACATTAATATTTGATGTACATTTAAAAAAAGGTGAGACAATTAATAAGAACAGACAATGAATGAAAATTATTAAGAAGTCATAACATCAGCCTATATTATTTATTATATAAATATTTATATCAATATATAACTGATCATCATTTATGTCGCTGATTTGTATAGTGTGAAAATGTAGGTATGTAGTTGAAAATGAAAAGTGTGACGGAAGCGCCACTTATGTATAGTGCGCACGCGTATTGATTACATGAAGCCGAAATACTGAGCCCATCCCGCGACCTGCGACGGCGCGCCACACGGGAGAGATCACGCCAGACGGCTACCGAAATTTGGGTTAGACGCTTTTTTCTGCGACGCAGGCGCCGCCGCATAAATACTCTCGCCTTGAGGTCGATGAGCCCCAGGCTCCTCACGCCCCGCCACACCCCACCAACCAGTTCCACCACAAGGTGCAGCGGCCGCTGCGACCAACCGACCAACCCTACATACCTACCACCTGCCAGACACTAAGTAAGCATGCATAACTTGCGCCCACTAGGTGTATTTCTGCCGGAAATCTGAACGTACTTAAACTCTTTTGATGAGCAGATAAAAATTAAACTGCTTTGTATCCAGAGATATCAGCTATTTATTGTTTTGTAAATTTATTTGTGACTGTTTCTATTACATTGATAAGTGTGTTTTAAAATAATAAAAAATACTTAATTTTCCGTATTTTTTTAACTCCATTCAGTGAATAACCGAATTAAATTAATTTTTAAATCTGTGAAATTAATTTTTAACATCGTTTAAGTTTCATGATACTGTAACATAATAAATTAGTATTTAATCGTGACAAATTTCGTATACACTGGTAGTCATAGATTCCCGGAACAGCAATAAATAAAAGGTTATTAGAAAGCCAAGCATCTAATCACTTTTAAAGGTACTTTATGGATATAAACTGTCAAATATTGCAATAACCAGGTTCATTCAATAAATTGTTCAAGGTCAAAATATAATATATTTTCTGTAAATGGAAATGAGTATATCACAAATTTAAGTGTAATTGTCATCCCAAATAATTTATACTCCATATATAAATATTATTATTCCTATAATTAACAAGTAATATTGCACATTACTTATGGGAATGTACAGAATGAGTATGAGAATTTACATGTACAGTAGTTGGTTCAAATATATTATAACTAAACTTGACGCAAATATACAACTATATGGTGAAACAAATAAGCCAATTTATTCGTAAAAGAATACCTAGGTCCATTAAGCACCCAGACAATTCGCCTTCTCTAATTGATGTCTGTTTTCCGTAGCATACTGTTATATTTTTTATGGGTGCCGATCGCGATCAGTCTCGGGATAGACATGTTTTGAATGGCCGTCTAGACATAGCATCCGCTCCAACATAGCGGCACACATGCTCTTGTTATTTGTCTACTAAAACCTAACAGGCAAATATGCACAGAATATTATAATAGTATGCTGTACATTTTTGCACCTAATGCCATTGGCTTTTAACATTCGTCATCTGTGCACGACGAAGTTATGAATAAAAATGAATGTAATCTCGTCTGGTGATTGTATCGACATAAACTATAACGATTTCAAATTAGATTTTAATAGCTTTGCATTCATTCTTCGTCATTGAATACAAACACTAATACTGTCGAAATAAAAATTGACTACAGTATGTGTTATATTCTCATTTGAATGTTTGAATAGTAATGGAATTTAAAACGAGGAAACTTCAGGTTAATCTAAAATTTAGACCAGGTAAAAGGGTTCCTTCACTCAGCACATGCACATGAAAGATTACAAATAAGTTTCCGAAAAAATGGTCCAGATTATTGTTGTAATTGTTCTAAGAGTCTAAACGTCTCCGGTACGACCAAAATATAGCCGGTTCCAAAAATAACGGGTCAGTCACATAAACCAATAACGGGTCAGTCACATAAACCCGAATATCTCCCGAACTACGTATGCCATCCTAATGAAACGAAGACTGTTCAATTGAGAATTTAATTATACAGATAAAAAATAAAATAAAACTTAGTTACACCCACAATATTAATCTTAAATTAAAAAAAAACTAAAGTAGTCATATTTTTCTTAAGATTACATTTTTTTTATGATTGTTTTTTTGCTGTTTTTCATCACTTTCTTCATTTAATACTTTGTATTGCCTCCACGTGATGAAGCCTCCAGTGATGAAAAACAGCAAAAAAACAATCATAAAAAAAATGTAATCTTAAGAAAAATATGACTACTTTAGTTTTTTTTTAATTTAAGATTAATATTGTGGGTGTAACTAAGTTTTATTTTATTTTTTATCTGTATAATTAAATTCTCAATTGAACAGTCTTCGTTTCATTAGGATGGCATACGTAGTTCGGGAGATATTCGGGTTTATGTGACTGACCCGTTGTTTTTGGAACCGAGTGTACATATATGTTAGGCTGTGTTCAGACCAAACGTATAGTCAGCCGCCGAATGTGAGCGAGCGTTACGCAGTTTATAATATTTCCATACATATTCACTTTTTCGTTCACATCTAACCGACAATACGTTATAATGCTATGCGTAGACGCTGACATTCGGCGGCGCCGATTAATATAGCGCGTCACTACGCGCCGCGGACGCTGATTGGCTACGTAGCTACGTTAGCGTATTGGATACAGCTCTGCCGGCGGACTCTATTCAATTCAGCCAAAATATTCGGCCGCTCAGCATACGCATACGGTGTGAACGTATACAAGCCGACTGTTTTGTTCACACCATTAGCGTCTTGTAAGCTATAGCGTATTGTAAGCATACTGTGAACGAAAAATACCGTTTATTTTCACGTTCACACTGGGGCTCACAGTGAGCCTGCTCACATTCGGCGGCTGACCATACGTTTGGTCTGAACACGGCCTTAGGCTGTGTTCAGACCAAACGTATAGTCAGCCGCCGAATGTGAGCGAGCGTTACGCAGTTTATTATATTTCCATACATATTCACTTTTTCGTTCACATCTAACCGACAATACGTTATAATGTTATGCGTAGACGCTGACATTCGGCGGCGTCGATTAATATAGCGCGTCACTACGCGCCGCGGACGCTGATTGGCTACGTTGCTACGTTTATTTATTTATTTATTTCGGATCACCAACAAATGATACACACATCAAATATGAATATAAAGAAAACAAAATACATGCCCTGTGCTCATTCAGTTATAGGTAATCACAGCTAACAAAGGATAATTATTAGTACCATCTAAATTAAACTAAAAGAATATAATAGAAATTGATAAAAAGAAAACAACTAGTTAAAAGAGCTATAAAAAAACCTAAAAACAGCAATTCAATCAGGATTGCTCGACTGGTCCTAGCTCGCCATAGTTTAACTCTGGCGAGCCCAGGCCTATCGAAGAACAGACTCAAAATGGTCTATGATTTTGTTCTTGAAATTAGGCAAGTTATCTCCAAAAATGTCCAAATCCAACAAACGAGAAAGTTCGTTGTAAGACTTTACCATTCTGGTCAACGGTGAGTTAAGCCCCAGATTAGTCTTATATCTACGTAAACTGAACAGTCTGTAGACAGTTGAGCGTGGCAATCTACTTGGCGCTGAGATGTATATTCTTCTGATTAGCTCAGGACAATCTATTCTATTGTTGAGTACGTTATACAAGAATGCGAGATGAAGGAGTTTCCGTCTATCGTTCAGTGATATTAAATTGAAATGTTTCAAGCGAGCGCTGTATGAGTTCAGAGTTCTGCGAAATTCCGTGTTATACGTAAGATGACTAAGAAACCTTCTTTGTGTTCGTTCGAGACGATTTCTGTGACATTCATAGTGTGGGGACCAGACTTGAGAGCAATATTCCAGTATACTACGTACCAAGGCATCGTTAGCGTATTAGATACAGCTCTGCCGGCGGACTCTATTCAATTCAGTATAAATAGTCGGCCGCTCAGCATACGCATACGGTGTGAACGTATACAAGCCGACTGTTTTGTTCACACCATTAGCGTATTGTAAGCTATAGCGTATTGTAAGCATACTGTGAACGAAAAATACCGTTTATTTTCACGTTCACACTGGGGATCACAGTTCAAAAAGCGGCCAAGTGCGAGTCGGACTCGACCATGAAGGGTTCCGTAGCAGCAAGTAACATCATATAAAAGATTTTGTAGTTCGTTGTAACTTTCATCGATGTTTTATTAATAGTGTTTTGATTGAAAGAAATGTAAATTGTGGTTTATGATTTATAACGTATTAAAAAAAACTACTTACTAGATCTCGTTCAAACCAATTTTCGTTGGAAGTTTGAATGGTAATGTACATCATATATTTTTTTAGATTTATCATTCACACATTTACCACTTTGGAAGTGTCTCACGCGCAAACTATTCAGTTTAGAAAAAAAAATATTAGAAACCTCGTTATAATTTTTGAAGACCTATCCATAGATAGGTTTGTTTATCACGTACACGTATGGTTTTGATAAAAAAAAATTTTTGTTTCAGTTCTAAGTATGGGGCTCTAAGTATACCCCCAAAATTTAATGCTTTTTTTCTATTTTTGTGTAAAAATATTAATGCGGTTCACAGAATACATCTACTGACCAAGTTTCAACAGTATAGCTCTTATATTTTCGGAAAAAAGTGGCTGTGACATACGGACGGCCAGACAGACAGACATGACGAATCTACAAGGGTTCCGTTTTTTGCCATTTGGCAGTGGAACCCCCAAAACGATAAGGCATAAAAAGTAACGATAGTTTTAAAACCAACATAATTTTTTGATAAAGGGTAAGATAATAGACCATGACAATGAAGGGGCCATGATTTAATCTATATCTTACAGTACAGTAACTTAGATTGTTTCCTCAATCTTTTTTTTATCTTATAGCATAACTAAGTAGTAAAAATATGTTTCTTGTACTCACCACCAACTCCAGCGGTACAATTTACCCTGAGTTACGATAACTTTATTAAATTGAAACCGGTCCGATGTTACATCATGGAGCATCGCTTTGATTTAATATTATTGCGATCGGTCGCAACGATAAGTAACTAAAAAAGTGAAGTTTTTTAACTCTGGCAAACTGTTATACGATTACACTTTGTTATTGATAAATAAGTGGGACCTACCGAGGGAGAACCATGCTCATAGAAAACCAGCACTAAGCAGTTATTTCTTTACTTTGGTCTCTTCAGTCAGGGGAAGGAGATGCTTATCAAGGCTGACTTCTAGGCCCTATCCAGCAAGGCGGGAATCGCGTACGGTAGACCATTCAGGCTCAGAAATTCGCACAATGATCTATTTCCTCAATAAAGGCAAGCCGTAAGTAGACCGAGGAACGTTAGGGTGCCTAGGGTTATTTTTCTAAAGTACATCTGGGTCCCAGGTTGCTGGTACTTGAGACTATGTTCGGTTTTTTTGGTCGAGTTGAGCCTAATATAACCGCTGTACTATTCGAATATTTATGTCAAACAAACAAAAAGAGGGGGCGGGGATTCCCAGAATGTATCCATGAGCGGTGGTGATCCCCTTATACCGATAAATGAAGTATAGCAATGCATAGAAACCAGTCCGTTTCTATATCTAATACGTTCAGTTTTTCAATTAAATTAAATATTTTTCGAAACATTGATTAAGTTCCCAACTTACCTTATTTTCTGATTCCTATAGCATGATATATGAATCAGAAAACGAGGTAAATAATAATCGAAATAAATAGACTCATCTGGTCTGGTCACAAGGATTTTGTTATTTTTGTTAATTTGGTAGTAAACTAACTAAACGTAATAAATGAATAAATAACCCTTTATCTATAAACTATAGAAAATTATAAGTTTTAATAAAAAAAAACAAAAAGAATTGATATTTTAATGTAAAGAAAGCCCCCAATAAGCTACCTCTCTTCTTCTTTTTCCTAGCCTTATTCCCAATATTATCATCCGGTTATATCAAACGGTTTTACTTGAATCATGAGTTTTTCCATGGAGCGACTGGCATTGAACCTCCGCAACCCTAAGGGAGAACAGAAATTCGAAGGATCAACAACTTGTCAGTAAATTTGAGGACACTGATTTCCTAATAACGATTGACATAGATGTTCGTGACAACCGGCTGCTTTTCAAACAACTCAAACTTCCAAACTCCCGGCTGCTTTTGGGTTTTGCTTAGGAATTTCCTAAGAAAAACTCCAAAAATACTTTTTTGTCCGACCCGGGATTTGAACCCGAGACCTCCTGATAGCAGTCGCATACGCTATCCACAAGACCAACGTGGCAGTCAATAAGCTGCCTAGCCTACCTAATTTTTAACTTAATCTTGCAAACAACCTAAACTGTTCTGTAGAGATAAGAAATATTTTACGTAAATATTTAAAATTCTTTCAAAAGATAAGTGATTCTGATAGAAGATAACGACTTTTGACATTACAGATATCAAGATACATCTAAATATTTATATCTATTTATTTAAGTTGATATCAGTATATTAGTGTAATACGATAGGTATTCAATAGTAACACAAGAGTAACATCACATTTAAGAGTTAACATCGTTGGGCAAGCAACTGGTAAACATTGAAATTATAATTCATTATTTTCAAAATATTTGCCCTAAATATATTTGGTTCTAGCTCTACTGAGAAATGAAGTAAGCTATTGATAAAAGTTCTAGATATTTTACTTTTTTCTTTAAAAATACAACTCCCGCATTAGGAAATATACATCCTATGTCGCGGGGGATTTAAGAAACACACTTGAAAGGGATGCAAAGAACACTCAGACTCAGTTACAAAAATTTATGGATCACACAAACGTAATTAAGAGGTCTGAATTGTTTTGCAATGTTCACTAACGCATAATAAACACTGGTATATCTATAGTAAATTATGTTACTACTAATATCTGTTTACAAATGTTCATCTTGTAGTTTGAAATGTTTGTGTTCACGAAGCCAGTTCACAAAGAGCGACAACTCGGAGACGTCTTGAGGCGTCTGGAGAGTTTAAATAATGTACTAGTACCTGTAAATTTCTATACAATAACTTAAACATCAACCAAGTTAATTATGTTTGTACATCGTTAGTAAGTTCTATAAGAAATGTTAATTTTTATTGCATAGTTTTTTACAATGTCTGTGTTATACTATATACGTTGACTCATGTGCCATAAGTGGTCGTAAGATTGCCAGATTTAAATAAATAACAAAACAAGAAATACATTTCTTATGTGTTTGTTGGTTAGTATGTCAATTGATTTCAAGCAAAGTAAACATATTTATTCTGGTTCTTAAAAGTACAATAATTGTATGTGATTTAAATATAACACAAACGTTAACAAACATATTATTATTAAGAACTAGTGCCCCGCTCCGGCTCCGCACGGGGCATGTAGTATTAATTTTTCGGATTAACATACAGCCGGTGGCACTCACAAATAACGTTAATTTGTAAAAGAATTTTTCAAACCAATTGAGTAAATTCAAATAGTACCCCTTACAACGTCACAAACTCGTATATATTAGTATAGATGTCCTTTGCCACTGGTAAACATCAAAATTGAAATATCCAAAGACCTGAAACAACAAGGAGAAATAGCTCTAAAGTTCGTTTAGTAGTAATTTACTCCATTATCGTATAGGTAACAACCGAGTAATGTATTTTCATATTCAAGTTCAAACATTGCGCTAAAAATATCAGTGCACTAATAAGTTACAAGAAACCGCAAAATGAATCTAATTTACGCAAACCAGATATAGAATAGTTATGGCCTTAGTTATAAATAACTAGCTGTCTTAACTGTCTATAAAACCATCATCTGTATAGATAACGCACAGAAAAAAAAGAAACGCTATCTTTATATAAAGTTAAACACATAATTTATATTATGTCTACCAGAATGTTTTATCTCTATACATATACTTGTATTATGATATTATTAGTCGTTTAATTTAATGACCATGATAGCGATGTCTTAGAAACGGGTCGGCTATTTGTAAGTCTCAACTCTATTGTTACAAATCTCTCTAAACTAAATTTAAAAAATGAATGTTGTATTAAAAAAGTAAATTTCACGCTTACTAAAGTCGGTTACAAGTAAACGAAGGAAAATTCAAGCTTAGTAAATAAAAAAGAAATGTCCTGTCAAATAACGTTGCCCGTCTTCCGAAAACTTGGGAATAAACTTCTTTTAGTTTCAAATACCTAATATTTTGCAATATTAAATTATTTGAATTTTATAACTTATTCATGTTATCTTACTTATCATTATTAAAAGACAACTAATTTGCTCGTTACATGCTTCTATTAGAAGTAATTTCTACTGATTCATCGTTATACTCATAGAAATATAAACCTTTCATTCTTAGATAATATTAAATTAAAATAACAACAACAGATTTGAACTGTTTAAAATTATCATTCGACTGTATAAATTACGCCCAAGATGATTCAGAAATGCAACAGGCAAAACTTTGAGACCCAAAGAGGTTTAGGAACCCGTTTCGTACTTACCCACTTGTAAGCAATTACTTATTTTAAATGTTTCAATGTGTTCTATAATATTACGGCCATTAGTTCCATTATAATTACTGTCAGGAATAATTTCTAAAAAGTGTCTAATAATTTATGACTACTACTTTCTACTTCATTGTACCCTTTGAAAATCACAAATTAACATAATTACAATACTTATGAACACCTATACTTATCATGTTTTAATTATATTATCATACTTAAACATCAATTTTACATGATCATTATACACGAATTAAATGCATAAGCTAACTAACTAGATGTTTGTGGTGGCGTGTCATATTTTAAATGGAGCGCGTCTAGACAGGCCGCAGACGAATTTTTAATACAGGCACGAGCGAGGCCTCGGGCATCCTATACATACCTACTGCAGAGTAATGCCTACTTAACAACAAGCACGTGAGCCGCACTACGCCGCAGACATGATACACACCATGCAAAATGATTTAATAAACGAACTATGTAACTAAACGTTCTCATGTGTTAAAAAATATACGTAATATGTTTCGCGGTTTTGAGCGTATATTGTTATTTTTATAAATACACAATAACAATTAGGTATTTGACTCACAACTGGAATAAATTATAGAATATTAACATATTAAATAAATGGGTACGTTTACTTCTCTTTGTTTTATTGGAAGTAGTGGACGTTTTTCGGTAATATGATGGTGTTGTAGAAAACATTGCTATATGGGTACACTAGTAAAACAGTTTTACAGTTGTTCCCTCATCATAGACATTTATCCGGTGAAATATCAGGCAAGCGACCACTCATGAAAGTAATTTACCAAAACTTTTAACATTTATACAACTCCTCTAACCAATACTTAAAAGGGCAAAATGTAAAGATAATGTCTTTCAATGCCGAAACAATTTACTCCTTCTCACGTATAATATAATTTAACTTTTGGTGTTATTTTTTCTCATTTTGACTTTAGACTTCAGTTAAGTCTTTTTTTACCAATTGGGACGACCTTAAATTGATGATGACCAAGCCAGTATATTGTAGGAGTTTCTGAGTATAATGTCAGTGAATCATATAGTTTCCTTGACACAGCTATTTATACCCAACTGTCATCTTTAATGTTGCGGTTCCTAGTGTGTTCCATGTTAGTATGTATTCAAACAGTTCAGCCCCGTTCTGCAAAGCCTCTGCTATGTTATTTTTTTTATAATATAGCCTACCAAAGTGACTCTACTCTGCCTGATGGAAAGCATGAGTAGAATCCAGGAGTAGGGGACATCATCTGCATTGTGAGCGTAAGCAATTCAACATGGTGACCGATACCAAGGCGACCTGGTTGGATGTTATCATGTTTTCGTTGTTATTTAAGTAGGTAAGTACTAATTATTTACCTCACTTTTGCAATAAATTTTGATACATCAATTGATGTTTACAGTATAAAACAGCAGGGATTCAAATAATGCTTTAACTAATGTAGATGTATACATAATTTGATCTAGTTATGCAACAAGGAACCAATCCACATACATGTCAAAATCGAAGTAAAGACCCTATCTGTAAGGAGACAAGGATAATTATCTCGATTTGGCATGTGTCTGAATTGCTTCCAGTAGCTCTTAGTGTAAAAAAACAACAGAATAAATTGGTTACGGTCTAAAAATATTTCCATATACATATATGATACTGTTTACTAATAAACTTTTGGCTGTTATATTTGTTCGTCTAAAATTATTTTCATTTATTTTAGAAAGAAAGAGGTAAGAGATATAAAGAGATATTGATCATTTGATACATCTGAAGAAGTATCAAACTCGAATACCTTAGTACCTTGTTAACGATAATAATCATTACTATTATAAAATTAGCGCGAATGGAAACTCGAAGACTCCAGACAATTAAATAGAAAAAAAAAATAAAGTTGGATGGTATGAAATCCGTAATACACTGGGATTCCCTGCGTCATCAGATATAATCACTGCCACACAAAAAAGTGATATGATATGTGATTATGTGTGAGTAAGTATGGGTATTCATATATCTGTGTATGTAATAGAGCATTAGTGATTGGTTCTACTTGTCCGTGTGACCGAATAGCATAAATAAGTGGATTTCAGTATTTAATATATGTATCATAAAGTTGCTAAGTAAACCTTGAATGCAGCATTTTATGTCAGTTTGCAGACTAGTATATAATTGTTATTGTCACATTTTTTGTATATTATGTATATAATTAATATGTAGACAATACATATATTACAAAGCTGAATAATTTGTTTGATTGTTCGGTTGAACGCGGTAATCTCGGGAAGTACTGGTCATATTTGAATTTTTTTTCAGTACTTAAAAGCCCAGTTATCGAGCAACCCTATCCCCTATACATCTTTATGCTACTTTCAAAGCAGAGGAGTATCATGTCATGGAAATGTTGCACAAATGGGGGAAAATTATTCCTTTTGAGAGCTGCTATTCCGTGCGCTCGAACGTAACTTTGTGGTTTAAGTTTCACAACGAACAAACCCTTACATCTTCACAAACTCTTTATGAGATTTGTATAGACTAAACATAATTATGTATTATTAATTATTATTATTATTACCTACAGTGTGCACACTTAGTACACGCCTTTTAAAGTTTATATAAAAAAACTAGAAAAAATCGAATTTTCAAATTTTTGTGTCTGTCAGTTTGTTCCGACTAACCACTGGCCAGACTGATTTAGACGGAAATTTCTCTGGCAGATAGCTGATGATGTAAGGAGTAACTTAGGCTTACTTTAAACTAGCTTTGACCCATGACATTACTCGCAAATACACAAGAACCGCAGGTAACACCGCGGTTTTGAAATGTGTATAAAGATAAACATGTGATTACGTCAATTAGTAACAGTGGTCAAATGCTTCTACCAAGGTCGTGAATACGTCACGTCTGGAGGACAATCATTAAACCCGCACCGCCACTTAGCTCTAATCCAAGACAATAGGCTACAAAAATACAACTACGAGTACATAGTCTAAATGAAATCATTCTGGCTTAGATAGGGCTCTCTCAATAAATTTTTATTGAAGATTTCAAGACTACGAGAGTTCTTACTGTAATGGAAAGTGCGTATTAGTGTATTAACCGTGGAATACCTAACCACAATATAAGTGAATTTAACATACGTATAATTTATACCAATAAATAAAATTGGAGTGTCTGTATGTAACATCAGATAAACAGTTATTTACTAAATGCATATGACACATAAAATGAAATGTTCAAAAATTTTGTTTTCAAAAATAAATAAATAATTATAATTGCTTAAGTTGATAAAAAATGTCATGCATTAGCTTTACCGCGGCAGTCCCCGAGTGCCACGCGTATTTTTTCATATATATATATGTGCCTGACAAAGTGATTATACTTTTCTGATGAAAAGCATGAGTACAATCCAAGAGGTGATGGTCACCATCATCATTGTGACATGTGCACACAAATCAGAGTGGTGACCCTGGCGGTCTAGAGAAAATGCTTCGGTATCAGTGGGCCTCCAGCCTTGCACTCATTAACAAAACGCAACAACACGAACGCTGCCATTTTTAGGTTGGTCTTCCATGCGAGTGTAGTATTGCCCCGGTTAATTCGGCCCTATAAATACTCTACTGTTTTGCAAATCTTGTAAAAAGCTGTCAGACCAAACTATATGTTTATGAGAGCATAAAGGCTATTGATGATAATAAATTGATGTGAAATATTGAAATTGCTGAATCGTTCTTCCTTAATTTGTAAGTTATTTGTACCAACATATTTGTAAGTTATTATAATTGTAAATTATATAAATAATAAACATTTCGGTCATTTTATACACATCTTAATCCAGAAATATGTATTGGTTACTAGTAAATATTAATTATGACATATATATAGTACATATAGTACATTATGATATAATTGCGGTAAGTTGAAAATTACAAACGATATTACTAGCCTGAGCCGCAGGCGAGGGCTACAAGAAAGCTGAGGCCGTAATTATCAAAACGCACGTATGTCATACGACGTTTTATAACATATTTGCGAGGAAATAAATAAAACAATACAGCGAAAAGACAAAGCGCGCGGAATAATTTTAAATTGTTCACAAATTACCAATGCGCGCGTATCGGCGCTTTTTTTGGGCAAAGGCACAAACAGCCAGTATAACTAATAAAGTATATTAATATTTTGTGTTTTTGTCAGAGATAAATGGTTGTAATTTATTGTCAAAATTAATTAAATTAAAGAATTAAATGTTTAATTATATTTATCTCTCAAAGTTAATTTTATTCATAAAATGTTGACAACTTTTCTTACATAAAAACTGTTTGCTAAGATTTAAAAGAGTATTGTTCGAGCATCTTGATAAACCGTGAGTTTTACTTTTTTTTTAAAACGTGCGTTTTACATTACACTAACGCACAAGTACGTAATGAGATATATTACTATATTGAAATTGGTGAAATAAGAGACCCTTTACGAGCAAATATGTTACAAAATAATTTATAGCAGGTCTTTTCCATATGTTTTTGAAAGAAACACGTGATTACAGATCGTTAAAAAAATAATATTACTCAAAGAATTGAAGTTGATAGTATCAATACCTTATAAATATCTAATCATAATCTTGATGAAGAAAATTAATGTTTTTTGTAAATGTAACATGTTTTTCTAACATTACGAGTATATAATAATCTCTCAACACTAATAATAGTTGCTTAATACTACTTAATACTTAATACTCACCAGAGTCGACGTCATTCCCCAAAATCGTCACTGATTTTTGTGTTTATGAACGAAATTAACATAACAGGTATGATAATATAGTTATATATGTCATTAATTTATTTAAATTGAACACATTAACAACTTTGAGTTTGTATCTGCCACTTTTGGAGCTCTGCGACAAATAAAAGTAGTACTTCAATAAAAAAAAATAGACACGGGTACGTAAATCTTGTCATTCTTAGGAAATACCACTATTTGCTGCGGAGGGAAATTTTCCTATTCGAGACTTGTGAGATCCTTGCCTCAATTTATCTTCTTGTTTAGTTCCATTTAAAAACGGTCACATTCCCAGGAAATGTATTTAGGCCAGAGGAAAGTTACTTTTTCCAATGACAACTAGTGGAATGATCCAAAATATATTGAAACTAGGGCTGAAGAGATATTTTATTGTTACCGCTATAGTATACGCAATAAAATTAGGCAAATCAAGAAACACGCGTAGGGTGGTGTCTAGTCGCCTATACAGGTCACCTTTTTTTGGTCTTTTCTCAGTTTATTTGGACTACCAGCTCCAAAATCCAGCTTGGTTAACAACTCCTACTATATAAGAGATAGGAGTACGGGCCACAACACTTGCTGCGAATGCACTCAATAAAGCATGGCGGCCCACACTATGGCGGTTTAGTGAGATGCTTTTTCAAGCCCCGTTTAAAGGACCCGGGATCATAGTGGAAAGGACGTACGCATTCCCAGAAAAGTGTTATCTAAGTTAGAAGAGTCACGCTGTTTTCAGCATGAACTGGCCGGCTGGACCGAGATGGTAAAATGACAGCATTCATGCTGTCGTATTTCGTTGTTGAGAGTGAGGCCGAAGGTCTAATCATTCTACATCATTCTTCCTGTCTCCAAAGAATGAGGATGACCCCTACTTCCGGATTCTACTCATCATTTCCGAGTCACTTTTTAGAGAGTGGAGTTTTTAATAGGCCTTTAGGAAAATATTCCTAAAGGCCTATTGCAAAACGTCTATTTTAGTATAATAATACTATAGTATAGTATAATAATACTATGAACATCAAACTGTCAGGATACACCTAATCACTTACAAAGAAATAAAACTCTGTTGTATTACTAAATATCATCCTATTAACTAAATTATAGTTAAAATTTTGATTTGTCATGTGTCATTTCTATAACAAGGAAAACTTTTGATGATACTCGCACATACAGCACTTATATTATTATTGAATTCACTAGACTGTAAAATCATTTAAAATTATTGAAATTATATTTGAATACACTATCATTATTCTTATTATGGGTATGAAAATTGTGATAGTGATTAAAGTTACGGAAATGGACCGGTATCCACACAAACTTTTGGATACTATTTACATGAATTCTTCAAAAGGAATTTATAGAATAACACGAGCAGAAACGGGTCGGCTCGCATAAAACAGCATTCGTTCTCTCGGTTTTGTTGGTGAATACGAGACTGGAAGCCCAATGATGCAGAAATATCTTCATAGGCTCCCATAATGTGGGTCACTATACTGTATTGTCTGCATTCGATGATCACTACTGTGGTGAGTATGGTGATCACTACTTTTAGATTCTACTCATGCTATCTATCAGGCATATTATAGTCACTAATATTAAAAGTCAAAATATTCAATCGTCGAAAGTTATTTTGCTCTCACGATGATTTAACTATTTCTGGGAATTCCAAATTCTAACAAAAAGTTATATTATAATGGCCAATGTACCAAAAATAATGTCGAAAAACTATAATTAAAAGTAACTTATTTGTAGTTAATTACGATTTATTTGCAATATAAATATCTTTTAAATACTTCAAAAACTCTGTTTATATAAATAAAAGACAAGGCCATGAATCAAGTGCTTTTTACTGTCTAGACAGGATTTCGTTCTGATGCAGACATATTACGCAATCGGTCCAATTGGATTTAGTTACATCTAGGTGGTTTTATTAGTTGTTGCAATGGAATGACGCACATGTCTCGTCATCGGTAATCATCAGTATTTTGCGGTAGGGGGAAAGCCCGCCCGCCTATTTAATAAGCACGTATCTAGACTATGAATATGTCTAGACGTCTGTTCCAGGAGGTCGTGAGCTAAGCGACCGCTTTCACACATATTTATTCAGACATCGAAACAGAGCACCCGACACAATCGACGATTACGTGACGTAATTTAGAATTAATAGTCGTCTGCTGTGACTATTTTCATTGAGTCACCCGCACATCAGGTATTTTACGTTTAGTCTAGGTCCAGCATGATGCGTGATGTATTTTAAGCTTCCTTGAAATTGATGGCAGACCGCTCGACTTGTTCTTTGGATGCTATAAATTAGGCGAGCCGTATAAATTTCTACGAAAAAATAGAACGGTGCCCAGCTCAAATTCGGCGAATAAAAGTTTCAACTTCCTAAAAATATTTTGCAACTTCTTTCCTTATACACCACTTTCTACTCTCTCTTACTTTTCATTTACTATAATTTCGATGTATCTTTTTTTTAAAAACAACTATAATTTTATTATTATTAAATGTTGTAAAAATGTGCATATATTCAATAAAGCTCTTTTTTAGGATTTCTATCTGATAGCTGCCAAAATGACTACTCTGCCTGATTTAAAGCATGAACAAAATCTAAGAATAGTTTTTACCATCTTCATTGCGAATGGGAATTTAAAATTTAGTTAATTACTAGAAGTCGTTTTATAAATACAATAACAAATCTCTTTAAAGTATGAATATTTAATATAAAACAATTTATTTTATTGTTTTTACAAAAATGACATGCATTGGGTGTCCAAACAATATTGTATACTTATAATATAACAATATTGTTCATATCCTAGCCATGCAAATAATTTTGCTCAAAAATGTCCAGAAAATAGGCAATTTTATTTCTAAATTATGACCTTTTCTTTTGTTGCATCTGTAAATTTTATGAGAAGTATAGTTATTATTCTTCATTTCAAATACGACGCAATATTCATGAAATTTTGATGCTATAAGTATAGCGCGTTATAGTTTCTTTTATTAGTCTTGAAATTTAGTGTTTAAAATTGAATCATATAAATTATTTTTTCATAATCAGAATTTAAATGCTTTGAGTTCGCGTAGCATTCAAATTCTTTAGCAACATGTTAGATTTAGACATGTGCATAGTAATACGTAGATAGGTCCGCTGCAATAAATTCTAAAGTACGGCGAAGGCGAGGCGGAGTGACGATTAATCGATCAAAGTGGTGTACAATAGGAGAGGCCTATGTCCAGCAGTGGACTGAGCTGATGATGATGATGAATAAATTTATTTATTCGGACAAGAGTCGATAGTGTTCTTTACATTGTTTGTTTTTACCTATGTTAGTACTAACATAGGTTAAGTAAATAACAATACTGTAAAGTAATCTACTTTAAAGTGTAGCTTTTTGGTTAATAGTTTATTTTAGTAACGTTCTTACAATACTTTTTATGATGACGTTGGTGACGTTTTTTATTCAATATTATTACATATGTGTAGGTTTGATAACCATCTTTCTACAAGTTCTGTTATTTTATTAGGTTGCAATTCGTGAAAACCTACAATTGGTTTGATGTTGCATATTGCTAAATATTTTTTTTTATTTCTGTTGGGGTATAGTTATATATAATAGATAACGTAAAAGACTTGAACGTCTTAAAGTGTTCATCTTAATTCGTTGTTATTTTGAAATGAAAAACCGAGGTAAAATATACTAACAACTATAACATACATTATTTTTTATTAATGATATAATTCTATACCTTGTGGCTTCGCATCTTTCTTTGTCCTTACGTAGCTTATTGGTAACAATTTTTTATTATCAGTAACATTCAATTTAGGAAACAGTCTACGAGAATACCAGTTATGTGGAACAGGCCGTCTCGGGCGTTAATCCGGCCTGTCTGCAGGCTCAGCCACGACCAGCCACCCCCGGCAGGTGGTCACACATACCTTCGCGCTATTTATAGCTGTCTCACTACACATACAGTGCACAAAGCAACTTTGTATCGACGCCTCTTCTTTATTACGTTGCTACAAGCGGCTGTGCGGTGGCCAGTCGCCGCTTACACTTTACAGAGTCGCCTCGAGACTAATCTTATTCCCGCTCACTTCAACTTCTTTGCTCGTCTGCACAGCTTTCAACTGAACAACTTTTAATTCAAATTATATACCTACCTCCTCAGTTTATGTAGCGTAATTGAATAAAGAGCTGAAAGAGATTTGGAAAAAAAATATAAAACACTTCTTTTTATTACTTTTTTTAGCCTTGTTTATTAATAAAACCTCCACTTCATAGCTCTATTTAAAAAAATTGAGTTTGGCTACTTCTTTATTTCATATCCCTGTAAATCTATATGATAATGATAATTTCAATTCATATTCCTTTTTGTGTATATATAATACTGATGTATGACTAATATGATACAACGAGAATTTTTTATAAATAAATGCTCCCAAAAACGACAATATACAGTCAATAATACAATTTTAATGGCTATAGTCAAAAGTTATGTTGACTATAGTGATTCAACTTGAATTTGCACTTTCTATCCTCACTACCTTCATCGTTGTTTTAGTACTTTTGTAACTATGTTTGAAAGTGATTGATTGATTTAATACATGAGACTTATAACAAAAAAGGAACCTAATGCAGACTCAATAAATAACAATAACTCTAATACTAATTCTTGTGATTTATATGATCATTTTAATTGAATTGAAGGAGAAAAAGTATGGTTAGAAGGAACTAGAACATTAAACTTTTTGAAGTGGGTATATGTGTATACAAGCATGATTCTGACTTTGTGCAAAGAGCTATTGGTAGCTTAAGATAAGAGAGAAAAGTATATTTCTGGTCTGTTGTTGTCGGGCCTGTTGATCTAGCTTTCTAGCATTTGGTGATCATGGATGTTAGCTAAAGGTCGAGGGTTCGATTCTCACCCAAGAATAATCAATAAATGATAAGCACAACTGTTTGCATAATTTTATAACTTATAAATATATATAAGTTATATTTATCAGCAGTCTGGTATCACCATAGAACAGGCTCTGCATAAATAAGGCTTAAATAGTTATGTGCGAGGTTAATAGTAATACAACCTTATCCTAATCCGAAAGGTATCAAACAATAATAGTCATGATTTCAGGTAGTTCTGAAAATTAAATATTTACCTAAGACACATCAACTAATAATACAATAACAAAAAATACGCAACGGTACCTTAACCTTCCTTGAAACCTTTCCGGACCTTTTGAACCAGAGACATGATGGCACAATATGACGTACCCGAAATGATCTGATATCCTAAATAAAAAATAACAACCGGATCCCATTTAATGTTTTGAATATATTTTCAATGTTATGACAAGTTTCTGTTTTTCGTCCGATCGACCCTGTTTATTATTATTTCTATTGCTTAGTCATAACTATCGTTAGCAATAACTAAGAGTATTACTAATCTGCATTGGTATTATAATTATTTACATTAAATTATAGATTAATGAAGTGAAAAAAATGAAATGTATAGAAAAAAATGATAGTTCACTAAAATAAAATAACTAAAATGTGGTTTTCATATTTTTAACTAGACCATTACAAACTTCAATAGAAACAAATTTAATTGGTGTGTATGTTTGTAATGTTAAATGAATAGTTTTTTTCTAAATGCATTTCAAAGTATATACAGACTTACATCAAATAAGCAATTTTCAAAACTTTTGTGTATTTCTGTACCTTCCGGGTCATCTCTGAAACGGTTGGACCATTTTTTTTTCGGGACTTTCACTGGCAGTAAGGTGATGACCTAAGTAGTGCCTTAGGCAAAAAATTTTTTAGACTAACTTCGCTCCGCGGCGTTACTCACGATTTACAACAATAACCACGGGTTTGATATGATTTATGTTTAACAGATGACAAAGAATCAAATGATACTGGACAAGTTCATAGGCAATACCAATACAATATTCTTAGTTATTTAGCTCCTCCAAGTGATTTCACTCTCTAGGACATGATTGAACGAATATACAGGCCTTTTTCCGCTTTAGAGTGGACGTTATACACCCCTGAACTAAAGGGTTCGGCTCTTTCATCCTGTACCGAACACCTCGTCCGTCCTCTACAATCCCGGGTCTT
Organism: Phragmatobia fuliginosa; assembly: GCA_932526445.1. Taxonomy (NCBI): domain Eukaryota; kingdom Metazoa; phylum Arthropoda; class Insecta; order Lepidoptera; family Erebidae; genus Phragmatobia; species Phragmatobia fuliginosa. Next base: position 11,876,534 of record OW052071.1, read on the forward strand.
TCAAGGGTGACATGAAATATGCATCTCACTAGGCCGCCATAGTGTGGGTCACCATTCTGCATTATACACATTTACATTGAGAATGATGGTCACTGCTCTTGGAATCTACTCATTCCTTCCACGGCATCTAAATTGTAAAAATATAGGTAGCACATTCTTAAGCAGTTTGAAAACTGTGTTGGTATACTGCCCTACAGTTTGTGTTGTTGTTTGTGTCAGTCCGTGTCACCTCTGTGAAATAAACAGAAGGTAATAATGTCAGTATCGAACATATTAAAACTACAAAATACACCTGCATCAGGGTCAGGTGCTTTGCTATACACAAAAGAAAATAGCTTAAAAGTAAATAATTGTTTTTACCTTATGAATTTTCGCATTCGCATAATTAACTCGAAAATTAACCATGTAATATTTAACTATGTTTTACTTATTAAATTCCATAATTTATGATAAACAGTCTACCAAGTATCTTAATTTTTAATTCTTTTGTAAAAGAATAGAAAATTAAAAACTGTTGCCCGCTGAATATCTTTGTTAGAAATTTGTACACATTGAGCTGTACCGACACAACATGTATATGTTATTCACGAGATGACGGAGACTGAAGCGAGTGAAATCCATGACTCCAAGGCGAGTGAATTGCAGTAACTTTTTAATTTAAATGAGAGCTTTAAATCAAATGAAGATTTTGTTCTAATATTTCATAATATAGTTCTTATTTTAGGCGTAGTCGACACATCCTATAGTTTGATATTCGGTTCATTTTTGAAAATGTAAACTCGTATTTTCAAGTTGATCTGGTAAAGTAGTTTTATTTGGAAATAACTTTCCAAAAGATCTTTCAAACTTGAGTACAACATTTTTTCATTCTTTACATAAAACGTATACCGTCTTTAATAAAATGCTACCTATATTTTTATAACAGTATTATTCGATTAAAGTGGTTGTTTTTACCTTTTGTCTAAGCTGAAAGCACACCTTGTAAGCGTACAGAACAATTTGCTAATATATTTGTGTAAGTCAGGTTAGTAATCAATTTTATGTAGTAATTATTATATTTCAGCTATAAATAAAAACACATCTTCCAAAGCTATAACCCACGATAAGAAAAGAAAAATTAATGAGACAAAGAAACTTCTTATCAAAACTTAGCTCTCATAACCACTTAAATATCTAAACAACTTTGTGTCGGCGCCAAAAACACAAACAAAATGAAATTCATAAACATTAAAGCAAAGGAATATTTCGAATCGCCACCACTGCGCATTGGGCTGTCATCGTTTTAGTTTGTAATTAATTTGCTTGTTTATTTGTACTTGTTCTGTTTATGTTTGTGTCTACCTATTCATTTCAGGGGTACCACAAACTTAGGTACACATTTTTATTCATTCTTTACACAAAATGTATACCGTCTTTATACCTCTGTAAACAGTATGTAAATATTGAACATTTATATTTATTATATAAAATATATTTGTTATCTCCCTGGGTGTATATGTTTATACAAACTGGATTAATGTGCGTATATAAGTGTATAACGGTGTATAAGTGTATTTTTGCTTTTGCAAAAGCTTGATACAAAACTAGTAAAACATTTTGAAACTCTTCCAAGATCACTACATAGAATGAATCTCTCTTATTTTTATAGATAGTTTATGTGTTTATTTAGTGAGATTAATGTATGTAAATATAAAAAAAAAACAGAATAATCAAGTACTATACACATACACCGCATTTGTCGTATCGATTCATGCCGAAGGTATGTAGGTATTTGCATACTAAGTTTATGGTTTCGAATTATGATATTTAAAATTAGTTTTAAATTACAAACTTGATTGTTTATATGCCGGTAAATATTTTCATAACATTGATTTCATATATTGATTTCGTATGATATAGTATATATTATATATATACAGCTTATTTTTAAATATACCTTCATGGAGGTTACACTTTCGGGCATCCTTTTTTGTTTCTTGTGATACAAGTTTATCTAATTTATCATAGCTAGCTGTTTTGTCCCATATTCGGACTAATTGCAATCGGCTATATCGGTAGAATTTTCTAAGTAACAATCCTAAATTAATCCTCGTACATTAATACATCTCTATTCATGGATACCGGAACGTCATAATCAGCTGGTATTGTAATGACCGCGATAAAAATGATTTACGCGTAAATTAAAGGCTGTGACCAAATGAAACTGTTACCAAGTAGTCGTAACCACAGGGAGCGGGCGTGCGGCGTGCGGGCAGCGGGGAGGGTGTCTAGACAGGCCGCAGACGCATGGAGGCTGCGCCGCTCGACCGGCACTCACGCACACAGACGACCGGTGCATCGCCCGATTTCACTTAAATCAACACACATATACCCCGTTGCAGTCTGACGCTGACCTCTACCACACAGACGGACGATGCATTTACCTACGTATTTCTAATGTTTCGTTTTTCGCATGTGCATTAAGTGTTCATGTAAAAAACCACGACTGGCTCAATTTAATTTAACCCTTTTAGAGGTCGCATTTACAACACTTAGTTTTAAAATATGCGTTATTATAAGTACTTTAAGATAATATGACGAGTTCAAAGTTCTCTTTCGACTTGCAAATAAATATATTAACAAAGGTCTTACATTAGTAAAGTAAATAACTAAATGAATTTAACAAGAATATTGTTGGTACAGACGGACGAGGTCATTTGAAATAAGGATAAACATGTGTGGATGGATGTGCCGGTATAAGTAGATATATGTGTACTTATATGAAGAATTAAATACATTATATCAAGTTCTGAAGTCCGATGAACGTTCAAGTCGAGTTCGAACAGGAAGTTGAGTAGTTTTTTTTTATGTCGTTCGCGGTCAGCACTGAATAACATCGGATAGTGAATATACCCAACCCTGCAAAGTGTAAAATTACTTTATACTTACATATATATGGATATCCACCCTTTATGTGCTTTTTAATAGTGGACATAAAATTTTGTTGTTGCATTTCAATTACTGATGCGTTTGTTGTTACTTATTTAAAATACATCTGTTATAATATGTAACCTGCCTACAATAGATTATCATAACAATATTGTAATAACTGCCTTGATGTTTCAATGTATGAGACTGCTGTGCTGAGGTCTCGGGATTGATTCCCGAGATTCGGTCAATGTTGATATAATATTATTACATGCATACATATACTTCTTTGTTTAGGATTTTGGATGTTTACAATGAAAAATATGTATGTGTTTACAATGAAAAAGTATTATAATAATAATATATGTATTTATATTTCCGCTGTCTAGTACCCATAACACGCGTTTGTTTATTTCGAGACTAGAATTGCGTTGTGTGGTAGATGATCGAAATAGATAATTTTAGTAGATTACTTAATAAACTCCTGATATTTTAATTGACATTAGGTTTTTTTGTATGTCAATTATCGGGATAGAGAGTATTCTATATCCTTACTAAGTACTTACGTCCATGACAAATCGGTTCAGCTTTTAACAGCAAAACTATAATAGACAGACAGACAGTTACTTTCGAATTTATAATATTATAGTATATATTGTTTCGTGTTGTGTTAGTAAAACGACCTGTGTAAATAACTTACCGATAATAAATTGCAATATTAAAAATCTACTTAATAATTTAGTAGCCATAAGCTTGCCTGTTTTCGTGTTATATAGGACTAAAAATATCAGAATAATGCAATAGTAATAAATGCCTTAACGACCCGAAACCGAAAGCTATTTTATCTAGCAGATGATTTATAAAATAAGGATGAAGAAAGAAAACAAAGCGCGTCAGCCAATCTCATATAGACTTTCATCGTGGTTATAAATAGAATCACAAGATAGACTAAACAACGTATTTTTATGAGAAGTTCATATTGTCATACTTTGGGTTCGTCACACTAACATTTGTTGTTGTCTCTATCTGATTAAAAAATGACTACATATCTCCAGGTTAATGTCAATAATTCTTTTGTCTTTTTAACGAACAAAGAAATATTAATATTTATGAATTCAATGTATCCTCATCATACATGAAACGTGTTACTAAATACATATGTACATATAAAACATTTATATATATTGTTTAACTACCTGAACGTCGCGGTGTTATTCACGGTTGGTGTTTCATTAAGGGCCACCGCAGACTAGCTACTTTTAGCATCGGCGATCGGCAACTAGTCGCTTTTTAGAAGCTAATTACGGCGACCGAACGCTCTACACCGTACACTTAAAAACGCCAAACGCGGAGATTGAGTCGCTTTTTAGAAGAGCGACACAGCAGCTGAACGCTACTCTCCGCACACATTCAGATGCCGGTAGCATCGACTTGGCATCTGAGCAGTCGCTAAAACGCGCGTTTCCGATACCGCGATCGAACGCAGGAAGTCGCTAAAACGCGATGCAGCATCAATGCAGTCGCCAAATCGCCGAACGCCGATGCTAAAAGTAGCTAGTCTGCGGTGGCCCTAACTCCGCTAGGTGAAGTTCTCGTCTAAAAAGCCTAAAGGACTCGTTACATCATTAGCTATCTAGCAATCAAAGTCATGTCAAAATCAGTTCAGCCATTCCAGTGATTGCCCTGAACCCAGAAGACAGATAAAACTTTAAAAATATATAAATAAATAAATATAAATATAAATAAATATTTGGACAACTTACACACAACATCATCTAGTCCCAAAGTAAGCAGAATATAATTATATTGAGTGTAATAGTATATATTGAAATAATGCATAAGAAATTACATGACTCAAATTACAAAAGCTGTTAATTCGTTGGTCTAGTGGTTAGCGTATGCGACTGCTGATCAAGAGGTCTCGGGTTCGATTCCCGGGTCGGACCAAATGTTTGTATGATCCACAAATATTTGTTTCGGAGTTTGGGTGTTTTCTATGTATAATAGGTATGTATGTATTTACAAAAAAAAAGTATGTTTATGTATTTATATCAGTTGTTTAGTACCCATAACACAAGCTCTGCTTACTTTGAGACTAGATGATGTTGTGTGTATTTGCCTCCAAAAAATGCTATTTTTTCCTGTAGTGTAATGCGATAACAGATATAAAATTCAATTGTGCGGTCAATAACATTATTTAGTTTCATAGATTGCGTATCGGGCATTCCGATAAACATAAAGAAATGATAAGTTAAATTGGGTTTCTGCTCACAAGCTGTTCATCAAATACCGACATTTACAAATAGTTCAATTATATAAATGAATTTTATACGACGATACAGTACTTATCAGGGTCCGAGACCAGATCTGATGAATTTTGATACTCAAGTTAATACCAATATGCCAGTTGGTACGCTATTTAGTTATCCTTGGAGTAATATGTCCACAGAGTGAAGTAGTACTCGAAGTGCGGGCCGGAGGCGGAGGTCCGGAGTTCATTTTCCGCCCTGAACAAACATTTGTGATGAACAACAACAATAGATGTGATGAACACGATTATTTCTTCCGTGTGTAGAAATAATTTATCTGTATAAATTAATAAATTGAAATGTCTGTTCATCAAAAAACAGTTTTTTACTGAATGCACATGAAAATTTATAAATACATCAAAAAGCAATGGAATAAGTAGTAACTTATACTAGTTTCACTTTACGAAATTACTCGCGATTTTCAACAATAACTGCGGGCAACGCCGTGGCACTGAGCTAGGCTGTAATATAGCATTTATAAATATTTAAGTATTATTTTATTATGAATAGTCTGGTTAAAGGCTCGATTTGGACGCCTAGTCTAGTTTGGAATATGTACACGTAATATCATTATTTATACAAGAAATAAAATTGGAATGTCTAAATGTCAAAATATGACCAGTGTTTCACGAAATGCCTATCAATAACTAATCTGCATTGATATTATAGATAGCTTTTTGTAGGTAGTAGAGCCACGCTGATCTCAGCACGAATGGGCCGGCTCGACCGGGGCGGTACTACCCTCGCACAAAACACCAGCCTAAAATGACAGCACTCGTGCTGTCGTGTTTCGATGGTGGGTGCGAGACCGGAGGCCCAAAGATGCAGGGGTGACAGTCATCGGGGTATGTGTGTGAGTAGTGGAATTCTTGAGGAGTCATTGTGAGGGAGACGTGGGTCGAACCGTCGGCCAGGGAGACCTGTAGAAACGGTGGTGCCGCTGGCCGCCCGCGGCATAGAGAGGGGCCCAACCGTGGCTAACCACCTTGGGAGGCTGCCCCATCAGGTCGCGCATAATCTCGGAGTGGTTCGTCGCGCCGGTTGGTGACCGGACGGTGGGACCCGGCGACCACTTCCGGGAGGGTACGGGGGCCCTTCCGTCCGACGGTTCGGTCACCGTCTTACCTCCCCGCTACATGACGACACAGTATTCCGAGTCTCGGTTAAACAATGCCGCGATGACTGTCATGCCTTTCACGTCCCTACACTCAAACAAACATGGCAGCAAACAACAAAAAGAAGAAGCATACCACAGCGGCATCCTCTTTTCCCACCAACCCGCTCTTTGAGGTGGAGTTCACAAATATTCGTGGACTCCATGCAAACCTCAACGCCGTCCACCAGCACCTTGAGACGGTACGGCCGGCTATGCTGTTTCTAACGGAGACACAGATACGCCGCCCTGCCGACACGACATATCTCCACTACCCGGGATACCAGCTTGAGGAGTGCTTCCTCGCGAAGGCTGGAGTGTGTCTTTTCGTCAGGGGGGATGTCTGCTGTCGCCGTCTGCGCTGCCTCGAGGACCCATCCTTCTCTATCCTCGGGCTTCACGTAGATCTCGGATCTACCAGTCGAATTTACGTGTGCCTTTATCGTTCCCACACTGGAGACTCGGAGACAACCCGTTTATTCGACCACCTGAGTCAGGCAGTGGACAGAGCGCAGGAGCAATTTCCGACCGCCGAACTTGTGCTTCTTGGAGATTTTAACGCCCACCATGAGACCTGGTTGGGGTCTTCCAAGACTGACTGTTTAGGGTTCTTACGAACGTATTAAAAGGCAGTGGACTGTAATGCTGATATTTTACTCGTCAAGGTATGATTTATCGTCGATACAAAGAATAAAGGGAAGTCGGTCCGTCCACGGTGAATCCACAAAGCGAGTGTCGGTCGTTGGATGCGATGTCGAACCCGTCGGGGCCGACCCCACCGCTGTCCAGTTAGTTCCGCCGCACGCCGCGGCGCTGATGCTCGCTACAGTCCTCTGTAGATGTCGCAACATGCTCCCCGGGTTGAAGGCTGAAGGCTTCAAAATCTGGAAGGGGACATATATTATTAAATGCCCTGCGAATGGTGCCGCCTGACGTTTTAAGCTCCGCCACTCTGGAGATGCCGTCGCTGCCTGGATAAAGCTTGATCACTCTCCCCAGAGACCACAGAAGAGGCGGAAGAGCCTTATCTTTAATAATGACAAGGGAGCCTGGTTTGAGCTCTGACTTCGAAGATCTCCATTTGGTCTTCGCCTGAAGTAAAGATATGTATTCCGTCTTGAAGCGATTCCAAAAATGCTGCCTTATAAGCTCTACTCGCTTAAAGCGTTCAAGACAATTTATGTTGCTGGATGACACCTCTGGATGCGGAATAGCTACTAGTGGTCGTCCAATCAAGAAATGGGCGGGAGTTAAGGCGGATAAATCACAGGGATCAGAGGAAAGTGGGGTTAAGGGACGTGAGTTCAAAACTGCCTCAATTTGGGCAAGGCAAGTAGCCATTTCTTCGAAGGTGAAGTTAGTAATTTGTAGTAACCTACGAAGGTGATATTTAGTTGAACGGACAGCAGCCTCAGCTAAACCATTGAAGTGTGGACTATAGGCAGGTACGAATTTGAAATGTATTCCTTCGCGTGCAACATGACCCGCAAGGTCTGATTGTGCTAGGAATTTCGTCAATTCATTGAAGGTACCCACAAAGTTTGTACCATTATCCGACGTGATACTAGAAGGCTTACCACGTCGTGATACAAAACGATTTAAGGCGGCTATGTAAGCTTCAGTCGATAGTGCCGTCACGAGTTCCAGGTGACAGGCCTTTACCGAGTTGCAAATAAAAATAGCCAAATAGCATTTAATAAGTCTACAGCCCCTACCTTTTCGATCGGCTAGCAACACTGGCCCGGCATAATCAACAGAACAATGCAAAAAGGGGAACTCCAATTCAGTTCTGGATGTAGGTAATTGTCCCATTACGGGCTGAATATTTTCAGCTCTATACCTACAACACCGAACACATCTATGGTAAACGGCCTTAGATAGATTTCTACCACCTAAGGGCCAATATGTCAACCTTATGTTTGCTAAGAGTAGTTGTGGACCTGCATGTAAGTATTTTAAATGAAAGTAGTTAAATAATATTTTATTTATTTATTTATTTATTTATTTATTTCTTTTTGCACTTTGTACAACGGCGGACTTAATGCCCAAGGCATTCTCTACCAGTCAACCTTAGGGTGGTGAAGAAATCTTGTAGGGAGGTGCACAGATAATTAGTGTAAAATACTACACATACATAGATATATACTTACATACATACAAAGATAGACGTGCATACATACATACAAAGATACACATACATACATACAAAGGTATACATACATAGACATATACATACATACATACAAAGATATACATACATTATATATACATGCACTTAAATTAAAATATATAATATTCGTACACTATGACAACATGATATTGTGTTCCATCTATCGATTTAAACAATCAGCCATTTCGTTGAGAAGGAGATCATGTACCTTCTTTTTGAATGTATAACGGTTGGTGGACATCCTGATTTCAAGCGGGAGCGCATTCCATAGTAGTACTGCCTGGACAAAGAATGAAGAGTTAACGAAGTCGGAGCTGTGAGAGGGACATAAGAGAAGCAGATTATTTTCTGAACGAAGATTTCTTTCGTGATTAGAGGATAGATAACGGAGGTACGGGGCAAGGTATGTAGGAGAAAATGGTGAAGTGATAAATGAGAAAAGGGAGGTGAGTGCTCGTTGATTACGGCGCAAGCGAATAGGTAACCATTTTAATTGGGAACGTAAAGTAGACACATGGTCATACTTTCGAAGATTAAAAATGTATCGAATGCAGTTATTGAGAAGTCGGTCTAGTTTATTAAGAAGGTCTGCATTCAGGTCGAAATAACATACATCACCATAGTCGATAATCGGGACTATTAAGGACTGCATAAGAGTAATTTTGGTGTTGGGAGGCAGGAAGTTCTTCAGACGATATAAAGTTCGCAGATTTCCAGTTACTCGCTGACTGACGTGAGTAACTTGAGCTCGCCAATCAAGAGTCGAGTCAATGAGCAAGCCCAGATCTTTGACAACGGGGCTGTACGGAATAACTGAACCATTGAAGATGACCGGTGAAGTAGAAGTAATATCGAGTCTGCTCATTATGCGTTTGCTGCCAACTATGATCGCTTGACATTTGCTCGGGTTGACTGACAAACCAAATTTCATCGACCACGACTTTATGACTTCCAAGTCCCTATTGACTTCTTCAACAGCTTGCGTTATGTCATCCACTCTCGCCTGCGAATATACCTGCAGATCGTCGGCATACAGGTGATACGCACTACGAAGCTGTTGGGTTAAGAGGTTAATAAATATTGAGAACAAAAGAGGAGATAGAATACCGCCTTGAGGGACGCCAGCAAAGAGGTCGCACCAACTCGAGGTCGAGTCATCACCACGAACACACTGCTGCCGCCCCTGAAGATAAGTGGAGAACCATTCCAGTGCCTCAGAGTGGACCATATGATATTGAAGGATAGATAAAAGAATTTCGTGACTGACGGTATTGAAGGCATTCGAGAAGTCCACCAAAACCAATACTGTGACTTTTTACTAAAATGATGCTTACCACAAATCAAAATAGGATATTTAGTATCAAAACTATATGGGGAATTACTAAGTCTGCCACCGACTCTTATTATACCCTTTGAGTCTAAAAAGAGTGACAAAGAAGAAAGTCTATTCTTAGTAGGTAGTGTCTTACCACTTTTTAGAATAACATATTCATCAGGAAACATTTCTAATTGTACTTTAGACAGTATTAAATTTAATGAATTTTGTAGTTCACTTACTGATAGATACCCTTTCAATTTGGATTTGTTTCGACAATTATAAACAAACCTTAGCAAATATGCTATTGATCTTTGTAAATGAGAAAAATTTGAAGTTTTATTAATTAGGTTACAAATTAAATCATTATACGAAATGTAGTTATGTAAAACAGAACAACATTGCAACTCAGGCAATTCATGTTTCTCAATAATATTAGGCTTTTTTGGCCAATCAGCTTCATGATTTAATAAGAATTTGGGGCCGGACCACCACAATGAAGAACTACTGATGGAATCAGGCTTCACCCCCCGAGAAACAAGATCCGCCGGGTTGTCCGTCGAAGGTAAGTAGCGCCACTGATGAGCTTCAGTAACATCCTGAATCTCATGAACACGATTTTTAACAAAACTTTTTAATTGAAGTGGTGATGTAGTCAGCCATCCAAGAACGATGGTTGAATCACACCAAAATGTACATTTACTCAATTTACTTAAGGTTAAAGAAGCTAGTACTTTAGTAAACAGCCTTGTAGCCAGTAAGGCTCCGCAAAGCTCAAGACGCGGCATCGTCGTTGGCTTTATCGGCGCTACTTTGTTTTTAGAGGTTAAGAGGTTTACAGTAACTAGTCCTGATTTATGCACAGACCGAATATATAGACAAGCACCGTATGCTCGCTCTGATGCATCGCAAAAAATATGAATTTCATAACTACAAGCGTCATCACTAAGAACCCAACGCGGTATTTTCAATTTATTAAGAGAAGGTAGAATACTAGCAAAGCCCATCCACCGACTTCTAATCTCAACAGATACTTCGTCATCCCATGTACATTGGTCAATCCATAACCTCTGCATTATAAGTTTCGCCTCCACTACGCACGGACCTACTAAGCCCAGTGGATCGTAAATCTGGCTTATAACGGAAAGAATGTGACGTTTGGTTATTTTTTTATTTAGTTTAATATTAATTGAAAATGATAAAATATCCAAATTACAGTTCCAACATAAACCTAAAGTTTTGGACAGGATATTATCATTTGTTTCAGAAAATTCTAACAGATTATTTATTTGATCACAACTAGAGGAAATTTGTTTTAAAATTAATTTACTGTTAGATCTTAATTTTCTTAAATTAAATTGTGCTGTTTGTAAAGTAGAAATTACGCCTTTACAAAGAGAAACAGTACCATTAATAGTGGAAGAACCTCCGATGTAATCATCAACGTAAAAGTCCTGACGTATGGACTGTTCTACTTCAGTATTAGGTGCACTTGACGCTAAACTAACTAAACATTTTGTTGCTAAATAAGGCGCCGAAGTCATACCGTATGTTAATCTATTAAGGGTGTAAGTTTTTAATGGTTCGTCTGCAGTATAACGAAACACAATTTGTTGTAAAGGACGTTGAGAAAAATGAAGTTCTATGGCTCTGTACATTTTTTCTATGTCCCCGGTGACGACATACTTATGCTGACGAAAACGTATTAAAATAGAATAGAGGTCTTCTTGTACAGTTGGACCAGTCATCTGGATTTCATTAAGTGATACACCAGAAGAAGTGGTCGCCGAAGCGTCAAAGACTGTACGAAGCCTCGTAGTAAGACTCGACTCCCGAATGACTCCGTGATGAGGTAAAAAATAATTGACTTGTTGCGAACATCTAGGTACCGACTCCTTATTTTCAGTCATGTGACCTAAGTGTTCATATTCGCGCATAAACTCCATATATCTATTTTTGAAATCAGGATCTCTAAGAAACTTTCGTTCTAATGACAGGAAACGTAATTTTGCTTTACTGAAAGACTCGCCTAAGACTGAAGGATCTTTCTTCAGTGGCATTGAGACTATAAAGCGACCGTCATAATTACGTGTGGTGTTCCTTAAAAAATGCTCCTCACAGGCGCGCTCTTCGGGAGACAAAGTGTGCTTTGTTGCTACCGTGTCTAACTCCCAGAAACGAGTTAAGTCTGGATTTGGTTCCTCACTTAAAAAATGACAAAGTGAGGTAGAAGAGTGTGAACGGGGTAGGTTAATAAACCCTGACACTAACCAACCCAGTTTAGTTTCATATAATTTGGGTAAGTTTTTACCCAAATCTATGGTATTTTTGCCTAAGGCTGACCAAAATACATGGGCTCCGACTAATATATCTACTGTCGCAGGCTCATTAAACGAAGAGTCAGCTAGCTGTATCCCCGAAGGAAGAGGGATATCTTCAATATTTATAAAACAAGACGGTATAGCTGTGGTGATTTGAGGTAAAATATGACAGTCGATTGTAGTTCTATAGTCGTTATGAAGAGACTTTATAGTAAGACTACAAGACTGGCTACTTATAGAAGTATGTTTGTTAATACCTGACACCGTGGCGCTTTCACTTCGACGTGACAAACCCAGCTTACCGCAAAAGGATGTAGTTATGAAGTTGGCAGTGCTGCCGTTGTCGAGCAGAACTCTGGCAACGTGCTCAACGCCACTGCAGTCATTCACCTTCACCCGCGCTGTGGAAAGCAAGACGCATGGAGGAGTATTTAACTGCTTTAAATGAGACGAATTGACAAGACTGTTAACTGGAACAGTTGACTCATGAGGCTCTGTAGTATGTAAGTGCAAAAGCGTGTTATGCTTTTTCTTACAATATTTACATCCAGATAAATTACATATATTTTCTGTATGACCTGGTCGTAAACAATTAAGACACACTTTACAATCCTTAGCCCTTTTTATTCGTTCTTCAATAGGAAAGGATTTAAATGTGTCACAATTATATAAAAAATGATTTTGATTGCATATGGGGCAAGTTGCTGATTTGTTGTAAATATTATTAGCTGATTTATTTTTATTGTAGCTAGAACTTTGGTTGTATTTTATGTCTGTAAAACAATTATTATTATGCTTATTAATTTGCGATTTTAAGATTTTACTCTCTTGTAATGTTTCTAGTAAGTCTGCTCGGTTGCTAAGAAACGTAACAAAAATTTCAAGTGTAGGTGGATCCGTGAGAGTATTTCTGTGCGACTCCCACTCCCTACGAGATGTCACATCGAGCTTTTCAGCCATCATGTGAATGATTAAGGTGTCCCAATGCTGTGTAGGCTGGTCTAATGTTGATAAGGCACGTAGGTTTTTATTCGTAGTGTCTATCAGATGACGAATTGCTCGGGAGGACTCTTTTTGTATTTGTTCCACATTGAACAAGGCTTGTACGTGATTATTGACAAGTAACCTTTTATTGTCATACCTAATGCATAACAAATTCCAGGCGTTTACATAATTATCGCTTTTTACGTCTAAGCTATCAATTACCAACAAGGCGCTGCCTTTAAGAGATGCACGGAGATAATGCAACTTATTGATGTTATCCATATCAGCCCTTGAGTGGATTAAAGATATAAAGGTATCCCTATACTCTAGCCAGTGTTGATAGTGACCATTAAAGGTGGGCAATGAAATCTTTGGCAATCTAACATAATTAAATTTGGAACCACCTGCCTGTCCATCCTCGAAACTCGTCTCGTTACCGTCAACCTGAAGTTTGTGCTGGTTAGTCGGCTGCACGCCAAGTAGACTGCGGGCGTCAGCCATTAGACTGTGAAACTGGTTTTCGAACTGCTCGCGCTCCTGGCACTCATTTTCTGAGTCATCCGACAACATTTCAATGTCCAGCTGTAAATTATCAAATGTACCATATACGGCATCGATTCTATTCAACCTATCTTGTAAATCTAATAATTGCAAGCTGCTGAGTACTTTTGAGCTTTTAAGCAAAGTGATATAGTTATTAAAAATTGTTAATTTTGATTTAAGCCCGGCGCGTCTTTTTCTTAGTTTACCTATCTCCATTTCTATCATAGTAATCGAAAAACTCAATCGAAATTGAACACGAACAAAACGAAACGATAAAGAAATAAACAAGTTATTAAACAATATGCACCTATATCTAACAATATGCAGCGAGTTGTATAGGTATCTAACGAGAACAATAGATAACCGATCGGCCGTCGTCCGTAGATCAGCTGTTCAGGTAGCAATATTACGGTAAACAATATATGGAAACCAATATAAAGTTATAAAAGAATACGAATGTAATGCTAACCTACTCGTTAAATGAATTACAAAATTTGAAATTTTTAAATTTATTTTCTAAAATATGTAGGTAGGATTTTTTTGTCTTTTTAAATATATAGATATGTGCAGAATTAAAAGGCAGTAGGATAGGCAAAGCGTTAAAACAAGTTTGCTATAAGTAATTTACACGTTTAATTACTTATAACCCCTAAACATTTTAAATTTCAAAATTATTTTATTGAAGTGATAAATATATATAGCCACAACCAAAGTAATAAGCTTGCGATAATGTTGCTAAGTTAAGATAAGTTTTATTGCACTTATACTTCGAAGAATGTGAAGATACCTATGTGTAGGTATGCAGGATAAAAGAATATGTAGGCACTGCTATAGCGTTATTGCCTATGATGCATGGTTAAGAATAATACAATTAAGTACTCATTAAATTGAGTTTATGGAAATATATTTTTTGAAGAATATGTACCCAACGTGGAGGTATATAGAATAAAATATTTAGGTACCGTTGTATTGTAGCATATGAAACTGAAATAAAGCACTCGTATGCACAATAGCAATTAAGTATATAGCACTTGCTAAATAAAGGCAATTTTGAACAAATCGGAGATATAGGGGATTAATCGAAATATAAGGAAATAAAATAAGGAAATAATTGGAACGAACTCACAAGTATTTATCCAATCCAAGGTGAATCGTTCTTCTTTTACTCCAAATAAGATGTAATTTTTTGACTCGTGGGTTTCCAAGTCCGTAATGGCGACTTCTTGATGATTTTTAGCGGGGCGGTATGTGGATGCTTTTGCAAATTGCTTCGAATAACGACAAGAGAATCTTGCTGTGCTGAAGTCCACAACGAAGAGCTCCGCAGGTCACTTCTTGACCAGGCGACGTAATCAGCACCTCGGCGAGTCTTCTTACCCTTGAAGGACCATGTTTAGGGTTCTTACGAACGTATTAAAAGGCAGTGGACTGTAATGCTGATATTTTACTCGTCAAGGTATGATTTATCGTCGATACAAAGAATAAAGGGAAGTCGGTCCGTCCACGGTGAATCCACAAAGCGAGTGTCGGTCGTTGGATGCGATGTCGAACCCGTCGGGGCCGACCCCACCGCTGTCCAGTTAGTTCCGCCGCACGCCGCGGCGCTGATGCTCGCTACAGTCCTCTGTAGATGTCGCAACACTGACCACGCGGGTCGAACTGCCCACGCATTCGCTCTCACGCATGATCTCACCCAACTGGTAGTCCAGAACACCAGGATACCAGACACATCGAGTCAAGCACCCTCCTTGCTAGACCTGTTGCTGACGAGCCACCCAGCGCAGTACTGTGTGTCGGTTCTCGCCCCTCTAGGCTCCTCCGACCACTGCCTGGTGTCCACCGTGGTGCCTCTTGTTGCCGCCCCACGATCTGCGGCGGCAAGGCGAAGACTGTGGCACTACTCGTCAGCAGACTGGGATGGAATGCGGGATTATTTTGCGTCCATCCCGTGGGCTGAACGCTGCTTTAAAGATAGGGATCTGTCACAGAGTGCATCTGCGGTGGCTGACGAAATCACTGTTGGTATGGAATATTACGTTCCCTACAGTGATGTCGTCAGCCCGAAGGCCCGTCCGTGGTTCAATCGCGAGTGCTCCCACGCCGTTGCAAACAAGCGGGAGGCCTACCGCGCATGGGTCAGGGCTTGCGACCATGGTGACCCAAACATCGATCGCCTAAAAGCAGCGTATAACAAAGCCACAAGGGAATGCAAGAGGGCTTACAAGAGAGCGGATGCCCAGCGCATCGCACGGATTGGCCAAGAACTCGTCGCACACCCTACGGGTAGCCGTAAGTTCTGGCGATTGGCTAAAGCCGTGCAGTCCAACCATTGCCAACCCTCACTACCACCGCTGAAATTTCCCGACGGATCACTTGCCCACAAGCCGCAGGAGAAGGCGAAACTTCTCGTCGACCTTTTTGCGGCTAACTCCCGAATCGATGACCGTGGCTTGCTTCCGCCCACCATTTCGACCTGTAGCTCCACAATGCGGGATATACGTATCCGGCAGAGTGAAGTACGCGCGGAGCTTCGGTCACTCGACGTCCGGAAAGCCAGTGGACCCGACGGGATCCCAGCGGTGGTTCTTAAGAACTGTGCACCAGAGTTGTCTCCTGTACTCACACGCTTGTATCGCCTGTCATATACCTCAGGAATTGTCCCGGAGGCCTGGAGAGAGGCGAATATTCAACCTATCCCCAAAAAGGGTGACCGCTCCAATCCCGACAACTACCGTCCTATAGCTGTCACCTCCATACTCTGTAAGGTGCTTGAACGCATAATTAACAAGCAGTTGGTCCATTACCTGGAAGATCACTCTCTGCTAAGTGATCGGCAATATGGCTTCAGACCGAACCGATCCACGGGTGATCTTCTAACGTACCTCACGCACCTGTGGGGTGAGGCTTTGGATAGGTATGGAGAGAACCTGGCCATCAGCCTAGACATGGCCAAGGCCTTTGATAGGGTTTGGCACCGTTCGCTTCTCTCTAAGCTTCCGGCATACGGCCTGCCCACTAAATTGTGCAGCTGGATTGCCGCATTCCTGCGCCAGCGCCGCATCAGAGTCCTTTGTGACGGCGCGGCGTCTGATTTCCAACAGGTAAACGCAGGCGTACCCCAAGGCTCTGTCCTGTCGCCCACGCTGTTCCTTCTGCATATCAATGACATGTTAGCCCTTGGCAACATACATTGCTATGCAGATGACAGCACAGTGCATGGACAATATTATGGACATCCTACATTTAAATCGGCGGATATTGAGGTAAAACGACAGGAACTTGTCGCTGAACTCGACCGGGTTCTGAACGTTATCTCTCAATGGGGTGATGAGAATCTGGTCGAGTTCAATGCCAAAAAAACACAGGTTTGCGCACTCACCACCAAAAAGTCTCCATTCCTCCCCCTTCCCACTTTCCAGAGCACTCAGCTGCCACTACAGGATAAGCTCGGTATCCTGGGCATGGATATCTGCCGGGATCTCAACCGACGGGAGTACATCGAGAGCGTCACAAAGGCGGCCTCGCGGAAGCTAGGCATACTAAACAAGGTGAGACGGTTCTTCTCGCCGGAGCATCTGTGTCTTCTCTATAAGACCCAGGTTCGCTCCTGCGTGGAGTACTGTTCTCATCTATGCGATGGATCTGCGCAGTATTTGCTTGACGCTCTCGATCGGTTGCAGAGGCGAGCAGTTCGCATCATAGACAGTCCCGAAGCCACCGAGTTCCTAGAACCTTTGCAGTTGCGAAGAGATGTCGCCTCTATGGCAGTTCTCTATCGCCTCTACCACGGTGAGTGTTCTGAAGAGCTCTTCCAACTCATCCCACCCTCTCCCTTCCTCCACAGAACAACACGATCTGGCCAACGAAGTCACCCCTTCAGAGTGGAAGACATACGCTCCAGAACTAAGCGGTTCGGGTCTTCCTTCTTGTGCCGAGCAGTTAAACACTGGAACTCACTACCAGCTCATGTTTTTCCTTCTTACTATGATCCCGGGTCCTTTAAGCGGGGCGTGAAAAAGCATCTCACTAGGCCGCCATGATGTGGTTCGCCATACTGCTTGCATTTGCAGTGAGTATGGCGACCCCCATGGATGGATTTTACTCATGCTTTCCATCAGGCATAGTAAAGTCACCTTGGCAGGCGTTATATAAAAAAAAAAAAAAAAAAAAAAAAAAAAGCTTTCGCCCGCGGCTCCGCCTGCGTGTATCTCGATTATTGCAGTAAAAATAAGCCTATGTGTTATTCTGATATATATAAACTATATTACTGTAAAGTTTTATCAAAATCCGTTCAGTAGTTTTTGCGTGAAAGAGCAACAAACATACATACATACATACATAACATACATACTTACAAACTTTCACGCTTTTAATATTAGTAAGGATTATGTATTTTAAATTATAGAATAATCCAGTGAAAAAAATGAACGTTTTTGTCTGTCTGTCTGTTTGTTGAAGTTAATCTCTGGAACGGCTGGAGCGATTTTAACGGGACTTTCACTGACATTTTGTTTGATTGTACTAGGTTAGCTCCGCGGCGTTACTTGCGATTTATAACAAAAAGCGGCCAAGTGCGAGTCGGACTCGCCCATGAAGGGTTCCGTATCAGCAAGTAACATCATATAAAAGTTCTTGTATATCGTTGTAACTTTCATCGATGTTTTTATACTAGTGTTGATTGGATGAAAGGTAAATTGCGTGTTACGATTTATGACGTATTAAAAAAAAACTACTCACTAGATCTCGTTCAAACCAATTTTCGTTGGTAGTTTACATGGTAATGTACAACATATATTTTTTTTAGTTTTATCACTCTCTTATTTTAGAAGTTAGAGGGGGGGGGACACACATTTTTCCACTTTGGAAGTATCTGTCGCGCAAACTATTCAGTTTAGAAAAAAATGATATTAGAAACCTCAACATCATTTTTGAACACCTATCCATTGATACCCCACACGTATAGGTTTGATGAAAAAAAAAATTTTGAGTTTCAGTTCCAAGTATGGGGACCCCCAAAATTTATTGTTTTTTTTCTATTTTTATGTAAAAATCTTAATGCGGTTTACAGAATACATCGACTGACCAAATTTCAACAGTATAGCTCTTATAGTTTCGGAAATAAATGGCTGTGACATACGGACGGACAGACAGACAGACAGACTTGACGAATCTATAAGGGTTCCGTTTTTTGCAATTTGGCTACGGAACCCTAAAAACCGCGAGTAAATTATTAAATGAATAAATTTTAAAACATTCATTGACCATTGCATCTTGAAATATTAGTGTAAGTTATACTTGTTTTAATCTAGTTAGCTGTTAACCTATCCGTTTCGATTGTCGGATAGTCGTACAAGTAAGGTATTTGGTGCGCGAGAACCGCACGGTGCTGTGACCGAACTTTTATTCCTAGGTATGAGCTGTATCGAGCGAGTTGCATTAAAGAGTGGGCAGTGTCGTGTAATCAATCGGAGTTATCTGTTTACGTGTGGAGCGTTGACCTCGCGCCCCTCGTCCCGCAGGCCGGCCCTCTCGCGCCCGCGCGTTGCTCCAGCGCCGCGGTCCCAATGCCGCTCTTATCGCTCACTTTGCACCCGGTGTTCCGCTTTGTTCTCGATTTCATGCTAGCGCTTAGTTATAGACATTAAACATTAACTATCGTTTATTATCCCTTACATTTAGCACATTCAAACTGTACAGTATGTTACATGAGTTGGCTAAAACCATTACAATGTTGTTTCGATTTCTTCTCCATTATTTCTAGTATCGGTAGATTAATTATTTATTTGTTATTTCGGTAAGTTTCTGCCGCATTAAGTACATTCATATAGATACAAGGAACATCCATAATCAGAAAAATAATCGAACTAAATGTTGTTCCGCGTGGAGATAGTATCGTACCCACAATACTGTCGCAGTATAAAGTTGCAGGTTAATTCTTCAAACCACTACGCCATTCTTGTAAATGTTAGTCGTATTTTCGTTGTAGGAATTATTATTCTATACAAATAAATAAAGTTAAACTTATTAAAGTTATTTTAAAGTTAAAGATATTTTTGGACATCTTACGTACATCAATATGTCAATTTTCTTTGCATCCTAAGTTTGTACTAGAAATGAGGATCTGTCGAGTAACGCCAAAATTGTGGAGAGTTTGGAGTCATGATATGGAATTTGGTCTGAATCTTATACGATCATTCAAATACATAATATATATATTTATATCTTATCTTCTTCTTCTTCCTAGCCTTATTCCCAATATTATTTGGGGTCGGCTGCTAGTTCAACCGGTTTTACCTGAATATCAGTTTTTCCACGGAACGACTGGCATCGGACCTCGGCAACCCTAAGGGAGAACTGAAATTCGAAGGTTGAACTAGTTGTCAGTAAATTTGCGGGCGCTGACTTCGCAATAACGATTGCCATAGACGTTCATGACAACCGGGACCGACGGCTTTACGTGCTCTCTGAGACACGAGCGTGAATCACCGCCAAACTCCGGGCTGCTATTAGGAATTTCCTAAGAAAAATCTAAAATCACTTTTAGGCCCAACCCGGGATTTGAACCCGAGACCTCTTGATTAGCAGTCGCATACGCTAACCACTAGACCAACGAGGCAGTTATATATTTATCTACATTTACATACATATATGGTTGATGCAATGCTCGTTGGTTTACGGGTTTCTTCGCCGTTGATGGCTATGGAGTCCTATAACTGCATATTTGCATTTTTGTGAGGCATTAAAGTTATCTTTAGGGAAAAAACAAAAAATACTCCAGTTGCTTTTTTCATGTATATAAGCCTACCGAAGTGACTTTACTCAGCTTAATGCCAAGCACGAGTAGAATCCAAGAGTAGGGGTGACGATATTGTAAGTACAGGTAATGCCGCATGATAACCTACTAAGTGATTTTACCAAGATGTTTTTTGCATCATCGGGCCTTCGGTCTCACACTCACCAACGAAATGCGAAGTCATTTTTAAGTTGGTCTTCTGTGTGAAGAAATTAACGTTTCGATTGTGCTGAAATCAACGTGGCCTATAAAATATTACAAACGCCACTGAGAAAAAGGTGTTTTTTCAATCATTAATGTTTCTATGGCTTCCATGCCTGGCGTAACTGTCACTATCCGCTTCTGGCTTCTCAGAAATAAGCAAAAATTTGACCTAATAATAGATTTATCAAATAATAGGCGCTTTAGAAAACATAGTTAAATAGGTTAATATTTTTAAAGTTTTTTTTTGATAATTTGAGTATTTTGTTTAGTTATAAATGTGATTACATTATCGGTCATCATCACCATCAATCATTATTATTTTGATAGCTCTCGTATTAGCATTCTCTTATCTCCATCCATATGCATCTATATTCTTTTAATACAGTACAAAAGCAGCTGATTTAAATAAAATAACAACACAGTTATTTCTAAAGTAATACCATTATTTATTTGAAAAAACTAGACTAAAGCAACATGCTGTGGAAGATGTTTGAACTATCTTACTACAGTACTTTCACAGTTTTTATGTCTTGTGACTGGGACTGTAGCTACATTTAATTTTCATTTTTGTTTCGACAATTCAAAAGTGCCTGTAATTGAGCTACTTGAAATAAATGCTTTGATTTGATTTGATCTTGCCAGCAGATATTGCTAAATTTGTCAAATCTAATACCTATACGTATTGTAATTAGGTTACATGTTATATACTACACAACTGGAATAATTTACAGATCACAACTATAACTTGACATCTAATTTTGCCAAATTAATACTAGGTACTGCTAAGTATAGCAGTAACACATTACT
Source organism: Phragmatobia fuliginosa (assembly GCA_932526445.1). NCBI lineage: Eukaryota > Metazoa > Arthropoda > Insecta > Lepidoptera > Erebidae > Phragmatobia > Phragmatobia fuliginosa. The sequence goes on from OW052071.1 coordinate 11,898,040, forward strand.
ACTTCTAGTAAGTTCGTGACATTATTACACTTATAACATTTTACCTTTAAAATTACTGTTCAATAAAAATATTATTTCTTGATTATGAATATAACTTAAAATATTTTATTGAAGCATAACTCTTTTTTGTCTATTTTGCAATCTATTTTAGAGTAGTAAAATGGTTAATAGAACAAAAGACATCAACGCGTAGATAAAGTAAACACAGATAACTTAGCTACTAAAAATGTATTTAAGTACTGTTCATAACTAACAGTAGTACCAGACTTTTAGTATTTTTGTATTTACATTTATAAGTAATTGAAATTTTTAAAAATTCAACACCATTATAAAAATATATTTATTACATCGATGTTGTCAATTTTTTCTATGTCATATTTTTTTCAAGTTACATATTACGTGTTTAAATATAGCACAAATTGGAAATTGCAAATAAAACAAATAAAGCATAAAGTAACTGTCCTCGAAGGCATACGTCGTAAATAAAAAGACAATTTGTAAATTGCGAAATGTAATTGCAGATGGCGCGCCGAGCGGCATTCGCGGGCGGCGAGTGTCGGGCGGCAGCGCGGCGGCGCGCCGGGCGGACCGCCATCGCCAGTGCTAATGAAAATTTAAAGTAACCGGTGCGACCGAGTGTTAAGGCCTTATTCTAAAACGTGCAGCGGATTTCAAAAGTTTTGAGAATTGATTATTATCCACTTTATCTTCTAAAGATATGTGGTAACATAGATGATGATATATGAACATATCACAGTAATAAAATTGAGGTAATCTGGTACATGATCTGCGATGCATCGACGATATGATATCACAATATCATATACTATATCAATAAGTATTTCTGTTTCAGGTGGTGTTTATTCAAGATTAGAATAAGGTTTTCGTATAATTCATTTAATTTTACTGCCTGTGATGCGAATGTTTGTGTAATCCGCAAATATTTGTTTCGGAGTTTGGGTGTATTCCATGTATAATATTTAAATACATGTAATATGTATTATTTCAGTCGTCTTATCTTCATAATACGAGTGTTCCGTTTGGAACTAGATTACGTTGTGTGTAAGATGTCCAAAAACTTCTTTACTAATTTATGTAATATATGACTTATTTATTTTAGGCGAGGTTGAGTGACGACTTGTGCAGGATGGCTGGCAGGAGCATGATGCGAGAAGCCCAAAATCGAACAGAGTGGTGTGCAATGGGAGAGGCCTATGTCCAGCAGTGGACTGCGATAGGCTGATGATGATGACTAATTTCAGTCTTTATTGAAAATCGAATCATTAGTAGAAATCTGAATAGGTAACATTCAAAATGACTACTTAGACATTCCTAAAACTAAATTAGACTGATAATATCATATTGCATTATTACTATGAAAATATTATTTATTAATATTGTTACATAGTTCACATCAACAGGCTTTATCAGTTCACTAAGTTTCGCCTTATAAAGGAGGCTAGAACTCTTAAGTAGTGTTGTTCTTGTAAATAATGTTATAAGTCAGATCATGAGCTCATTTTATTTGAGATATAGAATTCTCATATTTTGATGTAACGAATAGAGCATATTTTTCATACAATATAAAAAAAAATACTTTAAAAGTTTCTATATTAGTGTTATCTAAATGCTATTAAACTACTACTTCTGCTATTGTTTCATATATATATATAGCTAATAGCCGAGTAGATTCATGGTGGATATATATCAGCCTCATGGAAAGCATCTACTTATGTTAGCGAATACTCACGATGCATTTACATCATACTTGATCAGGTTGCTTTCACTGGCATCAAAAGCTGCTTAATACTGGAAGTGACGTTTACCTATTTGTTACAATAATCTAAGAAATAATAGGTCCATTTTACTTATATCAGAACCAAAAAACATCGCTTTCCTCTTATCAATTACATAACTCTCTCATGGAGGGGGATGAGGTGCGGCGAGAAGCGGCCACATGCTCCGGTGCATCGCGACCTCAGTGCAGTGACCCGCCCCCACGCCCGCATGCCGCACCCCCTGCCTAGTGCAGCCTGATGTCACATGCCTTGCACATTTCACCTCCACAGCGTCCACTCAATTCTTCTGCTTTTATGATGCACTGCCGGATTTTACTTATTTTGTAGTAATAATTGAAAGAACTGAAAATAGAAACTATAATTTAAAATTAATAAAGAATTGGTTCTCACAGTGAAAAATTGAGCATTTTTACTGTAATGTGACTATAGAACTAATATACTTTCCACTTAAGCCTACTGCTGTCCACTGACAAACTAATGCACACTTACACATGTGTAATATATTGTAACTATGTTATTTTTCATTATAAACACAAAATGATCAAATTTAGAACAAGATATGCTCCATGCTTCTTACTATTAAGCCATAGGAAACTCCATAATACTTGCGAAGAAATATCAGTCAAAACAAAAATTTGTTTAAAATGAATAGATAAGTATAGACATTCTCATGGTCACTACAAATGATTAAAGAGAGAGTGCTATGTTTGAACTCTTTGAAAATACAGATTATAAGACCGGTCTACAAAATTATAGTCCCAGATTGATTATATTTTGTACCACTTTTGTAGAACTAATATATAATTTGCTTAAACTTTAAAATATATTAGTTTATCTACGCAGTTCATATACATTCGATACTAAAAAGTCACCCCACAGCTTCAAATGAATATTTAAAAACAAAGAATATTTGATACCTGTTGGTTAAGTGTAGGTGATTCTATTTGCAGAACAGATTACAAAGGATGTCCTTTGTAGTATATTACTACAGAGGGTGCGGGTTTGTTCCTCGCCGAGGATCAATTATAGAATGATAAACACGCTTATGTTTATTTCATGTATGAACCTATCAAAATGACTCAACCGTGCTTGATGGAATGCATGAGCATCCAAATATGAGGCATCCAAAAAGTAGTAGTCATCGCACTTATTGCGAATGCAGATAATACAGTTTGAAGAACCACACTATGATGGCTTATTGAGATGAATTATTATTCTGAATATGGGTGTGCATTGTATCTGTTACAGATATGTTTGTTAATTTCCCCGCGACACCGGATATATGTCTAGTGTAAGAGTTGCCTGTTATTTAAATTAACAAGAATAAAAAAATATGCAGTCTCCCGCTAACGGTGTCAAATCTATAGTTTACTAAAAATGAGATATGTTGAGAGAAACCGAGTCCTATGTTATTACAGCAGACCATGTTCCCATGTCGAATACTGTCTGACCACAGTCCGGATCTGATGGTTGTGTACTTCATATATAGGTGTAACATTACACAGGGTCGCCGTTGCAACAACATTGTAACTTGTAGATATAGGTATTTGTAATACGATCCGATCCGATGACTTAAATTAATCAAATTTATTAATGTTAAGGTCTCGTTTATTTATTACATAACAATAATTGCTAATTGACTCATTTATTAACAAAGTCAATTTGTTTGTGACCACACTCTGTCTGATGGAAAGCATGAGTACGATCCAAGAGTAGTGATCACTAGACTTACGAAAATTTATTCCATAAAAAGGGTATTTCATAGAGAAGTGGGCTAGGAGGGTCTGGGCCTTACTACATACCTACCTGATATTTCATAGCAGCTGTAAAACAGAGCAGTGTACAACATCGTTTATAAAAATACACGTGCAGGTTGAGTTATTTTAAGCCGCCTATCCTTTAATATTATAATATTCTCCTCCTTTTAAAATGGGTTTCATACTACTATTATTATTTTTTCAGTTTTTATTATTGTAAAAGGCTTCTACCATGGTCTAATACTGTCATTTTAGGTTTTTTTCTGTGAGTGAGTAGTACCACACCCGTCAAGCTGGCCCGTTCGTGCTGAAATCAGTGCTGTGTGTGGTCTGTTGAGCTCTACGACCCATCTTAAAAAATAATTTAACTTGTTTTCGCTAACCATACTTAACTAGGAGCCTCCTAACGTAAGTAGCCCCTAAATTCTAAAAGGTTTCTAGGCACTCAGGTATCCCTTGAAGGTTGGTGAAAACAAAAATGTCACTAAGGGTAACCTAACTCTTTCTAAGTGGCCCCTTACATTTAGGGGACGTTGTTTTAAACGATCATTAGTCTTGAAAAAAACGTTATCATATATGTTATATTTGTAAGGTTTAGTAGTTATTAGGTCCGATGCCAGTCGCTCCGTGGAAAAACTGATATTCAGGTAAAACCATTTGAACTAGTAGCCGACCCCAAATAATATTGGGAATAAGGCTAGTAAGAAGAAAAAGTAGTAATTAAGTCGCGTAGATATAAAATTACTGATACTAGAGCAAGTAATGTAGAAATTCTCAGTTTATATGGACACTTACACACATGTGAATGGTTTGGTTTGAATAGGAAGTAGGTACTTTGTTGGTAACGTCCTTTGTTCTTGATATTAAATTTACGTATCGTAACTATTAAACAATTTGATTCCGCCGTTGTTGGTTCAAATCCTATACGGGAAAGCGCTTTGTATGATCCACAAATTGTTAATCTGATTCTGGGTGTTCCTAGTGTCCGTTTCTTATATGTTTGTAAGATCCGATGTATGTTTGTAAGGTCCGAGAAGTGATAATGGTATATATATAATTGTATATTATAGTAAAAAAATTGTATAGTAAATGTTAAAAAAGAATTATACTAATTTCGTTAATTTCCATAAATATTTTGAAAAAATCACCAAGGGTAAGCAATGACAACGCGGTCAGACCTAGATGGGTGAACATTTGTGGTATGATACATTATGAGCGTTTCCGTGATTTGGTTCCGGTTGTTGTCATAAGATAGCAGTCGTGCAACTTAGTTGGACGCCTACGGGCAGCTTAAAAAATCCAACCATTACGTAGCCACTACGTGTCTTGCCAGTCTCTAATCCACACTCGGCCAGCGGTGGAACGTATGGCCTTTACCTACTCTGGAGATTAGACCCGAGCCCAGTAGTGGGACATTATGGGTTGTTGATTTTAAACTAATGATAGCGAAAGGAGTAATGAAATATCACAAAAAAAATGATACTACATAGAACATAATTATCCTACTAGTGATGATAAGATGCATTTAAATACGCCCAATAAGAGTGAAATTCTAATATATACCTGATATTTATAGGTACTGCTTAAGATCTCACCATTAAATGTCGTACTTTTTGTTGGTGTTTTTTTCCAACCCAACAAAAAACTGTTCTTGTATTTCTGACGACCTATTTAAGTTTATATCTAGAGGTTCCATCTTATCCCGCTTTATGATTTATTGTTCTTGTACACTTTGTTGTAATATACTTTACAGTCGTTGGTACAAGGCCATTAACCTAATGAGTCGATTAATATTCCTCGTGAATACAAAATACGTCAATTACCATTTTATATTATTAGCAATTGTGCGTGAGGTATGCTTTTGCAAAAGTTAATGAAAGATAAGAATAACTGTAAATAAAATAAAGAAATGAACAAGTGTTTCCTTATAAGTTTAAAATAAAATACTGTTGACTTCAGATACTTTAAACATGCCAAAAACATTTAGACGTTGTTACTTTTCTACTTTTTAGTGTATTTTTATTTCACAGTTTTCAAATACCACAAAACAGAATTAATTATTATCTTCAAACTAGATGGTAGTATTAAAGTACTTTTGCTACATACACGAAGCCAAGTTCAATATAATCTGAAAAGCTGTATGGTTCAATAATTCATATAAATATAAATAATATCATATAAATAATAGACATTCCATGTTCTATTATTAATATCATATAAATAATAGACTATGTAATATTGACCTCACCTCAGTAGATGAATGAAGACTGCCCAAGAAGTCTATATATTGAACTTTAAAGGAAAACTTTAGCGGTTTTGGTAATTTTCAATTTCAGGAGCTATTGGAGCCTAAAAATAAAGAAATTAGAAGTAAACATAACAATTATCTATTGGACGCGATTTTAAATCTACCTTCCATTATGGTTGACTACTGAACCCTATTCTATGCGTGGCCTGACACGCGCTAGGCAAATTTTTTTTCTTAGGCCTGCTATCTAAAATTTATTCGATAAACGAAATTAGTTTTTTCAATCACAAGAAAATTCATAGCGATCAATACTAATTACTACTTATTTGAGCTAAATCGATAAGTGAATATTACAAGACAGTGAACAAATATTATTAAAACCAGAAGTTAAATGTATTTTACACGGATATTCATAATATAGAAAGATAAGATAGTTTGCTCTAAACAAACATGTAATCGTAGTTGTGTTATTAAGGAAAAGTAAGTTTCATCTCACTAGGCCGCCATAATAGGTACACATGAGACACAACGCCATCTAGTCACAGGCTAAGCAAAGCTAAATACATAAACGTTTCTTTTGTAAAACCTCACATATTACACCTACATAGAAAACACCCAAACTAAGAAATACACATTTGCGTAAACAAATATTTATTTAAACTAGCTGTGCCCGCGGCTCCGCTCGCGTCCTAGGGATATGAATAATAGATGTTGTCCGATTCTCAGACCTACCCAATGTGCACACAAAATTTCATGAGAATCGGTCAAGTCAGTCGTTGTAAGATATGTGCAACTGTAGATATGCTACTAATGACGACTAGTATAGTACATGTCAAGATTTGCGTACTCGGAATTGTTTTCCTTTAAAGTCTGTTTTTTTTTGTTAAAGTTATTTAAACCAGCTTCGCTCCGCGGCGTTCCTCGAGATTTACAATAATAACCGCCGTTTACATTGCGGAGCTTACCAGCTGTAAGTAATAAGTAAATTTAACTATAAGTAAATAAGTTTCCTAACAGGAGCCCCTAGATGCTACTATCACTATTATAAATCTTTAAAAACTGTACAACAACAGTGACATAATCTTGAGTTGTTATTAGCAATATTTATCATCTACGTATAACACCTGATTTCAAGAAATTGTCGGGTAGACATAACTTGATCACACAATGAGTATTATGTCTACAGACTTGTTGATAAAATCACTAAACTCTCTTTTGTTTGTATTATGGTGATATTACACATTCAATGAAGCCACTTTAGATGGAACTCGTTTGCGATATCTTATACGTCATTTGCAACATAAATAGTTAAATAAAACATAAAAAATAAGAATAGTAAAAAAAAATCCCCGTATCCCTGTAGAACAAAATAAAAGGTTCTTTGTAGAACATAATAAATTAATCTAATCATACTAAAAATATTATGGGCAATTTACTGAGCTGCAAAATGCCCAACAACATACTCAACAGAGTTTATTTAGGCGACATTTGTAAAAGAATTCTTTGAGTAAATTCACTACATTCTGTACCTATTTCTTAAATGGATGTTTTAAAAAGATGATAACTAATTTGTACCTGTCAGATAAAATCTTCTATTCTATGTCCATGAGATATGTTGTAAATACTGTAAAATTAGTCACATAACAGAAGATTTTCCTACCAACTAACTTACATTTACGCTCCTGTAGCACAGAATATTTATACAGGTGGAGCTTCCCGACGTATGAGAGTTCAACGTAATGTCAAACACCTATCTATAACAGAAATAATTTTACGTCTAAATATAAACCGTGCATAAGAATTCACAACACAGAGAGTGCGAGACAGTGAGATAGTGCGAGTCTCTGTTTCCTTGCCAATAGCTCAGCGACATTGTATCTATTGACACGGGCCAGCAGCACGTTCGCCACCGACTATTTTGAGTAGACGGATGGCGCACGTGTCGAGTGGTGGCGCAGCTTTGGGTCCGCCTGCTTATCTCAGACCTCGCAAAATAACCTTATCAATGAGTTCACCGAATCACTGCATAACGTTGTTAAGATGCGCACCCGTGGTGCTAATGCAGGTGGCGACTGCGTGGTACATATCGCATCACCGCCCGCCCGCAATTTCGCGTAAAATTGGCAGCGTGCGGCGGGCGGGCGGCGGCAGCGGCGCGGAGCGTCGCTCCCGAAATAGTGTTCGGGCGCGGTCGTACGCTCTCGGGAGCGGCGCCCCAGTCGCCGTGTGGCCGCGCGCGCGCACCCGCGTCGCCTCGCCAGCCGTCCCGACGCCGCACGAGTCCTGCCGGGTAACGGAGCGAGCTCGTCGGTGCACCAGTAACTAACGGTGTGCGTATTTCGGTCGCAAGAAGGCCCCGGGCCGCGTCAGGCGCGAGAAGGTCCCGGACCGCGTCGGGCGCGCTGCCCGCGCGCTGGCCGCCGTGCTCTGGTGGTGGTGCGTGGCGCTGCTGCGGCTGGTCGCGCTCTGCGCGCCTCCCCCCGGCCCGTCCGCGCCCTCCGCCCGCGCCGCGGAAGATGCGCCGTCGACGGCCGTCTGCGCGAGCGCGCCTTCCAACACCACCGAGTCGTCGTCGCCGCCGCCCGAGCCGCCTGACCCGCCCGCGAACTCCGGTCAGTACACCTGCCGTGTCTCGCACCTGCACTCGCATCTACTTCTGTGACAATGATACATTACTTTAATGTTTTCATTCGACATCCTTCGTAGTACAGTATCAATTTGAATCACATTAGACCACGTGGATTTTGCCCTAATTACATAAATCCCAACAAATAAATACAACTATTTAAATTCTTAATTGACAAATTGTTTCTTCTATATGGATACACAGGGTTTTTAAATAATAAATTTTGACGGATTCCATCTAGGTCCATTTTTAAAACAGGAATTCACGTTTGAATACTCGCTCTATATGGAGAATGTATAAAAGGCAGCCAGACACCAGACATAAAGTTAAAGCACTCGAAGTAATGAACTGATAACTGTGATAACATTGTTATCAGTTTGTAAACAACAAACAATGCTTTGTTGGGTGCCAACGTAAATATTTTCTAATTGAAATTTTTAATTAGATACAACGGGTATTTAGCACTGTTTTTAATTTTATTCATAGATGATTACGTTTCGAAGGATTCTATAGTAATAGTACGTCGGTCATGTAAAGCATATCATAGATACTTAACATGACAAATCAGTATTCAAAATTTTACAATATTTTATAATATTAAAATTTGTACCAATTAATAAGGAATTAACTACCTAAAATGTGTGAATTTAAGAAAAGTATCACACATTTGAAGAATATTCACCTGAATTCTTTCTTGAGCCATAAAATCAACAATATACAATTGTATTTAACCAACACATCATTTAAGACGACACATTTAAACAATCAGGTAGGCTATCGGAAAAACTAAGATTTGACTGGAAGTAGCTAAGAATATATTCATTGAGAAAATGAATGTAGAGAGGTATGCGGCAGAGGGCGCGGCGCCGGCGGCGCGTCGGCGGGACGTACGGATGTAGGTTATCAGGGCGAAGGCTGACATCCCTCGCCCTCGATTCACCCTGCCTCCCCACCACTAACGCCTCTCGCCAAATTTGCGATACGCACTGCGCAACTACTGACGCCTCTAAACACAATATCTCGCAACGACTGCCCTTATACATTTGTTCATATTTATAAAACGAACGAGCGATATCAACAAAGACAAAACAATTGAACAGTGTTTCTCAGAATTATAACCATAAAGTGGAGATATGTTGAACAGACAGGTCAGAGAGGCAATTAAGAAACGATAAGTGAACGAACACATAAGCAAATAAATGATAGGCGTGTTGTAGCGTGATTCAATTTGCTAATTAAGTTGCTCACTAATAAGACCATGTCTAAGGTCTTGTTCCAATGATAATATTATCAATTTACTTCTCATCTCTTTATGAATATGACTGGTTCAAAAGACAACAAAATAACGCATAAGTAAAAGTATTGCAGATCAGGAACAAGTTGGAACTAGATTTCTTGTTGAGTTGAAATTCTTAAAGATTTGATAAATAATTCTACATATTTCTTGTCTAAATTATAATGAATGAAAATAACTTTTTGGTAATAAGACATATGGACTTGCTATTACTTTTTATACGTAACTTCCGATGCAGCAGGAGTCGAATGGTCAACATAAAAATAATTTAATCAAATTTCATTAGATTTAAAAGACCATGTTGGAATATTTGACAATCACAAGTAGACCAACAGTAGACAATCACAATAGACACTTTGTTAATATTTTTTTGGGTACTTCTACTATCACGAACACCTCTTGTAGTAGGTGCCTGGGCCAGAATTCAGTGAGGCGGGTAATAGAATTTATTACAAGCACTTACAAACACCAGTAATTTATCACCTGAAAACAATTTATCGGTTTATTTACAACCCAGGTTTTTAAAAAAGATATGTCTCAAGTAGAAAGTGAATATATATTGTGTAGTTGAAAGTTTAATAAATGGCTTATAAATTACGAACCATATGAATGAAAACACTATAAATAAATGGAAACGGAATGTAGTGCATGATATTTTTCAAAACTTTGGTTACTTTTTTATTATGCTTAATTAATTCAACAAATAAAAATATGTTATAGCAAGCTTGCAGATATTCCAAATAGATTCTGTTGTTTTTCACACAGGGAGTCGATATCTTGCGAAATACAGTAGAACTTTCTTGCACACAAATAATTATTACGTAATTATTGTTTTCCTTGTCCCATCTAAAGACAATTACAAGTTAAAGACGATAGGCGTTAGGCAGCTGTTCAATTTTACTTTAAAAGGCAGAAGTGTGATGAATATTAAGATACCTTTAATCAATTTGTGTGTAATAGTGACGTTAATGCACAGTTAATTTAATATATTTATTAATAGTAAAAAAATAATATTACAATAAAGTTAAGCAAAACAAAACTATGTAGTAGAAAAAAATATTTACAGACTTCAAAATTTAAAAACTAAGACGATGAGAAATTACATCAACTGTCTGACCCTAGCAATTCGCTGATGTTAATATTAGGTCTTTATCTATGAAATTGGCTTTCTTTAGTACTGGTCATTTCAAATAAAATAAAGTTTGTAATGGCTCTGTATTCTAAATTCAAATTAATTTTGTTTTAAAACCATGACATTCTATTTACAAACTCAGTCTTTTGTTTTTTGATTAGCGTTGTATTTTCATTACATTTGAACATTTTTCGTCATAATGGATACTTTAAAAATTCGTATAATTATGGAATATGAGTCCGTCGTGGCACCAACGCGACACAAACCGCACGTAACATCAAAATCGTTTACGGAGCGAACTGTACAAACGAACGCACAACCCGTTATTGGTTTTCCCGGTTTCATTCTGGAAATTTTGACTTGAAAAATGAAGCTCGTGGTCGTCCGGAGACTTTGGTTAACAATAATGAATTAAAGGCGATTGTGGAAGCTGACGAAACTCAATCTACAGCTGAGCTAGCAGCAGCTTTTAATGTAAGCATCAAAACAATATTGATCCATTTGCGACAAATTGGCAAGGTAAAAAAGCTTGATAGATGGGTGCCCCAAGACCTTAATGATCGCCAGCGCAACGTACGCGTTGAGACCTGCCTTGCCTTCAACAGGCAAAGAAATAAAGGAATTTTGAACGAACGAATTGTTACGTGTGACGAAAAATGGATTCTGTTCGACAATCGAAAGCGCTCAGCAAGTTGGTTAGACCCTGGTTCAGCACCAAAGCAATGCCCTAAACCAAAAATGACCCCTAAAAAGGTGATGGTCACTGTTTGGTGGTCTAGTGCGGGTGTGACTCACCACAGTTTTTTACAAAACGGCATGAGCATTAATGCAGATGTGTACTGTGAAGAACTGGAGAGAATGATGTAGAAGCTTGCACATCTGCAACCAGCTTTGGTCAATCGGTCGTCGCCACTGCTCCTTCACGACAACGCGCGACCCCATACTGCGCAACAGACAGTCTCCAAGCTGCAGGAGCTGGGGTTGGAAGCTCTTCCTCATCCGCCATACTCACCAGACCTTGCACCTACCGACTATTACTTTTTCCAAAATTTAGACAACTTTTTAGTGGGTAAAAAATTCAATGTGTTGGCAAAGATGCGTCGATTGCATGTGTGATTACTTCGAATAATAGAAATAAAAAAGTTTGAAAAAATAATTTCATATTCATAGGTGGCAAACTGCGTGTCAGGCCACGCACAGGAAAGGGTTCCTCAGTCACCTACAATGGTGCGTGGATTTAAAATCGTATCCAATTTATAATTGTTATGTTACGTATTAATACGTTAATTTTGTATGAAGTTTTCCAAGTGAGCGCATATTTTTATTTATTTACTTCATAGGCTTACCAACAATTGTATACACTGTTTAACAGTAAGAATACATTTATTATCCAAGTTATGAACTTCGGAACCCTAAAAAGGTCAAGCAAAATATTACGAATATTTATTTTGACAAATTTAGGTTTTAGTGACAAGTAAAACTTACTAAACGTCCACTGAACTTTACCGCATTACATAGGTTCACAAAGTTTCAAATCATTCTAATTTTAGCTGCTATGTACTAAGCTCGCTTTGAAGTTGTTATTTGAATGTGCCTTCTGTTACATTATGCGCATTGCTCTTGATTGATGTGTCTGCAATTTATTTACAACGTAACTACAACTACAGCTAATGCAATATAATTGTTCCCATACCTAAGGAGTTAACCAAAAAGAAATAGTAGTAGGTTCTAAATGGTCAGCATTGCAAATACCTCTAGAAAATCCAGATTTTTATAACAATTGATAAACGATTTCCGTGACTGATCAAACTAAAGTTTAAAGCCTAAAACTTTGATTGATGTGTCTGCAATTTACTTACAACGAAACTGCAACTACAGCGAATGCGATGAAATCATTCCTACACTCAAACATTTAAGGAGTTGGCCAAAAAAACTACATACTTATAATATTTAATAAATAATCAACATCACAAATGTTTCTAGAAAATTAAGATTTTTATATTGATTGATAAATGATTTCCGTGACTGATCAAACCTTAACCTTTCATGAGGAATTTAATGTTTTCGAACAAATTTACAAATGTAGTCATGCTAGCCGTATATTATATATTCAGCTGTTGCAATGTTTTAATTTACCAAGACGTTGACCTGTTTTGACTTTTCTCTTTAGATTAAAATTAAAATTTCATAATAGGATGAAAAGTCAGTCGAAATAGGTTAGGTTTCACTAAAAATCATAGTTATCAAACCTTTAATGGCATGATGCTGTTATAGTTTCCGTAACAGATCATTTTAATAAAGACAATTGACTATCGCATTGTGTACCTTTCCTATGAGATTTTTACCTCGTATTAAATTTATTTCTTAACACGCAATAGACCTTGACTGCTTGTCACAAACCAAATTGCAATATATTTACAAAGAAAAAGCCTAGCGACACACAGAAGTCCAACCTCAAATGAAACCATTTGTGTTATCGTGTTTGGTTGGTGCGAGACTGAAGGCCCAATGACACAGATACATCTTAATAAGTCGCCACAGCGCGGATCACCATGGTGCATGGCCTGCATTCACAACGAGTATGGTGACCACTACTCTCGAATCCTACTCATGTTTTCCAATAGGCAGGGTAGAGTCACTTTGGCTTTCACATAAAAGAAATGTACATAAATTACTGTTTAAGTTCCTGTAACTACATCTTCGATACTTGCTAGGTAAAGTGACATGTATACCTTATCAGCTCGTATAAGATTATATATAATCTTTCCACCATGGTCAGTAAAGATTTTAGCTTTTATTTTAAAGTGTATATTTTATTTAAGTTACCCGACGAGAAAATCATTTTTTTTTACATCATATTTCTAGGGTTCCGTTGCCAAATGGCAAAAAACGGAACCCTTATAGATTCGTCATGTCTGTCTGTCTGTCCGTCCGTATGTCACAGCCACTTTTCTCCGAAACTATAAGGGCTATACTGTTACTGAAACTCGAAAAATTTTTTTTCATCAAAACCATACATGTCTGTATCTATGGATAAGTCTTCAAAAATGATATTGAGGTTTCTAATAAAATTTTTTTCTAAACTGAATATCTTTCGCGAGAGACACTTCCCTTTCCCCCCTGTAACTTCTAAAATAAGAGAATGATAAAACGTAAAAAAAACCGTTACTTGCTGCTACGGAACCCTTCATGGGCAAGTCCGACTCGCACTTGGCCGCTTTTTAATATAGCGAGAGACCGTTTCAGCCAATATGCCAACCGTCCATATAACCCATAGCACTAGACAAATCAAGCAGATGCAGATAGGCGAATCCATAACATTCCCTTCGTCTTGTCTATCTGTCTGTTACGTTTTCACGGCTAAACCGCTACACAGATTTCAATGAAATTTGACATAAAGATACTTTGAATCTCTAGGTAGGCATCTGTTACTTTTTTTACCAGCCTACAGCAATGCCAGACGAGGGTTATGATTTTGACAGGCTATATATACAATGTATGTATGTGCGTCTGTTCCCTCATAGCTCCTCAACTCAACTCAAAACATAACGTGTCACTGAACGTAATGAGCCTGTAGTGGTCATAAGGCACTGTTTCTTGCACATTTTAAAAATATGTTGGCGGATAATTGTGATATTTAATTCCTTAAACTACTAGGTAGAGTTGTTACAAGTTGACTGAGACAACAATTTATAACTAAGTTGCTTTTGTTAATTACTATATACTTTGCAAATAAATTAACATGATAACAGCACCAAAATAATTTATTAAAAATATATTTGTAAATATCTAATTATATGAAATAACACTAAAACCAGCAATTCGTTCCGAAAATTTAGTCTTCCTGTCTAATGGCTGATGAGTAAGATTAAAAAACAACAGCAGGTCAAACAAACAACACCCGATATCGCAACTAATAACTAATAATACTTACTTACATAACTTTAATTGACTTATACAGCGTCAAATTCAATTTCAGTTGAAAGTTATATGATAAATATAACACTTCTTTATTTGATCATAGATATTCATGGCTAGTACAGTTTCTAAGTTAAAATTTTTCTTCCGAGCCTTTATTCCCAAGTTTATTTGGGGTCGGCTACTAGTTCAACCGGTTTTACCTGAGTTTCAGTCATTCCACGGAACGACTGGCATCGAACCTCCGCAACCCTAAAGGAGAACTGAAATTCGAAGATTTTACTAGTTCTCAGTATTTTGAGGCCACTGACTTCCCAATAACGATTGCCATAGATGTTTATGACAACCGGGACCGACGGCTTTACGTGCTCTCCGAGGCACGGGGGTGAATCACCGCCAAACTTCCAAACTCCGGTCTGTTTTTAGGAATTTCCTAAGGAAAACCCAAAAACACTTTTTGGCCCGACCCGGGATTTTAACCCGACACCTCTTGATTAGCAGTCGCATACGCTAACCACTAGACCAACGAGGCAGTTTAAGTTAACATTAACTACAAAATTTAATTAATCCATAAATCTATAATTTACAATACCAAACTAACGACAATCTGATATTCAATGCATATACAACAATAGCATCAAATGTATGGCGTTTGTTTTTTTTAATTTTAGACCGCACACCAGATCATTAAAAACGTTTCACAACATTTTTATGTGAATCCGTCGGACTAAAATTAGTAACTCAGAGATAACCTTACACAAACAAACTCACCTATCTGTATAAAATAGTGAATGAAAAACCTAACCAATATTCTTATGAATTTAAAGATCTCAGTATATTTGTGGTAGCTATTCTTTTGTCTACAATTTCGTCAATGATATTACGCGTGCGCGTAAAATAAAAATAGGAAAACATGAAAAAAGTTACAGCTTAGCGAGGTCGGGTTAGACATGTTACAGGTGATATACAGTTAATATACAAAAGAGGAAAGAGGAGACGAAATTTTTAAAAAGTGGTAAGACTACGGAATGTCACTTCGAACCTTTATGTAAATTTTTGTAGAGCATTATCACAATAAGAGTATGGAAATTAAGGGACATTTTGTGAAGATTATTTTAAACGAAGCACAGATAGGTTTATTTTTTTTTTTTCATAAAAATGAGATCGCAATAATGAGTTGTAAAAATGCCATATTTAGTAACACACAGTTGAAAATATTGACTGACAAAAAAAGACAATCTAAATTTCAAGGGACAGAGCACAAAAAATGGTGTAGAAAACAAAAACAAAACACAAAACAGAGACTAGATTATAATGGCAATGTTGTAATATAGCATTCTTAAAGAAATAACACAATTTGCAATATTATTATATCTAAATAGAAGTATATAGTAGGTAGAAGAGCCACGCTGATTTCAACACAAATGGGCCGGATCAACCGGGGCAGTACTACCCTCACACAGAAGACCATCCTAATAATGACAGCATTATTGCAGTCGTATTTCGTTGGTGAGTGTGAGACCGGAGGCCCAATCATTCTGCATTATTCTCTCGGCCTCTGGAGGCCAGAAGGACGGTGCACAAACAACCGACCAGGCCGCCATGGTATGGGTCACCATGCTGCATTGTCTACCCTCACAATAAGGATGGTGACGCCAACTCCTGCTTTTCATCTGGCGGGGTAGAGTCATTTGAGTAAGGTCGAATATAGAAAAAAAAGTTTTTCAATTTGAGGAAGCTACGGACGCTCTACATTATTCCATTCGTGTTATTTGATCTCTCGATTACTAACTAACTTATTTTTAAGTTCCGCGAAATGTACCCTCTCCTAAAAGAAGACCAGCGATCTACTTGCGTTTTTTAAATAATTACTATTTTCAAAGTAAAATATGAAACATACAGTCAGACAAACCACACCTTATTACTTACTACAAATGCATAAATTGCCTATATGAAAAGCATTCCTCTCAAAAACACAAACTACACGTCTAGGTTAAAACTACAAATAATAACATAAAACAAAGCAAAACTTTAACAATTCACAGACACTATTAATATGTTTTATAGTTATAAACTTTGAATCAATCAACCAGCTTGAGTGACCTATTGTTGCAACAAATAACACTTGTCTACATTACATGTTTACAAAAAACACTATACCTAGGTGATAACATCTATAAATATGTAATAATAATTACAAAAAACAAACACTATAATTATCAAGTATCAACCAACAGTTATAAGAGTTTTCCTTAAGAATAATCACAAATCTGAACGTATTGATCCAGAGTCAAAATTAAATTATCTACGTAATTCGAGACATTTAATCGTTTGGACGATAACAACTCAAGGAAGGACCTCTTCTGAGAAACAAGGGCTTAGTCCCAGCCTATTGCGTAGATTGAAATGGGCGAGAGGGTGTCGGGCGGGGAGAGATTTGTTATGGCGGCAGGAAGCGCCCGGTGGCATGACTGGCACGTGTAAGAGCGGCCTTGAGACGGTAGGTCGTCGAACGCGACGCGCCGCCGTGCCGCCGGCAGACACAGCCGCCTGTCGCCCTCTGCCCAACCGCGAAATCATAGCCTTTGTCGCATCGGCAGCGCCACTCGCCACCTTGCTCACTATTTACACCATCGGTCCCGTACATGTCTCAACCTCTGTTTGTGTTTACCGATTACTCTGTTCACCGATCGATCGTAATTACGCATGTATTATGCTTGTTAGGTAGGTATGTCACGAGGCGCGGCTCCTGTTTCGTGTAAAGGTCAGACGCGCTGCACTATTACATCGATCGTTTTGTGAATTATGCATTGGAATATCGTTTGAATCCGATTAACCGAGACACGTTTTTAAAACAGCTTAGATCAATCTTTGTATATGTTCGGCACGAGTAAAAATATAGTAACCGCTCAGGTGCTGGGTCACCGCCGCGCGATAAACGCATGTCTATTATCATTTTTATTATGTAACATATTGTGTTCGTTGCTGCGCTCAGGAAGCTTTTCCTATACTGTTTAATTTTAACGAGTGTATTCATTCAATGCCGCAGGAGCGCCGTTAACGTCTTGTTATCACACAGATAAAGGAGTAAGGTACAAGGGGGGTTCGGGGGATAGGGAGGAAGTGGGTCGCGAGGCCATCGCCCGAGTCGGGCCTCAGCTGACTACCTACCACCGTCTGTCTATACCTACCCCTCCTCTCTACGGTTAGCATTCAAACTCATGAGATACATATACTATATAACTATACCTAATTCTTGTAATCGTACTAGGATAGTATATATACCTGTATAGGATTATATTTAAATATCTCATACTCTCATCACTTTATAAAAAAGATTCCTTTAATCCAAAACAATATTGGAGCTTAATGGAGTTGACATTCAATAGGACTCAATGCACCATTGCACTTTATATTAAGATATGGTATATTTACTATATATTACCATATGGCAGGAGCTAGATGCGAGTAGCCGAGGATCGAACTAAGTGGAGTGCAATTAGAGAAGCGTATGTCCAGCAGTGGACTGCGATAGGCTACTGATGATATTACAAACGTAATTATATCGTATAAGCATTATAATCATTTATTTGTCTTAAAGTGTTGCTCTTAAAGTCGAAATTCGGCAATTTCCCTTTATAGTCATCCATATCAAACTGCAGGGAACAACAATAGATTCAAGTTAGGCATATTATTTATAGGTACTTATTGGTAAAACTAGGTCTAGGCATCTTTCTAATACAGCTAAAAATTGAATAATAAGGTCGAGTCAAAATTTTGCCACAAAGTATAGTAAGCTTAAACTAATTGCAGTCATATGAGCTATTAAGTCAAATTTATGAACTATACAACTATGTAAGTACTACAGTTCATAGTAGAATTATTACAATATAATGGTTTTAGATTGTATATGTTAGGTAATCAGTTTGTTCCTATTTTTGGATTTTATCCTAAAAATTCTTCAGTCACTTAACATCGCTTAAGTTTCTCACATTAGAAAAATCAATACGTCACTTAACCACTGTTATGCTACTTCAGAAGAAAAACAATACAAAATATATTTCGAAAAGAATAAATGTAGCTGTATATATCTGCAAAGCAAAAGCAATCTAAGTATAAAACATAAAACACGTTATTTGTAAAAATAAGTTTTAATAAAATTTGTTTTATAAATAACTACTTCAAACGTGTGTTCATTGTACAAATAGGTAAAGAGGTTATTAAGTCATATAGAATACCTACTTAAAAGGATCCTAGATAGTTACGATGAATCTACTACAATAGTCATAGAGGTCAAGTGCGCGAACTTCGCTGAATAATAGCTCAGTGTGCATGTAATGAAAGGGTTATAAATACAAAACACGACCCTGAGATAAACCATTTTAAAGATGACGTATTAAAACATGAGACATGAATACAAGTTGGATATGTATCCATGTATGTATGTGTCCACTATGTAGTCGGATACAAATCCTATAAAAATACAATTTGAATTACATGAAATCTACTACTAATCTACCCCCAAGTTTAGTTCAAATGTACCTGTATGAGGCAAGTGAAAGTACGTGTGGTGGCCCCCACTCTTGAATTCTACTCATGCTTTCTATCAGGCGGAGTAGAATAATTGTCATAGGCTATAAAATAAAAAAGTACTGCTGACGTTTATATTTTTCAGTTAAGTTAGGTTAAATAAAAGGACATATTCAATTTTCCCATACAAACACTACGATAAATCACAAGAACGATGAGATATTTGCTCAATTATGCAGAATCATCTCAATAGGCAGCCGCAGTGTGGATCACCATGCTGCAAAGCAATTCTTCATTCTGCTTTTCGTCTGTGCAATTTCTATATCTGATAAGGGGTGACCCTTCCTAGGTTCTAGCTGCAATTTTCTGCCAGGTGTCTGCTACAATAAAATGATAATATAGCTACAATATAGTTCTAAGGCATCTTTACTAGTACGTGTCATTTTTTGAATAAGCACATTGTACAAAGAAAGACTCGAACCCGAAACAAATATTTGCAGGTCAAGCAAGGATTTGGTACGAGCCGGGAAATGAACCCGAGACCTCAGCACAGCAATCACATATGCTACAAATGCGCCATAGAGTCAATCTTTAATCTCATATTTAATAAAAAAAATAGAGTCAAAAAACTTGTGGATGGGCAGGCCGTTGTTTCCTCGGTTATCTTAAGTATTTTGATTGAAACATCCGGCTACAAAAAAAAGTATTCACTAATTAGTTACTTAGACTAAATATACATTAGTTGTAATTGTTTAAATATTTATATTAACTGAATAAATAAATTCTATTAGATGAATTTACAAATTGTTAGCAATCACATATGCTACAAATGCGCCATAGAGTCAATCTTTAATCTCATATTTAATAAAAAAAATAGAGTAAAAAAACTTGTGGATGGGCAGGCCGTTGTTTCCTCGGTTATCTTAAGTATTTTGATTGAAACATCCGGCTACAAAAAAAAGTATTCACTAATTAGTTACTTAGACTAAATATACATTAGTTGTAATTGTTTAAATATTTATATTAACTGAATAAATAAATTCTATTAGATGAATTTACAAATTGTTAGCAACATTGGATGAAATTAGGTTTTGATCCACTCCAATTTTAAATAGACGCTAAATAGTTTACACTACACATAAGCATAATGAAATACACGTGGATATTGTACACATATTCTGTTCTGCAAAGAACGAAATAGCTTAGTGAGGCCTTTCATAATCATTCACAATCAACAGCCTTTAACAGTCCACTACTGGATATAGGCCTCTCCTTAGAAAAAAGGTTTGGCCTACTATACCAGACTGGTCAGACGGGTTGGTATTGGGTTTGTTACAAGCTTCGCGCCTCAGGCGGCCGCAGAGAACTCTGGCGGTCAGAGCCATACGGGGTTACCGCACCGTATCGACGGAGGTGGCGTGCGCCCTGGCCGGAACATCCCCGTGGGATTTGGAGGCGGAAGTGCTCGCCGACGTTTATCGGCGAGTGGCTAACTACCGGGCGGAGAGTGGTGGAGTTGGACCTCCGCCCGAGGACGTGCGCGAGTGGCGCGAAGCCGCTCACCGAGCCACGATGGATCGCTGGTCGGTCCGGCTGGAGACTCCACGTGCTGGCTTCGCCACCGTAGAGGCGCTTCAGCCGGTCATCGGCGAATGGGCAGTGCGGCAGCACGGGACCCTTACCTTCCGACTGACGCAGGTTCTTTCCGGGCATGGTTGCTTCGGAAAGTACCTGCACTCGGTCGCCAGGAGGGAATTGAGTCCCGCCTGCCACCACTGCGACTGCAGTGAGGATTCGGCTCATCACACGCTGGCGGTCTGCCCCGCATGGGAGACGCAGCGCCGGCTCCTCACTGCAGTCATCGGAGGGGATCTCTCGCTGCCGGCCGTCTTTCGTTCCATGGTCGGCAGCGAGAGCTCATTTACCGCGGTCGCAACCTTCTGCGAGAACGTAATCACGCAGAAGGAGGCGGCGGAGAAGGCCCGGGAGGACGACATCCAATCGGACCAGATTCGCCGCCGGCGACTCGTTTTCCCTTCACCCGCATTCCGATCCCACCCTGGACTTCTCCTCCTCCTAAACGGAGAAGCGCGGAGAGGGCACACTGTGTGGTTTTTAGTCGGTTCAAGTCCGACACACCACCCCGCCGTAACTCCCGGTGGGGTAAATAAATAAAAAAATAAAAATAAAAAAGTGGGTTTGTTACAAGCTTGCTGGTTTCCCCGCATGGGCGACGCAGCGTCGGGCCCTCACTACAGTCATCGGAGAGGATCTCTCGCTACCGGCCGTCATAAGCTCGATGGCCGGTAGCGACAGTTGTTTCACCGCGTTCGCAGTCTTCTGCGAGGAGGTAATCATCTCGCAGAAGGAAGCGGCGGAGAAGGCCCGGGAAGACAACCTCCACTCGGACCCGATTCGGGCGAACTGGGCGGCGGAGGCGCGCACACCTGTACCTCATGCCGCGCTAAATGTGGCCGTGGATGGGTGGGACGGGTTTTCCCGTCCATCCGTTATAGTGGTCAGCCGCGAGGGGGCGACGTCCGCGTGTGACCGGACGTCGCCCATGTTGAGAGTTTAAGTTGAGATGGTGCCCGCAAAGTGCGAGCAGACGCTGGGAGGGGTCCAGAAGAAAAACCCTTACCTGAACTCTTTCCGAAATACAGGCGCAAAGAAGTCACACCGTGTGGTTTTAGTCGGTTCGAGTCCGACACACTGCCCCCCCGCTTAGAAAACCCTACCGAGTTTGGTTTACACACGTAAAAAAAGGGTGTGTTAATAGCTTTCCTTCTCTTCGTTGCGATGTTGGTCTGCGCAGTTTGTCCCTTAGTCACCTTTTACTACACCCACGGGATGAATAGGCATGGTGACACTCTGTAGTCTTAATCCGTCACCACACGGAATTTATTAGTCCAGTGCTGGGTATTCTCCACCATATTACTATCTCTACCAATTTTCTGCCATACCAAGCAGCGCATACAATGCTGGCTGTTAGCTGGTTTTTGGGACAAATAGTGGCATTCAGCTCTTTCCGTCAGTCATCGTAAAATGAGTAGAGCGGCAGGACGTGACTCTTTGCTTCCTACTGACATAGGTCCTTTCCGAGCACGGCTTCTTCGCGAAGTACCTGCACTCTGTCACTACAAGGTAATGATGAACCCTACCTGATATCACTGCTACAGCAGTGATGACTCGGCTAAGCACACGCTGGACGTCTGCTTCGGTTGGGCGACGCAAAGTGAGGCCCTAACTGCAGTCATAGGAGGAGATCTCTCACTACGGGCGCTCACAGGCTCCTGGGCCAGTAGCTACAGCTGTTTTACCATTTAAAGCAACATAACCCTTCCTTGGCCGCAGGGTAAAAAGGATTTGTGACCCCTGTCTTTATTAATGCGCATATACTACATTTATTACACCCTCAGATAGAGCATTGTAGTCCATTCAACTAGAATTAGACGATGTTGATCCATAACTTTCCAAGTAAGCCTTTAGGTCAGTTAGTATATTATGATACTTACATATTTGATATATAAGTCGCGAGACTTAGTCTTACCAATATAATAAGTATCATTTACGCCGCTTACATCGGAACAGATACAACACAAGTCGTTGCATCGATCATTTACTTTCCTACCTGAAAATTTTCACTAATATGTCTATCTATAAACAGTTATAATTTATGATATAAAAGTAATATAATAATAAATAAATATATATAAATATTTTCGGACATCATACACACAACGTCATCTAGTTCTACACTAAGCAGTAACTAATTTTGCAGTTGCCGTTCGAGAGAAAGTAATAAATTAATTTAAACAGTTTCGAACTTACGATTTGTTTTCGTATTACATAATCGAATAATTATTTTTTGCTTACTTTTAAGAAATTATCCTTAACGCCTACACAAACTTACAAAAGTACATGTTTTGGACAAAAATTTCAAGTAAAATCCGGGAACCTCGTTAACGAGTTCATTTTTTATCTTCCTCACCGGTTGACTCCTGATGAAGAACTGTATAATTTTTCAAAGAAGTCGAAGATAATATTAAAGTATTGTAGGTACTTTTTCTTTGGAAATGAATTAGGTTAATCCTTAGTAATAATTATAAATGAGAAAGTAACCCTGTCTGAAACTACTAAAGTTATTTAAATCAAATTTGGCACACAGATAGTCTGAAGGCTCAGAAAGGACATAGTTTACTTTTTACCGCGAAAACCGATACACGCAGGTGGAGCCGGGGGCGAAAGTTAGTAGAATATATTTTTATTTTAGTTCTGGTGTCACTCCTTCTAGTTATAAGTGGTAATAAAATAAAAATAAAAATATAATATCAGCTCTTACGAATACAGGTAAATTTCCAGAAATACGTGATGTGTAAACCAATTTGTAAATTATTTTATTTATTTTGGGAGAGTCTACCTGCTTTTAATTATTAGTCTCATTCGACTTGGAAGAAAATATAACACCTTAGGGTAAATTCCTATAAATTACTTTATTTCTGGAGGTGCTGTGTAATATTATTTTGGAAACTAATAATAAATTGATAATACTTCTTTGAAAATTAATTTTATCAAAATATAGCACTGTTGAAGTCGATTCTTAATAAATTTTGTGCACGATAACAGATATACTAGACTACACAACAGCGACGATCAAATATCAAGTGTTGTAGTTGTAGTAATGTTGGTGGACAGTCTGACGTGCGCGAGTGGCTTGCAGTACCGCGCCACACGGGCCGGAAATAAACCGCGAAACACGACGAAAACAATCAAGCCCGCGCTTTTGCACCACGCGCGAGCAAAAATTACGACGAAATATGCACGCTAATGACCATTTCCCAGTACCTGGGCGAAGAGAAAACTCACCTTACCTTACTTGAATCACCATAAAGCGAATAAAGTAATCTACAGTCAGTCAGAAATAAATGAGTTATCAGAACCTAAATGTTAACAACGCGGCAATGTTGGTAGTTTTACTGTCACAAAACATATTTTTTTACGAATTAACCTAAATATTATAAACTTGAAAGTTTGTAAGTATGTGTGTTGTATGTTTGTTGCTCTTTCACGCAAAAACTACTGAACGGATTTAAATGAAACTTTACAGTAATATAGCTTATATATCAGAATAACACATAGGCTGCTTTTTACTGCATTAATAGAGATAAACGGGCGAAAGCTATGTGATTATAAAAATACATTAAATCGTAGATGTCAAAATATATCACTGTTTATCTCCTGTCAAAACTTCACAGGTTACCTAGCAACCATAATGATACGCGGGTAACACCGCGGGGCGCAGCTAGTATATAATAATATGTGTCACCAAAGTGGCGATACTAGATACCAATGCCAAAAAAACTGTTACACAAAACGATTATGTAATATTTAGAACCAAGGAAAAACCTGAAAATAAATTACTTATTTTTGTAATTTTAACAAAAAGGAACCGGTTGAAGTCGGTTGACTTCAATGGAAAACTATTCCGACTACCCAAATCGCGACAATTGTGCCTATGATATTTATTTATTTATTTATTTTATACTTATTGCACATGTTGTACAAAGGCGGACTTAATGCCATAAGGCATTCTCTGCCAGTGAACCTTCAGGTGTTGCAAAAATGTGATGCGGTAGGTGCCGAGAGAAAAAAAAAATACCATTAATAGGAATAGGTATGTAAATAAGATTACCCAACTTAAATTTTTTTTTTTAAAATACATACATATACGAGATATACCTAAATACACATACATATACACTACTACTCTAAATATATAAAACTACATATACATACGTACATACAATATAATAAATATATACACGGGTACTATCGTTGTAGCTGTACTGCCAATTCGCTTTGAAGCAATTCGCGCACTTTCACTAATGCGATTTGTGGACATTCTGATTTCGGTAGGGAGCGTGTTCCATAGTAGGACCGACTGCACAAAAAAGGAGGAGTTGATAAAGTTGGAGGTGTGAGAGGGGCACAGAAGAAGTAAGTTGTTGGATGACCGGAGGCTTCGGTCGTGATTGGAGCATAAGAAACGGAAATGAGGTTCAAGGTATTCAGGTAATGATGGGGAGTTGAGGAGAGAAAAGAGTGTAGTCAGAGCCCGTAAATTGCGGCGCTGACGAATAGGGAGCCATTGCAGCTGGGAACGTAAAGTAGACACATGATCATACTTGCGAAGATTGAAAACGAATCGAATGCAGTTATTGAGAAGGCGGTCTAGTTTATTGAGGAGGTCTGCATTCAGGTCGAAATAACACACATCACCATAATCGATCAAAGGAATTATCAAGGATTGCACGAGCGTGGCCTTGGTTTTAATGGGAAGAAAGTTCTTAAGGCGATATAGAGCTCGGAGACATGATGTAACCTTTTGATTGACGTGGGTAACTTGTGCCCGCCAATCAAGTGTTGAGTCTATATGTAGTCCCAGGTTCTTCACAACTGCGCTCAGGGGTATATTGACGCTGTTATACACGACTGGTGGAATGACAGCCATTTCCAACCTACTCACCATTTGCTTACTCCCCACGACAATCACTTGGCATTTGGTTGGGTTTACTGACAACCCAAAGCTTGTTGACCAGCTCTTAATTACGTCTAAATCTTTGTTGATTTTGTTAACTGCGTTGGCGATGTCTTCTACCCTTGACTGTGTGTACAATTGTAAATCGTCGGCGTACAGGTGATACGAACACTGAAGGTATTGGGTTACGAGATTAATAAATATTGAGAATAATAAGGGAGATAATATACCGCCTTGAGGGACGCCACTGCGAAGATCACTCCAACCAGATGACCGGTCGTCAATGTGAATACACTGTTGACGTCCCTGAAGATAGGAGGAGAACCATTCCAGAGCTTCTGAGGAGACCATGAGATAGGAGAGGATAGCTAATAGGACGTCGTGACAAACGGTATTAAAATCATTCGAGAAGTCAATCAAAGCCAGGACTGTGACTTTGGTGTCCTCCATACCCTGCCTCATATCGCCAGTCACCTTGAGGAGTGCGGTGGTTGTGCTGTGACCGGGTCTGAACCCAGATTGTAAAGGACTGAGGAGATTCTGCTGATAAACATACTGTGAGAGCTGCCTGTGAACACAAACCTCCAGTACTTTATATTTGAGGAGTTTATATTTGAGGAGTTCCCTTGATTTCCTTGGGATTCCATCATCAGATCTCGATATGGTGACGATGGGACCACCTGTAAGCTACGCCCATTCCAATGCAAAAAGAATTTTTGAAATCGGTTCATAAACGACGAAATTATCGCTGAACATACATAAAAAAAAAAAAAGATTACGACGAATTGAGAACCTTCTCCTTTTTTTTGAAGTCGGTTAAAAATGACATTACGATAGTTTTTATCGTTAAAAAATGATAGAGAAAATGTTACACTATAATTTTAACAAAAAGGAACCGACTTCAATGAAAAACTATTCCGAGTACCGAAATCGCGACATTGTGCCTATGATATTTGAGGAGTTCATTCGATTTCCTTGGGATCCCATTATCAGATCCCGATATGGTGACGATGGGACCACCTGTAAGCTACGCCCATTCCAATGCAAAAAGAATTTTTGAAATCGGTTCATAAACGACGAAATTATCGCTGAACATACATAAAAAAAAAAAAAAAAAAAAGATTCCGACGAATTGAGAACCTCCTCCTTTTTTTTGAAGTCGGTTAAAAATTGTTTTTCCTAGGTAAATTATGAAGATCTGTAACTAACTTCTACAGATCAAATACCTAGTGACTTTTATTATTGACACTAAACTCGTTGTGAAACAATATTTTTTAATTTAATGAAATATTCAGTATAGTCTATATATAGTCCTCGGAATAGTAGTAGAGATGTGTGTATGTATATATTTATTTTAAACTTATTGCACATGTTGTACAAAAGGCGGACTTAATGCCATGAGGCATTCTCTGCCAGTCGACCTTCAGGTGTTGCAGAAAACAAAATCTGCAAAGATACCTACATCATCTCTCACGCCTACACAAAAAAACTCATCAACGTAAAAATCGTTCTCGTAACCTTAATCCGTGCCACTATAATATGGCAAAAGTCGTTTTTAGTCGAGATGCAAGTTAAATGAAATTCGTAAAATTCAACAAAGTAATCACAAAATGATAGGTGACGTCATTTAGAAATGTTTGAACCTGTTTTTCGTCACAACTAAAGTATCTTAATGTTTTATATGTCTGCATGGGATAAAAAGTAAGTAAATAGGTAGATACTCCTTACAAACTCATTACGACAATGCTACCGGACTCTAAGGATATGTTATTGGTGGGCCGCGGGATCGATAGAAATAACCGCCTATTTATCGCCAGCACCGAGTCGCGTGACTCTCGACTTACGCGTCTTTAGACTTACTTTGTTGTTATTATACAGTCGTTCAGGTGCCACTGCAACTGGTTTTGCATTCTCTTAATATTTCTAGGATTTAAACTTTGTTAATACTCTACAATAAGTTTAAATTTGAAACTAACACTTACTACTACTTACTTTTGAAACCTATAATTTTATAAGGTAGATGAAGGTACTCATAAGGTTTGTATTTTACTAGTTTAACCCAAAAAATCTCTTAGGAATAACAGCTATTCAGCCGGGTTTTAAAACCTACCATTACTAAAATCTGAAAGAAGTACTTATATTAGATTTCTCAGTAGGTACTATGTGGGATGGAGTGTAAATAGAAAGGTTCGCGTATGCTGGCAGAATACAATAAACGTTGAGGATGTTGATACATTGCTACACCACAGCTTATTAAAAACTAAAACTTTTCTATACTGTGGTAACCAGATTTAAAGGGTCAAGGATGGACGAAATCGTCTAGAAAACAGATTTATTCAGAAAAGAAGGATTTCTACCCCAATGTATCTTTTATAAATATGAGCCTACCAAGGACGTAGTGTAGGACACCCACAGGCTACGTGGAGTAACGATTTGCGCAAGATGGCTGGCACAAGCTGGATGCGAGAAGCCCAAAAATTGATCAAAGTGGTGTGCAATGGGAGAGGCCTATGTCCAGCAATGGCCTGAGATAGGCTGATGATGATGATGATGAAGGTGTCTCTTCTCTGCCTGATAGAGAGCATGAGTATCATTCAAGGTTAGTCAGCATCCTCAGTACGAATGCGAACATGCATGATGACCCACAATATAGCGGCCTAGTGAGATGCTGCGACAGCATTAGACCTCCAGTCTCGCCCTCACCAACAAAACACAACAGCACCAATGCTGTCATTTCAGGTTGGTCTTCTGTGCGAAGGTAGTACCGTCCCATTCGTGAATGGCTGTTCGTGCTGAAATCAGTATGGCTTTACTACCTAATATAGAAATTGCCTTAAATAATATCTAATATAGAGATACGGTTATGTGGTCAGAAATAAATTATTTATAACAAGACGTTAACCATATTACATCAAAGCATATTTAAAAAATTCAAGTTCAATTCAGATAAACTAAATCGATAATAACGAGCGATTAGAAATACCTACTATTTAAATTAAACAAAACACTATGTAAAAAACATGATTGTCGCTAATGTAATGGAGGTTACGCCACACACCATTCATCCTAAATGCATTTACGTCGGTGAATAAGATCGTAGAAGTGGCGGGCGTTGCATTCACATAGATAGACAATAGCAATTGTTTGCGCGGCCGTATTTTGTGCGAGTTGACGGCGATGACGCGGCTCGCTACCGCAGCACAGCTAGAGTTATTTATTTATAGCAAGCGACCGGCGCGCGGCGGCAGTCGACACCACCCGACGTTGACAAACAACGAGTATTAGCACCAGCGGGCATCGCACGCGTAACCGCAGAGGAACACGACTATTACTACACGGTGACATCCTCAGTTATAATGACCTTCAAGATAGTGTCATTCGCAGCGCCCCGAATGACAATGACACTCGCGCGTGTATCATCTTTGTGCCTATAACAATAACATTAACATACCTAACCTCCTACACCTTAATCACTTATACGTTTTTGGTGCTAGATTTTGCTTTTAACTACGATTGTAGTCTCAATTCCTAATAACGCACTCTGTAGCATTTTATTATACTCAGTTCAAATATTCAACTTTACGTACGCGTTACATGTGAATATTTTTTAAAAGCATATTAATTCAATAACGATTATGTATACTTAGTAGGTCTGAAAGAGTGAGATAAACAAGACGAAATCCGCGGACACGTCATTGAACCGTTTCGGGGACAGAGACCGATATAACAACATTGTACTGACAAACAAAATTTTCTTGATACACACGCCTCCATGCTCTAGTAGACTAAAATTTAGGTGTTATTGTATTATTTTAAACTTACACTTTCATTTGATATGAAATCGTAATGAAATAGCAGCCACCGTATAAAAAGGTCTTACTCAATTTGTATAATATACCTGTTAGTATATAATAAGACGTGTCCAAGGCTAGCAGGGCACGACGTCTTCACTGCGCTCAGTTCGTCCGCATCGTGAGTCGGAGCTGCCTACGCGCTCACCTTCCTAATTACGCTATGTCTAGACGTCCCGACAGCCTCCTCCCACACCCTCTACCACCCTCTTATCAAATACGGCTTACGATTTTGCACATAGGTATTTCCACTATTCGTTGTACTGTTGATGGTAGATTCTTATAATGCAAATCAAGTTTGTCCCATTATAAAGATTTTGTTTGCTTTTAGTCACATAGTTCACTCAAGTCACTGAGCAAAAAACTTCCAGAAACATACTACGGATTAAAGCAAGTAGGTAAACGAATGACTGATACGTGGACCTTGTTTTAAACGGTGCCAGCGCAGGTCACACTGATAAAACTGAACTAATACTAATCTGTGTACTGAATATACCTAGATACAAAATTCAGAATAACACTTATAACGATAAATATTAATAATTAACTTACACTTGTTAAGTTACACGCTACAGAGGAAGTCACTGTTTTATTTACAGGTCAGGATGGCGTAACTCGAACAGCCTGAACACAATGAATGATAAATAAATAAATTGATAAGGGTTCTTACTGCATAGAAAGATAGAACTATGCAATCCCTGCATTTTGGGCACAATGCACGAATAATAATGCTAATACTACTACAGCTGTGCGTTAGTTTGACGCTTCAATGAGAAATAATAAGTTAAGGTTTACTTTATAAGACGTCATTACAAGTATGGTATTACTATATAGAACATGTAAGGGCAATTACATTAAAATATATATACATACTAGCTTTCGCCCGCGGCTCCGCCCGCATGTATGTCGGTTATCGCGGTAGAAAGAAGCCTATGTCCTTTCCCAAATTCAGTTCTATCTTCATACCAAATTTCATCAAAATCGGTTCAGTGGTTTAGGCGTGAAAGCGTAACAGACAGACAGAGTTACTTTCGCATTTATAATATTAGTAGGGATTTTATACGTCTTGGTATATAATATCTTTCGATACACCCACGGCTTACGATTTTGCAGACTAGACTCACTATCAAGAACGGTTGACGACCTACATCTAATATATATATAGACGACACTCGTTCTTATAACTTCAACCTGTACGCCTATATATCAAAACAAAGTTAACAGGGAGGAATTGCCGACACGTCATTTCGTATGCAAGTGTTGAAAATCTCGTCTACGCCCTGTCCATACCATATCGTAGCATCTTTGCTAATTCACACAATTTGGCTTACACTGCTACATGCAGTTTAACAGCTTATGACATTTCTTTAGGTTTTTTTTTCTTATTCAAAGCCACCAAAATGACTCCACTTTGCCTGATGGAAAGCATAAGCGGTAGGGGTCACACATTGTCATTGGGTACTGCAGTGCATGCAATGCAGCATGGATTGGCATTGGCATAGTGATATGCTTCTGTATCTATATATATGAATGTTGTCATTTCGGATTGGTTGAGGCGGCGCATTCGTTTATTTACAGGAGACCAGCCGAAGGACTAAAAATATAAAGTTTAGGACTAAAAATTTATATTTAAAAGTTCTATTATGTTCATTCCTATTCTATCGTGAGTTTAATAACAGATTATTACTAAACTCGTAACATAATTATGATAAGAAAGTGACAGTGGAATGTTTTGCTAATTCTAATCTGTTATTTCAATATGGATATGGAGTTTTTCGTCTAAAAAAGATCTAAAATACCTAGACTAGGATAATAGATTCCCTTTTTTATTGTAATGGTTATAAAGGCAAACAGGTGTGGAGCCAACAATGAACTCATTTACATTCCTATTGATACAGAACGATCTTGTACGTAAAACCTAAATAAACATTTTGAAAATCGCTTACATAAAGATCAATCGTAATCCTAAGTCAGTAAAATGGAAGTTTCTACTTAAGAGAAGGAAAATGTTTCTTTGAACAGTCATAAGTTAGTACAAAATAAAGGCATAAAGAGTTTATTAGCAAGGCAAGCCAAAATAGATTTATGAATTTACTATATTTTAAGAAACTAGTAGGCGACGCCAAATAATTTTAAGAATAATAGAGGCCAGGTATAAAAAAAAATGTTTTCTTAAATTGAAACCAATCGGCAGAAATAAACTTCAATAATTTTTATAATCTTTAGAATGTAGGAAAAAATGTATTAATACACAGTAATAGGTAAAAACATAACGATCACGATCTAACTTTGACCACAGTTTAAACACTAGCAAACTCTAAATGCAAAACGAACACAGTAAGGTGCAGCAAAGGTGACATTTGTATGACAGTGAATAGTGTAATTAAACTTCAATTAAATATAGGAATTGACCTTCTTGCATGTGCATACCTAAAAATAAAATAATGATCACGTCAGTCAGCTATTAAAACAAAGGAGCAACCTTATAGACCAGTGCTTTTAATGTTTGAAAACAAAATAAATTATAGTAGGATGGATGGATGGAGGTATTAAATTATCTTAAAATAGTAATAAATAGGCATATACGCATATACTTTAAAGAAGATTCTGCAACTTTCTCAAAATATTGTAGATATTTTATTAATATTAACTTTATTACTTATTTGTTTGTTAATTATAGTAGTATATTTCAATTTGCAATATTTTTGTTTATCATAGTAACATGCAATCTTACGTTTTTCGAGTGATTAAAGTGTAAATTTTACTCAATTTTACTCAATAACGATTAAAAAAAATCAAATTCGAGTTTTTTTATTTTTTGCATTTTCTGAGAAGATTTACTATGGTAATAAATATATATTTTTATACCATCGGAAAGTAGAGATTTCATCGAATAGAAAACACCCAATTTTTGTGAAAAACGTTGATATTTTGAAGGACGAATTTTCGATTGAAAATTAGGTTTTTTTTCGGTATTCAGTCAAAATAAGGTGAATGAATAGATATTTCAAATCAAATAAATTACGGTACATTCAAGACATGAAAAGCTAAGTTTTCACAAAATTTCATTAAAAAATAATTTTATTTGTAAAAGATAAAAATAAAAAACCAAAAACTTGGTTTTTTGAATTTTTCACATAAAATTTGAGGTTATGTGAAAAAAGTGTAAATGCAAAAGATGTAGATCTTTTTATTACCTACAACTTTGCTATTTAACTTTTTTCCATAGGACTTGTAGTTTTGCAGGAAATTGAGATAAGCCATTTTTTTCCCTTAAAACCCCCCCCTCTCCCCCTTCCCGACCCCAGATCGCCCGTAATTTATTTTTCCTTTAATTTTTGTACTATTCTCCTCCTTTTACAATGGGTTTCATCCTACTATAATTTATGTTCACTTTTTGTTATTTTAAGAGGCTTTTACCCTGGTCTATTAGTTCGAGCATCATGAATAAAAATCTAGTCTTGTAAGAATTTTTCAGTGTCATATGTCAATTCTCTTATGTATTTCATATTTATTTTGAACTATCTCTAAATGATTTCTTTTTCACAGTTACTTGTGAGCATATGTTCACCAACTTATAAAATATTACTTTAAAACGAGCTACTAGACAAATATATGTATATTGGTAGATGAACAAATGAAATAAATTAAAGTTTCTACTATATTTCCAAGAATCGAAATAAGCTATCATATATTTATTTACAATGTTCATAACTATGATTAGTTCAATTTATTATTATTATGTTTAATTATCATAACTCAATGTTTAATTATCATAACTTAAATTAAAAACTTATGAATTGTCCTCATTCGATTATTCAAGTTTTTACTGAAATGATGAATATGAATAGGATTGAAGAGTAATAATTTCATAGGACTGATATAAATTTTGATCAACCTTAGAACAAGAAGCTAAGCTATGTTTTTAATTACTTATCAATCAATCAATGTAGTCAATACTTTGATAGGGGCCTCTTTAAATCTGTAAATAAGTATATTGTGCTATTGTAGTGTCTAAATATAATTAAAATATAATTATATAATTTTTTTTATGTAGTTTCCATGTCATTAAATGAAAAACATTGAACTTAGATAATATTTTGTGACGCATAGAAGGTAATAGTAAGATTAATAAGTGATATACCATTTGTAACCTTGTAACTGGTGAACCGTATTGTCACACGCACACAACACATTAGTGGAATCAAGGCATCTCCATGCCCGGGTCCAAGGCTGAAGGCAGGTAAGCCAGCACTCGACGACCGAGTTCGCGCCACGTGGCCAGGTACCGCCAGCTGGAGAAGCTATTTCGGTGATCGGCGGCAGGCCCCGGCAGACCGACACCAGACGTCGCCGCCGCCCCCGCGCTCCTCTCGACCACTATAAATAACCGCACTGTGCATTCTTGGGCGAACGATGTCGAATTTTTGTCGAGTACGCGCGACCACATGCCGTTTGTTTTGGCCTCTAAAGCCGACGGTAACCCACAACTCAATAACTCTTATTCAGGGAAAATCCGGCTTGTGGTTTGGATCACTCGATACATATACATGTATTTATATGTTAATACGTGACGAGTTTTACGAAAGTTTTGTTCACTTGGAAATAAGGAATTTGAAATACTTACATAAAGTTTGTGTGTAGAAGAATGGCAAGAACAAAAAAGTTAAACCAAAGGTTAGTGCTACTTAAGGACATAGGTCCATAAGTAATACTTCTATAAGTAAGCTACTGCATATGTCCACTTCAATTTAAACTATTTACAGTTTAAAATGAATAAATAATTTCTGAATACTTCAACCAGACGTAATGCAGTTTGAACTAAGTGTGTAATTTATTAATTATATATCGCAGGCTGATGTTGATGATAAATAAGTCCTATAATTGTTAAATCAGTTACGCGGTGGTTAAATCCGATTAACAATAATGAGTCATTCGTTACGGCACTCATTGCAGGAAGACATTTACTATAATATGCAACGTGTCGTCGAGACGCTTGTAACTCACATATTCTATTTTCAACGAGTCCCCATGACATTTTTCTTTTACGTTCTACATGCCAACTCTTTGGAATTAATTATGATTAGCAAACTACAATGATACAACGACTTCTTTTTCTTCCTATCCTTATTCCCAATATTATTTGGGGTCGGCTAGTAGGTCCAACGGGTTTTACCTGAATATCAGTTTTTTCACGTAGCAACTGGCATCGGATCTCTGCAACCCTAAGGGAGAACTGAAATTCGAAGGTTGAACTAGTTGTCAGTAAATTTGAGGTTACTGACTCCAATAACGATTGCCATAGATGTTTATGACAACCGGGACTGAAATATCAATGTTGCGTTTGGAGAGGAGACTGCTAGTGAAAGCAATGTGCGATTTCGGTTTAAACGCTTTCGTGATGGAAATTTTGATTTGAAGAACGAACCATGTGGACCACACATGTGAATAACAATAAATTTAAAAAGATGGTGGAAACTACCCAGCAATTAGCGACATAGTTTAACGTTACCTTACCAACAATCATTTGCGTAAATCAATAAAATAAGAAAATATGGAAAATGAATGGCTCATGATTTGACTGATCTGCAGAAACAAACGCGTGTTGAAACTTGTGTTGCGATACAGAAATCGATACAGAAATGAAGGAAATTGAATGAAATTGTGACATGTGATGAAAAGTGGATTCTTCACGATAACCGTAAGCGAAAAATGCAATGGATGACCCCAAGTCAAACGCCGTAACAGTGTCCTAAAGCAAAGCTTACCAGTAATGGTAATTGTTTGGTGATCTGGTCAAGCAATAACGGCAGATGTCTACTGTACCGAACACCGAACTATGATATCAAAACTTGCAGTGAAACAGCCCCGACTTATGAATCGATCATCATAATTATTGCTAGATGAAAACGCGAGATGTCATACAGCACGAGAAACCGCAATTAGAAACCATCCGTCACCCTCTGTATTTGCCATCCCTTGCTCTAACGGACTACGTGATTTCGACAATTTTCTACATGATAAAAAGTTTTCTTCCCAGGAGGCAGCACAAAATGCTTTCACGCAGTTTGTAGAATCTAGATCACTAGAGTTCTATTGCAAACGCAATAATGACCTTCCTATTAGATGGCAGCAATGCATAGATAAAAATGGTAGATATTTTGATTAAATAAATATGTTATATGAAAAAAAAACGAATTTGAATTTTTCAGTACAAATCGGCAATTTCATAATTTAACCCCTACTGTTAAGTATTAATATAATTTAAACTTAACTAAAGAATACCTACTCATAGTCTATAATATTAACCAAAATGAAGATTCATCAGTAACCCATAACGACCCACTACTGTGCTAGGTTCTCTTCTCAAGAAAGGCCGTACGTTCAGGCTGTTAGATTAAGTTTAATATTTTCGGACCGGACAAACTCCGAAACAAATATTTGCGGATCACACAAACTTGGTCCGACCCGGGAATCGAACCCGAGACCTCTTGATCAGCAGTCACATACTCTAACCACTAGACCAACGAAGCAGTTAATGTTATAATAACAACAGAGACCGACTGTTTACCGTGACCTCCTAATCACGGAAACGCTCATAACATATCATGCCACATACGGTCACCCATCTATATATCTAGGTACTGAGCGCGCCGTCGTTGCTTACTCTCGGTAAATAAATAAATAATAATAAATATTTTGAACATCTGACACACAGCATCATCTAGTCCCGAACTAATCAGAGCTTGTACTACGGGTACTAGATAACTGATATAACCTGACATTTATACCTTTATTTGGAAATACAAAGATACATATTATACATAGAAAACAAATGTTTCTAATCACATTAAATATTGAAAACGAAATGATGGTAGAATCTATATTAATTATTTCGTAGTACTGAGATAAACTACAATACCAAGTTTTACTGACCAAAATGTATATCGTTTTTATATTATGAAATGCAAATACCTATAGCATTGAACACATTGCAAAATGCAGTACAATGTTGTATACAATACGTACATACATACACACGACGTATATTAGTGTAGTTTGCCTTAGTTTAAATAAATATTATTCAAAGTTATTGTTTGTTTTTTATGTTAAACCAAATAAAAGTCAATGATTGGGCAACTAATTATTTTATTAGAATAACCGATTTGAATATACGGTTGAATCTTGTATTACGATCATCATCATCATCATCACCCTATCGCAGTCCACTGCTGGACATAGGCCTCTCCAAATTGCACGCCACTTGGTTCGATCCTCGGCTTCTACAATAAATGTAAGTTTTTTTAGTTACGATGAAGATTAATCTTCATCGTAACTAAAAAAACTTACATATTCCAAATATATAAACCCAAGTCCTAAAACTTTCCTTTTGTTCTTGAGCAACATAATAATAACTAGTTCTTTTTTAGGGTTCCGTAGCCAAATGGCAAAAAACGGAACCCTTATAGATTCGTCAAGTCTGTCTGTCTGTCTGTCCGTCCGTATGTCACAGCCAATTATTTCCGAAACTATAAGAGCTATACTGTTGAAATTTGGTCAGTCGATGTATTCTGTGAACCGCATTAAGATTTTTACATAAAAATAGAAAATAAACAATACATTTTGGGGGTCCCCATACTTGGAACTGAAACTCAAAATTTTTTTTTTCATCAAACCTATACGTGTGGGGTATCTACGGATAGGTCTTCAAAAATGATGTTGAGGTTTCTAATGTCATTTTTTTCTAAACTGAATAGTTTGCGCGAGAGACACTTCCAACGTGGAAAAATGTGTGTCCCCCCCCCCTCTAACTTCTAAAATAAGAGAGTGATAAAACTAAAAAAAATATATGTTGTACATTACCATGTAAACTACCAACGAAAATTGGTTTGAACGAGATCTAGTGAGTAGTTTTTTTTTAATACGTCATAAATCGTAACACGCAATATACCTTTCATCCAATCAATACACTAGTATAAAAACATCGATGAAAGTTACAACGAACTACAAGAACTTTTATATGATGTTACTTGCTGGTACGGAACCCTTCATGGGCGAGTCCGACTCGCACTTGGCCGCTTTTTTGGAAATAAAAAAACTTGCTATTTTCCATTAGTGAATCGTTGACAGGTGCTAAAAGTAGTTAAAATAATTGTTAATTTTCCTTAAGTATTGTTACATATTGCTTAATGTAAATATTAGTGGGTAGTTCCTACAGTAACTACAGAATTGTATGTGTCAATATTCATTCAATTATAAGATTCGATTGAACGCACATCTTTTATTTATCAAGTATAAATAAACTTCTCAATAAATTCTTAAATAACCATGTTAATATCATTAAAATTAATTATCAATATTGCCAGTCCATTTCTATAGGTGGGTTTTGTCAATTGCGGTAAAAATTGTTACTATATCTCACATATTATGTAATCACAAATTACACTTTAGTTAAAACTAATTATTCATTTCTAACAGAGAATGCTAAAATTACATATTTTGAATGGACCTGTGGGTTTTTATATTGAAATATTTCACTATACCTATTAACGTAAACTAAAACTCATGTTATAAAACACACTTATTTTTTATTTGATTTATAAGCCACCAATAAAACAAAAAAGATCAACAAAAACTCTCTACCAATTTGTAACCAATATTTAATTATTTAAATATTTTTCTGACAACATAATATTTATAAATGAGTGTATGCCATATATAAAATATTAAATCATAGATTGTCGCCAAGGACAAGCCAGTAAGTTACTTAATAAAAAGAGAATTATCAAAATCGGACTACTTTGTAACAAGTTATGCGTGGTCATACCTTACAATCAGAGAGTGAACAATCAATCATCCCCTGTTTTCCTACCCTTAGGGTTGGTTTTTTATTTTTTAAATTTATATGAGACCAACTTCCCCGAAGTTATATAATAGTCTCATATAATACTCATTCAAAAAAAAGAATTATCAAAATCGGACTACTCTGTAAAAAGTTAGGCGTGGTTATACTTAAAAAATATAAACGCGTCGACTTGAGAACCTCCTCCGTTTTTTCGTCGGTCAAAAAGGCAAAAATAATACTATACGAAACATTTTCAAACTCGTATATAATATCTGAAGATCTTGACATTTTGGACTAAATTAACTTATTAATTAGTAGTATAAGTTCATAAATACATAAAAATATGTAAACCGAACCGTACATGTCAGTATAGATTAAACTATGGGAACGGGAACTCACTTTTACTTTAGTCGACTGTCAAGAGAGATATTCTGATTAAGGATTGCTAAATCGGGCACAACCACGCAAACAAACTCTCTAACTAAAATAGAACGGCACGTAATGCACAACTACATTGACTTTAAACACTTTGTACTCGTTGTTTTGACGTGCGCTGCATTAAATTGTAACATTATAATATTAGAAAACGTGCTATTAATAGTCCATAATACAAGTTAGCATGTACTTAAGATCATACATACTTATTGTATTCAGTGACCTACGGTGCTACGACGGTATACTACGGTCATGCTACGTTATGAGCTACGAAAAAAAACCGTATCTTATACAATATTTACACAGATATTGTGTCAACATATATTTGTGTTATTTTTTTATGTGAAATGCATTTTTAGATATCCCAATTAACTAATATCAATTTCACTATAAATGGCGTTTTTGTATAATTTAAAAATATTTAAATATTAAATAAACTGAAATTAAATTAGCGCAATATTTTCATTGAGATCTAGAGTTGTAAAGTATTTATACAAAGAATCTGTTAGCGGAAGAACATAATTCCAGTGAAACATAAAAACTCGACTTTGATTGAATAAATGAATGGAATAAATAATATCGTCGGTGGAAACGTTATAAATCTAGTACTAATGAGTGCAAGATATTCTTAGCAATAGCCTTTGCGAGTATTTTTTAGTCGGCTTACTAAGACAAATTTCGTTTATTTCATTCACTAGAAACGCTAAACACTAGGAAACTGGCTGTTAGCATTATTTGTAGACTATACATGCATTATTCGAATACATATATGTAGTTGACGTTTGTGTTGAGTCCTATATATTATTGAAGTAAGAAGTAGGGCCGAATGAATCTTAATCTTTATTTTTAGCTGCGTCTCTATTAATATTTATTATCATGTGATTATTTCAAGTGAAAGTTTTTAGACACCTGTGTCCTTTTACAAGGTCACATTTATATTATATCTATACCGTAATATATAATATTTAAAGGGTTCAACGGTTTAGCCTTGAGAGCGTAACAGAGAGACAGATAGAGTTACTTTCAAATGTAATCATTATTAGTGCGGAATCATTATTTAAATTTCATTAGTTGAATTAATCGCAAAAAAATCATTTGTATTTAAAACCGTTTTCGATGACTAAAAAAAGTTCAATGTGGTTAACAATTTATTGGCACACGATTAAGCTTT
This sequence comes from Phragmatobia fuliginosa, assembly GCA_932526445.1. NCBI lineage: Eukaryota > Metazoa > Arthropoda > Insecta > Lepidoptera > Erebidae > Phragmatobia > Phragmatobia fuliginosa. Next base: position 11,938,184 of record OW052071.1, read on the forward strand.
ATTATCACGAAAAACAAAACTAAATAATTTTGATCCAAGAACCGCATATTTTAAATCTCTGACGGATGTAAATCGATTAGTAAAGTGCTCCTAAACAGATTAAATCTCTGACATATACATGTCTCACTCTGAATGATAAAACATTTACACTTTAAATAAGTTCAAGAGAAGAGCAAGGACAGGTACTTATTTGAAAAGGAAATATAATTTACAAAACTAAAACACACGCTTACAAAGTCGCTTACAAAAAAAAAATAAGAAACAAATAAACATAGTAAGGCTTATAAAGGCGTGTTAAAATTGAAATGCTTATAGCGTACTTAGAAAAAACAGGTTGACCAATTAGCCTTAGTTACCACGGCACGGGCTTATCATACTTTGGGATCAGGTCGGATAGATAAGTGTTAGATTAGATTGAGAGATTTCTACGAGTTCTATTTAAATGTTATTCTTATTCACACCGATTGCATCGTAAGCAACTAATCATGAAAGCAAGTTATAGTAGGTAAAACTTTATTGTTTGAATTCTACTATGTTTTGGCCTCGGTGAAATGAACAGCTTGTAAGTATTCTCATAACAAATCGAATTTATAATCACATGAGTCGATACAATCATACTTAGAAATAATCCGGAAGTAGCACTACGTGATGTTGTGACTGCTCGCTGATCGCTGATAAGTTAAAATCGTCGTCGTAATAAATTGACATCTTTTAGTAAGTATTTGATAAGGTATCAACGCCATCTCATATCACATGTTGTTTTTGTTTTATCATACTAAAAGTATTTAATGTGTGGCTAGACTACGTTGAGTGTCATTGATATTTTATTTGATTTCACTAAAAAAATTTAAGTTGGTTCCAATATTTATAAAATACTTTAGCTCTCTATCCAGTTCAGGATTAAATACTTATTAGATCATTTTTCATATTTTTATTCTAGCTTTACATAAACAGCACCTATTAGGACCTTCGATTGAGAGCAGTAAAACCTTCTTACGTAATGTCGATGACCAGTATAACTTGAACTGTCATTGTATAGAGTTTTGCACCATTACAGATCCAAATATATACTGAACGCGTAAAGTATAATGTAATTGTTTTTACTAAAATTTTTAGCTTTAATTGCCATTTTATGTTTATAGTTGTTATTGCAATTATCTGGTGGACAATAAAGTTGTTATTATTATTATTTATTCCAAGATTATGCACTTATTCTACATAGATTCAGTATTTCAAAGGTTTTTTTGTTTGTCATATTTGCTTAAACGACGTTACAATAATGTTTTTCTTACATTATAATAAATAGATGGTTTGACGGTTCCATGGATGATTTGACTGTCTTCATACGTTTACTTATCAAGCATTTGACATAATTATTGCGATTAAAAGGAAAAAAATTGAACCATTATAAAAACACTTCGTTATGCGTCTGTCTGTCGGTCTGACTGTCTAGACCCTCTATTTACAAATACAAGTGTTGGTAATGAAATGTTTATGACCAATTTGATATTATTTAGATTTTTAGATTGATGAATAATAGATCTCGAAGATAACGAGAGTTTTATCATATAATTCTGCATAAAGAATGAGGGAAAATTTGTTTTAGTTACGTATATCGTAGACTATGCTTGTTTCGGTTTTCATTTTATTAATATAGAATTATTACTATTATCTGTATCTACAGTGTTTTATAATGCAGCTATACTTTGTAATGACTTTTCAATCTCTTAACTTCATAACAAAATAATTATAAACAATACGAATGTAGTTTATCCGTCTGTTGTCATTTCATTTTTATACTAACCATCAATAACTCATAAAGTCCCACTGCTGGGCTCGGGATTCACCTTAAGAGCGGGCTGAAGCCATACGTTCTCCAAACATATGTAATTCCTCAGCATGTTTTCAACGACATCTTTTCAAATTGTACCTCCTACCAAAAACCTATCATTTAATATGCCTTTCACGTCCCTTTTTTATAATTGTACACTTGTGAAACAAAACTAAACAGTTTAATCATTACAATTTATTAAAATTACACAAAAAAAACTGTGATTAAAAACCGTTGTTACTTTTTGCCCTATTTTGCATATTTCAAATTCCCATAAAATTCATACAGCAAATTAAAGAATGTGATACCATTACCATAAATGTGTGTAGAACCATCTTCGAATTGTCGAAAGAAGTGTTGTAAAACCATCTTCATCTTCCTAGCCTTTATTCCCAAGTTACTTGGGGTCGGCTACTAGTTCAACCGATTTTACCTAAATTTCAATTTTTCCACGGAGCGACTGGCATCGGACCTCCACAACCCTAAGGGAGAACTGAAATTCGAAGATTGAACTAGTTATCAGTATTGAAGTGTTGTAAAATACTGACTTTAACTTAATTTGTACAGTAATTAGGCTATATAATGTACAGAACGCTGGCCAGTAGACTTGGTATGGGGGTTTGTTCGTCAAGCTTTCGGGCTGCATACAGTGCTGATGTCTTACGTAGTTTTCTCCCTTAGTCGGCTTTTATGACAGTCATGTGATAAATAGGTGAAGTAATAGACTACTACTCATAAGAGAGTATAGACCAACTGTGATATTAATCCAATCCTATATGATAACCACTAAGTACGCGCTCCTACAACAATGGCAGCGGTTGACGCTTTCATAAATAATAAAACCTTAAACCAGATGATCAACATTAGCAATTCAAAAAGGGTTTTAGCAAGTAACTTGTGATTTACGAAATTTGGTAGGTATTGCATATTTTTTTCAAAATTTTATGGTTAATTCGTAGATTTATTTATAGTTCATATACACGAGTATAACTATATATTCTAAGAAGATACTGAACATAACAATAACAAATATGTATAAACAAATGGGTATTTCAGGCGAGTGACATTTCAAGAAGCAGCTGTTTTAAGAAAACATACATTTGAAACAGTTAAAAATAAAAGTCTAAATTTCATCTTATTTTCATTTTATTCCCTTTGAATGAATTATTCTCTTCTCTTGTATTTAATTTTTAAATTTAATAAAAAAAAGACAACTCTTGCATTAGGAATTTTGAACCTGCTTAAAATATGTATTGCTTCTGATTAACGTGATAAAATGGGATGTGTCCTATTTGAAAATTAAAAGATGGAAAACACAAGCAGTAAGAATTTATCAAAATTAAGTCTCATTATTTATATAAATAAACATACATTAATTGTGTGTTTATGACAAAAAACAGATACTTAACATGATAAAAATATGAATACTTAGGTACTTCTGAATACTTATAAGAAATACTAAATAAGTAACGAAAAAATACAAAAGAAGGAAAACTTGAAAGAAACCCTATATTGTCTGGCCAACGTAGTTTCATCAACATTCGTAGATGATATTCATAAGAATGTAGATTCAATTCGGTTTGTTTTACAAGCTAATAGATACAATACGCTAATAGTACAACGCTTTTCTATGTACCTATCTGTTTTTCCACCCAAGCCCTGACTACAAGGAGGTAAAATTGACCCATAATCTTTAAAAGAAAACATTTCAGTGTATTTTATTCAAACAAAAAGTGGATCGTTGCTATATATTATTGCAGAGTGGTGGTGGGCGGGCGCATGCGTTGGTGCCGCAGTGCTGCTGTGCGCGGCCGCGGGTGCGCTGGCCCGCCCGCACCTGCGCCGCCGCCACACTGCCGCCGCAGCCGCCGCCGCCAACCCCGTGAGTTGTTGCTAACACTAAAACTAAATATTAACTGAAATCAACAACATCGACCTCGTACTGAATATACCTTTTTTTGTCTGTGCGGAAATCTCCTATATACCACCAGTTGGTGGTATTTGTTGATTGTCTATGTCGGACTCGAACCGACTAAAACCCAAGATAGTTCACAAAATTGTTTTTTACAAATAATAATTTTTTTATAAAAAAAATACATAGGTACCATTATTTTACATTAAAGATGCCAAAATGACTACTGAGCCTGGTGGAAGGCATGAGCAGAATCCGAGTATCCGAGAAAGAGAAAAAAAATCATACCCACTTAACGTGTAACGTCCAAATAAAATATATTATATTGTAGTACTTTGTCGACGTAATCACAATACATATTCATGCAAAGTTTAATCTTTTTAGATCCAACCGTTTGAGCGGTAAATCGACGACGGACTTATGGACGGACGGACATGACGAATCTAAAGGGTTTCGAGTCAAGAATTACATAAACCTAAATCAGTCAGTCATTTTCTCCGGCATTAGCTCCAGCTGTTCTAGATATTAATCTAGAACAGCTGGAGCGATTTTGACGAGACTTGCACTGGCTGATGAGTGATGAGAAAAAGAGGAACTTATGCCATTTTTTTTAACTAGCTTTAGGTAACACCACGGGGCTCAGCTAGTCCTTAATAAGTATTATTGTGATATAAGTTCTGTATTGCACCTGTTAAATTGAAACCTTTTTTTGATTTAACACTGTCACTGATTGTAGATATATGGTTGTATAATCGTAAAAGAAAAACAAAAGATGTATTTAAAATTTTAATCAGATTTAATCAAAAATTTGATTAAAGTCTGAAGTATTCAAGTACCTACTATTAAAACTTAGAAATAACTTAAAATAAGTTATGAACATAAATAGGGGGTGCCATTTTCCAACTGAATTTGCCTGTTTGTTTATATAAAGGCAATAAGCCATATGTATGAAAGTAAGTTTAAAGTGACGGAAAAAGTCCTACTATAATTGTGTCGCATTCAAGGGCAAGGGCATAAACTATGCTAATACATCTCTTTTTGGTTAATATATACACATTTTATAGCTTTTCCGAAATGTTTCAATTTCGATTGAAAATAGTTACTATTCCGTAATATTTAACTGATAAGTAAAACACTAAACAGTTTTTTTAATGCAAAAAGGTAATTATTATCCATTTATGATTATTGGTTACGTATTTTCTATGACTACAACTCGATCATTGAGCAATGCCAACTGTCTCGACTCGCTCGCGAGCCGACAAACGCGTCATCGCTCACTATTACAGTTATAGGTGCGCATATATAACAACTACGACGACGGTAGCAGCAATCGAGCTTTACTTGCATGTGTGCCAACTCATATGCACGCAACACACGTTATGCTCACTATAATCTAATAAACACACTACTAGCTCGAGCTACATCGTATTCAAAGTACCGATTGAGCACACAAAGTTAACTAGACAGATTATTTATGTGTGAGAGAAAATCTATACACAAATTACACACTACAATCATGTTAGTGTGCGGCGACATCGGGGCAGCCGGTGTACCGCCCGCCCGCCTGTCCTCCCCGCTACGCGACTGCGAACACCGCGCCGCGTCCGTCCGCGTCATTGAACAACAAGACTCGCTCGATGGCAGCCGTCTTTCTGCCAATATGAAAAAGGGAGTTATGATACTCCATCACAAAACACGCGATAGTGGAATTTATACGTTATTCATAATTAATAAATAATTTTATTTTTATAGTGTTAATGCCTTAAATATCATATTTTTATTTATTAGTGAATGATAGTTAATTATTGTAGACGCGCTAATCTCTCTACAGTGCCCTGTGATGATTTGGTTTATATAATATTTACAGCTTCAACAAAACAAATGTCAGTGACTGTGTAAAATTTACAAAATACAACATTTTGTGATCGATTCACTTATTTGTGTCGATTAGTGTGCCATCGAAATTGGATTTAAGCACATCACTAACTGTCATACATAGGTGGAAAACCTACGAGAAATTGTGGACGACACTGTTTCAAATAGTAAGTAGTGTAAAAAACGTCATGATAATCTTTTGAATCCATATGAGTGCAGTGTAATAGTAGCTGATAATATATCCATAATCCAGTAAATACAATCACGTTTATAAACCTGCCATAGCTAAAATAGTAAAAATTAAATGAAGTAAATAAATCTGGGAAATGAGTAGATTAGAAGAATGTTTGTACTGGAGTCGAGTGAGGCCCGAAGCGACTCGGATGGCCGCGAGACGGCGGGAGCGTGCCAAGTGATAAGAGGCGCGCCGATAGCGACGTCACACCCAGACGTTGTTTGTGTGAATTTAAATAAATATTCATGGCAGACAGTTCCGTAATCACCTCTTGCTGTATGATAATCGTGACATGTCAACTCTGTGCCTACCGAATATTTTGTGCATCATATTTTAAAATACTCATCAAAAACAGTAGGTATTATCTATGATTGTTTTGATTATGTATCTAATCTTTATTTTTGTGAATCATATGTTTGATAATACACTCACATACTTTCTCAATGACATAAATTGAATGCACAAAGATTTCTAAGTGAAGTAATTGAGATAATATCAAAGATAAAAAAATATCTCATTTTAATCTACTTATGAGAATAGACTAGGATTCTATTATGGTCACAATTTAAAAAAATAAGATCATATATTATTTTCCCAAGAAGGTTTTATCATTACACAAATATGTGCATCATTTATTTTTAGTTAGAGTACTCTTGTACAATATTATGTGCATTGCATTACAAGACTTCAGTTGAGCTATAAATCTATGTAACATTCTTGATTCTGTTAGCAGCAACATGTTTCATTAAATAAACAGTAATCCATTCTAAGATAATTGAGACGGTTATATATTTTGAAGTAGGTGAAAATCCTATTTCAGTGTAACCTAGTCTCATTTTTATTGGAGGAGTTTACAAAAGACTAGTAGGTCTCTTGTAAACCTTTATGAAAAATTTATGAATTGAAATAGAAAATAAACAAAACCATTTTTGTGATACACTTTTATATCTGCTTTATGTCAATGCTTAATGTGGATAACTTCTATAGGTAGAATGTTTAATACTCAAAACCCACACAATCTTTAGATTTAAAATTGTTGACCAATAAACATAAAGTAGTCATAAAAGAAATAGACCCGTCAACATCTACACATACAAATATATTAAAGTGAAGTGATTGTTTATAATTACAATATTACAACTTTTCACTAAATGCATATAAAAATATTTTTCTGTTTGTAACCTCTGGAACGGCTGGACCGATTTTGATGAGACTTTTACTTGCATATTGCTGATGACATAGACCATATCTTAGGCTACTTGACTCCAGTGGCACTCCTGGCTGCACAACAACCGTAGGTAACACTACGAGGCCTTTAATAATATAGAGAGGAAAAGATCCAAATTTAGCACACTAATTATCACCATCATATTAAATTTTTTTTATAATTTTGAAGGAAAAAAATATAGATAGTTTATTTTTTCATTTAGATAGGCAACTAAAATAAGAACCATATTAATTTATATTGAAAATTGAAGAATGTGTGTATAATCCATTAGTAGCTTTTGCCCGGACTATCTGTGTACCAAATTTTATTTGAATTGGTTCAGTAGTTTTGGCTTGACAAATGGACAGAGAGAAAGAGTTACTTTTACATTTATATTAGTAAGGAGAACTCCCTTAACTTCCCATTTGTTTAAATGTTTTATTCATTCAAATGAATTATTAGTATCTGTTCAATAACTTATCAATTCTATTCAAATAATGTTATATGTAAACTATGAATGTCAAAAATAGAGGAATGTTATTCAAAAATTATGTAAAAAAGATCAAATAAGTAAAAATAATGTACATACTTATCTATTTATAATACATGAAACATGGAATCTGAAATAACAATGTATTTTATAAGTTTTTAATTCTGTTGTCTCGAAAACATTTGAAAATTAAAAAAGAAGTTTTTGCCCTTTTTTATTTGGATACAATGAATACAAGAAAGAAATAAATGAATAAGAATTATGATTTGAGTATTTAAGAATAATAGAACTACTTATCATTCTGTAAATCTATACTCATCATCATCATCAGCCTTTAACAGTCCACTGCTGGACATAGGCCTCTCCTTGAAAACTAGGTTTTGGCCTACTATACCACGCTGGCCAGCAGGTTGGTATAGGGTTGGTTTTAAGTTTTCCTTCTCTTTGCATTGATGTTGTCTTGCATAGTTTATCCCTTAGTCGCCTTTTACGACACCCACGTGGGATGAATAGGGGTGGTGACACTCTGTATTCTTAATCCGTCACCACACTCTATTCTCAATCCATACAAATAAATACAATTGGAGTGTCTGTGATATCAAATGAAGTTTTACTAAATGCATATAAAAGTATCATCACATCAAAAAAGGAATTTTTAAAAAGTCTGTTTGTTCCGACTAGTCTCTGGAACGGCTGAACCGATTTTGACGGGACTTTCAGTAGCAGATTGCTAATGAGGGCAATTCCATATGTGACTGACACTACATTTGACACAGTTTGTGTTTTGTTTTGTCTTATATTACCATTAGTACTATGTTTTTAGTTACAATTTACACATGGCTTTGTAGCAGTTTTAACACTTATCCTATAGAGAAAAACTGGCTACCAATGATACTTTGAAATATCATTTATTTAGTAAAATATAAACGTGACTGACACTACATGCAAAAGGAAGTCAATTTCGAGAGTGTTTTTAAATTTCAGTAATCTTCCTATGTTCTGGCGCAATAACTTTAATTTGTGTTTATATCGAAAGTGCATGAAATAAACTATTATAAAATAGTAAAATAAAAGCTTTAAGTTGTTTAAAAAAATATTTATTAGTGACATAAATTGTGACCGACACTACAGCCCAAAACGTGACCGACACTACACTCACTTTGTGTAGTGTAAAAGTCAGAATTTTTACGTGAAATGCACACGTACAATGGTCCACTCAAAGAACTAAGTGCAGAAACCAACCTACATAACATAGACCATACATGAAACCTTAGAATATAAATCACAATCACAAAGAGCAGTTTTTGTCGTAACCAGGGATGTCTTAGCAATATTTGGACAACACGTTTACAGCTAATATGTAATTTTCATGATACTTGCAAAGGCAAACATTTTCAGGTGTTTGGCAGCTCAGGAGAACATGTTTTGGCCGTAATTGATCAAATTTACTTTTGCCTATAAATCGTTCCGAATTTATCACAAAACGGAGCATATGTTTCGAGAACATTGCTGAACAAATGCCTGTTTTGCATTTTTTTTTGCCATCTTCGAGACGGACTATTGTTGTGTCTTTAATGCCAGGGTTTTGGCGACTAATATGATCACGGACATAACTTCTTTTTGACTTTTTCAACTCTGTCAGCACAGATTACTTTCTTCGGTTTTTTTGTGTTAAGGCGTTATTATTTCAGGAGTAATTTGTCATGCTAATGTATGCACAACTGCTCTACACTTCGAAGGACTGAATGGCAGATTCCGTTTAACTTTTGCGACCGCTTTTCCATATGAGCTTTTTGAGGCAAATGCTTTAGAAGGAGTCTCATCTTTAGCAAGTGTTTCAGATGATTCTAACATCAGTTATCTTTCTATAATCTTACTTCTGTAGCTTCTCATCTCTTCTGATTTTTTTCTCGTAAGGCTTTAATCACGTCAATCGATGATGTTCGTTTTATCAAATGTCGTTTAAGTTTCCTGTTCTCGGACTCCTTTTTTTTAAATTTTTCGAATAATCCTTTAGCTTTCAACTTCTCTCTCTGCTTACACTTCCTTTCTGTAGTTGTTTTCGCCATCTATAGAAAAAAAAAAAAAAAAAAGCTACTTTTAATGATGATATGGACTGTGACTTACGTGACCGACTCTACAATGTGACAGACACTACAAAAATGTTTTGAAGAGTTTAGGCATTATAAAAAAAGAAAATATATTTTTATTGTAGGCATCATTTGAATAACGCCGTCAAGTAGGAAAAAATACTTATTTTCGTGATATTGAAGTAATTTTACAGTAGTTAGAGAGAAAAATATGTCTATTCTGTGACCGACACTACAGCTTGACACTGTGATCTTAGAAACCTAATATTTCTTAAAAAAATTATTTTCCATGAATTACAAACTCCATATCAATACGTCATCATTTGAACAGTCAGTATGTAACAAAATATAACAATAATTGAAAAGACTTACCGTGAAAATTAAATCAAAACTACACCACAAAAAACCACTATCGCCTGAGCTCACGACGCCATCTCGTAAATTACAGTGCTGATAGAAAAAATAAAACTAAAAATTGATGCCACTGTAAAAATTTAAAAGTCACATAATTTTGCCACCATACTTATGTATTTTTACTATCAAAATCAGATATATTTTTTCTCATTTATAGTAGACTTATGCGTGGAATTGCCCATGATATGAAGATAACTTATGCAACATTTTTTTTAGTCTAACTTCACTCGCGACGTTTCTCGCTATTTAGCTAGTAAATTAATATTTTATATTACACACACTTGAATGTCACAAAGGTATTTAGCAAAATAAATACAAAACCTTTTTAAAATGACAACAAGGGCAGATAAAATATTATTGATGTCCTTTTATCAAGACATGTTTAGCATATAGACACTCCATCACAGTGAATGTCATACCAAAAATAACAAATTTGACATTTACATACTTTTACACTTAACTTGATGCATGGTATATAGTGAACCAAAACCTTTCTATGAAGAGACCTATGTCAGAAATTGCTTGTCAATTGGAGTTTAAAAAGTTATATATAATACTAGCTTTCGCCCGCGGCTCCGCCCGCGTGTGTCTCAATTACTGCAGTAAAAAAGTTGCTGTGTTATTCTGATATATAAAAGCAAAAAAAATTTTTTTTCATAAAAAGTATCCAGTGTTACTTCCAATACCTCCAAGAATATGTGTACAAAGTTTCACAATGATCGGATAGTAGTTTTCGCGTGAAAGCGTAACAAACATACACTTACATTCACATTTTTAATATTAGTTATATGTAATCTAAAAGAAATTAATGTTGATTTAAAGTTATAATTACACTAGCTGTCCAATAAATAAAATACTACTTCGTCTATATCCATCAAAATGTTGTTTATACTTTAATGCCCGGCTCCTATTGGTCTTAGCCTGATGTTATATAACATTCCTCTTTAGGTGACCAAACCAACACTACGAGATTTTTTTAATTTAAAGCAATTCTTGAAATTTGTGTATTAAACCAAACAAAAAAGTTATTCACCTAAATAACACTAGTACATATTATTATAGATTTTTGTACACTACCAGATTCTTTACTTTAATTGATACAGTATTTTTTTTAAGAAGGATGAAATTTGCCACCGTTAAAGTTTATATGTAGGAAGAGTTCACAAAGAAAACTAACAATAATTCAATGAATTATGGTTGATTTCCATCACTAGATACCACTAGAGTATTAGTTAATAGAAAAAATTCCTTTTTAAACAAATTCCTTTCACTTTCCTCTTCAACTTGGTTCCTCACTCAACATGGATGTCAATTATTTAAAAAAACCATTTCCAAATTTTTAAATGAATTTTAAAAATAGTAAAGATATTTTAGACAGACAAATTCTAGTAAGATCCTACAATTTGTCTATTTCAAGTAGGTAATTTTAATTATTAATTTGAAAATGAATTGTTTTTAATAAATTAAAGAATAGTTTGTTATTTATAATTGCATATTAGGTAGGTAATGATCTAATGATATATAAACAGTTTCAATCTTTCTTTTTGATTTATTGAAATTAAATATAATTAAAATTAAGTGGGACTCCTATGTAGTGTTATCTAGCTCTATTTTTTTTCCACATAAATAGAAAGTAGAACAATACACACTTATTTTATACCATAAAAACATAAAATATTCCAAACCATTAACAAAATAAAAAATGCAGCACTGCCAAATTTTAAGAATGATTTATTAAAATAGTTGTGTATTGCAAGCTTACTATGAGATAACAAGCTGTGGTTGGGCTAATACTTTCAGTCCACTGCTGGACATATGCCTCTCTTTAGAAAGGTGGTTATGAGCTACCAAACCACACTGACCAGAGGATTTGGTATAGGGTGTGTGTCAAGTGTTCATACTGTTTGCAGGAGAGGCTTAAATCAAGCACCGGATAATAAAAAGCTCTTGATATGATATGATCAATTATCTCTTGTTTCTTATGTTAATGTATGATATATCTTCTTGTGACGTTTTACATTTGAGACAACCTCACCAGATCGTATGCTAACTGGTATTTTGAGAGACTATTTATTGATGATGTAGTGCTGCTGTTCTGCATAGTTTGCTGACTTAGATGGCTCTCTTACAAACATATTATAGTGATATAATATTGACACTGAGGATAACAATATAAGTGAGAGTAGTGTGTTGTGATTTGCAGATGCTCTCGGTACAAGTGCCGGGGTGCGCGGGCATGGAGCGGCTGGGCGCGCCGGGGGGACCGCGCCTACGGCACGATCACAGACATCACCATTCCACATTGTAAGTTCTTTTTCCTCACTTAAATCTTTTTTTTACATAGAAAATCTACCAAAATTATTCTACACTGCCTGATAGAAAGCATAAGCAGAATCCAAGAGTGGTCGTCACCATCCTCATTGTGAATATTATTTTTAAACCAATATAATATTTGTTATGTCACATTATGAGCATGAATTTTGGATTATTCAATCACTGGTTGGCTGGTTTCAAATTAACATCAAATATCGTCTAACTCTAATGTGCTGGCTTTCGGCCTCGGCTCCGACTGCATGTATATCGGTTATTGCGACAAAAAGTAGCCTATGTTCTGCTAGGTCCTATCCATCTCTATTCCAAAATTCGTCCAAATCAGATCAGCAGTTTAGCCGTGAAAGCGTTACTATCGGATTTATAATATTAGTATAGATAACTATGTACATACAACCCTTCTTTCCCCAGTTAACAAATAACATGTTTAATTATTAATAGGAATTTTTTTCAAACCACCCGTCTCGCTTTACCCTTAAGAACATCAACATGGATGTCAATTTAAAATATGGAGGGATGCATACACATTATACCTACATGAACAGTAAAAACTGTTAGAGCGACAAAATCAGTAGGTATAACAAAAGCTAATAGATGCAAATTTTTTGTTTGTTACCCTTTACGTGCCGGTATCGTAATGGTGAAGTTTAAATAAAAGGGTTGATGAAACTACTAGCAACACACATTGCTAGTACCTATTCTTTATTAAACATAAAGCCTCAAACTCTCTCTACATCAAACACTACTGCTGTCGTTTTGACTCATTGACAAATTCTACATCTAACGTTAAAACTACTTAGTAATATTAGGTACCTACATAGATTTCTACGTTCTTGTTTTGAAACTATATTTATTACGAAATGTCGAACAGACACAATCTGTTCGTTAAAAGTTTGAACTTTTTTCCTCTTACTCAGTCCTCAATTTAATTCAGTCTTCTATTCTTGCATAAAATCCTGTACCTAACGATTTTACGTAATATTTAAAAATAATTTAGGTATTTTTCATAACTCTATACCTAATACTAAGACCATTTTCTAATTGTACATATATTCCAGTATCCATAATACTTAGAAATTTTTATAACAGAATAGTAGGTACCTAGTTCATTATACTTTGGTTTTTATGGTATTATTATTATTGATATATTATTGACTTATCTCCGTGTGGCAACTGGCAACATACCTAGCTCCCGAACGGATGAACCAATTTTTATTTTTGTAATATTCGGGGAGTGTTCTTAGCTATAAATGATGGAAATCGGTCCAATCGGTAGGGGTTATTTATAACTATATATGTATTTATTTTAGAAGCATTAACAGATATGTTGCTAATTTACAATTTATTAAATAGTAAGCACAAAGTCAAATATATATAAAGGATTTTTTAAATATGATTTTTTCGTAAAATTAAATAACATTAAGTACTATAACTTTCATTCTAAAAAACAATAGGCATTTTTGCCTTGTAGACTGATTGACAAATTCTACACTAACGCTAGCCAAGCCGAATAAATAATATAGTACCTACTTGTGTGTATGTGTATGTAGAAGCTATATATTTCGTGTTACAATACAGAAATCAGCTGTTCGGTTATAAATATCTGGGCATAAGCATAAATTTAAACCATTTACTCATAATAAAAGAAATGTTTATCTCTTTACATTGCTGAATGATCCATTCACAAACTTGGCTATGATATTAATATTTCAATTTCGATGCATTTTTTTTCTTATGTATTGTGGTAGGCTACACATAACATGTAAAGTTTGTTTTATTGAAATCGTTTGACAATTAATAAAGTTATACAAGTATCAGTTTTATGAACCATAGCGATAACCGACATAATATGCGGATTTGTCGGCTATACCGGTGGTCCTTATCTTATCTGCCTCGGTGGCGTAGTGTGCATACGCTAGCATGCGACTGCTGTGCTTGAGGTCTCGGGTTCGATTCCCGGGTCGGACCAAATGTGATCCGCAATTATTTGTTTCGGAGTTTGGATGTTTTAGATGTATTATATGTATGTGTTTATCAAAACAAATGTTTATGTATTTACTCAGTTGTCTAGTACCAATAATACAGTCTAGATAATATATTGTTTTAATCTTGTGACTGAGAGATATTAGCCAATGAAACAAGAAAATAGAGAAATATAATAGAAAACGAAAAACGATTGCAAGTTGGCTAGAGGGCAACTTATTTTGGGACTAGATGACGTTGAGTGTAAGATAGCTAAAACATTGATTTATCGGATGGAGCCGCGGGCAAAAGTCAGAATCGAAATACATATTATAACAAGCTAAAACCACTGCGTTGTTTTGTTAATGCCTTAGTGATTGCGAGACCGGAGACCCAATGATGCAGAAGCATCTCATTAGGCCGCCATAGCGTGTGTCATGCTGCCTTCACTGCACTTACGATGAGGACGGTGGCCCTGCTCTTGGATCCTACTCATGCTTTCCATCACACAAAGTAGAGACACTTTGGTAGGCTTAAATATTTGAAAAAAACCATACAAGTACAATATATACCATTCAATAACGAAAAGACCAAAATTCACAAGGAGATGATTATATAATATGTTTATGTATGAGAAAGTCTATAAATCTATTGTAACATATTTTAGGAGTCTGTAACCGTTGTCTGTTCTATCTAATCAGTTTAAGATAAAATAGTGAATCTTCTGACAATATGATAAATTATAAAAAATAAAGTGAATTTCTAAAAAACTATTCAATTTTTATTTGTTTTTAATTTTTAATTAAAATAACAGGTGCTATAACAATATCGCTCAAATATGATTAAGTTTACTTAATCATATTTGAGCGGCTTAAGAATAGGGTCCTGGGATATTATTGCAAAAGCCTATTCTCAACCTTCCACTGTCTTTCCAGCTATCAGTCACCTCTCGAACTAGGAATGTACTTTACGATTCGATTTTCATGAAGATAGATTCAACTGAATACGATCTAACGATTTTTGAATCGATTCACTTCAATACGATATTCATTAAAATCGATTCATGAGTTAATTGATTCGAATCCTTAAGATCGTAGGTATTATAAAAAAAATGTTAAGAAGAAAGGTCAAACAAATGCCGACACTATAATTATTTAAATTATTAGTTTGCAATGTTTATGACGGTACAAAGCGAAGCAAGTCGAGGCAAAAATAATGAAACATGATGCAGTTAGTTCGAAAAAGTCCTCGTTGATTTTATTTTGCTTTGGTCTTTTGTGCCGTGCGTATCACCGTGTGTTGTGCTTATTGTGATTTTACCGATGACACTAACTATTAAATCCAGTGTGTGGTCCAATTTCGTAAAGAATGATATTGGAGGAAAATGCAAAATATGTCATTTATAACAGTTACTGAAGAAACCGATGGTCTATGGCAATTCCTTAACCAATTATTGAGCCAAATGACGGCTACATCAGAGGCACTACGCCTACAGCAGTCATATTTGAAACAGTATCTATCTGAACCTCTACTGGATCCAATATCTTACTGTTGAGCTAGAAAATTAGCATGGCAATAGTTGGGTACGATGGCCTTATGATATTTGGCGATTGTTGCTACCACTACGCCATCAGAATGCCTTTTCTGTCTCGAATCAAATCACATCAATCATCAAATGAAAGTCCCAATAAACTGCTGCCGGAAAGGCTTTCAAAAGAATTATTTAAAAAAAATTAGACGTGCATTTATAATTTCGACATTGTTTCCTTTGTCAATTTGCAATGCCAATGTTTTTATCCTATTTTTAGTGAATTTCATTAAAGTTTGTATTTAATATAAAAAACTGTTCTACTTTTTAAATTTTTGCAAATTTTGATTTGATTTTTGAATCGATTCAGAGGCCTATGATCCATTACGATCGAAAAGATCGATTCAAAGAGAAAAATCGTGCATCCCTATCTCGAACACCAATTTCATTAAACACAAAATTAATTTAATGTTATAATGTGAATTAAATTGAATAATTCTAGGGAATGGGAGAAGCAGCAAAGGTTGCAGGCGATGGTGGGAAGGCTCCAAGAGATGGTGGAGCAAGAGACGCGCGCGAGATCCGCTGCGGCCGCTGAGAGGCTCGGCCTACCTCCTAGCATACAACTGCCTGACGGCGAATACGGGCAGGATGTGCATCTACAGTTACGAGTCCCTTATCAGGTAATATTCTACGGTACATTTCATAGTAACTGAGCTACATATTATAGGAACAGATATATAATATTGATATTAGTGCACTTTAGTGAACCAATGAGTGTTATTTGATACATCTGTGACTGCATACTAAACCTCTGCTATTAGAAATTTAATCTTAAACAGTATGTTCAAAATAAATTGTTACACACCTATAATATTTTAGTCTCCACTAGATCTAAATCACTTGAATTCATTATGAAAAAAAGGTACACTAACAAGTATGTAGACATGCATGCATGATAACTTCTTCTCTCGTATCTGTTTTGAGTGTTTTGTGTTCTTTTTAATTTATTTTTAAGTTTTAGTTCTAATTACCTAAATAAATCTTGAAAGCAAATTTTAACTTTTACTACTCGACCTGATGGAAAGCTTAAGTATAATTCAAGAGTAGTTGTCACCATACTCATTACGGACGTACACAATGTAGTATGGTGACCTACACTATGGGAGCTTATTGAGATGCTTTTGCATCATTTACTTATTTCAAATCTAGTGGCAAAGAAGTGAAGTTTACCACACAAAGTAGCTCGGTTGACGACGCCTTTCGAGTCCGGGCTCGTTTGATATCTTCGGGAAGTTCTGATGAGCGGTTCTCGGTAACGGCGATTCAACGATGTCGGTATATTATATATTTTATTATTTCCAGCAGTGGACTGTTGACGATGATTTCGATAAAAATATGTCCGTATCGAATCACATCAACGATAAGGGCAATCGTGATCGGGTGCACTAAACGGTCGGTCGCATTCCAGCAAGCCGAGCTGACGAGAAGCAGCTTCCAGCCGCCGCCGAACAAGTGCGTGAGCGACGTGCCGGAGTGGGCGGGCGGGGCTGTGGGGGCAGTGGGGTCGGTGGGGGCGATGGCGGGGGCGGGCGAGGGCGGCGAGGCGGGCGCGGCGCGGCGCAAGAAGGACGGGCTGCTGCAGAAGGCGACGCGCTGGTGGGTGCGCATGGGCGCGCGGCCGGCGGCGCCGACGCCGCCCTGCGTCATGGGCGTCATGGTGCCGCGCCGCGCCGCGCCGCCCGACGCCTGACCAAAGCCCCCGGCACCATATCACGCTTACATTCCATTACCGGGACGCGGACGAGCCCCCCCGACCGCTATAGACTTGCTATTTATTTATTCGGGAGCGACGGCGGCCGGGTCCGCGTTCCTCGCGCCGTCTTTGAGTTTCGCGAAAACTAAGACTGAGATAAAGTAAAAGATATAACGTTATAAAGTCTACGTTGAGTATGTTGTCTTAGGTGAATTGATTCAGATAGAAACGATTAAAGGTATATTATAATATTTAATGAGGGTCGGCCGGGCGACGAGCCGACGGAGCTGACGTCTCGCAGTGTACAGTTTCATGTTTAAGTGACCTATTTTAAAGTTTAATTTTCTATCCGGCAGCTATAAATCTGTGTTTAAACAACTTTTATATTTGTTTATAATTGTATGTGAAGGATGCATATCAGTACAGTAAACGCAAGGAATATTAATTTACGTTGCATAGTTACTATTTTATTGTAAATATTGTCTCTAATTTAATATTATTAGATTAATTATGGCCGAACGCCAGTACCCGGGGGTCTTTTCAATTGAGTGTTTGCTACATTCCATATTTATGTTGAAATATTCTCTATAAAACTTACTGTACTAGTTGCTTCCGGCCAGTTCCGGCCTACCTGTAGTCCTTGTATGTCTGTACCAGTATCGCGCTTGTAGTCCGATGCGGCGTCGTTCACGTCGTTTGCTGACAATAATCGATATTTCACTAGTGACTGATATATTAAATGCAGATGAATAGAAATCTCATTAGAAAATAGACATTAAAGAAAAATATTTGAATTAGTTTAAATTAGTTGTTTATTATTTATATTAGGTCGGCAATGCATATCTGCATCTACGATTACCCAATTTCTAAGTCAAATAGAAAGGTAAATTAAGATTTATTTTGTGCAAATATTCTTAGCCGACCGTCATCATCAAAGTGTCGCGATAGTCATTATTTTATTTACTTTCCATTAATTCATTAACAGGTTAAGTTAAATATCATTACAATATTATCTAGAAATACGCATAAAAATTATGTAAAGTGCGTTAATTCAAAGCAATTGCCTTCGTTATTCATACATTACCAATAGTTTTGCAGTGAACACTTGTAATTTTCCTGTACATAGTATTATATATCAAAAAAACTGTTTTTGTTTTTAATACATTACGGGTCTTAAGTCTAACACTTGCCGCGAATGAGCTTCAAAGTTAGACGTGAAAAGAAATAAAGAGATTCAGTAAAGTTGCGCAATATATTTTACTTAGTACCTATCATTAAATATATAGAAACACTCGCAAGTCTAATTTTGTATATTTGACACGCTGTAGAACTGATCTGTAAACATGAGCAACTTATCTCTTGATTTCATAAATTATTGCATCAAAGTTCATTGACTTTACCAACCAAGCAACAATATTGTATAAAAACAAATCTTATCTTCACTATAGGATTACTAAAGCATTACACATACCTAAAGTGAAACGCTTGGGAGTGTTCCTGTATGCTGTTTAAGCGAATCATACACATTGCAAGACAAAGGGACAAAGTTACATCAGTGATATTCATTGTGTTGTCATTGTATGAGACCGTGATGTGCAATATTATCGCGTGTGAGTGTGTGCGTTATCTTTCCTTTATATAATTCAAACTGTACAATCCTTTGTCTGTATTGTTAGTAGATAGCACAAAAATTGCGCATTTTATTGAAATCTAATAACTAGATCATTGGAGTCCCTAAGCGCGGCCATTTTAAGGACTGAAACTTATTAGGTATAATGTTCAAAATATTAAAGTAATTAATAACAAAGCTTATTCTTTTTGTATATTTATCGTTAGTCTTCGAAGTTTAAATATGACAATTGATAAATAGTTCATTTAAAGACAGTCTTATTATTTATTTAAAAATCTATTTGTATATACTTAGATATGTTTAAGAAGCAATTGTTGTGGCCTACACCTGAAAAAAAATGTTACTGTTTCTAATAGAAACGATTACACAATCATTGTCATCAATTAGACTGTGTCGTGGCCGGTAAAGTCGCGGTCACACTGATAAGACTTTACATCAGCGACGCCGGCCGTGATAAAATAATTAGTTAAAATATTAAATTCTTAGAAACAATTATATAATTCCTGCAACTCGGCTTCAGGATATTAGAGTATTATAGGCGTAAAATGTGGAAAATATTATTCTTGTTATGGAAAAACATTGTAACCAAATTTGTTTGTAATCTGTAATCGCCTCAATCGTGTCGCCGCAACTTTATACTATCCTGCTTTCTTTTGTTTGTAACGTATCAGATAAATAAGGAATAAATTATCTCGAAATAAATGAGTTGAGTATTTTGCACACGCAGGACGTAATAAGATCTATTCTCTGTTGATACGACAGATAATGTACTTTAACTATTATGTATACTTCTATACTTATTTCGTATACGGTCACAAGTATTGTAATACATAATATCAGCTTTTAAAATGATATCCCGCCATGTTTTTATTGCCTTAAAATTAGTGTTATTAATCAATTTAATGTTGTACAAAATGCTGATGAGAATATAAAAGTTGTTTAAAGTATTGTCACAGATTAGATATTTAATCTAGATATCAAACAATATTCCATTTGTCATATTAATAAGTAAAAAAAGAATCAAATGTTTAATAAATAAAAGAAAACTGCATTAAATTATGACCTACCAATGAATACCTAATGATTTTTATTTACCCCTAAACTGCATGCAATTTTTTAATGTGATATCCAACATTGTTAACTGCCTCGGTGGTGCAGTGGCAGCATTCATGACTGCTGATGTCTCAGGTTCGATGCCCAAACCAAATTTTGTATGATCTACAAATTATTGTTCCGGAGTAAGTGTGTTTTCTATGAATAATATATACTAATTACCATTTTTTTAAAACAACTTATGACACGGAACATAACACTATGGTGATTTTTAGGGTTCCATAGCCAAATGGCAAAAAACGGAACCCTTATAGATTCGTCAAGTCTGTCTGTCTGTCCGTCCGTATGTCACAACCAATTATTTACGAAACTATAAGAGCTATACTGTTAAAATTTGGTCAGTCGATGTATTCTGTGAACCGCATTAAGATTTTTACATAAAAATAGAAAAAACAAACAATACATTTTGGGAGTCTCCCATTTTTTTTTCATCAAACCTATACGTGTGGGGTATTTATGGATAGGTGTTCAAAAATGATGTTGAGGTTTCTAATATCATTTTTTTCTAAACTAATTAGTTTGCGCGAGAGACACTTCCAAAGTGGAAAAATGTGTGTCCCCCCCCCTCTAACTTCTAAACTAAGAGAGTGATAAAACTAAAAAAAATATATGTTGTACATTACCATGCAAGTTACCAAAGAAAATTGGTTTGAGCGAGATCTAGTGAGTAGTTTTTTTTTAATACGTCATAAATCGTAACACGCAATTTACCTTTCATCCAATCAATACACTAGTATAAAAACATCGATGAAAGTTACAAGAACTTTTATATGATGTTACTTGCTGATACGGAACCCTTCATGGGCGAGTCCGACTCGCACTTGGCTGCTTTTTTTCCTTTTGGAGATCGTTCTCACAACACTTAGTGGCAAGTTAACCGCTCAAACCACTGCGCCAGCCTTGCAATGCAAGTGCAGTCTCAAAATGCAAAATACATTTAATCTAAACACAGTTCGATTTTAAATTGAGATTGGCCTGCACCTGAAATAGAAGTCAATATAATATAGGCAAAAATATAAAACAAAAAAATATAAAACACATAATAAGACATATTTTCCATTGATGTTGATGCAATAGGTAACTTGACGGTGAAGAGCTCAATGCAAACCAATCACTGAAAATTGGTCACCGTGACGATCACAATCGACGACTATCGATTTGGCAAATGTGAAATAAAGTACCTACGTTATTCAAAGCCGACTGAAAATATAACACGACTGTCTTTTTTTCAGTCTACATAAAGTATGGCCCCAATAGTGTCATTGACTATATTTATGGTCTGGACCACTCACTCAGAAGCGTTAGGTGCTAAAAGTGAAAAACAAGAAAAAAACAAAATAGACTAATACTGAAGCTAATTAATGATTATGACTTTATGAGTTAACATAAATGAAACTATAGGTTTCAATGAAAAGTTTCTACGGTACGAGAAAGCTTGTGAGACCGCCCTTGCTTTGTGTTCTGTACATTAACATAATGAATACATAACGATGCTTAGTTAGCGATGGTACACCCTAATAGCAGTTCATAATACATTTTTTAAATTAATATTTATTTCAAACTATCGTAAAACGACTAGTTTGTTAATTATACTTCCTGAGGACCAAGAATGTAATTATTTCTTTTCACATTCATTTAAGACGTAGGTGTAGACATTCGCAATGTGAAGTATGCATATCATACTATCTATGATCATCTGATCTCTATGTTTGCATTGCTAAGCAACACATATTGTTGTTTTACTGTTATATAAAAACTATATATGTTTCCTTGTGAAAAACTGTCTATAATAAATAAAACAGCTTCCTACTTTATTAACGTTTATTTCTGTAACATCACCACAAACATCAAACCTTCCTCTGAACATCAGATGAACTTAACATGGTAGCAGAGCGTTTATAAAGTTACAGATGAACGTAAGTAAAAATATCCCTTGTCATAAAGAAAATGTCGAAAACGAAAATTGAGTCTCTTACAAAAGACAATTACGACACATGGGTGATACAAGCAGAAGCCGTTCTTGTTAGACAAAAATTATGGAAACACATTGAAGTTCCTTTAACTGCTGATGCTACTGCAGATGAAAAAGAAGGAGACAGACAGGCGAAGTCTGAATTAATATTAATAATATCTCCTTCTGAGCTAAAACAAATAAAAAATTGCACAACAGCAAAAGCACTGTGGGAAAAATTGAAAGACACTTATGCTAGTAAGGGACCTGCACGTAAAGCATCCCTATTAAAGCAACTAATCCTAACAAAATTAGAGGGACACGATGTACGCGGTCACCTAAATAAGTTCATGCACACAGTTGACAAATTGGCCGACATGGACGTGATAATCAATGAGGATTTGTTAACAATTATGATGTTGTACAGTCTGTCGTCGGAATATGAGAACTTCAGAGTTGCTATTGAGTCACGGGACAATCTTCCAAAGCCAGAGGAGCTTAAAACTAAAATAATAGAAGAATGTGAAGCTCGTCACAGTATAATAAGTAACGAACCTGAAACCTCTTTTCAGGAAGAAGCATTATACGCATCCTGTAAAATTTGCAAACGAAGAGGTAACATCTTTAAAAGCAAAAACCACAAAATTTGTACTAATTGTTGGAAAGAAAAGAATGGTAATAAGCCTAAAAACAAATATAACAATTTCCAAAAGAACAATTATGCTACGCAGTGCCTTCTCACACATAATGAGAAGCCTGAAAACACCATTTGGGTCTTGGACAGTGGTTGTACATCTCATATGACATATCAACGAAATTTATTTACGTCCATAGAGAAATCATCAAGAAAACTAAATTTTGCAACTAAAGAGCATACTGCTGACATTAAAGGAAAGGGTACAGTTTCTTTTCTATCAAAAAACGGTGATGGTATGGCATGTACACACCTCAAAGAGACGCTGTACGTACCTACTTTGTGTACTAATTTGATGTCTGTCAGTAAGATAACAGATGCTGGATGTACAGTCGTCTTTACCAAGAATAAAGCGACTATTAATAATCCGAAAGATGGAATAACTCTTACTGCATTTAAAAAAGTAGATGGTCTTTATTACGTTAAACCTTACAAACACGAGTGTACCAATCTAGCTAATGATAATGATGAATCAGTTGACACTGTTTCAACTACTAAAAAGAAAACGAATTCATCAAACATTTATGAATGGCATAGAAAGCTTGGGCACATGAACGCCAAAGATTTAAAATTTGCACTTAAAAATGAAAATTTAATTGGCTTGAACTTTGATGCTTCGGAAATATTGTCTGAATGTGAGATCTGCATTCAAGCAAAACTGCATCGAGTACCCGCTCCTTGTAATAATACAACTCAACGAACTACACAATGCTTAGAAATCATTCATAGTGACGTATGTGGACCTATACGAACGCCCACAATAGGCGGAAACAAGTACTTTGTTACTTTTATTGACGACTATAGCCGATACAGTCGAGTGTACTTAATTAAAAACAAAAGCGATGTATTAGAAAAATTCAAAGAGTTTAAGGAGTTGGCGGAAACGCACACAGGCAACAAAATTAAGTTTCTACAATCGGACAATGGTACTGAGTACATAAATAAGGAGTTTGATGCCTATCTAAAACGTTGCGGAATACAGAGAAGGCTATCCGCGCCTTATACCCCAAACCAAAACGGAATCGCTGAACGTAAAAATCGTACCCTCATTGAGAAAGCGAGAGCAATGATGATTGATGCAAAGGTACCAATGAAACTCTGGGGTGAAGCAATTTTTACTGCAAACTACTTATCAAACAGAGGTATCAATAGCGCCATTCAGAATCAGACGCCATTTGAACGATGGATCGGTAGAAAACCATGTGTTAATCATTTGTTCGTGTTTGGCTGCAAAACGTTTGTTCTGTTGAAAGGTACTAATAATCACAAATTTGCGCCAAAAGCAATTCCTGGAATGTTTGCAGGGTATTCTGAAACATCGAAAGCATTCAGAATTTTCATACCTTCAAGGAACAAAATAATTGTGTCAAAAGATGTTCGAGTAATGAAAGCAATGTTTTACAATGAAACTAATAGAAATGAACTTTCAAGTCAGTTTAGTGATGAAGAGTTTTTACATAAACAACTTGATCAAACATTATCTCAACAAACATCAGGCAAACAAGTGACTATAGCACTTGACGACGATGAAAAAGATAGCGCTGTTGATCAAAACAACGATGAATATTCACAACAACATTTACTCAACGGTAACGAACCTCTGAACAACGTTGAAGAGGAATCCACAGTTGGTACAATGGCTTTGCGGGACAGATCTAAAATCACACCTCCAAAACGTTATGATGATTTTATTTTAGCAGCGGCCGAGGAAGTGGAGAATCTATACAAGCCTAAAGAGCCTGTAACCTTCAAAGAGGCAATGCAATCTCCTGACAAAGAAAAATGGCAAGAGGCCATGCACAGTGAAATGACTTCACTTAAAGAGAACCAAACTTGGGATCTAGTTGACTTGCCCAAAGGTCGAAAAGCCCTACCATGTAAGTGGGTTTACAAAGTAAAAATGAACCCAAATGGTACTGTCGAAAGGTTTAAAGCCAGAATGGTAATCAAGGGTTACTCCCAACAACCTGGAGTGGACTATGATAAAACGTTCAGTCCAGTGATCCGTATGAGCACAGTACGAGCATTGTTAGCCATAGCTGCTCAAGAAAATCTAAAACTTTACCAATTTGATGTATCGACTGCCTTTCTGAACGGTGAGGTTGATGAAGAAATTTACATGAAACAACCTGACGGTTATCAGGATGGTACGAAACGAGTCTGTAAATTGCGACGTAGCCTATATGGACTAAAGCAAGCACCGCGTTGCTGGAACACGTGTATTGCTGAGTTCCTACAGAAATCTGGTTTTCAACAGTGTGAAGTGGATCCATGTTTATATATTCGAATCAAAGGACGAACCAAAGTTTTCATTGGTCTTTACGTTGACGACGGACTCGTACTGTACAACACAGCTACAGCAGGAACCGAATTTATCAATGAATTGAAAACAAGATTCAAGATTACTACAAAACCTGCTTCGTACTTCCTTGGAATGGAAGTCAACGTGCGAAAAGACAACATCACACTGTGTCAAAAGGCCTACACTAATAAAATTTTAGAAAAATATAGAATGACCAATTGTAAGTCTGCTCCAACTCCAATTGTCAAAGAAAATGAAATTGAGGAGGAAGAGGAAAATATGGAAATAAACTTTCCTTACAGGCAAGCC
The DNA here is from genome assembly GCA_932526445.1 of Phragmatobia fuliginosa. Lineage (NCBI taxonomy): Eukaryota > Metazoa > Arthropoda > Insecta > Lepidoptera > Erebidae > Phragmatobia > Phragmatobia fuliginosa. The sequence continues at coordinate 11,963,814 of OW052071.1, forward strand.
GTGGGTGCGTTGGCTTATCTATCAGTAGGCACAAGACCTGATATTTCATATGCAGTGAGTGTCGCATCCAGAAACCTCGCAGCACCTGCTAAGAAGGATGTATTGCTTGTAAAACGCATCTTTCGGTACTTAAAAGGAACCCAACAGAACGGGCTCGTTTTTACGAAAAATTCTCCTTCACATTTAGTTTGCTACAGCGACTCTGATCATGCAGGAGACAAAACTACCGGAAGATCCACATCTGGAATGGTGTGCTTATTTTCTGGAGCTGCTATTAGCTGGAGAAGCCAGAGACAAACGACTGTGTCCATCTCTTCAACTGAAGCCGAAGTAATAGCAGCAAGCGAATCCGCACAAGAAATTTTGTGGTTGAATCGCTTACTCAACAACCTGATTGAAGTCGGGAAACCAGTATTGAATCTGGATAACGAATCAGCTGTGAAACTTGCGCATAACCCGAAGTATGAATATCACAAGCGCACGAAACATATAAAACTGAAACATTTCTTCATTAGAGAATGTGTTAGCAATGGAGAATTTGAAGTTCAGCAAGTTTCTTCAGAACTGCAATTGGCTGACATGTTAACCAAACCACTGTTTGGTCCCAGACTGCAAAACATATGTTCAAGAGTGGGATTGAAGAATTTATCCTCAAATTCTGAAAAACTACTGGGAATGTGAAGTATGCATATCATACTATCTATGATCATCTGATCTCTATGTTTGCATTGCTAAGCAACACATATTGTTGTTTTACTGTTATATAAAAACTATTTAAGTTTCCTTGTGAAAAACTGTCTATAATAAATAAAACAGCTTCCTACTTTATTAACGTTTATTTCTGTAACATTACCACAAACATCAAACCTTCCTCTGAACATCAGATGAACATAACATAAAAAAAAGACTAAAAAAACAAAATAGACTAATACTGAAGCTAATTAATGATTATGACTTTATGAGTTAACACAAATGAAACTATAGGTTTCAATGAAAAGTTTCTACGGTACGAGAAAGCTTGTGAGACCGCCCTTGCTTTGTGTTCTGTACATTAACATAATGAATACATAACGATGCTTAGTTAGCGATGGTACACCCTAATAGCAGTTCATAATACATTTTTTAAATTAATATTTATTTCAAACTATCGTAAAACGACTAGTTTGTTAATTATACTTCCTGAGGACCAAGAATGTAATTATTTCTTTTCACATTCATTTAAGACGTAGGTGTAGACATTCGCAATAATGGATTTGATATTACTCGAAAATCGACTGTCATAAATCGATACAATTCAATCAATAGACTATCGTAATAATGTTATGGGACATGGGATGGTCACCTCTATTGTTGATGTTCATTAGATACACCTAAACATTTATATTATAAAGAATATAAAGTAAGTGATAAGAACTCAATTAAATTGTAATTCTAAAGTGCAGAAATACTAAGGGACAAAAAAGGTGAAGTAACACAATTTGGATACGATGCAATTATATGTCGATTGGTGAGTACTACATAGTTTGTTTTTCAATGCACACAACTTTACTAACCTATAAAAAAACTTTGAATTTTCAAGTAGACGTAAAACCTTAAAGGGCGGGAAACACAAACTGTTGTTTTATATTTTAAATGTGTAGAAACATATATTTTGACTAGTGATTGTTGTTTTTTACAAAATAATTATTAGTTGTGTAGGTAGTAATTTAACCTTGTAAATAGTGTAAATATAAAACGTCTTGACCTTATCAATGAATACAGCTAAAAGAATGTAACTGTATTCATTGGAATAAGTACCAAGTTTACTATAGGTACCCAAAATGATTAAAATGATCTTAAATGATCGCAAAAACGTTTCGGTAGTTATTGGTTTGAGTAGCAATAGCTTTAAGGTGGCTTTAGGCGTCTAATCGTTATTAAAAAAAATCTAGAAGTGAAGTCAAGTGATAAATATTACGAAAAGCATTAGGTACCTACTTAATTATTTACGATTAGATATGGGCGTTTTCAGTTTTTGCCACAAACGGTTATGTATCCGATATACAGTTCGCATATCGATATCGAAAACGGTTTTCTGATATCGATTTCAGTAGTACGATAACATTGATATAAAAAACCAAAAACATGTAACAACTCAAATTTAGGTTTAGTTTCCATTGTATAGTTATGTTGATAACTATACAATGGAAACTGAACCTTATTGCTAGTAAAGTAAGATACAATAACCACGCAAACATGGCTAAAGTTATTTCATATTCGCTTCTTCTCTCTCATACTAATACTATAACGTATACTTAGAACGAGAGGTAGCGAATATGGTTCATATCTCAATATCGTTTATGAAGTTTGTGTTTTGACCTAATGGTTCTCGCATGTTAGTTTAAGTTTTGGCTCGATACAGTTTTTGTGATATCGGCTACATTTATATAGAAATCGATATGGTATGATATCTAACATATATCCGATATAAGTTACGTTTTGATATATCGAACTCATCATTATTTACGATATTTATCCCCTTCTCAATAACTGTATCAATACATAAATACCCTGCCCTGATGCCGACGAGTTTTTCAGTACACTAGAAATTGTAATGAAGAACAACATACAATTCCTTACCACACATCTCACAATAACAAGCATTATAGAGCACAGAATGAAGTCCAATAAAGATTTCAATATATTGTGCTTAGACTTTATATATATATATATAAAATAATAACAATAATTGTTTTAATAAAATTCAGGTCATGCATCTCACCGCTGAAAAGGATCTATTTTCAAACGATCTAACACCTAATAAGTAATAGATTTCCTTTGAGTTCCTAATAATTAAAGCACCAAACTATAGTTTCCTTCAACAAGGATATATATTTTTAACTTTGATGTTATGTTAAATAATTACAAAACAAAACCAACACTTTAATAGTTCAGTAAATTGAGACTGACTGAGTGATTATTGTTATTTTAATAGCTAGACTAGACAGACTTATTATATCACCATGGCTAAAACTATACAATTAACACTAGTTTCCCATATAAAACATGTACTGAAGCCAGTATTCTTTTTTGTAAATCCTAGACAATGCCATACTTAAGGAGCACCACTCTGATGGATATGATGAATAGCTTTACTTGTGAAGCTGGTACTTTCTTTGACTGAATTCCCTATTACATTAAATTCTACTGTTTTGTTTTATTGCAGCTATTACCTAAAGTTATTTACTAATCTACATCCTTTGAATGCCATTACTAAAAATGGACAGTGGTGCTATTTCTGTTGTTGACATTACTAAACTAAATGAGTGATTTCCGAAATTTTATTGACACAGCATTAAACTTTAATGTGATATCACCATAAGCTATAGGTTCACCAGATAACACTGGCATGATAGTTGGCCTAATAAAAGAATAAGATTATACACTTACCTTTTCATTGAAATGACAAGAGGTAAAATCACGCAATTGCTATCATGCTAATAATCAATTCCACAAAATGAATATATTTATACAGGGTGTAAAACGTTTACCAAAAACTTGAGGTTGCAATCAAACATTGATTCTAAATCGGATTAAATAAAAAAAAAAAAAAAAAAATATGTTAAATTTATGTATTATCTATTTTTTTTTGCTGGTAACACAAATACATAATAGAAACACAATCAGCTGTCACCGTCGTGACAGATGATTTGTATACAAAAGTCATTGCATTTTGTTGTGCAAGTATCAAAACACGTTTATTTTTTACGTACCTATTGGTGACTATAAACCGGCTAAAAAACCTCAGCTTTGATTGTAACAACCAGGAATAACATAGGTGAGTAATTTACATTATTTCAAGTTCCTATGAATGACACCGAGTTTTAATACTTTTAAACCTTTCAGACCACCATAGAAGAGGAATTTGTCATTAAAGTTGTGTTATTCTTGCTTAAGGACATTAATCCTACCATACCAATATAATGGGACCTCCAAAAAAGCTGAAGAAATATGACTCCAGTCGTGGAAGTGATAGATCAGGTAAGATATTATTTCTTGTTTTTCTTTAACGTAGAAGAGAATTCAGTCCTACTACACGTCACATCATTACAGGTAAAAAGAAGAAAGTAGAGGAAGAAATGACTATAGACCTGGTTGATGATGATAATACAGAGAATGTTGGCGTACCTGGAGCTGCTATGCAAGATGCTGAGAAAAATGATCAAGTACCTGAAGACGAGTTTGGTGCAAAAGACTACAGGTAAGAACACACAACAATAGCTTTTTACAGTTCACTGCTGAACATAGAAATCTCCTTAGTAATGAAACACTAAATCTGAACATATCATATTTTTAAAAGTTAATGTTTTCTAAACACTGTTAATACTATATTTTTTGATATTTTAGAAGTCAAATGGCGCTGAAATCTGATAATGCAAGTAGACCTCTATGGGTAGCACCAAATGGACACATATTTTTAGAAGCCTTCTCACCGGTTTATAAACATGCTCATGACTTTTTAATTGCAATTGCAGAGCCCGTATGTCGGTATGTATGAAATCTTCTACTAGTTTAGACTATATCTAGAATATAACCTTTTCACGTCAGTCATATGCTGCATTGCTGAATGTTGTTTCCGTTTTGGTGAAAATTGTGGACTTCAGCTGTCAGCTGTCTTCGCACTGTCCAGTCATTGGCATTTCTGTGTGACTTAATCAGAGTCTTGTTAGTGCTGTGACCTGATCAGATTACCGCTTGGTTGCCTATTGTGGAACATAAACAGCAAATATCTTTTTTTTTAGACCCCAGCACATACATGAATACAAGTTGACAGCATACAGTTTATATGCAGCTGTGTCAGTGGGTTTACAAACAAACGATATCATAGAATATCTTCAAAGACTTAGTAAATGTGCAGTTCCTGCTGGAATAATAGAATTTATACAACTATGTACATTGTCTTATGGAAAAGTTAAACTGGTGCTCAAACACAATAGGTATGTATCCTTCATCATGTCTTTACCACCTTTATTTAAAGAAGTTTAATAATATAAAAATATGACCACAAATTTAACACTACAAACTTGGGCTACATTTGTAAACTAGTTGTTTTTTAGATGCAGTTGTTGTAAAGGCAATAACAATCCCAAATAACACCATGGGGCTTAGCCAGTTTATTCTAGATCTTAATCTTAAATAAAAAGTCTATTTGACATTTTATAGATGAAGTCAAATGTGTATATCTAATTATTTTAAATGAGGTTTTTTTACTCTTTCCTTACAGATATCTTGTTGAGAGTAAACATGTGGAAGTACTACAGAAACTCTTACGAGATCCAGTTATACAACAGTGTAGGCTTCGACGGGATGGAGATGATGATTTACTTACTTCTGCTCTACCAGATAAACCTGCTACTACTTCCAAAACAGGTAACACATTGTATTTAACATCTTTTACATTGCAACATCATCATCATCATTAAGAGTCCACTGCTGAACTTAGGGGTGTTCTTAGAAAGGAGGTTATGGCCTATTATACTAAAGTGGCCAGACTGGTTGGTATAGGGTTTGTTACAAGTTTCCGGCTGGAGACTCCACGTGCTGGCTTCGCCACCGTAGAGGCGCTTCAGCCGGTCATGGGCGAATGGGCAGTGCGGCAGCACGGGACCCTTACCTTCCGACTGACGCAGGTTCTTTCCGGGCATGGTTGCTTCGGAAAGTACCTGCACTCGGTCGCCAGGAGGGAATTGAGTCCCGCCTGCCACCACTGCGACTGCAGTGAGGATTCGGCTCATCACACGCTGGCGGTCTGCCCCGCATGGGAGACGCAGCGCCGGGTCCTCACTGCAGTCATCGGAGGGGATCTCTCGCTGCCGGCCGTCGTTCGTTCCATGGTCGGCAGCGAGAGCTCATTTACCGCGGTCGCAACCTTCTGCGAGGACGTAATCACGCAGAAGGAGGCGGCGGAGAAGGCCCGGGAGGACGACATCCAATCGGACCAGATTCGCCGCCGGCGACTCGGGCGGCGGAGGCGCGAACATCTGCGCCTCATGCCGCCTTGAGTGAGAGCCAACTTGATGAGATGGCGCTAGCTGTCGTGTTAACATCGGCTATGTGTTGTAAAAAGATTAAAAATTAAATTTGCTATATCTAAGTGCTAAAAAACTGTAAATATGTGTATTTAAAGGTGATAAATAAGTTATATCGTTTTCACTGCATAACAATTTGTAAAACTGTTCATATTAGTGATAAACAGTAATAAGTTTGAATCAGTGTTTAATCATAAACAGCGAACCAAAACACGAAAATAACATAATAAACTGTGATTTAAATAATAGAAATACAATATGACAGTGTAAAATGAGAAATGTAGTGTAATAAGGACAACAAAAACACCAAAATCGAAACAGTGAATATCATTGACCGTTAATTTTATTCAAGTCATTGACAGTTTTTTGAATTGGTGTTCGGACTTTGGACTTGTCTCATTATCAGCAGGAATAGTTATGTTATTGTTTACAATGTTATGAAGCAACCAGTCACCAAATTCATCGGTAATATCTAATATTGCTTTGACCTAGCGGGGTACACAGTCGCTTTTGCTCACTTGTGTTCCCGACTGGATCGAGTTCGAATCTTATTGGCACATCCGTTGTTTTTGTGATCGTATTTTCTTGGAATAAAATATCAACACTTCGAAGACATAGTTATAGTTACTACTTGTGAGGGAGAGGGCGCCACTGTGACAGTGTTCAACTCGTACTCGCTAATAAATAAGTTTTGAAATTATTTCAAAGTGATACAGTCGAAATATAAAATTATTGTTGTGAGCTTGCTATTCTGCGCATTACGGAGTATGAACTACGGGCCTTTATTATTGTGTGATACATGTGCACTTTAGAGATTTATTGGTGATATCGTGGAAAAGTACTGGAATACGGTCATTGTATTATCTTTATTCTTGCCCTTGATTAAAATTAATTAAAACTATGCCCCTTAAACACTCGCCGCCGCCCCAAACGCTCGCCACACTTGAACCTGGCACATCAGCATCTATACTTAAAGACATTGACGACGACAACGTCAATTATGTTCCTCAACCTCATGACTCAGATACTCCTTCTGAACCAATTAGTAACAAGAATGTCAACGTGCGACGAAAACGTAGACGGGAACTGGACGATGATCATGGTCAATTAAAGGCAGAAATGACGAGATTAATTACGACATTATCAGCCTCTGTTACACAAAATTTTAAAGATCTGAAAAAGCAAAATGATGAATTAAAAGTCAGTTTGCAAATGATGTCTGATAAATATGACTCGGTCCTTAAATCCCTTACAAGCCTGGAAGAAGAGAGGGAACGAGACAAAAAGCTAATTCTAAAATTGGAAGATAGAGTTGAAGATTTTGAACGTAAAAATAAATCGGCTAGTCTGGAAATAAGAAATGTGCCCACTATGTTAGGCAATAATTCTCGAATTGAAACAAAAAAAGAAATCGGAGATATAGTTAAATCATTGGCTAGAGCTGCGGCGATTGAGCTACGAGATTCTGACATTAGAGATGTTTACAGAATAAAAACAAATAAAGACAACACTAAACCTATTATGGTTGAACTAAATAGCGTGCTGAAAAAGGACAACATATTGCAAGGCATAAAAAATCTAAACAAGGGAAAGGCTAACAAAGAGAAGCTCAACACTGGCAATCTCAACCTTCCTGGGCCACCAAGACCTGTGTATGTGTCGGAGGCACTAACATTAAGAACTCAAAGACTATACTATTTGGCCAGACAATTTACCCAAAACAACGGCTATTCCTATTGTTGGACTTCAAGAGGCTTTGTGTACATACGTAAAGCTGAGGGAGAAGCACCAGTACGAATTGAAAAAGAGACTGATCTTGGTAAACTCTTAAAGGGGAAGTGACTATATAGTGTGAGAATTTACAATATGCTAGTTACATTTATTTTACATTTCTGTTTAACTCCTTTGTTATGTGTCTGGTGCGGTGCATTCAAGATACGGCACATAGTACTCTTGGCTAACTGCTCAACACACTACTACTTATTACATACATATACTTACAACTTACATTCATCAAGTCGACACTCTTACACACACTTCAACGTTACACAAGTGTTAACAACCTCATCACGTCAACTTATAGCAGAATTTCACACTATATCACATAGCATGGCAAGTTGTTATACAGAACGAACACAGTACTACTTTAAAGGCTTACAATTGACAATTGATCAAAATTCGATAAGCTAAATAATGATTATTTGGAAAATTTGGACAGTTTCGTAGTATCTGATTCCTACAGGAGAGAACCTGAAAACTGTAAAACTATGGTGACATTAGATTCTTTTAAAATACTCACCCAAAATATACGAAGTATATCGGCAAATATGCCTAATTTGTTAACACTGCTGTCCAGGATGTCTTTATCGAACGACATTATTATTCTTACGGAATGTTGGCTGTCTTGCAACCCCAACATCCCTCGTATACATGGATACAATTACTATCATAGCACCAACCGATTAAATAAAAGTGATGGGATCGTTGTCTATGTCAGAAAGGACCTCTGCGACGTAACTGTGACTGAACCGGAGTTCCCAGATGCTAGTTGCATCCTCATAAAAATAGGTACCGAGACCTGTATTGTTGCAATTTATAGATCTCCATCTTTTAAAAACACTGAAAATTTTTTGACAGCTCTAGATCAATTGCTAACTTTAAATTGTTCCTTTGGCAATATAATTATGATGGGCGATATAAATATTGACATTGCTGATGGCACCAGGGATCCTAAAGCCTCAGAATATCTTAATCTTGCAGCTTGTCATGGTCTTCTACCTGCACATAATCTAGTAACGCATGGGAATACTTCTCTCGACCATGTGTTACTGAAAAGTAAACTCAGAGCTTTGACTTTGGTCCTTGATTCCACTGTTACGGATCATAACGCAGTATTGCTCACCTTAGAAAAATCTAAAACCATAGGATTTCGAAACATTATACAGACTAAAATTGACTACACAGTACTTGATGAACAAATTAAAACTATTGACCTAGCCTCGATTTACGAATATAAAAACCCTAACGCTGCCCTTGAATTGTTGGTTACTTCACTGACCAAAGCTCTAAAACTAAGTACCAAATATGTATGTGTCCCCCGTCGGTTAAGAATCATCAAGCCTTGGATTACTCCAGGCATCCTCAGGTGTATGAGAAATAGGGATCAGATGTATAAAAAAATGAAAACTCACCCCGATAATGATACTCTCAAAACCACCTACAAGAGGTATCGTAATTTCTGTAACGCCATTATTAAATCCTTAAAAATACAGCACGAGCAAGAGCAATTGAGTGTGGCTAAGTCTAACCCCAAAAAAATGTGGAAGGTTATAAGGGAAGTCACTCATACTGTCAGAACTAATTCTCCTTCTACTTCTCTATTAGGGATCAATGATTCTATTGACACATCAATTAATGAGGTGAATAGATTCTTTGCAAATGTTGGGAAAGAGCTAGCTCACAAAATTACACCCGAACTAAATGGCACCTGTGAGGATTTACAACACACATCTTTGAATTCATTTGTTTTCCTTGAAACTGACGAGATAGAAGTTGAGAATATAATACTTACTCTACGTACAGATTGTGCGGTTGGAATTGATGGCATCTCATCAAACCTCCTTAGACAGTACAGGGCTCTCTTGGTTCCGCCAATAACGTATTTATTCAACCTTAGTATACAAAAAGGAATTTTTCCAGACTTATTAAAGAGGGGTCTTATTTATCCTATATTTAAGTCTGGGGATTCTGATTGTGTCAATAGCTATAGACCTATATCTATCTTGCCATCTCTGTCTAAGGTATTGGAAAAAATTATGAACAAACGTTTAACCAAATATCTGGAGGCTCACAATATACTAAGTAACAACCAATATGGATTTAGAAAAAATATTTCTACAAATGACGCAGTTCATGATCTCACTGACCATGTGGTGAGGACGTTGGATAGCGGCAAAAGATGTTTGGCAATATTTCTTGATTTGGCCAAGGCTTTTGACACGGTCTCTATCCCCAGATTGATCCTTAAGCTGGAGGCGATCGGAATCAGGGATAAACAGCTGCAGCTATTTCGCAGTTACCTAACCAACCGCACTCAATGTGTCAAAATTGGTGAGCACATCAGCAGTCATCTTCCTGTGGAGTTTGGTGTTCCTCAGGGTAGTGTACTTGGCCCTACACTCTTTTTAGTGTATATAAACGGACTTTGCAATCTAGATCTAGTAGATGGTAAATTGTTGGCCTTCGCAGATGACACAGCGCTTGTTTTTACTGCCCACTCTTGGCAACGAGTTTTTGAGGCTGCACAGATGGGATTTAACAGAGTAATTAAATGGTTATCCCACAATACTCTGTCTCTCAATGTCGATAAAACCAAGTATATGTTGTTCAATATCAAAACTCTGAAACATTTTAATGATAATAACTATTCCATTACAGTCCATAATCACGCACCAAATGAACATCTCAAGTGCAAATGTCCCACACTACAAAGAGTGGATACTATCAAATATTTGGGAATTATTTTGGATGTACGGTTAAGTTTTGCACCACATATTGATTTTTTGACGGGAAGAATTAGGAAGTTAATATATATATTTAAACATTTGAGACACATAGCGGATCTCAATATTTTGAAAACGGTGTACTATTCTCTGTGCCAATCCCTAATAGCTTACTGTATTTCTTCCTGGGGTGGCGCCTGTAAGAGTAATATGATAAAATTAGAACGGGCCCAAAGAGCTATCCTAAAGGTTTCCAGTTTTAAACCTTTCCGCTTTCCCACCAAGGAACTTTATGACCATTTCGGAGTCTTGACAGTGCGACAAATGTTCATTCTGCAAGTTACTCTTAGACAACATATGTTGACAGGTAATTCTGAATATTCTTCTGTGATGTCCCGAAGTCTACCAACACGTAGGCTTAGACTACCCTTAAATGAGATTCGCAGGACGAGCTTCGGTCAACGATTCTGTTGCTTTCTCGGACGTTTTTTGTATAGCAATTTAAATAAGCGTTTGAATATAGTTAATAAAAATAAATACCACTGTAAAAAGGTTGTCACTGACTGGCTTCTTACACTTACCTATGATGTAACTGAGAATCTGCTTCATCCAGTTAAATAGACACTCACACACACACACCCACGCGCGCACACACACACTCGAACACTCACACACACACATACACATGCACACACAGAGACACATGCTTTTTAATTATTTCTTATGTTGGTGGATTTTGTTTCATTGAGATGAAATTGATTTAAATTAGTGCTTTATAATTTGTTGTTATTTTAATTAATGTAATTGCAATCTCTATCCAATTCATTGCAGTCATTTTTATATTTATTTTGATTTTTTCCATAATTTTAATTATTTTTGTTTTTGTAATTTGAATTGTTTTATTATTCTAATTTAAAAATAATGCATCATATTACCTTACTGTGTCATAATAACAATTGCTGATGCTTATAGCACAGGTTTTTTCCTTTTTAGGTATCAGCAGTTCATTATTTGTGATCATCGGGATATAAAAATTGTAAAATTATTATGGTAAACTTAAACTTGTACTAATCTATACAAATACAAATAAATTATTAGTGTGGCCGCGGGTGGACGGGACGGGTTTTCCCTCCACCCGCATTATGTGGCCAGCCGCGAGGGGGCGGCGTCGGTGTGTGCCGGACGCCGCCTAAGAGAGGGTCGTCAAACAGAGACGGTGCCCGCATCAGGAGCGAGCAGGCGCTGGAGAAGTTCAGAAGGAGATCCCACCCTGGACTTCTCCTACTCCTAAACGGAGAAGCGCGGAGAGGGCACACTGTGTGGTTTTTAGTCGGTTCAAGTCCGACACACCACCCCGCCGTAACCCCCGGTGGGGTGACGGTCCATGATGATTTTCCACACATAAAGAAAAAAAAAAAAAAAGGGTTTGTTACAAGTTCTCCTTCTCTTTGCAGTAGTGTTGTTTCAGGAGTTAATAGGGGTGGTGACATTCTGTATTCTTAATCCGTCACCACATGGACATTATTTTTTTCATTTATTAGGGTTCCATTGCCAAATGGCAAAAAACGAAACCCTTATAGATTTGTCATGTCTGTCTGTTTGTCTGTCCGTCCGTATGTCACAGTCACTTTTTTCCGAAACTATAAGAGCTATACTGTTGAAACTTGGTCAGAACTCAAAAACCATATGTGTGGGGTGGGGTATCTATGGATAGCTCTTCAAAAATTATATTGAGGTTTCTAAAATCATTATTTCTAAACTGAATAGTTTGCGCGAGAGACAATTCCAAAGTGATAAAATGTGTCCCCCCCCCCTGTAACTTCTAAAATAAGAGAATGATAAAACTAAAAACAAATAAGTGATGTACATTACCAAACTTCCAACAAAAATTGGTTTGAACGAGATCTAGTAAGCAGTTTTTTTTTTTATATGTCATAAATCGTAAACCGCAATTTCCCTTTCATTTAATCAATACACTATTATTGAAACATTGAAACATTCATCAAAGTTACAACAAACTACAATAACTTTTATATAACGTTACTTGCTGCTACGGAACCCTTCATGGGCGAGTCCGACTTGCACTTCGCCACTTTTTTTAATATGCACAAACATTTTAGGGACAAGGAAATTTCATTCGTACAAATGCGAGCCTAACCCATACCTCAGTTTTTTCGCTTAATTATGATTATCACCTTTTTTTCTTCGGTCAGATCAAGAAGGCCATAAAGAATATGATTCTAAAACGTTGTAATGCCAGTAAAGTAAGGACCTTATATAATATACCAAGTTACTTAACCCCAAACAATAATAAACATATAATAAACTGCAGGGCCGGATTTACCATATAAGCTGAAAAAGCTGAAGCTTGGGGCGGCAGAATTAGGGGGGCGGCAAAATGGCCCAAAAACTAAACTGGTACAGAAAAAAAACCTTTTTTTAGGCATTGGGAGTATCAGGTGAGATGGAGGACAAACGCCCATTCCATTACAACAATAAAAAAAAAAAAACTATGTCGCGGTGGGCTCTACAAACAAACATAAAACTAACACAGAGAACACCTAGACTTAGGACAACAATTTGTGAATTGCACAAAGTGTTTTCCCACGCAGGAACCCACGACACTTGGCGCAGTAGAATGCAGCGTGGCGGCCACTTAAAAACACCTTTTTTTGACGTAAGGAAACCCCCTCGGGCCGTCACGCTACCGGAGTTTGCAACGCGGCTGTACGTCGGCATCGAACCTACTAAAGCCACATAGTATGCCACTCTGCACCTGAAATAGCAGGGGTCCAAGGAACCTGTTATTACGCCCTCTGAACCTCTCCCAGTGCTTCCTCTCACTGAAGCGGGTGACATCGATTGCTATTTCTCCATGGCGACGTACGGAATACGTGGACGTCGCCTCCACTGAAGCCTGAAGGCCACTGAAGCAGATGGAGGAGAAAATTTTCCGTCCATTTGCGGCCACACTCAGGGTAGCATGACCATGGCATAGATCGCACAAGGTTGTGACTGCGGTAACCGTATATGGCTCAAACCACCAATATCCTCTGGGGTCACCAGAGGCGTGTCATATTTTGGGCGGTCAGAGCCGGCCTACACCGGTGCATCTTACAGTGTCATAGACCAGACAACTCCCGTGTACAGTTGTCTCGTCGCGACATTGGCTCCACCCAAATTGGGCAAAAGTCATTCAAGTGCGGAAGCAGTGTCGAACAGCTTCGGAGCAAGCTGTCGGACTCGTCGTCGAAGAGCCACTTACCGTCAAGGATCAGGCCCAGATAACCAACACGACCTAGACAGGTCTTGTCGATACCCCGCCGCCGCCGACCAAGTACTGCCAACTCTTGGATATATTGACGTTGACAGGTGCATGGTTATATCACAGAGGCCTATCTGCGCGGCAGGACGGTGAAGTTTGTGGATCGGAACGAGGTGGAGAATCGAAGGGAAGTGTGTTGCGGGGTTCTTCAGGGCTCTGTATTGGGCCCATCATTATGGAACGTCGCATACGATGCGGTCCTTCGCACCAGTCTGCCCTCTGGCCTAAGTGTCGTCTGCTATGCGGACGGTACCCTAATACTGGCCAGAGGGTCACGCATCGAGGAAGTGCTTCTGTTCGCCGAGCAGGGAGTGGCTTGTGTTATGGAAAAGATTCGTGAGCTGGGCCTAAGGGTGGTGCCTCAGAAAACTGAGGGGATTTGTTTCCATGGCCTACGTAAGCGCCAGGAACCACCCAGCTCGCGCTTCCGAGTGGGTGACACTGAGGTCCGGGTGGGCCAGTACATAAAGTACCTAGGCCTCATCCTGGACAGTCGGTTGAGCTTCAAAGAGCATTTCGGGCGATTAGTCCCCCGGGTTCGAGGAGTATCAGGGGCGTACCATCGTCTGCTGCCCAATCTCGGGGACCAAGAGAAGAAGTTCGTTGCCTCTACATGGACGTCGTGCAATCCGTGGTCCTCTATGGGGCACACGTCTTACCTGGCGGGTTCCTCCCGCTGTAAGGCTTAACTTAGAAGTCCGCAGCGGCTGATGGCCATTCGGATCGTACGGGGCTACCATACGATCATGAGAAATACTACGGCAGAACGCACACACGCACTTGGAGGGTACGGTTCGAAATCTAAAATCAAATCAAAATCAAAGCATTTATTTCAAGTAGGCCAGTTACAGGCACTTTTGAATTGTCGAAACAAAAATGAAAATTAAATGTAGCTACAGTCCCAGAGACATAAAAACTGTGAAAGTACTGTAGTTGCCCATTCCCTAGCGTAGATCTCTATGGAAAAGAACGGGCAAGAAACTCCATGGACACTCTTTTAAATCAAAATGTTTTCTACAAAATCTTGGTTACATCATTAATGTTGAGATGGTACATTATGTGAGAACGATGTAGCAAGACGTGCACGTTAAAAGTGTCCATAGTACAACAAAAATCAATTCAAAAATAAAATAATTAATTCAAATAAGCCGCGGCAACTAAGAGATGACCAGTCACAACTGACAGCGCCCGTTCACGAACATGACGCATGGATCAGCACCATTCAACTCAACCATTTTGAAGGGAATTAAATGATCCGACACACGCGCCACCATCAGCGTGACATTTGAGTGAGCATGACATACTCTCAACCGCCAGGGCAGATTTAAGTCACAATTTCAAGAAACACAGGGCTGTGCCAGCCAACGCGCTGTTGGAACCGTTCTGCCAATCTTCAAAGCTTGGATAGAGAGGACCGACTGTCACCTACCGATTGACTCAGATACTCACCGGACATGGTTGTTTCGGTGATAATCTGAATAGAATCGGACGTGAGGTTACGGCACAATGCCATCACTGCGGTGCAAAATATCGTGATAAGGTGCGTGGTTAGCAGTAGCAGTATCGGGCC
Organism: Phragmatobia fuliginosa; assembly: GCA_932526445.1. NCBI lineage: Eukaryota > Metazoa > Arthropoda > Insecta > Lepidoptera > Erebidae > Phragmatobia > Phragmatobia fuliginosa. Next base: position 11,979,279 of record OW052071.1, read on the forward strand.
TTACTTACCTATCTTCCTTAGCCTACCAAACCTTATAAGTAGTGCATTAAAAAACAAGCTTTGCTTAGCTTAAAAAAAACAAAAGTTATAAATATAATCTAGTCACTAAATTATTTCCTAAAGAAAGGAATTATCTTAATTGTGAAAAGTACATCTAATTTTAGGAGTCAGAAGGGGCGGCAAAAATTTTAAAGCTTTGGGGCGGCAAATGTGTAAATCCAGCACTGAATAAACTGAAGTTGTTTTATTTTAAGGTGAAATAGAGAAAGTGGCCCCTAATGGCAGTGTTCCAGATGATATAAGTCAGTTTTATCAACAACTCGACAAGGAAGACGATGACGACGAAGCTACAGACATTACTGCCAATAACGCCGTCGCCTTTGAAGTCGATCCTGATAAAATTGAGGTTTTTAATGTTTCTTTAATTAATTTTTATAAATATTTCTAACGAAAAATGATCGAACATCAATCGGAAAATTCAAGAGGTCTTCAACCCTTTAACCTATGTAGAGGTCAAATTAAATGGCACTTCCTCTAAAGGTACGCGTCCATTGCTTTGTATGATTTCACATAGTGCTGCATCCACTATCCGCGCCGCCCGCTCCGAACGCCGGCATTTTTGAGCAAGGCAAATCCGATCATTCCGTTGCGTGCCGTGTGTCCGGCGCGGGCCAATGGACGCGCATCTTAAATTCGCCCTCATCAACTAAATGCTAAATGGAAATGCTAATACATCACTTGTATTTTACAAATATTAGTACCTATTCCTTTTGAAAATATATCTTCAAATAATTTATATCATAGTCCCTAGTAATGTAATAAGTCTGGTTGCAGGTAATCCAAAAGCGTTGCATTGAACTTGAGCACCCGTTATTAGCTGAATATGACTTCCGAAATGACTCGATCAACCCTGATATCAACATAGACTTAAAGCCTACAGCTGTATTGCGACCTTACCAGGAAAAGAGCCTCAGAAAGATGTTTGGCAACGGACGAGCTCGGTAAGTTATTCCATAGTTTCTAAGTATGAGCTTTAGGATATTAGACGGATTTTATCGATTTTTAAAAAGAGAAATGAGAGAGTCATTAGCACAAATGAAATGAAATTATTTATTCTGCAGTTAGGTTACATGAACATTTAAAAAAAAAATGAGTTCACAAAAATGGGGGACTAGTTGTAATTGTTAGTGAGGTAACATGGAGAAATTAAAATGTAGGACAATAATGTAAAAATGTACTATAATGATAATAAAAATGTTAGGTCCTTACATGTGAAATTAGCGTTTTGTCGTACTGACCACTTTGATCTGAAATATCTCCTCTTTGGTTAAGAATACCAAATTAAAATTTATAAATTTTGCTGGTACATTTGAGTTGAGAACAGTCATTCGTTTTTTTTCATTTTTTTTTCTTTGGCGTCGCTTATTACCGCACACTGGAAAACACGAAATATCGGTATACCGGTATACCGATATTAAATGTTTTGCTAGTGGAAAACATTTAATACGATAGTCCGTGGCATCAGTGCCGCAGAAATAGCTCGAAGGATTAATTATGTGTACGGCGCTGGTGTCGCTCGGTAAGATTTTTGTTTCAACGTTTTCGTTCTGGAAATTTCATCCTTCAGAACCAACCCCGTGGACGACCTGAGACTAAAGTAGAAAATGAAGAATTAAAGGCTATTGTGTATGTGGATCCATCACAAAGCACTTCAGAGATAGCTGCAGGCTTCGGGGTAAGTAATAAAACTGTATTAATCCGCTTGAAGCAAATCGGGAAAGTAAAAAAACTTGAACGATGGGTATCTCATGAATTGAGTGAATCGAACTTGCAAACACGCGTCGACTGCTGTGTTACTTTGCTCAAACGACATAATAATGAAGGGATTTTAAGTCGAATCAGTACTTGTGATGAAAAGTTAATACTGTACGATAACCAGAAGCACTCGTCGCTAAGGCTGATCCCTGGAGACCCAGTCAAATCCTGCCCTAAACGAAAATTGACTACGAAAAAGTTACTTGTGAGTGTTTGGTGGAACTAGCGCCAGTGTCCTTCACTACAGCTTTCTAAAATTTGGCCAAACGATTACGGCAGATATATATTGTCAGCAACTGCAAACCATGCAGGAAGAACTAGCTGCTAAACAACCGTGATTGGTCAATCGCTCTAGGCCACTGCTGCTTCACGACAAGGCAAGACCACACATTGCGCAGCAGACAACCATTAAGTTAGATGAGCTACAATTGGAATGTCTGCGACATCCACCGTAACCCGGACCTTGCTCCAACAGACTACCATTTTCCCCGAATTTGGCCAACTTCTTACAATGAAAAAAATTCTAACTTCGATGCGGCAGTCCAAACCGCCTTCAAAGAGTTTATTGGTTCTCGGCCCCATGGTTCTTTTAGTAAAGGGATCAATGAACTACCAATGAGATGGCAAAAGTGCATAGATAACAACGGTGATTTTATTAATAAATATATTTTACAAAAAAAAATCTATATTCCTCCGTACAAAACGGTTCATATGTAAGGACGTAATTAATATTTATTTATAGTTATTTTTTTAGTAATACTAGTTCCTCAATAGTAGGTACCTATGAGACTCAGTATTTTTATTTGTTATTTAATGGTTTTTTATAGTATGAATTAAAATGTATTCGATATTCAGACAACAAAAAGATATGAGACTCGTTAGTGTAATAGTAGCGTATGCGACTACTGTGCTGAGGTCTTGGACTCGATTCTCTGATTGAACTAAATCTTTGTATGATCTGCAAATATTTGTTTCAGTATGTTGTTTAGATGCATTTACAAAAAGTGTTCTATCAGTAAATCAAGTAAAAACTCTGCATAATTTGCGGCCGATGACGCTGTGTGGTGGTGGTGGCAGCCCCGATCTACGATTTTTTTGTGTTTGAGAAAAACTGTTAAAACTGCCAATGAGTAGCATTTTTGTGATACTACTACGTTTTGCTGGTTTTTCAAACATATTATATTAAGATTCCATTACTTGAGAAAAACCTATGAGATTTTAGGAAAAGAAGCTTCATTTGGTTGATATTTCGAATGCTTGTCTCAAGATTTGGCGCCCCCGACAAGTGCCCCGGTTTGCCCCCCTTAGATCCGGGGCTGGGTGGTGGTGTTGTATAATATTAAGGTATGTTGTCAGGTCGGGGGTGATCGTGCTGCCGTGCGGCGCGGGCAAGTCGCTGGTGGGCGTGACGGCCGTGTGCACGGTGCGCAAGCGCGCGCTCGTGCTGTGCAACTCCGGCGTGTCCGTGGAGCAATGGAAGCAGCAGTTCAAGTGCTGGTCCACCGCCGATGATAGCATGATTTGCAGGTTCGCATATACATACATACTTACCGTACATACTGCTGCTGCTGCTGCGTAAATGGTTGAAGGTTTGTAAAAATAATGTAAGTGTGGAATAATTGTTTGTCCAAAGGTTTTAAGTCCGTTTTAATGTCCGCGACAGCATATTTCTATAGAAGAATCAGACGGGGCTGCGCGGGTCAGCTAGTTATATTAGGCGAGTAGATACTACAAATCACACGTAAACGGTATACACTCCTAATATTTATTTGTTTTTATTTAATGTTAACAAATCGCTCCCCTGGGTGCTTAAGATGTCACGTATGGTCATGCAATTTTAGAAGTAATTTCGATCAGAATAGATGTATATAACAATAAAAATATCCGTAATGGCTTACCCTGTTACAGGGTATTGAAAGGGTAATCCGATCGGAATAACCTAAACCCGAACGACAGTGTCACTCATAAAAAGAGTTTATTTAAGCGCTTAAAAAACCTAGATCAAAAACCCTTTGAATGAGTATCGGGGAGGTGCCTGCCGAAGACCTAATGATGCAGAAGCATCTCACTAGGGCGCCGTACGCTGCAGTATGGATCACCAGACTGCATTGTCTGAACTCAGATTGACAATGTTGATCACTACTTTTGAATTGTATTCATGCTTTGTCAGCCAGAGTACTTACTGCCTTTAATTATAAAGTATGAGTAATTGCTTTTTCGTAGAGCGTATTGCACACAATCAGCTAGATCAATAGATTAAGTTATGATTTATTTAATTTGTTATTTTAACTTTTATTTCTAGGTTCACGTCCGAAGCTAAAGATAAACCAATGGGAGCGGGTATTCTCATCACTACATATTCTATGATTACCCACGGACAGCGTCGATCGTGGGAGGCAGAGCAGACCATGAAGTGGTTACAAGCCCAGGAGTGGGGGCTCGTGGTCCTGGATGAGGTGCACACCATCCCCGCCAAGATGTTCCGTCGAGTGCTTACCATTGTACACTCGCACGCCAAGCTTGGTACGTATATACTTACCGCTGCTGATAACTATTTTATTTATTAATATGATAAAGATAGTTTAAATGCATCTATTTACGAGACAACAATTTGAGCTATTTATGCGATAAGGTACTAATACATACATCATAAGCAGACAATGATAATTATTTCGATTTGGCATGTTTGTGAATTGGTTCCTTGTTGCATAAGTAGATCCAATAATGAGCACAAATAAAGCTAGGAATTATGGGATGTAATTAATCCATGATATTTGTGTATTTAGAAATATATAAAAACCTAGCCTTTGTTTAACATTGGACGGCAATAGGCTGAAGTAAGTAAAAATGTTTATTAGCAGTCTGATTACGCTAATGCCGGCTCTGTTTAGTTTGGGATCAGACTGTGGTATGTGAGATGTGTTAATTATTTACTGTTATTGGCACCAGGTCTCACCGCAACATTACTTCGAGAAGACGACAAGATCGCAGATCTGAATTTCTTGATCGGTCCGAAGCTGTACGAGGCGAACTGGTTGGAGCTGCAGGCGGCCGGATACATCGCACGTGTGCAGTGCGCGGAGGTGTGGTGTCCCATGACGCCAGAGTTCTACAGGGAATACCTTATACAGAAGTAAGTTTTACAGGAAATACCTAATACAGGACTATGTACTACTAAGAATACCTTATACACGTGTAAGTTCTACAGGCTATACCCTTATCGGGACTAGTTTCCACTGTGAATACCTTATAGAGAACTAACTAAAAGGGTCGGACAAAATTCGAACTCGGATCGTTCTTAGGTTTGCAGTGGAAAAAATAATATTTAGGTAGAACCGGTTGAACTAGTAGCCGTAGTTATTTGAATTTAAAAAAATGAAAATCTATCGCTAGACTACGATGTCTAAATAGATTTTGAATTCAATGTTGTTTCTTCATTTAGTTTCTTCTGAATTGATGTGTTTATGATAATTATCAATTTCAAGATAGCTTATTTGCTTACTTTGTTGCAGAATTAACAAGAAAATGCTGTTGTACGTAATGAATCCTTCCAAGTTCCGCGCTTGTCAGTTCCTAGTGCGTTACCACGAGAGACGTGGGGACAAGACTATAGTATTCTCAGACAACGTATTCGCCCTGCGTCATTATGCTGTTAAAATGAACAAACCTTACATCTACGGGCCGACGTCACAAAGTGAAAGAATTCAAATTCTTCAAAACTTCAAATTTAATCCGAAAGTAAACACAATTTTCGTGAGCAAAGTTGCCGACACTAGTTTTGATTTGCCCGAAGCGAACGTTCTAATACAAATCTCATCTCACGGAGGTTCAAGGCGACAGGAAGCTCAACGTTTAGGTAAATATTACTTTTCAATCAATACTAATAACGCTGAAGAGTTTGTTTGGTTATCACCTTATCACACTACTCTCAGGTGGACGAGGGAGTTTATAGACTGTTTCTCATCACGTCACTACCTATAGGAGCCTAGCATCAAAAATATGAGAAAAGCGGGGAAAAGTTAACATTCTAGTAAAATTTTCATTACCTACACATTTCTTTTACTATTTATCATGCAACTTTTCTTAGAAAATATATTTTTCTGATTTTCAGGTCGTATTTTGCGAGCAAAAAAAGGCGCACTCGCAGAAGAATATAATGCTTTCTTCTATACACTGGTCTCACAAGACACTTTGGAAATGGCCTACAGCCGGAAGCGACAACGGTTTCTTGTTAATCAGGGTTACAGCTACAAGGTAATGTTGCACAACATTCAAAACTACGCCAATAATCCTAATATCATAAAGTCGAAAGTAACTCTGTCTGTTACGCTTTTACTGCTAAACTATTCAATAGATTTGGATGAATTTAACAATAATAATTTTATAAAAACATTCGACTCTGGCGAAGTACATAGGCTACTTTTGTCGCGAAAACCGACATACAGAGGGTAGTAATGATTAAAAAAGTTTTAATTCAAGGTGGAAAACATCGTGATTTCGAGAAACTTTATTTGCAACTAGCTGCGCCCCGCGGTGTTACCCGCGTATCATTATGGTTGCTAGGTAACCTGTGAAGTTTTGACAGGAGATAAACAGTGATACATTTTGACATCTATGATTTAATGTATTTTTAAAATCACACTAGCTTTCGCCCGTTTATCTCTATTATTGCAGTAAAAAGTAGCCTATGTATTATTCTGAAATATAAGCTATATTACTGTAAAGTTTCATCCAAATCCGTTCAGTAGTTTTTGCGTGAAAGAGCAACAAACATACACACATACTCACAAACTTTAACGTTTATAATATTAGTAGGATGTATTTCTTTATTTTCGGACGAAGTTTTCAAAGTGTGCATTTGACAAGTTAGGCAGGGGCCTGCTTTTTTATTTCAGGAATTCAAGGGTTAACTCCTGAAATAAAAACGTTAACGAAACCGATATAGTTTTCCTTTAAAATTCAGTATAGGGACTACTATCTTATTGTTTTTCAGATTTTTCTTTACCAGCCGTTTAGCTTTTAGAAGGGGAGGGGGCCGCTCTATTTTTCCAAAAATAAGCGCTTTTAAGTTGAATAACTCGCAAACGGATACCTAAATTGAAAAATGGTTTTGAGCAACCTCATAATTAGAGTAAGAGCCCAGAGCGATCAGACTTAACTTATTTTCACATGGATGAAACCTTAACTACTCAGTAGCGTCTAGTGTACTTTTAATACCTACGTGTTTGTGGAACTAGATCTGTGACACCTGGGCAGATATCAGGTGAGAAAGGTAACTAAAAATAAGAGTTATCTAACTTAAATTAGTATGGCTGATCTTTATATATATTTTGTAGAATATTATTCTAAACTAGTTTCATAAAGTGTCAGACACTTTTCATGGACCAGAGCTTTTGTCAGACGCTTTAAAGGTCGACAAAAAATTAATGAACTTTACTTATTTTTACATGTCTGACTTTTAAATATGATATTGAAGTAACTATTACAAAGTTAAATTTCATCAGTCAGACAAATTCGAGTGACCAAACATCCCCTAAACACAAAAATTATTCAGCCGGGAATGCGATAAAAAACGACGATTTGCATAATAAAAGTGTGCAGGAATTACAAAAGAACGATTGAAAACAATTAAAAATAATTAGCTATCGCTAAGTAAACTTTAAATAACCATATTGTTATGAAACAATTAAATTAATCAAATGAAATTTTATTGAAATATCGAACGCCATTTTGACTGCGTGCTAACAGGGTTGTCTACTGTTAATTAAAGTTAAATTTCTCATGTGTCTTAGCTAATTTAAGAAAATCATCGTCAGAATCATCAAAAATATTTAAGATAATTACTATAAGATAAAATTTGATAATATCCACCGGGATGTCATATCTAAACCAAAACTGTTTACAATACAAATTAAAAGAGAATGTCATTAAGACTGTATGCTGCCTGCTGTGTATAACTTAATAATAAAATTAAATGTATAGTGCTTATTTTTAGTTACCTTTCTCACCTGGTATCTGCCCAGGTGTCACAGACCTAGTTCCACAAACACGCAGGTATTAAAAGAACACTAGACGCTACTGAATAGTTAAGGTTTCATCCATGTGAAAATAAGTTATGTCTGATCACTCTTGGACCAAATGTTTTTAAAAGACCTATCTAATGATCTAAACTTTACGGGAGGAGGGGAGGCACCCCAAATAAAAATATTGTTCGTAATTTTATTGTAGCACTTTGCTGACGTAATTTCAACACAAATTCATGCAGTTTCATCTTTCTAGCACCAACCGTTTGGGCGGTAGGTCGAAGACGGACGGACATGACGAATTCATAAGGGTTTCGAGTCATAAACCCTAAAAACTAGTATGTAAACTTATAATTATTACGGATGATAATTTTACGTGATAACGTCACACTTACTTATCACTTCACTTTACAAACAGTTGACAAAACAGTTCACATGTAGGTTGTGAGCTGCCGGTGTCTCTCTTGTACTTAGACGCATCGACCGATGGAGGTGAAGTGAGATAGATGCGTCACTAGCTGAACGCATAGATTGATCGTGCTTCTCTCGCACGCTCGGCTCAGGCGGAATGTCACAATGAATCATGTTTTTTCGTGCGTGCAGCTGGCGTTCATTTATTTATAAAATGTTATCACGTCAATAATGTTTTAGTTGTTTAAACTTCGTTTTAATATTTATTATAGGTCATCACTGAGTTAAAAGGAATGGATCAGGAGCCTGATTTATTTTATGGTACGCGGGAAGAGCAGGGCATGCTCCTTCAGCAGGTAATATGGTTTGAAAGTACTATTAAGGAAACTTACATTTATTAATCTGAAGTTTATATGTCTTTGTGATCAGAATCGTAAGTCTTATGTCCGCTATTTCAAGGCGACGCCACAACACTACATTGCAGTCTACGACTACAGTTGTGCGAAGACGAATTGCGAAACGACGCCTTCGCAACAAAGTGTCGTGACTTCGCTCTAGAATACTTGCGCCTTTAAATACTTTTACGAATACTACTCTCGAATATATCCTATGTCACGTCTGTCTTAACAAACCTAGATTCAACTCACATCATGTGGGATTCGTGTCTATGAAGCGGCGTGTTGACCTCTTAAACAAGTAAGCCATACGTGCAGTTGTACTGTATAAGATGTGTGGTCACAGGTGCTGGCGGCGTCGGAGACGGACTGCGAGGACGAGCGCGAGGGCGGGGTCGGCGGGGCGGGCGGCGTGGCGCGGCGCGGCGGCGCGCTGTCGTCACTGGCCGGCGGCGACGACGCGCTCTACCTCGAGCACCGCCGCGCCGCCAACGCGCTCAACAAACACCCGCTCTTTAAGAAGTTCCGCTGCTGACGGGACGTGCCGCTATCATAAAATGATTCAATATCAAACATTTAAATATGTTATTGTAAACAATAAATACACCAAATCTATTTGTTTATTTTATTTCCCTTTGTATCATATCCTATCTAGTAGGTAGTACACGACGTTTTTACCTATTTCAGTAAAAGTGAAAGTGAGACTGGAATTCCGGAATGGGCGATCGTCGAACTCCAGGGGCTCGTACAGATGAAGAAACACGACGCAGAGGGCGCTACGGTCATCGGTGACTTGCACTACTACTCGAGGAATCGACATCCGGTTCTCGTGCTCGGCCATCACATCCTGAACGGCAAAGAAATGAAACTCGAACAACCGATGGCGGTCATAGAGAAAGTGATTGTGGATAACAAAACGAATTATAAAGTTAGAGCTGTTGTTAAAAAGAAATTACTATTCAAATCTAGACCCAAACCCATAATTTCCAACGTAGCAGAAAGAGTGTAAAAATTATTATTAGTAAAAATATATAATTAAATAAAACTTGTTTTTTTTTTCACTTTACGATTATACTACTTTATACTTTTGAAATTGATTGTGCGCCTAGTGTGAGTTCATTTCTCATTAATCCGATGTAATTAATAAGTAATAAATTAATAAGTATGAAACAAACTAGGACTAGATTTCAGAGGCTCTGAACGATGATTACACCAGCGAACGTGGTCGTCGCCGATAATAAGACATGAGACATAAACTTGCACAGCCCTCAGACGTGTCATTTTTCTCAACGTTATAATGTTGTAATTACTTGCTTGAAATCCTCTGTGAAAATTAGTTGCTACTCTAGCATCTCCTGTCCATGTACACACTCGGACTTCTATTGCAATTAGTAATTACTTACCGTGCATTCAGGTTTCGAAAGCTAAACGAAAGGAGCCATTCCCCTAAAGCTAAATCAGCGGCATACGAATGATTTTAATATCTATTAAGTCTATTTTCAATCTGCAGTTACAAATAGAATTTTATTTTATCATCATCAACATCCTTTGATATAACATATTAGCATGATGATAGCAAATACAGTTCAATATACCTATATTTTTCGTATCTACAAGACAAGACGGCCATTGTGCCACAAAGTTTTGGAGTGACGAGCACGTATTGTAAAGAGCGTGGTTAGATCTAATCTTCCTTCACGAGGTTGTCGAACCACCTTCTTCAAGTATGTATTCCACCATGTATGTTTAAGTATGTATTCCACTATGTATGTTCAAGTATGTATTCCATCATGTATGTTCAAGTATGTATTCCACCATGTATGTTTAAGTATGTATTCCACTATGTATGTTCAAGTATGTATAAAACACCTTTTATGCGGGCAGCACAAGACTGGTTTTTATGCAAGGGTAATTAGCTGTTAGGCCGATGATTTATTTGGCGATATTCGAATAACCTACAAGCAACATAGATCTGCTTTATAAAAAGGAACTGTAAATCTGATTTATAAAAAAACCTAAGTTACAAGCGGAATTAAAATATCGTCCCAAATTTAAATAATGGATGAAAACATTAATTAAGGGGATTCATGAAGCTAGATAAGTTTTGTATTGAGTCATCTCGTATTGGTTAGTCTGCATGGTCAATAACATGGTTAATTAAAAGACTTTGATAGTACTTAATTGGGTATAATTAAATTACACTGCACATTCTATGAAGTGTCATAATTCTGTATCTTAAAACTATTTAACCCCAAGTTTAAAAGAACTAAATTATGAAAGTATGTTTTAATTAAATAAACAATTATTACAGTACTCCAATTTAAAGTAACGTATTATGGACAATTACAAAATTTTGTCGTAAGTCAAATTATGTCTGAAAAATTACATAAATATATACGACCAAAATGTGTTTTAATATCGACATAAATATTTTCTTAAATGTATAAATTCTATAAATGAAATATTGGAAAAGAGGCGTAACTACAACACACAGGTGTACAAAGCAATTGATTTTAGTGACGACAACACATTCAGTACAAAGCGCGGCTTACTGCAGACTATCTAGTATCTCCAGTCATCATCATCAATCATCAACAGCCTTCCACAGTCCACTGCTGGACATAGGCCTCTCCTTAGAAAGGAGGTTTTGGCCTACTATACCACGCTGGCCAGACGGGTTGGTATAGGGTTGGTTTCAAGTTTTCCTTCTCTTTGCATTGATGTTGTCTTGCGTAATTTATCCCTTAGGCGCCTTTTACGACACCCGCGGGATGAATAGGGGTGGTGACACTCTGCATTCTTAATCCGTCACCACACGGACAAGTAAAACATGTGAAATTATAATTATGTATGCAAACATTTTAAAGTGTTTTCATTTTAGACAAAAAAGTACAGAATAGGTTAGTGTAGCTTTGTGTTGTTACTGCTGTAAATATTTTAATTTTAAAGATGATATACTAGATCGACGTCTACTACATACCATCAGACATAATATTTTTCTATTCACACAACTTGAAAATTGGTCTATTTATAAAATTTTATATTGCGTTGGAGGATGTTGAACGCGTAACAATATATATTTTATATCAATGTGATGTCTTTACACCAATTTGCTATTTACATATATTATAGTAAAATATAGAGCAGACCTCCATTCTACATCCCATTTATTTACATAGTACACGTGAAATTTATAATTAAATTGTAGATTATGATATTATAAAAAGGCACTTTTCAAAACAGGAAAAATCAAAATACCATGAGGTACAATTTTACAAACATTCCATTCTGAATGTACAATTCTCTCCCCTTTCAACCATTTATTTTATGTAGTTTGAAACAACCACTAATCTTGAAGTGTATTTGTAAAAATATTCCATTAGTTTCTTTATTAACATTATAATAACCTGTATTTCCTTAACTTAACACCATGATTCAACAATGCTGTGAATAGGTCAACACATTTCCAATAACATTTTTAAATAAAGCCGTTAATACGAACTTTGGCTGAAACAAGACAATTATTCTAACCCTTACATCATAAACTGATAAACATCTAAAACAAAGAAATAAACAATTTCATCTATAACATAACATAATTATATTTACCTTAAACCTAATTATACTAAATGTATAACTGCTCGATCCATACAAGATCAGACAGAACCAGCTTTCAATTCAGATGAAGTCATCGATGTTACACTCACATCACTCTGCCACTCACATGTCTTCAAAATCAATAAACCTTGTCCGTTTTTTGGAATTTAATGTATTTATTATAAGTTTTACAAATAATTTTGTTGTCAGTCAGACAAAATTGTCGATTAGTAAGATTAAATTTACATTATTTCAAAAAAAATAATACGCGCTTCTCATTTAACCACTTCAATGTTATGAGCATTACTTGTCAGTAGTAAAACTAATTAGATAATTATCTAGAAACATTCTTTACAGAGGACACATCAACTTCAATACTAGGTATTTTGTTTCACACTGAACACCAATTACGCATTGTTTAAATATTTAGGCGCCATTGTACGTAGCACGCAGTAGCTCTTGTCCTTCATCTGAAGTCCAGTACGCCACAAAGAGATCACGCTCCTTTTCTAGACACTTCTGGAATGTAGACTCAGAGCCACTCTTCTTTAAACTTAAAATCTGTTTCTTTAACCAAATATTCTGTAAAAAATATACATTTTTAATTTTTAAAGCTACATTCAAAAACATCTAAAAGATCAAAATAATGTCAATGGAACGGTTCTCTACTATTTTACTGAAATAACTTTATATAGAAAAATATAAAATATTATTACGACAAAACAAAACAGTTCACTACACCATGTAATCAATAGTTATCAATTTATGTAGGCAACGACTACGAAAAAATAATACTAATAAATAGGAAGTGCATTTATTTTTTGAAGTAACTGCATGCGAAAAACGATCCTCCTCATTTTATAAACGAACGCAAGTTCCATATCGATTATATTCATTTCTACTAAATATTCTCTAAAAGTTTCACTCACTCTATAATATTAGGCTCAGCCAATAGCTAATTTCTGACCTATAGTCAGAAATAGTCTTTAGCACTAATTGAAACGGACTTACGAATATTGTGATTTTTGAAAAGTTAAAAAATGTTCCTTTTTGCAATTTTAAAGAGTTTTATATGTAACTCCGCTATTTTCCTGTTGATGTGTAATATATGTTTCCCTCTCATCATCATTATTGCATTTTTATGCCTCCTAAATCCTTACTAGTATTATAAATGTGAAAGTAACTCTGTCCGGCTTTCACGCCAAAAGTAATGAACCGATTTGAATGAAATTTCATACACACATAGTTTACAGCCTGAGAAAGAACATACAACATACTACTACCGAGATAACTGACATACACGCGAGCAGAGCCGCGGGCGAAAGGTTTATGCTAGATAAGTATATTTTTGAAATGTATCTTATAAAACTGATTTTTCATAAGGCAAAGTTATGAGGTCATATTGAACAAAAATAATAAATAATTGAAATCGTCCCCTTTTTTTGTCTGTAAAAAAATTTGAAGTTGCATTATGTCGCCCAACCAATTCAGCCGCTTATTGCTTTAAATGCATCTAAAAATTTGGTTGACTTTGGTAAACCAAATTTTCATATTTTGATATGAGGAAGTCAAAAAACAAAACTCAAGTCGACACAAATATTTACAAAATAAAATTGAAAATGTTTTTGTTGTTGACGCTTGTACGCTCGTTTACCGACAGGATGGTGACTGCGAGCAATATAGTCAAAGAAATACTGATAACAAAAATAGAAATCAAGCGTTTTAAAAACTTTATTTTTATTTTATTTATAAATTTTCTTGAATTATGATATTTTAGTCATATTTACAAGAGCACAGGGTTTATTCTCGAGTTAACTTGTACCGGCAGGAGGTTATCTTATCGATTTAGGTCGCGACCTATAGTTTCGTGCGAGTTATAAATGCATTATGGTGGTAATTACTAATTAGCAATGTGGCTGGGCGCTTTGTTGCTCTTAGTGACTCTATTACCGTACGGGTACTTCAGTGATGACAGTGACGAACCTGTTTTGTATTACTATGGTCTCGTAAGTATCAGCTAGAATTAATAATAATGACATAATAATTAAGTTTTCAAACCTTTACTTTCGAAGACACTTATAATTTTCTATTATACATTGTGGTGCTTAATTTAAAAAAGAATTCGATGTAATAACCTACTTCAAAACTAATGTTTTTGCCACTTCAAATGTTCTTATATGTATGTTAGGAAGAGAGCGAACGCAGCCTGCCATCTTGCAGCGAGAAACAAGCATGCTCAGCGTTAGTACTGAGGTACTGGCGAGCACCCGCGCTGGTCCGGCTATGTCGATGCGCGCGAAGACAGCGCTGCGATACCGCGGCGGGGTCAGACAGTCTTATAGAACTTAACAACCGAGCTTTTTTACAGGTACTTACAGAATCCATAATTAATTATTTTATTTATTTATTATTTGAGAAAGTTACAGACATTTATCTAAGATGTATTATTAATTACAAATAAATCAAGTTAAAATTACAAGTTTCTGCATATAAAGTACTCTGAAGAGAACTGTCAACTTAACAATATAATAGCCTTGTACTCGTAAGTTTTTCTCTCATTGATATCCAATTTAAACACACCGATACTAACACACAATTATGTTTTATATACACAATGTACAAAAAAGGAAATGTTAATGCCAAGATATTGCAAAAAAAAAAGTTATCATACAGAAAGAGATACAAGAATAAGAACAATAGAGACAAAGTAGTACATTTCGAGTGCCGTTTTCTTCCTAGCCGTGTTAACGCTGGTGCAAAATAGGTCTATGTCGTGATCTCGTCAAATTTGATTAGCTTTTGCGCTTCTCAGAGAAAAATAATAATATTTATTAAGTTCGTTGTTGCATAAGGTATATTTAACAGGGGTCGTTGTCTAAAACCAACCCTGTTCACAGTTATTTTTACCTTAGCAACAAGCTCGGAACAGTGGACTGTACCCTGAGCAGCGCTTATTAAATAACTCAACTAATTTGTGCGAACTGTGTTTGGATAGATAGGTTAATATGAATACACTTTTTCTTTTATCTTTGCAACATGGTTTATTTTATAACTGGAAAAACTATATTATATTCTATTTTCAGTTTTGTCAACCTGTAACAGACTGGCCAGAGTGTACCATGAATCACACAGCTCTTGTTCTTTCAACATCAGCAGATCGAATGAATCCTGATGAACTTGAAGAAATGCATCACCAGAACTTGCAACTAGAGCCACCTAATTTAACATTTTCATGCCGATGCCGAGACCCTAACTATTGGAAACTAAATTCTATGAAAGATAACAATGACCAAGTGTATCAATGTTCATCACTTAAACTGTGCAATACTGGAGAGCACTGTGGAAACGTTAATGACGAGATGATGGCTTTATATCAATTCTGCCTATGTCCCAAGCATCACATTTGTGTTCATAATGGGGGCATACCTCACACTCAGCTTTCTGAGTTGCTTTATAAAGGGAGAGGATGGAAAGCATACTGTCAACGAAATGAACAAAGTTATGAAGAGTATTAAGCTCACCTGGGCTGGTTGGGCAGCAATATCTTTTACAATCCTAAGAACTTGTTCATTGAATTTCTCAGGCCACAATACACGGCTCACTAGTCCGTTTTGTAAAGCATCCGCCGCAGACATTCGTCGTCCAAACACTATCATGTCATTCAGCTGCAATTAAAAATATATTGAAGAAGAAGTTTGTTCAAACACCACATCAAATATAAAGTTATTTACTTCTAATAGATTGATTTCGAACAATATTTTGCATAATAGTGATTTATTCATAGCAACAGTTCGTGTTCCTCCTTGGATGACGCATGTAAATATTGCATTGATTGTATAAAAAAAGTTAGATCCATTAATATTTTTTTTTTAATTTCAGTAATATACGATTTCTTATCTATACTAATATTAAATAGAAGTAAAGTTTGTGTTTGTTAAATTGTAAGGGGTAATCTCGGGATCTACTGAACCGATTTTAAAATTTCTTTCACCAATACAAAGCCACATTATTGCTGAGTGTCATAGGCTATATAAAAAACCGAAAAATAAAAAGGCTTTTACGTAGTAGTCCATTTTGCAAAGTGAATCGGAGAAAAAACGGTCGAATGAAAGCGTTTCTTACGAACGCTGCCTTAACTATGAAAGATATATTTTTGAGTTCTAGAGAAAAGATGTGGAGCTTGAAAATGCCTACAAAAAAGTCAACGACAGCATATGTCTAACTTTTATATTTAAGTTATGCCCAACGAAGTGGGCACGGGTCAGCTAGTTGTTAATAAAAGAAACAAAATAGTAGTAGTAATAAAAATATATGAAACACCTAATTATCTTCCCTATTGTTAATAAACTTAATTTATCATAAAATGTTTATTTCCCTCTCAGTCTCAAAATGTCACAGGTAATAATAATTCTAAGCGTATTAATAATCTAAGAATGTGATTTTGGAGTGTAAGGGGTCCCACTAACATCCTTCGGGACCCAAGCCAACCTCGCCTGCCCGTGGCGCACTCTGCTGAATAACGAAGAAGGCTCTGGCAACCCGCCAACACGCACTGGACCAGCGCGGCGGGGTACGGTCCAAACCCCCTAATGATGATAGACAAAGGAGCACGGCCCCAAGTGCCCGGGGGCTCCAGGTGCAAGACGGACGTTGACGGGCGTCGGTTGAGCACTGGAGTCAGGGGTGCTAAGAATCTCCGGGCGAGGTGCTACCGTCAAACGACCTCAGGCAATTGCACAACGGAATACCGACGTGGGTTGTCGCTGGTGACATATAATACGCGCACATTGAGGACAGATGAGAAGATCGTTGAGTTGGAAGAGGAGATGAGCAAGTTGCATTGGGACATAGTGGGTTTATCGGAGGTCCGAAGAGAGGGTGAGGACATGACGACCTTAAAGTCTGGCAACTTGTTCTACCACCGGGAGGGCGACCAACAGTCCCAGGGTGGTGTCGGGTTCCTCGTTCGCAGATCCCTTGTGAACAGCGTGGTATGTATCACGAGTGTGTCGAGCAGGGTTGCGTACCTGATACTCAGAGTATCAAAGAGATACTCGTTGAAGGTAATACAGGTTTACGCTCCGACCTCGGCGCGCCCGGACGACGAAGTGGAAGCTATGTATGAGGACATTAGTAGGGCCATACATACTTCCAAAACACACTTCACTGTTGTTATGGGGGATTTTAATGCGAAACTGGGTAGAAGGGGCGACGACGAATTGGGAGTGGGGCAATTTGGATGTGGGCGGAGGAATCCCTGGGGCCAGAGGTTGGCCGACTTTATGGAGAAGGAGGAACTCTTTATGATGAACTCCTTCTTCAAAAAGCCACCCCATAGGAAGTGGACCTGGATGAGTCCCGACGGTTCCACAAGAAATGAGATCGACTTCATCATGTCCACAAAGAGACGAATATTCACTGATGTCTCCGTGATCCACAGGGTGAAAACCGGGAGCGATCACAGAATGGTTAGAGGCACATTGAATATCAATGTCCAACTGGAAAGGTCTCGACTAGTGAAGTCCACGCTCCGACCTACTGCAGCCCAGATACAAAACCCCGAGAGCTTTCAACTCGAGCTCGCAAATCGCTTCTCTGGCCTGGAGGATTGCGTTTCTGTGGACGAGGTCAACAACAGGCTGGTAGAAACTGTCTACAAGGTAGGGAAAACTTTCTCTAGACCCCGCCGGAAAGATAGACCTCAAAAACTATCAGATCACACCCTCGACCTTATGGCAGAACGACGCTCATTGGCGCTGCAAACTTCCGAGGACGCTGCAGCATATCGGCAGCTCAATAGACGGATCTCTAGGTCCTTGCGGCACGACATCCGTATCTTTAATACTCACCATATTAAAGATACGATAGAGCGAAATAAGGGCTCCAAAGTGTTCGCGAGAGACTTATCTATTGGGCAAAGCCAGCTGACGAAGCTGAAGAAAGAAGATGGCAGTGTAGCGTCTACTAAGCCAGAGGTACTGAGGGAGATCGAAAGGTTCTATGGACAGCTATATACCTCGATTGCTACGCCTGTTGACGATTTGGATAAAGATCCAAGAGCCAAATTAACCCGACACTACACAGAAGACATCCCGGACATCAGCCTGTATGAGATTAGGATGGCCCTCAAACAGTTAAAAAACAACAAGGCGGCGGGTGAGGACGGAATCACATCGGAGCTTCTGAAAGCGGGTGGAACACCGGTACTGAAAGTCCTTCAGAGGCTCTTTAATCCCGTCCTGTTCGAGGGTACTACGCCCGAAGCGTGGAACAGAAGCGTGGTGGTTCTCTTTTTCAAGAAAGGCGATAAAACCTTATTGAAGAACTACAGGCCCATCTCGCTTCTGAGCCATGTTTATAAGCTGTTTTCGAGGGTGATTACGAATCGTCTCGCACGGAGGTTTGATGACTTCCAGCCTCCCGAACAAGCCGGTTTCCGTAAAGGCTATAGTACCATAGACCACATTCATACGCTGCGGCAAATTATACAGAAGACCGAGGAGTATAATTTGCCACTATGCTTAGCGTTCGTGGACTACGAGAAAGCCTTTGATTCGATCGAGACTTGGGCAGTGCTGCAGTCTCTTCAGAGATGCCACATTGACTACCGGTATATCGAAGTGCTGAAGTGCTTGTATAAAAACGCCACCATGTCGGTCCGAGTACAGGACCAGAGCACAAAGGCTATTCCGTTGCGAAGGGGAGTTAGGCAGGGTGATGTTATCTCGCCTAAACTCTTTGCAAATGCCCTGGAAGACGCCTTCAAGCTTCTGGATTGGGAAGGATTCGGCATCAATATTAATGGCGAATACATCACTCACCTTCGGTTTGCCGATGACATCGTAGTCATGGCAAAGTCCTTAGAGGAGCTCAGCACGATGCTCGGAGGCCTCAATAGAGTGTCCCAGCGGGTGGGCCTGAGGATGAACATGGACAAGACGAAAGTCATGTCAAATGTCCATGTTTCGCCCACCCCCGTATTACTGGGAGGCTCGGCTCTCGAAGTTGTTGATGACTATGTCTATCTGGGACAAGCGGTCCAACTAGGCAAATTCAACTTCGAGAAAGAGGTCAATCGACGAATCCAACTCGGCTGGGCGGCGTTCGGGAAATTACGCAGTGTCTTCTCGTCCAAAATACCACAGTCCTTAAAGACGAAGGTCTTTAACCAGTGCGTGTTACCAGTGATGACCTACGGTGCCGAGACGTGGTCTCTAACTATGGGCCTCATAAGGAAGCTCGAGGTCACACAGCGAGCTATGGAGCGGGCTATGCTTGGGGTCTCTCTACGGGATCGAATCAGAAATGAGGAGATCCGTAGACGAACTAAAGTTACCGACATAGCAGAGAGAGTCAGCAGGCTGAAGTGGCAGTGGGCAGGGCACATAGCTCGGAGAACCGATGGCCGATGGGGCAGAAATGTTCTTGAGTGGAGACCACGTGACGGCAAACGCAGCGTAGGAAGACCTCCCGCAAGGTGGACGGATGACCTGATTAAGATCGCAGGGACTCGTTGGATACAGGCCGCTACCGACCGGTCAAAATGGAAATCAATAGGGGAGGCCTACGTTCAGCAGTGGACTTCTTACGGCTGATATGATGATGATGATGATGATGATGATTTTGAAAGGTGAAACTCGTATTTTATGACTTGTTAAAAAGAGATCATATTCGTCATAACTAAATGGCTGTTTATTAATTTGTTGCCTTAAAAAATTTAAATCATCGAAAAGGAACAAACAATTTCATATTTTATAATATAAAGCACAATCTAAGTTAACTGTTCAATATCTACACATGTAACTCTAACTGCCTCTTTGGTCTAGTGGTCAGCATATACGACTGCTGATCATCAAACTGCATCAGCTATTAATAAAAATAAATTAGATAGCTGATTTCAACTCTGTATTCTATTCAATAACCACAATAGTAGGTCCCTATTTAATAAATATATTGGTGACATACTACATGTTGGTGAGCAATCAACTGTTAAAATCACATTCTTAGATTATTCAGACTATAGTTTATGGAAAATATATTAAGGAGCAGAAACTAAAAACTTACCGAAGATTCAGGTAGATGGCGATATGAGGTAAGCACTGAGATACCTGGCTCTATTAGTCCTACACTTTGAGATTTCATGGAGACAGCAAAACTAGCTCGTTCTGAAGCCAATGCGACGTCACTAAGACCGATTAACGCCAGCAATACACCTGAGCATCTACCACTAGCTCCTGTGCACAATAACTTGCTATGTTGTTCTACTGTAAGGAGCAAAGTTCTGAAAAGAAAATTAAATAAAAATTTATTTACTGGTACTTTACAGGTTACACTCATTTTTGTGCTGATTGCTTCTAACGAAAAGATGCATATTTAGATTGAGCTATTTTTCTTTTTAAGATGAACATATACTCAATGGAAGCAATTCAAGGACTGTTAAAAAGAGATCAAAAGAGCTCAATTTGACAATGTTGGAGATAGGTTAACTTCCTTTGTTTCAGGAAGTAGAGATTACGAGTATACATAGGTACTAATTAGGAAATCATTATAGCTTTTATCTTTACATAAAATGAAGTAACTTTTTATTCCTAAGAGATTTATGAGTTGAGATTAATGCAGTTTCACCAAGAAAGAGATTGATGACGAAGGTTATTTTACATAGACTGTCCTATACTTTAGCAAGCCAATGTAGGTTGGGACCTATCCTGGCTGTTTTAGCCAGGTTAATTTTATAAAACTTACCTAATGGATTCAGCCATTTTATAGGCATAGGTTGTTCTCTTCTCTGAATTGTCATCCAACAATGTTTTTAAATCTAAATCTGAATAAGTTGATCCACATTCAGGTAATAACAAAGTTACAGACACATCTTTTATATTATTTATGACTTTGAATGCTTTTTCTAACTCTGTGATCATCTAAAAAAAGGAAATAATGAGGATTGTTATATTTTTTAAGAAAATAAAAATAAAATTGCATGAATAAACATATTACATGTGGTGATGAATTAAGAATATGGAATTTCATCACCCCTAACATCCCATGGTAGTCGTAAGAGCTTAAACTATACAGGACAAAAGCATTGCACAGAGAAAAACTTGAAACAATTATTATACCAATTCCATTTGTTCAACATGGTAAAGTAGGCAAAAACCTCCTTTATGTGTACAACAGTGGAACTGATGATGATAATTATTTCTTTATACATATATGAGCCTGCCAAAGTGACTACTCTGCCTGATGAGAAACATGAGTAGAATCCAAGTGTAATGGCCATCATACTCATTATTAATGCAGGCAATGCAGCATGGTGACTCACTGAGATGCTTCTAAACACCCAGTATCAACCCCATTGAGCAGGCCCATTCATACTGAAGTCAGCTGGCTTAACTACTTTTAGTACAACCTATTGCCGTCCACTGCTGAACGCAGGTCACCCCCAAGGAGAACTAAATGTAGCCCCAACAACATTGATGTATTAAAAAACCCAAGATACACACTCAGCGTCTCAAAACCGTCCTCATAAAATAAGCGCACAATTTAAAATTGTGCTACTATTTCAAATAGTCTCGCGTCGCTCGCGTCTCCGTGCGCTTGTTAAAAATGCCGAAGTGTTCGATGCGGAATTGTAAAAAAATTACGTCAAGAACGTTAAAAAAGGATGGGATATCGTATTTTCGGTAAGTAAAAGAGTTTGTTAATTTGTTTTTGTGGTTTTTATGACTAAATATCGAAAGCAATATGTGATTTCGATTTAATTTTTCTAAAAACTTCACTCAACGGTCCAAGTACGACAAATTTCAATGGCCGCTTTTTCAGTGTAAAAACGACAATTACACAACATTTTATTTTAGTCGCATAATCCAAACGACCCTGTTCTGAATTTAATGGAGTCCATTTTTTTTTATTGTTTAAATTTTTAATTATAAGTTTATTTAATTTGACCGTTTTGTATTTAGTTTTAAATAAGTTTTTATTCGTTACAAAATATATAATAATAATAATATAGTTATTAATCGAATTGCAAAAGGAAAGGAGGTCGTCCAAACGACGTTATTATTAAAGTTCGTAAATATTATATTACCTATTATATCGATTAATTAGGGGACAACTTATGGGTTCGCGACATGCTGCATGCTAACTTTCACATGGATTAGAAGATCGAGGTTTGTGATTAGAGGCCATTGTGGGACGAAAAGTATAACGGCGGCTCCACATTAGTCCCGTGAATTCAGAGTGACACCCCCCTGGTAATAATATGTTCTACTACGAAAAATTGAAATAATTGATTTTAAGAGTTAATATTTGTTTCATTGATGTACACATGTCCTACCTAAAAACATATTTACGCTCGGATAAAAGTATAATAATGGGCTTAGAACACAATTTAACTAACTCTTAAAATACTAACTCAATGTATTTAAATAATTTTTTTTTACAAATATTCGTCTTCACTCCATGTTGTGTCCTGCTGGCTAGCTTCGGTCGTAACATTTGGTCATTGTACACTGCTTTGTAATAAAAACTTTAAACAATGCGCGTAAGGTGGAATTTGCAAAAAATATGTTTATAGCATAACTGAAACTACCCACATTGATATTTTTATACATCAATGATTAAGTAGGATAGTTTCGTATGCCGCTTTTGTTTGAGACTGTGCATCTAGGGTTTTTATATATCAATGCCCAACAATGACAAATTGATTTCATTAATGGAATAAAGTATATTTGTGTCTGGTTAAGGCATAATAGGTCTCAAAAGGCCTGCAAAAGCCTATTGTTTATTGGATAGTTGTTAGCTATACAAGATCTTGTTTCTAAAGTTAAATATCCATGGTAACCTGTTCCCAAATTTAATGAGATTTGAGCCAAAATTTATTTATATATATTAATTTATTTATTTATTATTATTTATTATTTCTTAAAGCCCTATATCTGAGAAAACGGTATTAAAATGATAATTTAAAACTCACCTCTACATTGCTTATGGATTCTGATTTTTGTACACATATTAGAGCCAATTTACCATCAACCTCGATAGATAAATATTTGAACTCCTCATCATCCACAACATGCTCCTCAGGCTTTATTATTTTCTTTTGTTTTGGTGGTTTATCGCTTTTAGAACTATCTCGTTTTCTTTTTTTTAGTGCAAGATTTAATTTGGAATTCAGTTTCTCTTTTATAGATAAACAGTTATCCTTATTGATTATTTCCATTGTGACTTCTTCAGTGTCTGGCATAAACATTTCTACTGCTTGATTCTCATTTTTTACCTCATTATTAACTAAATTTTGGGCCTTGCGTGATATCTGGCCAGTCGTCTCGACATCGCTCAAGCGACGTGGACTCATACATGAACTTGAGTATGAGCTTGATGAATGACGCCTGTATATGATTGAGTCATCTGCACTGTGAGCCTCAAAATCTTCAGATACACAGTGAGATTTTACTGAACTACTTAAAGAAGGTCTTTGTTTGCCTCCTAATATTCGTCTAGCTTCACTGTCTTCATATTTTGACTCTTTTTTTCTTTCTCGAAACTTCATTTCTTTAGTGTCAGGTGTTGATGAACTCTGAATTTTTTTTATGAACTCTGCCTTTGTTTTCATATTCTTTTTGCCTTTTGGTGCTTCTGGAGTGAGCTGGTAAATCATATTAACAGCACCTTCATCCATCAATAACTTATCAACTTCAGTCAATCTTTTATTTTGTTTATTATTTTTTGGTGAAGGCTTCTTCCATTGTAACTTTGAAATCGGTGATTTAGACTTGGATCTCTGGAATGTTGGCGGCTCAGTTTTAATTTTCTTGATTTGAGTTTGGTCCTTTTCTTGCACATGGTCCTTACCTTTACTAATTACTTTACTTTTAGTAAATGTATCTGGGTTATCAGGATCAAATATAACTTTTTTCTTAATAACTCTACCCAATCTTCTCTGTGGCTGAGTTTCATCACCACTTTTGTTTAAACCTGGTGTTCCATCTGTTGTTTGTGAATCTATTGATGTTCTGACATCATCCTGTTTAGACTCTTGGGAATTTAAAGCATCATTTGAAGTCTGTGAAGAGTCCTCATTCTCCTCCACTAATTTGTTTGATATTTCTACTTCAGGACTTTCTTCATCATCCCAATCTTTAACAATAACTTTAACTATGTTCTTTTCTTCTTTAACCTTAGGAATGCTAATTTGCTTTTGCCTTTTCTTTCTAGGCAATCTTTCAATAGTTTTAGGCTTTTTGGACTTTGTTTTCAGCCTGGACAGTTGCTGCAATGCCAATTGAGTCTCCAAGATTTTCTCTCCACTAATAGGAGGATATCCTGATGATATTAAACTTTCACATTGCTCATCATCATTTCCTTCCAAAATATCCAGTAGCTCCTCTTTGTTGAACACTTCCTGTCTTCCACTACAATTATTGTTTTCTACATTATCTGTTACATCTGAAGATCGTAGTGCTTCACTTAATTCAATACCAGTTCCCAGTTCACCGAGTATATTATTAGTTTCCTCTTCTTCAGTTTTAGTATTATCACAGATAGATTCAATAACTTCAGTATCATTTGACTCAACTAAGACTTCAGTCTCAAATGTAACTTGGTCTACAGTGGCCTCAATTACAAGCTCATTCATTTGTTCAAAATCAGGATAAACATTTTTCTCAGTCTCAACCTCTTCAGTGGTATTAGAGGGCTTTTTAGTGGTAGAAATGTCTACTTCTTCTACCTTACTCTTTGCTGTTTCAAGTGGTGTTTTATCATTTTCGGATGTGGAACTTGCAGGCTCGATTTCAGGATTTTCTATAGCTACATTTTCAATATTATCCATTGTACTACAACTATTCATATTTTTGTCTTGTGCTATCACTGGTTTAGGCTCTACTGCAGGTCCTTCTTTCGATTTAGACGATTCGGCGACACCGTTTGATTTTTGACACACATTCGTTTCTGCCAAAGCCACAGTGATCTCTTTGGCTTCGTCACTAATGACACACACTTTCGTTGTTTCCGATGGAGGAATATTATGTGGTGGTTCTTCTACTGCTTCCATTTCAAAATAAACTCACTAAAATAACAAAAAATATGTATATTGCTTTTCATAGAATAACCTAAATTGTGTTGACGACTACAAATAGAGAATTTACATATTATATCAATATTTAGAACAGGCAAGATACCTCTAACTTAAGTGCTGTTAGTAGTAAAATCGCGAAACAATTACCTATGTTATAATAATAGATAAATTAATCAAGACACAAAGTTTGCTTTGCGTTGCGTCTGTACGTCCATTACAGATTTATGCGCGTTAGGGACGCGAATGTGACTATTGTGGCTAACAAATAGACAGATAAGTACTTAGTAATGATGAGTTCGATATATCAAAACGTAACTTATATCGGATATATGTTAGATATCATACCATATCGATTTCTATATAAATGTAGCCGATATCACAAAAACTGTATCGAGCCAAAACTTAAACTAACATGCGAGAACCATTAGGTCAAAACGCAAACTTCATAAACGATATTGAGATATGAACCATATTCGCTACCTCTCGTTCTAAGTATACGTTATTGTATTAGTATGAGAGAGAAGAAGCGAATATGAAATAACTTTAGCCATGTTTGCGTGGTTATTGTATCTTACTGTACTAGCAATAAGGTTCAGTTTCCATTGTATAGTTATCAACATAACTATACAATGGAAACTAAACCTAAATTTGAGTTGTTACATGTTTTTGGTTTTTTATATCAATGTTATCGTACTACTGAAATCGATATCAGAAAACCGTTTTCGATATCGATATGCGAACTGTATATCGGATACATAACCGTTTGTGGCAAAAACTGAAAACGCCCATATCTAGTACTTAGTCGATTAAATTAAACGAGTCTTTTTCACGTCCTTTTTAACTCCAAACTATCTGCTAATATTGAAAATAGTATTATACTATTTTATTAAATAGTAAATTAAGTATTTAAAAAATAATGAGAATAAGAAATATGACTTTTTATGTTATGTCATGGTTTTATTGCCTCCTAGTCACACATTTCTCACTATTTCGTTCATTTTAATTTTGATTTCGTGTAACCCTATTTGTTTCTAAAATAAAAATGCGTAAATTGAAGTCTTTTTAATCAGCTCAAAATTCCGTCGATCCATTTTGTAATTAGCTAAAGGTTAGACAAATATTTTTAAAACCGGTCTTTTGAATACGAAAATTAGACAATCTTTCTCTTCAGTTCATAGAAGTATTAATAATAATAAACTATTAACGCTTCAGTTCCTATACTATACATATTTAATGTATCAAACATAAATAAACATTTTTTTAAAACGAGTTTATTTGTTCAGTAGTTTTCATGTAAGTAGTTTTTTTTATGAAATTCAGTTATGTACATAATCAAAAAATCATTTAGGTTTATAATGCCTGTACCTAAACGTTTGTTTTTAAAAAAGGGGGTGTGGCTGAGTGTGGCATCACTAACTAATTCTGAACTGTCAAAAAAACAGATTTAATGATATAATAGAAAACTGAAGTTTTATTGCTAAGTCAAACTGTGTTGTGTTCATAATGTTCTGTAATCTGTATTGTGTCTGTGTCAACTACGTGATATTGTTATTGCAAGAATAGAATATAGATATTAATAACTTAGCAAGATGAACATCTTACCAAAAAAAAGGTATGTTTAAAGTTAAAATATGTGTAACAGAATGGTAGTCATTCGCGGACTAATAAATTAACATTTTCATTATATTCAAAGAAACATATTTGTGTTATGAAAAAAATATTGTATCTTTTATTATAAAAATATTGTATTTATTTATTTATTTATATGGTAAAAAATCGATTATCTAGACCTCATTACGGATTCGCGATTAATAGGTATATATATATATATATATACCTATTCTTCAGGCCGTGGATAAAGCTCTCATGTGGTTTGAAAATGAGTTTACTGCAGCTAAAACGCATTCGTGATATTCATTCATGAAAAAAAAATTGGCATATGTCAAATGACAATTACCTATTACTTTAAATCAAATTAAACTTATTCTTCCATTTCAGTTATACCAAATTCAAATTACCAATTACATTATTGTAAACAAGTTATAGTTACTTTAGTACCTAAATATTTTATTTCATAAAATTGACATATTTAATTAACATTGATTTTTGTTGAAATGCATTTGCTGTTTTTTAATAAAACAACATTAAGTATTTGATACCTATGTACAAAACCTGCTTTTATTTATACATTTTAATAATCCGATTTTTTATAATCTGGATGCCCAAAGACAACAATTACTTCGGATAATTTAGTTTCTACTGTATAATATGTTTTATTTTGGTATGCTCTTCCTTCTTGATCTTC
The DNA here is from genome assembly GCA_932526445.1 of Phragmatobia fuliginosa. Classification (NCBI taxonomy): domain Eukaryota; kingdom Metazoa; phylum Arthropoda; class Insecta; order Lepidoptera; family Erebidae; genus Phragmatobia; species Phragmatobia fuliginosa. The sequence continues at coordinate 12,006,900 of OW052071.1, forward strand.
TTATTCCAGTTATATATTCAGACAACAGATGTTTTCTCTTTCATTTTCTAATTTAGAGTTTTTGTTATACTTGTTTTGATTAGTTCAGTGCAACCAACAAAATTAACAATAATAAATACTTCTTTATCCATTTTCAATCTGTCTGCACTCAGTATAAGCTCTCAATTTTTAGTTTTTTACAATGTCCCTCCCCCAATCATTCCTCAGTTTGCTGCTAACATCTCTTCTAACCTTCTTCACTATATTTTGCTCATTTATCAGGCATCACACACACCTATAAATCACGATAACCTATTGCAACTTTTTATATACTAGGTACTGCTTTTTTCCACCAAGTTGCATTGCTCACAATGAGGACCATGCCCACTACTCTTGGATTATGATCATGCTTTCCATCAGGCAGATTAGAGTGACTTTCATTAGGATGAATAGGGCCCCCCACCCCTCTTATTATCATGGGTATCATACTCATCATATTTCCTGTTACCTGCTGCCACTTTATCCATGTATGTATCAATGTAGTGAGAGTGGTAAATTTCACAATTAATTTGTAAGAGTGAGATAAGTCATTAATTGCTGCTACTGAATACGAGAGACCATAGAACTTTTTGTCACAACAGTCTCTAGTTTATGTTGATATTTTTTTAGTTTGCACCTTATTACTTGGTCAGACCCAAAAACTACCATAATCATCAACAGCCTTTAACAGTTCACTGTGGGACATGGGCATTTTCGAAAGGTAGTTTTGGCTTATTATACCACACTAGCCAGACTGGTCGGACCCAAAAAGCCAATAAATAAATATTTCGAACATAGACTCAAAAATCAAATAAATAAATATCTCGTAAATTTTACACACAACGCCATCTAGTCCAAAACTAAGCAGAGCTTGTTTTATGGGTACTAGACAATGATGTAAATACATAAACAATTTTTTTTTCGTAAATATATACATACTATGACTGTCTGCCTTGTTGATCTAGTGGTTAGCGTATGCAGCTGCTGATCAACAGGTCTCAGGTTCGATTCCCGGGTCAGACCAGATATTTGTGTAAACCATAACCACAGAGTCTGGGTGTTTTCTATGTATAAAATGTATGTAGGGGTACAGGTATAGTTATTGGCCACTTAAGCGAACCGAAAACTGACGGATTGAATTAAAAATAAATTATATAGTAAAACATCAGTAACCATATGTATGTATGTTACTTTATTAATGTATTTATTTATTCATATTGTTTACATACACTTCTATAATATATTATGTGCATAAAATGAACACAAAAATACAAACGTAAAATTAAACAGTAACTGGCCGTATTAATACAGTTATTGACCATGAGATCATACAGTTAAAGTAAGTAAGTTAGCCATATTAAAAAATAGCAATGCTGTTATTACATAATATTATCTTCATGACGATTTTCATTTTTGGAAGGTTAAGGCATATGAAATTTATATGGTAACACCTAATAAACTAAAATTATTATGGATAGATTCGTGCAACGGTAATAGTGATGCTAACGCTACTCGCAAGACGACAGATTGGTATTACGCGGGAGAACGGCATCATGTTCCGTTTTGAGCCAGGTGCCATCTTAGCTCGCACGAGTTATAGTGTGCTGTGGCCCTTAGCGACTGCTCGATGCCGGCCTTTGTGTTGGCTATAATTTTCCGAATTCAAATCGATGCTACCTGCATCCGAATGTGTGCGGAGGAGAAGCGTTCGGCTGCTCTCTCTAGAGACTCTATCTCCGCGTTTGGCGTTTTTAAGTCTAAAAGCCTAGCCTAAAATTAGCTAGTGTGCTGTGGCCCTAAAACAAGCTCTGCTTAGTTTGGGACTAGATGATGTGTGATGATGTGATGTCCGAAATATTTATTTTATTTTTATTATACATAGAAAACACCCAAACTCTGAAACAAATATTTACGGAACACAAACATTTGATCCAACCAAGGAATCGAACCCGAGACCTCAAGCACAGCAGTCTTATACGGTCCCACTGCGCCAGTGAGGCAGTCAAAATAGCTGGTATAGGGTTTGTTAGAAGTTTTCCTTCTTTTTGCAGTGATGTTGGTCTTAGTTTGTCCCTGTGTCGACCCTTACGACATCCACGGGATGATTAGGGGTGGTGACACTCTGTATTTTGTATTGACAAAAAAAACTGAACTGCTCAACAATTCATAAAAAAATTATTGTGTTAGAATATGTAACTACAACTCTACTTATATCTATAGTAATTAACTTTTACCATTTTTGCAGATGGCATGTGAGGACAAAAGAAAATATAGCAAGGGTAAGAAAGGATGAAGCAGAAGCTGCAGAAAAAGCAAAAGAGGAACAAACAAGAACTGAAAAGGCAGATCGTGAAGCGAGGTTAAGAGTGTTGAAACATAAAAGCAAACAGAAGTTATTGGAATTAGGCATTACAGAACCTGAGCATGAACAGACCGTACCCTCTGAACATGTAAACTTATTTGCTAATTTTGAAGATGCAATCAAAGGTACAAACAAGGAACATGATAAGGAGGCAAAGGAAAAAAAGGAAGAGTATGAGAAAAAAATAGGGTATTTAACATATTTAGGCCAGGATACAAATGAAGCTCTTGGCAAAAAGAATTGGTATGAAGTATTGCCAGAGAGTTCAAGATCTAGTAATATTAAAGATACTTATGAGAAACTGGTATTGAAAGATGCAGATGGCAAACCAAAGGTAATAAAAGTAGATGAAAAGGATGGAGAAGTATGCTGGAAAAGCAAACAATCCCATGATCCTATAAAAGCATTTAAACATCTGCTTTCATCACATAAAGATAAAAAGAGGTCTAGTAAAAGTGAACAGAAGCTGAATGATGATTATTCTTCAGACCATGAGAAATATAAACACAAAAATAAAAAAAATAAACACCATAAAGATAAAGACAATGAAATGAAGTTACAGAAGCTAAGAGAGGCACGATTGAAGCGTGAACAGCAAGAAAAGTATAGAACTGAAATGTTTCTCACAGGTTTAAATAAACCTATGAATACTGATGAGCAAAAAGACACAACAATGAAACCTAAATATAATTCACAGTTCAACCCTGAACTTGCTAGACAAAACTACAGATAGCGAAAATAAACTTTTTTCTGTAATTTTTTGTGTTAGCTGCCGAAATGACTACTAAGCCTGATAGTAAAGCATGAGTACAATGCCGTCAATGCAGAATGGTCACCCACATTATGTCGGCCTAGTGAGATGCTTTTTCTGCCCAGAAAGAAAGAGCCAAGACATTAAGTCCGAGAGTGTATGTAAACATAAATGATAACTTCATAGGCATATTATCACGTCTTAGAGAAAGGGTGGAGGACCAATTTGAAGAGCTCATTAAAACACTCCATGATGACGATAGAAAACGGACTCATTGGCTCCAGGACTGTGGATAATGCGAATTGCTCGCCGCTATAACCAATCGCGAGCGTCACATAGGTCACATTATTTCTAATATATAGTTTTTCATGCTAAATTGTGGAGGATACATAATAAAAAAACAATATATTTGTACCATTTATTTGTTCATTTTGTTATAAGAAGTAAACAATACAAGTATATATATGTAACCCCTCGCCCCGGTAAAGGGGGGTTTAGTCGGCCCTAGCCCTACCAGGGGGAATTACCTCACCGGTGCGCAGTCAGTAGAACTATGAGAAATCCCAGGGCGCCTTTCACTAGTAGAATTTAGATATGAAAAAGAAACAAGCTAAGAGAATACCAGACAAAGGTCTATGTGTGCATATGTCGATGTGGGCGGTCGGGGAATTCTTCAAGGAAAACACTGTTTCGGTCTCACATATACATCTATTCTATTTAAAATTTACAATATTGTTAATTCTAACTTATTACATCATTATTAGTCATATTAGATTACTTATATTTATTACATTTGCAAAAAACAAAAAAAAGAGGGTCAACACATAAAAAAGTTCCTGACTGAAGCTTCCCTGGTTCGACGAGGGCTCGACCGGGATGTCAGGGCGTCAAAGGGGAGCTCACGGCCACCCGGACGCATCTCTCGGGGATCCCTCATCTCGTGCGATTTAAAGTACACGCACCGGCGAACAAAAGAGAAGGGTATATGTATAATTATAAATTAATTGAACTCAATGCGTGACCCAGCAACTGCTCATGAAATGATCGGCGCTGTGTGGCTACCACCTATGGCACTCGCCGGTATCTGGCAGTGGAGTCTCAAATGAGAAGAGGGGCTTTTCTTGCAATCTCCAGGTATTCCTGGCGAGGATTATAGAAAACTATACCAAGCGAAGCGACCCTGTGAAAAAGATTATATTCTAAGATACACGTCCAGAACACACGATAAGGCCGAGATACAGTTTACAGATATAATATATTAACTCACCACAAGTTGCGGGCACTATATAAAAATCAATCTTCACAAGTAACTAACAACAGCAAAACTTAGTTCAAGATATAACACAATAAGAGAAATGAAATTTCTATGAGTGAGACCGGCTTTATATATCCTATTTCAAGGTCTATAGGATATAACGAACCTACCCCCTTACAAAACAAGATAAACATCACGCCATTTTCAGAGACCAACTAGAATAAAAAAACTATTTAATACATAGTCTATGATTAAAATCGATTTGAACCCGACATGAGCGCCACCCCGTGCCTAGTTGGAGAAAACAGGACGCCTTGCGGAAGTTAATAGGCGATGGAGTAGTCATTGTTGCCCAAAGATGGCGCTAATAGCAAGATCGCATCTGTGGGATTCAATTAATTTTGTTTTATTCGAACAAAGCAAAAAAAAGGTGTTACAGTACCCCCTCCCCCGTGAAATTTCCTGAGCAGGGGGCGAAGGAAATTAAAATACCAAAACAACAAAGTAAACTACTAAGAGAGTGTTGATCGCATTGACTGCGACAACATACTATCCATACTGGATAAATCTAAAATTTGCTATACAAATAAGCTAAGTTAACTAACATACCAAGTCGCTGCAAGCTATACACGTATGTGGATAACGTGTAGAAAGGTATGAGCTTAAAAGGAAACGCACGAAGTGCAATGTCACACTTCATGGTCAGATATATGATTTAAATACATAACTGATACAACGTGGAGCAGGAACAGAGAGTGGCTCCTCTTCACTATACTTCACAATGTCCTTGATATGATAAGTGAATTTTACTAAAAGCCAAAATAAAAGGACGCTAAATAATATAATTTTTTAAAGCTATTAAAAATAATTCTCAATACAAATGAATTCAAAAATTTTCAAAGATGAAAACGTTCAAGAAAGGCCTGACCTAAACATGTAGACAGGAAACAGTATTGAATCTAATGTCATCCAATAGTAAGCGAGATATCTTGGGCAATGAGTGCGTCATGTCTTTGGCGAATTTGTTGCAGTCACGACCCGCTGCAACGAGTACACAGCAGACGAGTAGACTTGTGCCTAAGGCCAGTCGTACCCCGCTATAGATAGGAAAAAAGTGCAACATGCAGAAGAAGGATGTGTGTAAGCCTAGTACGGGCATTACCCCACATAAAAGATGACTGCAACTTGCAGACAAAAGTTGTGTGCAGGACTAGCATGGTCCTGCCACATCAACAGACAAAGCTCCCAACCAACATCATCAATCAGCTGTGTCAGGTGTACAAGGGACCCGACACAGCAGCGTGAAGGCTTGTTTTAATTCGTCAAAGACACACACAGCCACCAACCACAAAACACCCGCCCACTACAGAAGACAAAAAAATTCAACTGTTAATAAGTAGTCAACAGACACTAAGCTACTATACGAAGTTGTCAATATAAATAAAATTATCATTAAGTTGAACAAAGTATTGACTAATAACGTAGAGTTAATACACAAAGAGAAAAAAAAAAAAAAAAAAAAATTATTACAGTAGCGGTTTCGATGGGTCGAGTCTAAGGGACCCCCTATTGCTCAGGTGAGGTGTAGTGTGCACCGACACCATGGGCTGGTATTGCTCTCCGAATCATCATAATTATAGTAAGTGACCGCTGACAGCAGACACAGACAGAGTTAAACCAAGAGGTCACGGACACCTACTAGTTCAGGGTAGACAAAACCACTACTTAGTAATGTAACCAGACGACACCTAAGCTCACAGAGTTAACCTACGGTGACTAGACTCAATATAAAAATCAACAAAGATTTCCAAAGATTAAAAAAAATAAAAAAGGTCACCTCAATAGAGAACTACATTTAGTTCATAAAACCTTAGGTTCACAGACGGACATCTCCGATGCAGATAGAAGCAGGGACAGAGGCGTTGGCTTTAGTGCTGCCACGCAGGAGAAGACCCAAGGCAGAGCGCAGCTCAACCTTCGAGACAGTCACTGCGCCAACAGGATTCTCTGAAAACCCCATAGTAGACAAAGCTTTAATAACTTAAGCAAAAAAATCTATGAGACATGAAGCTAACTAAAAAAATCTAAATTCAAAGTTCCAAGTCAGAGTGCGAAATTAAAAGTTAAACAGTAGACTATTTGTTTTTAACTCACACAAGTAAATCTATATGCCAAGATGCTAGCTATGTGCCATGATATTATTCAAAGAATCTAAATTTAAAAGTTCACAGTCAAAGTTCAAAATTAAAAGTTGCATAGTAGACAATTCATTAACAAGTCCATCCTTTCTAAGGTAATTAATGCATTTGATTGAATGGGCCATTATGTTTTACAAAAAAATTCAAAGTTCAAAGATAAAGTTCAAAGTTAAGGTTCAGAGTCTACGGTTAAGTAGTATTATGAACACAACCAAAGCCTACAAAAGAATAGCTTGGTTGGTTTCAACTATATACACTAATTCATACACAGATATTATAGTTTAAACAAATAACCAATATGTTGAAAGTTAAAATATTGAAATAAAAGTTTAAACTTATTTACAAGACTCGATAAATAACACTCAAAGTTGTTATAACTCAACATACATTCACTTATAACTGTAAGACAGTTATACTACAAGATTTTAAACAAACTTTAATGCTAAATTGGTTTCAAATTCACAAAGTTATTAAAAATAAAAAGATTAGAAATGATCGAATGTACCTGTTACAGAGTCTAGGTTTCTTGAGATTATATATATTATAACCTATAAGGAGGTTATGTTCTGAAATGAATTTTATCAGATTTACGGCACACAATACACTCAATATAGTCACGCACTATTATTTGTAACAGTTTCACTGTTAACTTCACAAAACATAGGTTACTAGAGTTTTTAAAATAACCAAGTATATTTAAATGTTTAACAAAATATTTAAAGAAAACAATAACCTTAATAAAAGTTAGGTATTGTGATAATAAGATGAGAACTTGATATGCAGTTCAAGCTCACAGCTTACTCACTCACTTTGTAAGTAGGTAGTCCAACAAAGTGTTGAAAAAAAGTTACCCTCAATAAGTGACTTTTTACAACAAAGGCTAAAAATACATAAATGTGAAACCGAATCAAAATAAAGAATAGGGGACAAAACACAGAAACATATAAACACAATAATTCCGAATAGGAAAAGGCCAAAACTTACCAAATGACAGCAGTATTACAATTTAGATATCAATTTAGAATTTAGTACTTTTGCATGCCGCAGAGATAGTGGTATACTGGGCTGAAAAATGCAAAAAAGAGATTATTACATGCGTACTGCTATCGCATAACCAATTAGCGTCCCGGGAAGTCTCGGACGGATGTTTCCCTGAAGAACAACCAAAACACCCAGACACAGCACACACACAAAGAAGGGTTCGGTTTCTAAGCCAAACGTTGGCGCGCCAATTTGTAACCCCTCGCCCCGGTAAAGGGGGGTTTAGTCGGCCCTAGCCCTACCAGGGGGAATTACCTCACCGGTGCGCAGTCAGTAGAACTATGAGAAATCCCAGGGCGCCTTTCACTAGTAGAATTTAGATATGAAAAAGAAACAAGCTAAGAGAATACCAGACAAAGGTCTATGTGTGCATATGTCGATGTGGGCGGTCGGGGAATTCTTCAAGGAAAACACTGTTTCGGTCTCACATATACATCTATTCTATTTAAAATTTACAATATTGTTAATTCTAACTTATTACATCATTATTAGTCATATTAGATTACTTATATTTATTACATTTGCAAAAAACAAAAAAAAGAGGGTCAACACATAAAAAAGTTCCTGACTGAAGCTTCCCTGGTTCGACGAGGGCTCGACCGGGATGTCAGGGCGTCAAAGGGGAGCTCACGGCCACCCGGACGCATCTCTCGGGGATCCCTCATCTCGTGCGATTTAAAGTACACGCACCGGCGAACAAAAGAGAAGGGTATATGTATAATTATAAATTAATTGAACTCAATGCGTGACCCAGCAACTGCTCATGAAATGATCGGCGCTGTGTGGCTACCACCTATGGCACTCGCCGGTATCTGGCAGTGGAGTCTCAAATGAGAAGAGGGGCTTTTCTTGCAATCTCCAGGTATTCCTGGCGAGGATTATAGAAAACTATACCAAGCGAAGCGACCCTGTGAAAAAGATTATATTCTAAGATACACGTCCAGAACACACGATAAGGCCGAGATACAGTTTACAGATATAATATATTAACTCACCACAAGTTGCGGGCACTATATAAAAATCAATCTTCACAAGTAACTAACAACAGCAAAACTTAGTTCAAGATATAACACAATAAGAGAAATGAAATTTCTATGAGTGAGACCGGCTTTATATATCCTATTTCAAGGTCTATAGGATATAACGAACCTACCCCCTTACAAAACAAGATAAACATCACGCCATTTTCAGAGACCAACTAGAATAAAAAAACTATTTAATACATAGTCTATGATTAAAATCGATTTGAACCCGACATGAGCGCCACCCCGTGCCTAGTTGGAGAAAACAGGACGCCTTGCGGAAGTTAATAGGCGATGGAGTAGTCATTGTTGCCCAAAGATGGCGCTAATAGCAAGATCGCATCTGTGGGATTCAATTAATTTTGTTTTATTCGAACAAAGCAAAAAAAAGGTGTTACATATATACAATTAAATTAAATATCTTTGTTTTATTTTTGAAGGGTAAGTAAAATCATTGGCAGTTTGTCTTCCAGTTTGTTGAGTGGATAATTAAATGTTTCACAAAATAATTGCAATATTCTTATTACACAGGATACATCACTAGATTGTTCGGAATGTTTTACTCTGAAAATAATATTAATTTATATTTACTAATGGTGACTAAAAGAAAACTACAAAACAGTTATTCGACAATTATGGGGCTGTGTAGAGACAACGAGGGTCAGAGAATCGCGACGATATTATACGACGACATATTCGAATAGAGGAGTTCGTTTGTAGAGATAACCCGACGATAGAATGTCGCATCTATGGCGATAATCTTCTTTTATATGAATTATACCTTGAAAACATTCTCATCATCATAATTATCTCGGCCAAAAGACGACCACTGCTGAACATAGGTTTGTCCTAGGTACAAAATAACGTCGAGTGCAGTCTCCAAATTTCACTGGAGTGGTTTCGCCATGGGCGTTTAACATAACTTTTGTTTTATTCGTGTTCACACCCACTCGTTTAGAGATCCAGCTGAGGTCATTAGCAAAGTCTCGATCGTATCAAAGCTTTCTCTCAAGCATCATCATCAGCCTTTAACAGTCCACTGCTGGACATAGGCCTCTCCTTAGAAAGGAGGTTTTGGCCTACTATACCACGGTGGCCAGACGGGTTGGTATAGGGTTGGTTTCAAGTTTTCCTTCTCTTTTCATCGCTGTTGTCTTGCGTAGTTTATCCCTTAGTCGCCTTTTACGACACCCGCGGGATGAATAGGAGTGGTGACACTCTGTATTCTTAGCCTGTCACCACACGGATATAGTGTAGTAGTCTCTTAAGCATAGTGGCAGGTTATACTCTTCGGACTTCTGTAAAACTAGCCGCAGCGTATGAATGTGGTATATGATACTAGATATAGTCTTTACGGAAACCGGCTTGTTCGGCTGGAAGTCGTCGAATCTGCATGTGGGACGATTCTTAATGACTCTCGAGAATAGTTTATACACAAGACTTAGAAGAGTGATAGATCTATAGTTTTTTAACAGGCTATTGTAGCCCTTTTTGAAGAATAGTACCACCACACTTCTGAGCCATGCCTGAGGTGATTTTCCATTGCATATGACGGAATTAAATAGCTTCTGAAGAATTTTCAAAACCGGTGTTTCAACTGCCTTCAGAAGTTCAGCTTAACTGTTCACTCGTTGCCTTGTTGTTGTTGAGCTGTTTGAGAGCCACGCTAATCTCGTACAGACACGTCCGGTATAGTATCGAGTTAACATGGCCCTTGAATTTTTCGGCAATCGTGTATAACTGCCATTAGAATCTCTGCACCTCACTCAGAAGCTCGGATCTCGACGTTAACGTTCTGCCATCATCGGTCTTCAGTTTCGTAACTGACTCTGCCCAACAGACAGAGCCTTTGCGAATACCTTAGTGCTTTGTTTACGCTATATAGCCTTTTAAATACGCAAGCTAATAATAATTTGGCGTAAGTCTTTTCTCTGACACTTTGAGATCTGTCTGTTGATCTGCCGATATTTAGACGCATCGTCTGAAGGCTGCAGAGTCATGTTTTGCCTTTCTTCCATGAGCTCGAGAGTGCAGTCAGAGAACCTCTTAGTTCTATTTGTAGATCTAGTTTTGAATAACTGCGATACGTGTCCATACGGACAGTTTCCACTAGACGGTTGCAGAGTTCGTTTGTATCAACGCAGATCTCAAGGTTTGTAAGCGGTTTTGAAGTTCAAGCTGCAAGCTCTCGGGGTTCTGCATATGAACGGGTGACGGTCGGAGCGTTGACTTCACGTATCGAGATCTTTTAAGAAGCTTAGTGAAATGAAATGAAATTATTTATTCTGCAATTAGGTTACATGAACACTTTTGCAAGTTAAACTTTAGTTTTTTTGAGCAGATGAGTTCGGCCTTTCCTAACTGGACTAGCCCTGAGAAGAAAGGACGAAACAAACTCAGGGATCACAGTCTCTTTTAAAGTCCAGACAATATTCTTAAATGCGATAATTACAATTGTCACAATAATATAATAATTAAAGATAATAATTTAAAAGTTGTCAACAATGGCAACAATTCAAGTGTGTAAATGTAGTGTTAATATTCAGAGAGCCTCATACTAGTCGATGATCGCTTCCAGTTTTAATCATGTTACAGTTACACCGTCGGGGCTCATCCGGGTCCATTTCCTGTGTTCACGCTTCCGGATGAAGGAGTTCTTTATATACATTAAGTCCCATCCCTCCCTCCTATCTACCTCTTCATGAAGCCGATCAGTAGTTGACCCCGGTGGTTTTGCCGACCAACTCCTTCGTTCGTTTACCCTTCTTTGCGTTGAAGTCCCCCATAACAACGTTAATTATGTCTACTAATGTCATCGTACATGTCTCTCGTCTTTCTCTCCCATAGTCTCTATCTCATCATTAATTCATTTTACATTGAAATAAAGGGACAACACATTTCCACAACCTATAAAAATAAAGCACCCGCATTCTGTCTCACTCGGATTTTACTGTATTTTTACTATCATTGGGAATTTAATTATAATTTTGTTGTTATTAAAGAAATTACTTGTGTATGTATTAAATAAATTAACTTTACTCACCTTACAAACGTACACAATAAGTCAATAAAAGTATTCAAATTTTCATTCTTGGTTTGACGCAGCAATGTATAGATTCCCACTAATAATGGATAACCATCAATGTTTTCTCCGATTCTTTTCGTAACCAAGTCCCCTGAAAAATAATTATAAACTGAACAGAGAATTCTAAACCAAATAATATAACTTATAATTTGTCTGTCAACTGTATCGTAAGTATGACTTAATTTGTGGAGATACATTTATTAAGAGTAATACCTGTAGTGTAACATATTTGTAGTTTAGGTAACTGCGATATCAAAAGGACCACTAAGATGCGGCCTACATCAGCGTTCAATATTTCATGAGCGTTCTTCACATATATTTTTTCATATGGTTCATAAATACCACATCTCACCAAATGCTCTTCCAACTTATATAACAATTGTGATGATACTTTCGGCTTCGTTTCAGAATTTACTGACGTTTTTAATTCATTAAGAATTGATCTGAAAAAATTAATAATAAATATATTAAATATTTAGGACATGTAACACACATCATCTAGTCCCAAATTAAGCAGAGCTTGTACTATGGGTACAACTGATATAAATACATATTTACTCTTTTTGTAAATACATACATTATGATCAGCCTATCGCAGTCCACCGGTGGACATAGGCCTCTCCCATTGCACACCACTCTGATCGATTATTGGTTTCTCGCACCCAGCTCCTGCCAGTCATCCTGCACAAGTCGTCACTTCACCTCACCTATGGGCGTCCTACACGTTTGCCGAGACGCGGTCTCCACTCCAGAACTCTTCTACCCCAACGGTCATCAGTTCTGCGCAGGGCCGGATTTACCATATACCTAAGCTGAAAAAGCTGAAGCTTCGGGCGGCAGAATTAGGGGGGCGGCAAAATGGCACAAAAACTAAACTGGTGCAGAAAAAAATCTTGTTTTAGGCATTAGGAGTCAGTCAGGAGAAATCCTTTGTCACGGTGGGCTCCACAAACATACATAAAACTAACACAGTGAACACCTAGACTTAGGACAACAATTTGTGAATTGCATAAAGTGTTTTCCCACGTAGGAACCCACGACACTTGGCGCAGTAGAATGCAGCGTGGCGACCACTTAAAACACCTTTTTTTTGACGTGTGGCCCTCGGGCCGTCACGCTACCGGAGTTTGCAACGGGGCTGTATGTCGGCATCGAACCGACTAAAACCAAATGGTTTGCTGTTATTACGCCCTCTGAATCTCTCCCAGTGCTTCCTCTCACTGAAGCGGGTGCCATCAATTGCTTATCTTTCCATGGCGACGTACGGCATACGTGGACGTCGCCTCCACTGAAGCCTGAAGGCCACTGAAGCGGATGGAGGAGAAAATTTTCCGTCCATATGCGGCCACACTCAGGGTAGCATGACCATGGCATAGATCGCAGAAGGTTGCGACCGCGGTAACCGTATATGGCTCAAACCACCAATATCCTCTGGGGTCTAAAGAGGCGTGCCATATTTTGGGCGGTCAGAGCCGCCGCCCACACCGGTGCATCGTACAGTGCCATAGTCCAGACAACTCCCGTGTTCAGTAGTCTCGTCGCGACATTGGCTCCACCCAAATTGGGCAAAAGTCATTCAAGTGCGGAGGCAGTGTCGACCAGCTTCGGAGCAAGCTGTCGGAAGTATACGTCGAAGAGCCACCTACCGTCAAGGATCAGGCCCAGATAACCAACACGACCTAGACAGGTCTTGTCGATACCCCGCCGCTGCCGACCAAGTACTGCCATCTCTTGGATATATTGACGTTGACAGGTGCATGGTTAGCGACAGGACGGTGAAGTTTGTGGATCGGAACGGGGTGGAGAATCGAAGGGAAGTGTGTTGCAGGGTTCCTCAGGCTCTGTATTGGGCCCATCATTATGGAACCTCGCATACGATGCGGTCCTTCGCACCAGTCTGCCCTCTGGCCTAAGTGTCGTCTGCTATGCGGACGGTACCCTAATACTGGCCAGAGGGTCACTCTTCGAGGTAGTGCTTCTGCTCGCCGAGCAGGGAGTGGCTTGTGTTATGGAAAAGATTCGTGAGCTGGGCCTAAGGGTGGTGCCTCAGAAAACTGAGGCGATTTGTTTCCATGGCCTACGTAAGCGCCAGTAACCACCCAGCTCGCGCTTCCGAGTGGGTGACACTGAAGTCCGGGTGGGCCAGTACATAAAGTACTTAGGCCTCATCCTGGACAGTCGATGGAGCTTCGAAGAGCATTTCGGGCGATTAGTCTCCCGGGTACGAGGGGTAGCAGGGGCGTACCATCGTCTGCTGCCCAATCTCGGGGACCAAGTGAAGAAGTTCGCGTCGTCTACATGGGCGGGCGTGAGATCCATGGTCCTCTATGGGGCACACGTCTGGTCTAAGGACCTGGCGGGTTCCTCCCGCTGTAAAGCTCAACTTAGGAGTCTGCAGCGGCTGATGGCCATTCGGATCGTACGGGGCTACCGTACGATCATGAGCCTAAAATACTACGGCAGAACGCACACACGCACTTGGAGGGCACGGCTCGAAACACAGGGCTGTGCCAGCCAATGCGCTGTTGGAGCCGTTCTGCCAAGCTTCAAAGCTTGGATAGAGAGGACCGACTATGTCACCTACCGATTGACTCAGATACTCACCGGACATGGTTGTTTCGGTGAGTATCTGAATAAAATCGGACGTGAGGTTATGGCACAATGCCATCACTGTGGGTCTGACGGGGACTCCGCCCAGCATACGCTAGAGGACTGCCCTGCGTGGGAGTCCAAGCGTCGAGACCTAGTCGGGCAGTTCGGACGAACCCTGTCACCGCCAGCATTGATCGCGGCAATGCTGCCCAGTGATGAAGGGTGGGAGGCCGCGGTCTCCTTCTGTGAGAACGTAATGCTCCAGAAGGAGTCCGCAGAACGGGATCGGGCAAGGGCCGATCCCGCTCGAAGGAGGCAGCGAAGGGGATGCGGTAGAGGCAGCTAGTCCCCAATCGTTGCCTAAGGGTCGTTGCGGCTCCATCTTGGGAAAATGTAGGGAAAATGTCCGACTGCCGAGGTAGGCCGCCGCGGGGTTTAGTGGGTAGACCGGGAGTCCCATACACGCCCTCCGTCTCCCCCACGGTGGGTATGGTGCGAAAAACATACCCCGCGAAAAAAAAAGGTGCATGGTTAGCAGTATCGGGCCTTACCTATCTTCCTTAGCCTACGAAACCTTATAAGTAGTGCAGTAAAAAACAAGCTTTGCTAACTTAAAAAAAAACAAAAGTTATAAAAATAATCCAGTAACTAAATTATTTCCTAAAGAAAGGAATTAACTTAATTGTGAAAAGTGTATCTAATTTTAGGAGTCAGTAGGGGCGGCAAATATTTTAAAGCTTTGGGGCGGCAAATGTGTAAATCCAGCACTGGTTCTGCGGCTTATATGGCCAGCCCACTGCCACTTCAGCTTGCTAATCCGGTGGGCTATGTCGACGACTTTAGTTCTCTGACGGATCACCTCATTCCTGATACGAGCCCTCAGAGAAATGTCGAACCGAAATACATTCATATTATACAGAAAACACCCAAACTCCGAAACAAGTACTTGCAGATCATACAAACATTTGGTCCTCCCCGGGAATCGAAACCGAGACCTTTTCATCAGTAGCGGAATACGCTAACCACTAGACCAACAAGGCAGTCTACAGTACGGAAGTATTTACAGATACATCGAAATAACAGACAAACAAGGTTTATATAAGCAGAGAAATCTGTGGTCTAGATCATACTATCGTAATGTATTCTGTATAGCGGTTTTTGGAAGTAGCTAGATTAGACACTAGCTTATTAGTAGGAAACATTTATTAAAATATATTTTATATTTTACTAAAACATCTGCTGATAGTAATTAAATATTGCTACTGCATACAGCTAACTTAATCATGCATTATTCTCAACTTTATTTTATTAATATTTTTACTGAGGTTTAAATTCTGGCCTATCACAGTACTTAAACAAAACACTTACTCATTCATAGTTCTCAGTAAAGCTTCCAGTTGAGCCGAATCAAATTTACAAGTAGTGTTTAACTGGTAAGCAATGTGTCTTCTGATAATTTGTATAGTTCCAATTAGAACAAGTACATCTGACAATTGTTGAAAAACTTTTTGCCCTTTCGCAATTAAAGGTTCTAATTCTTTCATATCTGCGCTCGTAACCCCTACACCCATCTTGTCAGAGTTGCTTCTAAATATATCCTGGACATATTGCATTTGGTTTTTTATCATAAAACCATATAAAGTGTCTAATCCATGAAGACCGACTACACCAATAGCATCATTCAATTTGGCGAAAGTTTTGTTATTCATAATTTCATTTTGCGTTTTTATGTCATACCATGCTCCACATATGCTGACGTATGCGCAGCATCTGTAAGATCAAAAAAAAAATATTTTTGCTAAATATTACACCGTTTTGTCTAAAAAAAAAGTACCCTTGCAAGTGTGTATATTTTAGAAGAGCGATGTTGTTATAGATCTCATAATGTACTTTAGTCGATTTATTAAAATAATTACTCATACTAATAACTCTTTCTATTTGTTACGCTTTCACGGATAATCCGCTGAACCTATTTGGATAAATTACGTAGGTATGAATTACGTAGGTAGTCATTTTGGTAGTATTTATACATAATCAAAAAGATTCAATGATATATGAGAAATGAACTAATGGTATCTTGAAATTTGTGGTGGGCGTAAGGTTGTGCAATGCTTCGTCCTTAGTATAATAAATAGATAAGAATTCCTATATCACCTAGCATCCAATAACTGAGGTATCTGCCGAGCCAGACTGCCCATAAATCCAGCCGAAGGACTGTACAGTGTAACACCTTTCCGATAGCTGATTTCTTTAATTACACTTCTATTTATAATTGCTGATATCTGAAACATATTTAATTGATAAATTAATATTACTTAATTCATTCTATCTCTACTTTTTCACACTTACTCGTAAATGGCTTAACCGAATTTTTATAAAATATGATACAGAGGAAGCTGACACTCTGGTTTACAAGCAATGTTTTAACATAATATATGTATTTAAGCCAACCCTAGTCGTTGGTCTAGTGGTTAGCGTATGCGACTGCTAATCGAAAGGTCTCGGCTTCAAATCCCGGGTTGGGCCAAAAAGTGTTTTTGTGTTTTTCTTAGGAAATTCCTAATAGCAGTACGGAGTTTGGAAGTTTGGCGGTGATTCACGCCCGTGCCTCGGAGAGCACGTAAAGCCGTCAGTCCCGGTTGTCACGAACATCTATGGCAATCGTTATTGGGAAGTCAGTGCCCTCAAATATACTGACAACTAGTTCAACCTTCGAATTTCAGTTCTCCCTTAGGGTTTCGGAGGGCCGATGCCAGTCGCTCTGGAAAAAATGGAAACTCAGGTAAAACCGGTTGAACTAGTAGCCGACCCCAAATAAGCTTGGGAATAAGGCTAGGAAGATGAAGCCAACCAAAATGACTCTACTCTGTCTGATGGAAAGCATGAGTAGAATCCAAGAGAAGTGGTCAGTATCCCCATTGTGAATTAAGACTATGCTGCACCATGCTGACCATCCATACTATGGCGGGCTGGTAAGATGCTTCTGCATCATTGGGCTTCCGTTCTAGTACTCACCAACGAAATATGACATCACAAATGCGCTCATTTTAAGTTGGTCTTCCATGCGTGTTCCATGGGAGTTCAGTCCCGGTCGAGCGTACCTCTACTACCATAGATAGATTAAAATATATTCAGCTGGAATGAGTCATATTTAAAAACTGATATTCAGGTAAAACCGGTTGAACTAGTAGCCGACCGAAAAGGCTAAGAAGATGTTAGCACGATTTGTACCTGTTTCTGCCAAATCCTTAAGCCATGAATATTTATGTAGTCTTGAATATATTCGAGAGACCTTTTGTAACCGTCCATGCTTTCAGCTAATTTTTGTAGTCGTGAGAGCAAATTAGCTGCTGTAGGTTGATACTTCTTTTGAGGTTCTAAGAATTGTTCAAATTTTTTACCAATGTGTCTGTCTAACTCTTTTAATAATCCTTCTTCTAATAATTCAGCAGGATCAACTCGAATAACACCTACTAGTGTTGACCGCATATCCAAAATTCCTGTAGATTCAAATTAACTTTAGACATACCCAAATAGACAGTAGGTACGTGAACCATGCTCAATAGGCGTGACATAAGGATTGTTTGCTTATTACAAATAGTAAAATGGAGTTCATCTCCAAGAGTCACATTCAAGAAGTTTTCATATATTTTTTTACATTACTATGTATAACAATAAGGACTTAGAAATTAATAGATTAATCTTTATTGTACACCATTTCATTCAATTTACATTTAGGATTCCTACGAAAGTATGACCATGTACAAATGGTGGCCTTATCGATTAAATGGACTTAGGTACATCTTTAAACCTATCTAATTTTATTTTTCGTTCTTACTTAAAAGTATGAATAAATACAAACCTGTTGTGAATGTGGAAGCAGAGTGAGTTAGTTTAGCAACTTCCATTCTATGTTCCAACTGTGCATATTCTCTTAACTTCTCTTTTTCTAATCTCGTAGGTATTTCCTTAATAGTCCACGTTTGCAAATCAATTATTTTTTCCACAATATTGAAGACCATTTCTGGTATTATTTGCAGTACCTTCTGAATGTATTTTATTAACTCATTACTGTAATATTGAGAAACTGATACCAAGTCATCACTATGGGCTTGATTAATCCTTAGTAAAGGTATCTCCATTGCACTTGCCAACTTTAGAAAAAGTGCCCTCAGTCTGCTTGTTACCGCTGGGTTCTCCTTAATGCTATCTTGCATATATTTTGTGTAAGTGTCAATCGTGCACCAAGCATAGCTTACATCTGCAATTGTCTCCAAAGTAACTAATGAATCTTCTTTTAAAGATGCAGCCCTTAGAAGATTTTTTAAGGCTTCTTTACTCTCAGAAAGAAACTGTACAATAGTCGAAGTACTTTTTATACCGTGAAATTCTTCAACCTCGTCCAATGCCTGTATAAGTTGAGTAACTTTTTTAATTGATTTTGAAGAAATTGGATCGCCCAAAGATGCTACTTGTTTAGCAATATTATCAAACCATAATTTCAACTGTTCGTTTTCTTGTATTTTCGTAATGTGTTTAGCTCCAGAAAATAGTTCTGATAAACTATTTATTGCTTCTATCGCAAGAGCTTTATTAGCGTTCCACGACTCAACTCTATTCTCCAACAACTTGTTTAGAATTTCTCGTACTTTTAACTCTAATTCTGCAGTACTTATCATCAATTCCAACATTTTTAAAGGATCATAATTAGTTTCTTTTAAGACAATATCTTTAAGTTGTTTGCTTTTCTTATTATGATCATAGAATATAACATCCGTATTGTGTAAAAGTAGCCATCGTAAAACTAGATTAGAGTTTAAAAGGAGATTCAATATTTTGTTTATGTTATCCAGCACAAAATCGTCGGTTAGCGTTCCTTCTTTTAACAATTGGTGCGTTTTATTGGTTAACATCGGTATAGAACCACCCCTTTTTGCAAAAACTTCTCTAATCATCTTGCTATTGCAAGTGTTGTTCAAAGCGGACTTAGCAGCTTTAAAATTTTCCCAGTAATCAATTATATTTATAGTCACGCCCATATAAATTGATACAACCCAATTACTTGGAAAGAATTTATCAACAATTTCTCTCATCCTAGAAGTATCCATATGAAGATAATGTGGTGTAAAGAATAAACAAACTACAAGCATACTGGCCTGTGTGGCTAATGCTGACGCTTGATGCTCGGGAATCGTGTAAACTGCCAACTGATTGTAAATGTCTTCAGACCTTAGTTTTCCTATAACTTTTTCGATAAAATCCGGACGAATAGTTACCCGGCTAAAATATAGCATAATATAATTAGAATTTAATGCAAGACCTAAATAATACTAGTCTCATTAAAAAGTGCACACTGACCTATAGTATTCTACGGGATAATCTACAGGTCTTTTCCCATTCTGCTGATCATAACCAGTGTCCCTTAGAAGTTTACAAACGTCATCAATATTAGATTGTGATTGGCTTGTACTGTAGCGATAAAATGCAACAAGCAGTCTCTCCCGAAGTGCTCCAGGAATATACAGGTCGCACAATAAAAGCATAGCACCATAAAGGTATAAGCTTTCACACTGCAATTTGAGTAAGTTTTATTTTACATTTCTGCACATAAACAGTAGGTATTTTGATCATGACTAATGGATTAATTAAATGTTAAACATAATCTTGTTTGCATATAGTCTATTGTTAGTTTTATCACGTCAAAAGTGCGAAAATAAAATAAAAGAACATCCAGATGTTGTATTCAAGACGTGAACTCTTCCATTGAACCTCAGAGGTAGACCATTAAAAAGGTCCTGATAATGTCACATCAGAAGTGGGACTACAGGAATAAATTAAAGAAAAGAAGCCAAATATTTCATTACAGAATAGATGCTAACGCTGAAAGTAATTTTTGAAATACATCATGGAAAGATTGAGTAAATATTTGCTATACAATAAAACATGTATTGTATATAAAATGAAAATGAGGTAATCGGAGTTCTAGTCCGATACTCTAGTAAAGTAGTGACCATATCACAATGCGCATTGTGCTCAAATGTTCAGCATCAGATAATATGGTGTCCTGAGCAGGATCAGAATTACAAGAAGTCTGAAGAAAAACTGGGGGTGTCAACTTACCAAAAGCTGTTTACCTTCTACATCCTTCATTACAGTTTCCATATTTTGTTGAATAAATGTATTATCATTCAACTGTTCAATGAATGAATTTAAATCAACTATATACTGATAGATATTTTCAAACAACAGGTAAAATCTATTGATAAGTTCTGTATACTTCTCCTTCAATTCATCATCTAAATCTTGCAGTTTCTGTGAAAGAAAACACAAAAGTTGAACATAAATATAAAAAAAAATATGTAAAGATTGTCTGCACTAGTTTTTATTTAGTTATTCATAAGGACAACTACAACTATAGCTCTTAGCTAAGTAACCAATTATGAATACATGTGTGGCCAAAATAAGCAGAAGTTGCATGGGTCCAAATTTGGCGAACAATCTGGATGGGGCAGCAGTTCATAGCCCAATTCCGGTGCGTTATCATGGTGGAACAGCACTTTTTTTCTAAGCCAAGTGTGGTCGTTTTTTCTTCAATTCGGCGTCGACTCGGCCCAATAATTCGGCATAGTACATATTTATCATGTGTAAGGGCAAAATGGTCACAGGGCTATCTCTGTGACCGTTATGCCCTTCTCCAGGTAGTACCTTGTGAATCCCAGAAAACGGTGGCCATCACCTTTCCGGCCGATGGGACAGTTTTCGCTTTCTTCGGAGAACGTTCGCCGGGTGAAGTCCACTGTTCGACTGTTCGTTGGTCTCTGGTGTGTGCCAGTGGATCCATGTTTCGTCAACTGTCACAAAAGGACGCTTTTTTATGCCCAAAACTGCATGCATATGACCCACGCGATCTTTTGAAATGACTCTCTCAACTATCTCCCGCAACTGCAATCGGCGGTCTGCCAATACGAGATCGTGGGTTTTTGTCACGTTATCCTCAGTGTTAGCTGTTTTCGGCACCTGGACATCGCTCTTTAAAAACCGATATACAACCATGTTGAAACTCATTAAACCAATTTTTGACGGTCACCAATTTATTATGTATATTGCAAGACAATGCAATATTATGATGACATGGAGCTGATTTGATGATACTTGAGTTGGAACAACTCATACGAGTTTGGGATTGTTTAATTTGTCTTAACCTTTTAATTCATTTTCAATATTAACAAAAGCGTGTTTTTAAAGTGTTATTTTTTTCAATTCTATTTAGAAGCTTTTTGTTTAATTCAAAATTTAATTTGGCAGACACAATAGAAGATGAATTGTTGTCAGTATTATCTTAAATGGCAGTCAATGTAATAAAGAAACATACTTACTGAACTTGTATTAATTTTCTTTTCTTGAACATCAGAAATCTTAAAATAGCTAAAATCCATGATAACATCTTGATATTTTTGATGTGCTTCTTTACTATCTAATCTGAAAAAAGTATAATATATTCAAATCTTCAATTTATATAATATATTAATTTTTAAATTATGGAATATTTTATTACAGTGAACCCCAAATGGCTTAAATCTATACTAATTAATATACTAAGAAACAAACTACATGCTTTTAAAATTACAAAATCCACATATTTGTTGTAAAAGGTAATCACACACTTATCAGAGCCGAACGCGTCGAACGAGCCGAACGTAACGAATTTTAGAAATAATTGTATGAAATCTCATGAAACCTCGCACACTTACCCGCGTCGAATCGTCCGCATCTGGAAGAACTC
The DNA here is from genome assembly GCA_932526445.1 of Phragmatobia fuliginosa. NCBI lineage: Eukaryota > Metazoa > Arthropoda > Insecta > Lepidoptera > Erebidae > Phragmatobia > Phragmatobia fuliginosa. The sequence continues at coordinate 12,029,007 of OW052071.1, forward strand.
CAGAAATCCTAGACGAATTCGGATGACGTCATAAATTCGGCGCGGATTATGAGGTCGCCTCGATCGATGCGCTCGCATTCTATCAGTTGCGTATGACAGAGCAATGCACGGGTACTATTTCTTGAAATGATTTCTTCGACGCGATCGATGCTTTCGGCGCGGTTGATTCTTCTGGTGCGGTTGATTCTTCTGGTGCGGATAAGTGTGCGAGGCGTTCTTGACTTTGATGCGTTCATCTCTGATAAGTGTGCATTCACCAAAAGGGTACTTATTAGAAATATAATTATGTATAAGGTTATGATGCCTTCTTAAGATGCGGATTTCATAAGATTTGAAATTTTGAAATTGTTATACTGATTCATGGTGGCTACTATTTTAAAACAGATGAATTATTCCTAATACCTATCCATAATTTCTTCAGAATAATCATTAAAATATAATTTGAATAACTAAATTCATAATATTTTTTTTCTTGAAGTCAGTCATTGCATTGATCGTAAGAGCTCGTTCTCACTTGTGGAGTGTCCAATCCGTATATTAATTTCTTGTCGGAGCCGACACAAAATCGGTTTCCGACAAGTGTGAATGGCTTCATATAAAATGTACTGCCACTGTATCCGATTAATATACGGATCCGACACCCAACAACTGGGAACGAGCTCTAACTGTATACCGTAAAAGTTATTTTATAGAAACACATCAACAAATGATACTTACAGATAAGTAGCAGGCTTATGATCTTTAAGTCTTAATATTTCAGCAAGTATAGCATTCCCATGAGAAACTAGCTTTAATAAATTTTGGGCGCAAAGATTGTCCTCTGCCACAAAAGCTTTCATGATTTACAAATATGTTTACAAATTGTTTATCTAAATTTTAAATTAGTGAACTACATCAAACCAATATAGTACTAATATAACACGGAATTAATACACCCTGACGTGATTAGTCTTATATTAGCAAACAATTTAATATTACAATGATAAACAAAACTTATGCTTTCTATTACTCTAAGAAATTAGAAAAATAGACTCCATTTCACGAAAGAAGTCCCGCAGACGCAGCGCAGCGCTGTATTCGCGCGACATAATATTGCCAGAGTTAAATGTGGGGAAATCAGGGGAAATAATTTATCGTTCATTTACTTTCATTTTATTAACTTCTACGACTACTACTACTAAATTGTTTCTAATATAATGTATTTTTAGGGACCTATTTTATGTTCATACTATTAAGGTCAGATTAGTGAAAAATAAATCTTCCTGTAATTTCTAAAATATAAAATTGAGATGTTCGACCAACTTTCAATTACAAAAATGTAATAACATTAAAAAGTTTTATTGAATAATATTATGATCGGTCATACTATGATCACTGTCAGAAGAGTAAATAAAAAAAACAGTGAGACAGAAACCGATTCTATCACGATATAATTAATGGGTCCATTTCTTCATAAGACCATCATTTTTTGAATATTCTTCCTGTAGTTGTTTAAATAGTCTACCGCTGTATCAGTCTCAAAAAACTGTTAGGCGCACAATCTTTTGGATCTTTTGGATCTTAGCCCACGTTTTTCTACGCTACCCGTCTCTTTACAAGGCTCCACATTTTTTCTATCGAATTGAGATCGCAGTGGTTTGTATCTCTCGTTACAGTTTTCTCTGACACACCTGCAATAAAATGAACAAGTATGAATGATTATTTTCGTATTTAATTACATTATTGTTGAATATAACTTTACAATTTTTTGTTGTGTTGTGTTAATTCCTTTAAAAAAAAATCCTTAATAAAAATCATGCATTAAAAAAACTTTATTCCAATCTGTAAGAAATCAATCGGGAAAAAATCTGTATATATGGCAGCCCAAAAATTTACCTGTACCTGCGGCGACTCCCTTGCGAACATTGTTTATTGGTATTAAAACACCATGATCCTTGTGTTCCGCTTCACAGATCTCCTTCACCTTTAATTTCATTTCTTGACCAGTACTTTTTACAACTTCTGGCATCGTAAATAAACCTTATAACGTACTAATCAATTAATAAACTCACAAAATATGTACCAAAACAAACGCATCTGGCATCTTGATAACATTGACAAATGACAACATGGCCGATCTCCCCATTTGTCAAATTTAGTTCCACAATATTCCGCGGGACTTCTTTCATGAAATGGAGTATACATATATTTATCAAGGCTGTCAAGAGTGTCAAACTGTCAAGTAAAAGTCAACATCTGTCAAACAATGTCCACCTCTCTAACCCATAGACCTATAATATACTATATACTATTATTAAGCGTAACCAGTCATGGATTATATGTAAAGCGATACAGATTTTAACGATTCTTCTCTACGAATAAATAATAAGTCAGGAAGTCTAACTCGGAACAAATTTCACACAAAAAGTGGCCCAACTTGAAACCAAAACGACTTATGAAACAAAAACCAATCATAACCGAGGTTAGAAATAGACATTGTTTGTGATTGGTTTGAATTCAGAACAAAAGCAGGGATTGGTTCATGCGCTTCCTGCAATGTCTGCTATGACAGCAGTGTGAACGATGTTAGTAATAAGTCGACCAGACAGTTAATCCCTACTAATATTATAAATGCGAAAGTAACTCTGTCTGTCTGTTACGCTTTCACACCTAAACCACTGAACCGATTTTGATGAAATTTGATACGAAGATAGAACTGAACTTGGGAAACGACATAGGCTTTTTACCGCGATAACCGACAATACGCGGGCGGAGCCGCGGGCGAAAGCTAGTAAAATAATAAAACAATATAATTGTATAAATTTTTTTGTAATAAACGCTATGTCCCTCGGAATATAATTAATTTATTAAGTTTTTGCCTAGAAGACATTAAAAAAGAATATTTTTTCGCAATATTGATGGATAGGTCTTCAAAATGATATGTCATTATTTGTGTGGCGACTGTTTTTCCGCAGTATTACTAAATCCATTTTTCTTTAATTGGGATAAAATATTTTTAAGCGAAATATTCTTCACAACTAGTCTTTTATTTCTGCGTTCTAGATTCCTGATTAGTGATAGTCGTATCTCTGCCAAAATAGATTTTTTTCGTAGTTTATATTTTAACATATTAAGTGTGTTCTAGGTGTATTCAGAGCAGATTCAATATCTCATGATGGTACGCAAATACTCTTTCTTCAAAAGTATTGATTTCGTCTGAAACAAGTCTATTTATAATTTTTTTTCTTGGTTCTAACACTATCGTTATATTCAGTGATGATTTTATTCTCCTGAAAATAACCTGGATGATCAATTTCAAATCTAGGAAAGACGGTCTTTATTTAAAATAGACACGTATATACATACAGCTAAATTAAAAATATCGAACTCAAAGATTAGGTGTAAAAAATAGCAGTCAAACCGCACCAATTTACGTTTTTGTGCCGTGTACGTGTACGTGTGTATGCGCTCGAGGTTCTGCAGTATTTGTTTTAGTGCTGTTCAGGTAAATCACATACCTACTTTAAAATTTGCAGAACGTGAATTTTCATCAACCCAAAAAAATTATACATTCGCGCGCGTCGCCGCTTGTTCGACGTGAACACAAACAAAGGAATGTTCATTATTTTCAAAAAGATGTCATTTAGACTGGCGACGTTATATGTAGCAAAATTTATTGTAAGTCGCCTGAAACTCAAACTAGACAAGAGGCATGCGTGACCTACGGTGCGATGTTAACCTTATACTATAGGGACAAGACATATTGCTTAAACAAATACAAACTTATACAATAAAATAAAAAATATGAAAAATGGGTGCCTCATGATTTAAATGATCTGGAGAAAGAATGTCTTAGTAAATTATTATCTAATTAATGCTTGGTATTGTCTAAACAATTGACACCTATATTAATCTATGGACTCTATGTTTACTTAGTATTTGGGCGGTTTTCAAAATTTTGCTCAGGACTATTTTGCCGTGTCCTACGAGTTTGACCATTGATTAAAAGGCAAAAATGTAGGAAGTGAGTATCAAATTATTTTACGTTAGGGTAAAATGTTTAACTTACTGTAAAAAAAAAGATAAACTTAAGACTTAAACGGAAAACATATTTTAATATTTATTAAAATACCAAATATTATCCTACTTTTTTATGTGTCCTTCATCATATCCTGGATTTTGATTACGTATTTTGGAGAATATATAAGCTATATTTGGATATCTTTAGTATTACTCGAATGAAATAACTCATTTTATTTGTTTTTAAATAAAATGTAATAAGGTTGTAGTATATTTTTCTAATATAAATACTGACATTATCGGATTTAAAAAACTGGCCACAGCGGACAGTCCTGTACGTAACGGTATGATTTTATAAAGAATAACAATAATATTGTCTTTGGCTCTAACTATTTTTAAGCAATGCCATATTGACGATGTTTTTATCATTCCTTCGTTCTTTTCCTTTGAATTAAAAATGAAGAAATTCAATCGTCAACACTTGCGGTCCGTGACGTGCGTGACGGGTCTGTTTTGTTTGTCCGGTACGAACATTGATTTTGAAAGGTAAGACCCACAAATTTTATATACTACTCGTGTTAAATTATAAGTAAATATGTTGTAGATAATGAATGTGTACTAGTAAACTACTATAATCAACTTTTTTTATACCAAAAAAACATATAATGACAAGTCCGCGTTATACGTAACGTTCAGGACGTGACGTGATGTATTAGGTGGACTAAAAACGTTACGTACTGGACTCGTAAAGATGCGTTCATACTGTCTTGTGCAATTTAATATAAATTAAAAATATAATCCACCCAGAGAGGTAAACTCATTACCTTTATAGGATCTAGTCACCTCATGGTGAGCAGGTTTCCTTATTATGTTATAAATATCCTATTTAGAGTAGCGATAAAGAGGGTGAACCCTAATATTCCTCACATCCTCGGCACTTCCTTACAAATTAATTTATTCCTACTCAGGTAAATTATGCCGTTGACTGGTGCTGAGAGAGACAAAAACAACGGCGATATGGACAAAAACAAAGAAAATGAAGAAAAATACAACAAATATAAAAAGAAAGAAGTCGAAAGACTGAAGAACATAAACTCAAGGTAAGTGAACTAAATAAGGAAGAAAAGGAAAAAAGACGGAGAATTTGGAGATAACAAAAAAGGAATAAAAGGGAAAATAAAAAAGTAAATAATACTAAGCCAGCTGTTCCAGTGACAGTGCCAGAGATGCAAGATAATACAAAATTGAAGAAAAAACAGAGATTGAATTACCGAAATTATAAAAGATATCAAAGGACATTAAAAACTTGTGAAAGGTTAAAGAAAGTTATTAGTAGTTTATGTAAAAATAGATTTCGCCTAGAGACTAAACACAAAAAGATGATTGAGCTATTGGAAAATGAAAAAGTTACTCTAAAAGAAAACCAAACAATCACGCAGAATTACCTACTTATTGGTTCCCTATTTTATTTTTGTTACTACTTATTTGACATTTTTTTGTATCCGTTGGATTTTTTTGTAAGTTAAGAAGTATTGTTACCTACTTAATGTGAAAATGAAACTGAGATTTTTTTTTTTTTTTTTCTTTTATTATCATTGAAATATAGGTACAAAAAATAATATATTCTTAAGACATAACACGAGAAACCTCTGAGGTTTGTGTTGTGTTACACAGGTAGTCGGTATCGCATACTTACAACAATGTTTACATAATATTATACGTCTGACTATCTAGCCTGTTGACGTATTATATATTATATAAATGAGAGCTAGATATATGCCTTTCTATGTGGTCAATGCCATCTGCAATTGTTAAGAAATATTATTTGAGAAAAAATCCTTTAGTTTAATTTTAATGTTACTTGGGGTAATTTTGCGAATCAAATCCGGGGGTAGTTTGTTTATCAAACGGGGAATTATGTAGGCGGTAGTTCTTTCGCCGTACGTGTTGTTTGCGCGCACAGTACACAACCGGTTTTGCGCTGCCGCTCTGGTATATACAGTATGCTCTTTGACTATTTTTAATTTGTTATTGAAATAGTTTTCTTTTAAAATGGTAAAGTTAAATTTAGTCTGCACTGGTAATATATCACAGTGCTTAAAGAATTGACTTTCGTCGTTATAAAATAATAATTTAATATTTGGAGATACAATATTCTTAAGTATTCTTAATTGTAATTGGTATATTTTATTAATGTAAGTTTTATAGGTTCGACCATAACTACTAAGACCATACTGGATATAGGATTCTGCCAATGAGTGATACAACATCATTTTGACTTTAAATGGGATTCTGTGTTTAAGAATAATAATGTTTGCTAGAAACTGCCTCAGCTTATTGCAAACGTATTCAACATGCATTCCCCAGTTGAATTTACTATCTATTACTACACCAAGGTAGGTCTGTGACGTGACTATTTCTATGGGTGGACAGTTACATGCATCTTTCCTGTACTTATGCAAGCAGCTGTGAGTGTGAGCAATTAACGCAGAGGTGATGGTTTGTCGCTGATACGGTGATTTAATAACCAATAATTTAGTTTTGTTCGAGTTTATTATCAGTCCGGCGTCATGGCACCACTCCAGCAATGTATCAAAATCTGCTTGTAGTTTTGCAAGCGCCTTTAGAGGGTCCTTGTCGGCTACTACGATGCAGGTGTCGTCGGCAAACTGGTAGCATGTGCCATGCGTGATGGTGTTGTGCATGTCGTTCACGTAAGATAAAAAGTGTAAAGGGCCCAAACCCGATCCCTGAGCTGTGCCTTACGTGGCTGACATTGTATCACTAAGGACGTTTTTGATTTTTACTGAAAAGCTACGGCCTGTAAGATAGTTCTGGCACCAGGATAGTAATGGTCCCCTAATACCACAGTTACCAATTCTATTTATAATTTTTTTGTGGTCTAAAACATCGAATGCGCGTGCAAAATCTATGAACAGGGCAAATACTATTTCTTGTGCATCTAAATGTGTATTGACCTTATCTGTGAATGCAGACAGTAAATCGTTAGTTCCTTACCCCTTTTGGAATCCAAACTGATTTTTATGCACTACTTCATGCTTCTGGTAAAAACTTTGTATTTGTTCAGCAATAAATTTCTCAACTATTTTATTTACTGTAGAAAGAAGTGTAATAGGACGATAATTCAAGTAGTCATTTTTTTTTCCTTTTTTAAATATGGGTCTTACACACCCTTGTATCAACTCATCGGGATAGATACCAGAGTTTACACTACTGTTTATTAAGTTGGATATAGCTATAGAGATGTCATCCCCTATGCATTTAATGTCCGAGGCTTTAATGTTATCAATGCCTGGTGCCTTATTTGAACTTAAAGTTTTTATGATATTGTGTATTTTAGCAGTTGTAGCTTTTTTAAATAGTATGCTTGAGTTAGTCTGAGTACAGTAACCTATTGGATTCAACAATGAAACACTGCACTTTGGGATTATAGTTTTAACAGACCTGTCAAAACTATTAGCGAAATTCGCGGCTATTTGTCTATTGGTGAGCCCTTGTGCATCAAACGCTTTCAGAATAGCATCGTCTATTGAAAGCTTTACACGACCAAGCATTTGATTTATAATAATGTACAATTTCTTAGGATTATGAAAATTATCTTTTATATTATTAATGTAGTATTCATTTCGTTTACGTTCTAAAACTTTATTTGTTTAATTTCTAATTTTATTATACTGTAATCTTATGCTAGGGTCGAATGAATTATTTTTCCACTTTTTAAATAGTTTATCACGTTTTTCACAAAGCCGTGTTATATTTTTATCGATCCAGGGAACTCGGTAAGGCTTATATCTATGTTTAATACTTCTAGTTGATGTTGCCTGTTGGTTTGCATTGTAAAACGAATTTTTAATAAAGTTATATATGTCATTACTATTACTCATATTATTAGTTTCCGTCCATTTCACTTTTTTTATTTCCTTATAAAATAAGTCATAGTTAATAACTGGTCTTTGAGTATACTGTATACACTTTAGCGGTGTAGTGTCGACGCATGTAATAAGGGTCGCCCGATGATCGGCCAGTACAATGTCTAGCACCGCCGAGTATGAACGCGCTGTGGGGAAACGCGCAAATATATGATCAATGCATGATCTAGATATTAAGTTTAATTTTGGTTCGATTCTAGTGAAGTCAGTGATTCCGCAAAACAGTCCACACCCGCTTAGTGTTTCCAAGTATGAATCTATATAGGGTGTCACACATTTTAGGTCTAAATTTATGTCTCCGATAAGTATAAAGTTTTCCTTATCGTTGTACCTATTGATACATCTATCTAGCTCCCTTACAAAGATGCGTTTGTTTGTTGATGGAGGCCGATATATTGCAAACAAAACTACGTCTTGTTTTGAGGGCAGTTTCAAAATACCTGTTACACTTTCAAATGTTATAGTTTTAGCGTGTATTGTTGTAAACTTTAGATGGTTTTTAACATAAATAATTATTCCACCGCCTCTTTTGTTATTTCTCAGTTGTGCGTGCATATTATATCCAGGTAAATTATACAACTGAGAAATATTTTGTGAAATACCGGCCTCTGTAATCACTATTACATCCAGTGGGGTTGAGCAATTATGTACGATTTGTAATAATTTAGTGAAGTTTTTAATCATTGATCTTATATTGATATGCAAACACGATAATTGTATATGACTTTTAGGAGGTAGAAATTGAAAGAACTTATTAAGTGAATTACAATTAAATATTTCTTTTATCTGGCTAGCCATACTTTACTTTTGGAATGATATGTTAAAGATATACTCGTACATACCTTATTTAAAAAGGTGACAGTGTTAGTTAGGTTTTACTTTACTTTTCTTTTGACGGTGAATTGTTTGCATTTATATATTTTTGAATGTGATCTATGTCTCGAATTGACCGAATGTGATATATTCTGCTATTACATGTTTTTCTAGCTAATACCTTACCATCCTTGCACCAAATAAACTGACACGAGTTACTCAGTTTAGACTTAGCATTATACAAGACTGTCTTTGTATATTTGGTCAGGGCTTCGCGGATTAAGATTCTTTGCTCCATTTTGTCTTTAGCAGCAGTTAATTGAAGTACTCCCGTTGTAAGATGTTTCTCTTTCCCAGCCTCAATCCACTGATTCCGGGCTTCTTTGCTCTTCATCTCCACAATGATTGGTCCCGGTTTTTCTTTGGTTCCTGGTTGACGCTGAAAGGATTTAATATCTTGTGTATTCACCTTCAGGTTTAAAGCAATTTTTTCCAGCAGTGGGTTAACGTTTGGAAAAGTTATCTCTGGTAAACCTGCAATTTCTATGGAAGAAGTGAGTGTCATTTGCTCCATTGTATGTATTTGCTGTTCAAGAGTAGATACCCTTAATTCTAAATTGGTATTTTTGTTGTGCAGATCTTGATTTCTATGTTCTAGTTCTTTAATTTTTCCATCCTGGTTTTTTATAGATTGCTCCATAACATGAAGTTGATCACTCATAAACTCCAGTGCAGTCTCCAGGGAACCCAGTTCTTCCTTAAATGCTTTCTTAACTTCACGACTGATATCTTGCACTAGCTTTCTCGTATCAATTGCAGGAGGATTACCTCGACCACTTGCCTCGGAGTCGTCGTCTTCGCCTTCGTCCTCCTGAGTAACCATGAAGGAAGATCTACGAGACAAATTTTTTAAACAGTCTTCACAGCTCCATTCAAGTCCCTGGGAATTTCGCAGAGTATTCAGTTGTTTATTAGAGAGCTTTACACATGCTGCATCAGCATGAACCACCTTTTCACACCTGCTACATTCTAATCCCGGAGCTTTTTTTGTAATATTTTTATTACATTTGAAACATTTTTTGAATCCCATTGTAGGTAGACGTATAAATTATGTTTATATAGCACACGACCGTTCACTGCTACGACACGACACGACTGATAGATAGACTTGAATCCCCTAAGTTTTTTGTAAAATATATTTTTAAAATGCTCAAATCAAAACAGTCTGTGATATTGACTAATTTTATAGAAATAAGTACAGTAAGTGATGTGACTTAAATAATAATTATGTCACATCACGACGTTTTTGAAATGTTGAATAATATTGTGAAATGACTAGAAATTGTGCTCGTTGTAAACATAGCTTTAGAGTTCCTAAACGTAACGACTGTTGTCCACATACGTAACTGTCCTGTTTTGGCTGTTATAGTTTTTATTTTTTTATGAAAAAACCTTTGGGAGTTATGTTTTTGTTAATATATATTAAATGTCTTTTTGTTATTTTTTGTATTTAAAAAAACTTACCAATAATGTTAGTCTTTCAGAATAGTTATTTATTCACAAAGTTTGATAGTCCGGAGTGCCATTTAGTTACGTACAAGACATATTTTATATTTTAAACAGCACTAAGAGGCAAGATATCACAAAGTGGTATTAAATTTTAGAAGATTTTTATGTTGTAGATTAATTATAAATAAAGCTGATTAACTTTGATATGATTGAGTTATTATTTACTTTGAATGAAAATGTAACGTACAAGACCCCTGTATTGGCAACCCTCACTATAATAATACATTAAATAGAAATTATACTCATTTAACATTGTTTGATTAAGGTTTTTCTTAAACCTTAGTTCATTGTAAATGTCTACATTTCATCGTTTATTTAAAATTTTGTTATGAAAATAAATGGACATCCTGTACGTAACGGAGCAAAATTTTGAAAAACGCCCATTAATCATGTCGTATTTTATTGTTGAATAAAGCCAAAATTCTGTTAATTCGTTCCTCACTACGTATTATAAAAGTGAATACCTGGACTACTTCCATCCATGGGTACTTGTAAATTCAAAAATAAAAAGTTTATGGGCGACCTTTGGGTCTGGGTCCTGTGCCTTCAGAATCAGAATTAAAATATGCCTAAAATTTTACCGGAATGACTAAGATCTCAACAATGAAAAAATAATTTTTTTTTTCATCACGATGAAACCGAATGTAACAGAAGATATTTTTCATAGCAATAGTTTTTTTTCTATTCAAAGAAACTATCGTAGTTCGGATAATTTCGAGTAACATAAGCATATTTTGTATCCATAGAACATTAAAAATATTAAGATGGGTAAGCTTATTAGGATTTCTCTGTCTTCTTATTTTAACGAAATTACATGCGAAATTTTATACAATTATTGATAAAAATTACTTCATCTACCTATAGAAGTACGACGTAGAGTACTTTTATTTATTTTATTTCCAGTCCTTAAGGCCCGCGACACCAAGCGTGAGAATTTGTGATTGAACACCCACATACATATTTTACATGCACACAGACGCATCGCGCACTGTCGCATACATACCGTAGCAAGCAATCACCGACTTTCGGTTTTTTGCATAAGTTAAATATCCATCAACTGTTCGCCTTTGTAGAACGTATTTTAATGTCTTACAACGCACGCAATGTATCTTGCCATAACGTAAAGCCCGTAGGATTCATTCAGTACAGAAAGTCATAATACTTTCTGTATACCAATCGAATGGTCAAAGATTATAAAATAATTTTACACAGTATAAAATAAATTTGCTCGCGTGCATTGTCTGTCAACTCAGATCGTTTTAAATACGCAAGGTATTTAAATACGGTTTTCATCATAATTAAGGTTACCTTTTAAAGAAGATTTATTAATGTTATTTTATTATTTTAAAGGAACACATAAATAAAGCCAATATTGACAAAAGTTTACGAGTTACATAAATTAGGAATAACCTACAGTAATACTTTTTTAATTATACTTTTTTAATATTTCTTTATTATTTTATTTGTGAATAATAATTTCAAAGTAATTTGGAACAATGTAATATTAATCCTTATCATAATAAATACTGTAGACATTTAAAACAATTTTATTCTACATGAAATATGTAGAATAAAATTGTTTATTACACAATATTATTTAAATAAATATTTTATAATACGTCAGAGCGTTCATCCAGGTCGCACCCGTAATTGGCCGTAATCTTACACTAGTGACTCTCAGTGTAAGATTTTATTATGTCAATAATGTGTGATTAACGATACATGGTCTTATAGGCATTTAAAAAACATTTAAAATTTGACAAATTATACCCTCCTTTAAAACCAATCTATCCATTGCTGCAAACATCATGAAAATTGGTGCAGTAGTTTTTAAGTTACGTTATGTTTTGAGTTTAATAGACAGGTTGAAGGGGCAGAGGACTGTGTTTTTTTTAATATATTTAATGCAAACGGCTTATTTACGCAATAATGTTACTAAAATAAATGTGAAAGTAACTCTGTCTGTCTGTTTGTCTGTTACCTTTTCACGCGTAAAACGCTGAACTGATTTTGATCAATTTCAGTATAGAGATATATGGGACCCCGAGAAAGGACATGGCTACTTTTTACCACGAAAATCGACACACTCGCGGGCGGAGCCATGGGCTAAAGCTAGTAAAACATAAATACGACTAGCGGAAAGTAACTCTGTCTGTCTGTCTGTTACGCTTTCACGCCTAAACCACTGAACCGATTTTGATGAAATTTGGTACGAAGATAGAACTGAACTTGGGAAAGGACATAGGGTACTTTTTATCGCGAAAATAAAGGTAGAAGGGTTTGAAATAGGGGACGAAAGTTTGTGTCGAAGTTCCTTATTATCAAACATAAAATCAGGTAAGATTGTTTAATCTACCCTTACCATGTCGTGTGATATCAACGAATTCCACGCGGGCGAAGCCGCGGGCAGAAAGCTAGTTTATAATAAATAACAATAAATAAATATTTCAGACGAATGACACAGAATATCATCTACCAAATATTCGTGTGATCCGCAAATATTTATTTCGCAGTTTATAATACATAAACATACTTTTTTGTTATAAATACATACATATTATACATAGAAAACACCCAAACTCCGAAACAAATATTTGCAGATCATACAAAAATTTGGTCCGACCCGGGAATCGAACCCTAGACCTCTTGGTTAGCAGTTGCATACGCTGACCACAAGGCAGTATGATATATTACAATAATAAATAAACAACTATTTCGAACATCTTACACACGACATCATCCAGTCCCAAACTAAGCAGAGCTTATATTATTGATTCGACAACTGATATAAATACATAAACATACTTTTTTTGTTGCTTACCTATAGAATACACCCAGACCCCGAAATAAATATTTGCGGATCACACAAATATTTGGTCCTACACGGGAATCGAACCTGAATCCTTACTCAAGCAAAGTAGTCGCATGCGCTACTACTGCCCTTATCATTATGAAATGATGGCTACCAGGTCAGATATTGCGTCTGGAATAGCATTACAAAATAAAAAAATATTTAATAACTATTTATAACGTGCTTATAAAATTTTAGGGTTTCCCTATGAACTAACACTGAAAACAGCCAACACCTAAAAAAAAAAATTTTGTGGATCTCATAAACATTTGGTCCGACCCGTGAATCGAACCCGAGGCCTCAATCGCATATGCTACCACAGCGCCACCGAGGCAGTCATATAAAATGAATTTTAATAATCGGTCCACAATTGACAGAGTAATCAATGAATGTACAATAAAAAAAAAACACAAATAATACTCCTTTTTTGAAGTTGGTTAATAATAATTTAAAATATAAAGATTGGTGTGTCTATTCTCAGACCTACCAAATATTATCAAAAGTTACACACAGTCACGTCGTCGTATGTAAACAATCAAATCTCTGTGTGCGTGACAGTGCGTGTGGAGCTAAAAACGAGCGTGCGCTCGCCTTGAATATTCGGAGAACACTGAATTTTTGGATCGCGTGAACTCTGTTTTATCGCAAATTATTTCTCCATACTAAAATGTATGGAACTTTTGCCGCTAAAAATTAATGATGTTTAAGATTAAATTATGACTTTCTGGTGAGAATTAATAGAAACCTTAAATGCTTAATCTCTTTTTTGTACTTTTTTCTTGCAACTAATAAAATATTTATTTCAAATAAAGCAATATAATACTAGATTGATTCCAAACAGAAAAGGTCGATTTCGGTGATTTTAGTCACTGTTGATGATTTTTTTCTCGAAAATAAATAATCGTATTAGTAACTTTACTCGGTTTCTCTATAGATTGATTTATTAAGAAACTGAGATATTTTTTTTACTGTCAAATAATGAATTAATTTGTTTCTCTTGTCATAACCGTAAGTGCTTTTTCGAGCAATTATGGAAACGATACCCTTAATTAAATTATATCGAATGAGCTCATTCAACGTTTACATAATCTTTGTCATTCGTGTTACGGTCTTCTCTTACGTCATAACGTCTCATTCATTCCGTCCGTCAGTCACATACATTGTCATACATTGACTTTGACAATGAGTCAAATGAGTGCGAACAAGCCGGTCGCGCGTCGCTTGCTGTCGCTGAACGTCGCCGTCGGTGCGGTGCTCGTCTTTAGCAAGGATTTTATATTTTTTGCAGTACAAGGGGTCAAAGTGCGAAGGATTTTGTAATTAATTGCGCTGTTTACGTTGCTATAAGCTAATCTAAAATGGCTACATCATTATTAAGCTACGAAACTTTAGTACACGCTGTTGCAGGAGCTACGGTACGTAATTATTTTTATTGTTATGAATAAAAATATAAGTATTCAATGTAATAGGTAGCGACGATATTATTTGTTTATAAACTTTGCTGTAGCGATGAGCACAATAACCTTCTATGTTTGTTTTCAGGGTAGCGTTGTAGGCATGGCTGTATTTTATCCACTAGATACTTTGAGATCAAGACTTCAAGGTACGTATATTAGTTACTTAAATTTAACTGTGTTTCATATAAAGGTCCTTGGCACATCAACCAAAGAGGCAATTAACTTAATAGTAAAACCATTTCCAAACATTTTATTTATTTTGTATAATTAACGTAAATGGTGTTCACAATCAGCAGTAACCGCTTATCGTCAAGCGTGTGATTGATAGCCTTAATGTAAATGTTATAAAAACAAATGTAAGGTTCTGGTGTAGAAGGGTCTTACTATTACGGCTACCTCGTAATCTTTCACGTTATAGTCCTGATTCATTTGAACAGCGATTTCTAATTACCTACTTCAAAATTTTTGATGGCTACGAGGCAAAATATATTAAATTTTCTTATCAAGAAACAGTTAAAATTTGTTGGTTTCTGCTCAATGACTTTTTGTTAAAGTTTTTGTGAGAACTTATATTTAAGACTTCGAATCGATCGCGGAATGCGATATGTGATTAAAAACAATTTAGTCAAATTGAGAACATCCTCCCTAATTCATCAACAGCCTTTAACAGTCTGGACATAGGTCTCTCCCTAATTGTAGCCGGTTATAAGAAAGCTTATCTGCATTCATAAATTCTATAAGTCTGATAAATATAGTATTTAACCGTTGTTGCAGGGAAGTAGTGTACCTATTTCGTGTTAAGCCATTGTCGAAATCTGAAGAGCTGTACCTACTCTTCAGATTTTGACAATGGCTTAGAGACAAATATCTTATAGTTATCTGATTTAATTAAGATCCTAATGTGCTATTCTATTGACCACAGTGGATTCTATTAAGTATGCGCGATTATATTGCGAGCGTTTCTAAAACATCCGAGATATAGGTAGGTTTAACCACTTAAGAAATTAAAATATCTAATAAATACACCATTTTATTGATAACAGCGAGTCAATGCTTCCACAAGGAAGCATTGACTTGCCGTTCATTCTGTTGCTGTCACGTACTGAACGAAAGCCTCCCCAAACATAAGGGTCAGCGCCTACGAACGGAGTAGCGGCGAAGACTAATTCAGTAACAATTTAAATTCAACATAAAATGCTTCAGAATACAACTGTATTTAGTACAACGAAATACAATGACGGCGAGCGACATAGAGCGCGGTCGAGGCACGCGGGGGCGCTCAGAGTCTCGCGGAGGCGTTCGGAGTAACGCGACGGCTCTCATAGCTATAGGCGCGGCTCGTCGATGACCGTGCGCCGCTTAGTGGGTTTTACAACCTCTGAACTGCTCTTCGCCGCCACTACGTCCATCGGCGCTGACCCATAATCTTAAGAGTACGGACAATTCCGGTTTTGTTTCCTTAATCTCGGTCTCCCTTCTAACTTGTGTCGGCTTTAGCTACCTTTAGTCTATATAGTGACAACCGGCCCACATCCACTTCAGCGAACTGATGCTGCGATATCGTTTACTCCTGTAATCAACTCGCCTACCAAGCGTGGTGACTGCACTATCGTAATGGCTTATGCAAAACGTTTATTTACGTAAATGGTAGGAAAGAGTTTCAAGGGTCTTCAACTTCGGACAATTGTCCCTCCTTTCAAATTTTTAGACTGTCATCAATTTTTTTATACTAAGTAGTCGATTATCTGCTCTTTCTAAATAAGCAAAATAGCTTGACCGTAGAAAGGACTTACGAGAGTTGGAAAAATCAGTATTTGAAGACAACGTATGCACCAGAGCGAAAACATTTCAACATTTAAAGATTAAAAATACTTAATATATTATCATGAAACATAATAATAGCAGACCGCAAAAAATATTGGGAATAAAGCTAGGAAAATAGAAGATGTTAAAGAATAACATGCAATGAATGAATTCTAATTGCTATTTTTTTTGATAAATGTAAAGTGATTCCTAATTTAGTGATTTAAAAAATGTATAATTTTTCAACTTGTATTTAATATTACAATTTCTTTTTCTTTTTTTTTTGTAAGTTTCAACTACTATTTAGCTTTTAAATTTCATAGAATGTTTAGTTAGCCGACCCCAAATAATATTGGAAATAAAGGCTAGAAAGAAGAAGTTTAGTAACGAAAGTGTAGGTTGATGCATAGTTATGCATAATAGTTCTCCAAACACGTAAACAATGAGTAATAAAACACGTAAAAACTAAGCAAGTTAGTCTCTACACAACTATTATTTTATAGACTCATGTAAATATATACAAATCATGTAAACAACAATCTTAAGCATACGCTTAGGACTGTTGTTAAATATTAGATTTGAATGAATAGGATACGGTGAGAAAGAGGGTGCACTACTATTTGAAAGTTTTACTTAAAGATTTGGAGGTCGTTTCAGACTGAAAAGGCAATATAATTTATTCTAGAGATACAGTTTTTTTTAAAACATCGCATAGGGATAGAATATCTATTTCCAAGTGACGGGATGGAAATCCCCGTTACTTGGATATGGGCATCACACCGGTTTTTGAGCCGGTATTTAACCTTTTGAACGCCAGAGCAAAAACTCATCAACTTGCCCTCAACGCCAGACTAAAAATTTAGCGCAAATACCTACGAAAAAAATAAGCATTCCAAAATTTTATCGATAACATGAATTGTATTTTTATTTTCGTCTACAATTTCAAAATATATGTCCTTATAACACTGAATTTATTTCAACATTACACTTCTTCCTACTCTAGTAATAGTTATACACTATTTACAGAGTTGTTTAATACCGTAATAACAGAATTGAGACGACAATATAATTAAATATAATAACTATAGGTACAACATTATTCTTGATCTGTTGTCTTGATATTGTGACCCTGGCGTGGACGGTACGTCATTTTTATGAATATTGCGCTTCTCAAATAAGGATGTAGCAACGTACTATCTCGCTTATCGAGTATAATATTAACTAATAATAATTAAAACACGTATTTTAAATTAGATTTCTATAATTCCGTTGAAGGAGATATTTAAAAAAAATACACGATTCAAATAGGTTAAGTATATAATCAACTATATAATAATTTACAAAATGTAAAACTGTATGTACGTTTATAGCCTTTAAATACTAGCTTCTATAAACCTGGCATAAAAAGTAACAAGTAGAGTTTTGAAAAAAAAAACTAAGCAACTTTTGATGGACATTTTAAAACTTTTATTTATTTCATTTAAACCTCAGTAGTGTACGAAGCATTTTTTAGGGCACTGCTTATATTTTGTATCAATAACTAAGAGTCCTCTTTCTTCTTTACAAAATAATTGTCTACTTTAATTATCATTTCACGAGCACGGCTGTTAATTACTTTCTTACTCATTTTAACAGAATAAGTATAATAACAAAACTTAACAACAAAAATAAAACAGGCTAACGAATTTTAATATAAGCTTACGATATCATCTAACGTGCCTTACGTCACTAGTGGTCACATATTTGTGACTCTGGCGTGTGGGGACATTCTTTTTTAAGAGTTTATTTCTTTCTTTTTAAAGTAAAATTTCTTAATATCATAAAGCAATTTAAATAGTTTTATGGCAATAGATAACAGTTAGAGCTTCTTCTTAAGGTACTTATATAAATTTAAAGGCATAAAACTAATGTTTAAAGGCTTTATTTCGTATTTCGGTGCACCGCTTTTTTGTCATATATTTGTGACGTTGGCGTACAGGGACAGTTTTCGCTTGTCACATATATGTGACCCTGGCGGTCAAAAGGTTAATTATGTGTCGAAGTATGCCTCTCCCACAGTAAAATGGTCAATGGCGATGATTCGCAATAATGATCTTTTATATATGTATAAATCTAGTATGTTCTATATGTCTAGTATGATTCAAAGAAGTTCTGGAAATATTTATGTTAACATCAGGAATTTGTTTTTCCATATAGATTATTTAAACTCTTCGCTTCGCTATTTACATACAGTCAGTTTAAAGTTCATAAAATAATATTTACTACACGGCTCGTTCTTACGTAAGATAGCAGTCGTTAATATAACATTTTGGTTTTGTTTTCCTTTGTCAGATCTCTTGCTTTTTATATTTTATTATGAAGTTTCGCGGCGTAACTTTTTTAATTAGTTACGGGTTTAACCCACCAATTAAATTATTTATTTTTTACAAAAAATACACCATTGTGTTGCATTAGAGTTTTTAAGTAAATACTATATTATTATTACACATTTATTTATTGAACCTAAACGTGAGCTCATCTGATATATACCTAATCACAGCGCATGTAATTTGAGGTTTAGATTCTCTATTAGTTTGAAAGATCACGAAGATGTAGAAAATTTCTGTCAAGTATTATAAATTCAAGGAAAGGTAAAGAATATTAGGAGGAAATGAGTCGCTCTATTTAAGAAGATATGAAAACAATAGAAAAATACGTCTCGTAAAAAATATGTGTTGTGACCAAATTAAGTGGGGCGGGCCAGTCTGTCGAACACTATTCTAGTGTCTCTTTCCAATATGAATTCTTACTGAACAGTATTTTTCTTTACAGTTGAAGACTCCAATAAACTATGTGGATCCACATTAGAGCTTTTAGTCAAATTAGCTTCCGAAGAAGGCCTGGAGTCGCTGTACAGGGGTTTGTCGCCGGTTCTGCAGTCACTGTCAATTTCTAATTTTGTATATTTTTACACTTTTCATGGTTTACGGAAACTAGATTCAAGAGAAACAACAGCAGTTAAAGACTTGATGTTTGGTATAGTTGCTGGAAGCATAAATGTGCTCTTAACTTCACCTCTATGGGTTGTCAACACTAGAATGAAGCTTGAAAAGACGTCATGTGATAGTCTAATAGAAGGTCTTATCGAGCTTTTCAAAAAAGAAGGAGCGAAGGGTCTATGGTCAGGCACCTTACCATCTCTACTGCTGGTTTCAAATCCAGCAATCCAATTTATGGTTTATGAATATTTAAAACGACAGTTAAAAGCCCGGGGCTCATTTCACACTTTAACTGCATTTCTTGTAGGTGCTATAGCAAAAGCAGTAGCAACAACTTTAACATATCCTCTACAGTTGATACAGTCTAGGCTTCGCGCTGGGGCTAGCTTAAAACCTCTTTTTAGAGATATGAAATCCAAACCTCTACTAGCATTCCGTGGACTAGAAGCCAAATTATTACAAACAGTTATGACCGCGGCTCTCATGTTTATTATTTATGAAAAACTTATTCGTTTAGTTTTAACAATCATGAGAGTAAGATTATCTAAGCGTTGAATTTTATTAAGGCCATTGTATAGATAGGTTCGTATGTGGGAATTTATCGTTTGTATGAAAACATACCCAGGTGATATTATTATATGTAATAGTATTACATGGTCATTAGTATTATTGAAAGGAATTAATCACGCAAGGCTGTTAGGTTGTTTGATAAGTTAATCGAAAATATTTGTTTCTGTTCGACGTAAATATCTTTAAATTAGGTACATAAGACATAAAAAAATTTACCTATTTGCTTTGGTTTTGCATACATACTAGCTAATTATGAGTTATGACAAAGTTAAATCAACAAGTTATGTGCGTAGATAACTGGCCTTGTAGTTATTACACAAGCAAAGGTTACAGTGAAGCTGTAAATATGTTGTATACAATCTGATGGCACGTTATTGCTCACAATGAACTTCGTTCCTTCGTTTTTTTTTTGCGTGTTGAAGATAGGATAGTTTAACATAACGCTTAGACAAATAGAATCGAGCATGATTGAAGAGACGCAGACGGAAATGAGAGTATTCCTATACTTACTGCTCAGAAGGTTCTACAAATTGGTAAAATCAACTTTTATTTAAAGAAAATTATACTTCTCTTGGCTCTATAGCCAGTCTATACTGTGATCGCTTTTTTCCCGCTAGGTGGGATTCTAAAATAATAAGAAAATAGCATAATTACCTGAACACGTGTTGATTGTTTTATTTTTATGTGATTGCCGGTAACCATGACATACCTACATAATTTTTCCTAAGCGAGCAACTAGGAAGGTACGCTTAATAGAACAATGTTTATTTAAAAACAAGTTTTCGACTTTTTTATTGACACAATTCGTTGTCTGAGTCATGAACATTGTTTGTTATAATGCGTTGAAGTCAGAGATTTGTTTTTTTAAAAACAAATATATTTTGTTTTTTATGACGATATCCGATTTAATTGTAATACCTTGTTCGGATTAGAAATGAGGAATTTCTATTCAGTGCAATCAAAATGTATTAGACCGAAGCATGACAATATTTAGTTGGTTATCTATACAAATAAAAATCACTGTTTGTCCTTTGTGTTACGAAATCACTGATCAGATTGTGATGTAACTTTTTGAAGGGTGTTTTAGAAATGCCTGTGAGTGTTCTTGGCCTAAATTATTATTCGTTATTTCTTTATAATTTATGAAATGGCAACACATGTCACGATGTTATGATTTTAGACTATAGTAACTATATTTTATTATTTGTTTATTCATAGGACTTGTAAATTACGTATATATAAAAAACCTCCTGTTAAATTTCTTAGTCTTAGTACTACAATTTTACTTAAAATTGGTTATATTTATAACATACATGTCAAACTGTCAACGGCATTTCAAAAGCTCATCAAAAAGAGCATAAATTATAGTCAAATGATATAATTATATTAGACCTTATATATAAGACCTAAACACTGTTTTGGTTAGGATGTAAGTGTAAGTTTTTTAATTAATCGTAATTTATTTTAGAAATAGACGCAATATGCCAAAATATCATCAACAAAGTAAATATAAGAGGTAGTTTGTTCATATTTATTTTTTCGTTTTCACTGGAAACAATATAATGTATGCTGCTTTTAAAAGACCAGTATAATGTATGCTGATTTTAAAAGACCTTGTGTTTGAAACATTTTAGTAGTTTAATTAATTTTTTTTCAAATCTTTATGTATTTTCTTCTAATTAGAACTTTCTATGTCTTAATCTGTTCTACATAAGTTTGGCTATGGATTTCATAACGATAAATTGTAATTAAATTATTCATTGATATAACATACTAAGGCGGTGTAGATGGTGACAGAAAAAATATTGTACCAATTCTAAATAAAACATTTAAAATAAACAAGGTGTTTTTATTATTTGCTATACTTAGTTCACGACACGTCCCAAACCGACCAGCTTCATATCTTGAGAAGTTCTTTTCACGACATTTACATATTCTTCAACCAAGTTATTCAAATCCGTGTAAACCTGTAAAAGTATGTGATAATTATTATATGAAAATTGTACATTATAGGGTTATTTACACAAGGTTTATTGGAGGGGTTCCGAGAATACAAAACAATTGAGTCATGTTGAATCAACTGTTCGGTGGTACGAAGTTCGCGGGGTCAGCCAGTTTATTTATAAAAATGCAATGTACATTTTATAATTCAATTTTGAAAATCGTCTTTTTTAATCTGTTTTTGAAATTTCTAAAACGTTATCCGCTATATTGGATTCCGACGTATCGTCACTCCGATAGTAACTAACCTAGACTTTTGTCGTGGACTTTTCTCCTTTATATTATTAAAATCGCATCATAGAAGACGGTTTTGTGAAAGCAGAAAGTACAAATCTACCAATAATAAATACGATGATGGTGACGTTTTTTGTATTCAATCACGATTTCTGTTCTGCCGAATTGAGAAATTTTAAAACAGTAATGTAAGTAACTATCGTATAATTTTCGAGCTAAAATATGGAATAAAATATTTATGAATTTTTCAACTCACCACATATCATAGGTACATAATATAATTAATACCTTTAAATACATTACAAAATATGACATTTGCATTGAAATATTGACATCGTTATTTTTTATTTATTTAATAGTTGAGTAAATATACACAGAAATACAGTCTAGTCTGTCTAGTAGTGATTTTAGGTTCCCTCTTGTCAGTTTTAACCAAGTGTTTCTCATTGTAATATCACTTGGCACTTGAATTCACAATTTTTGTGCCGTTTTTACACTTGTATTATTGCATTAAGGCACAAGGACTCAATGATAAACATTATAACTCATTATTTTCACAAATCTTGTTACTTGCTCTTTCGCAGTCGTATTGTTTACTAACGAAGTGACGTCACGCGCCGAAACAGCACGGCGGCTAGCGATTCCGCGCGAAAATTCAAAATCATTAATAAAAATTTTAAGGCATTTTTAAGTTTTATAAAATTGAAATAAAAATTCTACTGGTTAATTATTCTCAGGATTAATTTAAAACAATTTTCAAACAATGGTGTAATACCCTATTGCTTGTAAATAAAAATAATTTTATAGTTTGTTTCTATTTTTTATATCGTATATGCAAGGGCTTGTTGCTTCTTTCGTTTCTTTCGTCTGTATGGTTTTTGTTTGCTTTTCTATAATTGGGGCAAGTAAGTACTTGGCATTATTATCGTCAAGTCGTCAAGTAAGTACCTGCAAGGAATCGGTGCAACCAAGTGATACGCAACGCCAAACGCCGACATATACTTCAAAACATAGAGTCATCTTCTCCGTCCAGTATCTGGAAATTTCTTGGTACGATAGGAATAGGTAAACGGCAACATTCCGTATTTAATCATTCAATTGGTCTGAACGATCTCAATCGTCATTTCTCATCCACTGCTACGCTGGATCTTCAAACTAAATATGAAACACTACGATACATATCTGGTCTTACCAGTCCCAATACTGACTCATTTCAATTCTCTCCGGTGTCTCTTGAGGATATCAAGAAGATTATTTTATCTATCCGTTCCAATGCGGTGGGATGTGATGGCATCAGTCGTCGAATGATTGTCACCATCCTAGACAGTATTCTCCCAGTAATTACACACATTGTCAATTTCTCCCTCGACTCTGGCATTTTCCCCTCTTTGTGGCGCAAGGCCTTTATCATTCCTCTCCCGAAAAATAACAACCCTTTACTTCCTGAACATTTTCGTCCTATCTCTATTCTTCCTTTCCTATCTAAAGTACTCGAGGCCTGTGTATATAAACAACTTTCACAGTTTGTACACAGAAACCAACTTTTAAGCCCTCTACAATCAGGCTTCAGGCAAGGTCACAGTACAGTTACCGCTCTCCTTAAAGTGATTGGCGATGTAAAAAATGGCATGGAAGGCACAAAAGTCACAGTTTTAGTTTTAGTCGACTTCTCTAATGCCTTTAATACTGTCAATCACGAAATCCTGTTATCTATCCTTGCTTATCTTATGGTTCCTCCTGAGACATTGGAATGGTTCTCCTCTTATCTTCGGGGGCGACAACAGTGTGTTCGTGTTGATGAGTTATCATCAAGTTGGTGCGACCTCCACACTGGCGTCCCACAAGGCGGAATTTTATCTCCTCTTTTATTTTCAATTTTTATTAACCTCTTAACCCAACATCTTCAGTGTGCGTATCACTTGTACGCTGATGATCTGCAACTGTATTCGCAGGCGAGGGTGGAGGATATACGGCAGGCTATTGATGAGGTCAACAGGGACCTTGAGGTCATAAAATCCTGGTCAGCGAGATTTGGACTCTCTGTGAATCCAAGCAAATGCCAGGCAATTATTTTAGGCAGCAAACGTGTACTGTCCAGATTGGATACCGCCTCAGTCCCATTGATTTATTTTAACGGCTCAGTAATTCCATTAAGCTCTGCAGTAAAAGACCTGGGTTTACTTATTGACTCAACCCTCGACTGGCGAGCTCAAGTTACTAGCGTGAGCCAGAAAGTAACTGGAAACCTGCGAACATTGTATCGTCTCAAAAACTTCCTGCCTGTCAAAACTAAAATTACACTCATGCAGTCCCTGATAATCCCGATAATCGACTATGGTGATGTGTGTTACTTCGACCTGAATGCAGACCTCCTTAATAAACTAGACCGCCTTCTCAATAACTGCATTCGATACATTTTCAATCTTCGGAAGTATGACCATGTGTCTGCTTTGCGTTCCCAGTTAAAATGGTTGCCTATTCGCCAGCGGCGCAATCAGCGAGCACTTACTTCTCTATTTTCATTTCTCAATTCACCATCCTTACCTACTTACCTTGCCCCGTATTTTCGTTACTTGTGCTCTAACCATGATAGAAATCTTCGCTCAGTTAATAATCTGCTTCTCTCATGTCCCTCTCACAGCTCTGACTTCATGAACTGTTCGTTCTTTGTTCAGGCAGTACTACTCTGGAATGCGCTCCCGCTCGAAGTCAGGATGTCAACCAACCGACTCACATTCAAAAGAAAAGTACATTATCTCCTTCTTAATGAACGGGCAGATTAATCATTACCATACCTTACACTTACTCTGCTATTTACCTATAGTTTACAAATGTAGTATTTATGTATATGTATATGTATGTAAGTATTTATTTATTTATCCATTTGTATTTATGATATGCTGTCACTATTATGTATTTGTGTATAATGCATGTAAGTTTATATAATATATATAATATTGTGAACTATGTACATTCTAGTGTACATAATATTTAACCTCTGTGCACCTACCTTATAAGATTTCTACACCACCCAAAGGTTGACTGGAAGAGAATGCCTTGGGCATTAAGTCCGCCTATGTACAATTTTAGTGCATAAAGTTTATAAATAAATAAATAAAAAAAATTATTAACGTTTATTATACAGTGTACGGTGCAACCGTACATTGCGAAATTGTAAACATCGCTTCAGCAATTCCGTCATGATATTCCTATGTCCGTTATTGGATACCTAAATATATATATATATATAGATTACTAGTGTCCGACTACGCATGTAAATCTCAATTCTTGATTTCTTTATATTGTAATATTTTAGATTTCGATGATATTTTACCTTGATTTTTAAGTAAGGGCATTAGACAACTTGGAACTGCGACAATCGATATAAGACGTGCAAAGGCTTGTATCGCTATAGTTCAAACAGGTCATGCTTACCCTAGTCGTAATATTATTTATTTATTTTAAACTTATTGCACATGTTGTACAAAGGCGGACTTAATGCCATGAGGCATTCTCTGCCAGTCGACCTTCAGGTGTTGCAGAAATGTGATGCGGTAGGTGCAGAGAGAAAAAAATACCATTACTAGGCATAGGTTTATAAATAAGATTAGCCTACTTAAATATATTTTTAAATACACATACATTTATACATATGTATATACATATACGAGATATTCCTAAATACACATACATATACACTACTTCTCTATATACATAAAACTACATATACATACGTACATACGATATAATAAAAATATACACAGGTGCTATCGTTGTAGATGTACTGCCAATTCGCTTTGAAGTAATTCGCGCACTTTCATTTTAAAACTAATGCGATTTGTGGACATTCTGATTTCGGTAGGGAGCGCATTCCATAGTAGGACCGACTGCACAAAAAAGGAGGAGTTGATAAAGTTGGAGGTGTGAGAGGGGCACAGAAGAAGTAAGTTGTTTGATGACCGGAGACTTCGGTCGTGATTGGAGCATAAGAAACGGAAATGAGGTTCAAGGTATTCAGGTAATGGACCAACAGCTTATTAATATATGTATTATATTATAACTGTCTTCATGTATCTTTCTATTATAATCGCACCAGTCTGGCGCGTAGGAAGATATTTTTTTTTTTATATTCATACTAGACCTAGTATCATAAATACAAAAGTGTCTGTTAGGATTTTACGGTTAATCCGTTGAAAGGTTAAAATAAATTTCGGTATAGATAAGATTGAATGTTGTAGAAAGACAGGCTATTTTTAGTCGCGATAACCGACATAGACAGGTACAGGTATAGCGAGGTACCTGCGCTACGTAGGGGTCGTGCGTGTGATGGCTCAGCTCGGCCAGCACGAGGTCGGCGAGGGCGAGCGGCACGTGTCGCGGCGCGGAGGTGGCCACGAGCGAGCCCAGAGCGCGCCGCAGCAGCGCACCGCACAGCGACCCCGCCTCTGCCGCGCGCCCGCCGCCCAGCAGCGCCCGCACCGCGCCCGCGCCCTCCACCTCCTGCCATTATACAACCGGGGAGAAATCAGGTGCTGGACCAACAGCTTTACGTTCTACCTGAGGCATGCCCGTTCCCACACCAATCCCAACGGTTTCAAATACCGGGCTGTTTTATAATAAAAAAAAAAACAATTCCACTTTTTTGCCCAACATGGGATTCAGCTGATCAGCGGAAGCAGCTAATGTGATGATGTAAGGTAGCAAAAACAGAATTTCATTATCCCTACTTATCCCATGGGTTAAGGGGAAAGGCGACTAAAGGAGCAATCTGCGCAACACAATATTCTGAACATTTATTTCAGTAAAAAAGTTACGGTTTCTTTATAGAAAACAAATTTAGAACTTCAATAGCAGAAAACTAGAATTCCCTAGTTGGCGTAGTCCTTGTGTATACGACTGCTGCGCTTGAGGTCTCGGGTTCAAACTGGGTCGGATCAAATGTTTGTATGATCTACAAATATTCGTTTCGGAGTTTAGGTGTTTTCTATGTTTTAATATGTATGTATTTACAAAACAAAAAGTATCTAAGAATTCTATCAGTCCATCTAGCTTTCACAGTACAAGCGGTGCCTATTATGACGCGTTGTGGGTTATATTATTTCTGTAACGTGTTCACACTGCCCCACCACGCTCCCCCACTACCAGGCGTGCGTCACCCCGCTACTTTGCCGCGCACCTATAAAAGCAGCACGCTTCTCCACGATCGCCCTTTATTCCGATTGCTGCTGAGCTCCCAGGCGGAGCTGCTTCACAAGATAAGTGTCTCCTTTATCTGGAGGCATCACCGATCGGAACTCTCTAGAACCTCGCTCGCGAATTTATATGTAAAATCTTTCTAAAAACAATAAATTATTTGTGAACCCTTTTGTTGGTATTCTAATTTCTTTTTAATTTCGTGCACTACGGGACGACTAAAGTCCCGTTCCGTGACATTTTAATATTTAATTTATGACATTCGCGGTGGACCCATCCAATCACTAAAACTTATAAGATGACCTAAAGTTTCTATGCTATCAATAAAATAAAAAAAATACAGAAAATAAATTATCTTACCATATATCTTTCAAGAAACCAGTGTGGCAAAAACTGTTCAGTACTAATTGCCCTCTTTGTTACTGCCAGCAGTGTTTCTGGGTCGGCTTCCTTGAGATTCGGATATAAAGCATCAAAGTCTATATTGCCACCACCTTAAAATAAATTAAAACTTAATGTAGTTAATGATTTGTTTAAAAGATAAAGAAATACGCCAAGTAAATATTATCCTTACGCAGAAGCGCTTGTTGTACTGGATCTAGGGATTCGGGATCATCTTCTCTAAGTTCAGCTGCTAACTCCTCAGGTCCAATAACCTATAGAAAATATATTTTTACCGATTGAACTAACAGTATAATGCGGTTGTAGATTTCGTTTGATACGTTTTGATCATGATTAAATTTTCCACATACAGGTGAATTTTTGAGAACGGACAGTAAAGGTACCTTAACCGTTACAGTTACAGGAAAACGCTTTTAGGAGACTATCCATAATTTTTTAAGATATTCTGAACTGCATTTACAGATTTTGGAAAAAATGTACAGCCAGCAAGAAAATGGTTATTTTAAACAAAAACTTTTTTTGATGCCAATCGATCCTGTTTTTTATAAGGATCAAAAGTCTCTACTGGACCGACTGAGGTTTGAGTACTAGAAATGTCAGAAATCGCAAAAAACTTTTTCCATACATTTGTACGGCAATAAATCATTATAATATGTATTTTAGACACAGACAACAGATAACTTACATTTAGATAACTTACATTTAGATGATCTACGAAATAAATTGGTCAAAATGACCGCCGTTTTAACGAATACATAAGTACAATGGTTTTTGTACTGAGCTACTGGCAGCCGACAATTTTCTTGGATAGATATTATTTCGTTGTTAATGCATCTTTTGTATTAAGCTTATTTTGTAAATAATAGAAACACGAAATCTGCTTTGGTTTGGTACGCGAGAAGGTATCCACTGCGACTAGTATCGTGTGGAGTTTCATGAAGGTACTCTTAATTCTGCCGTGTGTAACGACGTCATTTTAGAGAATCTCCGAAATCAGTTGGATGAATGGCTCTTGTCAGAATTGCGAAAAGTTTTTTTTTTAAGATGGCGCTCCGCCACACAACAGCCGCGTATTTCAGTTTGAATAGGCAGTTCGGGTCACAGTGGATAGGTACACATGGTCCAACCAAGTGGCCACCTCGTAGCCCCGATCTAACGCCTCTCGATATTTTTCCGTGGGGCTATCTAAAAACGAAGACTACAAAAAAAATACAACAGTAGTCAGGAGCTGTAAGATGCATTAACAAGGATTTTAAATGATATCTATCAAAGTAAATTATCAGCTGCTATTCGCTCAGTACAAAAATGAGTGAACCTATGTATTCGTGAAAACGGCGGTCGTTTGAAGCAATTTATTTTGTAGATTAATAAAATGTAAGTTAGCTAAATGGAAGTTATCTATTTTCTGTGTCCAAAATACATATTAAAATGATTTATTTTCGTACAAATGTATGAAAAAAGTTTTTTGCGATTTCTGACATTTCTAGTACTCAAACCTCAATCGGTCCAGTAGAGACTTTTGATCCTTATAGGAAACAGGATCGATTGGCATTAAAAAAAAGTTTTTGCTTAAAATGGCTATTTTCTTGCTGGCTGTACATTTTTTTCAAAATCTGTAAATGCAGTTCAGAATATCTTAAAAAATTATGGATAGTCTTCTTAAAGCGTTTTCCTGTAACTATAACGGTTAAGGTACCTGCCCTTACTGTCCCGTCTCAAAAATTCAACCTGTATATTTGTGTATCATCAGTAAACAAAAAAGTAATTATTTTACCTTTTAATTAAGCATAATAATAGTTTATTCCAAGAGATGTGTTGACTAAAGTTACATTACTACGTACAAAGCAGAAAATAAATAGTACTAACTATTTTCTGTCAAAACGATTTTGCCCTTGGAATTTAAGCTGGTGCACATCGTTATCTATAGATTATTGGTAACTTTAGATATATCGATAAAAAGCAGGGCAGCTGCTATGTACGATAAGAGCTTGCGCAGACGAAGGACAACGGAAGACAAAATGTTCACGAGATATTCATTCTAGTACAGTTATAAGGTCTCACTTTGTCCGAGCAATATTTTACGTCGCTTGTCAGTACATACAGAGTGAAACCTAATCAGAATAATAATGAGAGGCGAGGGACAATATGTCCTCGGTATGCTCTTATTGTTACTCTCATTAAGTGCATTTTGTCTGAATATGCCGTCAGACAACAGCTGAGGTTTTGTGTCAACAAAATACAAATTAATTAATGTTCTATTAATAGCACACCACAGGCAAATTGTCCGTCATTGTCCCTCGTCTGTACAGGTGGTAAGCGTGAGTGACCTGCACGTGTTTGGGCTGCGAGGAGTGCGCCTGCGGACGGACGAGGAAGTCGTGTCCGGGGCGAGCCAGGCGCAGGCACGTGAGAGCGGCCGCCTCGCAGCGCCGCCTCTGTACCGCGCCGCGCGCAGAGCGCTCCGCGCCGCACCGCGCCGCACGCTCGTACATTATCGACGCCGCTACACAACACAACACTCGTGTTATACACGACACGTCACTCACGTTGGACGGAAATATAAATCAAATCTCTTATGGACTTTGTTTTTAAGATAATGCAGAGCTATAAAGTAATTATTGTTACGATATAATGATAAAATTCAAACTGAGACTTATAGATTAACGAATATAATCTATATAACAGATATTATGTACTTTTGATAATATTTGGTGTACAACGGTAATTGTCGTTTTGAAGCAAGGTTCTAGTCGCTTGAAATATTGGAATTTATTAAAATTAAATTAATATTTCTAGATTTGACCAAAATAATAAACAGGGCAAGCTAAATAAATAATAAAATAAAAACAATGTCAGCCTAAGAAAATTCAGGCATATAATTGTTTTCCACAATGAAGTTTAAGGGAATTGATTATGTTGGCGAAAGCACTTCCGTGCCCTCAGATAATCTTAATCTTATATGATTATTATAATGTAAATATTAATATCAATAAGTATTTGAGGCGCTGCATGTAATAAATGATAGATAGTAGGTATAATATAGAAGAAAATGCGATACCTTTTCTATAGTGATGTCGTGAGATGTAGAGCGCGTAGAGGAAGTCGTAGTAGGGGTTGTGCGAATGCGCATCGTGCAGCTTGGCGCGAGCAGCGGCAGCACGCTCGGCGAACTCGGCCAGCGCGCTGCACGACACCAACGCACCCAGCTCGCGTCGAGGAGCTGCCACATCATACGTCATATATATATTATAAAACTATTGATATTGATACAGTCCAGTCTCCTTAATAGGGAGGTGTCCGTCTGCTAACATCATCATTATCTGAGCGGAAAAACATACACCGCTGGCCATAGGCCTTCCCCATGTTTCTCACCAACAACTAGTCCTGTGCTGCTCGCATCCAACGCATTAATACATTTGTAAAATAACTAGTTATTTTTACAAAATATAATATCCGTAGGCAATTAAAAAATGTTGATTATTAAATGCTAAGATCAATCAAAATAATACCTAGCATCTCTAATATTGTAATGTAAATATTTTACAATTTGAACATAACTAATCTAATATCATAAAGCAAGTGTACGTTTACTTGTTTTTTTGTGGATCTGTTGTGAAAAGTTGATGACGAATCGTGTGTCAGATCTACACCAAAGCTAAGATGAACTCCATAATAAATTTGGAACAGCTGCCTGCTACCTCTTACGATGGAACCAATATTCCATATAGTGAAAAAGTTAAAAACCTTGGAATCTGTATGGACAAGTACATGTTCCTGGGCTCTCCAGATTGGTGCGGTTGGTCTAAAATTATTTGCTGCAGCGGGGTCACTGCGAAGACTTCGTAACTTTCTTCCTATAAACACGAAAATCGCCCTAGCCCTATTCCTATTAACCTAGTTCAATTACGTTTGCAATTAAAAAATTAATAGAAAACATATCTCCGATTGTCTCTTTTCACCTTGTGCCTTTCGTTGTGATTTTGTGTATGAAGTCATATCGCTCACACATAGACATAATTTTAAAGTTGTCTTTATTGGAGGAATTGAACTTCAGGTCGTTGAACCGTAGATCATATCGCTTTATTAAATACATCGCGCACTATATTTCAAAAACTTAAAATAGTCTCCTCTGGCTAAACTTCGAAACTGATTTTATTGAAATTTTGCAGGTGGACTTATAAAATTGTAGGTATCTCTAGTTTAAATTATTGTCGGTTAGTCATATCCACTATGTATGTATGCTGTCATAAACCAGTAGCATACCGAGTGTGGTGAGTAGCGTTGCAGCGGCAGCTTCCCGCGAGTGTCGGGCGGGGATGGCGGCCGCCGCGCTCAGAGCCCGCGCGGTCTGCCCGCTCGACAGGTGCCACTGGAACACCACCCACTGGAACATCGTCTGTCAACAACCACATAGCTTTTAACCTCCAAATGTTAATGCGTTTAATAAAAATAACAATCATTCTAAAGGATCATTTGCATCAAACCGTTCGCATCGGATCGGAAATAATAGGTTAAGATAACGAAAGTAGCCGGATCGCGCGCAGCTGAAGGCCTATAGATAGCGGGTTGGTAATTTAGACTTATAATAAAAAAGACATGTAAACTCGGACATTTAAAAAACATCATTAATCACAATCATCAGCCCGTTGCAGTGCAATGCTGCACATAGAGATCTCTAAATACTATACTATACTAATACTATGTATGTGTACACGATTTATTTTCGTTTCAAGATTATTAATCAAATCTGTTCTGTTCTAATGCAAAGTGTTCGGAAATGATAACAAACATGCATATAATGAATTATAACATAATAATACTATCTTTTTTGTAACTCGGTTGATGAATTATCCACCTACCATTTCTCGCTAGTAAATAGAGATATATATTTGTAAACGTTATCAAAGTTACTAAAAGTAAAAGTCGAAGTGACTTCATCAATCATCATCAACAGCCTTTATCAGTCCACTGCTGGACATAGGCCTCTCCTTTTAAAGGAGGTTTTGGCCTACTATACCACGCTGGCCAGACGGGTTGGTAAAGGGTTTGTTTCAATTTTTCCTTCTCTTGGCAGTGATGTTAGCTGCCTATTTTATTCCTTTAGTCGCCTCTTACGACACCCATGGAATGAATAGGGGTGGTGACACTTTGTATTCTTAATCCGTCACCACACGGAAGTGACTTACCAAGTTGGGATCGTCCTTATCAGCGATACTGATGGCCGTCTCTGCTAGCCTCACTACGCATGCACCCGCATCGTGAATTTGAAACAATTTTATCACCTACGGAAAATAAAATATAATCAGACACAAATTCCATGTTCAGTTTGCCACTTTAAGGGTGCGCAAAAGTATTGTAGTTTACTTTATTAAGAAACGATTTTCATTTTACCTGAGGTATGAAAATTTAATAGCGAATAAAATCGTGGGTTAACTAAAAGTGAGGCGTTACGTTCCTTTACCTAACCACCTACTTTGCTTGCGTACGCCGACCAGTCAATTCACGTTAGCCTCCGCCGCATGTGTCTGTCTGCTCGCGTTAAACTCAAAAACCACTGCACTGATTTAAATGATATTTTGTACCAAGTTAGACTAAAGCCTGAGAAAGTAAATAGGCTGCTTTTACCGCGATAACCGACATTGACGCAGGCGGAGCCGCGGGCAAAAGCTAGTTATGTATAAATAGGTATTATACCTTCACATAATAAAGTACAAGCGCTTGATGTTGTGTGAGTCGTGCGTCCGCGGCGACAAGCCTCCTCAGGAACGGCTCGGTACTGACTCCCTTTGCCGCCTTGTAGAAAGCGGTGTACGCTTTTTCAGCGTCATCCAAGTCCAGCAATGCCAGGCCAAGAATAAATTGACCTACAGTAAAAGTAAATCGGATTAACAACCCACAACCACAGACATTACTAAACTATTTAACATTCAATTTGAAAGAATTATCTTATTAATAATTGCATCAGTATCATCACACACCAGGGACAGCCCTCTTAGACAAGATATAAATTTTTCGAGTCGATTCTCTTTCTACAACCGCTAAGCCGCCGTTTTTTAAAACGTGACTTAGCGTTGAAATGACGTTTTTTGATTATCTTCATATTTTAAAAATAGAATACTTACGTGAGCACGAGTTCCATTCACACCACGGTTCGAGCATCGTCACATAATTTTGAACGAGACGTGGTTGGTCTATAGAGGCTAACCACCAACTAAAGTCAAAGCCGCCACTTACAGCCCATCTGGTGTTTCCGTTCAGGATTTATTCGTAGTTTGTAATCGAAATGATTTAAAAAAATATAACACGATCAAATATTAATATTATATTTTTAAAAAAAGTTCGGTGGAATTTAAGAGAATGTATGGACAAAAATATTAAGTATCTTAAATGTATTACATATGTCAGTGAAGTATTTAGAACTAAACGGGAAGTGTGTAAAAGGAATTCTAAACACGGGGTAATTAGTGTAAGTTCTGATACAGTAGTGTTGAACAAAGGCGAAATCAAACAAAACTATGACATTGCTAGCGACCCGGCCTGGCTTCCAACGGATGTTTTCCCTTTCTCGGATTACCTCTATTGATGAACGTGTAACATTGATTTTGTAACGAAATTTTTACTACGAGCGTTTTAACCGTTCGAAACAAAATTGACTAGACTATGTTTATGCGTAAAAAGTAGCTGCAGGTTGTGCAAAGCACACGGGCACAGCGCTGTAGGAGGCGCTGCGCCTTTCGACGAACATGCGCCCGTGTTGTAATGCTGGGCGTTATAATTCCACCACACGTAAAAAGATGTGTACTATGAGGTATAGGGTTCCGCTATACCGTAATTTAAAAAGATAGATTTGAAAGGAATTAAGTTGTTGTGTTGGAATTAAGTTAACAAAAATGTAAGAAAGGGCGCTAAAGCTGTGGTTGCAGACGGGCGCTATATAGTAAAGGATACAGTTGATGAGCTAGGTGGTAGGCGAGCAGCGGCAGCGCGTGGTGCCAGGCGGTGTGCGCGCGCGCCGCGGCCAGGTGCTGCCTCGCGCGCGCTCCCCCCGCCACGCGCACGTACTCCGACACCACGCTGCGGCGGGAAACGCCCGCGCGACCCTCCGCGCCCAGTGCGCTCAGCTTCAGGCGGAAAGTCTCTGAGGGACCACCCGCCCTGACGGCGATACCGAAACTTATCAACTCCACCCTCATAAATACAGTCAAGGCCGTAACTGCAGTCCATGCATACGTAAATATACAGTACACACAGAAATAAATTACTGCCTAGCGTATAAATGGAAACGTTACAGTGGGATTGCACTTGCATATCATGACCCTTGATCGATTGACTGTACGAACAAGTGAAGTAGAAGTGTTTTACAGCAAAAGATTTATTGTTAATTGATTTTCACATTTATGTATATATAAACTCACAGATTGATTGGTTTCAGTGACAGTATTTAATTTATTAACTATTTCTTACCTATACACAGGTATTATAGTTAATAAGGATTTCATTGCAAAATAACTTCCGTAACTCAGAGTACTCAATAGGTTAAAAAACAAAATAAGTCACGTAACTCAAAGTAAGGACAGTGAGTGACTAGGGTATATTATAATATCGTAAGTGGGTACTGACTGTGGCTGCAGAGTAGCTGATCGTAGCCACAGCAGAGCGCGGTAAGCCTGCCAGTGCACGGCGCAGTGGCCCGCGCCCGGCACTCCGCCCGCGTCACGGTATGCGCCAAGAACACACAGGGCTCCGCGAACCACACGCGACCTGAACAATAAACACGTTTGGTTATAAAACCTCAATACAAACGAGCAACACCTATCTATACAAATAAATAAGAAGTGACGTTAGAGTGTCTGTTTATAATTTCAATTAACAGCTTTTCAATAAATGTATATGAAAGTAGTTACTTTTCAAATCAATTTCAAACTTTTAAATTTATAACAATAATATAGATTAGTAATAATCCAAAAATATATTTTTTCTTTGCATAAACATTGACACCACATACCTCATCTCTGCCATTTGCCGTATAGCTTCAGTGACGATGGCTACACCGAGATCGCTGGCGAGTAGGCATTCATATTCGTCAGTTTCACCTTCTTCGTCTGAAATAATATAATATTTGAAGAAGATTTCGTAAAGAACGTTCGGTGAGCCTTAGTTTTTAGTTAGTTATAGTCTATTAGACAAAAATTTAAGGTGTGTTTTCTTTAAAGGCCAAGCTATTTATACTATAGTCTGCAATTTTTTTTGTGTAAAATTCTCCTAAAAAGTAATTGTAAACGTGTATTGTACTAACTCTTAACAGTTTCAATTTCCGGAACATCCAGTCTCAGAGCGTCGTTCAACTCAAGAACAGCACTTTGCAAATCCTTAATAGGATTCAGGATAGATGTCAACTCTTCTATTTGTTGAGGACTTAAGATCTGCAATTATAATTGTGTCAGTGAGGTAAGTTATAATTGGCTAAAAAATATTGGTTTCTACAAAAAATCGAGGCTGTAAATTATTTACTGTTGTACTACGGTACCGTATGTAATAGTCGCCCTGTATAATAGAGGTGGGAAGAACACGTTGTTTTTAAAACGCTGTAAATTATTTACTGTTGTACTACGGTACAGGAATAGTCGCCCTGTATAATAGAGGCGAGAAGAAGAACACCTTGTTTATAAGAGGTTGTAAATTATTTATTGTACTCAGGTACCGTATGGAATTGTAATGAAATAAATCCTGTACTAACAAGTCTGGATAGCATTATATAGCAAGAAAAAATCTGTTTTCTAAGGAGAGTCTTACGTCGAGCAGTTTAGTTAAAAGCCAATTGTTTTTTAATATTTCAGCCTGCCAAAGTGAGTCCACACTCCATGATAGAAAGCATGATTAAAATCCAAGATTTGTGGTCACCATATCCATTTCAAACGCAGTATCTTTTTAATATTTAAGCCTACTAAAGTGACTCTATTCTGCCTGATGAAAAGCACCATCAGAATCCTAGAGTAGGGGCACCTTCCTTATCGTGAGGGTAGGCAATGCAGCGTGGTGACCGTGGCTGTCTGGTTCTCATCATCATTCTCTCTCGATGGTTCTGTGTAAGGGTAGTACTGGTGAAGCACAGTTCGGCTTTGCTTACGGGCGTGGAGTGGTCTGCGGGCGTGAGCAGCAAGTGCAGCAGGCGGGGCAGCAGGCGGTGCATGGGGCCGCCACACGCGAACAGGCGCTGCTCCAGCTCGGCCGCGGCGGCAGGAGGCGCGGCCCGCTCCCAGCGCGCGCCTGCCACCACGATACGCACCGCGTCCTCCGACAGCTCGCCGTACTCCACCCCGGCGCCTTACAACACACAAACCTTTTGTACTAAACCTGCTCATTCTCTTGTTCAGCTAACGACATGCTTGGATTATATACTTTATCCTAATATCCAACTAAAGTTATAAAATAGCTTTCGCCCGCGGCTCCACCCGCGTGTATGTCGATTATGCAGTAAAAAGTAGCCTATCTGTTATCCTGATATATAAGCTATATTACTGTGAAGTTTTATTCAAATCCTTTGAGTTTTTTTTTTCATGAAACAGCAACAAACATACATACTACTGAACGGATTTCGATAAAACGGATTATAATAATGTAACTTACATAGCAGATTAACACAGGCTTCGAGCGAGCGAGAAGGCTAGTTTTCCATATAATTTATCGATTACTCAAATCTCAGCTTGAAACCGCTAATGGTACCTAGCCATAATACCACATTCCATAACAAATATTTTACGGTACAGGCTATTATATTATGGAACGCCTTGCCGATATACATTAGCCGTGCCCAAAAACTGACGGCATTTAAGAATATGGTCAAACATCATTACTTAAGTTTGTAGGTGGGACCCTATGTTCACAATAGTTGTAAGGGACTACAAGATTCCAGTTCTTAATAGATATTGTATATATTTATACTGTAAAATACAAATATATACTGTAAAAATAAAAAAATGGTTATTGTGAGTTATACCAATACATATAAAATCGGGAATTTTTTGTAGACCTTTTTAAGATGTACAATACTGTAGTACAATATTTTGATCTATC
Source organism: Phragmatobia fuliginosa (assembly GCA_932526445.1). NCBI lineage: Eukaryota > Metazoa > Arthropoda > Insecta > Lepidoptera > Erebidae > Phragmatobia > Phragmatobia fuliginosa. The sequence goes on from OW052071.1 coordinate 12,066,901, forward strand.
TCGTAGAATACAGCCAGCGTTTGCAATGAAAGCGTAAAAATCATCACATTAGAAACCTCTAAAATTATTATCTCCTACATATATTATGCATGTATTATACATAAAAACCTTTCTCTTGAATCACTCTATCTATTAAAGCAAATTGCATCAAAATTCGTTGCGTGGTTGTAAAGATTTAAGCATACATAGGGACACAGAAACCGACTTTGTTTTATACTATGTAGTGATATTAAACTTATTATTTTATTTTAGTTCAGACATTTACGAAGAACAGAATTAGCACCAATGTATACAAGCATAAAATTGTGATCTTGGATAACTTCGTAACATGTAGAAAAATAAAGTCACAAAATAATCTAAGATTTATCTTAGTGGAAGTAAGGAGAACACCTTTTTTTATTACATACCACTTCCATCGAGTAACTGGGCATCAGGTGACAGCATCATTCTTTCAAGAGGTTCTAGTTCACAGACGAGTGATATACCGGTGCGACGGACTACTGCACACCACCAACCACTTTCAACATCACATTCCTAAAATCAATGTTGGAAGAATCGCATCATTATGACAGAAATAATTACTGTTATTTTCGGACATCTGACCCACAATACCATCTAGATGCCAAATGAGCAGTGCTATAGCAGTTAGAAAAGTGATAGAATATTTATTAATTTCGCAATTGTGTTTACGAAATGAACAAGTACAAAATTATTATACAAAAGAAACATTCAAATTAATACAGATCATACAAACATTTAGTCTGCGAATTCAACCCTAGACATGGCATGGCAGTCGCAAATGCTACCATTGCATTACCGAGGCAGTCAAAGAAATGTAATCCGTAAATGTAACCAGTTAAAAACTTACATGCTTAGACACCATAAGTCCAAGTGGCTTCTGTAAACTTTCCATATACTGCATGCACCAGCTGTATAAATCTGACCAGCATCTTAAACAAGATGAACAAAAGTTTAATACATTTCTAAGACTAGCACCTTCTAACAAAATAGTTGTTCCTATATCTCACGTAATGTATTATATCCTTCTTCTCTACTTTCAGATCTTTCAACTCTACTATGTACTACGAATAAAGAATAAGGTAAATAAATGATGTATTTTATAGGACGAAAAGAGCATAATAAATAGTACAATATCACTGCAAAGAGACGGAAAACTTAAACAAACCCTATCCCAACTCGTCTAGTCAGAGTGGTAAGCTAAAACCTCCATTGTAAAGAGAGGCCTATGGCCATTAGTGGAGTGTCAAAGGCTGTTGATTTAGATGATTATTTTATACTAGAATAAGAGCTGCCTGAATAATTTGTAATTATTGTTGTTCTCCTTCAGGTATGAAGTTCGTGATGTGTACTAACTTATGCATGAGATGTGCGTGGTCGGGCGAAGCTGACCGAGCTGTGAGATGACGCAGGCGCGCCTGCACTGCGTTCATGGCAGCCTCGCCCAAGTCTCCATCCAGCCCATAATCGTTGTTTCCCCAAGTGCGGTTGTAAATCTGAATGATGAACACAGTTTTATAATACTAACAGTTCTATTCATGATTACAATGAATGAAGAGAAATTAACTACACCACCAATCTATGTAATTTTTCAGATCCAGCCAATAGTTAACCTTTTGAACGCCAGAGCAAAAACTCATCAACTTGCCCTCAACGCCAGACCCCAAATTTATAGCAAACTAGCTGTCCCGGCAGACGTCGTCCTGCCTTTAAAAGATTCCCATAAAAAAGTCATCCCCTATTTTCTAAAAAAATATTTTCCCGCTTTTCTGTTGAAATTTTCCTGAATGTTCTTTGCTATAAACCTCAAGGAGCCCGAGACCTTTCCAACGAATGCAAAACCGTGGAAATCAGTTCGTGCGTTCTGGAGTTATAGCGTCAGGAAGGAAAATCCGACTTATTTTTATATAGTAGATACCTACGAAAAAAATAAGCATTCCAAAACTTTATCGATAACATGAATTGTATTTTTATTTTCGTCTACAATTTCAAAATATATGTCCTTATAACATTGAATTTATTTCAACATTACACTTCCTACTCTAGTAATAGTTATACACTATTTACAGAGTTGTTTAATACCGTAATACAACACTATTCTTGATCTGTTGTCTTGATATTGTGACCATGGCGTGGACGGTACGCCATTTTTATGAATATTGCGCTTCTCAAATAAGGATGTAGCAACGTACTATCTCGCTTATCGAGTACAATATTAACTAATAATAAATAAAACACGTATTTTAAATTAGATTTCTATAATTCCTTTGAAGGAGATATTTAAAAAAAATACACGATTCAAATAGGTTAAATATATAATCAACTATATAAAAATAGACAATTTTAACAAAATGTAAAACAGTATGTATACGTTTAAATACTAGCTTCTATAAACCTGGCATAAAAAGTAACAAGTAGAATTTTGAAAAAGTTTTAAAATGTCGGTCACAAGTTGCTTTGAAATTAACATGTGTTAATTTTTTTGAATTGAAATTAACACATGTTAATTTCAAAGCAACTTGTGACGGACATTTTAAAACTTTTATTTATTTCATTTAAACCTCAGTAGTGTACAAAGCATTTTTTAGGGCACTGCTTATATTTTGTATCAATAACTAAGAGTCCTCTTTCTTCTTTACAAAATAATTGTCTACTTTAATTATCATTTCACGAGCACGGCTGTAAATTACTTTCTTACTCATTTTAACAGAATAAGTATAATAACAAAACTTAACAACAAAAATAAAACAGGCTAACGAAATTTTAATATAAACTTATGATCACCTAACGTGCCCTACATCACTAGTGGTCACATTTTTGTGACTCTGGCGTGTGAGGACATTCTTTTTTAAGAGTTTATTTCTTTGTTTTTAGAGTAAAATTTCTTAATATCATAAAGCAATTTAAATAGTTTTATGGAAATAGATAACAGTTAGAGCTTCTTCTTAAGGTACTTATACAGGGTGAATTTTTGAGACGGGACAGTAAGGACAGGTACCTTAACGGTTATAGTTACAGGAAAACGCTTTAAGGAGACTATCCATAATTTTTTAAGATATTCTGAACTGCATTTACAGATTTTGGAAAAGATGTACAGCCAGCAAGAAAATGGTCATTTTAAACAAAAACTTTTTTTGATGTCAATCGATCCTGTTTCTTATAAGGATCAAAAGTCTCTACTAGACCGACTGAGGTTTGAGTACTAGAAATGTCAGAAATCGCAAAAAACTTTTCTCATACATTTGTACGCAAATAAATAATTTTAATATGTATTTTAGACGCAGACAAACATAACTTACATTTAGAAATAATATTTTCTTGGATAGATTTCATTTAAAATCCTTGTTAATGCATCTTTAAGCTCTTGAATACTATTGTAATTTTTTTTTGTGTACCACATGTGACATCCACCGTGACCTATTCAAACTGGTGTGGCGGAGCGCCCTCTTGCTGAAAATAAACTTTTCGCAATTCTGACAGGAGCCATTAATCCAACTGGTTTTGGAGATTCTCTAAAATGACGTCGTTATACAGGGCAGAATTAAGAGTACCTTTATAAAATTCCACCATTATCACTCGATACTTGTCGCAGTGTCGTGTTCCTATTATTTACAAAATACGCTTATTACAAAAGATGCATTAACAAGGATTCTAAATGATAACTATCCAAGAAAATTATCAGCTGCTACTAGCTTGATTATTGCAGCTCAGTACAAAAACGAGTGTTATCTATTCGTTAAAACGGCGGACATTTTAAACAATTTATTTCGTAGATCATCTAAATGTGTCTAAAATACATATTAGAATGATTTATTTCCGTACAAATGTATGGGAAAACTTTTTTGCGATTTCTGACATTTCTAGTACTCAAACCTCAGTCGGTCCGGTAAAGACTTTTGATCCTTATAAGAAACAGGATCGATTGGCATCAAAAAAAGTTTTTGTTTAAAATGACCATTTTCTTGCTGGCTGTACATTTTTTCCAAAATCTGTAAATGCAGTTCAGAATATCTTAAAAAATTATGGATAGTCTCCTAAAAGCGTTTTCCTCTAACTATAACGGTTAAGGTACCTACCCTTACTGTCCCGTCTCAAAAATTCACCCTGTATATATTTAAAGGCATAAAAGTAATGTCTAAATGCTTTATTTCGTATTTCGGTGTACCGCTTTTTTTGTCACATATTTATGACGTTGGCGTACAGGGACAGTTTTCGCTTGTCACATATATGTGACCATGGCGGTCAAAAGGTTAAAGTGGTAGTTATAAAATGGTATTCATAGTTACCGTACACTTTCGTCTATTAAGTGTAGGTATGTATTGTATTTTTGGATGTTTTCTTTTGTGTGAACATAATTCTTTATTTAGTCAAGTCATCAAGTCTTATGATTCGATACCTATGTTTCTGCTAATCTGCTAAAAAACTGCGATGCTTTAATTTTTTTTAACAAATGCTTGTAAACACATCATGTATTCGAAAGTACTACAATTGCTGAATTTAATCTTTACATAGTATAAAATTAAGTTGCTTTTTGTTCTTGTAAGCTTAAATGTTTTAAAATTCACAAGTAATTTTAGTGCGATTCACGATTTAGATATTATACTAGTTGAGTCCCGCGGTGTTCCCCACGGTTGTACTTGTAAATCACAAGTAATTTTGCGGATCAAAGCTAGTCAAAAAAAATACGCCTTAGTTACTTCTTATGTCATCAACTTTCTGCCAGTGAAAGCCCCGTTAAAATCGGTCCAGACGCTCTAGAGATTACATGGAACAGACGACAGAAATAAAAAAGTTTTTGATGTAAGGACCGTATTTACTTTCATATGCATTTAGTAAAAAACTATTAATTTTTATATTACATACAGACATTTTATTTATTTGATAAATAATACATATATATGCATATTACAGTAGAGAAAATCCAAGAATTTCAAAGGTATTTTCTAACAAGAATATTGTTTAATAGTTTTGAATTAAATGTAATAAATGTAGGATGACGTGCAAATACTAACCACGAGGGCCTTTTTAATGACAGCGGGTGGGAAGAGCCCGGGAGCGAGGAGTCGGTCGCGGTAGTGGTCGTGCGCGGCCAGCGCGGGCAGCGCGCCGCCCGCCTCGCGCCCGGCCACCGCGCGCCACAGCGCCTCCGCACCACAAGACACGCCTGAAAACATTCATACAGAACTTATTTCACCTGTATTCTTTCACTTATATGACTCTTGTTGATCTCGTGGTTATGGTTTGGTCACACAGCCAGCATAGCGGGACGGGACGGTGACACGACGCCGAGCAGTTGTAATGTACTAGATAATACTGAACACGCCACACAGCCGTCGCGCCACGCTGCCGCCGCGCCGAATACAAGCGGGAATACAACTCCAACGCGACGCGCGACGGGGCGGGACGTGAACGCAGCGCGGCGAGGCACGGGTGCGTTCGTTTCGATTTACGTTGTATGGTTTACGTATACACTAATCACACTGCCGGCGGGACCGAGCGTTAATACGATTTTGTATTTTTATACTAAAATGGACGTCGAAAAATTAATTGAATGTATGTTTGTACGATTTGGGCCAGGAGCAGTATAAAAACTTTGTGCTTAAAAATGCGCTTTGGGATTCTATAAGAAGAGCAAGAGCGTTTCCACGTCACAATCACTTGACATCTTTTTTAAAATTGCTTGTTGCCACACGCTCGGCGTGACGGGGCGCAGAGACGAGTCGTGATCGCGCCGGCAGTGTGACCGCTGTCGCCAAGCCAGCGTCGCGTCACCGTCCCGTCCCGCCACGCCACGCTGGCTGTCTGACCGGACCTTTAGTGTATACGGCTGCTGATCAAGCGGTCACGGGTTCGATTTCCTGGTCGGGCCAATTGTTTGTGTGATCCGTAAATATTTGTTTCGGAGTCTGGGTGTTTTCTATGTATAATATGTATGTATTTACAAAAAAAAGTATTTTTATGTATTTATATCAGTTGTACTAGCTCTGCTTAGTGTGGGACTAGATGACGTTGTATGTGAGATGTCCAAAAATATTTATTACTACTATTATTATTATTATCAAATAACCAAGCTACTTTATTACATATCGTCAATCATATTGCAATTTGTTCACTGTCAAAAAAATCCGATTTTTATTTTATTTCAAATATAATGCTTTAAATTAAATTATGAACGCGACTCATTAAGTAGAAAAACACGGTAAGGAAATATTGTTTTAAAAACATTTTAGTGTCCTAAAACATTTTTCCCAGTATATTGTTTAAATACTCTCCTGTAAAGTAATATTTTATGACATAGAACACATTGCACAATGAACGACGATATGCATTGCAGTCAGCTGTACTGACAGTGAGATTTCTGAAACTTCTGTCGCATTTTGCATTAGAATATTGTATAGCCAGGTTATACTGTCCGTGTGGTGACGGATTAAGAATACAGAGTGTCACCACCCCTATCCATCCTGCGGGTGTCGTATAAACTAAGCAAGACAACATCTATGCAAAGAGAAGGAAAACTTGACACCAACCCTATACCAACCCGTCTGGCCAGGGTGGTATAGTAGGCCAATACCTCCTTTCTAAGGAGAGGCCTATGTCCAGCAGTGGACTGTTGAAGGCTGTTGATGATGTTGATAGCCAGGTTGCCACACGCTGATATTTATATGATAATGGCTGCTACGCGCATCTTTGACTTCGTGTCGTATTGGTCGAAGAAGCATGTTGTTATGCAGCGTGAATAGATTTGGTTATACATAAAGAATTTGCTAAACTTTGACCGTTTACGCAATAAAGCTCTCAAAAGATATTTTTTTTTTAATTCGCTCCTATAAGTCGTAGCGAGATGATATATAGCCTTCCTACGTAAAAATGCTATCAAAAGTTGAAATTTCTCATCGCTTTGGATTAGAAGTTCCTAAAATTAGCATGTTTAAACAAACCCTTCAACTTAATATGTAGATTTATTCCCCTGCAGTCTGATACTTTAGCTGTTTGTGTAGTTTCTAAAAGTACCCGCGTTATTTTATGTCGTTAATAAGACTACCTCTGAAGTCAGATTGTGTATAAATATTGGTATGATATTATTGTAATGATGATTAAAAAACTCACAAGTAATAATGGTATCACCATCTGGTTGGCTCCATAGAGCCCATATCACATTACTACTTTCGCCATAACCAATGACATAGTCCAGTAGATCCAACTGGAACAAGAAATATTTTGTTAATTTGTTGATATATGGCACATTTATAAAGAATACTATAATAAAAACACGGGATACAAGGGTGTGCTTCAATGCAGTAGAGGTGGGAAAGGCCCAATTTAATAAAAATGATCAGTTCTGCCTAAGAACCTTATGGTTGTTTCATCATCATCATCAGCCTATCGCAGTCCACTGCTGGACATAGGCCTCTCCAATTGCACGCCACTCAGTTCGATCCTCGGCGACTCGCATCCAGCTCCTACCAGCCGTCTTGCGCAAATCATCACTCCACCTGGCCTGTGGACGTCCTACACTACGTTTGCCGAGACGCGGTCTCCACTCTAGAACACGTTTACCCCAACGGTTGTCGGTCCTGCGGCTAATATGGCCAGCCCATTGCCACTTCAGCTTGCTAATCCTGTGGGCTATGTCGATCACTTTAGTTCTCTGCCGGATTACCTCGTTTCGAACACGATCCCTGAGAGAAACTCCGAGCATAGCCCTCTCCATAGCACGCTGCGTGACTTTGAATTTGTGGACCAGCCGTGCCGTGAGTGTCCACGTTTCGGCTCCGTATGTCATGACGGGTAGGACGCACTGGTTGAAGACTTTCGTCTTTAGGCACTGTGGGATCGCTGATGAGAAGACCCGACGAAGCTTCCCAAACGCCGCCCAACCCAGCTGAATTCTCCTGTTCACCTCGTCCTCGAAGTTGTTTCTACCCAACTGCAAAGTCTGCCCGAGGTACACATATTTTTGAACAACTTCGAGAACGGTACCGTGTAGCGCAACCGGTTCCGGTAGTACATGTTCGTTGAACATGACCTTGGTTTTGTCCAAGTTCATCCGTAGGCCGATGCGTACAGAAGAGTCAGCCAGATCATTCAGCATCTGTTGTAGGTCCTGCAGCGTCTCCGCCATGATGACGATGTCGTCTGCAAATCGCAAGTGTGAGATGTGTTCACCATTGATGTTTATGCCACATCCTTTCCAGTGCAGCGTCTTGAACAAGTCCTCCATTGCATTTGTGAACAATTTCGGGGAAATAACATCCCCTTGTCTCACTCCTCGATGCAATGGTATGGGCCTTGTTTGCTGATTCTGTACTTGGACGGACATGGTGGCGGCCTCGTAGAGAAATCTCAACACTTGGATGTATCGCCAGTCTACTTGGCAGCGCTGCAGGGACTCCAGAACAGACCAGATCTCGATCGAGTCAAAGGCCTTCTCATAGTCCACAAATGCTAGACACAGGGGCTGATTATATTCTTCGGTCTTTTGAATAATCTGCCGCACTGTGTGGATGTGGTCTATGGTGCCATATCCGCTCCGAAACCCAGCCTGCTCCGGTGGTTGGAATTCGTCGAGTCTTCGCGCAAGACGGTTCGTGATGACTCTTGAAAACAGCTTATAGACGTGGCTTAAGAGGGAAATGGGTCGATAGTTCTTCAACCTGGTCTTGTCACCCTTTTTGAAAAACAAAATGACCACACTTCTACTCCACGCCTCTGGAGTTCTCCCTTCGAACAGGACAGCGTTGAAAAGCTTTTGGAGCTCCCTCAGTACGGGCTTACCTCCAGCTTTCAACAACTCTGTTGTAATGCCATCCTCTCCCGGGGCTTTTCCATTTTTCAGCTGTCCAAGAGCCATATCGATTTCGTCAATGCTGACTTCTGGCAGATCTTCGGTGTAGTGGCGTGTTAATTTGGCTCTAGGATCCTCATTTTCGGGATCAGGTCGAGATGCGTGCGAAGCGTACAAACCGCTATAGAAGCCTTCCACTTCCGAGAGGATGGCCGGCTTGGAAGTAACGACTACTCCACTTGCTGTGGTCAACTTCGTCAGGTGGCTTCTTCCGAGAGATTGCGCGAACACTTTTGACCCCCGATTCAGCTCGATCGCTCTTTCAATAAAAAGAGTATTGGAGCATCGGAGGTCATGTCTTACACGCTTGCTGATCTCTCGGTTCAGAGTCCGTTTTCCTAACGAAGTGACAGGTGGGTTCTCACGTCGTTCCTTCATTAACCTAAGAGTCCCCTCTGAGAGCTTTGACTTCCCGCTCTTACGCTGCATTTTACAAAATCTCGAACCTTCTTCCCTGATGATCCGAACCACATTATGGAGTTTCTGGTCAACGTCTCTTGTGGTTTCCATGGCAGCAAATCGGTTTTCCAGATTTGACTGGAATTTTTCAGAACCCATCGTGGCTTGGAGCAGAGTTGGTCGGAGCCTAGATCTCATCAAGCGGACACGTTCAGCCTTGAAGTCGATATTCAGAGAGCCTCGGACAAGTCGGTGATCACTGCCGGTATTAAACCTGTTGAGCACTGAGACGTCTCTGAATATATGCTTTTTGTCTGTCATGATGAAATCAATCTCATTTTTGGTCATAGCGTCGGGGCTCCGCCACGTCCACTTCCTTTGGGGCCGTTTTTGAAAGAAAGAGTTCATCAAGAACAACCCCTCTCGTTCGAGGAAGTTGACGAGCATTTGCCCCCTATGATTCCTGCTTCCAAACCCATGGGATCCTATTACCGATTCGCTGCAATTTTGTACTCCCACTTTGGCGTTAAAGTCACCCATAACAACGTTGTAGTGGGTTTTTGTCGTGAAGTGGAGGGCCCTCGATATATCATCGAACAAATCTTCCACTTCATCGTCCGAGTGGGTCGAGGTCGGTGCGTACACTTGCACTACCTTCAAGTAATATCTCTCGGTGAGCTTGATTATGAGGTACGCTACCCTGTTCGACACACTAGACATTTCTACAACGTTGTTAGAAAGGGACTTGTTAACCAGAAACCCAACGCCACCTTGGGATTGTTGGTCTCCCTCACGGAAGTACATAAGATGGCCTGAGTCGAGGGTTATGGTGTCCTCCCCCTCTCTTCGGACTTCGCATAACCCCAAGATATGCCATCTAATCTTCCCAAGTTCCACCTCGAGTTGTGCTAGATGCGAGTCTAGCCGTAATGTGCGGCCATTAAATGTTGCCAGGGTCAGTCTTTTGTGGTGGCCTTCCGTAACCCGGAGATTCTTAGCACCCCCTGTCCCGCCGTAACCGTGGTCGCCACCATGACCAGGAATAGCGGGACTACCGGGAACTGGGGGCCGTGGCTTTTGGTGCTTACGCATGGAGGTTAATGCCCTTAATCACCACGCTGGGCAGGCGGGTTGGTGATCGCAGGGCATAGCTTGTTGAACCGATGACGCTGCTGCCCGTCACCGGCCTGTTTGATTTAGCTACGCCTGTTAGGATGGGTATACCGCCATCGGTCGGTCGCCAGAGCCTCGTTCGTCATTCAGCAGGATGTACCACGAGCAGGTGAGGTTGGCTTGAAGCGGTAGATTGTGTTTCGCCCCCTTACATCCCGGTTATGGTTGTTTAAAAATAATTAACCTCAAGTTCCTATTTTTAAAGTAAAAGGAACAGCTACTTGTTGTATGAAATAAATACCTGTGGTCCGAAAATTCGACTTATGTGAGAAAACCGTACTCCTCCAGGTCCACCATTGTGCATTTTCATTACAACGAATTCACATTCATTAGGGAAAGACAGATACGCCACCAATATCACGCTGCCGTCTGACCCAACTGTTTTTTGTAGCATATGACCATGCGCTGAAATAATATTAAAAATGCGTATACTATATGTGTCTGTGTTTTAGTATGAGAGTCACACTAACACAGATGAATAAAACTATGTTAAACTTGATATAAAATAAAACTATAGCATTGTAACCCAAGGAATCAATTCCCCAGTGCTATATATGGCTCTACTTTGTACCAGTTTTTTTTAAATAGACTCAAAATATTTTCAAAGATCTTTTGACCCTCTACAAACACTGCATGACGCTTGCTCTACGCTACAAGCCTTTAGACACAAAATAGACGATTGAATTAAAAAAAACTCACACAAATTACTAAAGAAAAAAACTACCCACAAAATTGTTAATGCATTTTATAATTTAATTTTTTTTTACAGTTATTATATTTAGTCAATGAGGTTAAAGTATATAATCCAACAACAAATTGCAAAAATCGAAAGTTTAATCTTGTTATTCAGTAACTTATGTTGTCTAATAATTCAGATCTCATTATAGACTTATTATAGACTAGACTAGATAGAGATTCACTATAGACTCTCACAAAAGTCAGAAAAGCGAAATGAATAGAATATACACCGTGCCACTATAGCCATTTGTTTGGTTGTACTACAATATGATAGACCATAAACCTAGTTTCCCGAAATTTTCATTTGTATTCCTATCCTAACAATCAATAAAAATACATTACTACTACTACAGGAAATTTTTATTAAAGTACAATTAAATTAAATTATGGTTTTCAACTCACGTGGTGGTTTTGGTCTGACTAAGGTTTGTGAAAGGGGGGTCGAGACCGCGATCGGAGCTCCGCCTTCGTCTAATTGCCAAGCACGCAAACATGTATCTCCACATATTGCCACTGCCAAACCATTGGTTAGCACCACCCCATATGTTTCAACACCATCTGAGCTGCTCTTTCCTCTATAAATACAAGGTATATTTACAATCTTATGACCTACCACAAAACATTCTAAATTAACTAATATGATACAGGTCATGGGTTTGATTCCAATCAAATGTTACAAATACAACCAATGTTTGGGTGACTTTTTCTATGATATGATAAGGTTCCTGCCTTATTGCCTATTGATTATTCCTTTTTCAGAAATTATTCGATGCTCGGCCATGTTTTCTTGATGTTGGGTACTTGACCAAACACTTCCGGAATATTTAACACAAATACAGAACAAAAACAAAATGGTTACGAAGTATTATAAAAAATTTAATCTGTAGCACAATTTTAAAAATAGAAAGTATTCTTATCAGCAGTTTGATTATATTAGTACAGGCTCTACCTAGTTTGGGACTATTAAGGCGGTGGTGTCTGAGATAATAAATATATACAATGTGTTTCAAATAAGAATAGGACTAAAAATAGTTTTTTTTTCTCTAAAGCGCGGCAACGACTCTATGTTAGCATCTATAAGTTGTACGACGACAATATAAGTTGTATTGAAAAGTAATAATGTTTTTTAAATTCTTGTTTTTTTTGCACACTACAAAAATATCTAAAGTTGTTCTTATATGAAACGCATTGTAAGTATGATTTGTATGATCTGCAAATATTTGTTTCAGAGTTTGGGTTTTCTCTATGTAGTTAAAAGGCTTATCATGACGATTTAAAATGGTATTTTATAACCATATATCGGTACCTAATATTATTTAATCTCATTGCACGTAGAATGCAATGGGGTAAAAACCTGCTTCTTATGTCAAGTAGTAAAGTACCGCTTAACACAAAGTAGTATGTTATGAGAATCTAGGTACTTCATGCAAAATAAATGTTGAAATTTTAAATATTTGTTTCTTGCACTTGGTAGTTTAACCGACTGTCATGTGAGTCAGGTGCTCAGGTGCCATCTTAGCTCACACAAGTTATAAAATATGTATGTATTTACAAAAAAAAAGTGTGTTTATATATTTATATCAGTTGTCTAGTACCTATAATACAAGCTCTGCTTAGTTTGGGACTACATGGCGTTGTGTATAAAATGTCGGAAATATTTATTTATTTATTGTAGCTAACATAGTAGTAATCAATACTTATAGCTCTTACCTCAATGCTCCTGTGATACCAGATAAAAACCTTGGCACAGTAGACTCCCGTTTCAGCAAAGTGGTGACAGCAGAGCCAGTAACTGGGAGTTTGACTATCAGTAAGCCCCCATCACCACTATGACCAAAGGCAAGTGCAAATACCGCCTCGCCGTTGTCACGCAGTAGTGACGAACAGCTGTGTGCTACCCCAGCAGCTGTAGCAGTTTGAATAACATGTTTCAATAAAAAAATATTCTACAATCAGTAACTTGGTGACTTAGGAAATAAGTATGATAATTTTAATATGATCCATTAATTAAATAAAATCTCATGAAAACAAAACAAAAAAAATGTAAATGGTGAATTCAAACAAATGAAATTGGAAGTGTCAATTGAGCAATCATATTTAGGGACTCCTTGTCAGTCCAATTACCGAGATCCTATAGCTGTTGATGCCCTGGCAGTTAAGAGTATGTCATGCTCACTCAAATGTCACGCCGATGGTGGCACGTGTGTCAGATCATTTACTACTACAGTACTTTCACAGTTTTTATGTCTTGTGACTGGGACTGTAGCTACATTTAATTTTCATTTTTGTTTCGACAATTAAAAAGTGCCTGTAACTGGCCTTCTTGAAATAAATGCTTTGATTTTGATTTTGTTATTTTAAAACTTCTTTGTTAAAATTCAAAGCATATATTAGTTATGATAATCAAAACACATCTCTAGTAATAAATAAATTTGTATACTCACTTGTATTAGAATATTGATTAAGAATAAAGTAATTGTTTGGATTGTTTATAGCACTTGTTTCATGAAATATTGATGGAGATGAACTGCTTAGAGGTCCAAACGTTGACTGAAAAAAAGCAACATAAATAATTTAAATTACAAAACTTTTTTGAATGACAGCAAATCACTACATAGGTACCATAAAAATAAAGTGACTTTCCGGTGTCTGTCCCTATGTATGCTTAGGTCTTGAAAACTAAGCAACTAATTAAGATGCAGTTTTTAAAAGATAAAGTCATACAAGAGAAAGAGTCCTAAAGGTTGATTGCTCGTACTATCTAAGATAATTTATGAGAATGTTTTGTAAATATTGGACATGAAACTATAGTTGCTCAGATCCTCTTTTGGGTCTTTCTTATGTAATAAAATTATATGTGAAATTTTCCATAGTTCAGCTACCCATAGATTTGTCATAATTCCATTCCATAATTCCAAACAATTTTGTGAGAATAGGAACCAACTCTCTGGCAGTTTCAGCAATTCATTGGAAATTTTATCTGAACTCAGAGTTTTTTCTGCATTTTGACTTGTCTTTTCACTGACTGATTCTAATTAAGTGTTCTCTATTTGCTTATGGTTGGTGTAAACTACCATTGTTTAATGATAATGATTATAATTATTGGAATATAAGGTGATCAGAATACAATTCTTTCTAAAATTGTGGGTGTTTCTTTTATATGCTCTCTTTTTTGTATTTGTTTTTTTTACCTTATTACCCTTAATACATTGTGCATTTAATATAGATCAATATGGCCTTTTACAGCAAGTAATTTAAATAAATAGTGATTGTAGCGTTATCAGCGGTATCTATGTGTTTAAGTGTATGTAACTGTCATAGCTCCCAATTAAATAATTTGCTTCGTTCACAGGCTTGGCAGCAGCAGAATGAGTGGCCCGTAGCCGCCATAATTGTTTTGCTTAAAACAGACTTGGTCTAGTGTTCTAAGTATCAACAACACCACTGGCTATTGGTCCCAGGCTGCAGACAATCAAAGGAAGCCATGCCACCTTTAAATGACAAATTAACCAAACACTTATTGCGTTTCTACAGGAACAGTCTGCGGCTGGTGGTAGGAACTATCACCGGACACTGCTCATTAAATAAACACTTCCACACCATAAGCATAACTGACAGTCCCCTATGCAGAGCATACTTAGGGGCAGAGGAAACGGTGTCGCATGTACTCATTGAGTGTAAAGGTGTCACCGAAACATGGAAAAACACCCTTGGATCTCCCAAAACTGTTTCAGAATGTCTGGACAGACAGACCTTATCCGCTTCTGAAGGGAGGTGGGATGGCTGGAGTGATTGCCACCCTCACGTACAATGGTACACCTAAAAGACTGAGTGTGGAAACCGACCCACATAACATAGGACATAGTGTTTTATGTATGTGAATTATTGGAAGTATTATAAGTTTTAAGGTTTTAGTTAAATAACAAATATCTACCTGTGCAGAGCACAGTTCCAGTATAAATTAAAAGTTAGGTAAACATCTCGCCATAATATGCAAAATATACTCACTTCAAAAGAACAGAAACAACAATTATACTATGATATATCATAAAATGTAAGAAAATAACAAGAAAAAGTAAACCATAACCATATGCAGTGTGAATGTATGTTTATTCTGCAATTGTTTAATATTATTTAGTGTTCAGTAGTAATTAGATACTAGGATAATATTATTTTGTCTAATTAAAAAGTGCTAACCTTTTTGTCTAATGTTCCAGGATGTGGGAATATCAATCTATGTACTGAGGAAACTGTAGCAGCTAGTACAACCACATCTCTATATGCACTTCTTTCATAGACAGTTATACTGCTTAATGGTGGTGTCCCGGTAGCTACTTTACATCTAAGATTAGCTGATGATAAATTGATATCTAGTGATGCTTCAGAAAGTTCAATAGCATCTGATGTTGTTTGCCTGTAATGAAATACTTATACTAGAGTATAATCTAACACAGATACATAGATATAAAACCAACAGCAGATAAATGTATATAAATGGTAAGAAGGGTATATTTAAAGAAAAATAAATGTATTTTTAAGGTAAACACACATATAAATAGGAATGTGGTTATAAAAATTCTAATTTGAATAATTAAAAAGCTTACCAATAAATGAAGCGGTTCCGAGTGTATACTTTCTTTGAGTCTTTGTACCAGTATCCTCCAGCCTTTTGCGGTAATTTTATGTCCTGTAAAGTACTGTGGGTGCCTCCTGAAATATGTAATGACATTATAACCTGAATTAATTTGTAGCCATATATCAACGAAACTGTACAAACCTGTGTTTAATGTTACTTCTTTCCATTTTTCAGGAATATTATAATTGGGTATTATCTCTTTAAAAGTAACTGGCATAGCTTCTAAGAAATCCATTGTAAAGTACTTTTATAAGGACACTAAACTAAAATCTTGAAAAATTAGAAGCCTTAACTTTTGTCTAGGCACTTTAAAAAATAATTTAAGGTTAATAAGACACTAATCCGGCCCGAAAAGAAAACACCTCTCCCGCCACTGTTGACTGTTGTCATTGTCTGTTGGTCTGTTATTGAAGTTATTGTACGGAATACGGATGTTTCGAGCGAGTCCGATTTACCGAAACTAGGGATGGCGCTCTGAAATCGATGAATCGATTAATGGATTGTTGAATAATATTTACAATAAGCTGAATGTACTCGTAATATTACGGCGTTGCCGGTTAAAGGTTTAATTACTTAAAAACTTACTGCTGTGTGCTTAGTTTTAATCCCTTCTCTTTGGAAAAGTAAGTTACGTTTGTAATCTTTGACTTTGTTGATAATGATTAAAGAATAGGCTGGATGGTGCAAGACCAAGGCCGTAAAAATAATAACAAAAAAGACTTTAATGATTGATAGTACGTGATTTTACTATCTTGTCATTTAACGACTTGTGTGGTAGACGTGTGTAGTACATGTACTAAGTACTATTAAAAACTAGTTCCTTTCAAGGTACTAGAACGAAATATTCCTCAAAGCTCACGGTACATCGTTCATTTAGTACACTGTTATAGATATAGATAATACCCAATTATAATATTCCTGAAAAATGGAAAGAAGTAACATTAAACACAGGTTTGTACAGTTTCGTTGATATATGGCCACAAATTGATTCAGGTTATAATGTCATTACATATTTTAGGAGACACCCACAGTACTTTACAGGACATAAAATGACCGCAAAAGGCTGGAGGATACTGGTACCAAGACTCAAAGAAAGTATACACTCGGAAACGCTTCATTTATGTATTGGTAAGCTTTTTAATTATTCAAATTAGAATTTTTATAACTACATTCCTATTTATATGTATGTTTACCTTAAAAATACATTTATTTTTCTTTAAATATACCCTTCTTACCGTTTAAATACATTTATCTGCTGTTCGTTTTATATCTATGTATCTGCGTTAGATTATACTCTAGTATAAGTATTTCATTACAGGCAAACAACATCAGATATGCTATTGAACTTTCTGAAGCATCACTAGATATCAATTTATCATCAGCTAATCATAAATGTAAAGTAGCTACCGGGACACCACCATTAAGCAGTATATTATCTATTTTCTTAATTTTTTAATGTAAGAAATACATTTAGAAAATAAATGTTTTCTTATATAATAAAAATAATAGTTACTAAATCTAAAAATAATCCCTGAACTAAAAAAACTGATTAGAGATCCCAGAGATTGTTTAATATGGTATCTTTCTTGTTTTTCATAAAATAGATTTATATTTACATTGTAAATACAAATTTGAAAAAGAATCGATATTTTAGAAATCTATCGTTTAAACTCGATTTTTTAGGAATCGTTTCTTCAGGCTACGGTTCGGATCGATTTAAATATCGATCTCTTTTTGAAAGACTCGGCATCCCTAGTCGAAACAGAAGAAAACAAGATGGGTACTATCTTGCCATTGCCAATACTAAAATTCGTACGCCGTCAATTACTAAAATACATGACAAGTCAAAAAATTTAATAAACGTTTTTTTTTATAAAAACACAATTTAAAACAATAATAGCGGAAATATAATAATCCTACAAAAACATAACATGCAAAATCGCTGTCACTATTAAGACATAATTGGTGATCCCTTGGGAAACCTTTAAAAATAACGAAAGAAAACTTGAAGTTATGTAACTTATAAATTACAATG
Organism: Phragmatobia fuliginosa; assembly: GCA_932526445.1. NCBI lineage: Eukaryota > Metazoa > Arthropoda > Insecta > Lepidoptera > Erebidae > Phragmatobia > Phragmatobia fuliginosa. The sequence goes on from OW052071.1 coordinate 12,084,745, forward strand.
AAAGTTTGTTTGCCGAGAGAAACATATTTGTTAATTTAGTTAGGAACTAAGGATATATGTCTAATAGTTTAGGAAAAACATTGGTCTAATAAATTGGATACATTTTGGAAAATTTATTTGATTGATTCCATTCTAAACCTTAACTTGCTTTGAATTATTTTCATGATATTTCAAAAACATTTTTTAGAGTGACTAATAATTATTTTTGTTCAATATCTGGTTCACCGATTAAAATGAAACGGTCATCTCTCGGTCAAGTGTTACTAAAATCACTCAATCATTATTCTGACTTTTTCCAATAGAAAAATAAATCTTAAAATTTATCATTTAAGATCTTTGTGGATAAACTAAGATAATAAATAATAATAATAATAATAATAATAATAATATTCTTTATTTCCAAATATTACAATTTTTAAGCTTTACACAGTTTCTTATATGCTATTCATAATAATATTTAGAGGAAAGATAAAAAAACATGAAATTGCAAAGAATTGTCTTCTTAATTCCTGGAATCGGTTTTTCAAATCATAACAATTCGATTGTTACGGTTTTTCCGTTTTTCTGATCAGTGAAAAAGTGTTGGCCAAAGAGTTTGCAACACTACGCATAGTGTAGCTTTCCGATTTCCGACGGAGGTTACACCATAGAGGGTTACACTGTGTTACATACTCTTTGGTTACACTGTTACAGTTACAGTAAGCGTTTTTGTACATCACACAATACAACTTAAATTTCTTTGAATTTGTACATAAAACAGCTGCAGTCTGAAATTGCAAGTAAATTTCCTAATGTATGATTGTAACAAAAATCAGTAGTATTTGGTGTCTATGATGGTGTTTCATTTGGCAGAAACAAATTTAAAGGTAATATTTAGAGCGCATCGATTTTTTTATTTATTTTCATGTGACAGTTATTTGTAATGCAAATTAAAATTACCGGAATTCGTAAGTAAACATTTATTAATTACATCAATTTAGAGTATTTTATGTAAAGCTCTCTATTGTTATTTAGCAGAAATTAGTTTTGTCTGATAAAATAAATTAAATGCTAATAGAAGTTATCCTTTGCAATATTAGGCAATAAAACAAAGGTTTTCAATCACAATCATTTTTCACTATAATAGCAACTGTAATACAATTTTTATAGTGACTCAATATTACTGACGAACCAATAATACTATGTTCACAGTAGCGCCGTGGCGGGCTGTGAGCACGGTGCCGGCGGCGGAGGCTCGGGTGGCGGCCGACCGGCGGATACCATTCGCCGCGTCAAGGTGAAGATGTCCTCAGTGTCTGCACAAGGCGTCGTGGAGCGTGCCTCTGCTGAACTATCACGACGCATCACTGGTCTAGGTCTTAGGGGCCGAAAGCGTTCTCCAGGCGTAGTGGAACGTGTGACGAATGCGCTTTGTGGCCCAACTACGGCCGCTGCAGCACCAAGAGTACCACGTCGACGCAGACCATCACCAAGACCTTTGTCATGGAATCAATTTATTGTAGAGGAAAAATTTCTAGAAAAGTTTTTTCTTTATTTTAATGCTAATGATAGAAGGACGTTAGCACAAGTTTGTACTAGATGGCGTGATATATTGTATTCTTCACCTCGTTGGTGGACCGGTCTTGCAGCTGTTCTGGACTGCCGTGAACTTCGATCTGCTACAGGGTGCTGCATGCAACGGTTTTACAATTCTTTAATCAGAAGAGGAATACGTGGGGTTGTATTAGTATCAGCTTCGGATGATGATGTAAATGAATTTATTAAACAATTTTCTCTCTCAGCACACCATATTCACGCCATTAGTTTAAAAGGATGCACAATAACAGATAGAGGGTTGGAGGCCGTACTAGATCATTTGCAGGTAAGTTTCTTTTTAACCATATACCTGCACTTCACAAAGAAGCATGAATTTAATATTGAACCATAAAGAACATAATAATTTCTGCTCAATTTATGAGAAGTAACAAACTATTGTGAATGAATTTTAGGTTCTCTTTGAGCTAGAACTAACAGGATGCAATGAAATAACAGAGGCTGGATTATGGGCATGTCTAACTCCACGAATTGTCTCCCTCACTCTTACTGACTGCATTAACATTGCTGATGAGGCTGTAAGTACTTCTTTCATGAATTAAAATAAAATAATAGTTTATAATATGTTCTACTTTTCATAAAATTTTAAATATCTTATGCTGGAGAAATCAGTATGTGTTATTAAATTTACTTTTCAATCATAACATTAAATTATTATCATCATTGGTCCTCTGCTGCACATAGGCCTCTCCAGTTAATTAAATCAATCAATTTTCTAAGAGAGATTGGTATACTTAAGAGTTACATAGATGATATTTTTTCTTACAGGTTGGAGCAGTAGCTCAGCTTTTACCATCTCTATATGAGTTCTCACTGCAAGCGTATCATGTGACTGATGCAGCGTTGGGGTACTTTTCCCCTAAACAAAGTGCTTCACTTAGCGTATTACGTCTTCACAGCTGTTGGGAGCTAACTAATCATGGTGTTGTTAATATAGGTATGCATCATTACATACTTATTTCATTGACAGCATGAATATCTAATGTGCTCATTGGAAAAACCCGAAATGAAAGTGGTGGTTACTTTAAGCAATAGCTATTTGGTAAGCCAAATAGCTATTGCAGTATCATTTTTTACACAGAAATCATTTTTCAGGGTTGGCTTTCTATTGCTAAAAAAAATGCAAAAAAAAAATCAATTGATCCAGAGATTAACCCCTACAAACTTTACCTATTTTGACACGCACTAGGCCAATTTAATAATATTAGTATAGATTTTAGTTTAAACTTGAAATAGTTTACCTTAGTAATGTTTTATTCCATTCACCATTTAAAAAAGAAAAACTGTGTATTGTTATGAAATATTATGAAGGTTTAAGAAAGGTTTATTTCTCCAAACCAACAAATCCTAACATGTAACAATGTCATTACACATCTTTGTAATAATTTCTCTTTCAAGACTTATATTTTATGGACAACAAGGTGCTTAAAGTCGATTTTGTTCACTCCTGTCTCTAAATAAAAAAAAACTCAAACTTTTATTAAAATTTGATAACACAGCACTCTGCATGAGTAGAATCCAAGAGTAGTAGTTGTCACCATACTCACAAAAAATAAAGCATTGGTGACTACACTGGGTGCCTACTGGACCCCAAGTCTCGCACTCACCATCGAAACACAACATCACTAATGCTGTCACTTGCGAGTGGTTATATGTAAGAAAGCATTAATATTAATCATACTAACAACATTCATATGTGATGTGATATGTGCCATTATTTCCTTCTTCACTGATGGCATGTTTCGATATTTATGGACCTCAATGTTTCTTATGCGCAAAACATTGTTCAGAGGTGTTCAGAAATGATATGTACAGTAGATTATCACTAGTAATCATGTATCTAAATTTTAACTTTATTCCAACAGTTCACTCATTGCCGAACTTGACGGTGTTATCATTGAGCGGATGCAGCAAGGTGACGGATGAAGGAGTTGAGCTATTGGCAGAAAACCTCCCACGTTTGCGCAGCCTCGACTTAAGCTGGTGTCCTCGTGTTACAGATAATGCTCTTGAGTATATTGCCTGTGATCTCAATCATCTTGAGGAACTCACACTTGACAGGTTTGTAATAAATTTTCTGAGTAGCAGACTATAAATAATCTTGGGAATAGTGAAGGCTAGCAAGATTACTCTCACAAAGTTATATATTTTTTAATTCTAAATACTCCTGGATTAGGTTAACATTTTCGCAGTGAATTACAAATACATATATACATGAAACAGACGCAAACAATACCCTGACTTGGAGAATTTTTGAAAAGAGTTGTCCCATATGCGGTTCAAATTCACAACAGTTAGTGCAGTGCAGATTAAAACTAAATAATGTAAAATGTCCGTGTGGTGAAGAATACAGAGTGTCACCAACCGCCCCTATTCATCCCGCGGGTGTCGTAAAAGGCGACTAAGGGATAAACTACGCAAGACAACATCAATGCAAAGAGAAGGAAAACTTGAAACCAACCCGTCTAGCCAGCGTGGTATAGTAGGCCAAAACCTCCTTTCTAAGGAGAGGCCTATGTTCAGCAGTGGACTGTTAAAGGCTATTGATGATGATGTAAAATGTAATTTTAAACAACAAACACTATTATAGTGTAATAATTGATGCTTGTGGTTTTATGCATGCCTGGTTTTGTTACAGATGCGTTCATATAACAGATATTGGCGTTGGGTACATTAGTACGATGCAGTCCCTTGTGGCGCTTTTCTTGCGCTGGTGTTCTCAAGTACGAGACTTTGGTATCCAACATCTTTGCGGCATGCGTTCTCTTCAACTCCTGTCGTTAGCTGGTAAGACCTAGAATGAATGTTAAATTATCTCGACAGAAGAATACCTAAACTAAAAGTAACTTCAGGCTAGTACATGCCTGAAATAGAATTACTTAAAACAATATGCGTGAGAATAAAAGTTTATACATGATACAAGGATTTCATGTATATTATGTTTTAAACTTTGAGTCTGGATCAATCCTTACAAATCCTTATTTCCTTGCTAATATTACAACAACCCATAATGTCCCACTGCTGGGCTAGGGTCTCCGCTAAGGACAAGGTTAGGGCTTTACGTCCACACGCTGGCCAAGTGCGAGTTGGGGTTGGGGAATGGCAACACACGTCGTTGCTACGAAATCTTGCCGTTAGATGTTTTTAAGATGCCTGAACTCCTCCCAACTAAGTTTCACGACTGTTGTCTTGTGATACGCATAAACGCTCATTACTAATCGTGCCACAAGCGGTCACTCATCTGGACTCGAACCGACTAATACCATACGCCGTCACAGGTGCTAGAAGTAGAGAATTGAGATGTGGGTACACCTGATTCAAAATGAAATCCCTAGGACCCCGACGTACATACCTCGGCCACTTATAGTTTGTAGATGGCCGCTTCCTGTGTGAGAAACCTACTGTTCCTTCCCTGACTAAAAGAAAGGGCGCGCGCTTGTTGTAGCCGTGCGCCACCACCCTGGCGTTCCGGTGTAGATCACTTCTGATCACACATAGAACAGTTTTTGCGTTAAAGTCACTTTAATTCTTTGTGTTCTAGGTTGTCCATTGTTAACTTCGGGCGGATTATCTAGTCTCATACAACTAAGGCAATTACGTGAACTAGAACTAACGAACTGTCCAGGTGCGTCACCGGAACTTTTCGACTATCTCCACGAACACTTACCACGATGCCTCATCATAGAATAAGGTACAATATTCGCGTAAGACGTCTTTGAAGGAATTGTAACAACAGCATACTACATATGCTCAAATACAAAAGTATTAAGTACTGTTTTGTTCTAAACTTGATTTCTGAATTACGAGTATATGTAGTATGTTTTTGACACATACTAACAATGCCTTCAGCATTTACAAGTTTGTAGTGGCCTCTGTTGTCTCAATAAAGAGACAAGTTATATTTTCCTAAGACTGTCTGTCTTCACGCTTCTAGTCCTAGTTTAAAATGTTATTTATAAAACCTATAGTTGTAGTAATAACCCCACCAATAGTCACACGTTTTGAAATTACCTTCCTAACTATGCTTGAATAGATTCTATTGATCCATGTGTAGTTTATCTAATTGAATAGATTAATGTAAATTGTCCTCCCAGACAGTATAGTTTTAGTAATTTTATGATCTTATTTGTTTTAACATATATGTATGTATGATGTTCTCGATACCAGAGAAATGTTCCTTAAGAATTTTTTGAAGAAACAAGTAATACCTTTAAGACAAATCTTTAAATATAAGGAGTGGCTCTGATGTCGAGAAATATTTCCTAAATACTTGCTCAAATTGCGATATTTTACGTGTACATTTTCTAATACATAATAGGCACTGTCAAAAATGTCAGAATCCTATAACCTTGAAAGACCAATTACCTATCCTGTAATTATACAGGATTTTACGCTTTTTCATACAGGTATATGTTATATTTTGTGTCAACAAACGAATCCTGCTGTGAGGTGTTATATTCTAACATTAATACTTAATGCTACTTTACGAATCATTTTTTTTGCAAAACACTAATTTTTGACATATTTAACACCTGAATGTAACATAATATAAAGTTAAAATATGTACTTAAGTAAGATGTGAGTTATATGTATGTTTAAAATTCGTAAGAAAAAACATTTATTAGATAAAGTTGTGTGATTTTATGTAAAGTGTAATTCATGCGAAATCAAATCAGAGGATTTGGTTATGTCCATTAGTTAAATGTAATTAACATAGATCGCTAAGCTGTAAGCAGTGAAAGTGAATAGTTAAAGTGAAAAATATTTTTATTATAAATAATTTGTTCAGAGTGTAATGTAAATAAGTAACTACAGTTTATATTTTGTCGCAACGCAAACGCTATACAGGTGTATTGAATTTAAAAATTGCAAATAACAGCAAAATTATCTCTGTTGAAAATATGCTATTAGATATTGTAAATGTTGTTAAGATTCATATTTTCCAATAATATATCCAAACTTTAATCTGATCTTATCTAAATAGAGGATTATCAATGTAATAATCAGTAGACCAATAAGGACGATACTATCATACCTGTTACTACCGAACCAGACAGCGTGCACTAGCACACAATCCTAGCGGCACTTCTACAAGTGTATTGCGACACCAGACTTAATAATAATTTCATCTACTTGTTCCGTATAATCTAATTTTGTAAATGTTTCTAACAGTTTGTTTTTATTTTTTTATTAATTTCAAACAATGGTGGCCATTGACTAGTCTTCTTTTACGCAATTTAAAGGTTGTAATTTTATCTATTTATAATTATTACCTACTATCAAGATTTATACATATTTAAGGTTACTATTTTTTATTTCAAGTTTTTTAAATTTATTTTATTCTTTGTTTTTCTTCTTCTATCCCTAGTACGAATTTGATTGGCAGTTCAAAAAGTTACCCTTTTTCTTAAATCCCTACATCGGTAAATCCACTGGTCTCGTCCAACTTCTTAATATTTCTTGACTATACTGGTAGCGAAAAGCTGTATAAATTCCTACCAACTCTATTGCAATCAGTATGTATGAATCCACACCATACCCCATCTACATTCATAGAGTAGATTTCATGTCCATACTAGTGACGATAATTGATAAAGTAAAAGTTACAATTATCCCAGTGTAGATGATATATCAGTAGATATTATATGGATCTCGGGAAAAGTTCACTAAACAATACTATTGCTTAAATTCTTGTCGCCTTTTAATCCAAACGCGTGTATCTTATAACGAAGGTTAGGTATATTGTTAACTCTTGTCGGTGTTCAATTATTAGCAGCTTACACAGTAACGGGAAGCCACCATCATCTGCTTGCCCTTATCCCAATTTTATTTGTGATCGATGCAGTATATTTTATACTCCCATTCGACTCTATCATTCGTCTTTTCATTGTTAACTCTCTTCCTACCCATTTCCTCTTTCGATAGAACCCTCTTTTCTTTGATCTTTCTCTTGTACCCTTCAACTCCGATAGCTAACATTTTCATCATCCCTCGGCATATCATGCACATATTATTTCTTAATAAACCTATAAATTCTTAACTTTTCATGCAGTAGCTCTACTTTCAGATTTCCTTATATGTACGCATTCCTAACCTTATCCATCCGAGTCACACGATACATCCATCTCACCATTCGCATTTCAGCTGCGTTCGGGCGTCTGTCATTCGTTGTCATTCTCCTGGATTGAGTAATAACCCGCATGCGCCTATATACCTAACCATACTGGCATTCCAAATGGACAATCAATTTTTTATTTTGTTTAGCTTGAACCTAATGAAAAAAACGCGGTTGTTGAATCAATGTAAAGTATTTTTTCTACAAATAAAGGTCTTTTTTTAAGTTATATCTACATTTTGTATATTATTTATTTCGTACTAGGGTTAGCACCTAGCTGTCTAGTCATTTTTGATTTTAGATATCTATTTTTAATTATTATTTTGTAACATTTCAAACCTTTTGGAAAAATGCTTGACTAATTTCAATCGAGACATCATAGTTTAGGATGTATGGTATAAGAAACAACAGCTACACCATTAAAGTTGGGCACTGGGAATTCTAAGGCTTTGTTGTTCACAAAAAAAAATCAGTACTCAGACTATGATTTGGAAGGTTTCAATTTTCAGTATTTATTTTTACTTGTTTAATTGTTTATACTTTATATTATATTATTTTTATTGCGAAGCCGTACCGAATTGAATCCATACTAGGCACCAGGCCATGCCTGAAATGAAGCTATATTAAGTGTTGCGGACGGCATTGCCTCTCCAACAAAAAATCTGATATTGTACGTATTGTGTACGGTTATTTGCTATATTTTAATGGAATTAAAGTTCTTACGCTTTGTTTGTTGATCATCTATTCTTTCGGCACATTTAACTAAATGGTACGTACTTAGTACATAACACTAATTACATTACTACAGACCAACAAGAACCAATGTATTGTAAATTTTATTGCGGATGAAAGACGTATCACACACGCACTCTATGCGAGACTCTTGTAATCTCTCTGGTTCAAATATAAGACTGCGTAAGAAAGTCTCAGTAAAGCTGAATGCCGTCCGCCCAGGGTACCCAAGATTTTAGCTTGTTAGTAACATATATCTAGGTTGAAGTACTCAAGGCATTAATTACAGTCTGTATAAACACCAATCGTGATTCAACTCTGGCTATAAAGCCACATGTTAACTTAACAGAGTTCTCAAAAGATGTTTTAAGGATTTGAATGAATATACTTGTGTGGCATTTTTACAGTCACCCTCAAAATAAACTATAAGACTGTCTTGTTGGTCTAGTGCTTATTGTATGCGGGTGCTGATCAAGAGGACTCGGGGTTCCCGGGTCGGACCAAATATTTGTGTGATCCATAAATATTTGTTTCGGAGTCTGGGTGTTTTCTATGTATAATATGTAAGTATGTATTTTCAAAAAAAGTATGTTTATGCATTTATATCAGTTGTTTAGTACCCATAATACAAGCTCTGGTTAGTTTGGGACTAGATGACGTTGTGAGTAAGTTGGCTGAAATATTAATTAATTATTTATTTAAGTGAAGAAAGCAAAGTAAGAAAGCATTTCGCAAAATATTGTAATCAACTAGCCACATACTAGTACATAATATGCCATTAAACAGAAAATGCAAAAGTTAAATCGTAATGTAACTAAATTGTATTATATTTATTTAATTTCAACAAGATCAATACTAATAATAGTGTAAGACATCATAACATAACCACTTAAACATAAACAATTAAGGATACTGAAAATAAAATAATCGATAGGTGTCTTTTGATGCTGTACTTAAGAAATTATATTTCCAACACCAATGGTCGGAAGGTAAAACGTTTAGAAGTTACAATAAAATTACTAGTTTTCGCCCGCGTTTCTGTCTAATTAATAAATAATTAATAAATTAAAAAGCCTATATCCTTTCTCAGGCTCTAAACTATCTGTGTACCAAATTTCATTAAAATCGGCTTAGTAAAAACTGGACAGATAAAGTAACAGACGAGAGTTACTCTCGCATTTATAATATTAGTAAGGATTTCATAAAAGAACCGCATTTTTTGTCTAAATATTATTATACTACTTATATTCACATAAAAGATCTAGCGATGGCAAACTTAGATAAATATCGTAATGCATTTGGAACTATCGAATGTATTCAAATTGTTCCAGGCTCAAGCAATAGTGCGCCATAATTGTGTTGTGATTTTTTACCAATATCTGGCTATATTTAACAAAGGCAATATTTTGAAGCAAGTAAACAATCACGACAACGTCCATCTCTTGTAAAATAATTGAAATCTTGATAATATTTATATATAAAAGGCTAGGTATCTAAAAAAAGTTGCCTTCTATCGCTAGTGTATGTGGTGTTTCGTGATGTTGCCGTATTTGTCAATTTACACAGAACTACTGCAATCGCAGTGTTATACTATAAAGCAATAAAGTCGTGGCGCGGCCCATCATTAGCTGAATGTAGAGAAACAATAATACAATTATAAATAAATGGTGACGCCACGAATGAAGGCTTATATAGCTATACTCACGTTTGTAGACTCACCTAGTGTTTTAATTCCACGTTTATGTGTATGAGGATGCTAATAATGTAAATCTGAATTGTATATAATAATTATGAAAGTAAAGTGGATAAGTCTATAAAAAAACTGATGAAAATTAGCATTGTTGCATTCTAATCTGTTTGTACCTACATAATAATGTTGCGTATACAGAACAAATACATTACATTAATGGTCTAGATCCCACTGCTCAATTCTAAAGGTATCTGTTTTTTCGAATCAACTAATTTCAAATTAATGTTTATACCTAAAGTATACACCATGGTTATGGGATAGGATGCATTTCAAAAATTAGCGGCAGTTACCTGCAATTAATTTTAGTATAATTAATTCGCTAATGTAACTTGCAGCTAAATGTTTTTTTTTAATGAATTTTACATTTGAAAGAAAATTATGTCCCGAATTAAAAAAAAATAGTTGCCAGCTCTCATTTAGGCGCACCGTTAGGGTTGTCAGATGTAAACAGGTTTACGAGTGTTAATATTTACACTCACCTGTTCTTTAAAAGAATCTGCAGAATCGAGCAATGGGATCCTGTACTATAATGTTCAATAGCTACTTGGAAGAATGCCTGACCCGAATTCATTTTTTTAATGATCATTGGAAATATTGAACAGTACTTAAATTGTAAAAAAATGTGTTGTGTGACGTAAATGTTTACTTGTTACTAGTTATCGTTATGCATGTAAGTGTAGTTGAAAAGCAAATCGAACCCCTTCAACCATGTCCTTTTAAATAAACCGCCTTGATTTTTGTGTGGAAAATAAAATAAATAAGTATATGATATCCTAATGTATGTTTATTTGTATGGGATTGTTGTACTCCGAGTTCAACATTAGTTTATTTAAGATTGTGTTGTAATAAGTGCACCCGCTAGATATTCAATTGGCACAATATGTGTAAATGTTTAGGAACCGATAATCAATTCTCGAAATAATACACAATTTGTACAATTCTCAGTGAGATGTTATAGTGCAATATAGATGTACTGTTTTATTTTGTTGTTTTATTTCTTTACTGTAATTACAGCGTGGAAATCAAAGAGAAATAAAATTCTGATTTTTAAACAAGTCGATTACAGGGCTTTAAACTTAATGGTCCTTCCCATGTTTAGACCGACCTACAAGACGGTTATTGCCTAAACGTCGCACGGCTGGGCTCGGGGCTCCTTTCAGTAGAGGGTTAATAGACCAGTGCCGATAATGTCTGAAAACAATAATTATTTTTTCACCTCATTTTGACTGAATACCGTAAAAAAACCCTAATTTTCAATCGAAAATTCATCCGTCAAAATATCAACTTTTTTCAAAAAAATATGTTGTTTTCTATTCGATGAAATACGATTTGGAGTGATTAAAAGGTTTTTCATAGAGAAGTGGGCTAGGCAGGTCTGGGCCTTACTACATACTTGCTATTTCGTAGCAGCTGTAAAACAGAGTAGTGTACGATATCGTTTATAAAACTACACGTGCAGGCTGACTTATTTTCTATGAAATACCTTTGGATGGCCTAAAATTTTTCGTAGGTCACTCAGGTATTAAATGATCATAAAATAGTAATAAATAGGCATATACGCATAATCTTTAAAGAAGAATCTGCAATTTTCTCAAAATATTGTAGATGTTTAATTTAATATTAACTTTATTATTTATTTGTGTGTTAATAATTCGATTTGCAATATTTTTGTTTATCATTGTAACATGCAATCTTACGTTTTCCGAGTGATTAAAGTGTAAATTTTAATAAATATCTCAATAACGATTAAAAAAATCGCATTTGCTGAGAAGATTGACTATGGTAATATGTATATATCTTTACACCATCGGAAAGTAGAGATTTCATCGAATAGAAAACACGATATTTTTTTGAAAAAAGTTGATATTTTGACGGATGAATTTTCGATTAAAAATTAGGGCTTTTTTTCGGTATTCAGTCAAAATGAGGTGAAAAAATAGATATTTCAAATCAAATAAAATACGGTGTATTCAGGACATGAAAAGGTAAGTTTTCAAAAAATTTCGTTAAAAAATAATTTTATTTGTAAAAGATAAATATAAAAAACCAAAAAAATGATTTTTTGAATTTTTCACATACAATTTGAGGTTATGCGAAAAAAGTGTAAACGCAAAAGGTGTAGATCTTTTTATTACCTACAACTTTGCCATTAAACTTTTTTCCACAGGACTTGTAGTTTTGCCGGAAATCGAGATAAGCCATTCTTTTCCCTTATAACCCCCCTCTCCCCCTTCCCGACCTCAGATCGCCCGTAATTTATTTTTCCTTTAATTATTGTACTATTCTCCTCCTTTTACAATGGGTTTCATCCTACTATAATTTATTTTCACTTTTTGTTATTTTAAGAGGCTTCTACCCTGGTCTATAAGGCCATACGTTTTGATTTTGAATTGATTGTACATGTGAGCACTTTGTAGTCACTAGTAGCATAAGTTTGTTTGTTGACTGGCGGTTGTGAGTATGATGTCATGCTCGCTCAAAAGTCCTGCTGGCGGTGGCGTGTGTAGCGAGTCGTTCGGCTCCCTACGAATACGATATGGTTTGAACTGGACGATGGCTGGTGCATAGGTCTATCTGCATCGTTACATTGTCCTCACATTTAATAAAATGCCATAAACAATGTAACCAAAAAGTGTAAAAACAATGTTGGAGAAGAGTGTCCATGGAGTTTCTTGTCTGTTTTTCTCCATAGAATCTTCGAATTGGAACAGACAATTCGCTTCACGACTGACTGCATGACGTTTCAAAAGAGCCGTTGTATTGGTTTATTTGATATAAAAATAGTTTGATTTGACGTCCCTACGCTGGCCAAGTGAGGGCTTGGAGACTGGCAAGACACTTTTTGTAGTCTAGTAAATTAGCTTCACGACTGTAGTCTTACGATAACCGGGATCGACTTAACGACCCATGTAGGTACTGACCACACTGTCGTTGCCTGCCCTCGGTGATCGTTTCCAATCACTTAAGGACACTTGGCTACGACTGCTACATCAACTCGTCGACTTATAAATTGCTTTTGACAAAGATCCTCCAGCATCATTTCAACATGTGTTTAAACAAACGCAACATTTCTCTGAATTTCTTACAATTGTGAAACCGGCTTGGACATCATGAGATTGTAACCTAAGATATTGGAGGAGTTCCCTCGATTTCCTTGGGATCCCATCATGCGATCGCGATATGGTGACGTTGGGACCACCTGGATGATTTTGAAATCGGTTCATAATCATCAATAATCGCTGAACATAAGAAAAAGATTCCGACGAATTGAGAACCTCCTCCTTTTTTTGAAGTCGGTTAAAAAATAAAGTAGTTATAGGATCAAATTAATGAACTTTTCTTATTAATTAGTCAAAAGTAGCCAAATATCAGAACTTGGCGGATTCCGGTTCAAAAGATGTATATTTATATGTAGCCGATCCGCGACCAATCTCCCAGCTTGTTGCCTCGCTTTTATCTGAACAACTGGGACACCTTACTGAATACCTCTATCTCTGAAGGAAAAACTAAGGAGTTCTAGGATCACAAGTGACCACTGACGACTGTCCATGTCCATTCCACTATACTCATAAGACACAGAGTATTTTTATAAAAGTTTAACCTATCTGGCTTCAAAATATGAACTTAAGTTTATTTTAGTTTGAAAAGCAACAACTTTGTGAACTTACTGCAGTATTAGGCACTCCCAAAACGGCATAACTTATTTTTTCAGGCTACCTCACTTTGCTACTAGATACTTTTTTTTTTTTTTTTTTTCAAATCTAGTCCTGTTTTTTTTTTTTTACTTGATTAATGATGCGTGGCTGTGGTGTAAATGATAGGAAAAATTAGGAATTGGGAATAATATTATGATGCAATACGATTCACAAATTTGGTATTCTTCTTGGTTTTGCATTTTTAGGGTTCCGGTGCCAAACGGCAAAAAACGGAACCCTTATAGATTCGTCATGTCTGTCTGTCTGTCCGTCCGTATGTCACAGCCATTTTTTTCCGAAACTACAATAGCTATACTGTTGAAACTTGGTAAGTAGATGTAATCTGTGAACCGCATTAAGATTTTTCTTATATTAAAAATGTAATCAAGGCTTTAGAAATGAAAAATAAAAGCTTTATTTTGTACGATTTATTGCGATAACACAGTCTTACAAAACAAACAAGTGATGACAACAAACGCGACACTAATGGTAACTTTCAAATTAGCCCCCAAAATCACAATTTTGACTAAGCTTGCATGTCAACAAATAAATAAACTGACGATTTTACACGCGTATCATTTATACACAGACAAATGTTTTTTTTACAATTATAAAATAACATACTCTCTATATTTTTACTTAACTGAACATTTTAACCTTTAAATGCCATATAGAATAATACGCGAGAAAATAAAATCATTAATATTTTACATTTTTTTCAAATGCAATGACGCTATTAAAAAGGATGGTGCACTGTTGCAAAACGAAGTAGTTAAGGCGATTCACACACTGGCGACGCGAACACGCGCGTAGGCGCGGGCAGCCAATCCCGAATCTGCTAGCCGCACGCGCTCACGTGTTCAGTGTGTTGGACCTGGCGTGTATTCTATACTACTTATTCGATGTACTTGCATATTATATTAAAATCTGCCGTTAAGCGTCGGAGCGCGTTGCAGTGTGTGAATCGTCTAAGTTGTCTGTAAATAAAGTGGAATATTTTAAGTGAAACAAAATGTTTGCTGCTGGTGCTCTCAGCACCAGCAGCAAACATTCAATATGTTTAACATAAATTAAAATAACATTTATACACATTTACAAAATACATATATGTATTAGACCTGTAACATTTCTATGGCTCTTCACAATCTGTGTACCTGTGTACTAAAATCTTATTAGAATTAATAACTCATTTCACAATGGACTTAGAATAATGATAACATTTTTGTCATAAAGTAGACGTGATACATGCCTGACCATTTTCGGTGTTAAACTCATTGCTGAACTGAAAACTTTTCACTATCAACATGTCTTAAAATTTTCACTAATACACTGCATATCACTACCAATTTAGCTAATTATAAAATATTTTCAATGTATATCAATGAATTTTGTTTGTTTTTCATATTCGTCCACTTTTTTAGTAAGTTGGCCTCAAAAAGGTTTATTATTTATGCAGCCTCGGCACGTTTTACATCATCAAGGTGGCTAGTGATTAAATGTAAGTTAGGTTTTGTGGAACTTGCAATGACTTAATTTTTTTCAAGCATTAAATATGGCACGCGCCATCTTAATATTTGGAGAACCCGCTTATATATATTTTTTGGGTATGTGTATGCTCAACCCTGGTGAAGACTGGTGATGATTACAGAAGGTAATACAACAGAAGAAAAGATGCGCGGATCTCCGTCAATTCAGATTCTGAATATATCATTTAATTTTTAACACACATTACACATTATCTAGGAAAGTCTCATTTCAAAATTGCAGTGTTTGAATTATAATTTCAAAACTGCAATTTTTTACACTGCACTTTTTGTTATATCACAGATAATTACCCTTGATGGAGGCCAAAACCAAAAATATTAACTGTAGGATATTTATAAAAATATGGCTCTTTTAAAGTTTCCTTTTCATTCCGACGACAGAAAACAGCAAAATTAAATCAATAAAGAATTAACAAAACCATTATATCGGTAACGAATAACGAGGTTATTGATGCATCACACATAAATGAAAATAAACGACGCTCTATGATAAGACATAACCATCCATTTCGTTGTAGTGTTTCAGTCTTATGTCAATTGGTCCTGCAAATAATTGATTAGCGGTAATGACATCTAGAGCAGGTGAGGTGTGGAGCGGGGAGGCGGGGTGGTGGGGTGGCGAGGAGGAGGGGTCGAGTGTGGCGAGGAGGCGGGGTCGAGTGTGGCGAGGACGGGCCGGTGTCAGTGGTAGGAGTGCAGGTAGGCGGTGGTGGAGGCGAGGTCGCGGCGCAGCCAGGCCGCGTTGAGGCGCACGGTCTCGAGCGCCTGCTGCACGGAGCGCTCGGTGCCGGGCGACTGGTGTGTGCGGAAGAACTGCTCGATCTCCTGCGCGCAGCTCTCCGACGCGAAGTTCTCCGTCGTCGACTTCACAAGGCGCGACAATAAAAAGCCTCCCTGAAATTTTACATTTCTACATGTTTTTTGTCTAAAATTTCATGATGATAGTCAAACACAGTTTAGTATAGAATGCAGAGATAAAAAAAAAGAAGACAAATCAGACTCAGCGAATTAAAACCATTTCATCCCTCCTCTTCTCAAACATGAATGGCTCAAACATTGTCATGATGATTTTCACTACAATCTCATAATAAATGAAATTTTAGTCACCAGAAATTTAAGCTTAGAAAATTTGATAGATTCGTCAAACCACACTTGTACCTTGTCATCAGTTTGTGAAGTAATAAAATAAATGACGAATGAAAATATAATTTCATGAAAACAGTAGGGAATAAAAATATGTGGCTCACTTTTGAAACATGTATGTATTTTCTTGTTTTGAGCCAAGTAGCGACAAATTGCCATCGCTTTTGTATGTGATAGAATGAAACAGTGTATTGAAACAGATTAAACTTACCTGATACCGGTCCATAAACTGCTGCCAATGGTCTTTGAAGAACTCCCAAGCGAGATCGCGCCCATTTTTTGTAACAGCCACAGAGACTATTACGAAAACAGTGTCTTGTGCTCTCACCTCATCCTATAATAATAAACGATAACGAATATCAAACCGAAATGGGACAGTAACATGGCAAATATTTCGCATGTCTGATTTGATGTTTGTTAAGCTATTGCATAGCCTAACACCATAAAAACGGATAGAGATATGATTGTCACTGCAGTGCGACAAGGACAAAAACACACGACAAGGATGTCGCGGCTCCGTGCGCAGGCGTACTGCCGCCACTGGCCGTTATCCATTGCCTTGACAACACAGTCATTCTAGATACTTCATAGATACCCCATCGAGTTTGGGTTCGTTTAATTCGACTTGACGAGTACTTTGACACTATATGGTAACCAGGGTCTGATGATGGAGCTGAAAGGTGGCCATAGGAACCCCATCAAGTTTGGGCTCATTTGATTCGTCTTGACGAGTACTTTGACACTATATGGTAACCAGGATCTGATGATGGAGCTGGAAGGTGGCCATAAGAACCCCATCGAGTTTGGGCTTATTTGATTCGTCTTGACGAGTACTTTGATAATATATGGTAACCAGGGTCTGATGATGGAGCTGGAAGGTGGCCATAGGAACCCCATCGAGTTTGGGCTCGTTTGATTTGTCTAGACGAGTACTTTGACACTATATGGCTATATAAATCGTTAACTACTAAAATTGCATCCAAATTAAATGGACGAGGATGTTGGTATAGTTAGTGAGATGTGTGAAGTGTGATCATGATAGGGTGGTGTGGTTCGTTACCGATATGGCGAAATCGAGCACGCGCTTGAGGATGGCGGGGTCGTTGACGGCGCCGAGCGCGCGGCTGATGCGGTCCTTCTCCTCATGTAGGTCGGCGGCGCGGTACAGCGCCAGGAAGCGCTCGAACGTGGACTCGTCCGCGCCAGCCAGCACCGCGCGGTAGCACGCCGACCGCAGGTCCGCCGCCAGCGGCGACGCGCCCCCAGAGTGTCGCTCGAACCTGACCAAACCACACATCCACCAACGCATTAGCGCACAACACATTAGCTTTATATACATATATCATCCATGTTGGAATACTTACGTTAGTTACTTAATCGATCAGAATTGGAAGAAGCCTATATTAAGCAATGGACTGTAATGGGAGAATAGGTAAGAAATCTAACTAAACTCAATACATTTTTAAAGCTAAGCAAATATTTACCTTTGATTAAAAAAATATATTATTACATAAGTATAAGAAATTTTTGTACACGGTTGTTTTAAATCTTCCGATTTCCTGATAAAAAAAAAAATACCTAAAATATCTTAGTAATTATTTTCTTTCAATTTAAATTATCTTTTTTAAACTTTTTCATCAACAACTATAACTATAATGACTCACTGCTGGGCTCAGGTCTCTCAGAAGAGTGTCAACATCCCATGCTGACTGAGTGCAGGTTGAAGACTAATCATTTTACTGGGCTTCAAACTAAATAATATATGTAAAGAAGATGATCTCTATAAAACATTTTTATAATCAGGTATAGCATGTTTTTCACCTTCCAACTACTACATGTGCCCTAAAAAAATACCCAATTATAACACATTAAAATTTTAACATCACTTGAATTACCGGATTTTGGCTTCCTTGATGGTATCTGGGTCCTCAAAGCTGATCATTTTGTTAAGAACTAAACTTCGGAGCAAGGTGTCGAGATGGCTTTCATTCTCCTCTGCATCCCAGCCTAACCGCCGAGTAATATTTGAAAATAATTTTCTTCCAAAGTTCTTCAATGGCTTGTCAAGTGGAGTATGTGACAATAAGGCACTAAGTTTGGACATACAATTGGATATTGAAGACCATACTGTAAAGTTTGTTTCATTACTGAAAGCTTCCATGAGTTTCAGTGACTGTAAACAAAACAAAAGTGCAATAATAATAACTTTAGTTCAGAAACAATACAACATTCTTAACTTATGTTTGCATATTTTAATGTAAAAATATCTTATAATATCACCATAGATAGATATGTTTTCTTACAGAAACATATCTATTTATGGTCAGTTTATCTTATAATATTACCATAGATAGATATGTTTACTTACAGAAACATATCTATCTATGGTCAGTTTATCTTATAATATTACCATAGATAGATATGTTTACTTACAGAAACATATCTATCTATGGTCAGTTTATCTTATAATATTACCATAGATAGATATGTTTACTTACAGAAACATATCTATCTATGGTCAGTTTATCTTATAATATTACCATAGATAGATATGTTTACTTACAGAAACATATCTATCTATGGTCAGTTTATCTTATAATATTACCATAGATAGATATGTTTTCTTACAGAAACATATCTATCTATGGTCAGTTTATCTTATAATATTACCATAGATAGATATGTTTTCTTACAGAAACATATCTATCTATAACATATTGTTTAATCCCAGAGCTCCTTTCTATCTCAAAGAACGTTTCAAGTTCCTCAATGACACACATGCAAAATATCTGCGGTCATCCGAAAATCTGAGACTGGAGATGCCTCTGCATTCCACCAAATTTTATAATCATTCGTTTACTGTTGAAGCAATACGATTATGGAATGCACTGCCGACAAATATTAAAAAAGCGCAAACACTAACTAAATTTAAAAAAATGGTTCACGAATACTATGCATCATAACTTAGGTAATCACGATCAAGGATATGTAATTTATGGTTTTGTTTCTAGAATTTCATTTAATTAACTAGTTATATTTATGTATGTATGTATGTATGTATGTATGTATATGTATATATGTGTATGTGTGTGTATGTATATATATATATATGTATGTTTAAGTATTGTGTGTGTATGTATGCATGTAGGTCTGTATAATGAGGGATATATATATATTTTATTTACTACAGAACTCAATGCACAGTCGACTACCACCGTTTCTCCGATACACATTGATCCATCCTAAGGTTGCCTGGAAGAAATTGCCTATGGCAATAAGGCCGCCCTTTGTACACTACATATATATGTCATTTAATGTACTATAACTCTGTAACAAAGTGTGCAAATAAAGAGTTTCTATTCTATTCTATTCTATCTATGGCGAGTTTATTTTCTAAAAGTCATAAAATGATGTTCTAATGTAATCAATACAACTTTTTCCATGTTACCTGGGTCAGAAAACATATAGCAATTATAAAATTGAAGTGAAAAAGAATTACAGAAAGATGTTATAAAGATTGGGGAAAAATAATTATTTACAAATCATTATTTTTAAACAATCTTTGTACCCAATTGATGAGTTAATAAAATAAAGTCGTTTGAACAAAGTGGCGTGCTATTGGAGAGGCCTATGTCCACCAGTGCATTGCCATAGGCTGATGATGATGGAAGCAGTACTTATTTTTAAAATGTATTTGATAATTAACAATCTTTTATTTCACTGCAAAATTTGTCGATTGTTTGTATTTTTAAATTAAAATATATGTTTAGGTATCAAAAAGATTTGTACACACCTCAGCAGTTTGCGTGTGTCCTGCCTGGACTAACGCGAAGCAGTCGTCAAGGAGGCCTAACCTGTCGAGGGGCGGCAGTGAACCATCACGGATGGCCGTCACCAGCTGTGCCAGCATTGACGCAGGGTAGCGTGTTCTATAATATCCAACCTGTATAATATATTAAGTGATTATAAATCTCTTGAATACCATTCAGTTAGGTTATTTTAAGTCTTTTTACAATCTTCTAGAAAATATACTTACAGTGCCAGGATTAAGTTTGACCCAAGAGCTTTCAGCAACATTTTTTAAAACAACTTCCTGTTGTCTCTTTTCTAGTACAGTTGATAAAGCTATCTGTAATGCAAACATGTGTGTTAGCTTCATATATGATTTGTACCACAATGCTTTATCTACATAGATAACAAAGAGATAACATAGAGCTATTTACATACAGATAGTAATACAATTAACAAATTATAAACACCAGACTACTTGTGATAAATCATATGTACAACATTGTAAAATGTCTCTAAGGCAATGTAAAAATGTAAGTATTAAACAACTTAATATTATTATTTAAAACTGTTACGTTTGACTCCTCCTTTTTTACATCGACAACATCACTTCTATCTGGGTTGGCGCAACATGAAGTCAGTATACAGTGGTGTAACTGTTAGAAAGTTAAAAAGCAATCATTACAATGTTATGCAAGTATGGTTTCTTATTTGTGGCTAGTGTGGTAGGCTAAAGTAGGTGTAAATATAAGATTTATATATACAATATTTTTTTTTTGTTAATTTGCAACACAATTAATTTTATCTTGAGTAATTTAATCATTTGATGAATTTGTTATCAAATGGTCAGATTTCAATGGTTTTTCAAGGTAGTAGAGCAATGCTGATTTCAGGACGGACAGATAGCTCGACTGAGGCATTACTTATCTCACACTCAAGATCAACCTAGAGTAACATCATTTGTGCAGTGGTATTACATTAGTGAGTGTGAGACCGGAGTGACAACTCACTAGACCACACTAGTGTAGGTCACCATGCTCCATTATCTGCACTCACAATCATGGACCTGTGCTTTTGGATTCTACTCATGCTTTTCATTCGGCAGAGTACTCATTTCTGTAGGCTTAATTATAAATTTAAACAAATGGTAAGTACCTTTGTTGGCTGTTCCTGAGTCGATATCGTAATTGGAACCATCCAGAGAGTGTCATTACCTTGACTGCCATCTGCACAGAACTTCTGCTGAGTTAGTGTCAGTACTCTATCTGCACCTCTTTGCTCTGAATTTACCTGCAAATAGAACATTTACCATTATAAGCATTTTAATCAAATTAGTGGTACTATCCAATTCCAGTCTCCAGATATAGAATGGAAGAATGTTTGATGATTCAAAGTTTTCAAATGAAAGAATTGCTTGTTTGATAATTGTTGGTTTTGTTTATTAAATTTAAAAGAATCAATATTTAAAAGCATATTTAAAGATGGCATAACAGAAACAATCTACATAGTAGTATTATATATTTTAATAAAAGACTTTAATTTATAAAATTTATTAACCTTTTTATAATGACTCTATTCAACTCCCGCATTAGATATATAGATTATATAGTGTACTACATTAGATATATATAGTGTACTACGGAGGACTACAAACACACATGTAAGAATATTGAGACTCAAAAGAAGAATTTGTGGATCACATAAAATTTTGTTCCATCAACAACACTTGGGACAGTAGAGAAAGTGGCATGTCAACCACATAAGTGACTTTTTTCTTACCTATGGAAATCCCCGCCGCATAGAAAACGGCCCGACGTTTTCTATGCGGCGGAGTGGTGTCTTTGTGGATCACATAAAATTTTGTTCCATCAACAACACTTGGGACAGTAGAGAAAGTGGCATGTCAACCACATAAGTGACTTTTTTCTTACCTATGGAAATCCCCGCCGCATAGAAAACGGCCCGACGTTTTCTATGCGGCGGAGTGGTGTGTCAGAATCAAACCGACTAAAACCACACAGTGATCATTCTGTGCGTCTGTATATTAGGAGAGGTCCAGGTGTTTTCTTCTTCTGGAAAGTGACTAGGCCAACTGTGCAATTGGTAATGAGATAAAGTTCTATTCACAGTATTAAGAATCAAAGTTTTTTACCAACCTCAACCATTGGAAAGCCCATTTGTTTTGTCCATGTGGACATTACAGCTCCAACAGGCTTATTAGATGCTTCTTCCAAAGCAGCCCACAAATCTTCTGTAAATGTGTTTTTGTACTGAAATGTGAATGATAACAAATATAGAAGAGGTAAATATTTTTATGTTCTTATTTTGACAACATGTATTATTATAGTAGTAGTAGTTTATATTATTATATTATATTAGTAGTATATTTATAGTATTAGTAGTATATTTGAGCCGTTTAACTTTTAGAGGGGGGCAGGGATGCCCTGTTTTTAGAAAAAAATGCGCTTTGAATAACTCATAAATGGATACCTAAATCGAAAAATAGTTTTAGAAACCTCAATGTTTTAAAAACCTATCTAGTGACACTGAGTTCTGAGTCATGAACTATGGAACCCTAAAAAGCATTATATTATCTAAACAAATAAATAAAATTGTATATAATATTCAAAGTATATATGGTACTTATATCAACAAAGCAATTATTAAATATATTGTCTGTTTAGCTGGAACAGTTGGGTCGATTTTGAAAAGAATTTCTTTAGCAGAAAGCGGATGACACAAGGATTAACTTAAACTAATTCTGTAGACCAACTTTGGTCAAAGGCGCCAATCACAGAACAATAACCGCGGGACTGCTAATATCATTTAACATTAAAAGACTAATTGCACCTCGCAATATTACCCATGGGTTTTGTATTTTGCTTTTCAATTGATATTGTTTAGCATTTCATTGGTTACAATTTTGGTAAAAAAAGAAACTTAGTTTATAAAAAAACTAGCTTGATACTCCTTATAACACCAGCTATCTGTCAGTGACGGTCCCTTCAAAACCAATCTAGCCGTTACAGTTTGAAAAATTGCATTTCTGAACTTCTTCTTGTGAAATGCACTTTAATTTGTTTTTTTTTTATTGATGAGTACAGTTGAAGTATGTCTCACGAAAAATGATTTAGTAATTTGATAGCATGGTGAATGTTTACCTGATGTCTTGTAAGGTAAATGGTCATGCCTTTACGGAAATCTTCATCACCAATATATCTGTGTAACATCCGGATTACAGATGCACCTTTATTGTAAGATATGTCATCAAAAATTTCATCTATTTCTGATGGATGACCTACAGGAACTTCAATAGGATGTGAATTTTTCAGACAATCCAATTCTAATGCCCTGGAATGAAAATTCAATAAACAATGGAATGCTAATATGTTTCATACATAAATAAGTAGTCAAGTCATGTAGGTGATTAAACAAAGTCTATTGTTCTCAAGTGTTCACTGGGTGAATGACTTTACAGCACATTTAGTTGGCAAACAGCCAACAACTGCTGATAAACATTTAACAAAGATGATAATGTAATCTCTCTTCAAACCAAAGCTACTCAAGGAAATTACACCTTAAAATAATTATAATTGTATAATCAAGATAATAGCATAAGACCAAAGCTATAAGCTGAGATTTGAACCAGGTTGTGGGCAATTGGAGAGGCCTATGTCCAGCAGTGGACTGTGATAGGCTGATGATGATGAAAGTTGTAACACTTAGCAACATCATTTAAAAAAAATATTATAAAAAAATGTCCCAAGATATACACATCAGTTCGAATAAGACTGTTATCTGTACTGTTGTATTTTACATAAATAAATAAAATAACTACAAAATCTTACCGGATATAATTCTCTGTTACGAATTGAGTCCAAATATCATATTCTGGAAACAGGTGGTTTACACAAAGAAATTCAACAAAAGAAGCATATCCTTCATTCAACCAGAGATGAGTCCACCACTCCATGGTCACAAGATTACCAAACCACTGGTGAGCAAGCTCATGGCCAACAACCAAAGCTATCCACTGCCTTCTCACAGCTGATGTATGTTCCTCATCCACAAGAAGACAAGTCTCTCTGTATGTTACCAGGCCCCAATTTTCCATGGCTCCAGCAGAGAAATCTGCTATTGCTATAAGGTCTATTTTAGGCAGAGGATAAGCTATGTCAAAATATTCCTTGTAATAAGGAAGAACTTTAGATGCAACTTCTAAGGCAAACATCCCTTGTTTACTTTTACCTACAGGTGTATAAACTCTTACCAATACACCATCACGAGATTTCTTTTCAACATAATCATATTCACCTACAACAACCGCCACAAGGTAGGTTGACATTATAGGTGTTGTATCAAAATGAATTATCTTTTTAGCACCATTCAGTTTTTCTTCTTTGACAGGCATATTGGATAAAGCTACACGATCCGCTGGCACTTCAAGTGTGATATCAAAAGTGGCTTTAATAGCTGGTTCGTCCCAGCAAGGAAAACATCGGCGGGCATCTGTCGCTTCGAATTGTGTGACTGCAGCATGCCGCTCCTCACCACTCGGCGTCAGATACTTGCTACGGTATAGACCCTTCATTTTGTCATTGATCTCACCATCGAACTCACAGAGTAGCGTAGCTTCGCCCTCAATGAGTTGTTTGTCAAACACTATGGTAGCAGTTTCATCAGCCGTGTTTAGACGTACTTCTGATGGGATTAACGTTGACTCTGAACCTCCGTTAAGATATTGCAGTTTCACATTCGATAATTCCAAATCCAAGCAATTTAGAACAATTTCATTCGTTGGATTCACGATCTAAAACGTAATATGTACTGTAATTACTATAACATGGCACATGGGTACAATATTTGCAGCGTCGATGATGAAATTTCTACTTACCAATACTTTCACTGCTGTTTTACCCTTAAATGTAAATTTCTCCAAATTCGGGACCAATTCCAAATCGTAATGTTTTGGTACCACACATTTTGGGAGACGCTGAAATGGTTTGTTTTCGGGCATTGTCACTTTTTCTTTCACGATCGTAAATGTAGGACGCGCTACAGAGAAATACCGTAATGACCGAGTGACAGAGTGAACTCGCGCTCCAACGGCGCTGCTAAAACGTGCCCCCCTCGCGCGTCTCGACCCCCACTCCGAATAACGGTGTTTGCTACGTAAGACCTTGCAATGGCGACCGAAATAATACGAGCTATTCTCTGAAGGAATGACAAATGCGTTACGAATGACTCGAAGCAATTGCAGAGTCATGGAAAATACTAAGCGACCAGCGTAAGCTGAAACAAAAGCGAAAGTGTAATACAAGTACTTTTGCTATACAATACCTAAACAAATAAATTTAGATTTAAGGTTATGGTAAATGACAGTTCTAGAGGTGTGTCATTGCAATTTATGTACATGTATGTACATAACCTAACCCAAATAGTTCAGAGGATTTTTTTTTTTACCTTTTTACGATAAATGCAATATTTTTAACGTTTAAAGATTATTTCAGTAGAACGCTTTCTATCAAACTGTTTCGAGCTCGTCTAGAACCATTAAGAGGCCTATGTCCAGCAGTGGACTGTATCTATACAAACAAACATAATTTATAAACTAAAAATAAAGGTTACAAAGGTCGTTACAAACAAACCTACATACATGTGAAGCTATGCGATGACAATAAATATTGCACTTCAACTGCATAGCATAGATGGTAAAGTCGTTAAAGCAATAACCTGACCTCACCGGTTCCTACGGCGTTGCGTGCTGTGAGTTAGACCCACAGATAATACACTATATGTTAGACCTAACACGGGACTTGGTGTTATGCGTATAGGTAGGTATTTCTTGTATTCGTTTTATGTGTATTTGTAAAATCCACGCCGGCGGCATAGTGAAGACTATACTTCAAGACTAGAAGGACTCGTAATAAACATTGGGAAGACCAAAAAAGTTTTTATCTGTACCAGTTTAGTTTTCGGGCCATTTTGCCGCCCCCCTAATTCTGCCGCCCCAAGCTTCAGCTTTTTCAGCTTATATGGTAAATCCGGCCCTGGTCGGGAAGGAGGAGAGGGGGGATTTTAAGGGAAAAAAATGGCTTGTCTCGATTTCCGGCAAAACTACAAGTCCTAAGGAAAAAAGTTAAATGGCAAAGTTGTAATAAAAAGATCTACTTCTTTTGCATTTACACTTTTTTCACATAACCACAAATTCTCATGTTTTTACTGTAAACGGGACTTATTCGCGTACTTATTCGGGACTTATTCGCGGGACTTAGTGTAAAAGTCGCCAAAGTCTAAAAACAGTAACCACAAATTCTATGTGAAAAATTCAAAAAACCAAACTTTTGGTTTTTTATTTTTATCTTTTACAAATAAAATATTTTTTTTAACGAAATTTTGTAAAAAAGCTTAGCTTTTCATGTTTTTCACAAAAATTGGGTGTTTTCTATTCCATGAAATCTCTACTTTCCGACGGTGTAAAAATGACATATGTATATTACCATAGTAAATCTTCTCAGGAAATGCAAAAAATGAAAAACTCGAATTCGATTTTTTTTTAACCGTTATTGAGATACCTATGTATTGAAATTTACACTTCAATCACTCGAAAAACGTAAGATTGCATGTTAAAATGATAAAAAAAAATATTGCTAATCGAAATATACTACTATAATTAACAAACAAATAATTATTAAAGTTAATATTAAATAAAACATCTACAACACTTTGAGAAACTTGCAGAATCTTCTTTAAAGAATATGCGTATATGCCTATTTATTACTATTTTAAGATAATTAATTATGTGGACCTCTCAGCGAGTAAAGGCCTTCTACAATTTTCTATAATATTGTCTATATTTTTCTTTTTTTAAACCAATTCATGTAGTTGGCTGACGCCTTGTTTATTTCATATATCGACCCTTCTTTTGCTTTTCCTTCTTTTTCTTTGGTCTTCCTCTTCTTCTCTTACCGGCTGGTCCAGCTCCAGTCCTAACAGTTACTTTTAGTCCATTTTTGTTTGTTTCATATACCTAAGTTATGAGGCTAGCCCATTTAAACTTTAGATTTTTAGACTGTCTTAAAAAGTCTAAACAATTTGTTGTTTTTGTTGTAACTGTGCATCTTTTCTTGTTTTTACTTTTTATTATCATAACATACTTTTAATTTATTAATTATATAGACCTAACATTAGGGGTACAGATATAGGGGTACAGTCTTTTTTATCCCCCGCGGTGACTAGCCGTATTGGGGATCGAGAGCGGCTGTATATAAATGTTATTCAGTTGTGTGCATCTCTGGGTGCTCACAGGAAGAACGTTCATTGATATAAGCTCATCTCGGTTTATGTACTTTTTCATAGTGGTTGTCTTACTTCTCTTTACAGATTGTTTTGTGTTGTCTTTTGGTTTTTGGATTTCTTTCGCTTCAAGTGACTCAGACATAGTTCTCTTGTTTGTGTGTGAAGAATATTCTTAGTGTTAGGAAATACAATAAGTTTGTCATATCTAAATAAAAGCTGTCTTGTCTGATTCTATTTCTTTCTTTGACTGTATTTGTAGTTCTTTACGTTTTTTCAGGATATCTAAAGGGTAATCTTGCTTAAAGTAGTAAGGTGAGTTCTTTATGCATTTAAAACTTTTATTATTTTCTATTTTAAGTCCCATTGTTGCAAACGTTATTATTACAGGTCTCACATCTTTATATTTTTTACCAAGTCTTCTAAGAGCTTCAATTCCGTTTTCATAATTTAAGTTAAAGTATTTCTGTATTCAATGTACCTATTTTTTTTCTTTCCAAGTCGTGGTACGAGTTTTCATTTTCTTCCACCCCAAAATTAACAAGATTTTTACGTCTTATTTGTCGTTCTAAATGGTTATTTAAAGAAGAATGCACGTCCATTTTCTACTCCAAATTCTCATTTTTAATTTCAAGGCTTATAAACTTTTTATTTAGGTATATATTGCTGTATTGCTCTTAATTGAAGTTTTAATCCCTTCTTTCATTTCAAGCATGACGTGTTTTTGTTGTTTCATATCTATCTTTCCGAATATTTTCTAACATGCTTTTAATTTCTTCCTTAGGCGATTCAGACACTGCACCGCGCTACGTCGCAGATTTTAATATTGTATGCAAGTACATCGATTAGTATAAAAAAGCGGCAAAGTGCGAGTCGGACTCGCCCATGAAGGGTTCCGTATCAGCAAGTAACATCATATAAAAGTTCTTGTAGTTCGTTGTTTTCTTAACTTAACTTAACGTAACTTTCATCGATGTTTTATAAAATAGTGTTTTGATTGGATGAAAGGTAAATTGCGTGTTACGATTTATGACGTATTAAAAAAAAACTACTCACTAGATCTCGTTCAAACTAATTTTCGTCGGTAGATTTCATGGTAATGTAAAACATATATTTTTTTTTAGTTTTATCACTCTCTTATTTTAGAAGTTAGAGGGGGGGGACACACATTTTTCCACTTTGGAAGTGTCTCTCACGCAAACTATTCAGTTTAGAAAAAAATGATATTAGAAACCTCAACATCATTTTTGAACACCTATTCATAGATAGGATATATACATACACGTATAGGATTGATGAAAAAATTTTTTTTGAGTTTCAGTTCCAAGTATGGGGACCCCCAAAATGTATTGTTTATGTAAAAATCTTAATGCGGTTCACAGCATACATCGACTAACCAAATTTCAACAGTACAGCTCTTATAGTTTCGGAAATAATCGGCTGTACATACGGACGGACAGACAGACAGACAGACAGACTTGACGAATCTATAAGGGTTCCGTTTTTTTGCCATTTGGCTACGGAACCCTAATAAAAAACACGCCAGGTCCAACACACCGAACACGCGCCACGGCGCGTGAGCGCGTGCCGCTAGCAGGTTCTGCCACCGCGCACGTAGGCGTGGCGGGCCGAAGCAGCAAACACATTTATATACGAAATTGAACAATGCCCAGCAATTTGGGATATGAAATGCAAAGAATACAGACGACGACGACCAAATGGAAAGTAACCTTTAGTTTGGTGCGGGCCATGTTCAAAGCCGTCAGGCGCGGAGCCGCGGTAAAATCTGCTCGAACAGGCAGATCTGCTCCTCCGTCGCCGCGCGCGTGATCTGCTGCCCTGCGCCTACGCGCGTGGGCGCGTGGCCAGTATGTGAATCGCCTTATTATTAATTTGTTTGTTCTATCAGAAAAATATCAGAAAAACTGTAAACAATGCCATCTGTTGGGGTCCATTTGAGATGCCCAGTCGCCCATGTGTGATGAATATGGTACATAATTGTGATCAATTTAGCTTCTTGAACCTGATTGTCTTATTCAAAATTTTATAAATAGATGTCGCTATTAGTTTCAGAAATGTTAAGATAACGAAGGAATAATTTTGTTCTTTTTTTTATTAAGAGGGTAGGTACATGTTGTGAACTTATTATTGGGGTTATTAGTTTATAGTTTGTTTTTCTTCCTTTTTATTCACTATCTATACAGTAGCCAAATTACCACAATGTCTAGATGTAGTTGAAAGTTGAAATATACACTATTCACCACTACTTAGTAGTTAGGCGATTCACACACTGCACCGCGCTACGACGCGTAGCGCGGAGCGGCAGATTTTAATATTGTATGCAAGTACATCGATTAGTATAGAAAACACGCCAGGTCCAACACACTGAACACGCGCCTAGGCGCGTGAACGCGTGTGGCTAGCAGCTTCGGGATTGGCTGCCCGCGCCTACGCGCGTGTTCGCGTCGCCAGTGTGTGAAGTCCCTTAATCACAATTGACTTGCCACAGTACAGATGATCGATTCAAATTTCATTGACTCTCTTAATTCACTCAATTATCACTGTATCCTCGATGTATTTTGTGTAGCACTTAGCTACTTAACACACTTATGAGCAGTTTTGACTGTTTTTGGTTAAAATTGTTTTTATTATTTGAATTTAAACACGCATTCGCTGTTTACAGTGGCACGTGTCCCGTAATGCTTGCGTCGTAATTCGTGCCTGCTTCTGCTAGAGTGACAGATGAGCTCACCTGTAACCCCCAGGCTTGCACTTATAAAGGACGGCTTGCACTTGCGATCTCCGGCGCCTGAGCCACCTGTGGCACCTGGCCCCTTTTCAAAGCCTGGTGGCCCAAGCTTGTTCTAACTCTCTTCCAGTCTGGCTCCACTATATGCACCATGTGCACGTGTTACTGCAAGCATTACTTGCTTGCAGTAAAGGTCGGTGGAGATCTTGCCACTCTCGCTCCATGCCATGATAGCAATCATGCTACCGAGCGAGCCGAGCATCTCCGTTCCGATAGCCGCCACGAGATTATGCGGTTATGCTTCAGCTCCTCCGTCGCCGCACATTCTTCCAGCTTGTGTAGTGCCGTGTCCACGATCATGTCATCTCAGTGATGGTATTGGTATCATAGGAGTGAATTTTAGATAATAAACTAACTAAAATTTTATCTTGTACTAGCTGATGCCCGCGGCTCCGCTCGCGTTTTTGAGGTATCAAAAATAGGTGTTGGCCGATTCTCAGACCTACTGAATATGCATATAAAGTTTCATAAAGATCGGTCAAGCCGTTTCGGAGGAGTATGGCAACGAAAACTGTGACACGAGAATTTTATATTATGGCGAAGCCACAGAATATTAGTAGTTTAGATCTTTACACGGCTACGTGATTAAATAATATTGTTTTACTGAAGTTAACGTACGTGCCGGCAAACAATAGTAATATTATAATATTATAAATAAGGAAGAACAAACAACATATTGTCAATTAAGCAATTAAGTAAATAATATTTCGTAGTAGCGCCCCACCTAAAACTGTCCACATATTACATTGTATATAAGCTTTAGTTTAAGTTAAATTAGACGGAGTCAATACGGAGTCATACAGAGATAATGTAGTCATTAATAAACATTACAACCAACGTGTCGTCTAATTGGCTCCCTGGGTAAACACGCAATAATTGGTGACCCCGACGTGATCTATTGGTTTCTAGTGCTGATATAATACCGGGACGACCGGAACCCTATATGGTGTTCAGCAGTGAATCTAGAGAACAATAGCATTACGAAATTATCACATCCCAAAAATGGCTCCAACAACAACACCTTCAAGAGGCGACACGGGTGCCCACCCACCGAAAACAAGTACTCCACCATCAAGGAAAGTCTAATAAACTGCTACGAAGAGAGCGAACACCGACGTTTCCACAGACTACTACCAGAAATGGATCTTGGAAACCAGAAGCCTTCCCAGCTCTTGGGAAAAATGAAGGAAGCTGGATGTGGAAAAATAAACGACGACACTATTCGCCTGCTGTGGCTAAGGCAACTCCCCGCTTCACTAACAGCGATATTATCAGTCACAAACAATATGTCGTTAGACAACTAGAGCGAGTTAGCCGATAAAATATACGAAAACTTGACCTACAACAAGAGAAATACTCAAGAGACAGCGGTTGACATTAACCTAGTTACAAACATATCGTCACAACTGGAAGCCATGCGAATAGAAATAAATGCATTACGCTACATACGCGAGAATCGACCTATGCAACGCAGCAAATACCAAACACGACATACGCCACATTCACGGTCAAGGTCGCGCCACAGAAACTCACATAATGGATTATGTTATTTCCATAATCGGTTCAAGTAGGATGCATATAAATGCAATAAGCCTTGTTCATGGAATACAAATAAAAATAACAGGCTATCGGAAAACTAAATTTAGCACAGAATACGACGGGCCTCTGTGCTATCCACCCAGCAAACCGTCTAACTATAGCTGACTCAAACAGTGGTTATAGATTTTTAGTCGACACGGGTGCTAACATTTCGGTCATAAATAGCACAAATAATGAGAGCCAAGCATGCGAATACCAATTATTCGCCGCGAACGAGACCCCTATAAATACATACGGGGAACGCGCTTTAACGCTTAACCTAGGACTGCGCCGAAGCTTTAAATGGACATTTACCATTGCCGATGTCAAGATGCCAATCCTGGGAGCTGATTTTTTGGATCATTATCAATTATTAATGGATATACACGAAAAAAAACTGATCGATAAAAAAAACAGGTCTGGAAACGCCTGCCAAAATAGTGAGAACAAAAATTGCATCAGTGCGATCTTTAAACGCTTCTCTACAGGAACCAATAAAGGGATTATAAGAGAAATATGAAGATATTACAAAGGCCTCCACAGGGACACCACAAGCAGGACGCGACGGCTCCAGCCTGGTTACCCCTACGGCCTCATCAACGGCTAGGCACAGCAAACTGCACACACGGTCCACATAAGAAGAGAAACTCTCTCCCGTCAACGCAGCAGCCAGCCACTACGCAGCAACCGCCCCGACTCACTGGGGACTTCACCGCAGCACCGCGCATCGCACGCCCGACTCACTGGGATCAGCGGACTACAGTTCCGACTCACTGGGACTAGCGGCATACAGTTCCGACTCACTGGGACTAGCGGCATACAGTTCCGACTCACTGGAACCAGCGGCACTCAGTTCCGACTCACTGGAACTGCTCACTCCTGGCACTGGCAAGCTCCGCAAAGAGCACAGACAGCCGACTTCCACATACCGCGCGCAATCTAAAAGCGCCTACATAAAAACGGCATAACAATAAATGCAAACAAATACGAATTCGCCAAGTCGGAGATTGATTTCCTCGGTTATCATACAACGAGCCAAGGGTTGACTCCTACTATGGAAAAGATTACAAGTTATAAGGATACTTCTTCTCTTCAGAGGGGGAATATCTATGGCGAAGCCACAGAATATTAGTAGTTTAGATCTTTACACGGCTACGTGATTAAATAATATTGTTTTACTGAAGTTAACGTACGTGCCGGCAAACAATAGTAATATTATAAATTATGAAATAAGGAAGAACAAACAACATATTGTCAATTAAGCAATTAAGTAAATAATATTTCGTAGTAGCGCCCCACCTAAAACTGTCCACATATTACATTGTATATAAGCTTTAGTTTAAGTTAAATTAGACGGAGTCAATACGGAGTCATACAGAGATAATGTAGTCATTAATAAACATTACAACCAACGTGTCGTCTAATTGGCTCCCTGGGTAAACACGCAATATATATATTAGATTAATTTAATATTTCGAATGGATCGGACCAAATAGTACAAATTCAGAAGTTTTTCTGGTGACAACTATACAAATCAGCCAAGTGCGTGTCAGGCCACGGATAATATAGGATTCACTCTAATTTATATAGATAAAGAAATATGCATTTTAGATCAAGGTGATCTCCTTGCAAAACATATCCATTAACTACTAAGTTTGCTTAATTTGAAAACTTAAAGTTTATTCTGCCGATGTGTGTAACTTGTTTTCTATAATAAAAATATTTTTCTATAGTAAAAACTTTACATTTCTAGTCCAATGTGATCTCCTTGCAAAGAATATCTATAAAACAATAAGTTAACTTAATTTGAAAAATTATGGTTTATTATGAAGCTAAAGATTTTGTTTGTGAACGCTAGGCTAGGCCATATAAATACATAAGAATAGGAGAAGAAGCTGAGAAAATATTGTAAAAATGAGGTTAAAATCATTCGTTTGAGAGATTCAGTTTTTAAGAATTACTCTCTTAGCAAAGGACTAAAAAATTACTGGATGTCATTTGTTTATTTTTAACAGTTGCCTCACTATAGGAGACGCGAGCTCTGCTACGTGGGTCAGGTAGTTTTAAATAAATACTAACGGAGTCAACTTAATTCCAACTAGATATATATCTATGATGTGTAGACAAAAAAAAACATTCATTATTGTACTTAAACTGCCTTGTTGGTCTAGTGGTTAGCGTATGCGGCTGCTAATCAAGAGGTCTCGGGTTCGATTCCCGGGTCGGATCAAATATTATTTGTGTGATTCACAAATATTTGTTTCGGAGTCTGGGTGTTTTCTATGTATAAAATGTATGTATTTACAAAAAAAATTACGTTTATGTATTTATATCAGTTGTCCAGTATCCATAATACAAGCCCCGCTTAGCTTCGGACTAGATGATGTTGTGTGTCAGATGTCCGAAATATTTATTATTCTCTTTATTCAAGTCAATAAACATATTATTTACATTTTTAAATATATAAATATAAAAAATACATTTAAAAATATAAAAATAGTAGACCACCGACTTCTAGTACAGGGACCAAGAAACCGGTGGTTAGGGTTCCAAAGACAGGAACCTCTTAACTATACGTGCCGTATCAAGGAGGACCGCCTTCTGCATCAGACCCTTAATCCATCCGTCCAACGTGAGCCTCTTAAGATGTTGGTCGAGACTCTTGGCTATCAAACCATGAACAGATACGACTATCGGAACAATGATCGCCGAATCGACATTCCACATATCGACAATCTCGTGAGATAAATCCAAATATTTTATTTGTTTTTCTTTTTCAACCTTCACGAGATTCTCGTCATGAGGAACAGCGATATCGATAATCATTGCGCGGCGCTGTGATCGATCTATCATCACAATGTCAGGCTTATTGGCGACAATAGTCCTGTCTGTGATAATAGATCAATCCCAATGTAGTACGACCATGCTTGAGAACTGGGTCGGGCACATACCTATAGTATGGCACCTCCAAATTTACAAGTTGGTATTTAAGGGCAAGTTGCTGATGTACAATCCTGGCTACTTGGTTGTGTCTGTGCAAAAATTCACCGTTAGCAAGACGAGAACAACCAGAAATAATATGCCTGATAGATTCCCCGGGTCGGTGACATGCCCGACATATGTCAACCGTACCGTCCCTCAGTATATATATCCGATAGTTATTCGTCATGATAACTTCGTCCATAATTGCACAAACAAAACCTTCGGTTTCTCCAAGGAGATCACCGTACCGCAGCCAGGTAGTCGATGCTTTAAAGTCTATATCGGGCCCGTTCAAAGCCCGATAAAACCGACCATGAAGCTCTTTGCCCTTCCATACCTCCTTGCGATCATCAGTACTAAGTACTACAGGTTTGCGCCAATTCTCTTTAGTCAGAGCGAGTGGCGTGAATCCGTTATCCACCGTAACTACATTGCGATGCACCCCCATGTCGGTATTAAGAAAATATTCTCTGAGATTGTATATCTCGCGATTATGTAGCGTCTTGATATTTAAAAATCCACGACCCCCAAACTTTCGCGGGATGTACAATCTCATAACCAATGAATGTGGGTAGTGCATTCGGAATGCAGTCAGTAAGGTACGAACTCTCCTGTCAAGGGCATCTAATTCGGTCTGAGTCCATCTATGTATACCAAAGGAATACATCAGAACCGGCATGACCCAACCGTTGTAGGCTTGCACCTTGTTACCCCCCTGACAAAAGACTTTTAAGGACTTTTTTCAGGCGGCCGAAGAAGCGTTCCCGCACCGTTCCCAACTCTGTAGCCCGAAAATATGCCCGCATGACGTTTATTGTATGTGACCATTTCATGCGGCGCACACCACCACCGGTAGCAGAGACCCTTTTCGAGGTCAGTGGTCCTCGGGATCCCAAGCTATCTGGTGGCCGTGGCCGGGTCCTCTCCTGCCGACGTACAGGTGTTGGCGACGTCGGCGGAGAGAAAAACTCGTCGCTCGAAGTAGAGCTCGACGCCTGTGCACTATTCGGAACTTCTATGATTTCTTCCATTGATGGCACGGCGGAGCGGAGCGACGAGTCCGGGATGATTTTTGTGCTTTGCTTCTAGCTCTTGTGATCATCTTGAGAATTTCTCATTTTATCGATATTTATAAAATTGGTTTTAACATGACGTTTTAAACGTTATGTCTTTAAAAACGGATATTTTTAAGTTTATTTCATTGCGATTCATTTTATTTCTTTTATTTAATTATTTTTATAACATTGAATCTTTTAAAAAATATATTTTTGGTTTTTAATATAGTTCTTAAGGGTAAAAATAATTTATTTTAAAATTATGTACGAGAAATTCTGATGTCTTTGAGTGTTGCTAGATTATTATTATTATTATTATTAAATAATGAAATGATGGGACATTATTTTCGCAGATATTTCTTAAGTTGTGGTTAATATAAAAATGTAACTCATCTCAGTTGTTATGTGAAAAATAACAGTTTCCTGCAACGTATTTCTTAACTATTGGTAACTTCACCATATTATAATTCTTATCATATATTGTCATGATTTAGCTTAATTAATAAAAAAGAAAAATTGCCGCATTTGCTAGGTTTTATGACATAACTTTTAGCGACTAGTTACAATTTTTAGCTACATTTTAAATGATTGGCTTATAGTTACTCCTAAAATGGTAAGTTGTTACTTATAACACTACGATTTAAATTGAAAATAATAATTTATTTTAATTTTTTCTAATGATTTTTGCATTTAAAAACACTGTACTTCATTTTGTACTGAAAGCTGAAGAGAAACGAGTCGTTTCTCTAGTGAAACTAACTATAGACTATAGAGCAATGACATTTGTCAAAGTCAACAAAAAATTGCTAACCTTCGTTTTTTCTCTTTGAGTGAAAAATTAAAGGATTATATGGGTATACATTTAACGATTTTCTTCTGATTTTGGATGCGTAATTGCAAAAATTAATCAATAGTTTGTATGATTAATCTCGCTTAGGTAGAATAAAACTAGATTTTTTTTGCTAGGTTGTGTGCGCCGGTGAAATTCTGATCATGGCGAATCCGTCATCAGGCGTTGGTAAGATTTTGTTTTTTTTAAACACCATTTTTATTGTTTAGTATTTATCTAATTATTACATTCTTAAGTTAAACAACGCCGTCCTTTTTCATTTTAAATTTGTTTCTTTTTGTCAGTGGTGCCTCGAAACTTTCGTCTTCTAGAAGAACTTGAACAAGGCCAAAAGGGAGTGGGCGATGGAACAATATCTTGGGGTCTCGAAAGCGACGATGATATGACGCTCACTCATTGGACTGGCATGATTATTGGCCCCCCTAGAGTAACTATATTATATTTATTAAATTTGT
Source organism: Phragmatobia fuliginosa (assembly GCA_932526445.1). Taxonomy (NCBI): domain Eukaryota; kingdom Metazoa; phylum Arthropoda; class Insecta; order Lepidoptera; family Erebidae; genus Phragmatobia; species Phragmatobia fuliginosa. Next base: position 12,122,131 of record OW052071.1, read on the forward strand.
TAAAATTTGTAGTTATAATTCTAACAGGTTTATTCATATTTCAGACCCCTTATGAAAATAGAATGTATTCTCTTAAAATTGAATGTGGCACCAGATATCCGGATGAACCCCCAACTGCTCGCTTTATTTCTAGGATCAACATGAACTGTGTCAACAGTCAAACTGGACTTGTAAGTATTCAGGAACAGATTATTCAGTCTGTTTCTAAATGCCGATTACTGAACATACTTGAGATAATTGGCATTGCAAATTTAAATTTTGAAATTGATGCAGGTGGACAACAGACAAGTTCCAATTCTTGCAAGGTGGCAACGCGATTATACTATCAAGACAGTCCTGCAGGAACTGAGACGTCTCATGACACTCAAGGAGAACATGAAACTGTCACAGCCTCCAGAGGGAAGCACTTTTTAGTTTCTCTTCTGATGACTCCTCAATGAACCCAATCTACCCAACATGCACATTGATTCCACACCACTTTGTTTCATAGCGATTTTCAACATCGATAAGAGATGACAACTTCATTTGTAACTGATATTGACTTTATTTTAGTAATGCTACGCTAGTGTGTATGTTAGATTTGTGTATTGCATTTATTGTGCTCAGAGTCAATCTTATTGTGCTATGTGCAAAATTAAATTACATTACAAATAATTATAGATTGGGGTAAATAACTAAAAATTCATTTAAATAGCTCTTACCCACTTAGAGGGTAACACCCATTTATTTATCATATTACCTAAATTGTTGTGGCCTTTAAAAAGTTAAACTTGCTTTTGGTATTATATTAAGGCTAGTTTTACCGAAATCTGGGTTTAGGTACATGATTTAGAACCCATGCAACACATTTGTGTTTCTGTGGAAGTTGAAATATTACTTCATTTGAATTGTTTATTACTCTTTGTGGGTTTATTGTATGTTTTATCAAACTTGTATCTTGTGTCTACAATGTAAAGACTATTATTTCTGTGAAATTAATGCTAATTTCATGTGACATAAATTGCTTGATTTTTTTGTAATGTAACTTGTTCAAGTGTAAAATATTGTAGGAAATTTTTATTTCTTAGGTACATAAGATAAAGTACTACTGGTTCTTTTTAAGCTTTGCATCAGGTTAAATATTTTTCAATTTGTAACTTGCATTAATTGCATTATTTAATGCATTTTTGTGTAGTAACAATCTTTTAAGTAGCTTGTCTATTTGGGAACATTGCATTAGTTCCCATGCATCATTTTTGCATTACAAACCAAATGCTAAGTCAACTTGTTTCATAGCATTACATATTTTTACCAATGTATAACTAGCAAAAATAAATCAAATAACACTGTCACTGACTATGTTTTTCTTCATTTAAACCTAACAAGATTTATCTTAAATTGATCCAGTACGAATGTATATATATCCAATGATCTGTATAATTCAGGTATTCTATACAATACCTAGGTAATGTATAGAATACCTAAATTTTTCAGGTAATGTATGAAATATTATGAATATTATTTTCCTGTATGTACTTTATCTCGGTAATGTATACAATTCTTACGTATTGTATAGAGTACCTGCTATTCCACCGAAAATGTGTAAAATAACTACATTTGGGCCTGTATTTATCAATGTTATGTAAGTAGAAGAGTGTTACAGTTAATACCCGAAGGCCGAAATGCGGCTACACCTAGTTCTAGCCGGCTATAACTAGGTGTAGCCGATAACCGTTGGTTAAACCTAGGTGTAGCGTGTTGTTACTAATGTCAAGTGCCTTTACTGAGGCGTCATATACATAAAAATAGTAGGGGAAGGTGGGGACCCTTCGTACGCGGGGCACATTCATACAGTCAAAATAAAACTTGAACGAAACAACGTACGGTCTTGCTTTTGTATGTGTGCGTGAGTCGAGGTACCAACTTTAAGTCAACGTAGTATTGCGCCATTCGCACCGGTGAGAGTGAAGTGACAGACACGAACGTGTTTTCGCGCTAGGTAAGTAATTTTTTGATCAATGTTTTTGTCTATTGTTACCGTAGATAAAATAAGTTTTCGTGTAGAGTATTATATTAGTAAGTAGCAAAATATACTTAATATACGTTTTCAATACTTAATTTATGACGTTTTCCTATTAATATTAAAAGAGGTCATATTTTGTTATTATTCAGTTAGTGGGGTACTTTCGGACAGAACTAGATGGGGCACGTTTGAACGCGTACGAATGTGGTCCAACTAAGGTAGTTATGATTTAGTGTGTTAGTGTGCTGATTGCTAATTCGTGCATTAACTTTGTCCTGTATGTAAATATTTTTGATACCTATTTCTTAATATTTCTTCTCAGAAACATGGTGCGGACTTATAAACCAATAAAGACAAGTAGACAAGCTGTGGATGGAAAAAAATGAACTTTATTTTTGTGTTTAATTTCATTGCTAATAAAAGAATTTTGATTTATATGTGTTGTTTTAATCGCACGTACGAACTACCCCACAGCGTACGAAGGTAACACTGTACATAGGTGCCCCGTTGTTGGGGCAGATTCGTACAAATTCCAGATTTCCTTTAAATCATAATTATGGTTGAAACATCAGATGAAATCATGTGTAATTTTTTTATATGAATCTCAGATAGTTAGACTATAAATTTAAGCTGTCACTTGATTGATTTATGAAAAAATAAAAATAAATAAAAATAAAATGTAAAAACCGTACGAAGGGTCCCCACCTTCCCCTAAGTTAACCTAACCTGAAAGCCAAATTATACCCAGTTTTAACCAAATGAAACCGGCTACACACATTTCCGGCAGCGCATTCGGTATTGTATAGAATGCCTAGGCAAAGTATAAAATGAAAAAAAAATCATACATTACGTTTTAGGTATTCTATACATTGCCAAGGTATTGTATAGAATACCATATTATACAGATTGCTGGTAACATATACATTCATTATGCATTAAACAAAAAATGTTGGACTTATCTATATTGACGAGCAAGCAGATAATGGCAGTAAATACCTGTTAATAAACCACGGCCCCAGTTCCCGGTAGCCCCACTATTCCTGGTTATTGTGGCGACTACGGTACCAGTGTGGCAGGGGGTGCTAAGAATCTCCGGGTTACGGGAGGCCACTTTAACCGACTGACTACGTACAACGGACGCACGCTACGGCTAGACTCGCATCTGGTACAACTGGAGGTAAAACTGGGGAAAATTAGGTGGCACATTCTCGGGTCATGTGAAGTCCGAAGACAGGGGGAGGACACCATAACCCTCAAGTCGGCACCTAATGTACCGCGAGGGAGACCAACAATCCCAAGGTGGCCTGGGGTTTCTGGTAAACAAGTCTGTATCTAATAACGTTGTAGAAATTTCCAGTGTGTCGAACAGGGTAGCATACCCCCTTATTAAACACACTGAGAGGTATAGCCTCAAGGTTGTGCAAGTGTACGCACCGACCTCGGCGCACTCGGATGACGAGGTGGAGGATATATTCGATGACATATCGAGAGCCCTCCACCTCACCACTAAGACCCACCACAACGTTGTTATGGGTGACTTCAACGCTAAAGTGAGAGTACAGATTTGCAGCGAATCGGTAGTAGGATCACAAGGATTTAGAGTCAGAAATCATAGGGGGCGAATGCTAGTCAACATCCACTATGATAAAAATGTCTGATCGACTTCATTGTTACGGACAAGAGGCACATATTCACAGATGTCTAGTGGTCAATAGGTTTAATACCGTTAGCGATTACCGACTAGTCCGAGGCTCTCTGAATATCAACTTCAAAGTTGAACGTACCCGTTTGATGAAGTCCACGCACCGACCAGCTCTACTGGCTATGGTTTGGGCCATGATAAGATCTGAAAAGTTCCAGTCAAACCTGGAAAACCGTTTCGCTGCCGTGGAAACCACAACGGACGTAAACCACGTATAAATGGTACGAATCCCCAGGGAAGTAGGTACGAGATTCTGTGAACTGCAGCCTAAAGGCAGGAAGTCGAAGCTTTTAGCGAGTGGAGAAGTTCTTTCCTTGAATCCGGCAGTCCTTTTGGAAGTGAAAAGCTTCTATGGGCGGCTATACGCTTCGCAAGCATCTCGACCTGATTCTGAAAATGAGAACACCAGAGTCACATTAACACGTCACTACACCAAATACCTGCCAGAAATCAGCACCGATGAAATCGAGATGGCTCTTAAACTCCTTAAAAATGAAAAAGCCCCTGGCGTTACAATGGAGCTATTAAAAGTTGGAGGTAATCCTGTTGATGCTGTTCTTCACAAAAGGTGGCAAGACCTTGTTGGAGAACTATAGACCCATTCCCTTCTAAGCCACATCTACAAGCTGTTTTCAAGAATCATTACGAACCGTCTTGCGCGAAGACGACGAATTTCAACCACCGGAGCAGGCCGGAACGGAATTCGGAGCGGATATAACACCATAAACCGCATACACACACGCGGCAGATTATACAGAAGACCCATGAGTATAATCAGCCCCTTTGTCTAGCATTCGTAGACTATGAGAAGGCCATCGACTCAGTTGAGATCTGATCTGTTCTGGAGTCCCTGAAGCGTTGCCCGGTAGATTGGCGATACATCCAAGTGCTGGTAGAGAATGCCATGGGCATTAAGTCCGCCGATGTACACAAGTGCATAAAGTTATAAATAAATAAACCCTGTATCGACGATAACAATCTTTAAACATGATACGACCACAAAGAAAACTTGATTCAGAGTAACTATTTCCACACACAAAATGTTGTTCTAGGCACGACTTGAACCCAAAACTTTCAGTGCAGTAGAAAACAGCGTGGCAACCACTTACACCACTACTCCATTTGTGCTGTCAAATTATCAATTTCGAAAATCGGCCAAATGCGTGTCAGGCCAGGTTTAGTATAAGGCAGGACCGAGATGGCGTCTTGAGATGCAGGGCCATGTCGTGCGGTGTTCCACAAGGGTCTGTCCTAGGACCACTCCTGTGGAACATGGGATACGACTGGGCCCTAAGAGGGCGTCTCCCCCCTGGGCTGGGTGTAATCTGCTATGCGGATGACACTTTAGTCACGGCCCGGGGGCGTGGTCAAAGTCACTTCCAGGAGGCGGCGCGCCTGGCTACCACGGGAGTCTCCCTGGTGGTCGCACGCATCGAGCGCTGGGTCTTCGGGTGGCCCTGGATAGGACGGAGGCCCTACTCTTTCATGGGCCCCGTCGCGGTCCACCCGCCGGCGCCTCGATCGAGGTCAACTCGGTTCTCGTACCGGTCCGGGCCCAGATGAGGTACCTGGGTCTGGTCCTACACGTCTGGTCCTGGCTCTTCGACGAGCACTTCAAACAGCTGGCTCCAAAGTTGGTGGACACTGCCTCCGCCGATGGCACTGTACGGTGCACTGGTGTGGGCGGCGGCTCTGACCGCCCAGAATAGGGCGCGCCTCTGGCACCCCAGAGGATATTGGCGGTCAGAGCCATACGCGGATACCGGACGGTGTCTACCGAGGTGGCCTGCGCCCTGGCCGGAACACCGCCGTGGGATTTGGAGGCGGAAGTGCTCGCCGAAGTCTATCGACGAGTGGCTGAATTCCGGGCGGAGAGCGGGTCTCGCCCTCCGCCCGAGGACGTACGCGAGTGGCGCGAAGCCGCTCGTCGAGCCACCTTGGCTAGATGGTCGTCCCGATTGGAGCCTCCACGCGCTGGCTTCGCCGCCGTGGAGGCTCTCCAGCCGGTCATCGCCGAGTGGGCAGTGCGGCAGCACGGGACCCTTTCCTTCCGGCTGACGCAGGTCCTTTCCGGGCACGGTTGCTTCGGAAAGTATCTGCACTCGGTCGCGAGGAGGGAATTGAGTCCCGTCCCGCCTGCCACCACTGCGACTGTAGTGAGGACACGGCCCAGCACACGCTGGCGGTCTGCCCCGTATGGGCGACGCAGCGTCGGGCCCTCACTGCTGTCATCGGAGAGGAACTCTCGCTGCCGGTCGTAGTTCACTCCATGGCCAGTAGCGACAGTTGTTTTACCGCGGTCGCAACCTTCTGCGGGGACGTAATCTCGCAGGAGGCGGCGGAGAAGGTTCGGGAAGACGACTTCCACTCGGACCAGATCCGCCGCCGGCGAACGGGGCGGCGAAGGCCCGCTCGCCTGCGCCTCATGCCGCCCTGATCCTGGCCGCCGGTGGACGGGATGGGTTTCCCCGTTTATCCGCTGTAGTGGCCAGCCGCGAGGGGGCGTGTGACCGGAGGTCGCCCAAATTTTAAGAGGATAAGGAGATGGCGCCCGCAACAGTGCGGGCAGGCGCCGGGAGGAGTCCAGAAGGCGATAACAACCTGGCCCCCCTTCGCAAAAACCAGGCGCAGAGAGGTCACACTGTGTGGTTTTAGTCAGTTAGAGTCCGACACACCGCCCCGCTGAACAGAAAAACCCCGGCGGGGTGACGGTCCGAGGGGATTTCCACACGTAAAAAAAAAAGGTTTATTATAAGGTTGCGTAGTCACACATAATGCGTGCCATTATTTAAAATCGTGTCCAATCGATATAATTTAATAGGAGGCGTCCATAAATTACGCGAGGTTTTTTTTTTAATTTTCTGTCCCTCCCTGGTGAGATTTAACTCGATCCCTCCCCCATCCCCAAATCTCACGTGAGATTTTTCAAAATAGATCAGAAAAGAATTTGAAACGATTTGCACATAACGAGGTATCGTGAAACTGAATTCTATATACCTACTGCGACTAAATAGCGGCAGAGAAAGCTGTACTTCTGCTCGCGATTACCGATTTATGATACAAGAAGTGTTCTGCTTTATTACCACAGTTGAAGTCATGCAGCGGCACGTCGTATCACTGTGAATGAACGTACCTTAAGGGGATTGATGGAGTACTGTATTAGTTGTCATAACTGACGTTGGTATTCAGAAATTAACTGTCCAGTCTTGAAGACTAGACATTAATTTACTGATTTATTTATTTACAACTTCATGCACTTATGTACATCGGCGGACTTAATGCCTAAGGTATTCTCTACCAGTCAACCTTCGGGGGGTGAAGAGATATAGTTTGGTAGGTGCATCGAGGTTAGAGCTGTACAGAGCAATATGCAATTGATATAAAACTAAACTAAAATAGCATACATTCACATATACATACTAGCTGATGCCCGCGGCTCCGCTCGCGTCCGAGGGGTATCAAAAACACATGTTAGCCGATTCTCAGACCTACCCGATATACACACAAAATTTCATACAAATCGGTCCAGCCGTTTCGGAGGAGTATACGAACGAACATTGTGACACGAGAATTTTATATATAAAACTAGCTGATGCCCGCGGCTCCGCTCGCGTCCTAGGGGTATGAAAAATAGATGTTGGCCGATTCTCAGACCTACTGAATATGCATATAAAGTTTCATAAAGATCGGTCAAGCCGTTTCGGAGGAGTATGGCAACGAAAACTGTAACACGAGTAAAAATACATACATAAATCTTACAGAACATGTCTAGAACATTCGTTAGAGGTTTTCTAGTACTATTGAACTCGCCAGAGACACTCCATGAACTAATCCGAGTGTAGGAGGAAATCTCTCTATTTGAGGTAGAACATGCTGTAAAGCTACCAAAACTCATGCAAGCAAGAGAGGATGCTTCATTAAATAAAGTGTTTTTTGTTGTATTTTTATAAAAAGATACGAAAACCTTAATTAGAGATTCTTCTGAAAACCTTAATTTTTCTATTTTCCTAAATAAATAATAATAATAAATATTTCGAACATCTTATACACAACGTCATCTAGTCCCAAACTAAGCAGAGCTTGTTTTATGGGTACTAAACAACTGATATAAATACATGAACCTCCTTTTTTTTTTAAATACATACTTATTATACATAGAAAACATCCAGAGTCGAAACAAATATTTGTGGATCACACAAATATTTGGTCCGACCCGGGAATCGAACCCGAGACCTCTTGATCAGCAGCCGCATACGCTAACCACTAGACCAACAAGGCAGTTATTAAAGATTTTCGACTATACACGAGCATGCGCACTCGGATACATTCAACGGTCAAGTAGCGTGCAGGTGCTGTTGTGTACTGCGGAAAGGGCTTCAATTGAAAGGAAAGGCTACCGCCCTGCCCACTCTAGGATGACCGGCTAAAGAGACTCCACGGCGTACAAGCTAGCACGTGGAGTCTAAAGCCGGAACGACCAACACTAATTTGTACCCTCGAAATTAGAAGACAAGGCGACCTTCAGTATAAAGAAACTATTACAAGTTTTTTTCTATATTTTTAATAATATCTTCTAATAATAATCTCGACCATTATTTAAATAACAAGCACCGACACAAAATATACTAGGGAAACATAGGGACACGCACATTAGAATTTTATTATATATAATGTATACAAAATTGGCACCAAACGAACAGCACAAAAGTCGGGAGTGGATAAATACAAAATTTGTTTTAATCTTTGGTCTGGCAAAAGTATTGTGAACTTAAGCACCACCAGGGTGCAATAATGATCCACCTTTTAAACGTTGTATTCAAACAATGTCAACCTAGTAAAATATTGCTTCACGGTATGTGACATTGAATAGTTATAATAACTAAATATAATTAATTTACCTCCTTTCCAAGGAGAGGCCTACGTCCAACAGAGGACTTTTATAGGCTGTTGACGATGATGATACTTAATAATGTAATATTTGAGATAGACTATTTATTTACAACAATTTAAATATGTACATAGTTTTTGAATACACAACATTAACTTACAATACAAAAATGTAGTCATTCTAAAGATGCATAGGTACAATCTAAAAGGTATTAAATATTTTTCCACAATCTAACGCAGCTAACACTTACGAAATGCGATTTACATTCATAACGTCACACATTTCCAATGCGACGGCGTACAGTAGGAATATACAACGCTTAAGTACCGGACACGCTCAATTGTAAAAAACATATTATTGCATTGCCCCATTGCCCTGATTTTATGAACAACATCATAGCATGTTTTGCACTGACTGAGCGTCACAGGTCTTCCAAGCTGTAGAGTTTTACTCTACTATTAATTGTTAATAACAACTAAGTATATAAACATTCAATACAAAGTTATGTATATTAAACAGGTATTTTTAAATAAATTTAAACAATTTGCAATGATAATATTGTTAGTACAGTCGTAATAGAGGTAGAAAATATACTATAAATGTATCTAATTACCAGTCTGATATTTAGGATTTGACATAGAATATTCAATCCACGTTAGATATTTTAAGAATATTCACATATACTAATAACACAAAAGTATAGAAAAAGTATAAATATAACAAAAACGGACTTGAATAAAAAAATACACTACTCATTAAAGTAAACACTGACTAACAGGTAAAAGAGAAGTAAATCTCGATTGTGCTTGGCGATGGCGAGTCAAACTCGTGCACAACCGTGACTTGTTTTGTTGATTTAGTAGTGCCTTTTTATTTGACATCGTTTTTTAATTTCTATTCAATATTTTTAGCATGCGATTTGGGACGAGATGCGTTTAAAAATATATAAACATTTTTTTTTGTCCAAACAATGCCACTGTAACTATGGCTTTAAATGGATTTAATAAAACTCTGTTCGCAATCATAGCCTCATTACTCACACTGTATAAAAATCAAGAGCTGAACGGTCGATAAGTTTTATACAAGGAAGGGACAAAATAGTACATTTATACATCTGTGCTCCACAAAACATACAAATTAGAACTAACCTCATTCTAACACAATACTGTTTTTATTTATCTAATTATTATTGTACTTTAGATTGTAGGTCAAGAATATTATTATTAACGTGCAAAATGTATGTCCTAGCAACTAGGAACTACAGAATTGTTTATATTCAATAACGCAGCTCATATTGAAAGAGTGTATTGAAGAAAATTATATTTAGTTGGTAAAAAATGATGTGTCATTAATTTGTCAGTCAATGTTGCACTCAGCTATTGAAATTAATTAATTGAATATATAGAAAACGTGATGGAAGAGTAATCTACCTACCCAGTCAATATTTTTAAGGAATTTACATATACTTTGGTTGGTGAATTTACATACTCGTAGTTTAACGAGGTTGTACAAATACTTTCCATTAATCAACAGTTATTTAATTGACGTTGATTGTTATTACATGGAATATTGATGTCCTTACATAAAATACTTAGAATTTCGGTATTCACAAATACATTATATGCATAGGATTTATGACAAATATTAGCAGGTACATTAAATTATTGCGTTTTTTGATATTTCTACCACTGTTGCTCTCAATTCGATGTTACTTCTACTATATATTGGTACCTATACATGGACGGGCTTTGTACGATAGAAGTTTAAGCACGCACTAAATATTTGTATTTTTATCTACAATACCTATTATCAATCTATATTGAGATGAATGAAAACTGTACTATTGTTGAAGTTATATTATTATGAAAATGAATACTATTGTGTTACCAAAATATAGTTCTTGCATCATAAACGTTATTATTCCTTAAACTGGTACTTCAGTGTCAACAGAAAAGTTGGTGATTTGCAGTGTTAAATCGATATATAATTTATTCATTGATACAAGTTCAGTTATTATGTATTTGATTTTATTAATAATAATTGGTACTGATGGTTTAATAGTTTGTCGTTTAATTGTAATTATTAACTGAAATAAAATTTCAATTCATAGACATTACTTACATTTTACCTTAATATTTGTAAGGTAACTTGGAAGAATTGTTTTAATTTTAGTGATTGTACCTTTTTTTCATTCAGCACATAGTCATTAGACTCCGTAGTTTTTAAATAGCTAAGTATGTTGTACCTATACAGATTAGGACAATCATTTGTTAATGATCGTAAATTTTAATTTAGTAACATAAAAAAAACATTTTACACATCAGTAGTCATTTGAAAAGCATATGCTTTTTGCGATAGCAACACAATAAGAATATGAAGTTGCAGTAATTTTAGACAACTGAAAGTGCGTATCAAATACAAATGTACTGGTGTGCTTGTATTTATTAAACCATTTTAAAAACCCTGTTTACCTGTTAGGATTTTTTATAAAAATATTAGAAGTAGAAATATTTAAAATTTTAAACAAGAAACAAGACGCGATCAGAACATCTATGTGGAGCACTATTATTTTAATATAATATTTACGAGGTCAAGAGACACCCATTATAAAAAGCTGATTAAGATAAGATCATCTGACCCACAAACAACTCAACGAAAGCAGGTACAGTCGTCTCAATAAATATTCTCCTAAGCTAACCACTATGTCACCGTCGATAAGTACTCGTGAGACAGTGGCGACTCCTAGCCAGTGATCTGCCACCACTTCGGCTAGTACAAATCTTGCGGGCACTCTGCAAACTCGTGCAGTCTGCTAACCGATAACCGGTAAGTAGTTAACGTCGGCCGCGTAGAACGTTCAAGGGTAGAAGGTCGCTCGCGGCGCTTTGCCGGCGGCTAGCACGGACAGTGCTAAAAGCTAACATAGCTTTCATCCAGCACGGGTCGCGCAGCCGGCTGGCATAAGTCACACAGACGGCTAGCACAGGCCGTGCAGCCGGCGCGTGGAGGGCGGCGGTCGTGCGGCGGCTAACAACCGCAGCAGCGGCCGCCCGCACAGAGCCACCAGCCCCGCGCCGCCCCACCGCGCGCCCGCCCCGGCCTCCTCCACCTCTGCGATGCGGTTCAACGAGCGCGATTCCCGCAGGCGGCTCTCCTTGCGTGCGGCACGACGACGACGCCCGCCCGCCGCTCCGGCCGGACCGCCCGCGCGGCCGTCGCCCGAAGCGCCGCCCGCTCCGCGCTCGGCGGGGGCCGCAGCGGGAGCGGTCGCGCGACTCGCTCCGCGGCTTCCTCCCAGAGCGCCGGCTCCCCCTCCGCGTTCCTGGCTATCGCTAGAGTCGTCGTGGGAGTCGCGACGCGCCCGTTCGGGAGGGCCGTCGGCGTGTTCGGCGGCCCGTTTTTTCTTCTCGGAATCGTCGTCCGATAAGTCCGAGGAAGAGCACGAGCCGGCGCGAGTGCGCCGACGACGACACTCGAGGCGTTGACGCCGCGCGGGAGGCGGGGCGGCCGGCGGTGCGTTGCGCGCCGCCCTCTCCAGACTCCCCTCTTCGTCGAGATTCGCCTAGGAAAAATTAAAAAATTAAAGAAACCACTAGAAGGCGTCTCCGGGTACGGCGGTCACGAACACCGACCTCGGTGAGATCGTCCACGAGTTTGGCTGGTCGCTGCGCGGCGGCGGGCGCGGCGGGCGCTTGATGCGCGACGCGGGCGGCGAGGTGCAGCCGCCCCTCGGAGCGCGAGCCACGACGAGCGTCAACGTGGCGGGCGCCGCCGGCGACCGTCGCTTCCTCGTCGTCCTCCTCCTCGCGAACGATGCTACATTTGCGAGACCTCTGCGAGACACATAAGGGTACGGTGAGCGCGGGTGGGGTGTGTGGGGTGGTTGGGGTGAGCTGGGCGAGGGGCGCACTCACAGGCGGCACGTCCTGCGGGGTGCGCGGCGCGGCGGAGAGCGCGGGCGGGGCGAGCAGGGAGCGCGCGGGGGGCGCGGGCGCTGCGGCAGCTCCGCGCGCCACGCTCAGCACTTCCGGCCGTCGCGCGCTGCGGGTCGCCTCCTGCCTGCAGACGCGTTTCCGGCATAAATATACACGTTTATACGTTCCGGACGACCTCGATGTGTATTTTTTTGGGAGCTGATAATTTACCTTTTAGATCTAAGTTTTCTCTCCGCCAAAAGATAATAGGTGGCGGTGATATGGTTGTATTCATTTTTTTCTAATGATTCCAAAATACATTCTTTGCTAGCGATGGAGCCGTTTACCATTTTTTGAATTATGGCAGTGCGGTCTTCTTCCGATAGCTGCTCTTTTGCGACTAAAGGTGTATCGAAGTCTTCTATGGTGACCCCCTCTCCGGCCGTCACCCACGGGTCTGTAGCGATTTCCGAAAGAGTAGCACGTTTTTCAGGTTCCCTTACTAGCATTCTTCCGATGAGTCTGTAAAGTAAAAAAACTATTAAAAATAAGTACGTAATTAATGAACGGACCCTTATATGTACAAATATTTAAAAAAATCGGGTATTGCAGTTTTAATGTTTCGAGGCGACGAAATAATTTCAGCCCGACCCCTGAAAACCTTGATATCTCCTACGATATTGGGTTTTATAAATAAATAAAGTTATGCTTAATTTATGGAATACATTCGTTCTGTACCAACACAATATCAGCAGGGGGGTGTCACTCCGCAGTTTAGGTATAGTCGACCGCCTGCCTGCCCGGACAGGTATGCGCCGGTGGGGCTGTCGCTTACGCACGATACGCGTCGCTTTCGCGCATTATTGACATTTTTGTTATACTTTTCGATACCCACAATGGCTTCTAATCACAAACCTCGATAATCTAATCCATGTAAAAGATATTGTTCCATTACGGATATCTGAATAAGGTATGTCTAATGTAATAAAATAATGTAAGTCTGAATAATGAAGATTGTGTGTGTTAGTTAGGAACTAATCTGTTCGCGTCGTACATATGTAGGATATAGGTAGTAAAAGTACCTACAGTAATTATAGTAAGGCGACATGATTCATCTTTGAGTAATATCGGGCCTGTCTCACTTGCAGTGGGGGTTTCGAAAACGTAAGCAGATATGGAATATATTATAAAGTACTACTATGAACTACCAGTTTATTTTGAAAGATTTTTTTTGTACTAAAGTAAAATACTACAGAAAGAGGAGACAACCGTAATATCGTCAGAACAGATAAAAAATACACGATAGATTGTTTTATAAGACCTATCTAATAATACCCCACACGGTAGCCGCGAGAAAAAAAAATATCCCCACTTTACGTGTAGGGGAGGTACCCCAATAAAAATATTTTTCATAATTTTATTGTAGCCAGGACCGGATTTAAAAGTGTGGAGGCCTCGGGGCAACAAAGGTGTGGAGGCTCCTTGATCCCAAATTAGATGTTTTATGGTTTTTTTCAAGTGTACCACAAAAAAGTGACATTTTGGCCTAGTAGAGGCTCGCTTCGCTCGCCTAATTACGTTGCTGGTTCGCGACAAAGATTAAGTAGACTAAAAAACCTTATGTACGCATACAGAGTGTTGAGATTGTTTTGTCCGCCACGTGACCCACGTGCAGTCGCAAAAATTGCAAGTGCTTATCAGGGCCATTTGAGATTTTGATATTTTACTGATTGCCTGGAGTGAACAAATATAGATGATTTCTGTTAATATTTAATGTAATCATGTTTGTACAAAGTACTGAAGGTAAAGGTACAACGCGAAAAAAAAATATTAAAGGAAAAGTTGTTCACTAGTGTTTACTAGTCTGAATTTGAAAAAAAAAATCCGAAGTCTCTATTGTGGGGGCCCCTCTTTTGTGGAGGCCCCGGGGCTGTGGCCCGGGTTGCCCTGCCCTAAATCCGGCCCTGATTGTAGCACTTTGTCGACGTAAATAAAGCACATATTTGGACTGTAAGTCGAGGACGGAGACGGACGGACATGACGAATCAATAAGGGTTCCGAGTCATAAACTTCGGAACCCATTTTTTTTTGTCTATGCGGAAATTCCCCTCGGATACCACCAGTTGGTGGTTACGTCGGACTCGAACCTACCAAAACCGCACGCCGTCTCAAGGTACCAATGGCGGAGGAACCAGGTGTACCCTAGAAAGGAAATCCCTGGAACCCCGACGTACCTCGGGCCATCTACCTACGGCTTGTAGACTTCCCTCGTCATAATAATAGTGCATGGCGCATCCACCCCGGCCTACTTCTGCTGGGATGACAGATGGCCTCCCCTGTCATCCCCAGGCTAGCGCTTATAGAGGACGGAGATCGTTCTGCGACCTCCGGCGCCTGAGTCGTCTCGGTACCGGGCCCGTTCCCGGGTCTGGCGACCGGGAGAGATCTAAACCTCTCCCGATCCCACTCCCCCGTCTCCTTTGCAAACATAACTTGCTCGCAGAACGAAACGGCGGAGTTCCACGCGCTCTCGCTCCGCAGCATGGCCGCAATCATGTTGCAGAACGAGAGAATACTCACTCCGATGGCCGCCACGAGGTCACACGCGCCGCCCACCCTGGGTATTCAGATTAGATACCCGATTAGATACAGGTGATCTCCGAAGCATCCCTTCCCAGTGATCACCTGCGTCAACCGCAAATAAGCAAATCGCAATAGCGGCGTGCCCTGCGCTCGGTTGCCCAAGTCGTTCCTTTCACTCTTCCCTAAGGACCTGGCGGAGTTGGGATTTCTGATCCTCGATTTCTCGAGGTTCAGGACTCCGGCCCAATTCCTGCGCCTCCTTGCGCCACTGGTAAAGAGCAGCAAGTGCTCTCGCCACCAGGTCCCACGGTGGAGTGCCGGCCAGGAGAATCGCCGCCTCAAAGGAAATTGTGCGGTACCCCCCTTATGACCCTAATGGCCAACATTCTCTGCGGTCATCGCAGTAGCACGACATTGTAGGCCTTCAGGGCCTCCGCCCAAACTGGAGCCCCATAAAGGGCAAAACTTTGGAAACCTAAAAAGATGATCAATTTTAGGGACTATTAATGCATAATTGATATTGTAACAATCTAAAATTACCAAATACATAAGATAAAACATACCTTTTGCAGGAATTAGTTATATGTTGGGGTATCGTGTATTTGCAATCCATAATCATTGTCAGTGTTTCACTATCATTCGCCTCTTGAAACGGAGCTTGACCACAAACAAGCATATAAAGTATGACACCAAGAGACCATACATCAACAGCCGGTGCATCATATGAGTCACCAAGAAGTATCTCTGGAGCTGAATAAGCTAACGATCCACAAGATGTTTCTAGTTTTTGACCGGGGCAAAATTTATTACTAAATCCAAAATCTGTCAATTTTACTGTGCCTAGTTTTTCAAAGAATACTACATTTTCAGGTTTCAAATCTCGGTGCACAACATGTAACCTGTGTAGGCAAATTATAAATTAATTTATGAGGATACAATTGAAATAGTACATAAAAACAATGTAATAGATTAATTTTACCTATGGCAATATGAGATGGCGCGAACAATTTGGCGGAAATAGTCACGAGCAAGGGATTCCGATAACCCGGATTCATGTCTCATAATGTAATCATATAAGTCACCTCCATCACCTAATTCTAATATTAAATACAATTTTGTTTGTGTATCTATTACTTCGTAGAGGCGCACGACATTAGGATGCTGGACCAATTTCATACAGCGAACCTGAAAACATATATATTCGTTTATTTCGGATTAATTGTGGCATTCTTGTATGGTCTTAACCTTTTCCTGAGAGGAGAGAGAGATGATCAGTAGAAAAAGGTTACCGAGACTTGAGTCAGTATTTAGTACCATGAATCCCCAGAAGCTAAACCTTCTGTAGAAATAGGAATAGCCCAATGACTAGAAATAATAAACAACAAATTGGCCAAGTGCATGTCAGGCTACGCTAAGAATAGGAATCCTTAGTTGCCCACAATAGCACGTGAAATTCAAGTCGACCCCAATAGATAATGGTTATGTCTTCTTATTTTTCTTTATTTTATACGAAGTTTTGCGAGTGAATGCATTTTACAAGTTAAACCCCTATAATTCCTGAAATAATAAAGTTATCCAAACTGCTATAATTTTCCTTTAAAGTTCAATATATGGTCTACCATCATGTTTTTCTTTCAGATTTTTCGAGTCAGCCGCTTAGGTTTCAGATGCTTTTAGCTTTTTGCTAAAAAAAATGCTCGTTAAAGTTTAATAACTCGCAAACGGATACCTAAATCGAAAAATTGTCTTAAAAACATTGAAAGGTTTCTCAATGTTTTTATAATACCTATCTAATAATGATAACCCACATGATGTGATACACGCGAAAAAATAAAAATGTTTTTCGAGATTTTGTTCTAGCACTTTGTCGACGAAATAGAAACACATATTCTAGGTAATTTTCATCTTTCTGGCACCAACCGTTTGGGCGGTAGATCGGGGACGGACGGACGGATATGACGAATCCATAAAGGTTAAAGTCATGAACTACGGAACCCTAAAAAGCAGACTTATTAACTGAGAATCTAGCTGAAGTATATTTACAAAAAACAATGTAGCAAGTAATATCACCGAACTGCTTAAATAATCCTTTCTAGATGCAAATCTTAAATCTAATCTATACTAATATATAAAGTTGATTTGTTTTGTTGAACGTGCTAATCTCAGGATCTTCTGGTCCGATTTAAAAACTAATGGCAGCGGAGCACCAATGAACAATGTGACAGCATATGTCTATCTTTTCAGGTTCGCTCACTATAACTTTTTTATGCGAAACAAATTTGCTTCCGCGGTATAACATCACGCTATGGTTAATAGAAGACGCAAACGGGGCTGCGTGGGTCAGCTAGTGTACCTAAGAAACTTGTAACCCTACAAGAAGTAGGAGATTGACTGGACAGTAAAAAGGCGCAAGAATTTTATATCATCACAACAGAAATTATTTCAGGTGAAAAAATATCGTACTCCTGACAGTGTTTTTGAACCCATGCTGAAGGGGCAATACTTCCCAACCATCTGTGTAGCAGATTATAGAGATGTACTAAAGTTAGTAAGTCTCCACTCGATCGATAATAATGTAACAGATCCATAAGCTATAACAAAAACTCAACATACCTCTTGAAACAAATGTGATTTAGAAACATCATCCAATTTACTTTTGTCTATTACTTTAACAGCTACTTTTTCCCCGGTGAAAACATGACGTGCTAATTTTACAACAGCAAAATGTCCAGATCCCAGAGTGTCTAAAAGATCGTACAGTCCTGCTATTTTAGCGTCATATGCTCCTCCTCCGCCCGTAGCACCCACTGCCCCCCCTCCAACTCCACAATTATTCATACTTGTATTCTGAAATGAAAAATAGATATTCTTATTTTCTGTGAAAATCAAAAAAGCGGCCAAGTGCGAGTCGGACTCGCCCATGAAGGGTTCCGTATCAGCAAGTAACATCATATAAAAGTTCTTGTAGTTCGTTGTAACTTTCATCGATGTTTTTATACTACTGTATTGATTGAAGTAAAGGTAAATTGCGTTTTACTATTTATGACGTATTAAAAAAAAACTACTAACTAGATCTCGTTCAAACCAATTTTCGTTGGTAGTTTGCATGATAATGTACAACATATAATTTTTTCAGTTTTATCACTCTCTTATTTTAGAAGTTAAAGGGGGGGGGCACACATTTTTCCACTTTAGAAGTGTCTCTCGCGCAAATTATTCAGTTTAGAAAAAAGTGATATTAGAAACCTCAACATCATTTTTGAACTCCTATCCATAGATACCCCACACGTATAGGTTTGATGAAAAAAAAAAATTTTGAGTTTCAGTTCCAAGTATGGGGACCCCCAAAATGAATTGTTTTTTTTCTATTTTTATGTAAAAATCTTAATGCGGTTCACAGAATACATCGACTGCCCAAATTTCAACAGTATAGCTCTTATAGTTTCGGAAATAATTGGCTGTGACATACGGACGGACAGACAGACAGACAGACAGACAGACAGACAGACTTGACGAATCTATAAGGGTTCCGTTTTTTGCCATTTGGCTACGGAACCCTAAAAAGTGTCTGTTTGTAATTTCGAATGAATAGTTTTTTAGGGTTCCGTAGTTCACGACTCGGAATCCTATAGATTCGTGATGTTCGTTATGTAGATGATACGCTTATGAAGGTTCACGGCAAGACGCACAAAGAAAAAACCCTGTTTGTGCTGTCCATCAGGGTCATAAAGGGGGTACATACGTCCTCCTTGAGTCTCCTGGCCGGAACTCTACTATGGAACTTAAAGCGAGAGTCCTTGTAGTTCTTTACCAGTGGTGCAACGAAGTGCGGAAATTGGGTCAGAGCCCTGAACCTCGTGAATAGAGGATCAGAAATTTCAACTCCGATAGGATCTGCGGAGGAGTGGAAAGAACGATTATGGCAACAAGGTGTTCGCAACGCCATTATGGCGGCGAATGGTATGGAGGATTGACTCGAGAGTTAACACGAGACCATTCCATATCGTCTGATGCAGGTGATTACCTACTGGAAAAGTATGCTTCGGAAATCACCCGTTTCTAATTATCATAGAGCCAACGCCTGAGTGTCACCACTGCGACGGCCGGACCATGGAGACAACACTCCACGCGCTAACTAAATGTCCGGCGTAGGCGATGTAGGGGCGTGACCTTGTGGTGGCTATCGATGTAGGTAGTCTCTCAGACGATTCAGGCAGCAGCCCCAGAGACAATTAAAGCAGCGTTCAATAAAGCCACCAAGGAATGCAAGAGGGCTTACAAAAGAGCGGATGCCCAGCGCATTGCACGTATTGGCCAAGAACTTATCATATTCCTCAGGAATTGTCCCGGAGGTCTAGAGAGAGGCAAATGTTCAACCTATCCCTAAGAAAGGCGACCGCTCCAACCCGGCCAATTACCGACCTATAGCTGTCACCTCCATTCTATGCAAGGTGTTTGAGCGGATTATCAACAGCCAATTAGTCCGTTACCTAGAGGATCACTCATTATTAAATGATCGGCAATATGGCTTCAGACCGAAACGATCCACAGGTGATCTTCTAGCGTGCATGACACACCTTTGGGGTGAGGCTATGGATAGGCATGGGGAGTCTCTGGCCATCAGTCTCCATATGGCCAAGGCGTTCGATAGGGTCTGGCACCGTTCGCTTCTCTCTAAGCTTCCGGCATTCGGCCTGCCTCCTAAACTCTGCAGCTGGATTGCCGCTTTTCTGCACCAGCGCCGCATTAGAGTCTTTTGCGACGGCGCGGCCTCCAACTTTCAGCAGATAAATGCTGGTGTACCTCAGGGCTCCGTCTTGTCGCCTACACTGTTTCTTCTGCATATCAATGACATGTTAGCCCTCGGCAACATACATTGCTATGCAGACGATAGCACAGTCCATGGTCGATATTTGGGAAACCCGGGCGAACCGACACTAAGGCGGCGGATATCGAGGAAAAGCGAAGGGAGCTTGTCTGGGCTATCTATGTTTGCCGGGATCTCAACCGACGGGAGTACATTGAGAGCGTCACCAAGGCGGCCTCGCGGAAGCTAGGTGTACTCAACAAGGTGAGACGGTTCTTCACGCCGGAGCATCTGTGTCTTCTCTACAAGACCCACGTTCGTTCCGGATCTGCGCAGTACTTGCTTGACGCTCTCGACCGGTTGCAGCGGCGAGCAGTCCGCATTATAATAGTCCCGAAACCACTGAGTTCCTTGAGCCTCTGCAGTTACGGAGAGACATCGCCTCTATGGCGGTCCTTTATCGCCTTTACCATGGAGAGTGTTCTGAAGAGCTCTTCCAACTGATCCCTTCCTCTCCCTTCCTTCACAGGACAACACGTGCTGGACTCAGAAGTCACCACTTTAGAGTGGAAGAAATACGCACCAGAACAAAACGGTTCGGCTCTTCTTTCCTATGCCGAGCAGTCAAAGACTGGAACTCACTACCAGCTCACGTGTTTCCTTCCCACTATGATCCCGGGTCCTTTAAGCGGGGCGTGAAAAAGTATCTCACTAAGCCGCCATAGTGTGGGCCGCCATACATTAATGTCTGCATTCGCAGCAAGTGTGGTCGCCCCCACTTTTGGATTTTGCTCATGCTTTCCATCAGGCAGGGTAGAGTCACTTTGGACGGCTTATGTATAAAAAAAAAAAAAAAAATTAAATGTCGTTTTATATCAAATCATACTTCTCTATTCTCTTTTTTCATTGGCTAATGTCACTCAGTTATGTGATCAAAATAAAATATTTGCCAATCAAAGAAGAGAATAGACAAATAGAATGGAATATAGAGTAGAAAACCATAAACGTGTACGTAGGGAGGCAGGTTCAAAAACGATCTGCGTCCTCTATAAGCGCAAGCCTGGAGGTTGCCATGCAAGGCA
Organism: Phragmatobia fuliginosa; assembly: GCA_932526445.1. Taxonomy (NCBI): domain Eukaryota; kingdom Metazoa; phylum Arthropoda; class Insecta; order Lepidoptera; family Erebidae; genus Phragmatobia; species Phragmatobia fuliginosa. The sequence continues at coordinate 12,143,109 of OW052071.1, forward strand.
TTCTGTCACTTTAGCAGAAGTAGGCCGGGATAGCAACCATTTCTTTTCTTTCTTTTCTATTTAACATCTATCAAGGTGACTTCACAATGCCTGGAATGCATGGAAAGCATGAGTAAATCCAATCCACATTATGGCGGCCTAGTGAGACGCTTTTTCACGCCCCGCTTAAAGAACCCGGGATTATAGTAGGAAGGAAAAACATAAGCTGGCAGTAAGTTTCAGTTTTTAACTGCTCGGCACAAGAAGGAAGATCCGAACCGCTTAGTTCTGGAGCGTATATCTTGCACTCTGAAGGGGTGACGTGTTGTTCTGTGGAGGAAGGGAGAGGGTGGGATTAGTTGGAGAGCTCTTCAGAACATTTCGCATGGTAAAGGCGATTCCCATGGAGGCGACATCTCTTCGCAACTGCAAACGTTTCAGGAACTCGGGCACTCTCTATGCCGCGGGCGGCCAGCAGGAATGCCGTTTCTACAAGATTGTAACTTTGATTCTACACAGATCTCGAGTGATAAGTACTTTAATTTTTTACATGTTTGGGTGTTATTTATCTCTGTAACTTTGAATAAACAGCTTTTGAATAACAGCATGTGAAAGTATATACATGACCTACAAATATAATAATTTTTGTCTGTTGGTTCTGGCTCTGGAATCTCTGAAATAATTGCATCAATTTTAAAAGGACTTCATGTTCTATGTTATGTAGGTCGGTTTCCGCACTTAGTCCTTTAAGTGGACCATATTACGTGAGGGTGGCCATCACTCCAGTCAGGCCCACCTCCCTCCAGAAGCGGATAAGGTCTACGAGTCTATGCAGACATTCTGAAACAGATTTGGGAGATCCAAGGGTGTTTTTCCGTGTTTCGGTGACACCTGTGCACTCAATGAGTACATGTGACACCGTTTCTTCTGCCCCTAAGCATACTCTGCATAGGGGACTGTCAGTTATGCCAATGGACTTTCTCTATCAAGATAGCTGATGTTATAAAGAGTAACTTAGGCTACTTTTTGTTGTACTACCTTCGCCCCGCAGGGAATAAGGAAAAGGGAACTGTTTAAGGCTGCTGATTTTGTACATCTAAGTGCATGAATTGTGGTCTACTCAAACAAACAGAATTTTAATACTCTCTTTAATAGAACCTTGAATAGAATCTTACAATAAGAGATCATCAACAGTAGCTACTAGACTGCAAATTTAAAACCAACCAATATTGCTACTTTACAATCTGTTTTAGCATTTGATTAACAATAACTACTATTGTTATTAATAACTTACATGATTGTTGTAAAAGATGCACACCCAATATTATATTCTAATGTAATACAGCAGATTGGTAAAACAGAAAGATGTAAATCATTTGAAATTTACAGGATAATACAATTCTGTCTCATAAATTACATTTCCAGGAAAAATGTAAACAATACATTTAAAAGTAGAATATTCAACTACCTATGAAAGGGATGTTCGTAAAAGATTTATATCATAATGATAGAATCCTCTTATGCAAAATTGAAATGTTCACAATACAAATGGTCAAAATTCATAATTCCCAAATAGGATTACATTACTAAACTGTTAGCAAAGCAATAAAAACTTTAAGCATGACATATGCAATTGCAGGCATATTGTGGGCATGTTGAAAACTTAAAATCAGTAATTGGAATAAAGGAAACCGCAATCCACATTAAAAAACAATAACTGTTGAATCTTCAGATTTAACTTCCGATTTAGGGTTTATTAAATTTGTTTTAAATTTTAGTGACCTACATTATGATTCAAAACTATCAATTCTAATGTATATGTATTAGAAGACGAATAATACTATAATTACTTTAAATGCACAACTTTCATAAAAGGAAATTCACACAAAATTGTTTAAAGACAATATAAATACTCCTTACCTTGTTAGATTTTGTTTTGTGAGGAAACCTAACACACGATACAAATGCAATCAACTGGTTTCAGAAATATCATAATCAGAATGTAGTCAATATAACATAAGCATGTTTCTAGGTAGCATATACTTAATTATTTGTCTCACAAATCTGCATACTTTCAATAAAAAATATTAATATTTAGTAAATTGATCCACAAGAATCACAAATTCGCCATTTCACAAAAAGACGTTCAGGAACGACAGACGGTAACTTTTTGAACTCCAGGTTACAGATATAAAAGTGTTATTTTTGAAGTAATGCCACATTGATGATTACAATTAAATTAAACAATATAAATAATTTACTTTCATGTATAAGATTGGTTCAACACTTCAAATACTGCTCATTTGATGCTGAGCATGCCAAAAAGCGTTTATTTGAGATTAAAAGCCGACATTTTAATTTTATACAAATTATTAAAATTGAAGAATCCGTTTTGCAGTTTCAAATGAACAGTTTTTTTACAAAGTACTAATGAAAGTATAAGTATATAATTTTACTAAAAATTTGGGTGTGTGTCAGTATCATCAGCCTTTAACAGTCGACCGCTGGACATAGGCCTACTATATCCGCCGCTATACTATAGGCCGCCTCCTTTGAAAGGAGGTTTTGGCCTACTATACCACGCTGGTGAGACGGGTTAGTAAGGGTTTGTTTCAAGTTTTCCTTCTCTTGGCAGCGATGTTAGCTGCTTATTTTGTTCCTTTAGTCGCCTCTTAGAATGAATAGGGGTGGTCACACTTTGTATTCTTAGTCCGTCACCACACGGAACGTGTCAGTATGTTCCGGCTAATCTCAGGAACGGAGGGACCGATTTTGACTTTCACTGGGAATAAGCTGATGACATAAGGAGTAACTCATGGTATTTTTTTAAGACTATTTTAGTGGCGTTACGCTTTATTTACTGCAATAACCACGGGTAGCACTTAGCGGGACTTAGTTTATAATAAAAAGTGGACTCACGTTAGAAGCACCGTAGACACGGCGATACATGCATGTGACGGAATGTTGTTATTCTTACGTGTTAATTTTCTTGTATGGTAGATGGTGATACGTTCAATTTACCACTTCTTATGTGTGTACTTCAAAGATTGAACAAATTCTAATGTAGAAGAGATCAAATGATAAATTATTTTAAATATTTTTTGTTCTAGCGACTTCCACACGCAACGCAAGCGAAAAACATAAGACCTTGGCATCTATCAAACATACAGTGAACTATAACATGCTCTTAACAGTAAATTGTTATAAGTATATATTATTATTAATTGATACATATAACAATTTACTGTTGAGAGTCGTGTAAAATACAGCAGGTACAGGACAGGCAGGATTGTGTGTTAAAGTATACTATACTGAAGCAAATGAAGATTGTTTTCTATTCTGTCTGTCCGCACTGACGCGGCTACCACTGACAGGTTAACTCTCTAATAGTTCTCCTCTCCAGGTTAACTCTCTAGTAGTTAGACACACAATGAGACGTCACCGCCTCGCGACTGATTGCGAAATAAAGGAAAACACGTGGTCCATACACGGCCACACTTAAGCATCAATAAGCACGCCTACTATAGCGAACTTATATCTTCAGGCTTGTTCCAACGTAGGGGTCAACAATTATGGTGAACTTATGAGTGGATAGCGAATCACAATAACAGTATATATGATAGCAGCCATCATGGGCGTACCCAGCATCTGGCCTAGGGGGGGGCAAGTCAATTTTTTTAGGTCGGACTCTCCGCGGCTTTTTTGTCATACACACTACTCAAACACACCTACATGAATCATTAGGTGTATATGTAGTGTGCCTTCCAAAAGACCATACCACGGCGTCTAATGCGACGACCTACAGTTGCACGCGACATTATGTAACTGGCGCGTCCAATGTAGTCCCTGGCATAAGGAGTGCAGCCTAAAGGCTACAAGAGGGGCGACGAGACTGCAATCGGGAGCGGGAGTCTTCTCGAACGGGAAGGAGGGTGGAGAACACCGCGTGGAAGAAAAGCTCTTTAAGAAATTACCCCTTTTTTTTATGTGTGAAAAATCATCATGGACCGTCACCCCACCGGGGGTTACGGCGGGGTGGTGTGTCGACGAGAGGGCACACTGTGTGTAAAAAACACACAGTGTGCCCTCTCCGCGCTTTTCCGTTTAGGAGGAGGAGAAGTCCAGGGTGGGATCTCCTTCTGAACTTCTCCAGCGCCTGCCCGCTCCTGATGCGGGCACCGTCTCGGATGACGACCCTCTCTTAGGCGGCGTCCGGCACACACCGACGCCGCCCCCTCGCGGCTGGCCACATAGTGCGGGTGGAGAGAAAACCCGTCCCGTCCACCCGCGGCCACACTCGAGGCGGCATGAGGCGCAGATCTTCGCGCCTCCGCCGCCCGAGTCGCCGGCGGTGAATCTGGTCCGAATGGATGTCGTCCTCCCGGGCCTTCTCCGCCGCCTCCTTCTGCGTGATTACGTCCTCGCAGAAGGTTGCGACCGCGGTAAATGAGCTCTCGCTGCCGGCCATGGAACGAACGACGGCCGAAAGCGAAAGATCCTCTCCGATGACTGCAGTGAGGACCCGGCGCTGCGTCTCCCACGCGGGGCAGACCGCCAGCGTGTGATGAGCCGAATCCTCACTGCAGTTGCAGTGGTGGCAGGCGGGACTCAATTCCCTCCTGGCGACCGAGTGCAGGTAATTTCCGAAGCAACCATGCCCGGAAAGAACCTGCGTCAGTCGGAAGGTAAGGGTCCCGTGCTGCCGCACTGCCCATTCGCCGATGACCGGCTGAAGCGCCTCCACGGTGGCGAAGCCAGCACGTGGAGTCTCCAGCCGGATCGACCAGCGACCCAAGAAACTCGCACGGCAAAAGGGCACAACAAGGGGTGGAAAGAGCAATGAAAGTGGAACAGGGACCGAGAAAAAGTGTGATGACGCACCGGGTCCATCTTGGTTGCGGCGGAGCTGAGTAGCCAGCCCATCGCCGATATCGACTCTAGTATCCAGGAGTCCCTTTCAGTGATCGAGAAGGGCTTCCAAGGGACGAAGGGAGTCAAAGGCGGCAAAAGGGCATGAGTCGGCATCGACAGACGCAGTGGGGAGGCTACGGAAAGAGAACAAGGCGCTTCGCTCTGAAATGGCCTCCCTACGAAAGGAGGTGGAAAAGCTACGCCGCGGGGACTCAAAACCCCATTAAAACATCCAGGCGAGCTCCATTACTGCCCGAGATAAGACCAGCAAAGCAGTGTTCTCAAAAAAGAGCAGCTTACCGGACCGAGACCAATTCGCGGCCATGATGGACCGCGTTCTTGTTGAGGTTCAAAAAAAGATGATAGGAGGTCAGTGCCCAGGTACGAAGAACTTGCTGCTTCCAGCGGCCTTAAGTCCGAGGACGGAAGGGGCCACTGGCGTGCAGTTGCCTAAAGCCAAAAAGAAGAGTAGGAGGAAGAAGGGTCAGTGGGCTACACAGATGTCGCAAGCGCCAGTATCGCTTTCCACTGTGCAGTAGAGGCAGCAGCCGACAGCGGCCCCACTATCGAGCGAGACGTGGGTCCCTTGGTCGATAGGCCAAGGCCAGGAAAATGGCAGAGATGGCTCAGTCAGGGCGACGGGCGGCTACCCCACCGCCACCGACTATTAAAAGGGTTATGCCGCGACTTCAAACAACAGCGGCTGTCACAGTCTCCGTACCGCCTGGCGACGACGACAATAGCCAAGCTGAAGGAGAACGCGAGGGCCAACATCAGATTGGTTGATCTTGGCATCACAGGTGGTCTCCGCACCAAGCGAGCTATGACCAGCGCCCTGATCCCCGGGAAGGAAAGCGCCGCTTCAGCAGATAAACTGGCAGCACGCCTTCGAGATGTTCTATCTGACACGGATGCTATTATTGCGCGTCCGTGTAGGGCAGGAGACATACGGGTGATTCACCTGGAGGAGTCAATCACCCAAGCTGAAGTCGCCAGGGCGGTAGGAGTAGGCGCAATGGCCTCCATTGCGCCCTCCTTCAACGAGGGCTGAGGTTTGTGGCAGTAGAATGGGACCCCATGGTCATTGTGGGCTGCTACATATCTCTGAATCGCGGTCTCTCCGTTTTCGAGGCGTACTTGGTTTGACTTAGGAGTTTCATTTGCACTTTCCCGTCTCGTCCGACACTTGTCTTGGGCGATTTCAACGCCCGCTCCACAGAGTGGGGAGATCGCCTAGACAACTCAAGACCTCGGAATTGTGAACCGGGGTTCATTCAGCACCTGTGTACGGTGGTAGGGGGAGTCGATTGTCGATTTAACACGGGCGATTCTCTCGGCTTTCGACTATGTGTCTGGATGGAGGGTGGCGGATGAGGTGGTTACCTTATCGGACCACAGTCACATCGTTTTTGATGTGACTAGCTTCACTCCGGAACGTTACTCGAGATTGACAAAAATAACGGCGGGTAACACAGCGGTACTCAGCTAGTGTCAAATAAATTGCAACCTCATCTATCAACTCCCTACCGAAAATTACCGAATACAGCCGAGCATTCTAACGCTCGGCTAAGTTCGGTATACTAAGTCCGCCTTCGTCGCGCGCGGGTTTTTGGCAATTGCACCGTGCATTTTGCCAGTGTCTAGAGCATAAGTACCCGTTTACACTTTGATTAGTAAGTAGGCGAGTTCATACATGTTCTGGGACATTTCCAGGGGGGGGCAGCTGCCCCTCCCTGCCCCCCCCTGGGTACGTCCATGGCAGCCATGTTTATTGTTTAGGCTTCGGTTTACTACTCTTCTATTATTATCTAAGGTATGCATATTAATACCGACATATGGCTACATTATTTACCCTAAAACATATATTCCAATTTCCAATGCATATAATCACGTCTTGATCTCAACGAAGAAATGACTGTTCGAATTCTACGTGCTCGATAATAGACTCATATCTGAAATATGCTGGCCAAGCTTATCTCTGTATAAATTCCATCAATTACCTACTTCAAACATATGAATATACCAATGGTGAATCGGGTCCAAGTGAAGCGCTATTGAGCTTAGCAACATCCCGAAATGGAAATCAAGAAATCGGATAAGGAGTTGTTCCGAGAGTATCTCAACGTCTTCAAGGACATGCTAGTTTCTTACTCGTGCGGCAACCACAGAGGTAGCAAACAAAAGGTAGAGCTTCTTAGTAAATAAAGGTCCTGCAAGGCGCGCCAGTCCTCTACTGCCTCGGCCTTAGTATGCATCCCGGAGCAACTCTTCCTATTGGACTTTATGTTGAAGAGCCTTAGTCGCCGCATCGAGTTTTCCAAGCTGGTAATTAAAGTCTTAAAGTCGCTCAACCTCTGGTTGGTAGAGAAGTAAAATCCTGATATTCGGCAACAACATGCCCAGTGCCCTTTTTGTGGCGACTTCCATATGCAACACAAGCGAAAATCATACAATAGCCATCTACCGAAAGAACGCTAAACCAAGAAGGAAACACGGAACTAACTATAACGAGTAACTACTAATCCTGAATCGCAATAGAGAAATTCTCGCGCTCTCTTCTCGTGATTGGAAGCAGCCTTCAAGGAAGCCGATCAACATTACCTTTTTTTTTACGTTTAGAAACCCTCTCGGGCCGTCACCGGGCCAGACTTTACAGCGAGCGGTATATCGGACTTGTACAATCTAAAACCACATGGTGTGCCCTCAGTGCTGGATTTACACATTTGCCGCCCCAAAGCTTAAAAATTTTTGCCGCCCCTTTACTCGGTGACGGTCCGAGGGGATTTCCACAGGTTAAAAAAAAGTTGTTTAGGTGGTCGTGAAAGCGAGTGTGATATTCCGCCCGTCAGGAAATTGGAGGCAGGGGCGACTGTTCTACGGATCCGGTATAAGAACACCGCCCACATCCCGGACGGGGTACCAGCTTGAGTATTGACCCGAGCCCTCGACCACATGTCGGACCACCTCATGGATATTTTGACGCTAGCCGGCCGTCGGAACGCTTCCCTGAGAGCTGGAAGAGGGAAAAGCTGGTCCTACTCCAGAAGTCGGGACGGTCTGCCGATTCGGTCACGTCCTATAAGGTCCATCTTGTGGCTGGACGAGGTTAGCAGGATGAGGGGGTAAGCTATTTGAGAGGGTGTTTTCTGCCCGCATCGCCCGGCACCAATGCAAGGTGGGCCCCAATCTGTAGGACGCCCATTTCGTATTTTGGGAGGGACGTTCGATGCCATATTGCGACTGAGGGCAGTGACCGAAGAAGCAGTTAGCAGTAGCGGCGTGCTGTTGGCGGTATCTGTAAACATCGCCAACGCATTCAATAGTCTGCCATTTAGCTGCTTCAGTGAAGCACTCCTCTGTCATATAGTGCCAGACGACCTGAGCCGGCTAGTGGCAGACTATTTAGAGGAGCTTACCGTCATATACGATGACGGAGATGGTGTTTCGAGACGTCGGACCTAATCGTGTTCCGCAGGGGTCTGTCCTCGGACCACTCCTGTGGAACATGGGATACGACTGGATTCTTCGAGGGCGTCTCCCCCCGGGATGGGCGTAATCTGTTACGCCGATGACACTCTGGCTACAGGGGGAGAGGGGGGGGCTTGGCGTATTGAGGCGTTGGGCTTACTGCTGGCCCTGGATAGGACGGAGTCCTTTTTATTGAACGGGCCCCGTCGTGGGCCACTCCCCGGCGCTTCCACCTTGGTCTTCGTACTGGTCCGGGCCCAGTTGGAGTATCTGGGCTGATCCTTGACGGTAGGGAGCTCTTCGACGACCACTTCCGACCGCTTGCCCCAAAGCTGATCGACACTGCCTCCGCTCTTGGATGACTTGTGCCCAGTTTGGGTGGAGCCAGTATCGCGACGAGACAACTGCACACGGGAGTTCTCCGGTCTATGCACCGCTATGGGCATCGGCTCTGACCGCCCAAAATAAGCCACACCTCTGGTGACCCCTAAAGGATTTTAGCGGATAGTCATACACGGTTACCGCACCGTGTCGACGGAAGCGGCGAGTGCCTTGGCCGACAGACTCCCGAGACTCAGCCCAGCACACGCTAGTGGTTTATCCCGCATGGGCCGCGCAGCTTCGGGTCTCACTGCAATCATCAGAGGAGATCTCTCGCTACAGGCCGTCATTCGCTTCAAGTGGTAACGTAAGTGCCGTACGTCGCCATAGAGTTAAGCAATTGACGGCGTCCACTTCACTGAGAGGAGGCACTGGGAGGGGTTCAGATGGCGTAATAATAGGTTCCCTGGACCCCTCCTATTTCAGGCGCAGAGTGGCACACCATGTGGTTTAGGTCGGTACGATTGCGACATACCACTCCGCCGCAAGCCCCGGTAGGGTGACGGCCCGAAGAGGTTTCGACAATTCAAAATAAAGTGTTTTAAGTGGTTGCCACGCTGCTTTCTACTGCTCCAAGTGTCGTGGGTTCAAATCCTTCGTGAGAAAAAAGTTTGTGCGATTTACAAATTGTTGTCCTGAGTCTGGGTGTTCGCTGTGTTCGTTTTGTGTATGTTTGTAAAGCCCATGTGACACAGGACTTATAATTCCTAATTCGAGAGTGGTCTTTTAAAAAAAAAACAGGTGTCCGCAACCTTACTTTTTTTCTGTACCATATTTTTTTGGGCCAATCTGCCGCCCCCCAAATTTTGCCGCCCCAAGCTTCAGCTTTTTCAGCTTCTATGGTAAATCCGGCCCTGTGTGCCCTCTTAGCGTGGCCCTCAAATTGGGCAACGTCCGGCACACGTGGACGCCACCCCTTCGCGGCTGACCACTACAGTGGATGGACGGAAAAACCCGTCCCGTCCATCCACCGCCACATATAGGGAGGCATGAGGCTCAGAAGTGCACGCCTCCGTGGAGGTCGTCCTCCCGGGCCTTCTCTGCCACCTACTACTGCGAAAATACAAATGACCTGCGTTAATCGGAAGGAAAGGATTCCGTGCTGCCACCCAATGGGCACCCATTCGGCGATGGCCGGCTGGAGAGCCTCCACGGCACGGCGGCGAAGCCAGCACGGAACGACCATCTAGCCATGGTGGCTCAGCAAACGGCTTCGCGTATGTTTTCAGACGGAAGTCGAAATCCGCTCTCCGCCCGACAGTCAGCCACTCACTGATGAACTTCGGCGAACACTCCTGCCTCCAAATCCCACGGGGGAGTTCCGGCTAAGGCGCACGTCGCCTCGGTGGACACCGTGTGGTATTCGCGTATGGCTCTGACCGCCAAAATCCCCTGGGGACGCCAGAGTTGCACCCTATTCTGGGTGGGCAGAGCCACCGCCCACACCGGTGTACCATAAAGTGCCGTAGAATGGACAACCCCCGTGTACAGCTGTCTCGTAGAGACACTGGCCCCACCCAAATTGGGAAAAAGTCGCCCTAGTCTCCACCAGCTTCGGAACAAGTGCTCGTCGCAGTGTTACATACCGTCAAGGGTTAGGCCCACCGTGAATCATGTCTGAGCCAACCAGCAACCTTGGCCTCGACAGGAACACCACAGTAGCGACTGCTCCAACTTAGCTACCCCTACGGCCACATCAGCATCTAGGCACAGCACACTGCACACACGATTCACATAAGCAGAGTATCTCTCTCCCGTCCATGCAGCAGCCAGCACTATGCAGAACCGCACGCCCGACTCACTGGGATAGCGGAGTTTTGCCCCGACTCACTGGGGCTAGTGGCATACAGTTCTGACTAACTGTAACTACTCACTCCTGGTATTGGCAAGCTCCACATCAGAGTACAGACAGCTGACTCATCTAATCGCGACCTGAGGAATCGATTCATAAAAAAAGCGGCCAAGTGCGAGTCGGAGTCGCCCATGAAGGGTTCCGTATCAGCCATTATCATCATATAAAAGTTCTTGTAGTTAGTTGTAACTTTGATCGATGCTTTTATAACAGAGTATTGATTGAATGAAAGGTAAATTGCGGTTTACGATTTATGACGTATTAAAAAAACTGCTAACTAGATCTCGTTCAAACCAATTTTCGTTGGTAGTTTACATGGTAATGTACAACATATATTTTTCTTAGTTTTATAATAGACACATTAATCCACTTTAAAAGTGTCCCTAGAGCAAACTATTCAGTTTGGAAAAAATGAACTTAGTAACCTCAACATCATTTTTGAACACCTATCCATTTGATTTTTTGAGTTTCAGTTCCAAATAAAGGGACCCCCAAAATGTATTGGTTTTTTTCTATTTTTATAATTGATATATAAAAACCCTAGATGCACAGTCTCAAACAAAAGCGGCATACGAAACTATCCTACTTAGTCATTGTTGTATAAAAATATCAATGTGGGTAGTTTTAGTTATGCTATAAACAGATCTTTTGCAAATTCAACCTTACGCGCATTGCTTAAAGTTTTTATTACATAGCAGTGTACAATGGCCAATCAAATTTTACGACCGAAGCTAGCCGGCAGGACAGGACATGGAATGAAGACGAATATTCGTATACTTTTTTTATTATAATACATTGAGTTAGTATTTTAAGAGTTAGTTAAATTGTGTTGTAAGCTCATACGTAAACTTTTATCTGAGCGTAAATATTTTGTTGGGTAGGACATGTGTCACGTACATCAATTAAACAAATATTAAATCTTAAAATTGAAGTTTTCAATGTGTCATTGGGCCAGAGTGACACTTCTGTCATTAGCATGCAGTATGTCGCGAACCCATAAATTGTCCCCTAATTAATCGATATAATAGCTAATACTACTAAACTTTAAAAATAACGTGGTTTGGACGACCTCCTCTCCTTTTGCAATTCGATTAATAACTATATTATTATTATTATATAATTTGTAACGTATAAATACTTATTAAATACAAAAAAAGTTCAAATTAAATATACTTATTATTAAAAAATTAAACACAATAAAAAAAATCGACTCCATTAAATTCAGAACAGGGTCGTTGGATTATGCGACTAAAATAAAAGGTTGTTTAATAGTCGCTCTTACACTGAAAAAGCGGCCATTGAAATTTGTCGTATTATACTTGGACCGTTGAGTGAAGTTTTAAGACAAATTAAATCAAAATCACATATTGCTTCCGATATTTAGTCATAAAAACAACAAAAACAAATTAACAAACTCTTTTACTTTACATCCTTTTTTAACGTTCTTGACGTAATATTTTTACAATTCCGCATCGAACACTTCGGCATTTTTAACAAGCGCACGGAGACGCGAGCAACGCGAGACTATTTGAAATAGTAGCACAATTTTAAATTGTGCGCTTATTTTATGAGGACGGTTTTGAGATGCTGAGTGTGTATCTTGGGTTTTTTAATACATCAATGATTTTTATGTAAAAATTTTAATGCGGATCACAGATTACATTTACTTACCAAGTTTCAAAAGTATAGTTCGTATGGTTTCGGAAAAAGTGGCTGTGACATACGGACGGACAGACAGACATGACGTCATGACGAATCTATAAGGGTTCCGTTTTTTGCCATTTGAATACGGAACCATAAAAATCGAGATCTAAAAGATCATTTCTAAAATATCGATTTTTTCATATTTATATTCAAAGAGTATGTAACACTTCGTATATTTTATATTCACAATGTAAATCAGGGATTTTTTAGTTCAGGGAATTCGATAATAAAAATATTTTTATTAAGAAATCAAAGTATCAGATCAGGTATAAAACAAGACATTTATTTTCTATGTTACATCTCTTATCTATTATCATACATATTTATTTTCTAAGTGTCTATTTGTTACATCAAAAACTTATGAAAATAGTTAGTATAGCATAAAGTCCTCAACTGCTGCTGCTTGATAATTAAGGTAGAAAGAAAAGAAAAGAATAAAAGAAAGAAAAGAAAAGAAAAAGAAAAAAAAAGAAATAATTAAAGGTGAGCAAATTGAAAGGGTTACGTAGTTAAATTGAGCTATTGAAAATCTATCGATTAGTATTTTTTTCATTGCATTCTGGGGTAGGGTAGGTTATTGTTTGGTTAAAAATTTATTCAAACTATTTATATTTATTTAATAATTAAGGAAAGTGGAGCTGGTGAGAACTCTACTTGAGCAATTACATATGCAACTTGAGCAGTATTTTAGAACTTTGAGCTATTTTAAATATTTTATACATCACAAGAGAGGAGTTTGAATATACAGATAGATTAATTTTTTTTCAAGGACTTTATTTTTTTTTAATTAAATAATTAAAGGTGAACAATTTGAAAGGGCTACATGGTTGAATTGAGCTATTAAAAAATGGGTCGATTAGTTTTTTTTTTTATTGCGAATATCATAAATTTGCAGGCTGGGGTAGGGGTGCCCATTAAGTGAATGAATTCTACTCTTTAAAAATACTATTAATAAAGAGTAATATCCTATTATTTTAAAATACTACTATTTTTTCATATTACAACACTATAAAAAATGTTTGACAAGTTTTGTCTTTGTGAAAATAAATTGTGAAAATCAACGGACCAGCAAGACCAGACTTTGTTTTGTGTTCATACATTAACGTGGTTCAAGCATTGCAGTAAATTATTATTTTTATTAAAAGTTAAACTAAGTTGAAATTATGGTTCTTGCTCACAATCATATGGAGGGTGCTAGAACCCGAGACATAGAAATATCTGTCGATGTAACATTTGATTCTATGCTCCTATCTATTAATACTATGGACGGCTTGAAGACTTCTGGGTTTTATAAACCCTCTCCAATACAGCTTCATGGTATACCTCTGGGAAAATGTGGATTCGGTAAGATTGAAATAAAATATTAATAGCTTCAATATTTTCATACCCACACATGATAATCGTTAAACGAAAATATATTTTTCGATAGTTAGTGTATATACATATATATTTTATGAAATTTCCCTCGTTTTGAAGTATGGACCTAAGCATATTTAACACATTAATGTCAAATTCTGTTGTGTTCAAAGGAGTAAAGATTGAAAAGGAGTTAAGTCCACTTGTGTAAATCTAGAGCTTGCACAAACATTTTCATTACTGCCATTTCTGTTAATAATTATTTCTGACAGAAATATTTTGGAAATCTTGTATTATATGCCATTTTAAGAATTATTGCCTTAATATTTGTAGTATTCTATAACCTTAGTGGCATGGTGGTTTAATAATAAAAGAAGTTTCACTTGATAAGCCACATGTAGTGAATTAAAGCGCCTCAGACTTAGGAGGCAGGCAAAATATGCAAAATTAAAATATTTATATCAACGTTCAAAATCCCTATTTCAAAACACACTTGCTGTGTTTATACTTACTTTTGAAATAGGTTGAGACTGATATATATTTTTTTTCAAAGTTAGGGTTATAAAACATGGCATAAAATATATTAATTTTGAAATGTATTACTCATTATGTAGTCAGTAGTTTACTAACTACTGACTACATAATGAGTGTAGAGTACTCCTCCAATACTTATCACTTTGTACTTCAACACTAAAAGTTTATTTACGGGTTTTCCCTCCACCCGCACTGTGTGGCCAGCCGCGAAAGTCCGACACACCACCCCGCCGCCACCCCCGGTGGGGTGACGGTCCATGATGATTTTCCACACATAAAAAAAAAAGGCCAGTCTGTTTTGCCTATGCTCTTTGTGTTGTCACTTTATTGAAAGTAAAATTTGTAGCATTTACTGGATGTTGATTTAGGCATTAGGTTCAGTTACTTCACATCCAGGATAAAAAAGGTTGACCTTAGGCAATTGAGTTAGCTAATATTAATATAATAATAGTTAGTAAAAAATTAATTAAGTAGTAATTAATTAATGTATAATGCAGTCATCGAAACTGAATGTATAGTGAGTAGGTGTTTTGTATCATCAGTGCGTGTGGTGACGGATTAAGAATACAGACACTCTGTATTCTTAATCCGTCACCACACGAACCCTATTCATTCCGCTCCCCAATTGTGTTTGTTTTATTGAAAACTTTTTATACTATGGTTGAAGGTAAATTAAACAAAATTTCTTAAAAAAATATATTGGCCACTTACTGAAGAGTTCTATCTTCACACTAATTTGCCGATGGCCTTTTTGATTAGTTTTTACATGTCTTCTTGATTGGTCGATCGAACATGCTAAAGCAACAGAAAATAATGCTGTATTGATAAACCATCTGCACAGCAGAAACAGCCATACCCAGAGTATATAACAATAATATAATTTAAGTATATAACAATTATATAATATAAAAATTTATTTGATCTGGTATAAAGATTTTGTATGGACAAGTCTGCCTTTGTGGATCCCTTTAAATTTTACATGAATAAGGTAGATTTCAATAGACATAGCTGTATAGGTACTACTTATTTTGAGAACAATATACTTAGTTCTTTAATATTTAAAGAAGGTACATGGAATTCTTCAATTTTTATCTATGATACAAAGGGTCTACTTAGTAAATAATTGTTCTTGGTTTGCAGATCTTTTTCTTGAAGCAAAGTCCGGGACTGGAAAAACAGCAGTTTTTACTGTGATTGCATTGGAAAAAATTGACTTAAATAAGGCATTACAGTCCGTCATATTAGCACCCACAAGAGAGATTGCAGCTCAAATAACTGATGTCATCAAGCAAATAGGATCAAAATATGTTGGTAAGTTATGTATCTGAAGAATGGATGGAAAGCTAACATTGATTTAATATTTCTACCTATAGAAAAGATATTGCAGTTAAATTTTGCACAGACAAACATGTTTTTTAAAGAGAAAACCCATTTTAGTTGCCCTTTTTTCATACCCTTTCCAATATTTTTTGAAATATGGATTCCATATTTGAAAGGCGAATTCTAGCAAAGCTCTAATGTAAGTTAGGTAGATGTTGAGAAATAGTTCCTTATTGATAAGATAGGAATGCCTTTCTGATTATGTACAGCAAAGAGTTTGCCTTCTCTGTTATCATTGTGATGGTTTTTTTTTTCTTTTTTTTTTTTTTGTCCTGGGCGGTTTCCGCACTTAGTCCCTACTATTGGACCATTGTGCGTGTGAGAAATTTCCCGTTTACTCCAGCCAGCCCAGATCGGTCCAGAAGGAGAGCAGCCTCCGAAGATTGCTGCAGGCCTCCCTGAGTGTTGCCGGTGACTGGAGAAATTTTGCCTGTTGCTCGGCCACACTGCTGCATTCCATGATGACATGCTGTGGCGTTTCTTCTGCTTCCATGCATCCTCTGCATAGAGGGCTATCTGTTACTCCTATTGTGTGTAGGTGTTTGTTCAGGAGACAATGTCCGGTTAGGGTTCCTATAACTTTACGGAGTTTGTCTCTGTTCAGTCTGATAAGGGTGCGGGCAAGCTTCTTGTTAGGAACTGATACGGCGTTCTTAGTTTGCCGACATCTTTCGCTAGTTGTCCACTCTGTCAAGTGTGTTTTCTGGGTTCCTTCGCGCAGCCATGTCTTAACTTGGGCCTGAGGAATCGGCAGCAAAGGTTCGGGGCCCTGCACTTTCCTGTTTGCTCCCTTCCTGGCCAGTTCATCTGCGGCGTCGTTACCCACTGAGTTGCTGTGTCCCTTTATCCACTGCAGAGTTACTCTGTTTGTTGTCGCAATGGATTGGAGTGCCTTGTGACATTCCATTATCTGGGCCGAGTTTATTGTGTTGTTGCGGAGGGCTTGAAGCACGGATGCACTATCAGAGACGATTTTGATGTTAAGGTCCCTGATGTCTCTGGCCGCAACGGCTTGTGCCGCTCTGGTAAAACCAATACATTCTGCCTGGAAGATTGTGTTTAGCTTGTCTAATGTTGTTGATATCTTAATGTTTAGGTCGTCTGAGAAGACACCAGCTCCGGTACCAGTGTTGGTTTTGGAGCCGTCCGTGTAAACCCTAACTTCCCCAGTGCCAGAGTAGTCTTCTTTTTCTGCGGAAAGTTGCATGTTGTATCTTCGGTCAAAGATGTATTGCCCCAATATCTTGTCCATGGGCGCCTCAAGGAGCGGGTGCTCCCTGATACATATTAGAAGAATATTGGAGTGTGTTGTTATAGTATTCGATCTCCATACGCCCAGAGATTTCAGTCTCAAGGCTGCAGCTTTTGCTTCTTCTTGTATCACTAAGTCTAGAGGTCTTAGGTTCAAGAGAGACTCTAGTGCGGCTGATGGAGTTGTTCTCATGCATCCTGTTGCTGCCAAGCTTGCCAAACGTTGTAGTCTTTGGAGCTTGGATTTCACTGTGCTCAGTTGGGTTCTGGGCCACCACACAACTGATCCATAGGTTATTGAAGGTCTGATTACTGTTGTGTATTATTGCGTGTTTACCCAGGGAGCCAATTAGACGACACGTTGTTTGTAATATTTAATAATGACTACATTATGACTCTCTTATCTCTGTAAGACTCCGTATTGACTCCATCTAATTTAACTTAAACTAAAGCTTATATACAATGTAATATGTACAGGTTTAGGTGGGGCGCTAGGAAGTACTATTTACTTAATTGCTTAATTGACAATATGTTATTTGTTCTTCCTTATTTAATAAATAAATATTACTATTGTTTGGCGGCACGTACGTTAACTTCAGTAAAACAATTATTTAATCACGTAGCCGTGTAAAGATCTAAACTACTAATATTCTGTGGCTTCGCCATAGATATTCCCCCTCTGAAGAGAAGAGATATCCTTATACCTTGTAATCTGTTCCATAGTAGGAGTCAACCCTTGGCTCGTTGTATGATAACCGAGGAAATCAATCTCCGACTTGGCGAATTCGTATTTGTTTGCATTTATTGTTATGCCGTTTTTATGTAGGCGCTTTTAGATGGCGCGCGGTAGCTGGCGCTCTTGTATGTTTTTACTCTTGCGCTGTGTGTGGAAGTCGGCTGTCTGTGCTCTGTTGCGGAGCTTGACAGTGCCAGGAGTGAGCAGTTCCAGTGAGTCGGAACTGAGTGCCGCTAGTCCCAGTGAGTCGGAACTGTATGCCGCTAGTCCCAGTGAGTCGGGACTGTAGTCCGCTGATCCCCGTGAGTCGGGCGTGCGATGCGCGGTGCTGCGGTGAAGTCCCCAGTGAGTCGGGGCTGAAGTCCGCTGATCCCAGTGAGTCGGGCGTGTGATGCGCGGTGCTGCGGTGAAGTCCCCAGTGAGTCGGGGCGGTTGCTGCGTAGTGGCTGGCTGCTGCGTTGACGGGAGAGAGTTTCTCTTCTTACGTGGACCGTGTGTGCAGTTTGCTGTGCCTAGCCGCTGATGAGGCCGTAGGGGTAACCAGGCTGGAGCCGTCGCGTCCTGCTTGTGGTGTCCCTGTGGAGGCCTTTGTAATATCTTCATATTTCTCTTATAATCCCTTTATTGGTTCCTGTAGAGAAGCTTTTAAAGATCGCACTGATGCAATTTCTGTTCTCACTATTTTGGCAGGCGTTTCCAGACCTGTTTTTTTTTTATCGATCAGTTTTTTTTCCGTGTATCCACTAATAATTGATAATGATCCAAAAAATCAGCTCCCAGGATTGGCATCTTGGCATCGGTAATGGTAAATGTCCATTTAAAGCTTCGGCGCAGTCCTAGGTTAAGCGTTAAAGCGCGTTCCCCGTATGTATTTATAGGGGTCTCGTTCGCGGCGAATAATTGGTATTCGCATGCTTGGCTCTCCTTATTTGTGCTATTTATAACCGAAATGTTAGCACCCGTGTCGACTAAAAATCTATAACCACTGTTTGAGTCAGTTATAGTTAGACGGTTTGCTGGGTGGATAGCACAGAGGCCCGTCGTATTCTGTGCTAATTTTAGTTTTCCGATAGCCTGTTATTTTTAATTGTATTCCATGAACAAGGCTTATTGCATTTATATGCATCATGCTTGAAACGATTATGGAAATAACATAATCCATTATGTGAGTTTCTGTGGCGCGACCTTGACCGTGAATGTGGCGTATGTCGTGTTTGGTTTTTGCTGCGTTGCATAGGTTGATTCTCGCGTATGCTGCGTAATGCATTTATTTCTATTCGCATGGCTTCAAGTTGTGACGATATGTTTGTAACTAGGTTAATGTCAACCGCTGTCTCTTGAGTATTTCTTTTGTTGTAGGTCAAGTTCTCGTATATTTTATCGGCTAACTCGCTCTAGTTGCCTAACGACATATTGTTTGTGACTGATAATATCGCTGTTAGTGAAGCGGGGAGTTGCCTTAGCCACAGCAGGCGAATAGTGTCGTCGTTTATTTTTCCACATCCAGCTTCCTTCATTTTTCTCAAGAGCTGGGAAGGCTTCTGGTCTCCAAGATCCATTTCTGATAGTAGTCTGTGGAAACGTCGGTGTTCGCTCTCTTCGTAGCAGTTTATTAGACGTTCCTTGATGGTGGAGTACTTGTTTTCGCTGGGTGGGCACCCGTGTCGCCTCTTGAAGGTGTTGTTGTTGGAGCCATTTTTGGGATGTTATAATTTCGTAATGCTATTGTACTCTAGATTCACTGCTGAACACCATATAGGGTTCCGGTCGTCCCGGTATTATATCAGCACTAGAAACCAATAGATCACGTCGGGGTCACCAATTATTGCGTGTTTACCCAGGGAGCCAATTAGACGACACGTTGTTTGTAATATTTAATAATGACTACATTATGACTCTCTTATCTCTGTAAGACTCCGTATTGACTCCATCTAATTTAACTTAAACTAAAGCTTATATACAATGTAATATGTACAGGTTTAGGTGGGGCGCTAGGAAGTACTATTTACTTAATTGCTTAATTGACAATATGTTATTTGTTCTTCCTTATTTAATAAATAAATATTACTATTGTTTGGCGGCACGTACGTTAACTTCAGTAAAACAATTATTTAATCACGTAGCCGTGTAAAGATCTAAACTACTAATATTCTGTGGCTTCGCCATATGTATAACCAAAGAGTGATCTTTGGATTAAGACCCCATCTTTTGCCAACTAGTCTTCTACACTGATTAAAAGCAATACAGGCCATCTTTGTTTTTGATTCTATGTGACTCGCCCAATTCAGCTTATTGTCAAGTATTACACCCAGGTATTTCACTTGTGTTGATAGGGAGAGTTTTGTTTTAAATAGTTTCGGTAATTGTAGTTCTGGTAACTTCCTCTTGTTGGTGAAAAGGATAAGTTCCGTTTTATTCGGGTTTACTGACAAATAATGTTCGTCACACCATTTTTCCACAATCTGAAGGGCTGAGGACATGACCTTGCAAAGGACATTCTCAGCGTTTCCATTTATCAGAATTGCTAGGTCATCTGCATACCCAATAGTAGTGTATCCTCTGTCATTTAAACTTCTTAGGAGACTGTCAACTACTATGTTCCAGAGAAGTGGCGATAGGACTCCCCCTTGAGGGCATCCTCTGACTACCCTCGCACGCGTGGTAGTATTCCCCACTATCTGGACCGCCCTTTTACCGACCAGTTCGGTGATCCACCCTCTGGTGACTTGGACTTGGTTTTCTTAGGGCGTGGTTTATGCTGTTGTGCATAGTTTTGTCAAAAGCACCTTCTATGTCTATGAAGGCTGCTAGTGTTGAAGATTTGTTAGTGATTGCCGATTCTATTTTGTGAACCACTGCGTGTAGTGCCGACTCTGTTGATCTACCTTTCCTGTAGGCATGTTGTTGGGGATGTAGCGGGACCTTTCCAAGGGCCCCATCTCTGAGGTGTCGGTCTACTAGCCTTTCCAATGTTTTCAGAAGGAAGGAAGTTAGACAGATTGGTCTAAAGGATTTGGCCCGTGTGTAGTCCTCTTTTCCTGGTTTTGGTAGGAACACTACTTTTGCCTCTCTCCATTGTTTCGGAATATATTTGAAGGCCAGGCAGGCCCTAAAGATCGGTGTCAGGTGTCTAACTGCCTGGTTTAGTTGCCATTGTAGTAGCGCCGGGAAGACACCATCTAGTCCAGCTGATTTGAATGGTTGGAAGCTTTCCAGGGCCCATTCTATCTTTTCCGCCGTTACTATTGTTTTTGCCAGATCCCATTCCTGGGTTGTTGGTGTACTGTAGTGCTCGTTCAGCCACCCAGAATCAGGCGCCGGTTTGCTGCCTGGGAAGTGGGTTTCCAATAGCACTGCATTTGCTTCTTCCTCTGTTTTTGTATAGGTGCCGTCATCCTTTTTCAGGGACCCTAAAAGGTTTGAGTTGTCCTTTGACAAAACTTTCTTGAGTCTGGCAGCTTTACTTGTTGAGTTCACACTGCTACAGAAGCTGCGGAAGCCTTCTCTACTCCGGTACCTAATTCGCTTCTTGTAGTGTTTTTGTGCTGTTTTATATCTTTCCCAGTCCTCATCGGTTCTGGTGTTTTTCGCTCGGTTGAAAAGTATCCTGAGTTCTTTACGTAATCTTTCGAGTTCCGGCCCCCACCAGGAACTCTTACCCAGGCCCTTGGGAGCGACGGTTGGGCACGTCAGTTCGTAGCTTTCAAGGAGCGTTGAAGTGAAGAACTGCACGTTTGTTTCTATCTTGTTCGTGTCTGATATTTCGTCACAAATTTGTGTCTTACTCAGAGCTTTTGTCGACAGTTCAATGTACCTTGCTATATCGGTTCTACGGGGGTTTCGATATGGAACAGGGTCTGTTTGTCTGTATTATAGTTTAAAGCAAACCGGTACGGTGGTCCGCAAAGGAAGGCTCGCTTGACACGTGCCATCCTTGAATTAGATTTGCCGCAGAGTGTGTTGCCAGGGTTATGTCTATGATCGTTTGGTACCTGGAGCTGACAAATGTGGGCTCCGTACCAACGTTCATGATGTTAAAGGTTAGTTTGGAGTAAGAATTCGGTTAATAACTCACCCCTTCTGTTTGTATCCTTACTTCCCCACAATGAGTGATGTGCGTTGCAGTCTGCCGCTACAATCAGCTCCCAGTTGTGGTCATCGCAGTGTTGTACCAGCTCGGTCAGCTCTTTCGGAGGTATTTCACCATCGTTCGGCATGTAGACCGAGGCTAACACGAGGACTGTTTGGTTTCCTGTGGGGATAGTCACAGCTGTGACGTCTCTAGAACAGAATTGGTTAAGCACAGTTGTTTTTATAGACTTAGGCATAAAAATACATGTCCTTGGTTTTTCAACGGATGTGTCTGTGAGTAACTTACCGCCGATGTTATTGAGACCGCATATCTTATTGTTTCTGATCCTTGGTTCCTGGATCAGGGCGACGGTCTTGTTGTTTTCCTCCAGCACTCTGCGTAGAGTAGCCGCCGCTATTTGTTTATGCTGGAGGTTGGTCTGGATGATTTCGATACTAGGGACTACGTAGGACGCCATCTTCGTCACTGACGCAGTCCTCTGAGTTTCGATTTGCATCCATTTCCATCTCGCTCGTACCCGGTTGGGGAGCTGAGGTGGTTGGTGTGGCGATCGCAGTGCCGGGGTGCTCGGTTGCACCGGTCTCTGCGGTTGTTAAGTCGGCCGGTGCAGGTTCGTCCGATGAAAAGAAGCGGACGTATTCGCTCCCAGTCATGTGCGCAACACGGCGATCTCTGTCTATAATATTCTGGCGTTGGTCCTCAGGGATCCCAAGGATTAAGTGAACTACCTTCTCCTTGGAATTGCCCTCCTTGTCGTCCACAGTCATATCGTAGCACTGCCAGGTGTCGACTTCATACCAGGGGTTTTGGGCACAAAGGACTTTGTGTAGTGTGGCAGCGTCCGTGACGCGGGTATGAAGGAGAAGCCCAGCTCTGAGTTTCTTCTTCATATCCGACATCTTTATGACTGTCAACTTCGTGTTAGGTATGGGTGAAGTCATGTTTAACACGGTTTTTTCGAGCCACTTGAGCGCGTTGTCATCCTCACACCACATCGCTAATACCCCGTCCAATAGGAAGGGTCGTCCGCGGAAAGATGGAGCTGGCGCCCCCGAAGACTGCGGAGTCGAACACACTGCAGGATTGCATCGTCGATGGTCTCCTTTAGGTGTTCCGTCTGCTCGCTTGAGAGGTCTCTAGGCGGGACGGTGGTGATCGCTACTCTCAGATGCGATTTGCACGCATCTGCGTAGCCCACCGCCCGCTTCGACTTCGCGTCAGTTTTCGCGCGCTTGGCGTCCCCCCTCGGAGACTGCGTGTCGTCCAGGCGTGGCCGCTTCGTCGAAGCTGGAACGCCCGAACCACCCGCATCCCCAGACTGCTCCTTTTCAGGAGCAGTGGTAGCCTGCGCAGCGGTCCGCTGAGCACGGTGACCCCTCTGCTTGGGTTTCCGTCGTGTCCGTCTGTTTATATTGTGTGTTGTGTTTTGTGTTGTGTCTGACACTCTATTGGCCTCCTGTATTTCTACAGGTTCGCGCTGTGTTGTTTCCACTGCTGCGGTGGCCGCCAGTGTGTCGGTTTGTTTGTTTTTAGGGCGCAGTGCTTCCCTTCTCGCGCGCCGGTTGGGGCGACTGCGTTCTGTTCGGCCCTGCGCGCCTTTGTTTGTGTTACTGGTGGTGGCCGTCACATTAGCTGTTTCCCTTTTGCAAGGGTGCTTATGGGCGGCCACGGTCCATTTTGCTGGTGTTACTGTTGCTGTGTTAATGGCCTCAGCTAGGCCGGTGAGGTCCAGGCTTGCGCCCTTTCCGGAGTGCTTTTTGTCCCCCCCAGAATACGCGGGACGGACCGAGTTTGACTCGGTGAGGGATTCTGCGCTTGTCGCGCTACCCTCCTGGGGTAGTATTTTTTTCTCTTTGAAGGCACTCATGTTGATTTTTGGGCTATGGCGGGAAATGCCGATTAACTCACACACTCTTGCCCAAGGATGTGTGGTACCATCTTTTTGGGGGTATTTAAGTCCCCATGGCTATGTGGGCCTGGGTGTGGTTTTGCGCCGCCACGGTTCGGCTATGCGGGTCTGGGTCTGGGAGTGAGGACGGGCCTAAGCCCATCCTCACTCCCAGACCCAAACCCAGAGTGCGGCCAGAGGTTTTTGTTTGTGTCAAATACAGAGGGTATTTGACCAATAACGGGCGGCAACCTCGTGAAGGATAGTCCACTGGCCTTAATTAGGGAATCTCGGCGACCTGCGCTACTCCCTAATCCATTCGCCAAACCCAGCATCGGACAGATACTGGGAGTGGGGGATCATCAAGCAAGAAGAAGTTATGTGTCTTGTTTGACCATCCCCCGCCCGTTATCATTGTGATATGCTCGTCCCACTTTAGGTTGTGTTATAATAACTCCGAGGTACCTGTGGGAGTCCACTTGTTGTAATAACATAGAATGAATTGTGAACTCGTGTTTAGAGTTATTATTACCTGTATGTAGCACACTGCACTTAGTTGCGTTGAGTGAAATTACCCAATCTTTTGTCCATAATTCATAATTATATAATAAATATTGTTTTGTTTCAGGTCTCAATGTTGAAGTTGTTATGGGTGGATTACCAGTAGAAGAAGATATAGCTAAATTTCAAAAGAAGGTGCACATACTTGTTGGAAGCCCAGGACGCATGAGGCATTTAATTCAAAGGAAATATGTAGACATCTCAGCAGTACGACTGTTGGTTCTTGATGAAGCTGATAAATTAATGGATAGAAGTTTTATAGCAGATATTAACTACATATTTTCAAACTTACCTAAACAGAAACAAGTAATTATGAGCAGTGCTACATATCCAGACACATTAAAGGACATTATGCAAAACTATGTTCAAAAGGCACAGCATATTTGTCCAGACAGTACAAACATACTTTTGGGAATTAAACAGTTTGTTACAACTGTAAAAAGCAACATGAATATTGTTGTTCAAACACAAAAAAGATTTGAAGAACTACTCAACATCTTGTCAACTATTGAGTTTAAACAGTGTTTGATTTTCTGTAATTATCAAGCTCGGGTTGGAGAACTATGTACTATGTTAGTGCGAAAGAAATGGCCCGCAGATAAACTGCATGGTCAACTCGAGCAAACTGAACGTTTGGGTGCATTAAAAACACTACAAGAATACAAATGCAGAATACTAGTGTCAACAGATTTGGCAGCGAGAGGTATTGATGCTTCAAATGTTAATTTGGTTATTAATTTTGAACCTCCATATGACTGGCAAACATACTTACATAGAATTGGAAGAGCTGGGAGATTTGGATCATATGGTATTGCTATTTCAATTGTTAGCGAGGGAGAAGAACTTATAAAGTTCAAAGAAATGGTAAGAACTATAAGCCAGTCCTTAAAAATTAATTATCTATCAAATGGTAATGAGTTTAATGCCTACCATGAAATAGATGAATCAAAAGAAAACAAAAAATGTACAGTATCAGAAAGGGAAGATGTAAGTATTATACCACAAGTAGACGAAATAACTAAAATACCATCAGTCAAAGATAACCATAAAGTACTGGCAGTAGAGAAAATCAACAATTCCAATAGTAGTAAAATGGATGAAACAGTACAAGTGGAATTTAATCGTGAAACAACTGATACAGTGGACAGCAAGTATAAAACATTAGAAACAAAAGAGAATGAATTAATAAATATTAGGGAAGAAATAGATTTGACAGAGATAATAAAACATGAAAACAGTAATGTAGAAGATGTCATATTTACAGTAGAAACAGAAAAAAGTAACAAATTTAATATAAAGAAAGCAACAGAATTGTCAGATACATTAAACGATCCAATATTCGAAATGAGTTTTGTTGAAGATAAAAGAATTGCAGAAGTATTATTTTCAAATGAAGCACCTGAAGAAATCAAATTAGAATCTTTTAACGATTTAATGGAGTCTTTCGAAATATATAAACGTGAAACTGTACATGAACTTGAAAGCAAAGATGCCTTTACAAGTCAAAAAGACTTAGCCAATGAAGAAAGAAATATATCCAATGACCATACATTTTTGAATAGTAGTGAAACAACTGATACAGTGTGCAGCAAGTATAAAACATTAGAAACAGAAGAGAATAAATTACTAAATGTAAGGAAAGAAATAGATTTGACAGAGATAATTAAACATGAAAACAGTAATGTGGAAGATAACATATTTACAGTCGAAACAGAAAAAAGTAATGGATTAAATATAAAGAAAGGAACAGAGTTGTCAGAGACATTAAGAGATCCAATACTCAAAATGAGTTATATTGAAGATAAAAGAAAGGCAGAATTATTATTTTCAAATGAAGCACCTGAAGAAATTAAATTAGAATATTTTAATGATTTAGTCGAGTCTTTCGAAATATATAAACGTGAAAGTAAACATGAACTTGAAAGTAATGATACCATTACAAGTAAAAAAGATACTTTTAAAGTAGCCAATCAAAAAAGAAAAACATCTGATGACCATACATTTTTTAATAGTAGTGAAGCAAGTCCTATAACTAATGATGATGATGGTTACAATACTAACTCATGTCTTCATAGAAGGTCTACAAAGAGCATAAAACCGCAAATTAAACAAAAAAATAATGGTAAATATAAACGTGAAAGTGTACATGAACTTGAAAGTAATGATACCAATACAAGTCAAAAAGACACTATTAATGTAGCCAATCAAAAAAGAAAAACATCCGATGACAATACATTTTTGAATAGTAGTGAAGCAAGTCCTATAACTAATGATGATGATGGTTACAATACTAACTCATGTCTTCATAGCAGGTCTACAAAAAGCATGAAACCGCAAATTAAACGACAAAATGATGTTAAACGTAGTAGTATAATAATTGATAAAGGTTTGGAAATGAGGTCTGACGTTAATACCAAATACAATAATTGGTATAAACAATTGAAGACATGCATACAACAAATTGAGATGTCTTTGTACATTGATGAATTATCTAAATTGTAAGATAGACATAGCATCAGAAAGGTATGTATCAGCACAAAGATTTGTAATTTTTAAATCATTTAACTTAGTCTTTATATGTTGATATGTATATGATCTACTAAGACTAGAATCCTAAGATAAGTAATAAAGTAAATAAAATAAAGATCTCAGTATACAGTAAAATGTTTGTAATTTTAAATTTCCTTATAAAATTTATGAATTATGATCATATCTCCGATTATCGCAAACGGCTTAAGTGGTTACCCATCCGCCTTCGCCGGAACGCTCATATTCTCTCTCTTTTTTACAATATTCTTTTCAATCCTCTTACTCCAAACTATCTCAAATCCCATTTTATCTTCCTGCATCACACGCACCACAAATCTTTGCGATCGTCAGAGAACCTGAAATTGGGAATGCCAAGACATACCACTAGATTCCTAGACCAGTCTTTTTCTGTCCAATCAATTCGATTGTGGAATGCCTTACCAGTCGCAATCAGACGTGCGCAGACATTAGCTGCTTTCAAGAGACTGGTAAAGGAATACTACTTGGGAGACTATAAGGACATGTAAATAGTTTTCAGTGAATACCTGTTTAATACACTTATTTATTCTTATCTCTATGTAATATTTGCCGCGTTTGTGTCAAGGCGTATAAATGAGACTCAATGTGGTGTGATAGTCTCTGGTAGTATATGGTAGTATATTTAATTTAATTAACAATAGCGCTTAAATACTAAAATGGTGCGTGCCTATAATTACTTTATTTAATCTTTGTCTGTATCTTATAATATGTGGCTTATCTAACTACGTGATTTAATGTAGGATATATTGTGGCTACATAATATATTAATTTTTATACACTGTGTTATTATTCCCTAAGTACTCAATTCTCTTAAGTTCTAAATTTTTTTCCATCCCATGGTTGCCTGGAAGAGATTGCCTTCGGGCGATAAGGCCGCCACTTGTACCTTCTAGTATAAGCTACCGTTGTATGTTATTATTCTGGTGTACAATAAAGAGATGTATTATTATTATAATTATCGTACATTAGCTGTAACCCGCGGTTATTTTTGTCAATCGCGAGTAACTTCGCGGATCGATGCTAGTCTAAAAAAATACCTAAGTTACTCCTTGGATCATCGACTTTCAGTGAAAATCCCGTCAAAATCGATCCGGAGACCAGAGACTAGCCGGAATAAATAAACACTTTTTAAAAAAAAGTTTTGATGTTAGTACCGTATATACTTTGAAATGCATTTGGTAAAAAAAAACTATTCATTTAATATTACATACAGATACTTGTTTTATTTATTTGTATAGATTAGAGAATTACCTAAGAGGTAAAATAGGTGAAGCGTCAAAGAGTTAGTCGGCATACAATAAAGATTTGAAATTTCTATAAGCTTTGAATAGGTATGTCGATGCATTATCTAAGACGGAAGTTATGATAAATTAAGGGTTTATAGTACCTCAAAACAGCTCCAAAGCTGATTTTTGATCCTGAATATCATTGTGTTGAATCAATCGTATTATTTTATTATTATATTTATTGTATTAGAGTGGTGTGCAATAGGAGAAGCCTATATTCAGCAGTGAACTGCGATGGGCTGATGATGATGGTATATTATAGTTAATAATAAATAAATTTATAATTCATGGTTTGAGATTTTTGAGAGAAACTTTTTTCAAATCGTACCTATGAGGTTGTTTTTTTTATTCAGCTTAGACAAGAAAGATGGATGCTTCTAAAATTCGAATGATTTTTGAATACGAGTTCCGACGCGAAACTAACGCTGCAGAAAACACTCGCAATATCAATGTTGCTTTTGGAGAGGGGACTATTAATGAACGCACCGTGCGATTTTGGTTTAATCGCTTTCGTGATGGAAATTTTGATTAAAAGAACGAATCACGTGGAAGACACATGTGAATAAAAATTAATTAAAAGAAATGGTGGAAGCCGATCCGAACCAAACTATCCAAGAATTAGCGGCATGGTTTAACGTTACAAACAATATTGACTCATTTGCGTCAAATCAATAAAAAAAAAACATGGTAATTGGGTGCCTCTTGATTTGACTGATCTGCAGAAAGAAACGCGTGTTGAAACTTGTGTTTCCTTGTTGAATCGAAAGAACAGAAAGGAAGGAATATTGTCTCGAATTGTGACATGTGATGAAAATAGGATTCTTTACTATAAACGTAAGCGAAAAATGCAATAGGTGACCCCAGGTCAAACGCCGCAAGTGTCCTAAAGCAAAGCCTACCAATAGAAAGGTAATGGTGTTTGGAAGTCTCAGTGTGGTGTTATTCACTATAACTTTCTCCGAGATGGTCAAGCAATAACGGCAGATGTCTACTGTGCCGAACACCGAACTATGATATCACAACTTGCAGTGAAACAGCCCCGACTCATGAATCGATCTTCACCATTATTGCTCCATGATAACGCGAGACCCCATAGAAACCGTTTTAACTCTACAGGAACTGCAATTAGAAACCATTCGTCCTCCGTAATTGCCAGACCTTGCTCCAACGGACTACCATTTTTTTCGTGATTTCAACAAATTTTACAGTAGGCAGTTCAAAATGCTTTCACACAGTCTGAGAATCTAGATCAATAGAGTTCTATTGCAAAGGCATACACGATGTTCCTATTAGATGGCAGCAATGTAAAGATAATATAATAATGGTAGATATTTTGAGTAAATAAATATGTTAAATGACGAATTTCAATTTTCAGTACCCCGGTGGGGTGTCAGTCCATGGGAGTTTCATAACATTAAAAATTTTTTGTCAAAAAAATGGGTCTTTAGTGTCGATTCTGTGATTGTAGGAACAAAACTTCTTGTTCTAGTTTTAACCAAGTTTCTCTAGCTTTCACTTGTAGGCAGTATATTTCTGTTAATAACGCCTTTAGTACCTAGTAAACTCGTTGTTCTGAAACTATCAGTGTTTTAAAAAGTGTAGTAATTTTTTGTTCGTTTTCATGTCATTTCTAATTTAGTGATGTGGTAGTAAGGACGCATAATGAATATGTGCCGTTCATCTTATGCGTACAAGTGGTTAACCGACCGTAGTGGACGCAGGAAAAGGGGTATCCAGATCCTGTGCAACGTTTAAGGCTGAAGTGTCTACGGGTGTCGGTTCTTGTAGACTTCTGATGGAATATATGATAAGTTGATGTGCTATAAGTTTCTACTAGTTAGCTTTTCCTAGCTCCCGGAGGAAGGTTACTCGGGTCCACTTCGCCGACGGTTTGTATGCTGCCACACTGCGTCAGTTCCTGGTGCTACCTGCCGATTGCCCCGAGCAGCAGCCTAATACGTTTACTTTTAAAGCGTGTCTTGTTTAATAGGTTGCCAGAGCCATGACAGCTTCACAACTTTAGTACACTAGTTCACTGTATTCATTGAGCGACAATGTACTAAATGGACGATGTACCTACTATATGCTTTGAGGAATAGTTCGTTCTAGTACCTTGAACGGAACTAGTTCCTTATAATACTTAGTACATGTACTAAGTTGTACTAAGTACATGGTCTAATGTCAAGATGGTTTACAAAATTGACATTGAAAAAAATCTTAGTACGTCTCTCACATCCTACACCCAGTGTACGATAGATAAACTGCAAAGCAACATCAATATATTAAGGTTCTAGGAGTTTTGATATTGCTTGGTGGATTTAAAAAAATGAAGTGGGCGGAGGTCAAAATAGAAATCTCACCCCGCAAATTGTCACGCATTGTTTTATGCAAAATTGTAAATCTTCGTCGTCTGCAATTCCATTGAAGACCACATAGCATCAAGCTACTAAAAGTTAAAAAACTATTAAGAACATTCATTTGAAATTTAATCGTGTCAGTGTAAGGAAAAATGTGTTTATTAATTTCAAGTTTTCAGCATTATCTTCGCTACACTTCATTAAGATAGATTAAAATGATGCTCAGCCGTTGACTACAATTATGTAAATTTAATACAGTAAAAAAAAATATCTCAAATTTTGAGGTTGCTTAGACCTCATGTTTTTTAAGTAATTAGTAGTAGTACATAATAGACTTGCCATCAATGAATACGGCTTTAACTTATTTACCAAAAGAATAATGGCGAAATCCTAGTTCATAGAATAGGGAATATAAATATATTAAACGTAGAAGAAAAAATAGGCTTGAAAAGAGTCAAATTATTTTTCAAAATGAAATAATAATATTAATAATTGATGAACCAGACCTGAGCTATTCTCAAAACGAGTTATAAATATAAAGTGTATTTAATTGATATTGCAACATACTTGCTACTTTTAATACAAATAGTGCTACCACGTATTTAGAAACTGAAACTTCTTGTATTAACTTTTTTGTAATTATGTTTGTGTCTAAGAATCATTATTATAATAGAATAGTTTTTTAATACATGACTAGTATAGTAATAATATAATTACAATAGTTTTGTAGACTTATGTTCCCCTAAAACAGAATTGTGCATTTTTTTGTATATTTTGTTATATTTATGTCTCCAGTGGAGACTGGAGACATAAATATATTATGCCAGCAAAATTTGTTTGGAAGTTTGCTATTGAAAATTATTAAATAATGGTAAAATTATTAATTAATAAAAATATTGGTGATATTTGATAGTTGATAGATAAATTCAAAGAAGGAATTCGTAAAACATAAAATTATTTAAACTGCGCTTATTTAATTCACAACATATTGTAATTCGTAAAAAAATGAGGTAAATATTTCGAACATCTTACACAACAACGTCATCTAGTCCCAAACTAAGCAGAGCTAGTATTATGAGTGCTAAACAACTGATATAAATACATAAACATACTTTTTTTGTGAAAACATAAAATATTATGTAGAAAACAGCCAAACTACGAAACAAATATTTGTGGATCACACAAACTTTTGGTGCGACCCGGCAATCGAACCCGAGACCTCAAGCACAGCAGTCGCATACGCCACCGAGGCAGTTTTCTAAAGGTAAGCAATGCTTTGGTTCTCTCTGAAGAACTACACATTACACATACATATTATGACTCCACGGGAAAAACAATGAATTTCACCTTTTTTGTGAAATTAACCCTTTATTGCCATCTATCGGCTCATTGGTGTAAATTTTTATACATCAATCATAATTATTGGGTAAAATATGTAGAGGACGAATAAAAGATGTGATGAGACAAATTCGCGTACAAAGCCATGAACCCGGCAAAGCTTGTTGTTGTAAACGATTGGAGTGCTTCAAGAATGTGTGTGACACAGAAAAAAAGCTGTTACTTCGTCATTTTAATTAATTACAAACGGTAAATGAACAAAATAACTTCCTAGCATCCTTGGTAACAGTGACCCTCGAGAAAAGAACACATCGAATAAAGCAAACAACACGACTGTTCCTATTCTTATATTGTAAAAATCGTCAGAAACGATGTTTGTCACGAGATTCAAGTTTGTTTTAAGGCTTTCTGTTCTATATTTGGTATATCTAAAAGTAAAGTTCAATATATACAAACTCATTTAAAGTTGACTGGTGTGTCTCCTCAAGAGAAGCGAGGTAAACATCATAACCGGCCCAAAAAATAAGTGATAACACATTGAATTTAATAAAAGAACACTTAAAATCATTCAAGAAATATTCTAGTCATTATAGTAATAAGAAATCATCAAAGATTTATCTCCCAGAGAAATTTAATTTAATTTAATTTTTTTATTTTATTTTATTCGGGGAGCTTACAGCCTAATTTACAATGTACATATAATATTGCTTATCTATATGCCAATTAAAAGCTTCCGCATGTAGAAAGAAGACAGTGCTGTAGAATATAAACCGACTGAAATCAACTGTATAATATAACAGATTCTTGAACAATTACTTTTACATTTAACATACTATTACTTGAACAATATTTCTGGTTCATGAGACATAAGACTTTTGATACTATTTTTACTATTATAGAACAAATCAATGTGATCAATATGGTTCAGCTCATTAAACAACCTGGAAACTCGCGGTAGGAAGCTATTATACCGATAATTACTGTGGCAAAGTGGCACATGGAATAGATTTTTGGAACGCAAATTTCTAGTGGGCACATTAAATTGAATTTTACAAAGTAAATCAGAACAATCCAGTTTGCTCTGCGCTATATTTGAAAGAAGGCAAATATCAGATACTTTTCTACGACAGTAAAGAGGTAAAAGATGAAGTTTGATGCATTGTTGTTCGTAATCAAGATGAGGTAATTTAAATTTAAAGCCCAAATATCGAATAAACCGTTTCTGAATTCTTTCTATGTTGTTACTGTAGATATTATAACAAGGATTCCAAATTTGACTACAGAACTCAAGGTGACTGCGTACATAGGCACAGTAAAGTATTTTTACTGTTTTCATATGCTTAAAAGGTCTGGAGACGCGAATTATGAAACCAAGTGCTCTGTACGCTCTGTCAATAATATGTTCGATGTGCTTATCAAACAGTAGTTTACCATCGTGCATAACTCCCAGGTCCCTAATTACGCTAGTCGACTGAAGTTCATAGTCCTTCAGCTTATATGGAAAAGTGAAAATGTTACGTTTCCGAGTAAAGGTGATGGAGAAACATTTGGATACATTTAAGTCCAATTTGTTACATTGACAGTAGATGTCTAATCTATTCAAGTCTTCCTGGAGAAGTAACGCATCGGAAACATTATTAACAACGCGGAAAATTTTCATGTCGTCAGCAAACAATAGAAATTTAGAATTTAAAAAACAAGAGGCTATGTCGTTGATAAATAGGACAAAGAGGAGTGGCCCTAACAACGATCCTTGTGGAACGCAAGATGGGATATCTACCCAGTTGGAAGTACAGCCTTCCAGAACAACAGCTTGTGTTCTATCAGTGAGATATGATGCAAACCATTTCATAATATTTCCTCTTATACCCAAACCTGCCATTTTGAGCAATAAGATTCTGTGATCTATTTTATCAAATGCTTTAGTATAATCAGTATAAATTGCATCTATTTGATTATTGTTATCCATATTACTAGTTAAATACTCATTAAACATAACCAAGTTGGTGGTGGTTGATCTACCCTTGATAAAACCATGTTGTTCGGGAATAAGTTCACTTTTTAAACATTCATAAGTTTGGTCAAAAACTAATCGCTCAAAAACTTTAGCTAGGTGACAAAGTTTAGAGATGGGCCTGTAATTCACAACCTCATTTTTCGAGCCTTTCTTATGTATTGGGGTAATAAAAGCAGCTTTCCATATCTTAGGCATTACTCCTTCATTTATAGAACGCTGAAAAATTATGGAAACTGGCACTGACAGCTCCTTACTACATTTTACTAAAAATAACGCGGGAAGAGTATCAGGCCCAGCTGACTTATTAAGATCCAAGGACTTCAGTAATTCGTATATACGCTGAGTGCTCACTCTAACAGTTGATATGTCACACCTAGTGTTTGATTCTTTAAATTCGTTGCAGCAATTTAATCTGTCACTAACCAGAAAGACTGAACTAAAATAAGAACTGAATAGCTGGCAGATGCCCTCCGTCGAGCTGCTTGTGGCAGACAGATAATTCATAGTCGATGAATAGGAGCTACAGCGACGTACATTTTTTATGTACGACCAGAAGTGCTTAGGATTTTCCAAGATAGAGTTTTCAATAGATACTATGTATTCATTATAACACCTTTGCTCAGCTTTTTTGACCCTGTCACGAAGAAGACGAAAAGAGTAGTCATCAGATAGATTACCATAAGTTTTAAACTTTTTAAAGATTTTAAATTTTTCTTTAATCATTTTAATCAACGATGATTTGTACCATGGGGGATATCTATGCGAAAGTGTCGTACGTGTTGGCACAAAGTTGTCCCTAATTTTATAGATAATGTCATAGAAGATTTGTACAGCTTCCTCGACTGACCCAGCGTTTGCCAAAATAGTCCAATCGGTTTCCGAAAAGAGCTTACAGATTGCATCATAATCGGCTCGATTATACATGTGCACAGTTCGTTTGGGAATGATTAGGGCGTCCATTTCCGTCAACGATGACTTAATAATGAGAGACTTGTGATAGGAATCCTCGGGTACTAAGGGATCTGGGCACGTTAAGACAGATAAATCATCGTTACATAAGATAAGATCTAATATACCACCAGCACTGTTTTTACAATGATTATATTGCTTCAGATTGCAGTCGTATAATGCGGTAATTAAGTTATTCGCGAGAAAATTATTCGCATTAGAAGGCTGGAGGCCCGTATCAGTGGAGGTCCATTGAATGTTACTCATATTAAAATCACCCATTACCAAAAAATCATCTTCCTTAAATTGGTCAATAATATTAATTAAATTATGTAAAAAATTATCCAATTGAATACTGAACGTGTTACCTTTGTTTTGATTACATAAATATAGGGTGCAGATGTGAAGTTTAGTCGACTTTTTATTATGAGGATTACGTAAAGTTAAAGTTAAAGTTAATATAAATAAAGTTTAAGAACTATTTATAGAAAAACATCCAGACATGAAAGAAGTAGTGTGGTATGAAAGTTATAGAAAAGAATTTAAAAAAATACAATGTATCTTTTGGATATCCACGATCAGATACATGTAGCAGTTGTGATAAGATTAACGCTGAATTAAGAATTCTTTAAAGAAAACTATAGAGAAAACATTAGAAATAGAAAAAAAAACATGACTTACAAATAAGAAATTGCATATTTTGAAAGCAAGCGTTTTCTATGATCGGAAAAGAAAGCTAAATTGAGAGCACAGAAAGACAAAAGCTATGATGCAATAGCAATGGACTATCAAAAAACATATCATTGCCAAATATAACCACAAATGATGTAGTAATAATATAATGTACTACAGACGCCAACTTTCTATGTACAGATTCAATATTCATGTCTTGGCTACAGGTAGATTTTACTTTTTCTGATACCCTCAAACAATATCAAAGAAAGGCTCGACAGAAGTGATATCATTTCTACATTACTTCATTGTTTGGAGGGAGATCAAAATAAAAATTACAATTTGATTAAATTTGCATATTTTCTCACATATGAGAGCAAGTTGCTTGACAGTGTGTCTTTCCCATTCCCTGTGAGAGGACATTCTAACATGGAATGTGACAAAAACTTTGGTATAATTAAGCTAAAGACTAGGATGGAGATGCCAAAAGAGTTTTATAATTGGCTAAAATGTGCTCAATTTTAACCTGAACCTTTCATATTAGTAAATGTAAAACAAAATCCTGAGATAGTCCGCAACTGGGTAGATTTTAAAAGAAAAATAAGTTTAAAAGAAGTTGATCTCTTTATAATTTGTTTACATATATGTGATTGTTCGATAGGTACATTCGAAAGTTATTAATGTTATTTAACTAAAATTTGTATAATTAATAGAAGTTAGTGTCATAATGATACGTTATAACATACTAACAAAAAGGTACTTGGTAGCAATCCCACTGATTTCTATTTTAATTCATGTTAATTATTTATATGTTACTTTATGCTGGGGCCACAGTAGCGGCTAACGTGAATGCCCAATAACGCGATGATTATTGCGAAATTTTCATTTCTTCAATAGTTGTTTTAAAAGTTAATAATTGCATTATTCGTCGCCAAGCATCATTTTGCGTTTCACGATTCTTGAAACTTTTGAGTTTCGGATACCACAAACATGGTTCTGTTAGAAGAATCTCGAGAAACGCAATTACTTTTTCATTACTCCTCTGCATAGACAATGTACGTATTTTAAAGATAAACACGTGCGAACCCGTCGCGCTCACGACGCACACTTACACTACGTAGTGTTGGCCGCTGCAACGCATTAATTCGCGCGTTAATCTCTTTAATCTACCGCCACTTGAGCTATTGCCTAACGCCACACGGCAATGTTAATGCCGTTGTCAAATTATCGCATTAAGTCGTGGCTACACCTACGGTAATCGTCCATTTTCGCGTAAATTAATGGCATTTCTCGTTAGTGTGGGCCCAGCATTAAAAATTGTCTTGTAATAACGAATGTCAATGTGATGCAAAAACCAGCAATGTCAATGACATAGATTATTTTTGCTAAGGAGAATAGTCACAAGTTTCAGACTTTTTGTAATAATTACTAAAATATAACACTGGAGACACTGATGCTGGAGACAAAAAAAATATATAAGACTAACGTATATTTTTAAGTAACATTCAAGAATATGTTTATTTAATGATGACTTGTTTCAATATTTGTATAAAAGAACATACCCATAAAAGAAATACAGACTTTAAAACTATAAAAAAAATATTTTCTCTGATTATTTATTTTTGCCATTCATTGTTTTTCCCGTGGAGTCTTCAATATGTATATAGTCTAGACGTCAACTACAGACACCAGGATTTCTTAATTTTTTGACACTTTACATATAAATTTACAAAATAAACGTAAAGTATTTAAAAGTTCAGAAAACAAGCTTAGGATAAAAAATAATAAAAAACAACATTATCCGACATTACATAGTACACCTATCCTTAACCTAATAAAGTTCCTTAAACTAAAAGATAAATTACACAACACTATTATTTGGTTTCATCGATACAAAATAATAAAAACCGTAACCATTTTTCATCATTACCAACAATCAGTAACGAAGTCTGTAAGTAGATGGTCTATTTTCCAAGAATTCAAAACAATGATGATCATTTTCTAGTCCTTTTTCTCGTGAATTTCTGAAAGAAAAAAATATCTTACTTTTTTTACAAAGTTAGATGAGTATTATTTTTTGTTGCTCTGTTCTTGTTATTGACATCACTAAAATCATCTTCATCGTATATGACGTCACTTGTTTTTGGATCAAATATTTTAACTAGCTAAGACCCGCGGTTTTGCCCGCTGGTATTGTTATAGTGCCGATAACATCGCGGAGCGAAGCTAGTCTAAAAATTGCTCCTAAGTAACTCCTTATGTCATCACTTAGCTGCTAGTAAAAGTCCCGTCAAAATCGGTCCAGTCCTTCCAGAGATTATCCAGACAGAATTTACAAATAAATTCTGATAAATAAATATATACTCTTTATTGCACACCACAATACAGGAGATACATTCTAGGATTTAATACAATAAAAGCAATGGTACAATGGGCGGCCTTATCGCAGACTGCGATTTTTTCCAGGCAACCTTAAGATGGACTATATTTAAAAGTAATTGTAGTTAGTGGTGCACATTTACAATTGACTAATACTCATATATATACATATTATAGAAATGAGTACATACATATACATATTCAGACAGCTCATAATTGTTACAGAGATAGACAGTGATCCTTGACGTGCCTCTTAAAAGTATTAGGTCTTTGCCTATGAAATTGCCTTTCTTTAGTACTGGTCTTTTCAAATAAAAAAAGTTTGTAATGGCTCTGTATTCTAAATTCAAATTAATTTTGTTTTAAAACCATGACATTCTATTTACAAACTCAGTCTTTTGTTTTCTGATTAGCGTTGTATTTTCATTACATTTGAAAAATTATCGTCATAATGGATACTTTAAAAATTCGTGTAATTATGGAATATGAGTTCCGTCGTGGCACCAACGAGAGACACAAACGGCACGTAACATCAAAAACTTTTACGGACAGAGTTGTACAAACGAACGCACAACCCGTTATTGGTCTTCCCGGTTCCGTTCTGGAAATTTTGACTTGAAAAATGAAGCTCGTGGTCGTCCGGAGACTTTGGTTAACAATAATGAATTAAAGGCGATTGTGGAAGCTGACGAAACTCAATCTACAGCTTAGATAGCAGCAGCTTTTAATGTAAGCATCAAAACAATATTGATCCATTTGCGACAAATTGGCAAGGTTGATAGATGGGTGCCCCACGACCTTATCGATCGCCAGCGCAACGTACTCGTCAAGACCTGCCTTGCGCTGCTCAACAGGCAAAGAAATGAAGGAATTTTGAAACGAATTGTTACGTGCGACGAAAAATGGATTCTGTTTGACAATCGAAAGCGCTCAGCAAGTTGGTTAGACCCTGGTTCAGCACCAAAGCAATGCCCTAAACCAAAAATGACCCCTAAAAAGGTGATGGTCACTATTTGGTGGTCTAGTGCGGGTGTGATTCACCACAGCTTTTTACAAAACGGCATGAGCATTATTGCAGATGTGTACTGTAAAGAACTGGAGAGAATGATGGAGAAGCTTGCACATCTGCAACCAGCTTTGGTCAAGCGGTCGTCCCTAATGCTCCTTCATGACAACGCGCGCCCCCATACTGCGCAACAGACAGTCTCCAAGCTGGACTGGGGTTGGAAGCTCTCCCTCATCCGCCATACTCACCAGACCTTGCACCTACCGACTATTACTTTTCCAAAATTTAGATAACTTTTTAGTGGGTAAAAAATTCAATTCCCGAGAGGCAGTACAAAATGCCTTTGAAGAGTTTGTTGCCTCCCGTCCAGCTGATTTTAACAAGAAGGGCATCAATAAACTGCAAATGCGTTGGCAAAGATGCGTCGATTGCATGGGTGATTACTTCGAATAACAGAAATAAAAAAGTTTGAAAAAATAAGTACTTTCACTTATTGTATACCAAACGGCAATTTCATATGTAAAGACCTATTATTTACAGACTGTGCCTGCCTTACAGCCTTCGGTAGGGCATTCCACAGGCGTGCAGCTTGCACTGTGAAAGATTTGTCAGTGAAAGTTGTGGAGTGTGTAGGAATTTCCAAAATTCGATTTTCCGAAGACCGGGGATATGAGTATTTCGGCGATACCGAATTTGGAGTCATTTGAGTTTAGTACGAAATTCGGAAATATGATCATATTTGCGTAAACCAAAAATGAATCTAATACAAAAATTCGGAAGTCTTTCAAGTTTATCAAATTGGTCCTCGTTTAAATCAAGATAGCTGACATGACGGACGAGAATCGGTAGGAGAATTGATTGTGCAAGCTCAATTTTAGTGGCAGTTGGAAGAAAACTGCGTAGTCTTCTTAAACAAGCTGCAAATGCGAATAGTTTTCGGCTAAGATTTTGTACTTGACTGTTCCAAGAGAGGGTTTTGTCGATGAATATCCCTGGGTTTTTAACTTTGATTATGAGTCCTTCGAAAGACACTTGTAATAATTTCTGCCATAAGTCTGGAGCTGCTAATAACTGTTACTTGAGTCTTACTGGGGTTAACTTTGAAACCAAACATTGTTGTCCATCGACATATATGTTGCTCAGGTCTCTATTTATGGCATAGATACCTAGTAGCAGCTTAGTTTAAAAATAAATTTGCAAATTATATAATAATATAAAAAAATATAATTAAAAGATTGTCATTGATAGTATTAATGAAAATTTAAAATAGCAGAGGTGAAACGCCACCCTGTGGGACGCCAGCGGATGTATTTAACCAAGTGGAGTAAATGTCACCAAGGAAATTTTTTTTTACACCAAGGCAAGGCATTACACTGCCGGCGGCCAAACAGGTAAGTACGAAACCAGTCAACATAGACATAGCACAGTCAGTTTTCCATTCTCCATGTAATGATTTATTTACAAGAAACAAATGAAGCACCACATCAAACCGATTTTGTCACCGATTTTTGGTTGGTCATTTTTAACGTTCGAACGGCACGGGCCATTCGCCGGCCCTTCCCAATTTCTTTCTTGTGGCAACTTCACATCTTCTTCTTACTACTAACGAATTTGATAGCAGTGTCAAAATAGTCAAGGATCACACGAGGATTATGTAATTTATAAAAAATAAATAAATAAACAGTTTTTTTCTCACAATTAATTTCTTTTAAATCATCATTTGAAATGTAAACGAACTTTTGGTCCACCCTGTATTTTGCTAAATATAAAAGAAGTCTTTATACTTTTTTCTTACCCGGGGCTTCATCCTCATCTGCATCCATAATGTCAGCACAGCAGACCGAATAACATATAAGAGATAAAAATCCGAGAGGTAGTCCAAATACTAGCGCCGTCAATACTGGATTACCGCGCCACATACTTGTCAATGTCTGCCTAGCTTCGAAAAACCCTCTATAAACCTGAACATGCCAGCTATTACCACCATACGTCTGAAAAATTCCAAGCATAAAAAAAATTGTCTGTAATTGTACCACTTGGCTTTTTGTAAATCGTCGGAACAACAACAATGGGGTAAAAAGCATTGACCTAATGGAAAATTCTACATTTTCTGAATTGAACAATTTAATAATAAAGTACGGAGTAGTGTAAGAGACCAGGTACTTTCTTTTTAAATACAATATGGTTAGTAGACAGCCTGACTTAAGGAGCGCATTCTAGAATAGAACAGCTTGTACAATAAAATTTTCGTTCTTCGTTCAGGAAGTCTGAATTGTAAAAGGGGACAGGAAACGGAAGTAAGGAGCAAAAAGTGTTTTATTCACTTTTCTTTTTGGGTATTGGAGTGGCGCATTAAAGTGGAAAATATAGTATTGTAAGACAATAGGGCAAATAATACACGAAGCTTCAAGAAATTGGCGGGATTTATTGTCAGTTGACGTTACAAAAAGTTACTCAAATATAGAGGGCGCTGCGAAAGGTCCGCGTAGGCGTACACATTCACAGTAGCAAGCGTTGGATTAAGTATTGCATTCGCGGCCCGGTATCGTGCGCACTAAACAATATTGCATCCGTAGCTAGCTGCCCGATAACATTGCTTCAAATGCTCGTCCTTATATACTAACGCCGTGAGGCGGAATATAGCGCGAGCTAATTTTACTACTATCGCCATCTATCGAGGCAGTTGGTAGTGAATGTTACAGTCTCCCCCTCTGATCATGAAGGCGTCCCGACGAATAGATCAGACAGGTAGGTTAAGTCTTCTTAGGGCGTCCACGACGACGTGTCACTTGGGTGTCTTGGACGCTACCAGCGGCTGCGCTGGCTACTGTCTTCCGTGGCCGACCTCGTTTGCGTAATGGGCGGACCGGGGCAGGTAACGTACTACTCTCTCCTCGATAAGGTACCAGAGCCGATGTGTGGTAGGTGCCGACGATTTGCTCTGGGTTATCGGGGTTCGCCAGAAGATAAGTTGTAGCTCCTTGGCGGCCTTTTACAAGATACGGCCCGTCTCGCCGAGGTGCGAACTTCGCGCTGTCCCCTTGAGCACTTCTACTCACTGCGTGAATTGTCACTAGTACGAGATCTCCGGGTTCGTATCCAGGGTCTGGCCTCCGACTTCTATCGGCGATCCGTTTTCTGTCCTCTTCCTTGCCTTCGCGATTTTCGCGCACCCTCTCTAACGTTGTAGCTAACGAGATCAACTTTGGGGTGATCTCGGGAATGAAGTTCTCGCTAAGTACAACTTGCTTTAAATCGTGCGAGTTATCGTCTGGGGTTCTCAATTCTCGCGCGAACATAAGATAAGCAGGGGTATAACCGGTTACCAGGCTCGTAGCAGTATTCATGGCAAAACGAATACTAGCCAGTTTGTCTTCCCATAGTCGGTGGTTATCCTGTACTAAAATAGCCAGTTGGACCTTTAAATCGCGGTTTTTTCTCTCCACGGGGTTAGCAGATGGATGATAAACGGGTGTAAATGAGTGGCTGATCCGCAGACAATGCGTAACCTTTTGCATTACGGCTCCGACAAATTGAGGACCATTATCACTATGTAGTCGCCTCGGTAGTCCATAACGTAGGAACACCTCTTCAATCAGAACCGTAGCACATGTCTCGCCGTTCGCTGTCTCTAATGCGAATAATTCTACCCAACCAGTTGCGATATCCTCGACAATAAGTATCCAGTTCTTTCCAGTGGGTGTAGTGGGTAACGGTCCAAATAAATCGAATGAAAGAACTTCGAACCGCTGATTAATCGATGAAGTCTGAAGTAGACCGGCAGGCTTCAGATTCGTGGGTTTGAACCGCTGGCATTCCAAGCAGTTCCTGACATAGGCTTCGATATAACGTCGCATGCCCTTCCAAAAGTATCGACGGGCTATTCGTTGATACGTCTTATCAGCCCCATAATGACCAGCCAGAGGATCATCGTGATAAGTTGAGAGTATATTGGCCCATTCGTGTTGAGGAACCACTAGTTGGGCCTCCTCTCTTTCGCCATCAGATATATATCTGTACAGGATCCCATTGTTCATGAGGTAACCCTTCCCGCTCCAGTAAACGGTTTGCTCGTTACCGTCAGACTCCAAAGATCGTATGATTTCAACAATCTGGTCGTCCTTCAATTGTTGTTGGCGTATTTCAGCAGGGCTCCTTGTTGGCATATCGACCACCACGCTACAGACCTCGCAGTCTTTTCCTGTTTCTTCGTCACAGCTAGGGCGAGATAAAGCGTCAGCGACTACATTAGCACGACCCGGGCAATATTTAATGGTGACGTCAAAAGCCTGGATCAAGAGTGCCCAACGCGCCAGTCGCCCTGAAGGAGATTTAAGTGTTAGCAGCCATCTTAGGGCCTGGTGATCAGTAATGATGGTGATAGGTAC
Organism: Phragmatobia fuliginosa; assembly: GCA_932526445.1. Lineage (NCBI taxonomy): Eukaryota > Metazoa > Arthropoda > Insecta > Lepidoptera > Erebidae > Phragmatobia > Phragmatobia fuliginosa. The sequence continues at coordinate 12,186,162 of OW052071.1, forward strand.
TCCTTCAATATAGCCCCGGAACTTGGTGAGGGCCCACACAACGGCTAGAGCTTCGCGTTCTGTTGTGGTGTAGTTTCGCTCTGCCGGTGTCAACAAACGACTGGCATACTCCACAGGGTGCTCATTTGCATCCTCCCCCTGCACTAAAACCGCCCCAAGTGCGTAGTTGCTAGCATCTGTCTTAACGATATAAGCGCGGGTATGGTCTGCCTGTTTCAAAATGGGTGCTGTTGTTAAGCGTTCCTTTAACGCCTTAAATGCTGCATTTTGTTCATCACCCCAAGTCCACTCAGCACGCTTCTTCATCAAGCGAGTTAGCGGCTCGCTTAACATTGAGAAATTGGGGATAAAGCGCCGATACCAGGAACAGGTTTGCAAGAAGGACGTCAGATGTTTCAGGTTTTTTTGGCGCTGGCAGTTGAGTTATCGCCGCTACTTTCTCTGGGTCTACCTGAAGGCCATTTGGAGTAATATAGTGGCCTAGGTACTTGACCTTTGGACAACAAAAGTGGCACTTGGACACATTTACAGACAGTTTGTTGTCTTTTAACGTTTTCAGGACTTTATCAAGGTCTAGAAGGTGATTACTGAATGATGTAGACTGGATTATCAAGTCATCCAAATATGCCAGCATCTTTATCCCTGGCAGGCTTACTTTCACTCGATCAATCATTCTCTGAAAGGTTGCAGGGGCGTTACGAAGCCCAAACGGCATTCTTCGGAACCGGAAGATCCCAAAGGGAGTTATGAAGGCTGTTTTGTCCTGGTCGTCGTCTTTGACCTTGACTTGCCAGTATCCTGCCCGAAGATCGAGAGTTGACATGTAAGGAGTGGGCTTTGCTTCATGTAAAAGGTCGTCGATTCTAGGCATAGGGTATGCATCTGGCGTGGTTATCGCATTCAGTCGCCGATAATCTATGCATACGCGTATAGAGCCATCCTTCTTCGGTACCAACACTACTGGTGCGCACCACGGGGATGAACAAGGCTCAATAATGCCATCTTCAAGCATCACGTCAATCTCCCTCTTTAATAACTCACAACGGGGAGGCGACAAACGGTACGGTGGTACCGCTATTGGATTATGATTACCGGTAACGATACTGTGTTCTACCAGTACAGTGGGCTCTTTGCTTGGTTGAAAAACTAAAGAGTTTTCTTTTAGTAGCTCCTGAAGACGCTGGTTTTGGTCGAAGTTTAACGGCCCGCAATCCACCATGTCGAACGAGTTTAGACCAATATCATCCCCCACGTAGCCTGGAAATAGCGCCTTTGAGTGCGGGGAGAGATTTACATCGGTCGTGTCGAAGGCCCTACGTGCGTCATCGTATAGGGTGTCCACGAATCTGGGAGAGTAGCCATCGAAAAGCGGCTTGAACCGTTTTGTTGGTGTGTGAATTCCGTCAATTGGAATTAATTTGTACGGTGGCAGACTTGCCTCGTATGCTTCGAGGGGTTGCAGGGCATTACCGCTGGTCGGCGCCACAATCGGTGCTGCAGGTACACGGCCGGAAGTCAACGAGGGTGACATGCATTCTACATGTGCCACGGAAACGCCGCTATCCCCCTCTTCTTCTAAAATGTATGTTTTAGTGGGTGAATCCGCGAAATGCCATGTCATCTGGCCCATGTCCAGGACCATACCCGCATCCTGTAGGAACCCAACACCGAGAAGAGTCTTATTTTCTTTGGCTTCCGGTAGCACAACGAAAGTTGTTAATACGGTCCTATCACAGATTCTCACGGGTACCTTCGTGGCAAGGATATCTTTCGTCCTTCTTACTCCATCAGCCATAGTGACGTCAACCCTCTGTTCAGAGAATTGGGAGCCTTGCTGTTTTAAACAAGTGTACAGTTGATATGATGCTACACTAGTTTTAGCGCAGGTGTCGATATACGCTGTGCCCACCACATTCAATATGCCAATACCAATCACTGGCCTTGGCTTGACATTGAGTTTCACGTTTAACGAACAAAAGTCGAGCCGTTCTGGTTTAGGTAGTATAGTCTGCTTTGCCCGCTTACAGGTAGGACAGTTACTGCGTAGGACACCTGGAGTGCCACAACCATAACACGCAAAGCTTGGTGCTGAAGGAGACGGAACCTGGGTTGCAGCTGACTCCGACTTTATTTGAGGCTTGAGTTGATTAGCCTCCGCTTTCTTACGTTTTCGGCAGTCTTCTACGTCGTGTCCAACAATTCTACAAAACGTACATCTGTTCCTTTTATTGTCAGATGTCTGTGGTCCTCGTGTATGACTGGTATGTGCACTGCTGCTCGCCCTCTCTTGGATGAGCTGTTCCACTCCCCGTGCTGCCTCCAACAAGTCATCGAACGTGGATATTTTCTCACGCGGAACCCTTTCCCTTATATTATGGTGTAATTGGCAATAGATCATATCCAGCTGGTGACATTCGGCTATATGAGGGGTTTTTAGTTGGGCCAAAAGGGCACGGTTCCGAGCTACAAAAGTTTCTGTCAGCATATTGGCTTCATGCTTATAGCTAAAGATCTCCTTGAAGATGACGTAACCCGGTTTTTTGGGTGCGAAGGCATGCCGCAGCCGCTGTTCAAACTCCTCCCATGACGTTATGCCCTCTTTTACGCCTTGCCACCACGTAGAAGCATCGTTTTTTAAGATAAGTGGCAGTGTCTGAATGGCGTCTTGGTCCGATATCTTTTGCACTTTTTTGAATATAGCTGCAGTGGCTAAGAACTCTTCAACTTTTTCCGTCTGTCTGCTCCCGTCGAAAGAGAAGTTAGCGTCGACAAACGATGATGTTCCTTTATTTGACTGTATCGCTTGGATGGTTGCCGTCGTGATCGCGGAGACCATGTCCCGAAGCTGATCTGGGGTCATGTTTACTGACGTCATCTCTGGTTTGACTATTTCACTAACTGACGTAGTCGAATGCGAATGTTCGGTGTCCAACTCGCTGTCTGATGAAGCTCGCTTCGCGTCACTCAGAGCCCTATGTGCCTTAGGTCTTAAATAAGGTCTTCTTCCTGATTTATCCAGTTTGATTTTGGTTCAGAGCCTCACGTTTGGCGCCAGTGTAAGACAATAGGGCAAATAATACACGAAGCTTCAAGAAATTGGCGGGATTTATTGTCAGTTGACGTTACAAAAAGTTACTCAAATATAGAGGGCGCTGCGAACGGTCCACGTAGGCGTACACATTCACAGTAGCAAGCGTTGGATTTAGTATTGCATTCGCGGCCCGGTATCGTGCGCACTAAGCAATATTTTATCCGTAGCTAGCTGCCCGATAACATTGCTTCAAATGCTCGCCCTTATATACTAACGCCGTGAGGCGGAATATAGCGCGAGCTAATTTTACTACTATCGCCATCTATCGAGGTAGTTGGTAGTTAATGTTACAGTATCGCTGATATTTATGAATATTTTCGTAATATTTTATGCACTAGTTTGGTTATTCTTATATTTGCTATTATTATCAGGGGGGTGTCACTCCGCAGTTTAGGTATAGTCGGCCGGCTGCCTGCCGGGTCAGACACGCTGGTCGAACAGACATCGTCAGAACAGTTCAGAGAAAGAGACGCAATTGCAGGTAAATATATTAGTAGTGATTCGGCGCTGTGCGATCTAAATTGAACTTAATCTTTTGACACCGAGGGTATCTTTAACTTTAATTTACTTTTCGGAGTGAGTCTTCTGTGCTGGTACTATTATGTATTCTGTGTTATTATGAGCTAAAAATGAGTATTTTCAGTAAGAACATATAACTACCCTCGCAAACAACAAAATAAAGGTCAACGTTCAGCAAAAGATAATTATGCCAGTGTTTGAACACAATTTACAAAATTTTCATGATTATTAATACATTGACATCTTTTTCCAGATTTATAATACATTGACATCTTTATCATTGGCGTCTTTATCTATAGTGCAGAGTGTGCAATGCACACGGGTGCTGCCCACGGCATTGTCAATTAACTTGTAATATATTTAGACAGGTCCTAGAAAATTCAGGAATTCGTTAGTGGTAATACGTTTTATTGTACGTAAATTTTATCGTTTTATAAGAAAATTATTTATTTTTCCTTCCACGACGATGACTAGTTAATTAACAATGTCACCACCGACACAAAGTAATGAATTGAATTATTTTGAAACAAATATAGGGGATAGATAGGGGAATTATTTCATATTGGCCTTGATTCTGTTGTTAACTATTGCGTGTTTACCCAGGGAGCCAATTAGACGACACGTTGGTTGTAATATTTATTAATGACTACATTATCTCTGTAAGACTCCGTATTGACTCCGTCTAATTTAACTTAAACTAAAGCTTATATACAATGTAATATGTACAGGTTTAGGTGGGGCGCTAGGAAAAAATATTATTTACTTAATTGCTTAATTGACAATATGTTATTTGTTCTTCCTTATTTATAATATTATAATATTACTATTGTTTGGCGGCACGTACGTCAACTTCAGTAAAACAATTATTTAATCACGTAGCCGTGTAAAGATCTAAACTACTAATATTCTGTGGCTTCGCCATAGATATTCCCCCTCTGAAGAGAAAATATCCTTATACCTTGTAATCTCTTCCATAGTAGGAGTCAACCCTTGGCTCGTTGTATGATAACCGAGGAAATCAATCTCCGACTTGGCGAATTCGTATTTGTTTGCATTTATTGTTATGCCGTTTTTATGTAGGCGCTTTTAGATGGCGCGCGGTAGCTGGCGTTCTTGTATGTTTTTCGCTTGCGCTGTGTGTGGAAGTCGGCTGTCTGTGCTCTGTTGCGGAGCTTGCCAGTGCCAGGAGTGAGCAGTTCCAGTGAGTCGGAACTGAGTGCCGCTGGTTCCAGTGAGTCGGCACTGTATGCCGCTAGTCCCAGTGAGTCGGAACTGTATGCCGCTAGTCCCAGTGAGTCGGAACTGTAGTCCGCTGATCCCCGTGAGTCGGGCGTGCGATGCGCGGTGCTGCGGTGAAGTCCCCAGTGAGTCGGGGCTGAAGTCCGCTGATCCCAGTGAGTCGGGCGTGCGATGCGCAGTGCTGCGGTGAAGTCCCCAGTGAGTCGGGGCTGAAGTCCGCTGATCCCAGTGAGTCGGGCGTGCGATGCGCGGTGCTGCGGTGAAGTCCCCAGTGAGTCGGGGCGGTTGCTGCGTAGTGGCTGGCTGCTGCGTTGACGGGAGAGAGTTGCTCTTCTTACGTGGACCGTGTGTGCAGTGTGATGTGCCTAGCCGCTGATGAGGCCGTAGGGGTAACCAGGCCGGAGCCGTCGCGTTCTGCGTGTGGTGTCCCTGTGGAGGCCTTTGTAATATCTTCATATTTCTCTTATAATCCCTTTATTGGTTCCTGTAGAGAAGCGTTTAAAGATCGCACTGATGCAATTTTTGTTCTCACTATTTTGGCAGGCGTTTCCAGACCTGTTTTTTTTATCGATCAGTTTTTTTCCGTGTATATCCACTAATAATTGATAATGATCCAAAAAATCAGCTCCCAGGATTGGCATCTTGGCATCGGTAATGGTAAATGTCCATTTAAAGCTTCGGCGCAGTCCTAGGTTAAGCGTTAAAGCGCGTTCCCCGTATGTATTTATAGGGGTCTCGTTCGCGGCGAATAATTGGTATTCGCATGCTTGGCTCTCCTTATTTGTGCTATTTATAACCGAAATGTTAGCACCCGTGTCGACTAAAAATCTATAACCACTGTTTGAGTCAGTTATAGTTAGACGGTTTGCTGGGTGGATAGCACAGAGGCCCGTCGTATTATGTGCTAAATTTAGTTTTCCGATAGCCTGTTATTTTTAATTATATTCCAAGAACAAGGCTTATTGCATTTATATGCATCCTGCTTGAAACGATTATGGAAATAACATAATCCCTTATGTGAGTTTCTGTGGCGCGACCTTGACCGTGAATGTGGCGTATGTCGTGTTTGGTATTTGCTGCGTTGCCTATGTTGATTCTCGCGTATGCTGCGTAATGCATTTATTTCTATTCGCATGGCTTCAAGTTGTGACGATATGTTTGTAACTAGGTTAATGTCAACCGCTGTCTCTTGAGTATTTCTCTTGTTGTAGATCAAGTTCTCGTATATTTTATCGGCTAACTCGCTCTAGTTGTCTAACGACATATTGTTTGTGACTGATAATATCGCTGTTAGTGAAGCGGGGAGTTGCCTTAGCCACAGCAGGCGAATAGTGTCGTCGTTTATTTTTCCACATCCAGCTTCCTTCATTTTTCCCTAGAGCTGGGAGGGCTTCTGGTCTCCAAGGTCCATTTCTGATAGTAGTCCGTGGAAACGTCGGTGTTCGCTCTCTTCGTAGCAGTTTATTAGACGTTCCTTGATGGTGGAGTACTTGTTTTCGCTGGGTGGGCACCCGTGTCACCTCTTGAAGGTGTTGTTGTTGGAGCCATTTTTTGGGATGTGATAATTTCGTAATGCTATTGTTCTCTAGATTCACTGCTGAACACCATATAGGGTTCCGGTCGTCCCGGTATTATATCAGCACTAGAAACCAATAGATCACGTCGGGGTCACCAATTATTGCGTGTTTACCCAGGGAGCCAATTAGACGACACGTTGGTTGTAATATTTATTAATGACTACATTATCTCTGTAAGACTCCGTATTGACTCCGTCTAATTTAACTTAAACTAAAGCTTATATACAATGTAATATGTACAGGTTTAGGTGGGGCGCTAGGAAAAAATATTATTTACTTAATTGCTTAATTGACAATATGTTATTTGTTCTTCCTTATTTATAATATTATAATATTACTATTGTTTGGCGGCACGTACGTCAACTTCAGTAAAACAATTATTTAATCACGTAGCCGTGTAAAGATCTAAACTACTAATATTCTGTGGCTTCGCCATAGATATCACTAAACTAATCTAAACTAAAAATTTGTTTTAATTTCTATACTTTAATTTCATCGGTTTGCAGTCCATTTTTGTAATCTTAAATCCTAGTTTTTCCTGTCAAAACGTGTAGACGAGTGTAGCGGTAAAATCAAACTAGACGTATTGCACTAAAAATAGACGTCACGTAAATACATGCCGACTAAAAAAACCTAACTCTCAATGATAAAATTCTTTAATTTCTGTGTATTTATCAATCGAAATCACAATTATGTAAATTATCATGTCTAGTCCGTGTGGTGACGGATTAAGAATACAAAGTGTCACCACCCCTATTCATTCCACGGGTGTCGTAAGAGGCGACTAAAGAAACAAAATAAGCAGCTAACATCAGTGCCAAGAGAAGAAAAACTTGAAACAAACCCTTTACCAACCCGTCTGGCCAGCGTGGTATAGTAAGCCAAAACCTCCTTTCAAAGGAGAGGCCTATGTCCAGCAGTGGACTGTTAAAGGCTGTTGATGATGATGATGATGATGATGATGATCATGTCTTATGTGGTGTTCCTATTGCGAAAATTGATTTCTTAATAAGGTACAATCTTCGATAGATATTTGTTAAAGGTTTTTAACTAATAAAGAAGCGTGTGTCTCTGATAAACTTTTAGTTGACAAAATCGAAAGGGGGTAAACATGTTGCAGAGTTAGCAGGGCAGAGCGAATTTCTAAAGTTTGGAAAGAAGCATACGGTGCGAGACCCTATCGAAGGTCTGGATGTGATAGCTGATTGCCAAGGACTCCCCATGTCTGTTAATAGCGTCACCCCAAAGGTGACGCCTACTTTACGAAATGACGTCTTTGCAGAAGGTTGTGACGGCGGAAAAACCGCTAGGGTGTGCTGAGCCAAGTCCTTACTGCAGTGATGGCAGGTAGGACTCAGTTCCCTCCTAGCAACCAGGGTTGCCACCATGAATGGTAATGAAATCTAACTCTCTGAGCTAGAAAAAGGCCAGCCTTTTGGTCACGAAAAGCGTCAATCAGTTTGCTTACCTAATTGTTTAGACATACAAGTAAAAGTTTTGTCTACGCAATGAGAAGCAATTGTCCATAGGCACAAAAATCAAAAATATACAGAAAGACAACAAATGAAAGATACATACTGGGGCTATTTGGTTATGTATTTGATCCAAGAAAATTGAAACAGCTTCTGGAGTCATCAGTACAGGGTCATCATCTGGAATGTGGTGGTGGCCTGTTGTAGAATTGAGAACCAATAAATTAGGTACTGTTAGTTCAGACATGGCAATAGAGTTTGCTAACTCTGGAGAACCCATCCAACCAAACTGAAACCTCTCATGGAGGTGCTGTCTTCTCTTCCTGAAAACGAATTTTTTTTTTTATTAGACATGATATTTTGTGTGCTTAAACCACAAATTCTGTGTTTGTGCAAGAAGCTTTTATGATTCACTTACTTGACAATATTCTCTATCATATCCTTAAAATCTCGTTCTGTTTGAGTAATTTCATTTAGTTTATTTTCAGAGACAATAGCAATTACAATATATTTTTCTAGATCCATTAGGTCATTTATATTTGCTCTAGATATTCTTGGGAAAAATCCAAATCTTTCCGTGTTTATCCATTTGTCCAAAGTGCTATTTAAGGCCTCTTTATCTTTAACTTCATGTGCTGTCAATTATAAAAATTAGTTACAATCGCATTTTTTTTTAGAACCAAATATTCAAAAGTAAAATAATATTATTAAAATTATTTCGAAAAGTAATTTGGTGATTAAATAAAAAAAATGCAAATGTTAAATTAATAAAACCTTCTTGGTAAAGAGAGGCTTATGCCAAGTAATAGACTGTTTGTTAAAGGCTATTGATGTGATGGTAAATACATTGGTTATACATATATGTACTAGAATTTCTAAGGAATTGAGAAATAAATTCTAAGAAAGATAAATTGTGGACAGAGATTTTTTTGACAGTTGAATACTACTTAATGTTAAGGAATAACTCATTTTTAACACAATGTTTAATATTAAATTAAGTAATACATGAACTTTTGTTTTAGACAAGTCTTATGGAAACATATAAATTGATTGATTGCTTGTTCATCTATCATATGTTTACTACTGCCTATATACAAAATTTTGACTGCTAACTAATGAGTGTAGCATTGTAGTACGTAAAATTCAACTGTCATGTTCCGTACAACGACTACTAACGATCTAGAGCGTCCAACAACAGGTACAGAATGCCAATCTTTGTGTCATGTAAGAGACACAGACAAAGTGACTCTATACTTTTTGGTGGAAAGCATGAATAGAAGTAGTAAAAGTAGGGGACCATCCTCATTGTACAGTGCAGACAATGTAACATGGTAATCCACACTAATGCTAGGCTTAGTGAGATGCTTTTGCACCATTGGGCTTGCAGTCTCGCACTCACCAACGAAATATGACAGCATGAATTCTGTAATTTTAGGTTGGTCTTCTGGGTGAGGGTAGTATTACCGCGCTCGAGCCGGCCCCTTTGTGTTGAAAACAGCATCATTCTAACCTAACCTTACATTTATGTAAAAATGTTGACTTTTGTACCTATTCCAGTTTGAACGCACCTTCTAGGGGGGCGCTACGGTAATGATTGCACACGGACGCTGCAAAAGCTAGAGACGCCTCTGTAATTACCGTATATCTTTTCATATGAGCTAAGAAAAAAGCTGTTCATTTGATATTACAAACAGACAAAATTGAAATTTATTAAAAATAAAATTGTATAGAAGATTTATAAACTGATACTTTGTTACGCTACACAGTTGTGTTTTCAGCGCTATCTATCATCTATCAGGAAATACATACTCGTAAGTACGTACACTCTCTTACGAAACAGAAGGGGTGTGGGTAGCAGGCAGCAAGCAGCACTCTCGTAGGAAACACCACGAGTGGAGTGTGTTAGCAGCACTGCTAGACAGAACACGACTACTGCATGCAGCAGTCACTGGATTAGGTTGATAGTTTTATTTTTAAATTCATATATGATTTTTATTGTAAACGGGACTTATTTCACGTCAAGCGGATAACCAAGAAAAAAATGAGGCCGTGAATGTTGTTTACACTGTGGTAAGTTATTCTTCTAGCGGACGTGGATGTGTACACAGATTTTTTTTCTATGATGCTTTGTTTCGGAGTTATGAGCGTTTAAAAATTTATAAGTATAAGTATGAACAAAAAACAGGTAAGCTTTAACCTTCAAAGAAGAATGCTTCTTCCTCCTTATACACAAATATTGAAGCTTCATTCTTTGGTTTCAAATCATTTTTCGCGAAGTCATGTGACATTGCATAAAACCATGAATGTGGTTGATATTTCTCGGCATGTAGATTAAACATTTCCTGCAACATTAAAAATGTAATAAGTTTATTCTAACAAAAACACATAAGCCACTTACATGAGAAATACACTCGGGTCATCGGGTGCAATGAAATCGCACATGTGATTTTTTTTTTGCAAAATACTAAGTATTATTTTTTTAACAGGTTCCCTGTCCCCCTACCATCAAGTTTTTGGCACTATAAATGTCCCGGATAATTTTTGCAAGTACATAATTTTTACATACATAATATATGTTAAATCCCTACAATTTTTTTTCATTTTTTCTTATTCGACTACGTATTCCACATGTCCAAATACCGTGTTTGTACTGATACGTCCGTAAAAAAAACAGGCAAATTTGCTTCTATATTTGTTCATAAGTGATTCATGAACGTACTAAAATTGGTTCAAAATTTGTCTTTGCTGGCCACTCCATTATTAACAGGGAACCTGTTAATAATGGAGTGGCCAGCTCGGAGTCCGATCGAGCACTTGCTAGACGGCTTAAAAAGAAAAATAAGAGGCCGAAATATTGCTTCAGGAACTACAAACTGCGCTCAAGGAAGAATGGGATGTTATCCCTCAAGACTATCAAGCACATAAAGTTGAATTTGTTGTCGTTGTTTTTTTTGGCAGTAAGGTAAATTTTTAACGGCTTATATTGTATCATTGAATAGGTACTAAAACAAGCTTTAATCCCATATTAAAAAATAATAGAATTTGTATATTAAAAAATAATAATTAATATTTTGCAAAAAACGTCACATGCACATGTGACGTTTTCATTTCGCCGGAGTGTAATTTTAATTCAAAAATAACTACGAATTTTTTACAATGGATGTGTAAAAAAGTATTAGTACCTAATAATCACTACATAGTATAAAACAAAGTCGCTTTCTCTGTCCCCATGTACGCTTAAATCTTTAAAACTACGCAACGGATTTTGATGCCGTTTTCTATAATAGATAGAGTGATTCAAGAGGAAGGTTTTTATGTATAATACATGCATAATATAGTAGATAATAATTTTAGTGGTTTCTAATGTGTGTTTTTTTACGCTTACATTGCAAACGCTGGCTGTACCCTACGAGATAGATCAAAATAATGTACTACAGTATTGAACATCTTAAAAAGGTCTACAAAAAAGTCCGCGATGGTATACGTCTATCTCTTAAGGATAACCCACAATAACCATTTTTATTTTTACGAGAAATAATATCTTATTTACGAAGCGATATTAAGCAATACAGTATTAGTCCTTATCCAATTAAGTACCTTAAGTACATTGTGTATTTAATATAGATTAATACATTAAGATTAATACCCTTTACAGTATGTAATTTAAATTAATACTTTTGAAGATATTACAGATTTACTGATGCAGGAACAAAGCGATTATGGCGGTACCAGCCGGGGCCCGTTAGTTGACGCTGCTGTCGATTTGTCACTATCATTAATAACTAAACACTATATTTTATTATGAATTAATATTCTAAGGGCGGTACGAAGTTCGCCGGGTCAGCTAGTATAATAATAAACCATTAAGTGGAAAGCGAGAGGTTTCTTTAATGTACAGAGATAATCTATACTTGTAGTTCATCATTATAGACAGCTTTTAACAGTCCACAGCTGAACAATGAACTAGGCCTCTTCTTGAAAATGAGCTATTGGTTCACAATACTATGTTGCCAGAAAGGTCAGTATAGGGTTTGTTACAAGTTTGCCTCCTTTTTGCAGTGATATTGTTCAATCTATATTTAACATGTCTTCCATGGAGACTGTTACAAAGTACAATGATGCACAAGCATCTCAACAAGCCTCCATAGTATGTGTCATCATGCTGCAATGTCACATTCTCTAGATTCATAATATGCATGGTGACACTACTCTTGGCATCTGCTTTAGGTGCCCATCAAACAGGTTAGAGCCACTTTGGAAGGCTCATCTATCTTCTATCTATATTTATAAAAATAAATCCCTATTTCCCTTGGTCACGCCATCACGCGTGAACGGCTGGACGGATTTAGCTAATTCTTTTTTTATAATATACCTTGAAGTACGAGGATCGTTCTTAGGAAATAAAAAAAATATCTGATAAGTTTTATTGGAGGGGTTCCGAGAATGCAAAACAGTTGAGTGACATTGAAGTTAGGCGGTAATAATATAATAAATAAAAAAGTAATGATCATTTTTCCATAAATGAAAAGTTGATGTGATCGTTTTATTTATGTTCTGTTAAATTAAAATAAACAGGTACTTCATTATCTTTTATACAAAAGAAATAAGCAAAATAAAAAAGTGTAAAAGTTCTTGAAATATATTTCAATACAACCAAAACAATTAAGTTTAAAAAGAACTTTACCCAAAGGTGTCCTTGTTGTTTCCCAATGTATCCAAAAAAGACAGCATGTGAATCTTTTATATTACTAAAGCTGTCTACTTGAGATAACCTTTGCACTGCTGGTTGGGACATACGCATAGCATAATTCACCATTTCATCTTTCTGTCTTTCACCCGTATATTCATGGCGGTAAGATCCTTTGATACTGAAAAAAGTGAAAACATACCAAAATTCATGCTGAAAATAACATCTGTTTCTGATTTTACTATTGAATACTTTTGGTACTTAATGATAATTTTAAAATAGCTAAGTAAACCTTGCAGTGATACCTGCAGTTTTTTTAGGTAAAAAAACAATTGGAATTGGAAATGCAATAGGGCAAAACTAGTCTAAAAAAGTAACTAAGTTACTCATCTTTCAGTGAATTTACGTTAAAATTGGCCCAGCCATTTTAAAGATAGCCAAAACAAACAAGACAATATTTGGAAAATTGCATTTTTGATGTAGGTAGATTGATTACCAAAAAATAACACAACATGTATTAACAACACTTTTTACAATATCAAATCACTAAATCACTCGTTAGTCGCACTAGAAGATTGCTTCGATGTTCATTCGCTGTATCTTGAAACAATACTGCCCCATACGGCTAACACGTTTCGCTTTTATAAGGTTGTCGATATAACTGCAATCAACGATAATATTGGATCTATGGTTCTAGGCTAAATACATTATTCTAGAGCCACTTGTAGCGCCATCTAGCGTCGATAAAATCGACATAATGTCCACAGTTGCGTGCTACCCGATACTAGATGGCGCTGTCCTCAATTATTTCCCTACAAACGAGATTCATCTCCTTATGGCGCAAGAGTACCATATATACTTCCATAATCATTTCAAGAAAACTTGTAATTTGAAACTACAGACACTATGATTTCATTTATTTGTATAGATGATAACTATTATTACTAAACTATTGCAAAGTCAAAAAGAAGGAAAATAGTTTTCATGGATATCTTGTTCTACCAACTATGGTAGAAACATACACACACACTGTCAAAACTATTCTGTATAGAATAGCATAACAGCTACATGTTAGGCTATGGCCTAAGCTACTGAACCAATTTTAGATAATGAGGTGTCAATAGATTCGTAATAATGACCATGGTGATAAGCTATATAATTTTATCGAAAGTATTTCAAGTCTAGAAGTTGGATATTAGTTTTTAAACTTGTAGTCTAGTCGACAAGTTGAAAATGGTACAAAATAGAGATACTGCTCTTAAAATTATGTGCGATAGCTCATTGGATCCGGAGTGACGCCTATAAAAATGTGCCAAAAGCGTGTATTAGCACAAAAAATTGCAAAAGTTATCAACAATCAAAGATGAAAAAAAATGGCAATTCGTTTTTTGCCAATATTCCATAAACTATTAATATTAAAGAAATTTCAAAAAAAGATTCTGAAAGAGGAGGAAATTTCCAATAAAAAACTCTTATTTAAACATGTTCTCTATTATCACATCACTTTATCACTCTTTTATTTAAACATGTTTTTTACTTACAATTAAGACAGAAGTTCGAGAATATTTTGTTGGTTAACAATTATTTAACTTGTTGAAAAATTAACTTTAAGAAACATTTCTAATGGAAATCATGACCAAACTGACAAACATGGGCGTACCCAGGGGGGGGCAGGGAGGGGCAGCTGCCCCCCCCTGGAAATCTCCCAGAACATGTATGAACTCGCCTAATTACTAATCAAAGTGTAAACGGGGCCTTATGCTCTAACTTTTAAATAAATGACACTGGCAACATGCACGGTGCAATTGCCAAAAAACCGCGAGTGACGATGGCGGACGAAGAATACCGAACTTCGCCGAGCGTTATAACGCTCGGCTGTATTTGGTAATCTTCGGTGGGGAGTTGCGAGTTGAGGTTGCAATTTATTTGACACTAGCTGGCGTCTGGCACACACCGACGCCGCCCCCTCACGGCTGGCCACATAGGGCGGGTGGAGGGAAAACGCGTCCGTCCACCCGCGGCCACACTCAAGACGGCATGAGACGCAGATGTTCGCGCCTCCGCCGCTCGGTCATCCTTGAGTGGAGGTCATCCTCACGGGCCTTCTCCGCCGCCTCCTTCTGGGTGATTACGTCCTCGCAGAAGGTTGCGACCGCGGTAAAACAACTCTCGCTGCCGGCCATGGAACGAACGACGGCCGGTAGCGAGAGATCCTCTCCGATGACTGCAGTGAGGACCCGGCGCTTTCGCAGTGCATGTTCGTGTCACGTGACCTGTATCACCACACATGTAACATCTCGCACCCCGGTCCGTCTCGTTGGCACACTTAGCTCTCACGTGTCCCATTTCAAGGCACCGGCAGCACTGTAACGGGCGTGCTGGCAGTGTCTCTGTCCTGGCCAAAACCCAGCCCACCTGTAACCGTTTAGCGTTCACTATTTTGCGAACAGCGGCAAGTGGACAGCGAACCCAGGCCGTGCCCAGTCGTGACGGGGAGGCACGTATGTCTCCGGCTTTGACGTCGGAGATTGCACATTCCCCCGCCGCTCCTACCACCCTGGCGACTTCAGCTTGGGTGATTGACTCCTCCAGGTGAATCACCCGTATTTCTCCTGCCCTACACGGACGCTCAATAATAGCATCCGTGTCAGACAAAACATTTCGCAGGCGTGCTGCCAGTTTGTCTGCTGAAGCGGCGCTTTCCTTCCCGGGGATCAGGGCGTCGGTCATAGCTCGCTTGGTGCGGAGACCACCTGTAATGCCAAGATCACCCAATCTGATGCTGGCCCTCGCGTTCTCCATCAGCTTGGCTATTGTCGTCTCCAAGCCAGAAGGTACGGAGACTGTGACAGCCGCTGTTGTTGGAAGTCGCGACATAACCCGTTTAAAAGTCGGTGGCGGTGGGGCAGCTTGGCATTTCGACCAAGGGACCCACGTCTCGCTCGATAGTGGGGCCGCTGTCGGCTGTTGCCTCTATTGCATAGTGGAAAACGATACTGGCGCTTACGACATCTGTGTAGCCCACTGACCCTTCTTCCTCCTACTCTTCTTTTTGGCTTTAGGCGACTGCACGCCAGTCGCCTCTTCCGTCCCCGGACTTAAGGCCGCTGGAAGCAGCAAGTTCTTCGTACCTGGGCACTGACCTCCTATCATCTTTTTTTGGACCTCAGCAAGAACGCGGTCCAGCATGGCCGCGAATTGGTCTCGTTAAGCTGCTCTCTTTGAGAACGCTGCTTTGCTGGTCTTACCTCAGGCAGTAATGGAGCTCCGCCGCAACCAACGCGGTGCGTCATTACGCTTCGTCTCGGTCCCTGTTCCACTTTCATTGCTCTTTCCACCCCTTGTTGTGCCCTTTTGCCGTGCGAGTTTCTTGGGTAGGTTTTTATCTGACGTGCCCTTCGGTTTTTGCTTACGAGTTTGTGGTGATCGCGAGGAAACAGAGCAGAGAGCCAAGCATCGTTCTCTTCTGAATCTCCTTCCTGCAACCCTGGACCTTGATTAAGGGATTCCATAGGCTGACGATCGATCGTCGCCTCCTAAGCGCTCCATTGATTGAGCGCGAGAAGACGCCGGTCTCGGCGTCCTGGGATGCACAAAACTGTGTTGTGCGCCCTGGTTGATGTGCCCAGACTCGGACATCCTTGTGTACGTAACTGTGCCCCCCCGGAATACGGTGGGCAGAACACTCTAGTGTCAGCCACTGAGGCTGACGCTGGAGTGCCGAGGGATTCTCCGTCCGCGGCGCGGCCGGTACCCTCCTGGGGTAATATATTCTCTTGAGTCACGTCCATAATGGTTTTGCTCTTATACGTGAGCTAACGTTGTGTTGCCCTAGCGGCTGGCATATCTCCCTAGCCGTTAACCTCTTCGCCGGGCTCCCTCAGCTTGGGTTAGGGGTAATTGTTTAAAGACCTTTTCTTCCACGCGGTGTTCTCCACCCCCGTTCGAGAAGACTACCGCTCCCGATTGCTGTCCCGTCGCCCCTCTTGTAGCCCTTAGGCTGCACTCCTTTTGCCAGGGACTACATTGGCCGCGCCAGTACCATAATGTCGCGTGTACCACCTTCCGCGTGCAACTGTTGGTCGTCGCATTAGACGCCGTGGTACCGTGTTTTGGAAGACACACTACATATACCTAATATTCATGTAGGTATGTTTGAGTAGTGTGTATGACAAAACAGCCGCAGAGGATCCGACCTAAAAAATTTGACTTGCCCCCCCCCTAGACCAGATGCTGGGTACGCCCATGCTGACAAATTCTGTTCATTAAAAATAGCCCTTTGGAATGCCAATGGGCTCTCACAACATGTCTTAGAAGTAGAGAGATTTTTAAAAATCAACAAAATTGATATCCTGCTAGTGTCTGAAACCCACTTCACAAATAAAAACTACCTCAGAATCAACAATTACAAATTTTATCAAACCATGCATCCAGACGGTACGGCTAACAGAGGATCAGCGATTCTCATTAAGAGTAACATTAAACATCATGAAACCGAACCATTTAGAACTCCTAAGATACAAGCCACAAGTGTTGTTGTTGAGGACTAGCAGGGTTACCTGACCGTCACTGCATTGTATTCTCCCCCAAAACATGTGATTAAAAAAGAAGAATACATCAACTTCTTCGAAACCTTGGGACCTAGGTTTATAGCAGGTGGAGACTATAACTCCAAAAACACTCAATGGGGTTCTCGCCTAACAACCCCCAAAGGACGCCAATTACAGGCAGCCATAAATGACCTATACTTAAATACAATAACGAACGGAGAACCAACCTACTGGCCTACTGATCCAAAAAAGGTCCCAGACTTGGTAGACTTTAGTGAAGTAAAGGCCATTCCTACTGATTGTTTCGAATGTACCTCCTTACAAGATCTATCATCTGATCATAGTGTTGTTCTGCTGGAGGTTACCCAGAAATTTACATGTGTTAAATCTATGGCAAGGCTACACGAGCGTAGAACAAACTGGGATATGTTCCGCTCCATAGTAGAATCTAAGATTAACACAAATTTAAGTTTAGCTGTTAGGTAGTTCACTACCTAACAGCTAAACTTAAAAAACTAATTCAAACGGAAAAGAACGGAAATTTTCAAAATCATCTATGCAATCTTGATGCCACGCCTGCTAGTGACTATTTTCTCTGGAAAGCAACTCGAAAGCTCAAAAGACAAACTGCTTCCAATCCGCCGATACGCAGAAAGGACGGATCTTGGATCGGATCTAACGGACGGATCTAACGTATTTATGCCAAACCCATCGAATAATCACAGTAAAGAACTCTCTGCCTTCCTTGATCAACCTTACCAACTTGACCTACCAATCAAAAGGATCGAGTGTGAGGTCATAGAAACAATTAAAAATCTAAAACAGCGAAAGGCCCCGGGATACGATCTGATTACTCCAAAAGTACTCAGCGAATTACCTACAATAGCAATACACTTTTTGACGCACCTATTCAACCGCATACTAACCAGAGGCATCTTCCCACCGCAATGGAAGATAGCTGAAATTAAAATGATACTTAAGCCTGGTAAAGCACCTGAAGATACATCCTCCTACAGACGAATCAGCTTACTGCCTGTGTTGTCAAAAGTTATGGAAATACTTTTCTTAAAGAGACTAAACACCGTAATAGTAGATAATAAGATCATACCAGACCACCAATTTGGTTTTAGAAATTATCATGGCACTATTGAACAGGTTTATAGACTCGTGGAAGAAATACACAAGGCCTTCGAAAACAAACAATATTGCTGTGCAGCATTTCTCGACATATACCAGGCCTTTGATAGAGTTTGGCATAAAGGATTGGGCATATACAAAATAAAGAAGCAACTCCCAGTAAACTTTAACATTTTTCGAAAATCGTATCTCGCTGACAGACTTTTTTGTGTTAAGCAAGGGGAAGAAATAACTAAACTGCATAGGGTCCATGCGGGAGTGCCACAAGGAAGTGTGCTTGGTCCCATCCTCTACCTGGTCTTCACTGCAGACTTACCGACAAAAGATGGCGTCGTCATTGGTACTTTTGCTGACGACACTGCGGCTTTAACTTCCCCTGACGAACCAGCACAAGCAAGTAACATGTTACAGCGTTCTCTGAACAAAATAACGGAATGGCTGAATACCTGGTGGATAAAAGCAAACGAGACTAAGTCGGTGCAGGTAACCTTTACAACCTGACGCGATACATGTCCCCCTGTGACGCTTAACGGAATACAGATACCTCAAGCAAGTGAGGCCAGATACCTTGGGCTCTATCTCGATCGCCGTCTCAAATCGCAGTTGTTGATGGAAAATAAACTCCTACTATACAAGTGTATACTTAAGCCAATCTGGACTTACGGAATCCAACTTTGGGGCACATCTGCCAACTCAAACCTTGAAATACTCCAGAGATTTCAATCCAAAATGCTAAGGATAATCACAGATGCTCCATGGTTTGTAACAAACCAACAATTACATCATGACCTTAACATCAGAACAGTCCAAGAAGAGATCAAGCACTCAATGAAATCTTACAGGAATAGACTAGATAACCATCCAAACATGATGAACCCTGCACGACAAAATGCATAACTTCATAACCTTTTGCTAAATGTTCACACGAAACAGATTGCATAAAAACAAAACAAAAAAAAAAGTCAAATTTCCAATGGGAATAAATTATTTATAGTGTTCAGAACACACCATAATTTTTTTCAAATTTAAAAACAAATATTCAATACCTTAAATAAATTAATTAATGTGCTGTACTCGCTTTTGACATCACGCGTGCAACCTAAAAATGTTGCATGCAGACTTATTTTCAGTGTTAAATTAAAATTATAAATAATGGAGATAGAGTTCCAAGAGTTAGGAGTTTTTCATTGGAAATTTCTTCTTCTTTCTAATTTTAAGAGCAGTATCTCTATTTTATACCATTTTTTCAACTCCATTCAACTTGTCGACTAGACTATTGGTCATGGTAATTATAGTGTAAACAATACTTACAACATTATTGTAGGGTATGCTTTAACTTTGAAATGTGTTGCTACAGCTGTGAAACGAGTACAATCAACTTTTGCCACTTTGATAGGGCTACTGTAAAGTGCTTGGGCGACATGGGCCCAGATCGGTTCTATCCTGCGACAGTGAGCACACCAAGGTGCATAAAATTTAACGAACCACATGCCATCATTGCTAATGTCGATAAATTTATCACTTAACTCTAGAACTCTTGAGGAAGATGAACCACATAATGCTGCAAAACAAAAGTCATTTGAATGATAATAATTAAAATATCTCACGATTTTCATTAATCATGAATAGACATTATTATGATAAATCAAAACAATTTGTTTGTTAGTTGAAATCAATTATATGTAAACAATGAAACCTGTTAAAAGTAGAAAAAACTGCACTGCTAAATAATTCATTGTTTTTGTACTCTTTTATTAGATAATATGCTTTATTAACAGGCCATGCCTTAAAACAAAAACACAGACTACTGTAAAGTTAATTTACAACTGTACAACATCGAAATCGATAAATTGCTGCCTGCAGCAGTGTAAGTGAAAACGTGACATTGACATTTATAATTTTTGTTGTCAGAACTGGAACTAAGGAATTTTAGTTTTCGGAGCTCGACATCCGTCTATGCCCACATAATCCGAACAAAAGTAAATACCGTTAGGAGATCAGATAGTTTTGCTCGTTAATGTGAATATATTTTTTTATTTCTTAAATCGATCGTTTAACATAGAAAATAATATAAAAGGCTTGAAAAGAGTCAAATTATTTTTCAAATTTAAAATAGAATATCAAACAACATAACAGTATCCCCATTACCGATTTTTTATGTTGAATACTGGGTGTCTTGGGTAGCTTATTGAAACGCAGACAAATTCCAAGTATTCAGTTGTATTTGAATATATTTTACAGTTACAATTAGTACCTAAATAAAGATAGAAGTAGATATACACATTACATTTAATACTATTGATTAAATGTAATGTGTGCACAAGCTTGCAATATATAGGCGAGTGGCGGGGCGTTGCGGTGACCGTGGGGCTGGAATTGTTACCGGAGAGGAACCGGTTCAAACCGCTTCTTTGGCATCGTCCCTTTATACACGAGCGGCGTGGTAAACATCCTGGGGCCCTTGAAGACGAAAGTATTTAATTTTTGGTAGGTTCTGTAGGGTCTGTAGACTCGTCCAATAAGGGGCAGAGGTATTTCACACCTCGTCTGTAGGTTGTGCCAGTAGTGGTAGTGACGTCTCAAATTTTCTCATTAGTATTAATGTTGATACAAATTTATATAGTATTTGGATTAGGTTATAGTTCAAAGCCTAGAACTTAAAAATGGCTGAACGCAGAATTTTCAAAAAAATACCATCGATAGAACTTATTTTCTTAAATGGGTTTACTCTTTACTTTTTAAATATTTGATAAACACCTATGTACTTAGACGGTATTGAAAATCAGAAAAAAATAGTTTTGCTAGTAAACTAGTATACTTACAATCAAATAAAAAACTGTAACATGAAGCCATGGTTTTGCCAAGCCAACGTAATTGTTATGTGAAATTTACAGGATTGCTTATTGATGGTATACTAAAGTTAGAGTTTGCCACGTTTCCTTGTTTTCTAGGAAGTGAGTATTCAATGACTTAAATAAATCATTTAAAATTAATAATATTTATCTATCTCTTCATATTGCTTATAGTTACCTAATCCAAATTTACAGTCATTTTAAATCTAAACCATAGCTATGCTATTTTTACTTATGGCTACGCAGAGCAAGCACAGGCAAGCTAAAATATATAGCTAAAATACTATTAACGATGTAGATAAAAGGGTGCTTTGAATTGAAAAGCATCCAAGAGAAGTAAAAAACGACGCCTCGGTAAAAGAGTATCTCCGATGTTTTTATTATCATGCATTTTGGTGATTTCCATAATTTTTACCCTAGGTTAAAACATGATGCAAGTATTTATTTTTAAATTACATAAGAAATTCTAGAGAATGTTTCTATGAATTAATCAGTTTTATCAAAAGTACAATTCATATATAACTGTGATATAGGATTTTAATTTTATCTATCAAGCATTGTATGTTTCCGTGCGATATTTGTGTTTATCGGTTTTGCAGTAATTTTAAGCAGGACCATCTCAATTTCATTTATAAATCCTTCTACGTTTATATCATTAATTTTAAGCTAATACTAGAGTATTAGCTTAAAATATAGCATATATTAGCTTATACTATTTGCTTTCTTTCAATGCTCGAGAAAATATCTGTGAAGTATTAATGAAGGATTTAAAAAAAATTATATGAATAATTCATCATTGTCTAGACGAATGCATGCAATTTTGGTGATTTTCATAATCTTTAGAATATGTAAAGTTAATGTAAATCACCAAAATTGCATGTAATGAAAACATCGTAGATATACTCTTTTACCGAGGCGTCAATTTTTGCTTCTGTTTGATGTTTTTCAATTGAAAGCGCCTTTATGTCGATATATCGTTTTATTATTTCCTAAGTTTGCCTGTGCTTGCCCAATGCCCACGAATAATCACGTGTCGTGCATAGCTATAAATAAAAAAATATAGAAGCATACAACATTTTTTATATGCAATCAGTACTACAAAGTACGTAAACTGTCAGATATTGTAAAAGTAATAAATAAAAAGAAACAGCATTACAGTATGTACAAGTCAGTATGTTAGTTTTATGAAATGATGAAGAAAAGTGGATTTATACAATAATTATGT
Source organism: Phragmatobia fuliginosa (assembly GCA_932526445.1). NCBI lineage: Eukaryota > Metazoa > Arthropoda > Insecta > Lepidoptera > Erebidae > Phragmatobia > Phragmatobia fuliginosa. The sequence goes on from OW052071.1 coordinate 12,208,511, forward strand.
ATAATTTCATATAATTGCAGACTAAACAGTTTAGCAACACACGTTTAACAAATTACAGCCAGTTTTAATGTAAATGAATTATTTCTAAAGTTTGGAAGCTTAAATTTTAGGGAGTGGCAAGTGTAGTATGATTATTGGCAACATTGTCTTTTATCCGGGATCGTGTAGCAGTGTTTCCACTTTTAGGGAATTCTCCCTTTTTGAGGGACAAATAGCTGATATTTCGGATGGTTAAAGACAATTTGAAAAATACAGGGATTTAGGGAATTTCGGGGTAAAATCAAAGTCTATACAGGTAGCCCTATAGTAAAGTAAATGATAGACTATACCACAGCTTTTTTTCTTGGGGATTCCTCAGGATTCTATTAAATGCTATTCGTCAAATTTTTTTCATTTACCTATTTTCGTTGATGTCACCAGAACTTGGTCGTATTATAATGTGTAAGTTCAAACATATCAAATCAAGAATGATTTGATATATTTGACGTTATTTCTGTATTGCGGAGTAGTAGTGGCACTAGAGGCATCAATTTTTCAAGTTCAAGTTATTACGATATTAAATGGAAGGCAGGGCCGGATTTACCATAGGAGCTGAAAAAGCTGAAGCTTGGGGCGGCAGAATTAGGGGGGCGGCAAAATGATCCAAAAAATAAATTGGTTCAGAAAAAAATTAGGTTGTACACTTGTTTTAAATTTTTTTAAAAGACCATCCTAGCATTAGGAATATAAATTCTGTGTCGCGAGGGGCTTTACAAACATACCTAAAATGAACACAGAGAACACCTAGACTTAGGATAACAATTTGTGAATCGCACAAAGTGTTTTCCCACGTAGGAACCCACGGCCCACGACACTTACCGCAGTAGAATGCAGTAGAATGCAGCGTGGCGACCACTTAACACTTTTTTTTTAATTGTGGCCGTCACCCTACCGGAGTTTGCAACGGGAATATATGTCGATATCGAACTGACTAAAACCACAGGGTGTGCCATTCTGCACCTAAAATAGCAGGGGTCCGAGGAATCTGTTGTAGAAACCCTCTCTTGAGAGGAGACCCGAGCCCAGCAGTGGGACGTTATGGGTTGTTGATTGGAGGAATCTGTTATTACGCCCTCTGAACCCCTCCTAGTGCCTCCTCACACAATTGCTTATCTCTCCATGGCGACGTACGGCACACGCGAACGTCGCCTCCTCTGAAGCCTAAAGGCCACTGAAGCAGATGGAGGGGAAAACCCGTACCGTCCATTTGCCGCCACACTCAGGGCAGCATGACCATGGCATAGGTTATGTCTTCGCAGAAGGTTGCGACCGCGGTAACCGTGTATGACTCTAACTGCCAATATCCTCTGGGCTCACCAGAGGCGTGCCCTATTTTGGTCGGTCACAACAGTCGCCCACACCGGTGTACCGTACAGTGCCATAGACCAGATAACTCTCGTGTACAGTTGTCTCGTTGCGACATTGGCTCCAGCCAAATTGGGCAAAAGTCGTCCAAGTGCGGAGGCAGTGTCGACCAGCTTCGGAGCAAGATCAGGCCAATTACCGAGTACGGCTCTTAGGTGCAATATGGTATCGACCGTCGAACGCCCTTCCCAAATTCCAAATGGAGTGGCCGACAGATCGGGGCCCCCCTCGCATAGGTGCCGGAGGATGCGAGCAGAGAGCACCCTCTCAAACAGCTTACAGAACTCGTCCAGCAACACGATGGACAGGACGGTCGGACGAAGAGAATTGTGTTGCGGGATTCCTCAGGGCTCTGTATTGGTATCATTGTTATGGAACCTCGCATACGATGCGGTCCTTCGCATTAGTCTGCCTCCTGGCCTAAGTATCGTCTGCTATGCGGACGATATCCTAATACTGGCAAGAGGGTCACGCTTCGAGGAAGTGCTTCTGCTCGTCGAGCAGGGAGTGGCTTGTGTAGTGGAAAAATATTCGTGAGCTGGACTGGAAAACTGAGGCGATTTGGTTCCATGGCTTACGTAAGCGCCAGGAACCCAGCTTGCGCCTCCGAGTGGGTGACATTGAAGTCCGGGTGGGCCAGTACATGAAGTACTTAGGCCTCATCCTGGACAGTCGGTGGAGCTTCTAAGAGCATTTCAGGCGATTAATCCTCCGGGTTCAAGGGGTAGGAGGGGCGTGACATCGTCTGCTGCTCAATCTCGTGGGACCAAGGGAAGAAGTTCACTGCCTCTACATGCGCAACGCACGATCTATGGTCTTCTATGGGGCACACGTCAGGTCTAAGGACTTGGCGGGTTCCTCCCGCTGTAAGGCTCAACTTAGGAGTCTGCAGCGGCTGATAGCCATTCGAATCGTACGGGGCTACCGTACGATTTCGTATGAGGCAGCGACGATCCTGGCGCGATCTCCACCCTTCGACATTAGGGCCGACATGGATACTAAGGTCTACGACCGAATTCGTTCTGTCGGTCGGAATAGCGAAGGGACAGTGCCGGATCATGAGCCTGAAATGCTACGGCAGAACGCACACGCGCAAGCCTTACGAGCTTGGAGGGCAAGGCTCGAAACACAGGGCTGTGCCACCCAACGCGCTGTTGGAGCCGTTCTGCCAAGCTTCGTAGCTTGGATAGAGAGAACGGACTGTGTCACCTACCAATTGACTCAGATACTCACCGAACATGGTTGTTTCGGTGAGTATCTGAATAGAATCGGACGTGAGGTTACGGCACAATGCCATCACTGTGGGTCCGACCGGGACTCCGCCCAGAACGCGCTGGAGAACTGCCCTGCGTGGGAGTCCGAGTGTCGAGACCTGGTCGGGCAGATCGGACGAACCCTGTCACCGCCAGCATTTATGACGGCAAAGTTAGCGAGTGATGAAGGATGGGAGGCTGCGATCTCCTTTTGTGAGAACATAATGCTCCAAAAGGAGGCGGCGAAGGGGACGCGATAGAGGCAGCTAGTACCCAATCGTTGCTCAAGGGTCGTTGCGGCCACACCTTGGGAAAATGTGACCACTGCAAGCGACTCGAGCAGGCGACATCCCGGTGCGACTGGGGGGTGTCGTCTGGGGCTGGTCAGTGTCCCACCTTTTATTGTGTAAAATGGCGAGAGGCACGATATCGATCCACACATGCCCTCCGTCTCCCCCACGGAGGGTACGGTGCGAAAAGCATTCCCCGCGAAAACAAAAAAAAAGTTCATGGTTAGCAGTATTGGGATTTACCTTAGCCTACCAAAACCTTATAAGTAGTGCAGTAAAAACCAAGCTTTGCTTAGCTTAAAAAACTAGTACTCTAGTAACTAGATTACTTATTTCCAAAAGAAAGGAAGAACTTTATTATGAACAGTGTATCTAATGTTAGGAGCCAGGAAGGGCGGCAAAAATTTTAAAGCTTTGGGGCGGCAAATGTGTAAATTCAGCACTGATGGAAGGAAACAATAATCAAGCATCATCTTCGACGAAAAGAATATAAATATAAATATTTTGGACATCTTACACACAACATCATCTAGTCCCAAACTAAGCAGAGCTTGTGCTATGGGTACTAGACGACTGATATAAATACATAAACATACTTTGTTTTTTTGTAAATACATACACATATTTGTAGATCTTACAAACATTTGGTCCGACCCGGGAATCGAACCCGAGACCTCTTGATCAGCAGCCGCATACACTAGCCACTAGACCAACAAGGCAGAATATAAAAGCAATGCCACAATTTCCAAAAATTCTAATCCTGTAGATGTATGATCTTCTGTGGGCATTTTGTTATTATATATATTTATGTGTCCTAAATAAAGGATTTTTAGGGATAAATTCAAAAGAAACTAGGGAAAAATGAAAACGAAAGTGGAAACACTGTTATACATACTCTCTGACTCTCTGGTGCTCGTGGTGGGGGCTTGGTGTCGTGCGTGTATACCGCAACCCAATTTTGAGTTCATCGTTTCGTTTTCTCGTATTTTAGAGACATACTGTTGAGAAATACGAAACTAATGTTGCAATTCTCGCGGTTGTTTTTGAAATAATAGCAAAATTTACATTGATTTTACAGCGATGAAGTGTTTTTTTATGTTTTAAGTGATAGTGTAATTTTGGAGGTAAAATGCCTGCTTCCATTTGTGACCCAGTGACAAGCGCATTGCGTTTGTCTCTCGCATCAGATGAATCCCAAAGTTCTTTGCTAGATAGTAGACTTTATTCATCGGCTAAAAGTGTACTTTTATCAAAGATTGAGTTTGAAGAATCTGGCGATTTCAAAAGTAATGTTCTAGATGGATTGAAATCTAAATACGTGGTGATTCGACCTAAAAAACCTGTGAATGATACAAAACTCATCAAAAAGGAATGTAGTTCAACTAGCCAAACAACAGGTAAGTTATAAAACACTTCTAAGTATGTAAATAATTTAGGTTTGTTTGCTAAAGTACACGCACGGTAAGACCAATTTAGAGGTTATATTTTAGGGTCATTTGTCAACAAACGTCAGTGATCATTTAAATTATACACCATTATCAAAAAGGATTTAAGTATCCAACTTTTTAATTATTTTTAAGTTAAAAATAAAAATACTTTATTATTCTGCAACTAATGTCTAGCCTTTCAAATACTCAGGTGGTATTTTATGAAAAGCATTCGTCATCAGTTTTTTAGCTATATAGTTTTGCTAAACTAATTATCTTAAAATTCTGATATATCTATGTCGGTTACCACATTAAGAACTAGCTTATGCTCTTCTTCAAGAATGACACAAATATCCTTGCTAAATTTTAATAAAATCAGTTCAGCAGTGCAAATTGTTGCAATTGTTATTTACTCACACCATAACTTGGTAGTTGGAATAATATTCATGTTAAAAGAATATTATGTATTTCATGTGCTTATTATTTTACATGCTAAGTTTTAATTAGTAAATACTTACCGTGTTTTTTAAGGTCCTATGTTGGAGCTTTTAAACTTAAAATGCTGATGAGATGTTTACTTTATATAAATAAAAACAAGATAAAATTATTGGTCTTTATTGTAGGTGTTCCATTGTTTAGTTATAAAATGACCAATTTGATCATATTACATAATTTCCTTTTTTTTTATCTATTTTTGTATACTGCAATGGGTAGATGATGATGTTCCTTAAATTTATTTAATTATTTTATGTGTAATATTGCAGTCGATGCTCATAGAAACGTTGAAGAGGGGTTGCCTAAACCCAAACAGGTTCTGTTCCCTTTTGAAAAAGTCCAGTTAGGATGGCAAAATTCTTGGTCAGCTGGAACTGGCATGCAGAATATGGGCAACACATGTTATTTAAACTCTACGCTGCAGGCTCTATTCCATGTTCCTGCCTTAGCTAATTGGTTAATCACAGAAGAGACTCACACTGCAAAGTGTAATCAACAAGGTAAACTACTTATTTTAATAAAATATGTATATTTTCGGTATGTTTCACACATAGCCAGTATTTATTTACCCAGAGCTTAATAAAATATTTTCTTTGTTGTGTAATTGTGGGGTAAATACCCACAAACAAAATTGCAAATAAGTTGTTTTAGTCATTAGTCTGTCACCATTTCCATCAATAATTTTTAAATAATGGTAATTATATTTAAATTAAATGAATTTTTAACAATACTTTTAAAGTAGTTTAAGAGAAATGAAGTGTAAGGTCAGTATTGACACTTTCACGTCAATACTTGTTACATAGTAAGGACACTGCATTTTCTCATTGTATCTTAAATTATTTTGCCTGTATGGTCCACTATTATGAAAATAATACATATGTAAGTATTGTCACATAAGCAACAGTATTTCTCCAAAGAGGAAATATATATATATAATAAAATATATATATATATATATAGTAACAAAAATAGTAATAGATTATAATTTATATAGGTACACTTAGTTCTGGCCACAGACTCGCTTCACTTTTGTGTAAATTTTAACAAATATTTTTTAACTATATCATTTGCCTTTGCTTTCTTTGAGTAACGGACATTCAAACAGCCATCTTCACAAACTTTCGCATTTAAAATATTAGTAAAACTACATTATACACTCACATTATATTGCATTGTTTATCCTTTTTACTTTTTCCAACAGAAGCATGCATCATTTGCGGAATGCGCACAACATTAATGGCGACACAAAAGTGTACTGGCACGTCTATCAAGCCTTGGCAAGTCTACTCCAAGCTACGTCTGATTTGTAGACATCTAACACCAGGCAGACAAGAGGACGCTCATGAATTCCTAAAGTAAAACATCATCTTTCAACTTAAAATTATTGTTATATATTTTTTTTTTATACATATTATATTATTATTTTTTGATATTTGTTTGTTTTAGGTATTTGGTAGAAGCAATGGAGAAATGCTATATAAGTCGCTACCTCAATGCTGACAAATTGGATCAGTACAGCAAAGAGACGACTCCTTTGAATCAGATTTTAGGTGGCTATCTGCGCTCAAGTGTAAGATGCTTATCATGTCATCATTTGTCAACCACATTCCAGCATTTTCAGGTAATAGATCCATCATCAATACTGGAACAAATGTTAATGTATGTAATATAAGTTCTGGTTAAAGGTTGTAAACTAAAATGATATAATTTTTTTACAGGACCTTCTTTTAGATATAAGGAAACATAGTACATTAGATGAAGCGTTGGAGTCCTTTTTTTCTCGTGAACGCTTAGAAGATTTAGGTTATAGATGTGAGGCATGTAATAAAAAAGTATCGGCTACAAAACAATTTGCCATAGAACGGGCACCAAATGTTCTGTGTATAGCACTTAAAAGATTTTCGTTTGGTGCCAAACTCTCAAAACACGTACAATTTCGCAAAAAGATAAATCTGAATAAATTCTTGTACAAAAGGACTAATCAACAACTGGTGAGTTTAAAATCAATTTTTAAATGGCAAATGATGATTAACTTCCAAAACCTGCTAATTGACATTACTTGACATGGTGGTTATTATTGAAATGTCTTTTCTTTATTAATAAAATTTAAGAAAACTTACTAATATCATTGCATTATTTTTGTTTCAGACTTACAAACTGGTAAGCATAGTTACCCACTTTGGGCCATCGCAAAACTGTGGACATTATACAGCTATAGGACAAGCTCCTAATGGAAATTACTACACATTTGATGATAACTGTGTTCGGCCAATACCACTTTCGGCAGTACTAGGCACAAGTGCCTACATAATGTTTTACGAAAAAGATAATATAACAGAAGAGGTATTGGCAACTACTGCCTCTACATCTAGTATAGTTTATGGACCACAATTACCTAATAGTATGCTGAGAGGAGATAAAAAACCCGTTCTACCTAATAGTACTTCAATAGTACAAGCAAAATCAGATGTTAAACCTATAATACTTAACACTACACTAGGACACAAAGTACCCGAAATAAATAGATCAAATTCAGAGCCATGGATAGTAAAACAGAATGGTGAAGTAGAAAAAATTGTTCAATCACCTAAGATTTTGAATGGAATCAGTAAAATAGAAGACAAGAAAATCAATTTTGTAATAAAAAGACAAAATAGTGACGAAAATGCCAAGGCCAAGTTGTCCAAGAGTGAATCAGATCTCAGGATACCCACTGGTGGTAGCCTTGAGAAATTTGCCTCCACTGGGAAACTAGTTAAAACACCAAAGTCACCTTTGGAAAAGTTAGAAGAACAAATGAATAGAAATGAGTCGTCGTCTACGGGCTCTAGACTCGTGCCCTATGACTCGGAGTCCAGCTGTGACGAGCGGAGCGATGCACATGAGGAAGGGCGCAGGCCCAAGCCCAGCCGTTGTGAATCTCCACGTGCACTTGTTGTAACTACAAAAAGCATGCACCATGCCTGGACTGTTTCCAGTGAGAAGAATGGACCTCTATTGAGCCCTAGTTTAAATGGAGTCACTAATAAGAAGTAAGTTAATTTAATTAAATTTATTTGTAATACACACATCAACAACCCATAACGTCCTACTGCTGGGCTCAGGTCTCCTCCTAAGAGAGGGTTAAGGCCATACGTCCCCACGCTGGCCGAGTGCGGGTTGGGGACAGGCAAGACACGTTGTGGCTATGTAAATCTTGCTGTTGGATGTTTTTTTAAGCCGCCGAAGGCCTCCAACTAAGCTTCACGACTGCTATATTATGATAACAACCGGGACCGACTGCTTATCGTGACCTCCGAATCACGGAAACGCTCATTACATATAATGCCACAAACGGTCACCCATCTGGGTCCGACCGCGCCGTCGTTGCTTACCCTTGGTGATTGTTTCCAATCACCTAAGGCCACTCGGCTATGAGCGCTTGTAATACAAGTAATTTGATTTTAACTTTTTTTAAAAAGACAACTCCCGCATTAGGAATATAAATTCCTGAGTCGCGGGGGACTTTACAAACATACATGAAACGGACACAAAGAACACCCAGACTCAGAACAACAAATTGTGAAAGTGTTATCCTACGTGGGATTTGAACCCACGACACTTGGCGTAGTAGGAAGCGGCGTGGCGACCGCTTAAGCCGCTAGGCCAACCGTGCAGTCGTTTTAATAAGTATCACTATATTTAAGGCCTTCTCATTTATTTAAAGTTAATGCACATGTTGTACAAAGGTAGACTTAATGCCATGATAATGTTATAGAAATATAATGCGGTAGATGCAAAAATAGAATGTAGAATTTATAGATAAATATAGATTTTACAGTTATAAAACTTATATTATATCAATAATTTTATTAGATACTAGTTGACCCAGCGAACTTCGTACCGCCCAACTTTAAAATTCCAGAACTTGATCGCAGCGCCACTTACCGGGTCCAATTGCGAATCTAAACCATTCCCAGATCCCCTTGAACACACACAAAAAATTTCATCACAATCGGTCCAGTCGTTTGAGAGAAGTTCAGTGACATACACACTCACAGAAGAATTATAAATATAAAGACTAGCTGGCCGCTCCAACTCTGCACGGGGATTTAAGTATTAAATTACACTACACTCTTGGCAGACTTTTCCATGTTTAGAACAGTCAATTAAGTCTGATTTTGACAAAACCATCATTCAAAATCATCCTTTTTTTTGGGAGTTATGATAGATGTATACACATAAATCACTTCAAACTTATAACAACCCCCACATTTTGTGTTGGGGCATCATAAAAAAATGGTATTTAAAGATAATTTTGAAATCATTACACATTGTATGTGTATAGAACCTCTTAGAATGTCTCGTAGATAAAACCATTAGTCACTAGAGGGCATTCAATATGCCAGATTTGAATAATTCAAAAAGTAATTTTCAGGTGATTTTTTGGAAAAGAAATTATATCAAGGTGTCCTTATTTTGTTTTTATTTATATATTGAATATTTTACCATGAAAAAATAGTTATAGTGACATAATAATAGCTAGACATGGTATCATGGACTTTGTTGTAGATATTGATGTTCTCTATAAAAATTTTGTACATGAATTTGGTCTATTGTCAATAGTTTTCACAGCCCGCACGAAATAGTGATTTTAATAGGTAGTTTTTTAGCACCTTGGGTTACATTATCGAAGTTTTCATAAGGATCCCTAACTTTTTTGAAAACATTCTATAGCTTATGTCCGTCGGGTATAATGTTCGATTCTAATAGTGAAATAATTTTTAAATCGGTCCGCAGTCCGCAGTTTCGGAGCCTATTCATTTCAAAGAAAAGTCAAGACACATAAATAATACATACACTCTACATAAACATACAAATAGTTAAACATAAATTAAATGTTATATAATTATGTCTCAGTCGGGTACTAACGATGCGATTGTTCTACCAATTCATTCCGGATTAGATCGCGTACTTTCATTTTGAGGCGGTTTGTGGAAATTCTGATTCCGGCAGGTAGCGCATTCCACGGAAGAACTGACTGTACAAAGAAGGAAGAATTGGATGACGTTGGAGGTGTGAGGTGGACAAAGAAACAGCATATTGTTTCTTGACGGAAGGTTTCGAGCATAATTAGAACCAGCTGGGAACGTAAAGCAGTCACATGATCATACTTACGAAGATTGAAGACTAATCGGATACAGTATTGAGAAGCCGGTCTAGTTTATTGAAGATGTCTACATTCAAGTCAAAATAACACGTCACCATAATCGATCAAGAAAATAATTAGGGAATGCATAAGCGTAGAATTGGTTTAAGCGGGAAGGAAGTATTTGAGATGTGAAACACAAAGTGCAGAAACACAAGGTGACTCTGGCTGTCATGTGCCCCAGGTTCTTTACTACTGAACTTACAGGTATAGTCTGTTTGTTATAGGCAACTGGTGGCATGACCGCCATGTCCAGCCCACTTATCATTTGTTTGCTCCCCACGACAATCACTTGACGTTTAGCTGGATTTACCCATAATCCAAACCCCGTTGACCAGTCCCTTATAAACTTCAAATCTTTGTTGACTTTTTCAATGGCATATGACGTTTTCAACACTTGACTGCGTATAGACTTGTAAGTCATCAACATGTAGGTGATACGAAAGCCGAAGGTGATGTTGGTTTACGAGATTAATAAAATTGAGAATAATAAGGGGGATAATACACCAACGACAAGTCGTAAAGATGTACACACTGTTGACGTCCCTGAAGATGGGAGGAGAACCATTCCAAAGCTTTTAAGGAGATTATAAGATAAGAGGATGGAGGATCATATTCTCCCTAATATCGTTAGTCACTTTGAGGAGAGCTGTGGTTGTGCTGTGACCGGGCCAAAACACAGATTAAAGAATAGGTACTGTTATGAACACAGGTCTCAAAAACTTTAGAAAGAAAAGGGAGTATGGATATAGGTCGAAAGTGTTCAGGGAGGGAGGGGCTGATTATTTTAGGCAAGGAGATCATGAAAAGCTTACGCCAGAGTGAAGGAGCCAAATCCAGCAGTAGGACTTTATGGGTTGAAAATGAAAGTGAAAGTACCGACTTCTGCTGAACTTAAAAAATCAACTGACTAAGTACAGGTGATTGTGATTCTTCATAGATATAGTAAAACTTTCACTGTTTTTGACATTAAGAAAATAGTCGTCTACGTTTTTTTGTACCGAAATAGTAGTAAAGGAAAGAATTCGAAAAAATCTAATAATGCCAAAAGAAAAGATTCACGAGTAGTTTAATGTGAAGCTAAACTGCATAGCAATATCTACATAGAACTATGCAAATACAAAGTTCCTGATTAGGGCGTCTCCTCTCTATTTACTAAGCGGGTAGTCCAACAGATTATAGGTACATTCAGTACATATTCATTAATAAATAAATTTTTATTCAAAGTTATAAGCAGACTTTTCATAAAAATATTTCATCGTTTCAGAGTTAAAGAGAAGGAGGAACGTGGAGATAATGAACAGAGTCCCAATACGAGTGTCAGTAGCATGTCACCGCTCAGCGACAGAAGCGGGGCAGGTGTAGCGCCTCCAGCGAATGCAACTGCACCAGAAGCGCAAGTGACGGTCCCCGTGCTCGCTTCCGTACCTGTTCCCGCGCCCCCTCCCGCTCCTGCTCCCACTTCTACGTCTCTGGACACACTGCGTCACCTTCAGAGCGTGTCGCACCGCGGTTACGGCGCTCCCGTCCATTCCTGGAACGGAACTCACAGTGCATTATCCCGACAGGTATGTGTCATGCTAAGCGAATTTAGCCCTGTATCTTTCGTGTTTACACTACAAGATACAATTACCGAATTGGCTTTTAAAACCAAAATTCCTAAATGCGATTCTATCTACAATCAACACCACAAAAAATCATCTTACATTGACATAAGTACATCAGAACTGACTTGAATTGTACTTTTAGGCATTTGAAGAACGGCGAGAGGAGCGTAAACGAACAATGGATGCAACTGATGAGATGGACCGAGGCCGTAGTAAAAAAGTGAAAAAGTTTCACCCCTATAATAGGTTCAATAGTAATCGAAATGGCTATAATCCTTTCCAGGTAATAAAAATTAATATTATGTTTAATATAATATTCTGGAGTGGAATTAGAGAGAGAGAGAGATAAATTTTACCATTTTTTTTATAGGAAAAGCAAGATAAGCCGCACTGGGGTGGCAATTTCAAGTATCGGAACGAACGACGCCCGCCGCACCACTTTAACAAACATAACAGTAATAAGTACAAGCGGTTTAACAGGTGATTATAACCTATTTTATTATTTTTATGCATTAGGAATTGTAAAGTGGATGCTGATATGTGCACTTACCAAATGTTCTGACGTATGTATGTCCATTTCTTTGGCATGCCCAAACGGTTGGACGGTTTTTGACATATGAAGTGTCGTTGAATTCGATAGAATTTTGGTCTAGTGAGATAGGCTATATAAATTTTCAAAATGTTGCCCGCAAAAGGGATAAATTGAGGGGGTTTCACATTTTTTCTTATTCCAGCAAGATGGGTATCAAAGGAAATATTTAAAAAGGACAATTTCAAATATATGCATCATATTACATTTATATTATCTTTTTAACATAAATTGATAAAAAACGTACAAAATATATTGGGACGACTAAGGAGTTTTAAATCTACACATTGATGTTTAAAATTCGTCGGCTTAAAACTTTTGAACTTATCGGTTTACAAAAGTAAAGTCTGAAATAATGAATAAAAAAACAAAAAAACACAAAACATACAATGGCAAGTGGAATTAAAATCGTGGCCAATAGATACTTGTTATGTTTACTTATTATTTCGTTACTTTTGTACGAAGTTTTCCAAGTAAGCGTATTTTACAAGTTAGTTCTCTATAACTCTTAATTTAACAAAGCTGTCTAAGCCGTTATAGTTTTCCTTGAAAGTTCATTACATGGAATCTCTCGAGCCTGCCGTTTAGTTCTTAGAGGGGCGCTTTAAAATTGAAAAACTCGCATACGGATACCTAAATCGAAAAATGGCTTTATCTACCTCGCAATGTGTTTAAAAGATCTATCTAATGATAGAAAATATTAATTTACCACTAATCTATAACTTAGTACGCACTAAGACTACTACACTACAGACAGACCTAACTTAAAATAAAGCGGAATATAGATAATACACACATCAAAAGTGTCTAGGGATCAAGCATTTTTATGCGGATTTCTTGAGATTGAGATGTGGCTTTGTAATAAATTTATGATTTTATAAATTTATATGGATCCTTTTTGGTGCATTTCATAATTTGAATCAGGAACTGTCAATCAAATTCGAGTAAAAGATGAAAATCAGCTGCCAATATTTTCCCTATAAAAACATACAACGCATTGAAGAAATTATTAGTGCTACTGTTTCCCTACTACTGATTAAAACCAACGTTATTATGGAGCGGCGACGTCATTTAAGCAGGGAAGAAATGCTCAGAGCCGTGGGAATGATAGAAGCTGGTTCCCGGCAACGTACTGTGGCTTTAGCTCTGAATACAAGTCAGAGTGTTATCAGTCGACTTTGGACACGTTACCGAAGCACTGGTACCGTGGCTGAGCGCCATGGAGGACGGTATCGCTGCACCACACGGAGACAAGACCGATACATTCAAATCTTAACTCGAAGAGCTCCAACAATAACCGCCATGATGTTAGCCGTGAGGCTTCATCACTCTTCAGGGAACTTAATTAGCGACCAAACAGTCAGAAACCGCTTGCATGAAGTGAACCTTCATTCCCGAAGACCGCTACGGGTACCACCTATAGCAATGCACAATCGTAGGATTCGATATCAATGGGCTCTTGAACACAGAAATTGGGCAGAAGAACAATGGCGTTTCGTGTGCTTTTCTGATGAGTCTCGTTTTGGTATGAGACCGGATACAAGACGTATACGACACTGGAGAACCCCTGGACGCCAACAGCGATTAAAATCCTGCCAGGAAGTCCATCCTTATAGTGGTGGAACCATCATGGTATGGGCGGGTATTTGGATCGGCGGAAGAACTGAGTTGATTTGGATCAGAGGCAACCTCAACGCTCAAATTTATGCTGAGACGATTGTATCAGACGTCATCGTTCCTCTACAAGTGCAAATCGGTCCCTTATTTCAGTTAATGCATGATAATGCACGACCGCACACCGCAAGAGTTGTAAGACAGACTCTCGCCGCAGCTAACATCAATGTCCTGCCCTGGCCTGCTCAGTCGCCAGACTTGAACCCGATTGAGCATGCATGGGATATGCTACAGAGAAGAGCTCTGCCGAATATGGAGGGTATCCAGTCGCAAGAAGACCTTTTTTTGTTGTTGCAACGAACATGGGCGGCCATTCCACAGCGTGATTTGGATGAACTCATTTTGAGTATGCCAAACCGATGTTCTTGTGTTGTTAGTGTTCGCGGTAGAAACACGGATTATTAATTGTTTAAGTTACCTAATAAAATTTTAAAGAAAACTGTTATTTCAGTCTTTTTTTCGAACTTTAATGTTAGTGGTTCAAATGTCAAAAATCCCTTTATTAGGAAAATGGCAAATTTCTTTACTAATGCAAAGGTGACTTGGTTTATCGTTACTGTGACAAACGAAAACACTTTATTTGATGAATCCTTAAAGAAATTTTTAATTAATATCAATCAGGAGAAAAGTTATTGCTATGTTGATCCCTAGACACTTTTGATGTGTGTATATGTATGTGTTAGTAAATATAGTAAGTATAGTATATTATATATGTAGTATACACAAGCTACTACTGTAATGTAAACTACAAATCGAACACAATATAAATAAAAGAGAGAAATTAAATTAGGTTAGAAAATGGATGAAGATTGGAAATAATCGAAAATAAATTAAAGTGGGTAATAAGGGGACGCCCTGGTTTTGCAAAAAAATGCGCTTTAATGTTTAATAACTCGCAAACGGATACCTAAATCGAGAAATGGCTTTAGCAACCGTGCAATGTTTTTAATTATAATGATACCCCACACGATGGGGTAGACGTGAGAAAAAAAACATCCCCACTTTACGTGTAGGGCAGGTATCCCAAATAAAAATATTGACTGGGCACTGACCAGTGTTACGGGGCGTAATGTACCATTCGCAGCGAGCATGTATGTTACGCCGTGTACTAAAATCTGTGTAACATGCTCGTTTCGAACCCTTTGCTCATCCGTGCTCCAAATTCGCAAGCCACTCACAGTCAAGATGTCGGACGACGAAGTTGTGTTGGGTTCTTTGATTTTACTCAATTATTGTTTAGTCCAAATCAAGAACAAAGTACCTAGAATCAACGCTTGTGCCACGTGTGCTCTTGACGATTCGCTGCTACGCCGATCGATACGATACGATCTTGACTGAAGCGCCTTACACTCAAAGGATTCGCAAAAAAACCGACAGCACAGTTTTCACGTACTGACTGCATGAATGTTCGTAGTGTAACACCGCTCAGTACCCACCTTCATCATGGGGTAGACGCGAGAGAAAAAATCATCCAGACTTAACGTGCGTGAGGGGAATTCAGAATCTACACCGACGGCTCCAAAACCAACACTGGTACTGGTGTCACTAGACGACCTAAACATTAAGATATCAACAATACTAGACAAGCTAAACACAATCTTCCAGGCAGAATGTATTGGCATTACACGAGCGGCATAGGCGGTTGCTGCCAGAAACATCAGTGACCTCAACATTAAAATCGTCACTGATAGTGCTTCCGGCTGATAGTGCCCAAATTAAAGCATGGCTGCGCGAAAGAACCCAGAAAACTCACTTGACAGAGTGGTTAAATAAGGAGGGATGTTGGCAAACCAAGAATGCTGTACCAGCTTCCAACAAAAAGCTTGCCCGCACCCTCATCAGATTTAACAGAGACAAACTCTGCAAGATCATAGGAATCCTAACCGGACATTGTCTCCTCAACAAACACCTACACACCATAGGAGTAACATATATCCCTCTGTGCAGAGGATGCATGGAAGCAGAAGTAACGCCACAACATGTCATCATGGAATGCAGCAGTGTGGCCGAACAACGGGCACAAATTCTACAGTCACCGGCAACATTTCAGGAGGCCTGCGGAAATCTTCGAAGGCTGCTTTCCTTCGGGACCAACCTAAGTTGGCTGGAGTGAATGGGAATAAAAATCTTCACGCACAATGGTCTAATAGCTAGAATTACCGTGCGTGAGGCCTGACTGACGACGTGACATAATGACTACGTTCATGACCCTTATTATAGATTCGTCATGTCCGTACGTCCGTCCTCGACCTAGCCAAAGGTAAATGATATAAAGACGAAACTTTGCATGGATATGTGTTTCTACTAGGCATGCCTTTTAAGTTCTGTCGTTTCTGTATTTCCCGGCAATTTTGAATTTGAAACCGTTCTATATTCGAATGCCATTGTTTAGTCAAAGCGTCGATTGGAATCTGTCAGGTTACGTACGAAACTTTGATTATATACATGTCTAGACGGAGTGTTGCGCTGCATTCGTAACAAAAACAACAGGCCAGATTTGCAGGGCCAGTGTGCGTGTTACGGGCAGAAGTAAGCGTAGCTTCCAGGAGCGTGCATCACGTGGCAGCGTACTGAGTGACCAGCCCTTGAACATTTCCCATAAAAAGGAAAAACAATTATTTTGATTTTGAGATTTGTATTAATTTTAAATTCATTCAATTATATTTTTTCCCATATTAGGAATTTGTGCATATTTACAAGGAAAAATAAATTTTTGTGCAATAGGTATTGCTAATAAAGGTTATTTATTCTTAATATTTCACAACAACTTGCTAAAAATATTCCCTGTATCTTAGAAGGGTGTCTGAGGTTGCGTTACTTTGAACGGCGTGCCAAAGGCCGAAGCCAACTCACAGAGGCCTTTAATTTTGTTAGTATGCAATATACATTTAATTTTATTTTTATACTATATACACTATATACAACAGGCAGCATACAGCAGATAAGAATCTTATTGACTTTCTCTTTTAATTTGTATTTTAAACAGTTTTCGTATAGATGTGACATCCCGGTTGATATTATCAAATTTAATCTTATAGTAATATCATAAATGTAAATATTTTTCCAACCATATCCATCACCTTAGATTTAAAAATATTGTATTGTAATCAATAACCAAATTATTGATTTAAAATAAAAACAATTTAATCTTACACCGAACATGAAACTATATGAGTTTATTTAGCTCTAAACATAATCACAATATAAAAGCTAGTTTCACAACAATACATTACGTGATACATTACACAGAGAGTACACAGAGTACACAGAGAGTACCTAACCGCACACCACGAGGTCCCGAGACAAAAGAGCCCAAGCGTCCTGTAGTCGTCACCTCGTCCCGTAGGGGACGCGTGGAGGCTGGTTCGGGGCGGTTGCCCCCTTCCAGCGGTGTCTGTTCCGCTGCCCCTAAATAGTGGCAGGTCATGTGGTTGGGATGATTCCTCGTGGTTCTGTGTCGTTGTGTTCGTGGGGGAGGTTTGCGCTTCTTCACGCCGTCCGGCGGCCAAGCCCGAGCCAGGTGAGACCCCAGACTGCACCTGGGGAGGCCCATCTCCGAGCGATCAGCGACAGAGACGGCGGCTTACACGCTTGACGACCCGCATCGGCGTTAGTCGTTGCGGGTCGTTTTTCTACAGGCGTTCGTAGGTCGTATTTTCTATGGGATATTGGGCCACGTTGTTCTTCGCGGGGGTCCACGCACGCTACTTTGGCTAAGTAGGCGCAGGTGCTCGTGGACAGGCCGCGGTGTCAATCGTGGCCCCATCTGTAAACAGGAAAGAAAGTTATAGCCGGTTGATTTAGAGTTATAGTGTTGGTAGCGGGTTCGACTCCCGCTCCCTCCGGAAAGTTGCGTAGGGTCGGGGAGGGGGTTGTGCTGGTGACCGTCGTACCCGGGGAGGTAGACAGACCGCCTTCCCTTCATGGGGTATCCCATTCAGGGGATTGCTGCGAGGTCGCGCGTTAGTCGTTTGCCGTCGGGCGGTTGAGCGTGCCACGGCGCGATGCCCCGGATGTGGCTCCAGGCCGATGTGTCGGCACGCTCGAACATGGTGCTGGCCATCCGTTTGATGAATGCGTCCAGGCTCTCCATCTTGAGATCCCTCTCGATGACGTCGTTCCTCACGTAACGCGGCGCCTGCACGACTTCGCGCATTGCAAGGGATTGTTGCGCGCGCAGTTGTCGGCGGCCGGTCTAGCTTGTGAGGACGTACCAAGAGGGAGCGGCGTAGGTGAGTTGGGTGCGTATATATGTGTTATACACACCCAGTTTGGCGCGAAGTGGTAAACGGGAAGTGAGCACTGGACGCAGTAGGGCGCGTGTTGCCCTTACACGCGCGACCGTTTTGCGAACGTGTTGTCGCATAGACAAGCGAGGGTCTATTGTGATCCCCAGGTACTTGACGGTGCTTGTCCATGGGACGAGCCCAAGCTTCACGATACTGCTCAATTTATAGTCTCGTTCGAATGACGTCACACAATGTGAACATAGGTACAGAACATCGGCGGACTTCACTCGGTCTTGTTACTGCTTACACGGCCTCTCCTGACACCCTGACGTCCTCGGCAGGTCCGGGTGACCACACACTTCTTCATTGTTCTCTTTTGCGGTGACCGGAACCTCTACCAAAAAAGTTTATTGGACGCCTCTGTAAGTACACCATCGTCCAATTGGTCAGTCATTGAAAAAAGTTATTAAATTTAGTGTAAACAGAGTTAACGAATAGTTTTCATGAGAATAATAGTTAACACGAATGGGGAAGGTTCGAACCCCCAAGGAAAAGAGTGAAAGATTATTTATAATCCGCTCCAGATTACAAACAAACAGTCACTGTTAGATTCATTTAAAATAAAACTAGAAGTTTAGTACTAACACAAGCGTAGACTTCAGCATGAAGGTCTACCGTTACCATAAGAACCATAATAACATAAGAACAGTTATCATCAAGTGTCTGGGTCTTAAACATTTAAACTTAAACTTAACAAGACCACGAGTTTGGGGCTGGTTACCCTGTCCATGGGTCTTAAACCTCTCACAACAAGACCACGAGTTTAGGGCTGGTTACCCTGTCCATGGGTCGTAACCTCTCTCAACAAGACCACGAGTTTGGGGCTGGTTACCCTGTCCATGGGTCTTAAACCTCTCTCATCAAGACCATGAGTTTAGGGCTGGTTACCCTGTCCGTGGGTCTTTAACCTCTCTCATCAAGACCACGAGTTTGGGGCTGGTTACCCTGTCCATGGGTCTTACCTCTCTCAACAAGACCACGAGTTTGGGGCTGGTTACCCTGTCCATGGGTATTACCTCTCTCAACAAGACCACGAGTTTGGGGCTGGTTACCTTGTCCATGGGTCTTAAAATTATCCCAGGAAGACCACGAGTTTGGGGCTGGTTACCCTGTCCATGGGTCCATTCCGACATAACATACCTCATGCTCTCCATCATCCGCCATACATTGCCACACACCTCGTGAGCGGCATGCAGGTCGCAAGTCTGCACCTCACGGTACAGCGAGTAGGCCGCAAGTCTGCGCCTCACCCGGCAGCTGCAGACACCAGGTCACCACCCGCGTTGGCTCGCGTAGACAGCGAGAAGACTGAAGGACTGCATCTTCCTCAGTGACGAGACTCTCTCGTTATAAACCTCTCAACGCATAGTTGTCATCTAAGGAAAGTATGAAATATTACATTATTTTTGAATACGGTATTACTTTTACATCACCAATATGCTTCACTATCGTCATGAATAATCACAGAGCTTTTAGAAGGCGATACTAGCAAGCAAAGCTTTTTAGGATATTTAGGATGCCAAAAAATGTTACAGAAGTCTCACGGTACTCGGTTAAGGATGTTCCCAATAATCGCAAAGCTCTCAGGATATGATACCGGGTCACCAATTTTCGGTTATGTCTACAGTTTGACGATTGGCGTCAAGCTACTCCGAAGCATGTCCAAGTATACCCACGCAGTGAATTGAAGTTCAGACTGATTGCCCTCAAAGTCATTTTATGCACTAGGGCTTGTCCGACAGGTGTCGTTCAGTCATTTACTGTAATAGGCCACCGTCTACTTATCGTCCATCGTCTCGAGTCTGTAGTTAAACCTTACCATTTAAACCTTTCTGCTACGGCGGCCAGTCCCAATGGTGACCAACCAAAAACACAGACACTACAGCACGCAAGTACTTGTCTAAAACAGGTGGTTCGCCTTTGGTCCGATGAGAGGGCCACCCAACATGACCCGAAAGAGATCAGGCGTAGGACCGTCGACTCTTTGTACTCATTCGAGTCACGGAGCTTTGACCACAAATTTTAAACTTCGGGCCGCGACAAGCATATCTATAATTAGAAGTACACAGTATTATTAGTTATTGTTTGTTCAACCCAGAAATCGAACCTATATTGAACAGTAGTCGCACACACTAACTGTCGACCTAACAAAGCAGTCGAAACCATCACTAGTACTGACGTTTCAATAAGTACCTCTGTCAGGAAGAGAAAGATCACAATAACCTGAGCTGGCTCGTAACGTGCTTATGAACATTTTATTAATCGTGATCCCATATGAATGTCACACCCTTACGATCAAGTTTGCTACAATGATTTTGTGTATGATCTTAAAATTTAACACCTGAAATAGCCAGTCAAGCACGAAAATTATCTTTCTGGAACACTAATTGGTACTCTCACATTGACTAGTGCTTAAACCTTATTTTCGCTCGGTCTCACCTGACCATTAATCATTATTGTTTCACAAACACCATAACATAATGTCTCGCAAATTTACACTTTAAAAATTAATTTAATACCTGACACTAGTGAGGATATTTAAAACTTTTCATAATGTTTCTATAACATCAAGAATAGCATGCCTAAGTAGACGTACTAATAAGATCGATAGACATGCAGTCTTTACCAGTATCAATACTTTTCTCATTTCGATAAACATTAAAACATAATTAACAAACATACGATATGTCTCGCTTTATCATAAAATATCTTTCTTTAACATTTACAATTTGTTGTTGATGTTGTGTAAAACAAATAAGATTACATTTAAAATATGAAGTTCCAGTTTGTAGTCCACTAAAGATGGATCAGATTCTTTTTTTTTCTTTGAACCTTAAATTACAAATGAAGTCACTTTCGTATTACCTACTCTGAACTATTAAATAAATTTAACATCATAACTTTCGAATCTAAACATTTACCACTATGTTATAACGCTGCATAGATTTTACAATAACAGAAAACAATGTGACATAGTACCTCGTACTTTCTACCGGCGGATTATTAGAGTTTCTCAAGCTGTTTTATATAGGCTCCGTCAGGACTAACGCTGCTGTCCACGCACCCTATCGCCGTATTGTGAATAGTTACAACACACATTTTTAAGCTCTCGATATATTTGCTCTCACTAACTACCAATTTATAAGAACAGCCCATTCATTGAATTATCAAAAATAAAAATTAGAAATGTAATTGATCAACTATTTCTTGTTGTTATATATTTTTTATTGTTTCATAATGGTCAGTTCCATTTTTACATTTACGGAGAAATATATCTAGTAACTTAGTGTACACTTTGCATCTTTTTATAATCAGACAAGTGACTATCTTTCGTTCCCATTAATAAAGATAAATAAATAAATCACACAACGTGGGTATTATGTCTTGTCACACTTGCTGTGTCAGTGTAACTTCGTTTGACTTTAAGTAAATCGATAAAAAAAAACTTGGCCTTTTAAGTAACAGGTTCGGGTTGCATTAGGCAGCCACTGCAACTGCTATTAATTCATCATCCATTCGTTAAAAATGCATAACCATAGTAAAGAACGCCTAGTTTATTATGCACAGGTGGGATAGATACAAAAATTCAAAAAGTGTTAATCACGTTAAACAAAATATTTGCAATAACAAGCGGTATGAGTAAATTGTTAAAATTCAACCAACTACGATCATTACTTAGCTCTTTCGTTAAAGCACAGCTTTGCATCAGCTGTAAGGCATTTTCCTATACGCCCCAAGCAGTCTCGATATTTTTATCACTTTAAATTGCGCACACTATTCACATTCGTACACTACATATCAAAATTATGTGAAAATGAATTACAACTCAACATGTAAATATGATTTGATCTTACCAGTACAGCGTCAAATACAACTTACAAGTTTTTCAAAACTGAACCTTCCAACCTTCTCTCATTACCGTGTCGGCACAGGTTGACCACATTGTACACCTTGTACATTGGCACGGATGCAGTTTCCATCGCTTAGCACAATATTTACTATCTGAAAAGAAAGCATTATAAACACGAACACACCGAAACATAGCGTGAAGTACAAGTACCCACATATTTTTTTTTAATTAAAGTACCAAACGTTTATCAGTATTCCAAAATACTAAAACGTTTTAAAACCGTTTGCAATTGCCACTAAAAACCAAATATAGAAGTCGTCACTTCCTTTACGATTTTTATATTTGCTATGTTTCGACTTTGTTAAATGAATTTCCACTCTTTTTAGGGTTCCGTTGCCAAATGGCAAAAAACGGAACCCTTATAGATTCGTCATGTCTGTCTGTCTGTCTGTCTGTCTGTCCGTCCGTATGTCACAGCCACTTTTCTCCGAAACTATAAGAGTTACACTGTTGAAACTTGGTCAGTAGATGTATTCTGTGAACCGCTTTAATATTTTTGCACAAAAATAGAACAAAAACAATAAATTTTGGGGGTCCCCATACATAGAAGTGAAACTCAAAAAAATTTTTTTTATCAAAACCATATGTGTGAGGTATCTATGGATAGGTCTTCAAAAATGATATTGAGGTTTCTAATATCATTTTTTTCTAAACTGAATGGTTTGCGCGAGAGACACTTCCAAAGTGGTAAAATGTTGGTCCCCCCCCCTGTAACTTCTAAAATAAGAGAGTGATAAAACTAAAAAAAATATATGATGTACATTACCATGCAAACTACCAACGAAAATTAGTTTGAACGAGATCTAGTAAGTAGTTTTTTTTTAATACTTCATAAATCATAAACCGCAATTTACATTTCTTTCAATCAAAACACTATTATTAAAACATTGATGAAAGTTACAACGAACTAAAAAAACTTTTAAATGATGCTACGGAACCCTTCATGGGCGAGTCCGACTCGCACTTGGCCGCTTTTTTAGTTCAGGAGTTATAGAGGCATAACTTGTAAAATACGCTTACTTCGAAAACTTCAATTATTTATCATTGTTTTTGGTAGTTACTTATTACCAAAACTTTACGTAATTATCGACTTAGAGCGGATGAAAATATCACAAAAGTCGGATTCCCTAAAAATCACAACGAACACTGAATTTCGAAAGCGTTCAAATGAGCACTAATAGTGTTAAATGCCTTTTTTTTCTTAACAAACGATCGTGTTTATCGTTCTCGGGACCTCTGCGGCGAATCACTGCGTCCGTAGAGTAGAACCACGACACATACGGTAACACTTTGGTTCTATATGACAGTGCGATCTATTGTGCATTTGTCAATGCTCTCTATCGAAAGACACTTCTAGATAATAAAGTACGCAAATAGGTAAATGAAATGAAAATATCTAACAAAATGTCGGTAGTTGATTGTTTCCCAAATATTGAAAATTAATAATTTGTGAGCGTAGATGGATACCACTTCTGATGTAATCAATAACCAAATTATTGATTTAAAATAAAAACAATTTAATCTTACACCGAACATGAAACTATGAGTTTATTTAGCTCTAAACATAATCACAATATAAAAGCTAGTTTCACAACAATAGATTACGTGATACATTACACAGAGAGTACACAGAGTACACAGAGAGTACACAGAGTACACAGAGAGTACACAGAGTACACAGAGAGTACAGAGAGTACACAGAGAGTACCTAACCGCACACCACGAGGTCCCGAGATAAAAAATCCCAAGCTTCACGATACTGCTCAATTTATAGTCTCGTTCGAATGACGTCACACAATGTGAACATAGGTATAGAACATCGGCGGACTTCACTCGATCTTGTTACTGCTTACAATATTATATAAACATAATATACTTATTGGATTTATTAGCTAAGACACATGGGAAATTTAACTTCAATTAACAGACAACCCTGTAAACATGCAGTCAAAATGGCGTTCGATCTTTTCTTATAATTTCATTTGATTAATTTAATTGTTTCTTAACAATATGGTTATTTAAAGTTTACTTAGCGATTATAGGTAATTATTTTTAATTGTTTCCAATCGTCCTTTGTAATTCCTGCACACTTTTATTACGCAAATCTTCGTTTTTTATTTGCCACTCGATACGTGTTTATCGTACAATGACAGCACCGCCACTGATCGGCCGCGACGAGCTTAGTCTGTAATAGTCAGCAGATATTTTGGACGGTTAGACGCTCGAACTCTCTATCTAGACTTTACAATCAAAGGTACGAAAATGAATCTAAGGAAAATGTTCGTGATTTTCTACAACTTTAGAAGAGGCCTGACACGACTTCAGTGATGAAGCCCCAGGTCTGCGGACTGTCGAACGCTGGTATTTAGAATTCCAGCATGGACGTACTAGTGTTAGTGACAAACCTCGCGAAGGACGCCCAAAATTCGCCTTCACTGAAGATCACAGTGACATCAACAAACATCATTGCTCTGAGACAACTTATTCTCGAAGATTGTCACGTGACGTATCGAGAGATAAAGGCTCTATTAGGCATCTCAGTGACAACCATTCAGAAGATCTTGCATGAAGCGCTTGGTGTGAGAAAGCTAGTTTGCCGTTGGATACCGCATTTGCTTTCCGACGATCACAAGGCGGCCCGCGTCAGATGGTGTAAGAAAACTTTGCAAAGTTACAACCAAGGAGAATCAAATCACGTCTACGACATCACCAGTGGTGACGAAACTTAGATCTATGCCTAAGATCCTGATTCCAAACAATCTACTATTTAGGTCTTTCAAGACGAGACTATTGCACTTGAAGATCGTAGGTCGCCAGAGGCGCACCCTATTCTGGGCGGTCAGAGCGGCCGCCCACACCGGTGCACCGTAATGTGCCATTGACCGGACAACCCCCGTGTACAGCCGCCTAGTGGGAACACTGGCCACGCCCAAATTGGGTAGAAGTCGCCCTAGGGTGGAGGCAGTGCCCACCAGCTTAGGACCAAGCTGTCGGAAGTGCTCGTCGAAGAGCCACCTACTGTCGAGGACCAGGCCCAGGTACCTCATCGGAGCCCGGACCGGTACGAGGACCGAGTTAACCTCGATGGAGGCGCCGGCGGGTGGACCACGACGGGGCCTATGGAATAACAAGGATTCCGTCTTGTCCAGGACCACCCGCAAACCCAGCGCCTCGATGCGCCCGACCACCAGGGAGACTCCTGTGGTGGCCAGGCGCACCGCCTCCTCAAAGTTTGCCCCCCGGGCCGTGACCAGGGTGTCGTCCGCGTAGCGAACGGAGTGGTGTTGGCGATGTCCAAGGACACCGCCAACACCACTCCGTTCGCATCGCGTTGACCGTCGAACGCCCTTCTCGAAAACCGAATTGAGCGTCCGACAGGTCGGGGCCCACCTCACAGAGGTGCCGGACGATGCGGGCAGAGAGAACCCTCTCAAACAACTTACCCGCCACGTCCAGCAACACGATGGGCCTATAGGCCGGCAATCGAATCGAAATCGAATCGGCAGGCCGTCCATGTTTCTGGATCAGTACCAGCTTCCCGCACTTCCAGCGCTCAGGGAAACGTCCGGACGCCAGGCTAGCGTTCAACACTCCCCTGAGGCGGTCCGACATGTAGTCGAGGGGCTCCATGCAGTCCTGACCTAAGCCCTAACGATTTCTTTACATTTCCTAAAATTAAGAAATGTCTTCGTGGTCAAAGATTCCAGTCCGGTGAAAAAGCAGTCGAAGCTTTCATGTCAGCCATTTTGAACACCCCCACTTTAGAGTGGAATAAATGGTATAAAAGTAATACTAGTTTGAGCGAATGGAAAAGTGTTTTAAGCTACGTGGTGAATACTTTAAAAAACAATGAAAAGTACTATAAGGTTCTAGTTGTGTTTTTTTCTTCCAACGACAAAACTTAAAAGGCATGCCTCGTATCACGTCGGCAAAGTGCTAGAATAAAATCATTAGAAATATTTTTGTGGTACTACCCCATTGTGTGGGGTATCGTGCGATAGGTCTCTTATAAACATAGAGAGGTTGCAAAGATTGTTTTTCGTTTAGGTATCCGTATAATTTTAAAGGACATTTTTTTTGTAAGAAAGGCGGGGTCGCCCTCTAAAAGCTGGCTCGTAAAATTAAAAAAAAATATGATGGCAGTCATGTGATGAACATTAAAGGAAAACTATAAGGCTTATATTGCTTTATTAGTTCATGAGTAATCTAACTTGTAAAATGCGCAAACTTGGAAAACTTCGTACATCATCATCAGCCTATCCTAGTCTACTGCTGGATATAGGCCTCTCCCATTCACACCACTACCATCGATTTTGGGCTTTGTATAAAAATAAAGAAATAGTAAAATAAGTAAACAACAATTATCTATTAGACACGATTTTAAATCCACCAGCTAACATTACAATTCATACAGAAAAACTATTTCTTTTTATTAGCATTTTGATGACAAATATTACATGTCGTTGTGTAATTATATTTTTACAGACAAGAATTAAAAAGAGTGTAATTGTGTAATTAATACACCAAATAGCACAATTATGTTTAAATTTTTAATTTCAGGTACAGTAATAATGGGCACCACTACCCCAGGCACCATTGACCCCGGCTCACTTGTGTTCACTTAATTGTGTATATAAATAGTAAATGGACTTAAATTCTTAGTTATCTAAGTCTTTATCAATATAGACAATAGAAACACTCCCACAATGAAGTCATTGTTTTGCTACCGCCATACTGTCTAGATTAAGCTAATAATAAAGATAGTATTATTGTGTTTGTTAGTTAGACAGATATAAATGTTACAGAAATTAAGAATAAGGAAAGTATGTACTGCCAGTATCAGCCTTTATACATAAACGCAAATAGACCTCAGATAGTTGTTATCTGTTATAATAGTAGCCAAATTATATATTTTGTGATCTAAACAGTAATAGAATTAGTGAGTTTGTTTTTCAGAGTATTGGTAGTCAAAGGGTTAGTTTTGTATAAATAGTTAGTAAAATCTGGTGTTCGAGTGTAATATGAGTCATAAATGTTGGCATACATTTATTATATTAAGAATTAATATTGGTATGTTATGGCATGCTACACACTAAGAACAAGCTTAGTATCCAAGTATATTATTATATTCCAAATAAAAAACAAAAATTGTTTTACATGAAATCATGTATGTAATAAATACTGATATATATATATATATTTATTTTTCAAGTTCATTCTACTAAGTACTGTAAGTACATATCGTCATGGAAACGGCAATATGTTGTACGTTCAAAAATCTAAATTTTCAGGAGCGACAAAAAAAACTGTTTCTCCTTCCAATTTATTTCTTAAATGCTTAAACATTATTACTTTTACCTTAGAATGATAATGGTGTAATTTTTTTTTCAAAATGTATGGCTTTATATGATTTAGGTTGTCATGACCTTTATGTGTACAATTTTTTTTTTAATTTTTGTTGACATACCACTTTTTCTCAGTTGTTCTAAAAATGAATGGTAGGTATGTAGGTAACAAAACAACTTGCTAAAATCTCTTCTATAATCTTATGGTATAAATTTTTTTAGCTCTTGAAGGTGTTCAGAACTTATTTTTTTCAAATGGGCAGGTTGAGTTTTTCAACTGAGGCTTATTGAACGTCGTGGACGACATGGTAATGGCGCCCAATCGTCGCTAAATGCAAGTTTATAATTGATTACGTTCCCAGGGGTATAATGGAGAGCCACAAGGTCATTAACACAGAGATCAGATCGACATATGTCGTCGAAGCGCTGTAACATTCCATCCGCTACGCTCACGTCAGCGTGTCTGCGAAACATGTTTAATGTAAGCGTACCCCAGCTATTAGAGATTTGGTACACTCTAAGACGTCGAGAAACCATATGGTCTTTCGGCGGTACGCTCGAGTTCAAAAGAGCGTAATCGGCTTTCCCAAGTTCAAACAATCCTAAGTCCATTACGCACTCATCGGTTACTTCGACCCTTTCCAATGAGAAGTAGCCAGAGGTCGCACTTTGAACAGCGCACGTTTGCAGCGCGCGTCAGCTAGATCATAAAGATTTGTTCTCTGGACGATGTTCGAATTGACTCTCAACGCATCATTGGACGCGCGTCCTCTCATTCCTGTTGCCCGACGTTTAACATATACACTGGTTGGATTCATTCGCTTAACACCGAGTATTTATCTCTTCTCAAAATCGAGACGCTTGCTTCGTACGTAGTTGCACCCACGTATTCAGCTTGAACAGATTTTCACCGATACGTTGGGCACCATATCGTCACCATATCTAGCCTCCAATGCCTCAAGCAGTTGCTGATAGGTTACCTTCTTACCGAGGGCTTCGAGGACGGTTAGAGCCTGGTCTCGGAGACCCAAGGTGAGCGCGGTCATAGCCTGTTCCTTAGTCCAGCCGTTTGCCGTCATAACAGACTCAGCCTCAAACTGGATCTTGTAGGCTGACCACGAAGATGTTCCATCAAACGGCGGTACTTTGAACCCCCGCACCGAAGGAGCAGCAGTTACTGTAGTCGCCGCTCCGTCTCCAACTTTAAGGTTTCCTAATGCCTTCTTCGAGTTTCGGCCTCAGTGATACGGTTCTCGTGTTGAAGAACCTGATCCTTCAGTACCTTGAGTTCTTTGCCGAAAGTCTCATGAATGCCTTTTAACAAGAGCATATGTTCCTCCTGGCGGCGAGCCTGAAAGGAGTGTTTTCCGATAGTACGCAGGAAACCTGCCTGAGCTGCTGCTGCCTCAGGATCATTGCTCCCGCATGGCAGCATGTTTATCGACGCTTTTATATCTGGCAGCTTGAAACTTTTGCTGAACGAATCAGCAACATTGCATACGTATTGGAACGCATACTCTTCCCTCAGTTCGCGTAGGTATCTGTAGACGCAATCGCGACACGAACCCTGTAACAGCCACGTTCGTACCATGGCCGCGCTTTGATCCAGGCGCTATTTGTCGTGACCAAATATCAAGCAGATGTCAGATTGCACTTATTGCAAGGGATACTGATCTTCTGATTGATTAGTTTACTGACATAATATCTATTGCACGTTGTACAGATCAACAAGTTGGCCATAGTGGTGTAATAAACAAAAATAATATTTTTTTTGACATACGATATATTGCGGTTTCCTTGACGATAATAAAGTTTATGTTCGCGCGTGCTGCCTTTATCTCGCGATCATATTGACATGTTACAATGATGATGGCTCAATTTAAAACGACTTCCTCACACGACTCCATTAGGATCGTGTAAATGCATTTTTTTAAATGTGTGTAGCTTGCCTCGTGTAAATAATCTTCTCTATATTTTGTTGAAAAAGTATTGAGCATGAGCGCTTCAATATTTTGTGTGACATTTCTATTCGAATATTGTTGACTTTGAATTGGTTTCTGTATAAAATTTATTATTTTAGATAAATTGCTGTTACCTTATTATTATGATATAATGTATCTTCCAGTGTCCCTATACATATATTTATTAGATACCTACCTTCTCAATATACACTATATTTTATCTAAAACTATGTAATACTATGTACCTATTGTCAGAAGGAACATGTATAGAACGCCTTAAAGGTAAATGGGGTATGATGACGACTATCTATACAAATATATAAAATCGAAGTGTCTGTCTGTATTTTCAAATTAGAAGCTCTTAACTAAATGCTTATTTGTATATGGTAAGTAAAGAAGTATGTAACAAAAAGTTTAAAAAAAACTGATAAGTATCAGATTTTTTTTAAACTTTTTGTCTGGTTATTAATTTAATATCTGTAATGGCTGCACCGATTTTAACGGGATTTTCACTGGCGTTTTATTAGGAGTAACTTAGGTTACCAGATTTTTTTTGTTAAATTTCATGTAGACGAAGTTGCGGATTACAGTTTACATGTAAGGCTCCTTATTGTAAGAGGAAGAAATTACTATATGTATGAAATAGTTATAATTTAGTTTTATTTACTATTTAGTGCTTAATTGTCCTATTAAAGAGACGAAAAATATTTATAAATGTGCAGTGTGCTGTTTATTTTGTTGAACACTGAATTTGTACCAGTCATTATGGTACAATCTTGTATCCTCGTTCCATCTTTGGCATGCATACATTATTAATCTTTAAATCAAATATAATCTTTATTAGTCGACAATAATCCTGTCGATTATAACATGCATCTTTTCTATTGTTAAGAAGTATTTTCCATTTAAAAAGATTTTACTCAGAGCAACAAAGATCGGAGGGGAGTAGCCATAACGACTTTTGCAATGCAAAACACTGTCATTTTCTGCGCAGAACCATCTTCACACATAAAAACAATCGCCTGTCACAACAAACTTACACATAACAAGTTTTAGAATTTTACGCACAAAAAAACATAATGTGTCTTAGTGTAATGTAGGCTCATTTAGGCTTAAAGTTTGACAGAGGGGAACGTTTGACGGGTGCGTTTGGCTACTCCCTAACGAGTTGCTCTATGACTGTTTTTATATACCTTGATAAATATAGTTTCTTAATAAAGTTTTCCACTATAAAAGCAAACAAAAGAAACAGTCCTAAAGGGTAACACTGAGATCAGACTGTAAATAAACTGTTTAGGTAATATTTGAGTGTCCTACTATCTTAATTTAGATAGTTATTAAATGAAGAATGGGGCTCACAGTTTTTAAATGAAGATACACGATTATCACTGAATATAAATGTTTTATTTTAAAACCTTATACAAAGTTCGCAATTTAATTTTAACACATATTGACTTTTTATAATCAGTTATCACTATTTCCGAATCGGTACTATACAGAGCGGACGTGTTAATCGTTCACGCGCTGTGTCCTAGTTAAAAGTGCAGTCGCAGCGTCGCGCTGCCTCCGCCGCCGTCGCGTGCGATGACCCACTTACAGACATATGACTAACTTAGGTGTAATTATTCATTGTACAATTATTATTAAATAATTTTAATGATGACTAACATCACGCCATCAAAATCTATCAAACTCACAACCGAAAATGAACGTTTCTTATTCGAACAGTATATGAATGAAAAACAAAACAGCGACAATCTTCGACTTATGGTGCAAGACTTGCGCGTATAGGTAGAGAACCTTCAAAGTCAACTGGAAAAGCTCCAAAACGAAAAAAACCACCATTTGTAGAAGAGTCTGAAACAGTTCAGTATGAAACTGATGAGGACGAACTAGCAAATGAAACCGAGTGGATTCGTCAACAGAGTCGTAAAAAAAGGAAGCTGAACTTATCGTTGACACCACCAACTAAACAACAAGGGACAGGTTCCAGCGAAGATGAAACCAAAATAACTAAAGTTAAAAAAACTCCGCAACCTCCACCCATAATTGCTGAAAATATAAAAGATTACCAGAAATTTTACGATTTCCTATCTGCAAACGCCACTGGTGAGTCATTTTTAATAAAAATGTTAAATAATAATAGCGTGAAAATAAACTGCCGTAACGAAGATACTTACAGATGTATCACAAAATTACTACTCCAGAACAATTTCCTTTGGCACACTTACGAAAACAAGCAGGACAGACCTATCAGAGTGATGGCGAAAAATTTGCCTTCCTCGTGTGTACCGGCCAGAATTACAGAAGACCTATTAGCTAAAGGTTACAAAATCCTAGAGGTGGTGAACAAGCTAAGTTGGCGTGACAAAAGGCCTCTTAACATGTTCATGCTCTCTTTTAAAAATGATGAAGACATAAAAAATATTTACGGCATTAAGGCAATCCTAGGCTGTAAAGTAGATATTCAGCCACTGAAAACTAACAAATTAGTAGCACAATGTAAGAGGTGTCAAGCTACACAAAAATATTGTGCTAAGGAACCCCGTTGTGTTAAGTGTACAGGGAAAAATTTAACAAAGGACTGCAAAAAGCCAGCAGAAGCCAAACCAAAATGCGTTCACTGCGGCGAATCTCATCCTGCCAGCTACAGAGGTTTTATGGTAGCTAAAGAGTTACAAAAATTGAGAAACAAAGTCATTAAACCAAAGACTAGTCTCCTTAAGTCAGGACACGAAGGTAAACGTTGATAAAAAACCTATATCATCTAAGGTTGTTACAAAAGCACATACATTTGCTCAAATAACTAAGGGCACTCACGGACAAGCACAACTCCAAACACAATCACCAACAACGCTGGATGGAAAAATCAACCAAATTTTGAACATTCGTTCGTTCGATGAACGATTAAAGAAACTAGAACACAACACTAGGGCTACTTTATTCCAACAAACATGAGTAACAAACTGAAAATCATGACTCGGAATGCTAATGGACTCCTTCTCTTGAATGAAAGAACTGTTATGTGCAATCAGAGACTTACAGTGTAACGTAATATCTACCGGAAAACCCACATATTGGCCTACGGACCCACACAAAGTTCCTGATCTCATAGATTTTTTTATCTATAAGAACATTTCATCTGCATTTTTAACCATAGAAAGCTATTTTGACATGAATTCGGATCATTCACCAATCATGTTAACAATAGATGAAAAAAAGATATTAAAAGAGACCCGCCCGACGCTAGCAAACAAATACACTTATTGGGAAAGCTTGAAATATGACTTAGAGACTACTATTAATCTAAAAGTCCCATTAAAGCTCCCACAACATTTATCTACTTTTGTAACTGACATTCAACGATGCGCGTGGAAAAATACGCCAGAGTTGAGACGTAAAATCAGAAGTACTAACTATCCAATAGAGATTAGAAATTTAATCAGCGAAAAAAGAAAACAGAGACAAAGATGGCAGCAAACAATTGGACAAAACATTATTGAATAGGCTCACAAAAAAGCTTACTCAGATAATACAACAGTTCAAGGATGTGTACTTACCTAAGCCAACTAACCAGTGACCGCACTACAGATTATTCGTTATGGAAAGTCACAAAGAATTTTAAAAGACCCGTTACGCAGATACCACCCATTAGAGATGAAAATGGGCTGTAAGCAATGAACAAAAAGCTATAAGATTTGCTTGTTACTTAGAGCAGATATTTCTAATGTAGCTGATACTGAGCTGTAGCTGATACTGAGGTCGTGACATGTCAAGATAAAAGCAAAATTTATGAAGAAGACATAAGACTTGTAACTCCAGGTTATGATATTATCACTGGGGAAGTCCTATATAATTTACCATTGAAATTTACCATCAATAGTTAAGCTTACGACGCTAATAAATGCTACATTTAGACTAAAATACGTACCTGAAATGTGGAAAGTAGCAGAGGTAATAATGTTACCAAAACCTGGCAAACCACCTCACGAAACAACCTCATATAGGCCTATTTCCTTATTACCGATAATATCTAACGGCGCAACACAACATTCAACGAACTACGTCATCGCTGCACGTGTTCTTACTGACGAAAACAACTCGCAACGATCGACCGCCCCACTACAATGCCTATAAAAAGCCGCCCGCTGCAGCGGAGCGATCATTCGTTTGTCTGCGCTCGGACAGCAAACACCTAACCTATTGTGAAATATTCGAAGCTGTGTAATAAATACTAATGAAAAGTGAATTCTGGTTGAAGTGAAGTTTATTTTAAGTTATTTCTGAAAACGAAATACGCCAATAATAATAATAGTAAAGACGTCACTGTTTTAAAAACATCACGGGGCACACCGTTCCGTCATATCTAAGTTATTTGAAAAGCTATTATTAAAAAGGATGAAACCAATAATAGAATCAAAGCATCTAATACCCAACTATCAGTTTGGCTTTCGAGAAAAACATTCTACTATAGACCAAGTTCATAGAATAACGGATATAATAGAAAAAACTCTAGAACAGTCTATCTGGACGTAGCTCAAGCTTTTGATAAAGTTTGGCATGATGGACTTGTGCACAAATTAAGAAGAATACTACCAAAACCTTTTGCAGATATCTTAAAATCCTATATATCTAATAGAATGTTCAGAGTTAGAGAAGGAGATGCATATTCTGAGCTGAAACCTATTAAAGCGGGGGTACCACAAGGAAGTGTCCTAGGTCCGGTACTGTACCTGTTATACACATGTGACATGCCAGTATTAGAAGAAAATATCATTGCAACTTTTGCGGATGACACGGCTATTATGGCCACTGGGTCCACACATAAAGAAGCAGTCGATAAAATTCAAGTAGCAGTGAAAACCATTTATGATTGGACGAGTAAATGGCGAATAAAATTAAATGAATCCAAATCGGTTCATATCGACTTCACCAATAAATCACCTAACTATCACCCGGTATTTATAAATAGTCATATAATACCCTATGCCAATACTGCCAAATATCTTGGAATGACACTAGACGCAAAGCTTCGCTGGAAAGCCCATGTCAAAAAGAAACGTGACGAGCTGGATCTGCGCTACAAAAAAATGTACTGGCTCTTGGGTAAACACTCAAAAGTGTCCGTACATAATAAGTTGTTGATGGCTGGCAGGAGCTGGATGCGTGAAGCCCAAAATCGATCACAGTGGTGTGCAATGGGAGAGGCCTATGTCCAGCAGGGGACTGCGATAGGCTGATGATGATGATGATGATGATACAAACAAGTTCTTATGCCTGTATGGACTTATGGTATCCAGCTATGGGGATGTACCAAACAATCCAATACACTGATGATACAACGCTTTCAAAATAAAGTACTTAGGGGTATTGTAAATGCACCCTGGTACGTTAGAATGAACGACCTCCATCGGGATCTTAAAGTTGAACTCGTCGCAGACATCGTGTCGAAGTACGCCGAAGCTCATGAACGCCGACTTCATCATCACGTCAATGTTCAGGCTATCCAGCTCCTTGACAATACGAATATTAAAAGAAGACTCAAAAGGATAAAACCCTTTGAGTTAGCTAAGTGAAAGTGCGAAGTGTACAAAATAATACAATTAGTGCAGTGTATTAAAGGAACACAAGAACAGAGTGCCTTCAATTAATTAGAGACAATAAGAATAGTGTTAATGGACACAATCTTATTATAGTTTTGTTTTATTAATTTAAGTCAAAGTAAAATTAATCATTAGTCCGTAGACTAGATCGTAATATCAATGTCCTACTATACCTACTGGTAAGGCATTTCAAGAAAAAAAAAAGAAGATCACTATTACAGGACACAAAGTCGCATTCGAAGCTATTGTTACGTTGTAACAACATTATATAGCTAACACTAAATGGACGCTGTTAAGCATTTGTGTGTTAACCCACACCGAGCTAGTTTTGAGTAATCAGCTGTTAAATTTTTTTAAGAACAATCTTCTTTTTCCGCGTATGTTAAGCAAAAAAATATTGTTGAGCGGTATCATTTTTTTTGTTGAAATGCATAGATTAATAAGATTAATATATATTTCTAAAAATTAATTATTAAATAGATAGAGCATAAAAATGATTGATGCTTAAATTGCTGAAGGGTTTATTTCATTTAGCATTAATGTGTTATGTGCCTTAAGACATTAATGCAAAATTCTGATTTGTTGTTTTAAAATGAATATATGTACTCATTTTTAAAAAATGTAATAAAATAAACTACTAACATATTAAAATGTTCATGTACTTATTTATTTAATTGCTATAACATGTTTTGAATCACATTTTAAGTTCTGTTTAAAATAAGAAATACAACAAGTTAACGCTTATATTATTTCAATTGTTCAAAAATCTTAACCAAAAATTTTAAATTTTTTTATTATTATTATTTTAATCATATTAAATAAAAGCGATTTTTTTTGTATCCATCATATGGTACAAACCTATTATAATCAGCAACCTCCTCCCTCACAGTTTCCAAGAAGCCATAGAACTCTTTGCAATCTTCTGGAATTAACTTAAGAATATCTTTGATATCTTTTACTTTGCTGCTGGATAATTCCTTACTATTTGGCCATAACAAAGGCAGTGTAATGTTTTTAAAATGTTACATATTTTTAATTTTTTGTTTTTGGACAAGTCTACTTACTATCCTAGGGGTTTCATTTAAAGCAGATTTTATATACATCATGGAAGGAGTATCTTTTTAGGTTTAATTTGAAAAATTTTAAGCCAAGAAATTTTCTTCTTAACTAAATATTTTGTTTGTGTATTGATAGCTTTTAGCAAAGGACCTTTGCCTTTTAAGCTATTGCATAGCTTTGAGCGCGGCGATCGAATCAAGAAATACCGTAACGAAAAGAAAACCTAACACCATGAAAACGGATAGAGATATGATTGTCACTGCAGTGCGACAAGGACGACACATGCGTCTCCGTGCGCATGCGTACTGCCGCCACTGGCCGTTATCCATTGCCTTGACAACACAGTCATTCTAGATTCTTCATAGGAACCCCATCGAGTTTGAGCTCGTTTGATTCGTCTTGACGAGTACCTTGACACTATATGGTAACCAGGGTCTGACGCTGGAGCTGGAAGGTGGCCATAGGAACCCCATCGAGTCTAGGCTCATTTGATTCGTCTTGACGAGTACTTTGACAATATATGGTAACCAGGGTCTGATGCTGGAGCTGGAAGGTGGCCATAAGGACCCCATCGAGTTTGGGCTCATTTGATTCGTCTTGACGAGTACTTTGACAATATATGGTAACCAGGGTCTGATGCTGGAGCTGGAAGGTAGCCATAAGGACCCCATCGAGTTTGGGCTCATTTGATTCGTCTTGACGAGTACTTTGATACTATATGGTAACCAGGGTCTAGGATGGAGCTGGAAGGCGGCCATAGGAACCCCATCGAGTTTGGGCTCATTTGATTCGTCTTGACGAGTACTTTAATACTATACGGTATGAATGATAATCCAACAAAGCAAAATATTAAGTTACGAGTACCAGAGTAGAGTTTAATTGTAGCGTGCTTAGACAAGTTTTAATGATGTTAGTAGAGTATGAGGTTTCGTCTGTATAACGACACAGTTTAGAAAGCCGTGCGTGTAACTTCGTTCCATCCGGGTATCCCTTGACTTGAGAAAGAACTTGAGAGGTGTCCCTCTCAAGTTATTTTTATTTATTTCGTTTTTCATTCCATAGATATGCTCATATCACTATTTATTATGTTCTCTGTTTAGTTGTCTTTCGGTTAATAGGATGATTATATTGTTTGGCAATAATATTGTTAGAATGTATGTTAGTAAAAAGACTGTGTATATTGTTTTGTAAACTTGAATTAATATCAAAGAAAAAAAAAACTATAAATAAAAAATAATTAAATAATTAAATTGCATAAGTTGATAAAAATGCTATGCAATAGCTTTGCCGCGGCAGTCCCCGAGTGCCACAAGACTGTATTTTTTTTTACAGCACGCTACAATTAATCTCTACTCTGGTACTCGTAACTTAATATTTTGCTTTGTTGGAATAACATTCATACCGTATAGTATTAAAGTACTCGTCAAGACGAATCAAATGAGCCCAAACTCGATGGAGTTCCTATGGCGACCTTCCAGCTCCATCATCAGACCCTGGTTACAATATAGTGTCAAAGTACTCTTCAAGACGAAACAAATGAGCCCAAACTCGATGGGGTTCCTATGGCCACCTTCCAGCTCCATCATCAGACCCTGGTTACCATATAGTGTCAAAGAACTCATCTAAGCGAATCAAACGAGCCCAAACTCGATGGGGTTCCTATGGCCACCTTCCAGCGCCATCATCAGACCCTAGTTACCATATATTGTCAAAGTAGTCGTCAAGACGAATCAAATGAACCCAAAATCGATGGGGTTCTTATGGTCACCTACCAGGTCCATCATCAGACCCTGGTTACCATATAGTGTCTAAATACTCGTCAAGACGAATCAAACGAGCCCAAACTCGATGGGGTTCCCATGAATAAATAAATAAATGTTATGGACATCTTACAAACATCATCTAGTCCCAAACTAAGCAGAGCTTGTATTATGGGTACTAAACAACTGATATAAATACAGAAACATACTTTTTTTTTGTAAATACATATATATTATACATAGAAAACACTCAGACTCCGAAACAATTATTTAATACTAGCTTTGGCCCGCGGCTCCGCCCGCGTATATGTCGGTTATCGTGGTAAAAAGTAGCCTATGTCCTTCCTCAGACTCTAGACTACCTGTGTACCAAATTTCATCAAAATCAGTTTAGCAGTTTAGGCGTTAAAACGTAACAGACAGACAGAGTTACTTCCGCATTTATAATATTAGTAGGGAAGTAGGGATACTAATCTAGAATGACTGTGTTGTTAAGGCAACGGATAACGGCCAGTGGTGGCAGTACGCATGCGCACGGAGACGCATGTGGCGTCCTTGTCGTACTGCAGTGACAATCTTAACTCTATCCGTTTTCATGGTGTTAGGTTTTTTTTTCGTTACGAAATTTCTTGATTCGGTCCCCGCGCTTAAAGCCCGCGATAAAAGCTATGCAATAGCTTAAAAATTTACATGTCGGTGTGGTCAATAACCCGGCAAAATCCTAACCTCTCCGCCACCGTCCGCGCTCGCCAAATATTGCATTTTTGTTCTAACCCACAATTCGATTTACGCATTTCTATGTTAACCGTAGTATAACACATTAATGCTTTTTGTTGTAGTCTTATTAGATTTTGGCATTAATAATGTAAGGCACTTGTGACATAAATGCTAAATACAAATCTTAATTTAGGAAATAAGCAATAACAATTTTTGTACTCTAGAATATTCTGCGATTTGTTTTCAATAAAATGGATTGCACTATCGTAAACCTTATGATCTAAATAATAAGACAGCATTCATAAGTCAAAACTCGATTTTTTGTGGGTTAACACACGAATGCTTAACAGCGTCTAAATATATTTCAGAAACATAATCCTATAAAAACGTACTCGGGATGAACATAGAAATTTCAATACACAAACTAACAGCATAATTATTGACACATGCAAGCCGCGCGCTCGCACTAGATTCATTCAATATTACTATATAAGGAGTCGCATTGTCGCCGGAAGCGTTCCTCTTCAATCTTTCATCAATGCGCCAGCTCGGAATGTTCTGGTAATCCTATTGTTTTAAATACTAAGTACGTCTGTCGTACCCTTCCGACCGATAACTCCCTCTCATATTAGCGCGCGGATCGCGCATAACTCCGCCCTGGTTCCAACTAGTGGCGCTTGTGACGTCTCGCTGATAGTTCTAGAAACCGGAAATGTAATGGCCGTTCACTGCTTCGACCGCACGACAGTCACGTAGACCTGATCTGGATTATAAATACGCGTTCTCCGGGTAGAAAGGGGATTGTCGTGCCCGGGCTACGGCCCGCGGTCACAGGAGCAAAATAGTGTATTGTTAGTGACGTTGTTGATTTTAATAAAAAATTAAAGCAGGATGTATTGCTGGTTCGGCGTATTTAATCGCAGGAGTTCATATTGTGGTTTCTATTAACATCCCCTTGGTAAGTGAAACGTAATTTGTTCTTATAGGGCTGTGTTTTGTTGGCTATCTTCATGTCTAAATTGCTTTCAATAATATTCCGTATGATTTCTCAATGTTACGCTGTGTTAAAGATTGCTTTCGACTAAATACATATTTATTTACATATTCATACATATATACAGGGTGTAACCAGACGACTTCCGAAAACGAAAGATGCAGCTTCAGCACCCCAAAACTAATTAAAAAAAACAAACAGTTGTCTTTAAAAAAAAAACAATGTATCAAGATTTTTATTAATTTCAGAAGCCAGATTTTACGAGAAATAATGGCTTATTTACGAAGCGATTTTAACCTTTTGACCGCCAGGGTCACATATATGTGACAAGCGAAAACTGTCCCTGAACGCCAACGTAGCGGCAAACCGAAAAGCGGTACACCGAAATACGAAATAAAGCATTAAAACATTACTTTTATGCCTTTAAATTTATATAAGTACCAGAAGAAGCAGCTCTAACTCTTATCTATTTCCATAAAACTATTTAAATTGCTTTATGATATTAAGAAATTTTACTCTAAAAAGAAAGAAATAACCTCTTAAAAGAATGTCCTCACACGCCAGTGTCACAAATATGTGACCACTAGTGATATAAGGGCACGTTAGGTGATATCATATATTTATATTAAAATTTCGTTAGACTGTTTTATTTTTGTTGTTAAGTTTTGTTATTATACTTATTCTGTTAAAATGAGTAAGAAAGTAATTAACAGCCGTGCTCGTGAAATGATAATTAAAGTAGACAATTATTTTGTAAAGAAGAAAGAGGACTCTTAGTTATTGGATACAGAATATAAGCAGTGCCCTAAAAACTGCTTCGTACACTACTGAGGTTTAAATGAAATTAATAAAAGTTTTAAAATGTCCGTCACAATTAACATGTGTTAATTTCAAAGCAACTTGTGACCGACATTTTAAAACTTTTTCAAAATTCTACTTGTTACTTTTTATGCCAGGTTTATAGAAGCTAGTATTTAAAAGCTATAAACGTATACATACTGTTTTACATTTTGCTAAATTTTTATATTTTTATACAGCTGATTATATACATAACCTATTTGAATCGTGTATTTTTTAAATATCTCCTTCAACGGAATTTATTAATATTATTAAAGCCTTTTAATCGGATAAAAATACATGGTTCTTACACTACGATATGTATTATTTTTATTTTTTCCATCGTTATCATTATTCGTGTATTTGGTGCTTCTTCATGTTCTGCAAATCCGTTTGCCAGTTGGCAAAGGCCTCCTCCAGCCTATTCCATTCTGGTTTCTCTCTGGCCACTCGGCTCCATGATATCGTCATCCCATCTTTTTTATTGTCTACCTCTTTTTCTTTTACCTTCCCTGGGATACCATTGTGTAATTATTTTGCTCCACTTGTCCTTTCCTCTGATCATGTGTCCCGACTACTTCCATTTTAACCTTTTTATTTTTAAAGTTACGTCTTGTACCTTGGTCTTTTTCCTAATTGTGGTGTTTCTGATTCTATCTTTCTTTTTTACTCCTATCATGCTCCTTTCCATTGCTCGTTGACAAGAGGTAATTTTATTTGTTATTTTTTTTTGTTATGGGCCATGTTTGGCATCCATATGTCAATATTGGTAAGATGCTGACATTGAATAATTTGCTCTTTGTTGTAATATTTAAGTTTTTGTCTTTCATTACTTCCTTTAAGCCCCAGTATCTCTTCCAACTATTTGCTATCCTTCTTTCAATTTCCTTGTTCGTGTTGTATTTAGGTGAAATAAGCTGTCCAAGATATATATATTCTTCAACATAACTGATTTGTGATCCTCCGACATTTATACAATTTTTTTGTCCATTGGTCATCATTTTGGTTTTTTCCGGATTTAACTTTAGTCCTACTCTTTCACTTTCCAATGCAAGTTCATTTAACATTTTGTTTAACTCTTCTGCGAATAACACAATATCATCGGCAAATCTTAAGTGTGTTATGGGGCGGCCATCGATATTTAGCCCCAAATCTTCCCACTCAAACTTTCTGAAAATCATTTCCAAAACAGCGGAGAAAAGTTTTGGAGAAAGAGGATCTCCCTGTCTTTACCCCTTTATTTATCATAAATGAATTTCCTTTCTTTTCCAGTTGAATACAAGCCGAGCTGTTTTTGTATCCGTTTCTAATTATTCTTATATATTTTTGTTCTTACTGTAAACGGGACTTATTCGCGATAATATTATAAAGGTTACG
This sequence comes from Phragmatobia fuliginosa, assembly GCA_932526445.1. Classification (NCBI taxonomy): domain Eukaryota; kingdom Metazoa; phylum Arthropoda; class Insecta; order Lepidoptera; family Erebidae; genus Phragmatobia; species Phragmatobia fuliginosa. The sequence goes on from OW052071.1 coordinate 12,250,290, forward strand.
ATACCTTCTATTTTCCGACGTTTCGAACGGGTTATACCGCTCGTGGTCACGGGTAGACTGATGTGAGCTTAGCGTCGCCTTCGTGATGTGCAGGTTGTGTCTACCCGCACTTGATCGGTCCGATCGGGGTACCGACACTACAAGAAATCAACGCGATTATAGTAAAAACATACAGTAAAAACATGAGTATGTGTAAAAGTCGCGAAAGTTTAAAAACAGTTATGTTTGTTCTACCCCTTGTTCACATAAAGCCTCCCAGATATTAGAATGTATTAAGGAGTCGAATGCCTTGCTGTAGTCAACAAATGCCAAATAGTATGCAAGGTGATATTCTGCATATTTCTCTACGACTTGTCTTACAGCATGAATGTGATCAAGTGATCAAGTGATCAAGTGATCAAGTAGTCGCTTCTAAAACCTGCTTGTTCTATTGGCTGTTGTTCATCGAGCTGTCTTTCTATTCGTTTGAGAACGATCTTTGCAAATATTTTGTACACGTTGGACATTAAACTTATAGGCCGGTAGTTTCCGATATCATGCTGATCACCTTTTTTGTACAGAAGAATTATATTAGATTGAGTCCATTGCTGTGGAATCCTTTCTGTGTTGATAATATCATTGAAAATTTCTCTGAGAACAGGTGCTATTGTCTGTTTCGCTTGTTTTAATAGTTCATTGCTTATTCCATCGGGTCCTGGAGCTTTATCGTCTTTTTGAGTGTCTATAGCGAATTCTATTTCTTCCTGCATGATGGTGGGTACGGGTGAGGTGTCTAACAATACTATGTCATTTTCTGTTTTTGTATTTTCATAGAGTTCCTTATAGTACGATGTGGCGATTCCTAATATTTCTAGCCTTCTATTTTCCTTTAGTCCATCTTTGTCCTTCATCTGTATGATCCAATCCTTTTTATTAGTTAACTCTTTATATGTCTTTTTTATTCCTCCTGTCTGTGAAATGTGTCTCTCTATTGTCTCTGTTCTTTTCTGGATTCTATCTTTTCTAATACTTTCTTTTATTTTTTTGCTCAATTTAGCAATCTGTTTTCGGCTTTCGTTAGTTTTATCTTCTTTGATGAAGTTAGCTCTTTGATTACTACTTTTCTTGAACCTCTAAATTTAGGGTCTCTTTATTGTAATCCACAAGATTTTAAGCTACAGATTTGACTATTTGAATTAATTGGTATTTCGAAGATTTTGTGTTCATAATACTATTTTTTGGTTTTGGGCTTTTTGGTGGGGTTGTCATCAGTTCTGCTCTGATCAATCGATGGTTGGTAGCAAAATTGAAATGGTTTATAACTTTTAGATTTGAGAAGTACTTGCTTTTATTACTCACTAGCTTTACGCACGCGGCTTCGCCCGCGTGGAATTCGTTTATATCGCGAGAGACTTTAAGGGTAGATTAAACAAGCTTACATGATTTTATGTTTGATAATAAGTAACTTCGACACAAACTTACGTCCCCTATTTCAAACCCTTCTACCTTTATTTTCGCGATAAAAGTATCCTATGTCCTTTCCCAAGTTCAGTTCTATCTTCATACCAAATTTCATCAAAATCGGTTCAGTGGTTTAGGCGTGAAAGCGTAACAGACCAGACAGACAGAGTTACTTTCGCATTTATAATATTAGTAGGGAAGTAGGGATAAGCTTATGTATACTCTAAGGGGATAAGTGAGATATAATTATGGTTAGAAAGGTAATTTAGTATTATATTTAAAAAATATTTGATTAGACCTATACGCAAAGGCTGGACAGGTTTTCTTTTTCTTACCAAATTTAAATAAAATACCCTTTTTATAAACTTCAAATAGACTTTGACAGTTAGCGCTGTCTACCGATTTTAATAGCATCATATTTTTATTTTAGCTTTAGCAACTCATACAAAAATCAGGGCAAAAAAAAAAACCCGCTTTTGAATGAGAGAATCCTTTCTCTCATTCAAAAGCGGGAATTTGGTAAAGCGTAAGAAAAAAAATCTAAAAATGTTCAAACTATGAGTCCTGATTTGAACCCAATTGAGCATATATTTAGGACATGCTTGGGTGACAGACAGACTCAGACGGACAAACAGATTCAGAAGGACAGATAGATTCAGACGGACAGATAGATTCAGACGGACGGACAGATTCAGCCGAACGGGCAGATTCAGACGGACAGCCAGATTCACACGAAGAGACAGATTCAGACGGACAGACCTATTATGACGCCAGACAGATTCAGCCGGCTATACAGATTCAGACGGTCAGTTTTAGTCGACCAGACAGATTCAGACGGCCAGACAGATTCAGACAGCCAGACAGATTCAGACGGTTAGACATTCAGACTGTCAGAGAGTTTCAGGCAGCCAGATTGCTTCAGGCGGTTAGATATGTTCAGACGGCCAGACAGCTTCAGGCAGATAGAGATTCAGTAGGTCAGGCTGATTCAAGCAGTTAGACATATTCAGACGGCCAGACAGATTCAGACAGCCAGACAGATTCAGACGGTTATACAATTTCAGACGAAAAAAATATTTTCCCCCTTTTAAATGAGAGGAAAAAAACCTTACCGCGAAAAATTCTAAAAATGTTCTAACTATGAGTCCTGGTTTGAACCAAATTGAGCATATTAAAATATGCTCAAATTATATTAAAATTCTAAAGAACATGCTTGTATGTCAGACAGATTCAGACGGACAAACAGATTCAGAGGGCCAGAGAGATTCAGCCAGCCAGATCTATCTGAATCAAATTCAGACTGCCAGATTATGACGCATGACATATTCAGGCGGCCCAACTGCTTCAGACGGTTAGAGTTTAAGACAGCCAGATTACTTCAGGCGGCTAGACATATTCAGAGGGTCAGTTTCAGGCAGTCAGACTGCTTCAGGTGGTTAGACATATTCAGACGTCAGAGAATTTCAGGCAGCCGGATTGCTTCAGGCGGATAGACATATTCAGAAGGTCAGATTGCTTCAGGCGGTTAGACATACTCAGACGGTTAGAGAGTTTCAGGCAGTCAGATTGCATCAGGCGGCTAGACATATTCAGACGGCCAGATTGCTTCAGGCGGATAGACATTCAGACGGCAAGACTGCTTCAGGCGGTTAGACATATTCAGGCGGCACAACTGCTTCAGGCGGTTAGTCATATTCATGCGGTCAGAGAGTTTCAGGCAGTCAGACTGCTTCAGGCGGCTAGACATATTCAGACGGCCAGATTGCTTCAGGCGGATAGACATTCAGACGGCAAGACTGCTTCAGGCGGTTAGACATATTCAGGCGGCCCAACTGCTTCAGGCGGTTAGACATATTCATGCGGTCAGAGAGTTTCAGGCAGTCAGACTGCTTCAGGCGGCTAGACATATTCAGACGACCAGATTGCTTCAGGCGGCTAGACATATTCAGACGGCCAGATTGCTTCAGACGGCTAGACATATTCAGACGGCCAGATTGCTTCAGACGGCTAGACATATTCAGACGGCAAGACTGCTTCAGGCAGTTAGACATATTCAGACGACCAGATTGCTTCAGGCGGCTAGACATATTCAGTCGGCCAGATTGCTTCAGACGGCTAGACATATTCAGACGGCCAGATTGCTTCAGACGGCTAGACATATTCAGACGGCAAGACTGCTTCAGGCGGTTAGACATATTCAGGCGGCCCAACTGCTTCAGACGGTTAGACATATTCATGCGGTCAGAGAGTTTCAGGCGGCCAGATTGCTTCAGGCGGATAGACATATTCAGACGGATAGAGAGTTTCAGGCAGTCAGATTGCTTCAGGTGGCTAGACATATTCAGACGACCAGATTGCTTCAGATGGCTAGACATATTCAGGCGGTAAGAGTTTCAGGCAGTGAGATTACATCAGGCGGTTAGACATTCAGACGGCAAGACTGCTTCAGGCGGTTAGATATATTCAGGCGGCCCAACTGCTTCAGGCGGTTAGACATATTCAGGCGGTCAGAGTTTAAGACAGCCAGATTACTTCAGGCGGCTAGACATATTCCGACTGTCAGACAGTTTCAGGCGGTTAGACATATTCAGCCGGTCAGAGAATTTCAGCCAGTCAGACTGCTTCAGGCGGCTAGACATATTCAGACGGCCAGATTGCTTGAGGCGGCTAGACATATTCAGACGGTCAGATTGCTTCAGGCGGTTAGACATATTCAGACGGATAGAGAGTTTCAGGCAGTCAGATTGCGTCAGACGGCTAGACATATTCAGGCGTTTAGAGAGTTTCAGGAAGTCAGATTGCATCAGGCGGTTAGATATATTCAGACGGCCCAACTGCATCAGGCGGTTAGACATATTCAGACGGTCAGACAGTTTCAGGCAGACAGATTGCTTCAGGCAGATAGACATATTCAGACGGCCAGACTGCTTCAGGCGGTTAGACAATTTTTTTTTATTTTTTTTTTATTCTTTTCTAGCTGACCCGGCCAACTTCGTACCGCCTTAGAATATTAATTCATAATAAAGTATTGTGTTTAGTTATTAACCGATAGTGACATTTCGACAGCAGCGTCAACTAATAGGCCCCGGCCGGCAGTAGCGCCACAATCGCTTTGTTCCTGCATTATAAATCTGTAATATCTTCAGAAGTATTAATTTAAATTACATAGTGTAAAGGGCCATGTTAATCTATATTAAATACACAATGTATTTAAGGTTCTTAATTGGATAAGGAATAATACTGTATTGCTTAAAATCGCTTCGTAAATAAGACATTATTACGCGTAAAAAAAAAAAATGGTTATTGTGGGTTATCCTTGAGATAGACATATACCATCGCGGACTTTTTTGTAGACCTTTTTAAGATGTACAATACTTTAGTACATTATTTTGATCTACCTCGTAGGGTACAGCCAGCGTTTGCAATGTAAGCGTAAAAAAATGAGCTTATTTACGACATTAAAATTATTATCTACTATATTAAGCATGTATTATACATAAAAACCTTCCTCTTGAATCACTCTATCTATTAAAGAAAATAGCATCAAAATCCGTTGCGTACTTTTAAAGATTCAAGCATACAAAGGGACAGAGAAAGCGACTTTTTTTTATACTATGTAGTGATTACAAAGTCTATTTCGTTTTTTATTCTTCCGTCAGGTGATATCCAGGTCCATTTCCTACTTTCTTTGTTCTTGAACATCGTATTCAAAATTTTTAAGCCATTCTCTTGTGCAAAGTTTATCAGCTTCTCACCGTTTCTGCTTCTTTTCTTTTTCCCATAAACAAATGGTCCCAAAACAGAGTCTTCTTCTGGTTGTCGTTCTCCTATCTGACCATTGAAATCTCCCATAACAACAAGGTTTTTATAGGTGTGTTCCTGGATTGTTTTATTTAACTCTAGATAGAATGAGTCTATTGATTCCGTATTATTCGGTAGGTAGATTGTTCGGTAGGCGAGTATGCTTGTACGATGGACCACAGATCTTTGTATTCTGGTAGCTTATGATTCAACACTGCTATGCGCTCCGATATTCCTATGAAGCTCTCGAAATGTTTTTTGATAATTAAACCAACCCATTAAAACCTGGGGTCGTTCCCATATGGTACAAAAGGAAGTCTGAGTGGGAAATAATTCTTTCTCCCATTCGCCTTACCTCACTCAGACCTACGATGTCCCATTTGATCTGTTGTAAAGCATGTGTCTATCTACAGAACTAAAAATGAAGAGATTCTTACAAGATTCTCTTCATTTTTAAGTGTAAGTACATTGAGGGTTGCAAGATATATTTTTGATTTTCTGTTTTTATTTTCACTATTATTTTCGTGTGTTGTTGGAGGGTTATGGTCTTTATCCCCCACGAGGACCAATCGGGTTGGGGAAGGTTGTGTTATTTTTCTTGTTTGGTTTTTATGTTTTAGTTGGATTATCCGTTTATCGGTTGCTGATTGCTATTTGTTTTTATGATGGACGATATCAGTAAGAGAGCTCGATCTCATCAAATCGAAGGCATTTGTCCTTTTTGTTGTAATTGAACTGACCGTTGGTTGTTTTTTAGGTTTATTAGTTGAAGTCGACTGTGGTGAAGTAGAAAGTTCTCTTTTCCTTTTATCATTTTTGGGTTTCTCGACTACTAGTTTTTCGTACTTCAAAAATGCAATATTTCCTTTTTTTTTCTCCTCTGGTAGCTGTGGTATCAAAGCCCTTCTTTTTCTATAACTTCCTTCGTATAAGTCTTCAGATATGTAAATTCCCTTCAAACTCTTTTTATTTTTCAAAATTTGGTCTCTTTTCCATCCGTTCGTAAATGCAAACAGCACAGGTCTACATTTATTCTTGGCTTGATTTTTTCCTAGACGGTATAGCTTGTTCACTTAATTTTCATCCACAGACAAATTTAAATCTCTTTTGAAAATATCCTTAACTTTTTTAAATAGCTCTAATGTCGTTTTTTCGCTCTCTTCTAACCCATAAATAATTATGTTATTGCTTTTCTTTCCTCAAGTATTCGATCTCGTTCTCCAGGTTACATTTTTTTTGTTTTAGTTTATCATTTTTCTCTATCAAAGGGTTTAGTTTTTCGTCCATGCGTTCCATTATACTCTTTGTAAGAGATTCCTTTAGATCATTTGTCTGTTTCTTCATTTCCATCTTCATTTTATCAAACAATAATTGAAATTGCTTATCCATGTTATCGAAATTAATTATGTGGAAAGAAACGTAAATGCAAACTGGTAGACAATAATTATTTTTAATGGCAGCACTCAATATAGTTGTCAGGCAAAGCTGATGGAACGCATCGAGCGTTGTGGTAACGGTCTTGTGGTAGCGCCCATGACAAATAAGAACCCACTTGTCGTCCTAAAGGACGTATACACAGACGAAAATGATGAGGATACGGTGAGGGCCATATACACCCAGAACGCCGATATCTTCGTGGGCCTACCACAGGACGAACAAAACATACTCATCAAATACAAAAAGCGTACACGGAACCACAAGACGTCACACATAGTTTTACAGGTAAAGCTAAGGGTGTGGCAAAGGATGACGGAGGCCGGAAACCTCTACCTTGACCTGCAAAGGGTCAGAGTGGAGGACCAGTCTCCGCTCATCCAATGCACCAGGTGCCTTGGATTCGGCCATGGCCGTAAATTCTGCGCGGAGAGTGCGAGCAAGTGCAGCCACTGCGGGGCTCGCACTTACGCGAGAGTTGCCCCGTTTTCGCAAAAGGAGCGGAACTACGTTGCTGCAACTGCTCGCAGTCTGGGCTACGAAACATAGGTCATAATGCCTTTACTGCCGAGTGCCCTACTCGCATTAAATGGGACTACCTAGCCCGCTCCAACACCTCATATTTATGACTCACACACCCACAGCACGCACACGACATGGAACATACACACACATAGACACTGATCTACCTAATATATATTAAATATATAGGAGTACATCAAAACATGCATAAAAACTGAACATCTACACGCACAAACAGTCACAAAGGAAGGGTCGGCAATTGTTTATATGTAATTGGTTTTATAAACACATTGTCGACCAAGATAGGGAGATAAAAGTGAGTTGACACAACTGTACAAACACTAACTAAACATGCACGAAACACAACACTGGTCATAAATATAACGAGGTTGGAGCCAACACCTATGCGTGACGTCTTGGAGTAATCTACATCACAAACACAACTCACACAACACAACACCACACAACACAACACCATACAACACCACACCATACAACACCACACACCACAACACCATACAACACCACACGATACAACACCACACCATACAACACCACACCACATAACACACAACTTGCACACACTAGATAGGTACACTTCAATTTAATTAAATAAAAAACACATCGATAGACCTAGCAATGAATAAACTGTAATAAAGTGTAAATAGAAAAAACAAATGTAAGTAAAAAACGCCTTAGATGATAAACGCCAACAAGAATTAAATGCATAGAATAAAACATGTAGAAGAAATATAAATGTATAAAATATATACACATGTATATGCTACATCCTTATTTGAGAAGCGCAATATTCATAAAAATGACGTACCGTCAACGCCATGGTCACAATATCAAGACAACAGATCAAGAATAGTGTTGTACCTATAGTTATTATATTTAATTATATTGTCGTCTCAATTTTGTTATTACGGTATTAAACAACTCTGTAAATAGTGTATAACTATTACTTGAGTAGGAAGAAGTGTAATGTTGAAATAAATTCAATGTTATAAGGACATATATTTTGAAATTATAGACGAAAATAAACATAAAATTCATGTTATCGATAAAGTTTTGGAATGCTTATTTTTTTCGTAGGTATTTGCGCTAAATTTGTGGTCTGGCGTTGAGGGCAAGTTGATGAGTTTTTGCTCTGGCGTTCAAAAGGTTAAGCAATACAGTATTAATCCTTATCCAATTGAGTACCTTAAATACATTGTGTATTTAATATAGATTAATATGGCCCTTTACAGTATGTAATTTAAATTTGCTCGACCGGTTGCAGCGGCGAGCAGTCCGCATTATAAATAGTCCCGAAACCACCGAGTTCCTTGAGCCTCTGCAGTTACGGAGAGACATCGCCTCTATGGCGGTCCTCTATCGCCTTTACCATGAAGAGTGTTCTGAAGAGCTCTTCATACTGATCCCTCCCTCTCCCTTCCTTTACAGGACAACACGTGCTCGACTCAGAAGTGACCGCTTTAGAGTGGAAGAAATACGCACAAGAACAAAACGGTTCGTCTCTTCTTTCCTATGCCGAGCAGTCAAAGACTGGTACTCACTACCAGCTCACGTGTTTCCTTCCCACTATGATCCCGTGTCCTTTATGCGGGGCGTGAAAAAGCTTCTCACTAAGCCGCAATAGTGTGGGCCGCCATACATTTTTGTCTGCATTCGCAGCAAGTGTGGTAGCTCTTGGATTCTGCTCATGCTTTCCATCAGGCAGGGTACAGTCACTTTGGATGGCTTATGTATATAAAAAAAAAAACTTATGAAGATATTACAGATTTGAACGCTGCTGTCGATTTGTCACTATTAGTTAATAACTATACCTTGTCCATTCGTTTATTGTCTTTTTGACAGGCCTCGCCTATAAATTACCAGTATTTTTTTTCATAATAATGTACCACAGTAATGTCGTACTTTATAGACGGGTAGGGAAGTGGGCAGTGTTCATAGCTAAAAACAACTTATAAAACAGTTCTTGAAATACGATAAATCGATTAAACGATTAAAATAATGTATCATATTATTATGATCAAATTAATTTGACTTTATGTAAGTATTGTTTCTGTAAATTTAATAAAATAAAAATTAAATTTAAATAGTATGACTTCAAGATTGATTATTTGCAAGGAATTAAGTCGAAATTTCGGAATTTAAGGTCAAACTTAGAATATTAAGAACAATAATTCTGTGCATTAATTAATTTATTTTGGACCACTGACTTAAATGTAACTATGCACGTGTAAGTAAAATTTAACTTTGAAACGCGTGGTTAATAACGATTAAATCGAGAGTTATGAGAAAATACATTTGAAAAATCACATAATACTTACTAAACCGACCTTCAAGTGACTGTGTTAGGAAGTTTTCTTTGTTCTGGGCCAATTCATCAACAACCCATAACGTCCCACTGCTGGGCTCAGGTCTCCTCTTAAGAGAGGGTTAAGGCCATACGTCCCCACGCTGGCCGAGTGCGGGTTGGGGACAGGCAAGACACGTTGTGGCTACGTAATCTTGCTGTTGGATGTTTTTAAGCCGCCCGAAGGCCTCCAACTAAGCTTCACGACTGCTATCTTATGATAACAACCGGGACCGACTGCTTAACGTGACCTCCGAATCACGGAAACGCTCATTACATATAATGCCACAAACGGTCACCCATCTAGGTCCGACCGCGCCGTCGTTGCTTACCCTTGGTGATTGTTTCCAATCACCTAAGGCCACTCGGATAATTATATATCATAATAGTGCACATTTTATTTATTTACAATACTGACTTAAAGAATATTATATCGACTGATTTTGATTTCAAATCGAATCGGTGACGTGTGAGGGCGTCACTAATTTCGAAATTTATTGAACTGTCTAAAAGATAATAAAGGAATGGACAGAGTATTAACACAATACTTTATTATGAATTAATATCCTAAGGCGGCATGAAGTTCGCCGGGTCAGCTAGCGTTATAATAAAAGTAATAAGCATAACTTAACACTAAAATTAGGTAATAGGAGAATAAGTACGAAATAAATATTTAATCTCTAAACCTACAAAAAACTACGACACAAATTTACTCACGCGAAAGGCCTGAGTAACTTTATTAAAATATGATATTTATTAAAATTTACACTTTAATCACTCTAAAAATGTAAGTTTGCATGTTACAATGATAAACAAAAATATTGCAAATCGAAATATATCTACTCTTTTAATTAACAAACAAATTAATAATAAAGTTCATATTAAATAAAACATTTACAATATTTTGAGAAAGTTGAAGAATCTTCTTTAAAGTATATGCGTATTTATTACTATTTTAAGATAATTTAATACCTGAGTGACCTACAAAAAATTTTAGGTCATCAAAAGGTATTTCATAGAAAATAACTCTGCCTGCACGTGTAGTTTTATAAACGATGTCGTACACTGCTCTGTTTTACAGCTGCTACGAAATAGCAAGTATGTAGTAAGGCCCAGACCTGCCTAGCCCACTTCTCTATGAAAAAGCTTTTAATAGCCAGAAATTTTTCATAGGTCACTCAGGTATTAAATTATCTAAAAATAGTAATAAATAGGCATATACACATATAATTTAAAGAAGATTCCATAACTTTATCCTAATATTGTAGATGTTTTATTAAATATTAACTTTATTATTTATTTGTTTGTTAATTAAAGTAGTATATTTCGATTTGCAATATTTTTGTTTATCATTGTAACATGCAATCTTACGTTTTTCGAGTGATTAAAGTGTAAATTTTAATAAATATCTCAATAACGATTTAAAAAAATCGAATTCGAGTTTTTTCATTTTTTGCATTTTCTGAGAAGATTTACTATGATAATATATTTCTATTTTTACACCATCGGAAAGTAGAGATTTCATCGAATAGAAAACACCCTATTTTTTCTTAAAAGTTGATATTTTGGCGGATGAATTTTCGATTGAAAATTAGGGTTTTTTTTTCGGTATTCAGTCAAAATGAGGTGAAAAAATAGATATTTCAAATCAAATAAATTACGGTGTACTCAGGACATGAAAAGCTAAGTTTTCTAAAAATTTCGTTAAAAGATAATTTTATTTGTAAAAGATAAAAATAAAAAACCAAAAACTTGTTTTTTTTAATTTTTCACATAAAATTTGAGGTTATGTGAAAAAAGTGCAAATACAAAAGATGTAGATCTTTTTATTACCCACAACTTTGTCATTTAACTTTTTTCCATAGGACTTGTAGTTTTGCAGGAAATCGAGATAAGCCATTTTTTTCCCATAAACCTCCCCTCTCCCCCTTCTCGACCTCAGATCGCCCGTAATTTATTTTTCCTTTAATTTTTGTACTATTCTCCTCCTTTTACAATGGGTTTCAAAATACTATAATTTATGTTCACTTTTTGTTATTTTAAGAGGCTTCTACCCTGGTCTATTAGTGCTCGAAGTTATTATATTATTTGTAACAAATATTCTGGATATTTTATTTGTGTATTAAAATTATTATTTTTTATGTAAATTGTGTTTTTTGTTTCCTTTGTGCCCGCCGTCAGGCGGTAGTAACACTACGCCTTAAACTGATCACTGTTAACTTGACCTTGTAATTTGAAAAGATTTGATTGGTTAGGAGGCGGAACATGCTTCACTGCATTTTTAACGCGAACGAAATATAATAACATATGCCACAAAAGGTCACCCATCTAAGTTCGACCGCGCCGTCGTTGCTCACCTTCGGTGATTGGATCCAATCACCTAAGGCCACTTTGTGATTGTGAAGGTTGCTCGGGCCTTGGCAATGCGCAATAGTGATAGTCTTTCAAGAATGAGTATTACGGAATGCCGGGGCTATAGCTTTAATGTCTGTCCTGAAAAAATATATATAAAAGATTTACTTACAAGAATAAATATCTTTGATAATTCTTTACCCTACACTAGACCAGTCAAAATATGATCAATGTAAAAAGACACCTTATTAAAAGGAAATTAAAAGCAATAACGGTACAAAAAACGTTTTTATTAACTTTGTAAGTGCGTACATCTAAATGTAACTATTTGTACATTGATACGTAATCATTTTAAAGGTTCTCTATGTAGAGATAAACCTAGCTGGTTTATCTCTACATATTATGGTGAACACAAAAATAAGCATGTCATTTAATTATTTTTACAAATATAGCTACAGATTTTCAGCAAAAATATATAATTAACAAATCGATGCAAAAGCTATTGAGATAAGCAGTCAAACCTGGATAATCGAGAAAACTATAAGTGAGAGTAATAGCCAGGACCTGTCATTTTAAGCTCCCAAAACCTCTATTAGCGAGAAACATAAACCTCTGTAAGAGAGAGTCGTTTTTCCCTCATAGACGTCTGTAAGTGAGACTGCTACTTATTCATACCTCTATAAGCGACAGTCGAACTTTATTTATTTATATTATTTATAGGAGGAACTATAGCTACAATAAAAATTCATACATACAGTAACAAATGACAAATTTAGGAGCTGCTTCTAAAGATAAGCGATTTCCCTTTCTGAGGGGCACCGCCGACAGAACCACACCCTGAGTAGACTCGTCCTACCGCGTTTGTCACAAATCTTTGTGAATAAGAGAGAAAGGCTACCCATGTACCTGCATTAGCGAGAAACTCGGGTTAGGGAGAAACCTCTATAAGCGAGAATGAGTTTGTGCTCAATTGAACTTTCGCTTATCCAACTTTGACTGTATTCTAATATTGAGGATCAAATAACTTATTTATTACGGTACATACATAACGTTAAGTTACTTCTAGGTACAGTCTTACAACAGAATAAACAAAGACCTTCTTTAAAAAGGTATTTAAGTTTACGTATAAAGAAATAGATAACACTTTAGTAGAGCTTTAAAGTCTTAAAATAAGAGTAAGCGAACGACTTGATTTATTTACATGAACAGGTGAGTTCAAGTAATACATTGTAACGTAAATGAAAATGTTATTAATTCAATCAACTATTCAGTTCTGATATACTTTTGACCTTACAGATATGCAACATTGATTTGCTAATGAAAGTACCGTCATATTCGGTCCAGCTGTTACAGGGATTAGCCTAAACAAGCAAGTGAATAAAAAATCAAAAACTGACTTTGATGTAAGAACCGTATTATCTACCAAATGTAATACGTGAAAAGTTATATAAAGTTACAAATAGTCATTTAAATTTTATTTATTTGTAAAGATTATCACTGAAAGCGGACCCTGTTTTCTGTTGGTCTAGTAACATTTTACTAAGTTTTAATTGCATTTATGAGATCAAAATTGAATTTTTTTCAAATTTTTGACTATCAGATAATAATTCCGATATAAAATTAAAGTTAGCAAAAAATAACAAGCTTTTAGCTACACTCTTATATTTACTCTATACATTATCAGAATTATTAATTATATAACAATATTACTATTTACAGAAATTATTTTATTTAGCTTGTTATACGCACACATAAGGACTTTTACAAGCTTTTATTTTTTTAATTTCATACTTTGTATGCCAGGTGTGTGTCAGACCTGACTTAACTTTACAAGCTTTACGACTGTTCTTTTATGTTAAATAAAAGTCATCTGAAATATGTATTAGCGTGGTAAGTTATCCAGTTTTCTTTAGTACTTTTGTTAGTTCACGTTTCGAATAATGTAATTTTATTGTAATTTTTCGTATTAATATTACATTGATATCTTCGAGTAATTTGATTTCAACAAAGTGACATGTTTGTCTATCTTTTGTTAAAATGTAAAATGGCTGCAATCAAATTATTCTTTGGCTTTGGTCATCAGTATGAAGAACTTTTGGATTTACTATTCATTATATATTTTAGAATATCGTCAGAAGGAACATTCGCTGGTGATATAGGTTGGCACATTTTATTTGGCAAAGTTTTATACAAGTCTCTTCTCTGTGAATCCTCTATAAGGGTCTTCCATTGATTGTTTTTCTGAAATAAGATAAACAGAAACTTGTATAGTTTGTTAGAATTTGTGACAATGAACATTTTGGGAATATCGTTTGCGCCATACATATGTGTCGTGTTAAATTAAACAGTATATAAAATAAATAACATGAATAAATATTTCAGACATCTGAGTAACAACGCCATCTAATCCTAAACTAAGCAGAATTTGTGCTATGGGTACTAGACAACTGGTATAAATAAATATATCTATATATTTTTAAGCACAGCAGTCGCAACGAGGCGGTCATATTATTATCATATTAAAAAGAAGAGTAAGATAGCACTAGAGGATGTTCTAAATTGGCAAGTTCAAGTTATATGTAAAATAATTTTAAAAAAATAACTAGCTGCATGCGCGGCATGGTTCGCTGTGGTACAATATGCTTGAATTGATGAGAATTGAAGCACAAATCTGACATGAAAAATAAAAATAGGGGACGTATGGCCTAAACCCTCTCTTGAGAGAAGACCCGAGCCCCACAGTAGGACGGTATAGGTTGTTGATGATTGATGATGTATATGAAGACTAAAATTAGGCTCAAATTGCAGATTTAAATATTTATTTATTAGGTACTCTCTTTTGCCCGCTGCTGCGACCGCGTCTACGTCGGTTATCGCGGTAAAAAGTAGCCTGTCTTTTCTCAGGCTTTAGACTTGGGTCCAAACATTATATTTAAATAGGTGCAGTGGTTTTTGAGTTTATCGCGTAGAACGACAGACAGGTGATGAAATTTATTTTATAATATGTAGTGATAAAGCTACTATATTTTTTTTATAATTAATTTATAAATATAATAATTTTATACACATTCATTATTATTTAATCATATTCATGTATAATCATAACTTCTGATGTTAAGTATGGACAAGCATTTCATTTTTATTATTGATTTGTTTGTTCCTGGAGTTTATAGAAACAAAAATAAATAACATCATACCAGCAAGGCGAATGGGTTGAGGCAGATGATGAGAGCGTGCTTGGCTCTTGTTAGCATGACATTCATGCGTCCGATGTCGTTGAGGAATCCCAAGCCCTGACTGCGAGCCAGCGACACCACCACCACGTCTCTCTCCTGCCCTTGGAAGCTGTCTATCGTGTTCACCTCTATCTGGGTCTCGCCTCTGTACGAAACAAAATCAAAATATTTAGCTAACAATGTAGTACATAAAAATCGAAAATTAGTAAGTATTTTCAATACACATATAACTCGTGCGAGCTAAGATGGCACCTGACTCAAATGACAGTCATTTAACCTTTTGAACGCCAGAGCAAAAACTCATCAACTTGCCCTCAACGCCAGACCACAAATTTAGCGCAAATACCTACGAAAAAAATAAGCATTCCAAAACTTTATCGTTAACATGAATTGTATTTTTATTTTCGTCTACAATTTCAAAATATATGTCCTTATAACATTAAATTTATTTCAACATTACACTTCTTCCTACTCTAGTAATAGTTATACACTATTTACAGAGTTGTTTAATACCGTAATAACAGAATTGAGACGACAATATAATTAAATATAATAACTATAGGTACAACACTATTCTTGATCTGTTGTCTTGATATTGTGACCCTGGCGTGGACGGTACGTCATTTTTATGAATATTGCGCTTCTCAAATAAGGATGTAGCAACGTACTATCTCGCTTATATATAATATTAACTGATAATAATTAAAACACGTATTTTAAATTAGATTTCTATAATTCCGTTAAAGGAGATATTTAAAAAAAAAATCACGATTCAAATAGGTTAAGTAGGTATACAATCAACTATATAGAAAAAAATAGAAAAATTTAAAAAAAATGTAAAACAGTATGTACGTTTATAGCCTTTAAATACTAGTTTCTATAAACCTGGCATAAGAAGTAACAAGTATAATTTTGAAAAAGTTTTAAAATATCGGTCACAAGTTGCTTTGAAATTAACACATGTTAATTTCAAAGCAACTTGTGACGGACATTTTAAAAACTTTTATTTATTTCATTTAAACCTCAGTAGTGTACGAAGCATTTTTTACGGCACTGCTTATATTTTGTATCAATAACTAAGAGTCCTCTTTCTTCTTTACAAAATAATTGTCTACTTTAATTATCATTTCACGAGCACGGCTGTTAATTACTTTCTCACTCATTTTAACAGAATAAGAGTAATAACAAAACTTAACAACAAAAATAAAACAGGCTAACGAAATTCCAATATAAACTTACGATATCACCTAACGTGCCCTACATCACTAGTGGTCACATATTTGTGACTCTGGCGTGTGAGGACATTCTTTTTTAAGAGTTTATTTCTTTCTTTTTAGAGTTAAATTTCTGAACATCATAAAGCAATTTAAATAGTTTTATGGAAATAGATAAGAGTTAGAGCTTCTTCTTAAGGTACTTATATAAATTTAAAGGCATAAAAGTAATGTTTAAAGGCTTTATTTCGTATTTCGGTGTACCGCTTTTTTGCCACATATTTGTGACGTTGGCGTACAGGGACAGTTTTCGCTTGTCACATATATGTGACCCTGGCGGTCAAGAGGTTAAAGTACCGAGTGCCAAAATAATATATTTTTTTCAATTTTTTTAAATTTCAACATTTACCTATTTTGCACTAATTAGTTTTTCTTAACATACTACTTTATCTTAAGTGGAACTTTAATACCTGAGTTAAGAAAATAGACATGCATACCAATGGGAAGCAGGCCTCATTATTTATTTACCCGAATGCATTCATTCTTCGTGCAGTGCTTTTAATGATATTCGACAATACCTAATATCGTTTTAAAAGATATTAGGTACCGAAATTTGGTTATTAAATATCATTTTAAATCGTCATGACAAACCTTTTAATTGTAGTCTCAAAATATCATATGTGTATATATTTTTTATTTTAAACTATTGCTCTCACAGTCATGACGGATTTTTTTCAAGTCACCTTTCTTAAA
This sequence comes from Phragmatobia fuliginosa, assembly GCA_932526445.1. NCBI lineage: Eukaryota > Metazoa > Arthropoda > Insecta > Lepidoptera > Erebidae > Phragmatobia > Phragmatobia fuliginosa. Next base: position 12,267,407 of record OW052071.1, read on the forward strand.
AAAATCGGGTTACCCAGACGAATCTAATGATATTTTAATTTAATAATTCGTGCCGCGATTCAAATGACATTAGGCAATACCTAATAAACTATAATTATTATGCAAAGATTCGTGCCACGGTAATATTGATGCTAACTATTGCTAACGCTACTCGCAAGACGACAGAGGGGTATCACGCGGGGGAACGACATCAGGTTTCGTTTTGAGTTTCGCACGAGTTATACACACAGATATATTGGAGTGCGTAAATATTTCGAGGTCAAACTTATAACTGGCTTCAGAAATGTAAAACACCCTAATGTGTAGCAAATATTTTATTATTCATGTTTAACTGCTTTTAGTCTATTGATACAATCCTTATATTGATACCCACACATAGTTTTTATAGTAGAATAAAGTTTTGTTATATTCAACCAATTCATTAGTTGGCATCGTTAACTGGCACATAGTTTTTAGTGGGTGAGACATCGTCATTTAAGTGTATCATTCATGTGCAGAATTTAACATTGTCCACTTCATATTAAATTAAGATAAATCAGCTTGTACCTCGTTTCTTTGAATTTATATATAACTAGCTATGCCCCGCGGTTCTTCTTAGTAAAGTGAAGGAACAACAACAACCTCGACTAACACCGCTAGGCGCAGCTTGTAGATAAAATATCTAAAGAGAAACAAATATCTTACTCTTTTTGTAACGCCTTGAGATGTTTTTTGATGAGATCTTTGTGTGCGTTGTAAGGCGTGATGACAGCAAGGTGCAGCCTCATCGGCCGCAGGAATAGGTCCAAAGCCATCACCAGTCTGGTTACGCCCCACGCCTCCATTTCATTTGCACCTGACATCCCTAGATAACCATGAAACAATTTAAAGCATAAGTTGAACTATTATTATATATAGATATGGAGAGATTGGAAACTCAAAGAGTCACAAAAGGGTTTCACTTTTTATTATTTGACCAGAAATACATTTGATGGACTTATAATTTAGTGTTACAATTTTTTATTGGTAAGTACCTACATCATGAAAAATACGAAAATATTCATATTAGATTGAAGAACGCAAAGAACAGTTTCTCTTATATTAGCCTGCTTAAGTGCCTAATCTGCCTGATAGTGGACATATGCGAATGCAAACAATGTGGTATGGTGATGGTGACCCACACAATGGCGGCCTATTAAGATGCTCTGCATCAATGGTGTCGCCTCGTGTACGGCCTGGGATGAACCGACCTAATCGTGCTAAAATCAGGTTACTTAATATAAGATATACTAACTTAAACTATACTATATATATACTAATATAAGATATACTACTTAATATTATATATAATATAAGAGATTATGAAAGTTACCTTGTCCTTTATCACCGCTTGTAATACCCACGATCATGTATGGCGGTATAGTGATATCGAGTCTAGGTTTGGAGACGGTCTGTACCAGGCCACCGTAGAAAGCTCGGCTCGGGTAGTCCGCGATTTCGGGATGCATGCGGTATTGTTGATTAAGCATAATGACTGGACTCCCTTTGGTCCAATCGTCCGTATAAGATGATAGACGTGAAAAGAGGCTTTCGCTCAATCCATGCTTTTTTGCGCGCTGTGAAATTAAATAATAAGGGTTTTAAGGACTAGCGTTGCAGTAGATTTTCAGGAAAACTAGAATTGTAGTTTCCACATACACACTAAGTCTTCCAATTTTTACCTATTCAATTTATAATAGTGAGATTTTAGTTTTTCAGCAACTTTTATTGAACAAAAAAATAGTTCAGTGCTATCTATCCAAGACACATGGGACTACTTAGTAACTAGATACTAATCCTGTATCGCGCAATTAAGATCTCGCGGCCGAAAATGACGTAGAAGTGCAACTATTGGGCTCTGACCCGCCAGGTATAACAATTCTAGCACAGAAAGCGCACGGCGAATGTACAATTTAAAAAGAAAACTAAACTTTTTTTACTTCACTTAAGTGAAGTATATATCTAATCACCCCGACTTGGTACCTGACGCATAAGCATGATATTTATCGTTTCATTTTCAGGATGTTAGGAGCTTTTAAGATTGAGTGGTGATTTTAAGTAGCACGCAGTTGGGAGGGCTGTGCCCAACAGTGGACTGCAATAAAGTAATGATGAATATAAATTATATACGAGGTCTGTTTAAAAAGTATCGCGTATTTCAAATTGCTGCGGGCTACGTAAGATATTAGATTTTTTTGTAGCGTTATGTTGCTATTTACTCGTAAGTCCTTTATAGACTAGGAGATGGTGACAGAAAATATTCTCCCATTTTCTCCTGCATGCCTTTATAAGAATTAATAACTAACCCTAAAATATGAAAGATAGAAGGATTATGAGGCTTTTCTTTATGTAAAGAATTTTAGTATTTTTCCGTGACATTATATTGCATGCCTTTGAAATATAACGTTGTTGGAACAAATTTAAGCTATAATAATTGATGGCATGCAATTCGCAACAGCCGACGGGGCTCAAAGGGTTACGTAGAAATGAAAAAAAAGTCGCGTGGCACTCGGGGATTGCCGCGGCAAAGCTATTGCATAGCATTTTTTATCAACTTATGTAACTTATTTATTTTTTATTTATATAGTATTTTTTTCTTCGATATTAATTCAAGTTTACAACAAACAATATACACTGTCTTTTTACTAACATACATTCCAACAATGTTATTGCCAAACAATATAATCATGCTATTAACCTTAAACAAAGAACACAATAAATAATAATATGAGCATATCTATGGAATGAAAAACGAAAAAAATAAAAAAAACTTGAGAGATGTCAAGGGACACCCGGATGGAACGAAGTTACACGCACGGCTTGCTAAAATGTGTCGGTATACAGACGAAACCTCATACTCTACTATCATCATTAAAACTTGTCTAAACACGCTACAATTAAACTCTACTCTAGTACTAGTAACTTAATATTTTGCTTTGTTGGAATAACATTCATACCGTATAGTATCAAAGTACTCGTCAAGACGAATCAAATGAGCACAAACTCGATGGCGTTCCTATGGCCACCTTCCAGCTCCAATATCAGACCCTGGTTCCCATAAATTGTCAAAGTACTCGTCAAGACGATTCAAATGAGCCCAAACTCGATGGGGTTCCCATGGCCACCTTCCAGCTCCATCATCAGACCCTGGTTACCATATAGTGTCAAAGTACTCGTCAAGACGAATCAAATGAGCCCAAACACGATAGGGTTCCTATGGCCACCTTCCAGCACCATCATCAGACACTGGTTACCATATAGTGTTAAAGTACTCGTCAAGACGAATCAAATGAGCCCAAACTCGATGGGGTTCCTATGGCCACCTTCCAGCTCCATCATCAGACCCTGGTTACCGTATAGTGTCAAAGTACTCGTCAAGACGAATCAAATGAGCTCAAACTCGATGGGGTTCCTATGGCCACCTTCCAGCTCCATCATCAGACCCTGGTAACCGTATAGTGTCAAAGTACTCGTCAAGACGAATCAAATGAGCCCAATCTCGATGGGGTTCCTATGGCCACCTTCCAGCTCCATCATCAGACCCTGGTTCCCATAAATTGACAAAGTACTCGTCAAGACGAATCAAATGAGCCCAAACTCGATGGGGTACCTATGGCCACCTTCCAGCTCCATCATCAGACCCTGGTTACCATATAGTGTCAAAGTACTCGTCAAGACGAATCAAATGAGCCCAAACGCGATAGGGTTCCTATGGCCACCTTCCAGCACCATCATCAGACACTGGTTACCATATAGTGTTTAAGGTACTCGTCAAGACGAATCAAATGAGTCCAAACTCGATGGGGCTCCTATGGCCACCTTCCAGCTCCATCATCAGACCCTGGTTCCCATAAATTGTCAAAGTACTCGTCAAGACGAATCAAATGAGCTCAAACTCGATGGGGTTCCTATGGCCACCTTCCAGCTCCATCATCAGACCCTGGTTACCGTATAGTGTCAAAGTACTCGTCAAGACGAATCAAATGAGCCCAATCTCGATGCGGTTCCTATGGCCACCTTCCAGCTCCATCATCAGACACTGGTTACCATAAATTGTTAAAGTACTCGTCAAGACGAATCAAATGAGCCCAAACTCGATGGGGTTCCTATGGCTTCCTTCCAGCTCCATCATCAGACCCTGGTTACCGTATAGTGTCAAAGTACTCGTCAAGACGAATCAAATGAGCCCAAACGCGATAGGGTTCCTATGGCCACCTTCCAGCTCCATCATCAGACCCTGGTTACCGTATGGTGTCAAAGTACTCGTCAAGACGAATCAAATGAGCCCAAACGCGATAGGGTTCCTATGGCCACCTTCCAGCACCATCATCAGACCCTGGTTACCATATAGTGTCAAAGTACTCGTCAAGACCAATCAAATGAGCCCAAACTCGATGGGGTTCCTATGGCCACCTTCCAGGTCCATCATCAGACCCTGGTAACCGTATAGTGTCAAAGTACTCGTCAAGACGAATCAAATGAGCCCAATCTCGATGGGGTTCCTATGGCCACCTTCCAGCTCCATCATCAGACCCTGGTTCCCATAAATTGTCAAAGTACTCGTCAAGACGAATCAAATGAGCCCAAACGCGATAGGGTTCCTATGGCCACCTTCCAGCACCATCATCAGACACTGGTTACCATATAGTGTTTAAGGTACTCGTCAAGACGAATCAAATGAGTCCAAACTCGATGGGGTTCCTATGGCCACCTTCCAGCTCCATCATCAGACCCTGGTAACCGTATAGTGTCAAAGTACTCGTCAAGACGAATCAAATGAGCCCAATCTCGATGGGGTTCCTATGGCCACCTTCCAGCTCCATCATCAGACCCTGGTTCCCATAAATTGTCAAAGTACTCGTCAAGACGAATCAAAGGAGTCCAAACTCGATGGGGTTCCTATGGCCACCTTCCAGCTCCATCATCAGACCCTGGTTACCGTATAGTGTCAAAGTACTCGTCAAGACGAATCAAATGAGCCCAAACGCGATAGGGTTCCTATGGCCACCTTCCAGCTCCATCATCAGACCCTGGTTACCGTATGGTGTCAAAGTACTCGTCAAGACGAATCAAATGAGCCCAAACGCGATAGGGTTCCTATGGCCACCTTCCTTCACCATCATCAGACCCTGGTTACCATATAGTGTCAAAGTACTCGTCAAGACCAATCAAATGAGCCCAAACTCGATGGGGTTCCTATGGCCACCTTCCAGCTCCACCATCAGAACCTGGTTACCATAAATTGTCAAAGTACTCGTCAAGACGAATCAAATGAGCCCAAACTCGATGGGGTTCCTATGGCCACCTTCCAGCTCCATCATCAGACCCTGGTAATCATATAGTGTCAAAGTACTCGTCTAAACGAATCAAATGAGCCCAAACTCGATGGGGTTCCTATGGCCACCTTCCAGCTCCATCATCAGACCCTGGTTACCATATAGTGTCAAAGTACTCGTCAAGACGAATCAAATGAGCCCAAACTCGATGGGGTTCCTATTGCCACTTTCCAGCTCCAGCATCAGACCCTGGTTACCATATAGTGTCTAGGTACTCGTCAAGACGAATCAAACAAGCCCAAATTCGATGTCCTGTGAAGAATCTAGAATGACTGTGTTGTCAAGATAACGGATAACGGCCAGTGGCGGCAGTCCGCATGCGCGTGGCGTCCTTGTCGTACTGCAGTGACAATCATATCTCTATCAGTTTTCATGGTGTTAGGATTTTTTTCGTTATGATATTTCTTGACTCGGTCCCCGCGCTCCGAGTCCGCGATAAAACCTGTGCAATAGCTTAAAAAAAAATTGAACATTTCCGTATTTACAAATTGCATGTCATGAAAAAATTAGTTTATTTTATCTCAAAAATACTCTAGGAAAATTGGTATGCACCCCTTTTTTTTTAACGTGTGGAAATCCCCGAGGACCTTCATCCCGTCGGGGGGTTACGGCGAGGTGGTGTGTCGGACTCGAACCGACTAAAACCACACGGTGTGACCCTTTCTGCGCCTGTATATTGGAAGGAGTCCAGGGAGGAGATTTCCTTCTGGACTCCTGGCATGCAACCCTGGTATGACCAAGGGTGGAAAATATTAGGAAAATGTTGTGAAAATTCAATACAACTTTTCCGTGATTTCAAACTGCATGACATTTGAACAATACTTAATTTTTATAATTTATTGACGTTAGCAAATTTGGCATGCACAACAGGAAGTTGTAAAGCAGTGGCATGCATGACGAAAATTGCAAAAAACGTTATAATTTCCGTGACTTTATTTTGCATGCCATTCAATATTTCATTTAAAAACATTATTTTAGGTTGATAAAAAAATTGCATGCATATTACACAAGCCTGACATAAAAAAACTTGTGCAAAAATAAAATTAAAAAAGTTTTTTAACTAAAATAAAAATTAGCAACATTTTCCTGTTTTTTTTGCACGCCTTTTTGTACATTGTCTGTAAATATTATTATAAACTTCAATAAAAAATTGGCATGCATGTATATTGATAAAAAATTACTTAAATAAACAAAAAAAGCTGCTGCTACATTGGTACGTGGCTTTCTTCAAACTAAGTTATTATTTCCATTATTAAGTACTCGGGTTTACTTTATTCAATAACTGAAATATTTTTGTAGTACATATATTGTTGGTTCCAACAAAGTCACGTAAAATAAAAAAATGTTTTTTTGGTGATTTTGGAATGCTTGTAATTTTTTATTTAAGCATACATTTCTCTCCTTTGATTTATATTTTAATTGTTTAAAGGTTTTGTTTCCGTTATTGTGCGACCATGAAAAACGATTTTTTCAGTTTTGATTTTTGGCTCAGTATATACTTTGTAAAATGACTTGAAATTTATACAAAATATAGTTCTTATGTATTTCTCTATCATTATGTTTTTTTTTCAGAGCCATTTGATCTTTATTAGCCGAAATATAACATGTTAAAAAAACACTTTTTTGTGTATGACTAAAGAAGTACAAAAGCAATTTAGAAAATTCTATGTACTGATAAAATAATATGTTTTTATGAACTGCAAAAGGGCATGCAAATTAACAACACGGAAATGTTTCATACATTTTATGAAACTTTCATTATTATTAAAATACGATCGTGTTATTTAACACGCATGCCATTTTCGGTATATTATACTCAAAATAATATGTTTTTATGAAATGCAAAACGGCATGAAAATTAAAAACACAGAAATGTTTCATGTTTTATTAAACTTTCATTATTATTTAAAATACGATCGTGTTATTTAATACGCATGCCATTTTCGGTATATACTTAAAATAATATGTTTTTATGAAATGCGTGTATGGGGCCCCACTAAGACTCTCGGTGGCCCAAGCCAACCTCACCTGCTAGCTGGTACACCTGCTGACCAACGGACGAGGCTCTGGCGCGGTTTTCCCCCATGGGGTTGGAAGGTCAGATGGCAGTCGCTTCCATAAAAGCCAAAATTTAGCCAATCAAAAATGGAAAGCAAGAGAAAAAGATGTGTTAGTGTCACGGATAGGGCGCCGCCGCATAACGGCGCGCAGGAGTTTCGCCCGACTCCTGTGGTAAGTGGGCAAGAGCTACCGTGTCCAGGGCGGGCTCGGTTAAAGAAGTTACGCCCAACACCCGTAACATGCAAGATTCGCTTTGCCACCTGGAACATTGGCACCTTAACCGGTCGTGCGAGTTAGCCGAAGTACTCTCCAGGCGGAGGGTAGCCGTTGCGTTCCTGCAGGAGACTCGGTGGAAGGGCAGTAGATCCCGGTTCATTGGGAATGGCTACAAACTGATATACACAGGTGCACCTGGTGGAGAGAACGGAGTGGCCGTGGTGCTTGCCGAGTGGCTTCAGAGTGACATTTTAGAGGTGAAGCGCTGTAGCGACCGTCTAATGGTGGTGCGGGTGCTTGTAGATGGAATTATTACTCATTTGATAAGTGCTTACGCGCCACAGATAGGCTGTAGCGATACCGAAAAGATTCTGGAGCCAACTCGGGGTAGTTCTTCGCGACATACCTTTGTCGCAGGGAATCGTTCTGGGTGGTGATCTGAATGGTCATGTAGGTGAGGGATGTGAGGAGTTTAAGCATGTTCATGGTGGTTTCGGCCATGGCACTCGCAACAAAGAGGGTGAAGAAATTTTAAGAACATGTGCGGCTACCGATCTTGCCATTGTGAACACGTTCTTCAAAAAGAAACCCGAACATCTCATTACCTATAAGAGTGGTAGGCACGCTACTCAGATCGATTTCCTGCTCACGAGAAGACAAACTATCAGCAAAGTGGCCAACTGCAAAGTTATACCCGGAGAGAGTCTCACTGCACAACATCGAATCCTTGTTAAGGACCTCTGTGTGAAGCCCAAAGACAAACATGTCGAGCGATGCCAGCGCCGAATCAGGTGGTGGCGGCTTGATGAAGATACGTCTCAAAAGTTTGCCTCGACCGTCAGAAACAAGTGCGCGGGTGCTGAGAGCAATTCCATTCAAGACAGTTGGGACAAGATTCAGGCAGCTATTATTGATTCGGCGGTGGTGGTGCTGGGCATGTCGAAGGGTGGACGCAAATGTGACAGGGATACTTGGTGGTGGAACGACACAGTCCAGAGGGAGACTAAGATGAAGAAAACCCTCTTTAAAAAGTGGCAAGCGTCCAGATCTCCCGAAGACCGCAATGCATACAGTGTTGCAAAGCGCGCCACGAAGAGAGCTGTAGCCAGAGCCAGACGTGACCACTTACAACCGTTATATACTAAGCTGGAATCGTCTAAGGGGCAAAAGCTCATCTATAAGTTGGCGCGTTCCAGGATCAAAGCGGCACAGGATATTTCCAAGTGTCGCTGTGTCAAAGATCCTGATGGCAAACTATTACACGAAGAGCTCGCGGTGAAGGAAAGATGGCGCTCTTACTTCCACGAGCTACTTAACAAGCAGCATAAAGTGGTGCAGCCACTGGATCTCCCTCCAAATCAGGGGCTAGTGGCACCGATAACGCCCGGAGAAGTCCAGGCTGCTCTTCGCTGCATGAAGAGTCGCAAGGCTGTCGGAGCCGACGGAGTTCCCATTGAGGCCTGGAAGGCGATGGGTATCCATGGTGTGGACATCCTAACCAATATCTTTAACCGTGCACTCCTCAACGGCCAGATACCAAGGCAGTGGAGACTGAGTATCATCACTCCAGTCTTCAAAGGCAAGGGATCGATGCAGGAGTGTGGCAATTACCGCGGTATAAAAGTGATGTCTCACACCATGAAGCTCCTTGAGAGGATAATTGACTCCCGAATCCGACAGGAATGTGCACTCTCGGAGTGTCAATATGGGTTTCGCCCCGGTCGCGGAACTATGGATCCTGTTTTTGCCCTAAGAATTCTCGCGGAGCGATACAGAACGAAGAGTACGCCTATGCATTGCTTGTTCCTGGACATGCAGAAGGCCTTCGACTGTATTCCTCGTGCGGTGATATGGTGGGCACTACGATCCAAAGGGATTCCAGAGACCTATGTTGACATAATTCGAGACATGTACCACGACTCCGAATCAATGGTTCGGACCGCTGTTGGTGACACGAAACCCTTCCCTATCACTGTCGGGGTACACCAAGGATCCGTCCTTAGTCCGCTTCTATTTAGTGTTATATTAGACGTTCTGTCAGACAGCATCAGAGACACACATGAGCAGCCCCCTTGGTTGCTCATGTATGCTGACGATATCGCGCTGGTGGATGCGGACAGGGGTAGATTGGTGCGACGTGTGAAGGCATGGAAAGAGGCGCTTGAGAACGGCGGTATGAAACTTAATGTGGCGAAGACCGAGTATTTGGCGTTTAACTCTACAGATCCCTCGCCCGTCCTCATCGGCGATAACTTAGTCGAGCGCACGAACCAGACCAAATACCTGGGATCTGTATTTCGGGCGTCCGGAGAAATCGATTGCGACGTCAAGGCACGCATTGCTGCCGTATGGGCCAAATGGCGTGAGGTAACTGGTGTCATTTGTGACCCCAAAATGCCGATTAGACTTAAGGGACAGGTCTATAACACTATCATTAGGCCTGTCCTCTTACATGGTTGTGAAGCGTGGCCGGTGTTGGAGCGACACAAGCAAGAGCTGCGGGTCACGGAAATGAATATACTACGATAGATTTACGGAGTCACGCGAAATGACCGAGTGAGAAACTCCCGCATTCGCGGCAGCCTTCATGTCCGAGACATCGCAGACAAAATGCAGGAGAGTCGACTGCGTTGGTAGGGCCACGTTTTGCGGCAACCGCCTGGCTATATGGGTAGCAAATGTCTGGCCATGCCGCCTCCGCCGGGCCCCAGTAGAAGGGGTAGACCCAAGAGATGTTGGCTTGACGTCGTAATGGATGACATGCGTGTTAATGGTCTTACTACCAGGGATGCCGAAGACCGGGCAAAGTGGAGGAGGAAAAGGCGGAAAGCTGACCCCGGGCACCAAAGTGTAAGCTTTGGAAGCTCAACCGGGAACAACGCTAGGATGATGATGATATGAAATACAAAACGGCATGCAAATAGAAAACGCGGAAATGTTTATTAAATTTTTGGCAACTTTCATTATTTTTATTATTTATAATATAATGATCATGTGCAACATGCATACCATTTGTATTTCAGAATTATTTGGTCATAAAATTAATATTTATCTTTATTATTCGTAGTTTGAAATCACGGAAAAGTTTTATTGAATTTTCTCATTTTTTTCCACCCTTGGTCATACGACGGGTGCATGCCAATTTTTGTAGAGTACTTTTGATATAAAAAAAAACATTTTTTTTACAACGGCATGCAATTTGTAAACACGGAAATGTCCTTTTTTTTCATTTCTACGTAACCCTTTGAGCCCCGTCGGCTGTTGCGAATTGCATGCTATCAATTATTATAGCTTAAATTTGTTCCAACTACGTTTATTACAAAGGCATGCAATATAATGTCACGGAAATTGAGCAATTTTGACACGAATTTTGAATGGCTTGAGCCAATCGATATCTTTAGGTACTCAGCCACTTCTCTAACTGTGATTCGACTATTGGCCAATACTATTTTATTCACCTTATCAATGTTTTCGTCTGTTGCAAATTGCACTACAGTAATGGTCCCACAACCACCGTATTCCCCAGACCTGGCTCCCTGTGTCTTTTTCCTGTTCCTAAAACTGAAGAGGCCTCATTACCCAGACTACGTATTATTAACCGACTTCAAAAAAGGAGGAGGTTCTCAATTCGTCGGAATCTTTTTTTTTAAAGTATGTTCAGCGATAATTTCGTCGTTTATGAACCGATTTCAAAAATTATTTTTGCATTGGATTTGGCGTAGCTTACATTTGGTCCCACCGTATCGGAATCTGTTGTAGGGATCCCAAGGAATGCGAGGGAACTCGTTAAATATCATAGGCACAATTGTCGCGATTTGGGTACTCGGAATAGTTTTCTTTCAAGTCGGTTTCTTTTTGATAAAATATTTTAAATGTAGCTAATGGTTAGCGGTTACTTTACTAGGTTTACAGAAATTGAAACCACATTTTAAAAGTACACGCTAGTTAATACCTGTGAGCATATGAAGCCGGGCAGCTGCTGCGGATCACCAATAAGCGTGAGCTTGGTCACGTCAAGTGTGAGTGGGATCAGTGTCTCTGGTTCTATCACCTGGCCCGCTTCGTCGATGATGCATAGAGCTATTCGACGTTTCAATCTGAAAAAATATCCTTACAATATTACTTCTTATTCAACGCGTAATTTATGGATATTTTTAAAATTATAATATAATAACGGTTATTAATGGTGAAGTTTCTTTGAGGAAACCAATTAACCACCCTGGACTTTGGAGAAGGACATAGGCTACTTTTAGTTATGATAAACGACATACTCCCGGGTGGAGCCCGTGTAAAAGTTAGAGATGTTATAGAGAGGAAAGCGTCGAACCCTTTCATTTTGTAGTTATGAGCGCTGGCGAGAGTGGTGACGATGATATCGGCTCCCTCGATGATGCGTCGCTCGGAGTCGGCCAGCTGCTCGGGCCGCGGCGGTTCGCCCGCCTCACCCGCAGCCATTCCCCCGCCACTTCGCAACTGACGGTTTACAAACATTAGCACAGCCCTTAAAATTCCACTTTTGGACATCAGCCTCTACCTATACAGGAGATTTTAGCCTACTATACCATGATGGCCAGATGGGTTCGTATGAAGTTTGCATGATGTTGGTATGATTTCGTCGTTCGCAGTTTGCTCCCTTAGTCGTCTCTTACGACACCCGTGGGGTGAATAGGAGTGGTGACACTTCATACTCTTAATCCCTTAGGACATGGACATTACAAAAAAAATAAAATAAAAAATATGCAATAACTAAAACAATGTTACCATATCAAAACAGCCTCTTAAATTCCAAATAAAATCGCTAATGATTGTCTATACGCAGCTCGATAGCCCTTACTGATGTTAAAGGCTACCTTTAATTATTCTGAGTCATTAAAGATGACCAGAAAAGCAACCACTTTTAGGGTTACGTAGATCGGAACCCTTATAGATTCGTCATGTCCGTCCGTCCTCGACCTACCGCTCAAACGGTTGGTGCTAGAAAGATGAACCTTTGCGTGAATATGTGTTGTTATTACGTCGACAAAGTGCTACAATAAAATAAAAAATAAAATAAAAAAAATGGGGTACCTCCCCTACACGTAAAGTGGGGGTGTTTTTTTTCTCGTGTCTCCACCATCGTGAAATTTTTAAGTAGGCCTTCAGGCCCGGGAATCAAACCAGACACCTCTTGATCAGCAGCCGAAAACGCTCACCACTAGATAAACAAGGCAGTCATAGAGAGGCGTTATCTCGTATTGGAGGCCAAGAAACACTGTGTGTGGATCACACACTTCATTTAGTCTTAAGCCTACCAAAGTAACTCTACTCTGGTTGATGGAAAGCATGAATATAATCTAGGAGTGCATACAATGCACCATTCTGCAAAATGATTTGGCCTCCGGTCTCACACTTACCAACGAAAGACAAAATTACAGCACCAATACTGCCATTTCAGGTTGGTCTTCTGTGCGAGGGTAGTACCGCCCTCACCGAGCAGGCCCATTTGTGCTGAAATCAACGTGGCTCTACTACCTATACTACTTTGTACTATACTAAATACTATACTGTAGCATAAAGTAAAATAGTACCAATAAATAATATTTACCAATGTTATCCTTTTCACTAGTTCTGTAACTCGACCTTGGCAGTACGCTATACGTACATGATCTTTGGCCTCATTTTTTGCTGTCTTCCACATGTTTATTTTAGCTTCTAAATGTGAGATCTGTAAACACAAAATTGTTACCTCGTAATGAGGGCTACCGCGAGTGAATTCGCCGTCAGAGGCGCTAGTGTAGCAGGTCTCAGAAATGTTAAATTACATTTCTGTGGGCGGGAGTTTATTTACGAATGAAAATAAATTAAGTTTATGAATTTTACCATACGCGAAATTAATTATGGAAAATACGAATTACGACTCAGTGAATGTCTGTGCATTGAAACAAACTTATCTCTTGGAAACTTATGTCCTCCTTTTTTCCCGAACCAAAGAGGACCGCGCAACACTGCTTATTATTATTTTACAATACAATTTTAAGGTTTTAAAAATTATCACGTACGTGATATTAACAAACTTTGACGACTGTCAGCTATGCCTGAGGACCTCATTCTACAGTAGCGCCCACTGGCGAGCACGAAACCGGTGGCTCTCATTCTAAAATTTTGTCAAAACAGAAAACAATTTTTCTAAGATAATACTATTATGTTAGAAAAATTGTTTTCTTAAGATAAGTTGGGTTAAAGTATGAAATTACCGTTTTATTGGAATAGGTTCTTCGAATTGACATGGAATTTTCATGGTTCAAGATTTTCGAGTGAAACTTTTTTAAATCGTACCTATGATGTTTTTTTTTAAATGTGCAACATTCGATTATCGACTTTCAGTTGTTTTTTTTTAATTCAACTTAGACAAGAAAGATGCATACTTCGAAAATTCGAGGGATTTTTGATTACAAGTTCCGACGCGGAACTAACGCTTCAGAAACAGCTCGCAATATCACTTTTGCGTTTGGAGAGGGGAATGCTAATGAACTGCGCGATTTTGGTCTAAACGATTTCTTGATAGAAATTTTGATTTGAAGAACGAACCACGTGAACGATGGATGAAAAGAATTAAATGAAAAGTGGATTCTTTACGATAACCGTAAGCGAAAAATGCATTGGCTGACCCCAGGTCAAACGCCGCAATAGTGTCCTAAAAGCAAAAGCAAGCAAAAGCTTACCAATAAAAAGGTAATAGGAAACAGTAGCCCCCTACTTAGGTTCAATTTTTGTTAAGCTTCAACTCCTGTTTAGATCAAGGAGTCTTTCCGGATCTAATGAAACAAAGCAAAGTAATACCGTTATTTAAATCCGGAGACACTACAGATACAAATAATTAAAGACCTGTTTTAATCTCGCCAGTCTTTAGTAAGGTATTTGAAAAGATCATGTTCAATCAGATACTTCGCTACTTTAACAAAAATAACATCCTTCACGATCAACAGTACGGATTCACCAAAGGAAGTTGTACAACTGACAACGGTGTCACTTTGTTAAAGCCCATCTTTGATGCATGGGAAGCGTCATAGGATGCTATCGGGGTTTTTCTGTGATCTCTCGAAGGCATTTGATTGCGTAAGTCATGAAACATTATTATTGAAGCTTAATCACTACGGACTAGATAAATCAGCACTTAGCTTGATTAAGTCGTATCTCAATGATAGGCAGCAGAAAGTACAGGTAAATGGCGTAAATTCTCTGGGCTCAAAGGTCAGAATGGGAGTACCGCAGGGTTCAATATTAGGTCCGTTTCTATTTCTGGTGTATATTAATGATCTCCCACACATATTGCAAGATCAACCGAAGATTGTGTTATTTGCAGATGATACTTCATTGATCTTTAAAGTTGATAGGCGGGCTGAACATTTTGTTGACATCAAAACTGTTTTCTTGGGAATCACGCTAAACTCAAAAATTACAATGGGGTCCTCGTGTAAAATCACTTGCTGGGCGGCTTAGCTCAGCGGCATATGCTGTTAAAAAAGTTCGGCAACTAGCGGATGTGGAAATCGCACGATTAGTTTATTTTAGTTACTTTTATAGCATCGTGTCATACGGCATCTTGCTTTGGGGACATGCTGCAAAAATAGAGTCAATTTTTATTCCGCAGAAAAGAGCCATTAGAGCTATATATAGTCTCCGCAGTCGCGATTCTCTAAGGGACCTTTTTAAGGAGGTAAATATCATGACAGTGCCTTGTCAGTATATATATGAAAACATAATGTATGTTCGAAAAAAATTACATCTCTTCAATCAAAGATGTGATAGACATGGGTATAAATACTTCCTAGTATTTATACCCAAATAAAAATTAATTAATTAAACCACGTTTTAGACTCTCATAAGTGCACACATCATTTATGGGGTACTGTATTAAATGTTATAATAAAATACCTCAAGACAATAGATTTAACAGAGAAACGATTTAAAAATGTTGTAAAACGCACACTATGTAAGCAAGCTTATTACAAATTATGTGATTACATTGCCGACAAGAATGCTTAGCTTAATGCTGGTCCTGCTCCACAGCCACATGTTTAATTCTCAAATAATTTAATAATTGTTTTCTTTCTAGAAATACAATAGTGCTACTATTGTATTTCTGACATAGTATATGTTAATTTTATCATAACGATTGCTATTCTTATTTTATTTTTTGACATTGTACAACCATTTTATTTCTGACATGTATTATTGATAATATAATTGTATCTTGTTGTTTGACATTTCTATTTTTTGTATTGACATTATTACATAATAAGTTACTTTTTATTGACATATTCCAAATATTTATCGCACTCTTAAAAGAGTAGTATTTTTATAATAAATGGCTTTATTATTGTATAACTGCGAACATTTTGAATTGTACATGTGAGCACTTTTTAGTCACTAGTGGCATAAGTTTGTTTGTTGACTGACAAAAGTCCTGCTGGCGGTGGAGTGTAGCGGGTCGTTCGGCTCCCTACGGTATGGTTGAACTGAACGATGGCTGGTGCATAGGTCATGCTCGTGATACGGGCGCCGCCAGTCGGGGCTGGTCGTCTCACAACTTCTATATTATATTCTATTATTGTTTAATTGTTTTTTAACACTACCTGTGTAAATATCAGCATCGTTACATTGTTCCCACATTTTATAAAATGCCTAAAACAATGTAACCAAAAATTGTAAAAACAATGCTGGAAAAGAGTGTCTATGGAGTTTCTTGTCTGTTCTTCTCCATAGCATCTACGAATTGGAACAGACAATTAGCCTCACGACTTTAACTCTCCAGTTTTAACTCTCCAGGAACTGCTAATAGAAACCGTACGGAGGGAGCTCCGTATTCGCCAACCTTGCTCCACGGACTACCATTTTTTTCGTGATTTGGACAATTTTCTACGTGATAAAAAGTTTTCTTACCAGGAGGCAGTACAAAATGGTTTCACAGTTTGTAGAATCTAGATCACTAGAGTTCTATCACAAAAGCATAAATTATAGGGCAGCACTGTATAGATAATAATGGGAGATATTTTGATTACATATTGTATGAAAAGAAAAACGAATTCCAATTTTTTAGTACAAATCGGCAATTTCATACCTTAACCCCTAATATAATAATGGATTCTTATCGTGTCGGAATATGGACATTATGTAAAATCCTAATTTTTCTTTTACCACATAATGGTATCTTATCCCAAATTAAACAGAGCTAGGTATTAAGTTTCTAGGTTTTTTTTTAAATGCCCATAATTTTCAAACTGTATGGGCTAGTTTTTTTTTTATTTTTCTCATGATGGTTACAATCAATCCTGTCACCCCGTTTCGGCTTGACGTTGAGTTCTGGGACACCCTGTATATACGCTGCCACAGCATCAACGAGACAGTCAAGATACAATAAGACACTTGAAAGAGAGATAATAATAATACTCATATTTAAAGTATTACCTATTTTAGTGAGTACGTACCTCTTCGCTAAGTCCTGCTGTTTTAGGCGGCTGTTCGTTGATCCTCGTGATTTCGCGGAGTGCCAGTTGCTGTGAGCTAATGTTGGCCGCAACCGAGTGCATGGCCTCTTCGCGACCAACCCGCACCATGCGGAACCGTTCCGCTGATAGATAATATTTTTTTCAGTAGTGTCTCATCTTCTTAGCCATTACTGTGCCCAAGATTATTTCGGTTCGGCTACTAGTTCAACCGGTTTTACCCGAATATTAGTTATTACAAGGAGTGACTTTCACAGGACCTCCGTAAGCCTGATGGTGAACTAAATTACCAAGGCTAAACTGCCACTGATTTCCCACTAACGATTGCCATAAACATTTATAGCAACCGGGACTGAAGGTTTAACGTGCTCTTATAGCCCAACTTCCATAGGTCGGGCTGTTATTAAGAATTTATGTGAGACAAAACCTAATAACACTTTTTGCCCGACCCAGGGCTCGAACCCAGAGGTCATGAGCGGCAGTCTTAGACACTCTACGGCGTAGAGTGTATACGACTACGACTAATGATAATTTCAAAGACACGACATAAAATTTGCCTTGTTAGTTTAGCGTAGTCACTACGCTAAACTAACAAGGCTTGTTTTCTGTCGTGTCTTTTAAATTATTATTAGTTTTTTTTAACATGAAAGAATTATAAGATAATCAAAGCATTTATACGCAGTCCTTATTTCGATTTAATTAGTCAATATAGATACTTTGTCAGTCACAAAGAGGGCAAGTGTAAAACTTATAATTTTATGTATTTTTTTTGATACTCACGTTTGGGTAAACTCTGCCGCAAGTTTAATAATCTAATGACTAGTCCATCAACAGCTGCATTACTTGTTGCACATATCAAAATTTTGCCTCTGTTCTGATGCTTTTTGCCTTGGGAACTGTAGAAGTATGTCATGACTATTGTACATATGACACTGGATTTACCTGGTAATGTAGAAACATTATAAATGTCTTTTCATATGTCTGAAATCTTTTACAACCATCATCATCTGAGGTGTTTATTAAACCTATGTAGCTATGTTGATACTTGTAACGTCGAAAGCATAGTTTCTCCCTTAAAAACACGAATATATTGTTACGTGTTTACAGTTCGAGGAATTAATAAAGCCCTAAGCAGATTAAAAGATAATTTATTTTAAACCCTCTTAAAACCACAGAATAATACGAATGAATCATCTTTGATGATCGTCGAAGTCGCTGGGTTAATCCCTTACATCACTTAGGTATTGACCTTTTGAGCGCCATTGTCACATATATGTGACAAGCGAAAGCTGTCCGTGAACGCCAACGACACAAATATGTGACAAAATAAGCGGTACGCCAAAATACGAAATAAACCATTTAAACATTAGTTTAATGCCTTTAAATTTATATAAGTTGCTTATGAAGAATTTCTAACTCTGATCTATTTCCATAAAACTATTTAAATTGCATTATGATATTAAAACAAATTACGAAAGAAAGAAATAAACTCTTAAAAAAGAATGTTCTCACAAGCCATAGTCATAAATATGCGACCACTAGTGATGTAGCGCACGTTGGGTGATATCATAAATTTAAATCAAAGATCGAGTTATATATGTAACATATGTTGATACTTGTAACGTCGAAAGCATTCTCCCTTAACCTTTTGACCGCCAGGGTCACATATATGTGACAAGCGAAAACACGCCTTTATGCCTTTAAATTTATATAAGTTGCTTATGAAGAATTTCTAACTCTGATCTATTTCCATAAAACTATTTAAATTGCATTATGATATTAAAACAAATTAGGAAAGAAAGAAATAAACTCTTAAAAAAGAATGTTCTCACAAGCCATAGTCATAAATATGCGACCACTAGTGATGTAGCGCACGTTGGGTGATATCATAAATTTAAATCAAAGATCGAGTTATATATGTAACATATGTTGATACTTGTAACGTCGAAAGCATTCTCCCTTAACCTTTTGACCGCCAGGGTCACATATATGTGACAAGCGAAAACTGTCCCTGTACGCCAACGTCACAAATATGTGACCAAAAAAGCAGTACACCGAAATACGAAATAAAGCCTTTAAACATTACTCTTATGCCTTTAAATTTATATAAGTATCTTAGGAAGAAGCTCTAACTCTTATCTATTTCCATATAACTATTTAAATTGCTTTATTAAATTAAGAAATTTTACTCTAAAAAGAAAGAAATAAACTCTTAAAAAAGAATGTCCTCACACGCCGGAGTCACAAATATGTGACCACTAGTGATGTAGGGCACGTTAGGCGATATCGTAAGTTTATATTAAAATTTCGTTAGCCTGTTTTATTTTTGTTGTTAAGTTTTGTTATTATACTTATTCTGTTAAAATGAGTAAGAAAGTAATTAACAGCCGTGCTCGTGAAATGATAATTAAAGTAGACAATTATTTTGTAAAGAAGAAAGAGGACTCTTAGTTATTGATACAAAATATAAGCAGTGCCCTAAAAAATGCTTCGTACACTACTGAGGTTTAAATGAAATAAATAAAAGTTTTAAAATGTCCATCACAAGTTGCTTTGCATTTTTTTCAAAATTCTACTTGTTACTTTTTATGCCAGGTTTATAGAAGCTAATATTTAAAGGCTATAAACGTACATACTGTTTTACATTTTGTTAAATTTTTCTATTTTTAACCGACTTCAAAAAAAAGGAGGAGGTTCTCAATTCGTCGGAATCTTTTTTTTTTATGTTTTTTTTTTATGTATGTTCAGCGATAATTTCGTCGTTTATGAACCGATTTCAAAAAATATTTTTGCATTGGAATGGGCGTAGCTTACGGTGGTCCTTTCGTCACCATATAGAGATCTGATGATGGGATCCCAAGGAAATCGAGGGAACTCCTCAAATATCATAGGCACAATTGTCGCGATTTGGGTACTCGGAATAGTTTTTCATTGAAGTCGGTTCCTTTTTGTTAAAATTATTATATAGTTGATTATATACTTAACCTATTTGAATAGTGTATTTTTTTTAAATATCCCCTTCAACGGAATTATAGAAATCTAATCCGTATAAAATTAAAATCCGTGTTTTAATTATTATTAGTTAATATTATACTCGATAAGCGAGATAGTACGTTGCTACATCCTTATTTGAGAAGCGCAATATTCATAAAAATGACGTACCGTCCACGCCAGGGTCACAATATCAAGACAACAGATCAAGAATAGTGTTGTACCTATAGTTATTATATTTAATTATATTGTCGTCTCAATTCAGTTATTACGGTATTAAACAACTCTGTAAATAGTGTATAACTATTACTAGAGTACGAAGAAGTGTAATGTTGAAATAAATTCAGTGTTATAAGGACATATATTTTGAAATTGTAGACGAAAATAAAAATACAATTCATGTTATCGATAAAGTTTTAGAATGCTTATTTTTTTCGTAGGTATTTGCGCTAAATTTGTGGTCTGGCGTTGAGGGCAAGTTGATGAGTTTTTGCTCTGGCGTTCAAAAGGTTAAAACCACGAATATATTGTTACCTGTTACAGTTCGAGGAATTAAATAAAGTCGTATGAAGACTAAAAGATAATTTATTTTAAACACTCTTAAAACCACAGAATAATGGGATATATTATTTTTGGGTAAAATTTGGTACTATGATAAAACAGTATTAGTTTTATAAAACCAGTCTTCAAAAGTCATTCTAATAGCTACCTAGTCAAAAACAAAATTTGGTGAAGTCTAATGTCGATATTCGCTAATCCTAACTTGGGCGCATCCCTAACGAAACTCGAATTTATCAGTGTCCTGTACGCCATGGTCACAAATAGACGACAACATCGTGACGTCAGAGGCGCGGCCGATCTCGAATAGTGAAGTGATGAACGAAATTTAAATATTTAGGATTAATTAAATATTTGTGATTTCGAGTTTAATATTTAAATTATTAATGAGTGACAATTTAATGACTACGGAAGAACTTCTTCGCACATTAGAAGAAGTTGAAGATGACGAAGAATTTTCGGAAACGGAATCTTTGGACAGTTATCATCGAAGATAAGGCGAAATACAGGATTTCCAGGTATTAAGCCAAAAGCTGTAGTGGATTACTTTAAGAACATGGGCAGTGTTCATCGATATAGAATACTAATAGATTGGCTATGCGGAAAAGAGACAATACGAGTTTACGTGTGTTAGAGCGGGACATATACGCTAAGAGCCTGTATCGACCTAGCGCCCGTCCGGGTCGAAACATTATTTTTGTTATTTTTGCTGAATCTTGAGTATTTTGTGATTTATTAAGCGTGTTTTATCATGGTGACGTGTGCAGTACCGTAACGTGGATGTAACGGTTGCAAGTAAGAAAATCCACAAAATCTTTAATTTCACATGTAAGTAAACAATGCCATATTTGCCTCTAAATAAGCTGTGTTTTAATGCGATATCGTATATTTTATATATCAAGCAGTAGGCAATATTATCTAGTTAAGGGTAATTATAAATTAGGATGCTTTCGCATCGTTTAAAAAGAATTATTAAATACGTGAATTTATGTTGTTTCTAACCTCACATACCTAGAAGTATGAAGTGACAATGTCGATAAAAATATCGATAATAGTCACAGTGATCAAATAATAATCATAAATTTTTTGTTTCCGGTATTTAAAAGATATGCCAAAATTAAAATTTGCCGATTTTGAATTGTGCGTAATTCGGCAATTAATAGAGCGATACCACAATGGTAGCAATAAAGAAGGATCCATGTTATGGACTAGGAGATGGTGACAGAAAATATTCTCCCATTTTCTCCTGCATGCCTTTTTAAGAATTGATACCTAACCCTAAAATATGAAAGATAGAGGGGTTATGAGCCCTTGCGCACTTGCACGTCATAAAGAAAATGGCTTCTCTTTGTGTAAAGAATCTTTCCGTGGCATTATATTGCATGCCTTTGTAATTTAACGTAGTTTGAACAAATTTAAGCTATATTAATTGATGGCATGCAATTCGCAACGGCCGACGCACATACGTAGATTTCAACGATTTAGGCGGCCAAAAGTCATTTTTACAAAGTCAATTTAGCCGCAAAACTTTGACCGGTACCGTTAGAAGACACTTCCAGGACTCTATCCCCACCCTTGGGCCATGTGCAATGAATTATTTACAGGTAGTCGAAACTTGACCTCCGTTCCCGGTGTACGTTACAGTTCTCGACGCTCTCTGTGCAACTTTTCTTACAAAGTCATTTTTTTTTTTAGTGAAAGTGATGGATTCGCATAATTCAGCTATGAATCTTTAAAACAATATATAATAATGGTATTTTATTACAGATTGTCATATGTTTTTTCACTTGTAAGACAAGATGGTTTTTGTTAAAATTTATCATTGATTTTCGATTTCTCAAGAGTTTTAACTATACTTCATGGTCCGTCCCACCTGTTTTTTTATCTTTTACGGTATAAACAGGGTCTGAGTATTATAGTAAAAAAAAAAATTTGCCGCTAGAAACGGCAAATCTTGGAAAATTATTAATCAAAGATTGTTTGTAAAAAAGCAAGTTTTTTTTTTTTTTTCTAACACTTCTAAAATATAGTTTTCTTTGTTTTAAGGTCATCAAATACCTCTGGCGTGAAGGTAGTGATGAAAAAATGTTTATTTGACCCTTTGGGTCACGTAGAAATGAAAAAAAAAAATAGAACATTTCCGTGTTTACAAATTGCGTGCCATTTTAACAATACTTAATTTTTATAATTTATAGACGTTCTGAATCCTATAAATAATTTATTTCCGTTGGAAATTTTACTTAAAGTTAATTTTTCAACATGTTAAACAATTGTTAACTCAAACTACCGTCTTAATTGTAAGTGAAAAAATGTTTAAATAATGGTCATAAAAATTTTTCGCTTCCTAGAGCCTTTCTTATATACAAACTTAACAAGATCGCGCCATAAAAGTTAAAAAAATATACGAAATATAACATGTTTAATCACGTAGAAATGAAAAAAAAAAATAGAACATTTCCGTGTTTACAAATTGCGTGCCATTTTAACAATACTTAATTTTTATAATTTATAGACGTTCTGAATCCTATAAATAATTTATTTCCGTTGGAAATTTTACTTAAAGTTAATTTTTCAACATGTTAAACAATTGTTAACTCAAACTACCGTCTTAATTGTAAGTGAAAAAATGTTTAAATAATGGTCATAAAAATTTTTCGCTTCCTAGAGCCTTTCTTATATACAAACTTAACAAGATCGCGCCATAAAAGTTAAAAAAATATACGAAATATAACATGTTTAAAAACACCCTTTTTTTTGTATAACTAAAGAAGTACAAAAGCAATTTAGAAAATTCAAGCAGGAAAAGATAGATGCTCTTTCATATGCATTTTTAAAAAAATTTGATTACAATTGAGAAATTTTCATTTTTTAATAACATTTTTTTTCTGTTGAACTATAGCGAAATGTTGAAATATACGAAAATAGCATGCTAAATACGCATGCTATTTTCGTATATTTATTTTATATTTAAATAGCATGCGTATTTAGCATGCTATTTTCGTCATAAACTTAAAATATTTTTTTTTTTATAAAATACAAAATTGCATGTAAATTAAAAACACGGAAATGTTTCATATATTTTATGAAACTTTCATTATCATTAAAAATACGATGGTGTTATTTAATACGCATGCAATTTTGGATATATACTTAAAATAATATGTTTTTACGAAATGCAAAACGGCATGCAAAATAAAAACACGGAAATGTTTCATATGGGGCATTTCACGTCAAGCGGACAACCAAAAAAAGTGATGTCGTGAATTTTCTTTATATTCTGGTTAGTTATACTTCTAGTAGACGTGGAAACTGCATCCGTGCCAATGTACTAGGTGTACAATGTGATCAACCAGTGCCGACACGAGAACGAGATAAATACAGAAGGTCAGAAGGTTCAGTTATGAAAAACTTGTGAGTTGTATTTGACGCTGTACTGGTAAGATCAATTCATATTTACATGTTGAGTTGTGATTTATTTTCACATAATTTTGACAAGTAGTGTACGAATGTGAATTGTGTACGCAATTTAAAGTCATAAAAATATCACGACTGCTTGGGGCGTATAGGAAAATGCCTTAAGGCTGACGCAAAGCTGTTGTTTAACGAAAGAGCATAAGTAATGATCTTAGTTGTTGAATTTTAACAATGAACTCATACCGTTTGTTATTGCAAATATTTTGTTTAACGTGATTAAAAGTTTTTGAATTTTTGTATCTACCCAGTCTGTGCATAATAAACTAGGAGTTCTTTACTAAATGTTTAAGGCCTATGTCCAGCAGTGGATTGCGATAGGCTGATGATGATGATGATGTTCTTTACTATGGTTATGCATTTTTTAACGAATGGATGATGAATTAATAGCAGTTGCAGTGGCTGCCTTTTTTTTTTTAACGTGTGGAAATTCCTGCGTACCGTCACCCCGTCGGGGGTTACGGCGGGGTGAACGTGGGGAGTTCGAGGAGGTGCCAACAGCGGCAGCGGCAGCGGGCCAGAAGGGCCGCCGAAAAGGCAGCAGTAGCCTCGCAGCCACCGCGGGTGGTGACAGCGGCCACCAAAAAGAAGCCGCGAAAACTGCAGCCGTCCAAAACCGCGGCTGTAGTGGTGACCGTCACGCCGGAGACGGCCAGTGGCGGACTAACCTACGCGGACCTATTCAAAAAGGCTCGGGTTAGTCTCGCCAGCGAGTTCGGACCGGCAGGGGTCAGGTTGCGCCGCGCCCAGACGGGAGCTCGAGTCCTCGAGTTCCCTGGAGCAGAAGGCGCAAAGACGGCGGACAAGCTGGATGGCGTCAAGATCGCCAGGCCCACGAAGTGCGCGGAGCTGCGTATTTCGGGCCTGGACGATTCTGTGACGGCCGAAGATGTCCGCGATGCAATCCGGGAGAAGACCGGCTGCAGCGCGGATAACATCAGGGTCGGCACCATCCGCCCCGGTCCAGGCGGGCTAGGCGCTTCATGGGTCCGTCCCGTGGCGTCAGCCAAAGTTTTGGGCGACGCCGGAGCTATCCTCGTCGGCTTTGTGAATGCCAGGGTTACGGTCCTGGCTGCGAGACCGATGAGGTGCTTCAAGTGCCTAGCCGCCGGACACACTCGCTCTAAATGCGAGGGTTGTTTCGACTGCAGCAGTCTGTGTTACCGCTGCGGTCGACCGGGGCACAAAGCGGCAGAATGCTCTGCCGCCCCTCATTGCCCGGTGTGTGCTGCGGTGAACAAGCCTGCCAACCACCAGATCGGGCAGGGGGGCTACAAGCCTCCCCGCGCGTCTCGGCAAGCGCCAGAGGCCAGCCTATCGATCCAGGCTGCCTCCGACGTCACTAGTGCGTCGGCGCCGATGCCCATGGAGGAGGTTGTAGAGACGATCCCTTAATGGATCAAGTCTCCAACCTTCTGGTCCAGACGAACTTGAACCACTGCGCCGCAGCGCAGGATCTCCTCCTGCAAACCATGGCGCAGTGTTCGGTCGGTGTGGCCGTAGTCGCGGAGCCCTACTTCGTCCCTCCCCGTCCAAACTGGGTGGGTGACCGGGACGGCTCCGTGGCAGTCGTCGGCTCCACGGCGGCTAGTTCCCCGCCCATGTCGCTCAAAGACAGGGGCACGGGATATGTTGCCGCCGAGTGGGGGGGGATCACCGTTTACGGTGTCTACTTCTCCCCCAATAAAAGTTTGAGCGACTTCGAGGTCTTCCTGAGCAACCTGGAGACATCGATGCGGCAACTAGCGTCTGGGCGCGTCCTCATGCTGGGGGACTTCAACGTCAAGTCCATTGCGTGGGGTTCCCCGGCGACGGACGCCAGGGGCAAGGCCGTAGAGGAATGGGCGGCCTCGGTGGGCCTCTGTCTACTGAACAGAGGCTCCACCAACACGTGCGTGCGACAACAGGGGGGGGTCGATAGTGGACCTTTCGTTCAGAACTGGCGTGTCCTGGATGAGGTTGAGACGCTCTCGGATCATTTTTATATCCGATTCGAGCTCTCCCGGTCCCAGGACGCCAGTAGGGGTCACGCGGCGCGGCGTCCCACCCGCTTTCCGCGGTGGTCTGTCGCCAAGCTCAACAGGGACTTACTGGAGAAGGCGGCCATTCTTAACTCTTGGCTGCCTCCGCAGGCCGCGGCCGAAGAGGTCAACGTGGGGGCTGGTCGCTTCTGCAGTGCGATTACGCAGATCTGCGACGCGGCCATGCCCCGCGTACGTGGGCGTCGGCCTCCAAGGAAGGAGGTCTACTGGTGGTCCCAGGAGTTGGCGAGAACACCGCCCCCGGGCCAGACGGAGTACCTGCCCGAGTGCTGGCACGAGCCCTAGATCATATGTCGGACCGCCTCAGGGGAGTGTTAGACGCTAGCCTGGCGTCCGGACGCTTCCCTGAGTGTTGGAAAAGCGGGAAGCTGGTTCTGCTCCAGAAACCAGGTCGGTCTGCCGACTCGGTCGCGGCCATTCAGCTGCATCAGGGCCGCACTCCAGTACCACGGAGTGCCACAGTACCTGAGGCGGCTAGTTGCGGACTATCTGACGGAGCGTACTGTCATGTACGAGGACCGAGAAGGAGTTTTGAGACGTCGGGCCATGTCGTGCGCATTGAGGCGCTGGGCTCACGGGTGGCCCTAGAAAAGACGGAAGCCCTACTTTTCCATGGGCCCCGTCGTGGTCCACCCGCCGGCGCCTCCATTGAGGTCAACTCGGTCCTCGTACCGGTCCGGGCCCACTTGAAATATCTGCGTTTGGTCCTCGACGGTAGGTGGCTCTTCGACGAGCACTTCCAACAGCTTGCTCCGAAGCTGATCGGCACTGCCTCCTTCCTTGGACGTCTTTTGCCCAATCTGGGAGGAGCCAGTGTCGCCACGAGGCAGCTGTATACGGGGGTTATCCGGTCTATGGCACTCTATGGTGCACCGGTGTGGGCGGCGGCTCTGACCGAGCAGAATAGGGCGCGCCTCAGGCGGCCGCAGAGAACTCTGTCGGTCAGAGCCATACGGGGTTACCGCACCGTATCGACGGAGGCGGCGTTCGCCCTGGCCGGAACACCCCCGTGGGAGTTGGAGGCGGAAGTGCTCGCCGACGTTTATCGGCGAGTGGCTAACTATCGGGCGGAGAGTGGTGGAGTTGGACCTCCGCCCGAGGACGTGCGCGAGTGGCGCGAAGCCGCTCACCGAGCCACGATGGATCGCTGGTCGGTCCGGCTGGACACTCCACGTGCTGGCTTCGCCACCGTAGAGGCGCTTCAGCCGGTCATCGGCGAATGGGCAAGGCCTCCGTCTTGTCCAGGGCCACCTGCAGACCCAGCGCCGCGATGCACCCGACAACCAGTTGCCTGGTGAGACGCAGACTTGCGGCCTACTCGTTGTTCCGTGAGGTTAGATTGTAGTAACAAATTATACCACTAACGCCATCTATCGTATTTATGTGGTAACTATGCTACTACTACTACTAACTACGTGTCTTAATAGGTTATGGGCAAATATCCAGTTATTTTTCACTTTTACAGTTTTTTTGTATAATGCAGTAACATAAAACAGTTAAAGTGACAGATGACAAAACTGTGACTTGTTATAAATGCAAGCAAGTGGGTCATTACAGAAACAAATGTCCATTATTGTAGTAGTACAAACGATTGGTACGTAGATAGTGGCGCAAGTGCACATATGACGGCAAACAGGAGTTGGGTAAATAATGTAAATTTTACACCATGTTTATCAGATATTACCGTCGCTAACAATATGTAAGTGCCAGTTTTGTGTTCCGGAGACGTACGAATTTCAACTGATTGTAAGTACGACATAACTGTCAAAAATGTGTTATGTGTACCAAAGTTAACTACGAACTTGTTATCCGTCAGCGAGTTAATCAAAAACGGGAACAACGTTGTTTTTGAAGCAAATCAGTATTGTATTCACAACAAGAAAAATGCATTAGTAGCTACGGCAACGTTGTTAAATGGAGTGTACAAGCTTAATATAAAATAGCAGATTGTATGCTGACAGCACCTGCTTTAGCAAATGCAGAACTTTGGCACAGACGGTTGGCGCATATTAGCAGCAATTATCTAAACAAAATGAGAAATGGCATGGTGGATGGATTATTTTATCCGGAAACCGAGGCTATAACAAAGGCTAACTGTGTTACCTGTTAGGAGGGAAAACAGATGAGGTTACCATTTCCACATGTTGGACAAAGGAGTACTGAAACTTTGCAGATAATTCATGCTGATGTGTGTGGTCCCATGGAAACAAAGTCCATTGCCGGCGCTCAGTATTTTGTGTTATTCATTGATGATTATAGTCGTATGACTTTTATATACTTTCAGAAGTATAAAAGTGAAATTTTCAACATATTTAAGAATTTTAAAGCGATGGTTGAAAACCAGCAGAATAAAAAGATTAAAACATTGCGCACGGACAATGGTGGTGAGTTCTGTAATGGTGAAATGGAGAATTACTTACTTAAAGAAGGAATTATTCACCAGAAAACAAATGCATACACACCCGAGCAAAATGGTGTTTTTGAACGGGCTACAAAAACTGTAATAGAAAAAGCACGATACGTACTCTTTGATGCCAAGCTAGAGAAAAAGTTTTGGGCTGAAGCAGAAATACAGCAGTTTATTTGAAGAATCGCTCAGTAACTTCAAGTTTGGAAAATAAGACACCCTATGAAGTGTGGCATAATAAGAAACTTACGGACTTAAGCTACATACGTGTTTTTGGTAGTTCTGTGATGGTTCACATACCAAATGGTTGAAATGGGATAAAAAGGCACAGATGCACATCCTAGTAGGCTTTTCTGAAACAGTGAAGGGATATCGTGTATATGACCTTAAGTGCTGGAAGATAATTCAAAATCTAGAAAGAATGAACAAGAAAATAATTGTAAAGAAATAGTAGATTGGATACAGAATGAGAGCGAAGTGGAGCAAATGATTCAGTATTGAATGAAGATAGCAGAGATTCAGTGGGGGAGTCTTCAGTGAATGAATCTCTTCATGAATCAGATTCAAATACATCTTCATATACTCATGCATCTTATGTAGACGATGATGACACATTAATAACTTCTTTATACAGACACTGATATATCACAAGGCGAGCTACAACCAGTAGCTGAACAGGGTAAGAGATTACGAAATCCCCAAAACGTTTTGGTTATTCTAACATTTGCTTTTGCAGTTCTACTCCAGACTTTGAACAGTTAGAATTCTCAGAAGCGCTGAATGGCCCTGAAGCTGATCTGTGGAGACAGGCCATGCGAGAGGAACTTCAATCGTTTGAGGACAATGAAGCGTGGGAAATCGTTGATGTACCAAGTGATGTGTCAATTGTGCAGTGTAAGTGGGTCTTAAATAAAAAACTAGATGTGAATAATAAAGTGCGGTATCTTGCCAGACTCGTGGCCAAAGGTTTTACACAGAGACGTGGCATTGATTATGTGGACACTTTGTAAAACATTCTACACTGAGAATGTTGTTTGCACTTAGTGTACAGTGGGACATGGACATTACACGTTTAGATGTAACAACAGCATTTTTAAATGGATGTTCAAAAGAAGATATTTACATGAAAATTCCAGAAGGTTTTGTAAATAAAGGCACTGGAAAGGTTTTAAAACTTAAAAGATCTATTTGTGGACTAAAGCAGTCTTCTTTAGTTTGGTATGAAAAAGTGAAAGACTGTCTTCTTAATTATGGTTTTAAAATAAGTAAGTTTGAACCGTGCTTGTTTATAAAACTCTTTAAGAATGTTACGATTATTGTTACTATGGTCGGATTTTTAATTAGACGATATCCACTGACGTTTACTGTGTTGTCAGTTTTTGATAAAATAAAAATAGTGTTGTGACAAAGTGAATGATTAAAAAAAACTCCTGAATGAATAAAATTAATAAAATTAAAATTAATTAATAAAATTAAAATTAATTAATAAAATTAAAAAACAATCCTAAACACAAGTACACAATTAATTCTGTGCCATTACAACCAGTGGACTCCCAAAGAGACCTCGAAGTTATCATAACACATAACCTGAAGTGGGATGAGCATTTTACAATAATAACAAAGAAGGCAAACTCATTGTTGTATATAATTAGAAAGGCATTCTATGTTATCAATAAAGAATTATTTCTCAGCGTCTATTTAACGTACATTAGACCCTTGCTGGAATTCGCCTTTCAAATATGGAATCCATATTTAAAAAAAGATAGGAAAGAGTACAAAAAAGTAACTAAAATGGTCTTCTCTTTGAAAAGCATGTCCTATGAAGAACGTCTGCTATAACTCAATCTACCAACACTAGAACCTCTGTTCTAAAAACATAAACAGTTCTGCTCATAAACAACAATTTATGAACTCTTTTGTATTTTCTATTAATACAAACTTATATGTCATGTTTTCATTGACATAAATCAAAGCCGGAATTTTCCAATGAAAGAAAAAATGTGGTATGGGGAAGGGGCCCGCCCTCGTAAGACTTTGGTTAAAACCTCATACCTAAACATTTCTTTTGGAGGAACGGGGGTGAAGCACCATGGAGCCGTCAAAGACCCATGTTGCCACTTTGCCTCAACAGGAATTAACCCAACCTGTTGAGGGATGTCAGTCTGGGCTCCAACCAGCTGACTTAATGCAAGGGAGGACAAGAGGGTGCCAACCTTCTTGTTGGTATGTGAGTGGCAAATTATGAAGCTGTGCATAGCGCCTCAGCCATCAGATACGTAACAGAATATCCTTGGTATCCGATGACAGTAACTCTACATAAAATATTGGTTTGAGGTAAAGAGATCATAAGAAATTCAGCGCTTCCAATAGGCATGCTATCTGGACATGCTGGTGAATCTAGAAATAAATTTTAGAGATGTGACCGGGAACACCATGCCAGAAAGTCAGGCCGCGAAAAACATATGACAGATCTATTTAACAGGGCACTTGTGTCGTCTGACCCCTACATTTCTGATGTAAGAGTGAAGAAGAGGCTACAAAAATTAGACCGTAAGCCACTACCAGTGAGGGCTTTAGAACTGATCCAACTATATCAAATACCAACATCAGATTTAAATGAACCAGATGATGTAAATGACCTCTTTGAAGATTGTGAGAATTTAATTTTTACATCCGACTTTCACAATTGATTCTTTTTAAAAATGTATATAAATAGGCAAAATTTTCTGTCTGTCTGTTACTCAATTCGATTCGTTTATTTTTAACACAAGTGCAAGAAAGTACAACAAACAAACAAAGAAACCAAAACAATAGAGCAAATCTATTGATGTTCAGTAATTTAAACACTAGAGTGAAATTTATTGACATGTATACTGCCAATACCCTTCCTGTTTGCTTTGCCTTTGCCCACAGACGAGTAATATCTCTATTAACAACCCTAAAACCAAAGAAAAAAGTACAAAACTCGAGAAGCTTGTAACTTAAAGATCCTGGATGATTAGGATTTGTTTTTTTTTTGTATTACTGGTACTATTGCAGGCTAGTTATTCATCAAGGTTTTGACTAAGACAAGATATAGCTGTAAAAAAATAAATCCTGAAATAACATTGTTTGTTTTTCTCTCCAGTGTTTTTCATGTTATGGTTTATATTCTTGTGTTATTTGTGTATGTTAAAGCCACAAAGAAGGACATTAGTAGATTTACAGAAACTTAAATGGGATCTAAGATTTTAATAATTTTTTTTTGAATAGTTACACGAAAAAACATATCTTTTGATCAAAGCTCATCACTAATTCTCGTCTTTCTTTTTAAATTAATTTATCTATTTAATAAATATATATTATGAGGATGGTTGTTTTTTGGGTCAAAAAACAAAATGCGCGGCGTTGAGCCGTCAAAAAACTGATTGTTGTTACATACTACTAGTATCTTATATCAGAGCACTTTTATACAATTTCATTCTTAAATAGATATTCTTTTATAGTTTGAAATGATTAACTATTCACACTCATTGTTCATTCATCTGATTGAATGAGAACTGAACGCATCACTATTACTTTAAATATGGCAGCATTATTTTACTAAGTGACATTAGCTACTGTCAGGTACCTTCGTCTAATTAAAAATACGACCATATCTAAGTGGATGATTTTTTGATTTTCTCAAATTCTAATGTGGAAACTCAAAAATTAGAAAATTTTCTTAGTTGTCAGTTTAAATTAAAAGATTTAGGTCCTGTTAAAATGAGGGGACCCGATGACTCTACGCGGGAGTTGTGCGGTCCATGTCCCTATACGGGGCGCCAGTATGGGCGAAAACTCTGAAGGCCAGTAATGCGGCACTACTACGACGACCACAGCGTGTGCTGGCCATTAGAATCATAAGGGGGTTCCGCACTATCTCCTTTGAGGTGGCGAGTCTCCTGGCCGGAACTCCACCATGGGACCTGGAGGCGAGAGCCCTTGCCGCACTTTATCAGTGGCATAAGGAGGCGCGGGAGCTGGGTCAGAATCCTGAGATACGAGAAATCGAAACTCAGAAATCCCAGCTCCACCAGGTCCTCGTGGAGGAGTGGAAGGAACGACTTGGGCAACCGAGCGCTGGGCACGCCGTCATTGCGGCGGTAAGACCCGACATGGAGGATTGGCTCGAGAGGCATCACGGCAGCCTCTCATACCGGTTGACGCAGGTGATCACCGGAAAGGGATGCTTCGGGGATCATCTGTGTCTGATCCGGAAGGAGCCGACGCCTGGGTGTCACCACTGTGATGGCCGAACCGTTGACACGGCGCTCCATACATTGGTAGAATGTCCAGCGTGGGAAGACCCGATGCGTGACCTCGTGGCGGCCATCGGAATGGATACTCTCTCGCTCCGTAGCATGATTGCGGCTATGATACGGAGCGAAAGTGCGTGGAACTCCGCCGTCTCTTTCTGTAAGCATGTTATGCTTGCGAAAGAGATGGCGGAGAGAGTCCGGGAGAGGTTCAGAACTCTCCCGGTCCGCCAAGCCCGGGAACGGGCTAGGTACCGCAGACGACTCAGGCGCCGGAGATCGTTAACCGATCTCCGTCCTCCATAAGCGCCCGCCTGGGGGTGACGGATGAGGCCATCTTTCACCCTAGCAGAAACAGGCCGGGGCGGCGGTGCAAGCGCTACAAGAAGCGCGCACCCCTTTCAGTTGGTCGGGAAAGGAGCAGTAGGTTTCTCTCACAGGAGGGGGCTATCTACAAGCTGTAGGTGACCCGAGGTACGTCGGGGTCCCAGGGATTTCCTTGCGAGGGTACACCTGGTTCATCGGCTTCTGGTACCTGTGACGGCGTGCGGTTTTGGTCGGTTCGAGTCCGACATAACCACCAACTGGTGGTATCCGAGGGGATTTCCGCACAGAAAAAAAAAAAGGTCCTGTTAAACGTTATTTAGGCATGCGCATTAATGTTAATAAAGAATGTCAGACTATAACAGTAGATCAACAGGAATACATAGAATGTCAAATTGTAGAACTATAGATACTCCTATTGAATGTAAATTGAATTTAAACAAGGCAGAAAATTGTACTGTAAATGTTCCATACCAAAAATTAATTGGGAGTTTGATGTATTTAGCTGTTTTGACTAGACCTGATTTGTCATATTCTCTTAGCTATCTTAGCAGTTTAATAACGGTTATGATGAAACTCGTTACAATCATGCTAAAAGAATATTGAAGTATCTACAGAAAACCAAACATTATTGTTTAAAGTTTATTAAGAATAATGTAGAATTGGAGGGTTTTGTTGATGCTGATTGGGCCAGTGACACACTGGATAAAAAGTCTTATACTGGCTTCTGCTTTACCATGTGTGATTCGGTAATATCATGGCAGAGCAGAAAACAGAAGTCTGTTTCTCTGTCCAGTACAGAGGCTGAATATGTAGCACTATCTGAAGCAACAAGAGAAGCTACATATTTAAGAAACTTTGTTTGTGAGATCACAGGTAAATTGCTGTGTTGTGCTTTATTGTGATAACCAGAGTGCACTAAAATTGCCAACTAGTCACCAGTCACTCAATAGAACGAAACATATTGATGTTCGTTATCATTATGTTAGAGATGCTATACATAATTATTTGGTTAAAGTCATGTATATATCAACTCAGGAGATGCCTGCAGATTTGTTGACAAAGGGTTTATTGTCAAATAAGCATAATAAATTCCTAGATATGATAGGCCTTGTTCCTCAGTAAAATGTTATGTACTATAATAATTTAAGAATTTATAGATGTTTTGTTAAGTGGGGGTGTTAGATTGTAGTAACAAATTATACCACTAACGCCATCTATTGTATTTATGTTGTAACTATGTTTCCTGCCGCCATTACACATATTATGCTATTTTCGTTCTAAACTTTTTTTTTTAATACAAAATTGCATGTAAAAAAAACACGGAAATGTTTCATATATTTTATCAAACTTTCATTATCATTAAAAATACGATGGTGTTATTTAATACGCATGCCATTTTCGATATATACTTAAAATAATATGTTTTATGAAATGCAAAACGGCATGCAAATTAAAAACACGGAAATGTATCATATATTTTATGAAGCTTTCATCATCATTAAAAATGCGCAGTTTTAAAACAAAGAAAAAATACACGTTTTAAATGTAACGTAACGTATATTTGTGTGCTGCGTCATGTTTTTATAAGTATCACTCTGTGTAATAATTTAGGTCTTTAGATATTCATTTTTCTATTGTGTGATATTTGATGCTTTTTTATAAGATTTTTTTTATTTACACATGGCTTACTACTAGAAGATAATAAATAATACAATGCAGGTTGTATTGTAGATACAATGTAGACTTTGATAATTTTGTTCATTTTTTAAAGAAATCATTATTAGAAGACTTATTGTTACACTGTATTACATTTTGTTAAATTTTTTTATTCCTAAATAATTGATTGTAACATAACCTATTTGAATCGTGTATTTTTTTTAATATCTACTTCAATGGAATTATAGAAAATATTAATCTATTATGATTACATTATTATTTATTTATCTATTGTGCAATGGGAGAGGCTTATGTCCAGCAGTGGACTGCGATAAGCTGATGATGATGATTAATCTAATTTAAAATACGTGTTTTATTTATTTTATGATAATATTGTACTCGTTAAGCGAGATATTAAGTTGCTACATCCCTATTTCAGAAGCGCAATAGTCACAAAAATGGCGGGCCGTCCACGTCATGGTCACAATATCAAGACAGAAGGTCAAGAATAGTGTTGTACCTATAGTTATTATATTGTCGTCTCATATCTGTTTTACGGTATTATGCAACTTTGTACATAATGTATTAACTATTACTAGAGTAGGAAGAGTGTAATGTTGAAATAAATAAAATCAAGCATTCAAAAGGTCAATCGCGATGTAGGCCAAACTGAATTGAACTACGGTTCGCAAGACGCTGTTTTTA
The DNA here is from genome assembly GCA_932526445.1 of Phragmatobia fuliginosa. Taxonomy (NCBI): domain Eukaryota; kingdom Metazoa; phylum Arthropoda; class Insecta; order Lepidoptera; family Erebidae; genus Phragmatobia; species Phragmatobia fuliginosa. The sequence continues at coordinate 12,302,957 of OW052071.1, forward strand.
TAAGTCTAGCTCTAATTCTCAAAAAGTTAAAAAGTCAACTGCGCGACACTCTACCTATATTCAACGTTTCGTATATTCTTGAAAGGTTCATTGTTCTGTGTCCCAATGTATTATTACTAACACTTATCTAAAATTTGCACGTCCAAAAAGAATATCAAGTCGTTGCCTGAATATTCTTCGTCGTAACATTATTTAAGGTTATATTCAATGACTGTACAGAAAAGAAATCATAGTAACCTGTGCCGGGTGGTCCCTGTACCATCTGTATAGAAGGTTTATCACTGAGCGCCGCGGCCACTGAAGAACTCACTGCCCTCATTTGACTTGGGTTTAAGGTGGATGTCCACTGCAACATTACAATATTTCATAAACAAGTTCCATAATCAAGATGGACACAATTTTTTTTTACAAAGGCCAGCGATAAATTCGTATTACTTAATTCAATGATCAACAGTAATACAAAGTAATCTGCTTCAAATTTTTATTATTCGTATTGTCCTTTTCCTTTTGTGTTGGGGTGAAAAATCCCTTCGGATCTTCTGATCCTTTCGGATAAGATTCAGGAATTTGTCAGACTACTGAAACTCCCAAAGGGCGTCCTGAGGAATTCTACTTTTTAGGATAATCTGGACCATATTATTTCAGTTCCGCCCAAATCAACGCCACATCTTGTCAGGCTTGTCTCGGAGGGAAATTTGCCTGCCATCAAGACAGACCGATTGACACAGACGCGCAAAACTGTCAAACCCGGGTGATAAATTTGAATCCATCACCCCAATCGAGGTTCTCTGCAACCTCGATTGGGGTGATGGATACAAATTAGCCTCAGCGGGTGGCTGTTCACCGCCCGACATCAAAGTCGTTGGTCTGGAATGGTTTTGGGCCCGGGTCGTACATATGTATGGCACACCAAGGTCTTCGGTTCATAGCGAAGCATTAACATAAAGGGCGGTTGCATTATTATCAGTGCTTTGAAATGGGACATATCAGGGTAAAATGCACGAATCACACATGACAGAGATTGGACCATAAGGCCCGAACATGCGCACCAAAGTGTTCGATGTGTCTCAACTACAGCCGGACCGCCAAACATCGGCTGTGCAGCAAAAGTTGCTGCTCATCAAAGAAGAAGAAAAGGGAAGAATACCCACCTCGCCCTGGCCTTTGGATTAACGGAGCAGTTTTTGTTGATCGGTAACTTGACGAGAGAGACAATGGAAATTTAAAATTTCCATTTTATTTTGATTACGTGACTGAGTGACATTGGCCAATGAAACGAGAATAGAATACGAAAAATGTTTGCAACTTGGCTAGGGGGGCAAATGATGTTCAAAATCGGGGAGGTGTGTCGCAGGATTTCTCAGACTGTATTAAGGTCATTGTAGTGTAGACGAATGAATGACTGGTCATCCCTCAGTCATTCATTCGTCTGCTGCTTAATCTTGGGTGACCACGGAAAGAAGTTCGTTGCACTCCTACATGGGCGTCGTGTGATCCATGACCTTTTATGGAGTGCTCGTATGGTTAAAAGACCTGGCGGATTCCTTCCTTTTTTTTACACGCTTTTTATTAGCTTCACCTGTATGTTTGTCTGTTTGTACGTTTGTAACCGACTCCTTTGGGTGCGATTTTAACCCACTTTAAATGGGCAGATTTCATTCAAGCTTTGTAGATTTATAGAGGACCGAAGACAATACAGTAATTTGAAAAAAAAAACAAAAAAAATTTTTTTTTAAACAAATTAGTCTTGAAAAAAGACAATCTTTAAAAAAAAATAATTAAAAACTAAACAAACACGCTTTACTAATTTTAATGTAACAAAGCGTGGGGTGCTTTCTGAAAATATTTCAATAACGTCGCCCCAGGCCCCAGCCGGCCAGGCCCTCCGAGTGGAGGTCGTCCTTCCAGACCCTCTCCGCCAACTCCTTCTGCGAAATTACGTCTTCGCAGAAGGTTGCGACCGCGGTAAAACAACTGTCGCTACCGACCATGGAGCGGACGACGGCCGGCAGCGATAGATCTACTCCGATGACTGAGGCGGGTTCCTCCTGCTGTAAGGCTAAACTCAGAAGTCTACAACAGTTGTGCAGTGTACAGTGACGGTAGTGAGGATCGACTGTATCACCTACCGGACCGATTTATTCAGATAATAAACGGACACAGCTGTTTCGGTATCTGAATAAAATCAGATGTGTAGTTACGGCATAAGACGGGTTGGTGTTCACTCTGCTTAGTGTTTAGAAAGAAGAGAGGCGCTATAACGTCATGTACCAGGGTGACTGGTCATTCAGGGAAATACTTCAGTCATAGGGTGCGGTAGGGAGGATTCCAGAAGCTCCTGGAGGTTTCTGGGTACCTCTACCGCCGCAGAGATAGGCCATATTGTGCGAAAAGTTGGCATAGTGCCATCACTGCGCAGTATTCCCCGGAGGACTGCCCCGTAACGCGTCTAAACACGAACCTAGTCCACCAAATCAGACGAGATCTGTCCACGTCAGCTGTCATTGCTCGGGTCCAGAAGTCTCGTTGTTTGAAGCTGTAGTGCTCCAGATAGAGACTGCTGAATGGGATCGGGAGAGGGCTGATACCGAACGCAGAGCATGTCGGCGGCGACACCAGCCGTCGACCAAACAACAAGTACAAGATAAGCTGGAGAGTGGTCCCCACTCTGGTAGTAGATTAAATGTTGTGGTAGGCGATAGATATTCTGAGGAGAACTTGAAATAAAATGGTCTGAGTACTTGCCACTAGGCACTGTCGTCGTCGTTCTGCTTGGTTCGAAAACTCCGATGGCGGTCCCGTCATACATCTTGTAACCCTTCGGCTACCTGCCCCGTGCGAAGAACAACATTAGTCGCGCCAGTAAGATAAGTTCGCATCGCACCTTCCACGTGAAATTGCATTGGACGCCATTTATTGGTCCTTGATAAGCAATTTCAATTGTCCTAAACTTACATTTTATCTTGCAGGGAAAATATAAAATGTAAATACATAAATTGATTTTTTGTGACCAACCTGTGACTTTGAGTTAACTATATGATTGTTAGAATCACTTATAAAATGATGGGGTTCTGGTTTCAATATAGCATCACTAAGAGGAGATCCTGCTAGATATTCCATGGCTTCAAACAACATTAGCTCCTTCTTGATGTATGCTAAACTTGTTCCAATGATTATTTCACCTGGTTTTAAATACATAATTTTTTCTGTGACAGTTGCATGCAGGGATATGCTGTAAAAGTGTTTTTTTTGGCCTAAAACATTGAAAAAATAATTACAGCAATTAAATAGAAATTATGTATGTAAAAGATTGCTACGAAGGGAGGTCCAAATATTCGTGAAAAAGAGGGGATGGAGTGGGGATAGGCTCGCTTAATATCGTACTACTTGGGGACTCATCATTAGTATTTAAATAGAGTTTCAGCCCTGTTCCGTCATTCGTATACGAGCACTCGCCTGCTGAACAAGTCAATCCGTAAGAAAACTGAAACTATGGAGAAAATTGAACACCGTGTGTTACGTTGTAACAACATTATATAAATAACACTAAACATATTTCAAAAACATAAACCTATAAAAACGTACTCGGGATGAACATAGAAATTTCAATACACAAACTGACAGCATAATTAATGAATGCACACGCAAGCCGCGCGCTCGCACTAGTTTCATTCAATATTTACCATCTAAGCAGTCGTATTGTCGCCGGAAGCGATCCTATTCAAACGTTCATCAATGCGCCAGCTTGGAATGTTCTGGCAATCCTATTGTTTTAAATACTAAGTTCGTCTGTCTTACCCTTCCGACCGATAGCTCCCTCTCATACTAGCGCGCAGATCGCGCATAGCTCTGTCCTGTTTCCAACTAGTGGCGCTTGTGACGTCACGCTGATAGTTCTAGAAACCGGTTATGTAATGGCCTCCATTATTGTGTCTGAATGTCTGAATTACTTCCATTATTATTTGCGTATGATTTCTCAATGTTGGCTGTGTTAAAGATTGCTTTTGGCTATATACATATTTACATATTCATACATATTTACATATTCATACCTATATATGTCGTGGATTGATCGTGAACTAATAAATCTTCACCGGAAACGCAAGTGGCGCCCTCCCGCTTGGACACGATCGTCGGTAGAGGGGATGCAGCGATGACTGGCGGGAAGATATGGCGGTTGTCATTTTACTTCGGACAGTCTTGGCATACGCTCAGTACCAACGCACGTGTTTGTTTCCATATTGTAAAAAAACCGTTAATAAAATAAAGTTATTCTGATTTAAATTATCTTTCGTTCGAGTATCCAAGTCAGTGCCCACATTTATCAAAAACTATGTCGGATCATGATGAAGACCCGATGTTTCGCATCTCGGCCACCCTGATGCGACATATATATACGTTACATAAATATATAGTCCCTAATATAGATTAATAACAGTGATTATCTAGCGATATCTAACTTTGCCGTTTTGTTATTCCGTTATGTTTTACATAATGTTTTAAATAATGTTCGTTTGTCGGTCTATGACGCGTTAATTCAAACAATCCCACAGTGCAATAATCCGTAAATAATAATATCTTTATCTAGTTTCAATGTAATTTATTCTTGAAGATCAGTTGTTCTAAGCTAACTATTTTATCAGTGTTAACTTTCGTACATATTTGCAACTAATATGTTTTGTTTACATTCTATTATAAATTGACTCTGTAAGTAATATTGGTTCTTTAATGTACAACCACATAGCAGTGTAGTTATGAATATTGTTATTCATGACAAAATAATATATTCGAATCAAGTAAAGCAATTGCTAAAATTAATTTAATATTTTTTTCGATATACCGACACAAGATTTCTTATCAAAAGTAGTTTCACTTTTTATATTTTTTGCAACTACCTGAAGTTACTTTTAGTTAAAATTATTTTTTTGTAACTATGGCTTGGTGGTTTGATGACTGTCCGGCAACCTAACGGTTGGAAATTCTATTCCGGAATAATTGTTTTTTTTTTTTAATTTGTTTAAATATTTGCTTATTGTTGTCATCACTCCACTCCGCGTAATTTCTTTAATTCGCGGAAGACACCGACGCCCGTTCTGGTCTTCCCGTTGCGGGGGGTCGGGTCTTCCGCGCTTCATGTTCCTGACGTCGGCGTTTCAGGACAAGTTGTTCATCCTTCGGGCTTTTCAAGTTCACCCTACAGCTTCAAGTCCACCCTACGGGATCAAGTTTATCCTACGTGTTGAGAACCGACCACAGTCACTCGCCACCCGTCCATGAGCCGACCTCAGAAGGGTTGCTTAACCCCAGCTCGACCTGCGCGGCCTCGCTTCATAGTCGAGAGACCCAAGATAAGTGTGCCTAGGGTAGACATATTAAAGAAAAGAAACCTTCCAGTGCCTAGAACCTACCCCCTGAGTATTAGAGACTTTAGTGTTCAAAGTTATTATTTTATTTGTAACTAATATTCTGGTTATTTTATAGTGTAATTAAATTAATTTACTATCGAAAATTGAGGTTTTTTTTTTTGTTTTCTTTGTGCCCGCCGTCAGGCGGTAGTAACATGTGCCTTGAAAAATTCCTTAACAAGCAAAGAAAGAATGGCCGACCCATTTTAAATGAAATGCAAGTCGTTTATAGGGAGCATTGCCCTGGTAAATGCATGATTTATAAGTGGCACGGTCTTTTTAAACATGGTCGAGAGTCGATTTGACGGCCAGTTGAGGCCACCACATCAGATATCACCGAAAAAGTGGAAAAACTTGTACTGGAGGACGCCCATCAACGAAAAACGCTAAGGAAAATTGGCTAAGGGTGTGTTGCTCTTGCAAGACAACGCACCAGTTCACAAGAACAGAGTTGCAATGGCTGCTCTGCACACTTACGGCTTCGAATCACTAGTCCACCCATCTTACAGTCCAGGCCTGGCCCCCCGTTATTTCCATTTGTTCCCCAATGAAATTTTCCGACAACAATGAGGTGAAGGAGGAAATTTTGGCCAATTTTGAGGCGAAAGATATTGAAAAGGAAAAATAGATTTGGTTCATTTAATTTAGAACCCTTTCATTCCACGAACTTTTGGACCTCCCCTCATAGTATTTAGTTACATCATGCGTTTTTAAATTGAAGGTCCTCAAATTTATCACATTCATTTTAGCCATAAAACAAAATAGTAATTAGCTGAGTACTAACCTGGAGCCGCAGCTAGACATCTAATATTGTGCACAAAGAAAAATCTCTGACGTTTAATATTCTCTGATTCAAATGTAACAAGCATTATTTCACCAGCTCTTGGGAGACTTCTTGTTTCTGATGGATGTAATGAAACTAAAAACAAAATATATATTTGCAGATGGAATAACAAAGGTTTCAACTGTAACCAAACACTAGTAAAATACTACTTACCATTTACACTTAAATTGAATAATTCAAAGCAGCGGTCTTGCGTAGGAATTGGCGGCAATGAATCTATCCTCATTGGTAATCCAACATTTTGATTTCTTGTCTTCATATATGCTATTGTGAGGCATTCCCATATCTCCATTAGAAGCAAATCTCCTACAAACCTATGTGAAAGTAGTAAGCCAAATAAAATATTAGGTTCATTTCTTAGTAAAGTAAACGGACTTTTTATTTCAGATTTACAACAATAGCCACGGGTAATATAGCAGGACTTAAGTTTTATACAGGGTGTCCCGAAATTCAACGTCTAAAGGCAAGTGAGGGGTAGGTGACTGTATGACCCCTTTAAATAAAATACTAAAAAAAATCCATTTTAATTTTTAGGGTTCCGAAGTTTATAACTCGGAACCCTTATAGATTCGTCATGACCGACCGTCCGTCCTCGACTTACCGTCCAAACGGTAAGTGATAGAAAGATGAAACTTTGTATGAATGTGTTGTAATTACGTCGAGAAAGTGCTACAACGAAATTATCCATTCAACTGTTCAAGTCCTAGAATAGTATCACGCAGTATTCTGCACTACAGTGGCTGTCAAAAATGCAAATTATGCATAACTGTGGAATGATTTATGACATTCAGAACGGAGGGGATTTTTAGGTTATAAATTTAGAAAAGCCATGATTTTCTCTAAATCCGTGAATAAATATAATAAATGAAATAATCATTTCCATTCGATTTAGCTTTCTTTATCTAATTATAAACACTTAATTAGATAAAGAAAGCTGAATTGTGTTTAAATATGAATTGAAATCACTGACCTTGAACGGTGAGCGGGCGTACTTTTTTTTCCAATTAATGAAAATAACGCCCTTGTTATCACTATATACACTATTTTACACATTATAACACTAAACACTTATTAAGATAAACACTACATCAAACCGTAAACAATACGATATGTTTATAAAAACTTTACGTAAACATACGCGGACACAAAGTACTTAAGACCACTTGACGCGCGACGACGATTGCCAAAACAATTTGTACTACAGATTAAACAAATTCAATGCGATAGGGTTGCCCTGTTCATTCTCGATCGATTGTAAACAAAAACCCGGTAATCGAGAATATCAGATTATCGAATAAAATAGACTTAAAAATCAAGGAGGACGGATGTCCTAATCTAGTAGATCAACAGTTATTCAATTTTTTTTTGAATACTATTCTAGGACATGAACAGTTATCCAAATTCGAATTTTTGACGTTAACTGATTTGAACCGTTGAATGGTGAAAAATATTTTTATTTGGGGTACCTCCCCTACACGTAAAGTGGGTATGATTTTTTTTTCTCGCGGCTACCCCATCGTGTGGGGTATCATTAGATAGGTCTTTTAAAAACAATGAAGGGTTTCTAAGACAATTTTTTGATTTAGGTATCTGTTTGCGAGATATTCCACTTTAAAAGGCACTTTTTTGTAAAAAAAAGAGCGGCCCCCCCCCCCTCTAAAAGCTAAACGCCTGGATCAAAAAATCTGGAAAAATTCGTGATGGTGGTCCATATAATGAACTTTGAAGGAAAACTATAGCGGATTAGATGACTTTGTTAGTTCAGGAGTTATAGAGGCTTAACTTGTAAAATGCGTTCACTTGAAAATGCCATACAAAATTAACGCATTAATACGTAAATATAACAAATATCTATTGGATACGATTTTAAATCCACGTACCATTATGGGTGCTGAGGAACCTTTTCCTGTGCGTGGCCTGACTGACATGCACTTGGCCGATTTTTTATTAGATACGCGTATTTTGATTAAAATTGTGAAAAATTCCGAACTTGATGACATTTTATGCATCATAACGACAAATCTACAAGTATCGGAGACGAGTTTTTTTTTATTCATAGCCTAGTTAGCTGCTCCGTCGACCAAAAGTATAATTACCACCAGATACAACATAAATAAAAATATAAAAAAAAAGTTGTGGGGATTGTGGACAAGAGGCAAACAAGTTCAAAACTCAAAGCCAAAGTCGTCAGTATGAGCGTTTATAAATCACAGGGTAGTCAAGTCCAAAACACAAAGCTGAAGTCGTCAGTATGAGCATAACAGGAATACAGAGAGATGTGCAATATGCCACGGAACGTAACACACTGTCCAATGACAACAAGCAGAGCAATCACAATCGCCGATCGGCCAATTTCACCCAAGTGCAAATAAATGACGTCACTATCTGTCTCACTCTTACTTAAGTAAAAGGCGTCACTATCTGTCTCGCTCTTACTTAAACTGGTGGTGTCACTTTCTGTCTCGCTCAGACACATGCCCTAAGCCTTTTTTTAGTTAAACTAGTAAAATAGAACGCAAAGCAATTTTTGGTAGAAAACAACATTTCTTGTAAATTTGACGTCTTTCTCAAAATACATTTTTTTGCCAAGTTATCTTTTAAAATTACTTGCCACTACGGCTACCATACATTTTTTTTGTAGCATGATGTGTCAAAGTAAGGTGAAAAGTGTAATCAACATAACTTTTTTTTAATTTTTTTTTTGGTCTTGTATCTGGTGGTAAATATTCTTTTGGTCAATAGAGCAGTTAACTAGGCTATGAAAAAAAAAAAACCCGTCGCCGTAACTTATAGATTTGGTGCATAAAAATGTCGTTAGGTTCGGAATTTTTCACCATTTTAACCAAAATACTCGTAACTAAAAAAAAATTAAGAGGATTTTTTTTTGTATTTTATTTAAAGGTGTCATGTCATACAGTCACCACCAAGAAGAATCAACTTGCCGTTGGACGTTGAATTTCGGGACACCCTGTATGTAACTTACAAAAATAAATTAAAACTTACTGTACATATTGATTGTGATTCACAAAAGAGTGGAATAGGGTCATTGGAGTGTTATTATGACCCAGAATAGGTGGTGGTTCATTATTATTTAATTGTTCTTCTAGCCAATGAGGGTTCCAGCGCAATATTTTCATTAACGTTATTTTCTCCAATGAAAACACTGGAGTTTGCCGAATATCTACCAGTGTTGTTTTAACTAAACTAGTCTTTTTCAGTTTGTTGCCAGGTTCTATTTCAAATACACGAACTAGTGGTGGTTCTTGTGAAAAACGCACTTTCTTTTTTGGTTTTTCTAAGGGCATGGGTCCCACTTTTGAGACAGGTTTTCCAGAATATGACTCTTCAGTATCAGTTAAGGGCCTCAAATTTTTAAGAGGTTCTCTTACTTCTTGTTCGACATTCTTAAAGCTTTTAGATGATTTACTTTCTAGTTTCTTGCCTTTACTCTTTTCTTTGCTTGATATCCCTTTCTCATCTTTTCTTCTATTTTCCAGATTTTCTCTAACTTCTTTGCTGTTAGATTGTGGGACTTTAGGAAATTCTGTAATTTTTTCTTTGTTTTTATTTGAATTTTCTTTTCGTTTCACTGGTTTTCCTACTGCTTGCACAATTTCAGTTAGGAAGGCTCCCCGGTTGGTAGAAGTAACCTTTACATTTGTAGTAGGTTTGCTAGTTTCTATTGATTCTCTGTTAGATTTTGTTTCAATTTCTTTGACTTTTAATGCTATTTCCTTGAGCTTTTTCTTGCGTTCTTCTTTCTGACTTCTTGATGCTTGGTTTTTTGTATGTGACTTTTCCACTTTACTTCTAGGGAGTTTTGATGTAGATTGTTTTGTTTTACCTGTTCACGACAAATAAATTAAGCTTTCCTATTCAAAATCCACCCTAAGTACAGATAGTTCAACTCATTTGTGCGTGCGCTTGTAATGATACAGCTTTAATTTGTGTGGCTGTGACGCGGCCGTCGTCTTCCGAGCACTACGTGTTCTTATCTCTTTTTTTGCTTAGGCACAGTCGCTTAAGAAAATGACTAGTTCTTCACGGAGAAAATGTTTAAGGAGTCAGGTAAGTTTTATTAATATTTTATGTGCTAATTTCTAATTATTATTCATTATGATTAAATAATGTTACCTACATTATTTAATCATCATCATCATCATCAGCCTATCTCAGTCCACTGCTGGACATAGGCCTCTCCCATAGCACACCACTGCGATCGATTTTGGGCTTCTCGCATTAAGCTCTTGCCAGCCATCTTGCGCAAATCATCACTGCACCTGGCCTGTGGGCGTCCTACACTACGTTTGCCGAGACGCGGTCTCCACTCCAGAACTCTTCTACCCCAACGGTCATCAGTTCTGCGGCTAATATGGCTAGCCCACTGCCACTTCAGCTTGCTAATCCGGTGGGCTATGTCGATGACTTTAGTTCTCTGACGGATAACTTCATTCCTGATACGATCCCTCAGAGAAACGCCGAGCATAGCCCTTTCCACGTCACGCTGAGCAACTTTGAGCTTGTGGACCAACCGCACCGTAAGTGTCCACGTCTCGGCTCCGTATGTCATGACAGGTAGGACGCACTGATTAAAAACTTTCGTTATTAGGCACTGTGGGATCGACGATGAGAAGACTCGACGTAACTTTCCAAACGCCGCCCAACCCAGCTGAATTCTTCTATTCACCTCGTCCTCGAGGTTATTCCTACCCAACTGCAATGTCTGCCCAAGGTAGACATATTTTCGAACAACCTCGAGAGCGGTACCGTGTATTGCAATCGGTTCCGGTTGTACATGTTGATTGAACATGACCTTGGTTTTATCCAAGTTCATCCGTAGGCCGATGCACATAGAAGAATGAGCTAGATCATTCACCATCTGTTGCAGGTCCTGCAGTGTCTCTGACGATGTCGTCCGCAAATCGCAAGTGAGAGATGTATTCGCCATTGATGTTAATGCCACGTCCTTTCCAGTTCAGCGTCTTAAACATATCCTCCATTGCATTTGTGAACAATTTCGGGGAAATAATGTCCCCTTGTCTTACTCCTCGATGCAATGGTATGGGCTTTGGTTGCTGGTTCTGTATTTGGACGGACATGGTGGCGTTATCGTAGAGACATCTCATCACTTGGATGTATCGTCAATCTACCTGGCAACGCTGCAGGGACTCCAGAACAGAGCAGATCTCAACCGAGTCAAAGGCCTTCTCATAGTGCACGAATGCTAGACACAGTGACTGATTATACTCTTCGGTCATCTGTATAATCTGCCGCACTGTGTGGATGTGGTCTATGGTGCCATATCCGCTCCGAAATCCGGCCTGCTCCGGTGGTTGAAATTCGTCGAGACTTCGCGCAAAACGGTTCGTGATGACTCTTGAAAACAGCTTGTAGATGTGGCTTAGAAGGGAAATGGGTCGATAGTTCTTCAGCAAGGTCTTATCACCCTTTTTGAAGAACAGCACGACTAAACTTCTACTCCACATCTCCGGAGTTCTCCCTTCAAAGAGGGCTGTGTTGAAGAGCTTTTGGAGCTCCCTCAGTACGGGTTTACCTCCAGCTTTTAAGATCTGATGTAATACCATCCTCTCCAGGGGCTTTTCCATTTTTAAGCTGTTTAAGAGCCATCTCGATTTCATCAGTGCTGACTTCCGGCAGGTCTTCGGTATAGTGGCGCCTTAAAGCAGCTCTGGTGTCCTCATTTTCGGGATCAGGTCGCGAAGCATGCGAAGCGTATATAACCGGCTATAGAAGTTTTCCACTTCCGAAAGGACCACCGGTTTTGAGGCAACAACTTCTCCACTTGTTGTGGTCAACTTCGTCATTTGGCTTCTTCCCAGAGGTTGTAAGAACACTTTTGACCCCCGATTCTGCTCGATTGCTCTTTCAATGGAGAGAGTATTGAAGCACCGGAAGTCGTGTCGTACGAGCTTACTAATTGCTCTGTTCAGCCTCCTCTTTGCCGACGAAGTGACGGGTGGGTTTTCACGCCGTTCACTCATCAACCTTAGAGTCCCCTCCGAAATTTTCGACTTCTTGCATTTACGCTGTAATTTGCAGAATCTCGCGCCTTCTTCCCTGAGAATTTTGACCACATTTTTGAGGTTCTGGTTTACGTCTGTTGTGGTTTCCACGGCAGCGAATCGGTTTTCCAGGTTTAACTGGAACGTTTCAGATCCTACCGTGGTCTGGAGCAGAGTAGGTCGGAGCCTGGCCTTCATCAAGCGGGCACGTTCAGCCTTAAAGTCGATATTCAGAGAGCTGCGGACAAGTCGGTGATCGCTTCCGGTATTAAACCTATTAAGCACTGAGACGTCTCTGAATATGTGCCTCTTGTTCGTCATGATGAAGTCAATCTCATTTTTAGTCATAGCGTCGGGGCTTTGTCACGTCCACCTCCGTTGGGGCTGTTTCTTGAAAAACGAATTCATCAAGAAGAGCCCCTCGCGTTCGAGGAAGTTAACTAGCCTTAGCCCCCTATGATTCCTGACTCCAAGTCAATGGGATCCTATTACTGATTCGCTGCAAATCTGTACTCCCACTTTAGCGTTGAAGTCACCCATAACAACGTTGTAGTGGGTCTTGGTGGTAAAGTTGAGGGCCCTTGATATGTCATCGAACATTTCCTCCATCTCGTCATCCGTGTGCGCCGAGGTCGGTGCGTACACTTGCACAACTTTAAGGCTATACCTTTCAGCTTGATGCTATTCCTTTGAGCTTGATGATGAGGTACGCTACCCTGTTCGACACACTGGAAATTTCTACAACGTTGTTGGATATTGACTTGTTTACCAGAAACCCCACGCCACCTTGGGATTGTTGGTCTCTCTCTCGGAAGTACATTAGGTGGCCTGACTCGAGGGTTATAGTGTCCTCTCTTCGGACTTCACATAACCCGAGGATGTGCCACCTAATTTTCCCAAGTTCTACCTCTAGTTGTGCCAGATGTGAGTCTAGCCGTAGCGTGCGTCCGTTGTAAGTAGCCAGGGTCAGTCGGTTGTGGTGACCTCCCGTAACCCGGAGATTCTTAGCACCCCCTGCCCCACCGTTACCGTAGTCACCACCATAACCAGGAATAGTGGGGCTACCGGGAACTGGGGGCCGTGGCCTTAGTTGCATCTGCATGGGAGGATATACCCATAATCGCCACGCTGGGCAGGCGGGTTGGCGATCGCAGGGTACAGCTTATTTTACCGGTGATGCTGCTGCACATCACCGGTCTGTGGTATTTAGCTGCACGTATTTGGATGGTTATACCGCCATCAGTCGGTCTCCAGAGCCTCGTTCGTCGATCAGCAGGACGTACCGCGTACAGGTGATGTTGAGGGCAAAAGATGGTGGTTTGCCTCCTTACATCTACTCTTGTCACGTACACACAGATACTGTATATCCACAAGGTTTACTCAAACATAGCGCCGTGAGCACAGATGAGTTGAACTATCTTTAAAACGTATTGGGCAAATTTATTTTGGGCTCTTTACTGTTATTGTAACTTTATAATTTGGCAATCAGACCTTGTTAAGCAGAAAAGAACCACGAACCATTTGAAGAAATTCCAAATAAAAAAAGTTGTTGATTGGATCTTTTATATTTAACAGGGTCTTCATTTAGAAAATATTCTCTTACCTTCTGTAAAAAGGTGTTGTGATTTTGCCTTTCGTGACTGAGCAAGAGGTTGAATCATTTGTGCTTTCTTATAAACATCATTCAGAGGTGATTTCATATGTTGTGATTCAGTTTGTTTTGATGAACTGTCTCTTATACATCCATCCAAATCATCATTTGTTTCTTTTTGTGGCCTGGTTTCAGGTGTTGGAGGTTTTTCAATTACAATTATATCATCAGAAAATTCATCAGTGTCTGGCAGTTTATTTATATTAGGTACTTCATGGATTTTTTCTTCTGGTTCAGTGGGAATGATATCATCATTAAGATCTTCATCATCTTCAAATACCAAATGACTACCAATAAAATCATCATCTATCTGACTGTATGACCCATCCTCATGTTTAACTTCTTTGACAGCTTTTTCCATTTTAATAAAAGGTTTGCCAGGTGAGTTCTGTGAAAGCCTTAAGAACCATTGTTCCGATTCACTGTCACTATCACTAACACATATAGGTTCATCATCATACCCTAAATATTCTTGTTTAACATTAAATGCATCATACTCAATTAGATCAATTTCATTTTTAATTTCAGCTATTTTTGGACATTGCTTGTCTATTTCTTCCCTTATTGGCTGAAGCCTGGCTTTTTTAGCACCATCATCTGGTACTTTAGTATTAACATCACAGTCACTATCTGATATATTAATTATGCAGTTTTCATTATCATTTTTGTTCTTTAGCTCCTCTTTGATTTCTATCTTTATATTGTCATTTATCTTCCGTTTCGTTGGTGGTTTACTATTAAGGAGAGGTGACTTTACGGAAGCTTTTTTGTTAGATTCATTTTCAAACTTAGCAAGCTCTGCTTCAATATTATTAATTTCATTATCATCTTGGAACTGTATTCTGCTTATTATAGGTGATACTTGTTTGGTTTTGATTAACTTAAATACATATTTTTCATTGTCATTAATATTAACTAGAGGGGCACCTAATGTCCACCCTAAACCAATTACATCAGAGTCTTCTACAACATATGGGGTGTTTGGTGGTATTTTGATAGTGCCTACATATACTCCATTAGAACTCTGAAATAAAATATGAAAAACATAATTACAAACAGAAACAAAGGCCTTTTAAAATTATTATATGTAGATGTTATATTAAGGAAAAGAGAGACTCTGCCTGATAGAAAGAATGAGTAGAATCCAAAGGTAGCTGTCACCATACTATACATTGCAGACAAAGCAGTATGGTGATCCACACTGTGGCAGCCTATTGAGATGTTTAGCACAACAGAGAAGTCACTATAGAAAGAATTATGCTGTTATATATTGTTTCTCTAGGGAAATGAGGGCCACTGGTGACAAATGCTAAGGCATTAAGTTTCACCTTAATCAGAATTTGTGCATAAAGAACAAATGAGTAATTTTGATATCTTAATATCTTAGTACCCGATTGGAAAACACAACTAGATTTATTCTCCAAATATTTGTTTATATCGACTTCATCGACTTGCTATCGTTTATGACATACACATTCGCGGTTAAACTAAATTTTAGAAGTACCTACAGAAAAAAAATAATGTCTAAGTGCGATAACAGTAAAAAAAATGTAACCAAAACTTCTCCTGGATTATAATGTAGCAAGTGTGAAAGGGTTGTTCATCTAACACTAAAGTGTGCAGGACTAACTAATAAACATATAGCCGCTCTGAAAGCTGCCCCAAGCCTGCCAAGTGGACATGCCAAGAGTGCCAGCGGGAAATACCAAGACGTAGTTTGTCCATCATTGCACCAGACGACGACGATGAAGAAGACAATACACCTGTCCAAATTAATACGAAGAAATTGACAAACAACATAAGTTAAGAGGTCGAAAAAGCAATCAAAAGCGAAATGGCACAATTGAATTATACCCTGCAGTTCCATAATGGCAAACTTGATAAAGCCGTAGAATGTATCGAAGCCTTTAAAAAAACTGTAAAGGCCCTAGAGCGCTAGAATACGGAACTAATCAACAAAAACAATAATTTAGAAACTCGTGTGGGTGCACTGGAACAACGTCTCCATGAAATAGAGCAAGAAAAGTTATCAAATTTTATTAAAATTGCAAATGTGCCCTACCAAAATAACGAAGAAGTCAAGCTAGTTGTAGAAAAACTTGCATTAAACCTGAAACGACCGAAAGAAGAGATCAAAAACGCACGTCGACTATATGCAAAAAAAGATAAGATCGTTAATATACTGGTGGAGCTCAAAGATGGAGATTGTCGAGAAAGGTGGTTCACGGCTGCTAAAGGCATCAAGACTACGGCATCAGATATTATCCCAACGGAATCAACCAACAAGAAACCAATTTATGTGAGTGAAGCCATGACAAAACTAAATAAGCAAATATTTTGGAACGCTAAACAAGAGCTGAAAATCAGCAACAAATTCAAGTACGTACCTATGGATTAAGAAGGGATTCGTCAGAGCGCGAAAAGATGATGGTGAAAAAACCTATGTCCTCCGCGCTCTAAATGAAATACTCACTCTCTCAACTCTTACTACCTACAAAAAATAATTGTCTATCTGACTCATATTATATTCCATTTATTTTTAATTAACACCCAGCACAAAATTAATTCACACAAAAATGCAATAAACCTGAAACGACCGAAAGAAGAGATCAAAAACGCACGTCGACTATATGCAAAAAAAGATAAGATCGTTAATATACTGGTGGAGCTCAAAGATGGAGATTGTCGAGAAAGGTGGGTCACAATTAAATTAATTGTGATTAAATCAATTAAGAAAACCCATTGATGATGTTATCCACAATGCCTTTAATAATAATAATAAATATTAATAATAGTAAAGAAATCGCAAATAATTTTGACCAAACATTTGGTAGAAGTGTAACAGAAATTATACCTAAATGCTCAAAATCATTATTAAAAAAATCGGAATATAAAACCTCAGCTAATGTAACCATGCGCCTAAAGCCAGCAGACCCTAAATCTATTGAAAAATCATTCGTTCCCTAAATGATAATAAAGCTCCAGGAATAGATACCATCTATATATCAGGGCCATAGACATAAAATAGTTATGTACGAAAATTAGTTCCCTGATTTGTAATATAATCAATCTAAGCATACAATCTCATATTTACCCCCCAGCGCTGAAGAGTTGTATTGTAAGACCAATTTATAAAAAAGGTACCAAGTCGCTATATGACAATTATAGACCAATCATCATTCTACCTAACATTGATAAAATTATTGAAAAGTATTTGAGTATTCAAATATATGACTTCTATAGCAAAAATAAGATACTTAACGAGCATCAATACGGTTTCCAACCAAAAAATAATACTACACAACTTTTATCAGCATTTACAGATAGTATACATAAACACTTGAATAGAAAAGAACATGTATTGGTGTTCTTCATCGACTATAGTAAATTTCGACTTTCGATATGTTTCGTTACGACACCTTATTAGAGTGCCTTCGTGACAGCGGAGTTAGAGGTAACCTGTTAGGGTGGTGCAGGGACTACCTAAATGGCAGAAATACGTGGTACAAGTTGGTGGCGAAACTAGTGAACCAGTGAGCGTAACTGAAGGAACGGCTCAGGGTTCAGTCCTTGGACCACTACACTATCTCGCTTATGTGAATAGTCTCGTTAATATTATAAAAAACAGCGAGAGTTATCAATTCGCTGACGATACTTGTCTATTAGCAGCTGGGAGAAATGTAGAACAAGCTCAAACTTGCTTCAAGATGACTTTGATCAGCTAAGTAAATGGTCACATGACGCAGGACTAGTACTAAATGCAAATAAGACCAAGTTTATGTATATCAGCTCCAGTCAGAATAGAAGTGTGATAGTTCCTAAATTAACAGCACATTCACATAGGTGTATGCATATCAACAAATGTAAAACTTTGTTATGTAACTGTGATGAGATAGAACTAGTTGACAAACAAAAATACCTGGGACTAACTATCGATGACCGCCTCAATTGAAAGGAACACATAAATGAAATATGTAATAAATTAAGGGCTATTCTGGCAAAATTTTCATTAATTAAACTTTACTTCTTTATAAGTCTTTGGTTGAATCAACAATATCCTATTGACTATCTAGCTATGGCAGAACATTCAAAACTCACCTTGACCAAATATACACACTTCAACAGCATATTTTAAAAACCATTGTGCCTAATAACATCCAAATCAAATACGAAAATAACTACCATAAGCTATTTGAATTTTGTAAAATCATACCCGTACATGACAAAACCAAAATAATATTATTAACAGAAGATTTTTTTAATAAAGACCTAAAAATAACTAAAATAATTGATCACAATGAAATTAGGACATGTAGTGTTACAAACTCCAAGTTATTACTACCTAAATATAACAGGTAAGAGAACACTACAATACATAATTCCACAACTTATTAATCAGCTACCAATATCTCTAAGAGATACAATTACTCCAAAGAATATAAAAAATAAATTAAAACAGTACATATTATTACATTTAAAAGAAAACTTGTTCTGTACATGAAACAGCCTGTATCGCAGTAATATTTTTTACTTTGTTTAGTTTTCTACTCCAACCCTCATAATATAATTATTATAAAAGTTGGCTAGTGCGGTCAGCAAGCGTTATATGCGCCAATGTACACGTTTGGTACGGGTTTTATTTCATGTCTACCCGTGATATGTGTTTGTGTATGTAATATAACTATATAACATGGTTTATTTATTGTAATTGATGAATCTTGATGCACAGTAAATCTCCAATGAGATTGTGAATGCATTCGATGTAAATAAACTTGTATGTAACTCTTTGAATAAATAAATAAATAACAAAATAAATAAACTGCTCTATGTGTATGGCATGTTCACATTAACAGCTTTTACCAGTCCACAGCTGGCCATTAGTCTCTATACAAAGGAGCCTATCATTCCTCCAGTCCAGACAGATTAGTATAAGGTTAGTTTTCCTTCCTTTTGAGATGGTGTTGCCCTCCTAGACTGCTCTATTGCTTACAACGCCATGGGATGTATATGGGTGGTCACATACCATATGTTTTAATAATTATACCACATTAGCATATGCAACAGCTGACTTAAAGGTATTAGGTTTGCTTAGCAGGTGAGGCCAAAAGTGTTGTTGGATTATATTTACAAGAAATTCTTAATAAAGGTCAGAGTAAGGTAGTTTGCCAGTGTTTTATGTGTATGCACTCAGATGGCATTTTATTCATCAGTCCCGGTTGAAAGTACCCTCAAATATACTGACAATTAGTTCAACCTTTGAAATTTGTTTGCCTTCAGGGTTGTGGAGGTCCGTTAAGAATTATTAGTTGATATACAGGTTAAATCAGTTCAACTATAGCTGACACAAATAATCTCGTCAATTTTAATAGCAAAGAAGATATATAGCGTACAAACAAATATATTTGTAAAGTAACTTAGAGTACCTGTAAATCTGTTATAAGTGCATTATTGTTCTGGAAATTAATAACACAATGGTTTCTTGATATAACAGCACTTGATAGGGTTATACTGTTATTGTTTCCTCGGCCGACTGTTACTGATTCGCCTGGTGAGAGAGTAAATTCTTCGGAACCGAATATTTGCCGGGTTAACTTCCACTTAGCCATTTCTGTTTAGTGTAAAATAACAACAAATATTTAGTTACTAACAAGATTTTTCGTTTAATTCATGACAATCGTATTTTTATTAAACAATCAAGTTTAACGACAATAACTACAAAAAAGACTGTCTGACATTTAAGGGAAAACGAGCGAAATTTGACTTTAGGCAAACAAAACAGTGTGACCATATTAAAATAGCAACATTAGTTATAAATTTTCAAGATAAACATGCCAAAATTGAACAAACTCTTGCAATCTAAAATCAGTGTTAGTCAGAATTGAGTATCATTAATAGTGTTAAATAGAAATAGGAAATAAGAATATAGTTTTTACTTGTTAAATTTATAGCTAGACAGAATAGTTTTTTTTATTATTTAATTATGTTTACAATAAGAATTACATATATACAATATACAATAATAGCAACTTAAAACCACCAAGGTTTATACTTATGCTATCTTTCTTGAGTCTGTCTTGTCTTATGATTTCTAAGATATCTTCTATCTATTCTATCTATCTATAAATTTAAGAAGTAAAAACTATAATCAAAATTAAACATTAGGTAGTAGAAATATTACAGTGTCTAAGCGCATAACGGAGGCCACACTGTCCGTGGGCCGCAACCCCAACTGCTCTGACGCGAACAATTTCGATATTTCAAAAAGACGAAAATAGTAAAAAAGACATAGAAAAAATTGTCCGTAACCCGCACGCGGCTAGCGTGGAGACGTATGGCCTTATCCTTCTTCTGAGAGGAGACCCGAGCCCAGCAGTGGGACACGGGTTGTTGATGATTGATGAGAAAAAAATCATTTTAATTACGATAATAATAATAAATTTCTGGTTGTTCTCGTCTTGCTAACGGTGAATATTTGCACAGACACAACCAAGTAGCCAGGATCGTACAC
The DNA here is from genome assembly GCA_932526445.1 of Phragmatobia fuliginosa. NCBI lineage: Eukaryota > Metazoa > Arthropoda > Insecta > Lepidoptera > Erebidae > Phragmatobia > Phragmatobia fuliginosa. The sequence continues at coordinate 12,323,388 of OW052071.1, forward strand.
CAACAACTTGCCCTTAAATACAAACTTGTGAATTTGGAGGTGCCATACTACAGGTATGAGCTCAACCCAGTTCTCCAGAATGGTCGTGCTACATTATATTGGAATCGATCTATTGTCACAGACAGGACTATTGTTGCCAATAGCGCCTGATATTGAGTTGATAGATCGATTAGAGCGCTGCGCAATGATTGTCGATATCGCTGTTCCTCATGACGAAAATCTCGTGAAAGTTGAAAATGAGAAACAAATCGAATATTTGGATTTATCTCACGAGATTGTCGATATGTGGAATGTGGATTCGGCGATCATTGTTCCGATAGTTGTTTCTGCTCATGGTTTGATAGCCAAGAGCCTCGACCAACACCTTAAGAGGCTCACGTTATATAGACCAGTGCTTTTAATGTTTGAAAACAAAATAAATTATAGTAGGATGAAACCCATTGTAAAAGGAGGAGAATAGTACAAAAATTAAAGGAAAAATAAATTACGGGCGATCTGAGGTCGGGAAGGGGGAGAGGGGGGGGTTTTAAGGGAAAAAAATGGCTTATCTCAATTTCCTGCAAAACTACAAGTCCTATGGAAAAAAGTTAAATGGCAAAGTTGTAGGTAATAAAAAGATCTACATCTTTTGCATTTACACTTTTTTCACATAACCTCAAATTTTATGTGAAAAATTCAAAAAACCAAGTTTCAGGTTTTTTATTTATATCTTTTAAAAATAAAATTATTTTTTAACGAAATTTTGTGAAAACTTAGCTTTTCATGTCCTGAATACACCGTAATTTATTTGATTTGAAATATCTATTTTTTCACCTCATTTTGACTGAATACCGAAAAAAACCCTAATTTTCAATCGAAAATTCGTCCGTCAAAATATCAACGTTTTTCACAAAAATTGGTTGTTTTCTATTTGATGAAATCTCTACTTTCAGATGGTATAAAAATATATATTTATTACCATAGTAAATCTTCTCAGAAAATGCAAAAAATGAAAAAACTAGAATTAGATTTTTTTTATCGTCATTGAGATATTTATTAAAATTTACACTTTAATCACTCGAAAAACGTAAGATTGCATGTTACAATGATAAACAAAAATATTGCAAATCGAAATATACTACTATAATTAACAAACAAATAAATAATAAAGTTAATATTAAAACATATACAATATTTTGAGAAAGTTGCAGAATCTTCTTTAAAGTATATGCGTATTTGCCTATCTATTACTATTTTAAGATAATTTAATACCTGAGTGACCTACGAAAAATTTTAGGCCATCAAAAGGTATTTCATAGAAAATAACTCAGCCTGCACGTGTTGTTTTATAAACGATGTCGTACACTGCTCTGTTTTACAGCTGCTACGAAATAGCAAGTATGTAGTAAGGCCCAGACCTGCCTAGCCCACTTCTCTATGAAAAAACTTTTAATAGCCATAAATTTTTCATAGGTCACTCAGGTATTAAATTATCATAAAATAGTAATAAATAGGCATATACGCATATACTTTAAAGAAGATTCTGCAACTTTCTCAAAATATTGTAGATGTTTTATTTAATATTAACTTTATTATTTATTTGTTTGTTAATTAAAGTAGTATATTTCAATTTGCAAAATTTTTGTTTATCATTGTAACATGCAATCTTACGTTTTTCGAGTGATTAAAGTGTAAATTTTAATAAATATCTCAATAACGATTAAAAAAAATCAAATTCGAGTTTTTTCATTTTTTGCATTTTCTGAGAAGATTTACTATGGTAATAAATATATATTTTTATACCGTCGGAAAGTAGAGATTTCATCAAATAGAAAGCACCCAATTTTTGTGAAAAACGTTGATATTTTGAGGGACGAATTTTCGATTGAAAATTAGGTTTTTTTTTCGGTATTCAGTCAAAATAAGGTGAAAAAATATTTATTTCAAATCAAATAAATTACGGTATATTCAAGACATGAAAAGCTAAGTTTTCACAAAATTTCGTTAAAGAATAATTTTATTTGTAAAAGATAAAAATAAAAAACCAAAAACTTGGTTTTTTGAATTTTTCACATAAAATTTGAGGTTATGTGAAAAAAGTGTAAATGCAATAGATGTAGATCTTTTTATTACCTACAACTTTGCCATTTAACTTTTTTCCATTGGACTTGTAGTTTTGCCGGAAATCGAGATAAGCCATTTTTTTCCCTTAAAACCCCCCCCCTCTCCCCCTTCCCGACCTCAGATCGCCCGTAATTTATTTTTCCTTTGATTTTTGCAATATTCTCCTCCTATTGCAATGGGTTTCATTTTACTATAATTTATGTTCACTTTTTGTTATTTTAAGAGGTAAAATCCCTGGTCTAATATGGCTGGATCAAGGGTCTAATGCAGAAGGCAGTCCTTCTTAATACGGCACGTATAGTGAGGAGGTTCCTGTCTTTGGAGCCCTAACCACCGGTTTCTTGGTCCCTGTACCCGAAGTCGGTGGTCTACTATTTTTTATATTTTTAAATGTATTTTTTATATTTATATTTAAAAATGTAATTTATATGTAAATATCATCAAATAAAGAGAATATTAATAATAATATTTATTTAATCCGAAAACAGTTTAACAGTTTACAAGTACATATTAAACAAATTAAAATGTTATAACAGTATGTATGAGCGATTTTATCCCTATTATATTATATATATTATTAGATATTTCATAAGTTAGGGTATAAAAGGCAGCGCGCGCCTGTGCATAACACATTTCTTGTTCGGCGCTCGTCGTGGTAACTCTGAAGGAGTGTTATTGTAATCTTTGCTATATTGCTACATTGTTATTATCAAATGGTAAAGTAAGAACTGCGAGTATTGTAAGTAATTAACTTGTTAGAGTTGGAAATCTAATGTAACTATTTCTATTCAAATACTAATAAAAGTGAGTTTATTGTGTAAGTACTGTAATGATTATTAATTGTAAAAACAATGTTGGAAAAGAGTGTCCATGGAGTTTCTTGTCTGTTCTTCTCCATAGGATCTACGCCTTGGAACAGACAATTAGCTTATTAAAAACAGTTTGATATAATTTAATTATATTGTTGTTTCTATTTCACTTTGCGACCCATAAAATCAGAAGTGGGATAAAGAACCAAGCTCATTAGCATTATAAAACTTTGATTTCCAACTCGTTAATTCGTTTTATATTATTTTTCTTTTGTACCCACTTTTTGAATTTGCTTGTATATGGTGTGGTATTTTTGTGTCTAAGTTTTGCAACTTGCTCCGTAGCAGATCACGACACCGGTCCTGTGCTAGGACACGGCATAGGGCTCGAGATTACTCTCGTGACAGCGTGTCAATAAGTCGTAGTAGTAACCATGATTCTCGTCGCGCTCGACGTTCGCGTTCGCCTACCCACAAGTGTAACGAGCATACTCGGTGTCATGAGTCACGTTCATATTCCCGTCGTTGTAGTGTATGCGACACCGATGTGCAAAATACATTTCATACGATTTTAATGATGATTTAATGCCATCGAGTCGAATAAATCGACTCCAGGTAGATGATAAACTTCAGAATTGTGTAAAACCTAAGAAACCTAAAAAATAGGCAGGTAATAACAAATAATTCCAATACGAATAACACAATTCTTCTTGATTCGATCACGTCTTTGTTTGTTGACCAGAATACTTGTACATCAGAGTTGTAGATACAATTTACAACAAATACACCGGTAAATAACTATATCGAACGACCGACCGTCGGTAGGTGAAGGTAGTTTGACATCGAACCCTAAAGTGTAGTTTGACTAAAGCAACTATTCATAACTGTGATCCTAGATCAGCAAATTTGACTAAAGCCATCCAATCCTTGCATCTAAGTAGGTCAAATAATTATTGTCTCAGATTTCGATCCTTCTGTTACTGCCATCAATGTTTTATGTTATGTGTATAGCGCGGGTAGTTGACGCTATGTTGTTTCAGTGTGTTCGTGTGTATAACGCTTTCTTTCCAGTTAGTAAACATTGTTCTAAGCGATGGAAACTGCATCCGTGCCAATGGACAAGGTGTACAATGTGGTCCACCAGTGCCGACACGGTAATGAGAGAAGGTTTGAAGGTTCAGTTATGAAAAACTTGTGAGTTGTGCTAGACGCTGTACTGGTAAGATCAAATCATATTACATGTTGAGTTGTGATTTATTTTCACATAATTTTGATATGTAGTGTACAAAAGTGAATTGTGTGCGCAATTTAAAATGATGGAAAAATGACGACTGTTTGGCGCGTATACGAAAATGCCTTAGGGCTGATGCAAAGCTGTGGCTTAACAAAAGGGCTTAAGTAATGATCGTAGTTTAGTTTTAACAATGACCTCATACCTTTTGTTATTGCGAATTTTTGATATAACGTAAATAGTGGACAGCGGTCAAGCGGTTAAAACGAATGTTTGTAACTACCCCACCTGTGCTTAATCAAGTAGGCGTTCTTTGCTATGGTTACGAACTATTTTTAACGAAGGAATGATGAATAATAGCAGTTGTAGTGGCTGCCTAAGGCAACCCGAACTTATTACTTAAAGGTCAAGTAACTTTTATCCATTTACAAAATATTACACTGACACAGCAAGTGTGACGGGACATAATACCCACACACGTTGTGATTAATCTGTTTAACTTTTATGTATGGAAACGAAAAATAGATACTTGTCAGATTATAACAATTTACAGTGTGTACACCAAGTTACTAGATGTTTCTCCGTAAATTTAAAAATTGAAATGACCATTATTAAACAACTAGCTTTAGCCAGCGGCTCCGCCCGCGTGTATGATGTCCTTTCTCAGGTTCTAAACTATTTGAGTTCCAAAATTCATCAAAATCGGTTAAGCGGTTTAGGCGTGAAAACGTAACAGACAGAGTTACTTTCGCATTCATAATAGTAGGGATGATCAAAAAATAACAACAAGAAATAGTTGATGATCAATTACATTTCTAATTTTTATTTTTGATGATTCGATGAATGAGCTATTCTTTTATATTGGTGGTTGGTGAGAGCAAATACATCGAGAGTTTAAAAATGTGTATTGTAACTATTCACAATACGGCGAAAGGGGGCGTGGACAGCAGTGCTAGTCCTTACCGGAGTCTGTATAAAACAGCTTGAGAATCTTCCGCCGGTAGACAGTACGAGGTACTATGTCACATTATTTATTAGTAATTGTATCAGTCAACTGTTGTTGTAAAATCTGTAGAGTGTTATGACATCGAGTGGCAAACGTTTAGGTTCTAAAGTTATTATGTTAAATTTATTTTATAGTTACGAGTAGGTAGTACGAAAATGACTACAATTGTAATTTATGATTCAAAGAAACTTCTTTAAAATTCGTCTTTAGACGGCGTATATATTTAAATACGTAGTTTGGACTCCAAACTGGAACTTCATATTGCAAATGTAATCGTATTGGGTTTACACAACGTCAACAACAAATTTATAGAAAAATTATGATAACGTGTAACATATCGTATGTTTGTTAATTATGTTGTGATATGTTTATCGAAATGCCAAGTATTGATACCGGTAAAGACTAAATGTCTATCGATCTTAATGTAGAAGTTCTAGGTTTATTTAACCCAAAACCACTAACAATAATTGTTGTGCGGGTGAGATGCGATAAATAACGAACGCAATAAAATACTTTGATACGTGTAATAGTTACAATTATTATGGTACGATTCTAAGACAAGTAAAAGTTATATTTAAATTACACGGGTATATATACAGAGGTTTTGCACCCGACACTAATAACTAATATATCGAGAAGTCGCGGGTAGAATTACCCGAATGCACCCAACAATAAATTTATTATCTTCGTCGCGCGGTCAAGGCCTATGCCTTGTTGTAGCGGTCGAGTCAACTTGCCTACTGTCTGTTTTGGAGTTATGTGTGGGACAAATTTGTATGCTCAACACACGACTGGTTTTTCATACGGGGATCGAACCCGTGACCGCTACATTAATAATACGTCTACTTAGGCATAACTTTAATAATGGGTTAAAGTTATAGAAGCATTATGAAAGGTTTTAAATACCCTCACTAGTGTCAAGTATTAAAAGTGTTAGTTTGCAAGACATTATGTTGTTTGCGAAACTATAATCACTAATGGTCAGGTTAGACCGAGCTAAAACAAGGTTTAATCACTAGTCAATGCGAGAGTACCAAGTAGTGTTACATAAAGATAAGACTAGCTATTTCGGGTTTTAAGTTTTAAGATCTTAAACAAATCATTCTAGCACACTTGATCGTAAAGGTGTGACATTCATATGTGATCACGAGTTCATGTTCATGAGGACATTACAAGCCAGCACAGGTTATTGTGATCTTTTTCTTCCTGACAGAGGTACTTATTGAAACGTCAGTACTAGTGATGGTTTCGACTGCTTTGTTGGGTCGACAGTTAGTGTATGCGACTACTGTTCAATATAGGTTCGATTTCTGGGTTGAACAAACAATAACTAATAATACTGTGTACTTCTATTTATAGACATGCATGTCGCGGCCCGAAGTTTAAAAGTTGTGGTCAAAGCTCCGTGACTCGAATGAGTACAAAGAGTCGACGGTCCTACGCCTGATCTCTTTCGGGTCATGTTGGGTGGCCGTTTCATCGAACCAAAGGCGTACACCTGTGTTAGACAAGTACTTGAGGTGCTGTAGTGTCTACTGTGTTTTTGGTTGGTCACCATTGGAACTGGCCGCCGTAGCAGAAAGGTTTAAATGGTAAGGTTTAACTACAGACTCGAGACTATGGACGATAAGTAGACGGTGGCCTATTACAGTAAGTGATTGAACGACACCTGTCGAACAAGCTCCGGTGCATAAAATGACTTTGAGGGCAATCAGTCTGAACTTGAATTCACTGCGTGGGCATACTTGGACATGCTTCGAAGTTGCTTGACGCCAATCGTCAAGCTGTAGACATAACCCAAAATTGATGACCCGGTATCATATCCTGAGAGCTTTGTGATTATTGGTAACATCCTTAACCGAGTACCGTGAGACTTCTGTAACATTTTCTGGCATCATCCGGGTCTTGCATCCTGAGAGATATGCGAAAGAGAGTAACATTATTGACGGTATCACTGCGTACATACTGCGGACACTGTTATTTTTAAATATCCTCAAAGTTTTGCTTGCTAGTATCGCCTTCTAAAAGCTCTGTGATTATTCATGACGATAATGAAGCATATTAGTGACGTTAAAGTAATACCGTATTCAAAACTAATGCAATGTTTTTATGCTTTCCTTAGATGACAACTATGCGTTGAGAGAGCCTCGTCACTGTGCAAGGTGCACTCTACGCTGATGGTGGCTACGAGGTGCGGACTTGCGTCCTGCATGCCGCTCAGTGATAAGCGGTCCTGTTCTCCGTGTGCGCGAGATGCAACCTTCCGCCTGTTCACCGTGGGTACGAGACGCAATCTTCGGCCTGATCCCTGTGTGCGTGAGATGTGGTGCAATGTATGGCGGATGGTGGAGAGCATGAGGTATGTAATATTGGAATGGACCCATGGACAGGGTAACCAGCCCCAAACTCGTGGTCTTCCTGAGATAATTTAAAGACCCATGGACAGGGTAACCAGCCCCAAACTCGTGGTCTTGTTGAGAGAGGTAAGACCCATGGACAGGGTAACCAGCCCCAAACTCGTGGTCTTGTTGAGAGAGGTAAGACCCATGGACAGGGTAACCAGCCCCAAACTCGTGGTCTTGTTGAGAGAGGTAAGACTCATGGACAGGCTAACCAGCCCCAAACTCGTGGTCTTGATGAGAGAGGTTTAAGACCCATGGACAGGGTAACCAGCCCCAAACTCGTGGTCTTGTTGAGAAAGGTAAGACCCATGGACAGGGTAACCAGCCCCAAACTCGTGGTCTTGATGAGAGAGGTTTAAGGCCCATGGACAGGGTAACCAGCCCCAAACTCGTGGTCTTGATGAGAGAGGTTTAAGACCCATGGACAGGGTAACCAGCCCCAAACTCGTGGTCTTGTTAATTTTAAGTTTAAATGTTTAAGACACACACTTAAGGTAACTGTTCTTATGGTAACTGTTCTTATGGTAACTGTTCTTATGGTAACTGTTCTTATGGTAACTGTTCTTATGGTAACTGTTCTTATGATATTATGGTTCTTATGGTAACGGTAGACCTTCATGCTGAAGTCTACTCTTGTATTAGTACTAAGTTTCTAGTTTTATTTTAAATGTATCTAACAGTGACTGTTTGTTTCTAATCTGGCGTGGATTATAAATAATCTTTCACTCTTTTCCTTGGAGGTTCGAACCTTTCCTATTCGTGTTATCTGTTATTATCATAAACCCTATTCGTTAACTTTAACTGTTTACACTAAATTTGATAACTTTTTTCAGTAACTGACCAATTGAACGATGGTGTACTTACAGAGGTGTCTAATGAACTTTTTGATAGAGGTTCCAGTCACCGCAAATGAGAACAATGAAGAAGTGTGTGGGCACCCGGACCTGCCGAGGACGTCAGGGTGTCAGGAGAGGCCGTATTAGATATTTCATAAGTTAGGGTATAAAAGGCAGCGCGCGCCTGTGCATAACACATTTCTTGTTCGGCGCTCGTCGTGGTAACTCTGAAGGAGTGTTATTGTAATCTTTGCTATATTGCTACATTGTTATTATCAAATGGTAAAGTAAGAACTGCGAGTATTGTAAGTAATTAACTTGTTAGAGTTGGAAATCTAATGTAACTATTTCTATTCAAATACTAATAAAAGTGAGTTTATTGTGTAAGTACTGTAATGATTATTAATTGTAAAAACAATGTTGGAAAAGAGTGTCCATGGAGTTTCTTGTCTGTTCTTCTCCATAGGATCTACGCCTTGGAACAGACAATTAGCTTATTAAAAACAGTTTGATATAATTTAATTATATTGTTGTTTCTATTTCACTTTGCGACCCATAAAAATATTATATATTATATTATATCTTAATATATATAAATCTCGTGTCACAATGTTTGTCCTCAATGGACTTCTAAACCACTTAACCGATTATAATAAAATTCGCACACCATGTGCAGTTCGACCTAACTTGAGAGATAGGATAGTTTAAATCTCAAATTATAGTCGCAATTTTAATAATCGCGGGTAACACCGCGGGATTCAGCTAGTATATTATATAATATTATAAATGCGAAAGTAACTCTGTCTGTCTGTTACGCTTTCACGCCTCAACCACTGAACCGATTTTAATATATATAAATCTCGTGTCAGAATGTTTGTCCTCAATGGACTTCTAAACCACTTAACCGATTATAATAAAATTCGCACACCATGTGCAGTTCGATCTAACTTGAGAGATAGGATAGTTTAAATCTCAAATTATAGTCGCAATTTTAATAATCGCGGGTAACACCGCGGGATTCAGCTAGTATATTATATTAATATTATAAATGCGAAAGTAACTCTGTCTGTCTGTTACGCTTTCACGCCTCAACCACTGAACCGATTTTGATGAAATTTGGTATGAAGATAGAACTGAACTTGGGAAAGGACATAGGCTACTTTTTACTGCAATAATCGAGATACAAAGGTTTTTACCTAGGTGATTATAAAAATACATAAATCGTAGATGTCAAAATGTATCACTGTTTATCTCCTGTCAAAACTTCACAGGTTGCTAGGCATAACACACTTGCATGGCAACCATAATGATAGTTTGTAAATGACATAAAGACCAGTAGACCAGGGTAGATAATTTTTGAAAACAAAATTATAGTACGATGAAACCCATTGGAAAATTAGGATAATATTATAAAAATGAAAGAAAAAATAATTTACGGGCGATCTGAGGGGGGTCGGGTAGGGGGGGGGGAAGTTTTTCGGGTCCTCCTCGGACGTGGCGTGAAAAAGCATCTCACTAAGCCACCATAGTGTGGGCCGCCATACATTATTGTCTGCATTCGCAGCAAGTGTGGTAGCCCCGACTCTTGGATTCTGCTCATGCTTTCCATCAGGCAGGGTAGAGTCACTTTGGATGGCTAAATATATAAAACAAAGGGTAAAAAACGGTTTATCTCGATTTCCGGCAAAACTACAAGTCCTATGGAAAAAAGTTAAATGGCAAAGTTGTAGGTAATTAAAAGATCTACAACTTTTTAGGGTTCCGAAGTTTATAAGCCGATAGGGGCCAGGTTGCGTACAGGGTCTGTGCAGAAGGTGTAAAGCCGGTGGACTATGTTTTTGCTGCAGTCGACCGGGGCACAAAGCGGTAAAATTCTCAGCCACTACTCACTGTGCAGTGGGGCTGGTAACAAGCCTATCAATAACTAGATTGGGCAGGGAGGCTGCCACCACCACCCTTCAATATTCAGCAAGCATTGTGAGCTAGCCAATCAACCAGGGCTGCCTCCAACTTCGTTCGAACATTGACGTCGTCTCCCATGGAGGGAATTTTTGAGACGATCCAGTAATAAACCAAGTCTCCAACCTCTTTGTCTAGACGTGTCTGAACCACTATGCCCTAGCACAGGATTCCTTCCTGTAAACCATGATACAGAGGTTGATCGAGTGCGCGGCTGCATGTCGGTCGACTGCTCCATGGCTCCTTCTGTTTTGGCCCAGTGCAATGAAACACGAGTGACATTTGACTTGGCTGTGGAGAAACGCCACAGTCGTACTTTTTTGTGCTGGTGTGGACAAATCACTTGTCTCTAAGAGACAAGAGCACTGGAGGATAATCGTATAATATACTTTTGCCCCAATCGGAGTTCGAGCAACTTTCAGACTTTCTTCAGCTAAATTACGTACCTACTGTGTATGTATTTGTGCTGGGGGACCTAAACGCGAAATCCATAACGTGGCGTTGGTCATATGGGGCCTCAGTGGTCCTCTGTCTGGCACGACGATGTTGTGCTATGTTCTTGCCACTGAATATTTTTAAGCCCCCCGAAAGCCTCCAACTAAGCATTGCGACTGTTATCCTATGATAAAAACCGGGACCGACTGCTTGATGTGACCACAGAGACTCTCATGCTATTGTTCTAATTACGGCGTGCGCCTTGGCCTGAATACCTCCGTGGGATTTAGAGGCAGAAGTGCTCGCCGAAGTTTATCGGCGAGTGGCTGACTACCGGGCGGAGAGCGGTTTTCGACCTCCACCCGAGGACGTTCGCGAGTGGCGCGAAGCCGCTTGCCGAACCACGATGGTTCCTTAGTCGATCCAGCTGGAGACTCCAAGTGCTGGCTTCGCCGCCGTAGAGGCACTCCAGCCGGTCATCCTCGAGTGGGCAGTGCATCAGCACGGGACCCTTTCCTTCCGACTGACGCAGGTTTTTTCCGGGCTCCACTGCAACTGCAGTGAGGACTCGGCTCATCACATCCTTGCGGTCTGCCCCACATGGGCGACGCAGCGCCGGGCCCTCACTGCAGTCATCGGAGGAGATCTTTCGCTATCGGCCGTCGTTCGTTCCATGGCTGGTAGCGAAAGCCGTTTTACCGCGGTTGCGACCTTCTGCGAAGACGTCATGCAGAAGGAGGCAGCGGAGAAGTAATATATATATATATATATATATTAACAAACCAAATCGAATCGATATATCGAAAATAATATATTGTCTGCAAACATAACATAGAAATATCACAATAATTGAATAAATACAGACAAAGTCACGAGCAAATGCTAAAAATATATTTTCTTTTTAAACACGGCATATTTATCTTAAATTTATTATTTAACACAGTACTTTGTGGCCGCTAGAGGGCGCCACATTAGCTTTAGTGACTCGTCATTATATCCTTTATCCAGTGGATGATCCAGTCGCTTCTAACGTATCATTTGTCCAGTTCTAAGTAAAGTTGAGGAACTAAAAGAACAGATGAACATATGTACATACTTAGCCTGTCAAAATCATAACCCTCCTTTGACTTTGCCGTAATCGGGTAATAAATAATAAAGTAGGTTAATTGTGGTAGGATGGGCTTATTTATTTGAACCCCAGTGACACTGGCCTAATGTCGATAATACCGAAGTCGGTGTCGTCTCGGTATTAAAAAAAGGGGCCAAGTGCGAGTCGGACTCGCCCATGAAGGGTTCCGTAGCAGCAAGTAACATAATTTATAAGTTTTTGTAGTTCGTTGTAACTTTCATCGCTGTTTTAATAATAGTGTTTTGATTGAACGAAAGGTAAATTGCGGTTTATGATTTATGACGTATTAAAAAAAACTACTTACTAGATCTCGTTCAAACCAATTTTCGTTGGAAGTTTGCATGGTAATGTACATCATACATTTTTTTTTAGTTTTATCATTATCTTATTTTAGAAGTTACAGGGGGGGGGGACACACATTTTACCACTTTGGAAGTGTCTCTCGCGCAAACTATTCAGTTTAGAAAAAAATGATATTAGAAACTTCAATATCATTTTTGAAGACCTATCCACAGATACCACACAAGTATGGTTTTATGAAAAAAAAATTTTGAGTTTCAGTTCTAAGTATGGGGACCCCCAACATTATTGTTTTTTTTCTATTTTGGTGTAAAAATATTAATGCGGTTCACAGAATACATCTACTGACCAAGTTTCAACAGTATAGCTCTTATAGTTTCGGAAAAAAGTGGCTGTGACATACGGACGGACAGACAGACAGACAGACATGACGAATCTATAAGGGTTCCGTTTTTCGCTATTTGGCAACGGAACCCTAAAAATCATTTGTAAAAAATAATATTTCCACTTTGTTTGCTCAAAAAGAGGCAATGGTAAATTCCCATCCTAGCATCAGACGGCAATTCATGATTGCCTCTTTTACGCTATTGCCGACCGTTAAATGTACGGTCTGTGACAAACCTACAGACCTACCTACGTCTTACGGATCTACAACAACGTATGAAATTGTGTCAAGCCAAAATCAGTAGGACCATTTGATCTGTCAAGTAAGCCAACTAGCCTCCCTTGAAATGGAAAATTGGTCGTATTCACACCTTGTATCCAGGGTGATCTCGAGTCGTTGACGCAAAATGATTCAGGATGATTACATAGGCAGAACACGAGAAATATAATACGGCGGTAATCTAGTCGATGTGAATAGGATATTTACAAATATCCTAGCGACCTTCTTTGGGTGAACTCGCCATTTAAGCGATGTACGATATGCGCGGACGTCACTACCTCGGGGCTGGTCATAATAGATGACTGCGAGAAAAACCTGTCCCGTCCACCTGCGACCATACTCAAGGTGATATTCCTAGGTGGAAAATTCCCTCGAGTCTTTTGTTTCTCGGGGATTCGGGTGGCAGGAGTACCTACATGGATATACCAATAATAACCTCGATGGCCGTTTTCAAGCGCCCTGATCTGAGGAGGACACTGATTATGTTATTACAGGTTCCTGATGGGGGCGAGACATACCGCTTCTGGAGTTCGCCCTCAGTTCACCTTGAAAGTTCTGCGTCAACCTGCAAGGGTGATCAGTGTGTCATCGGCATGACAAATTATGTCCAGTCCGGAGAGGAAAGGAGGACCTCGATCCCGGACATAATCGTACCCAAATGTGGATCCTGGTAGAGGAATGTCCAATGACACCACCAAGGTGGCAAAAGTCAGGCCTGAAGTGATAGCCTTCGAACGTCCCACTTAAAAGCTGAAACGTGCACGTGATCCGACGTGGCGGACGATGCGAGTAGAGAATACCCTCTCAATCAATTTACTTGACTCTTCCAGTAACACGATAGTCTAAATAGATGTCAACCAAATTGATAGGCCATTCTGGTTTCTTTCGTTGTCTCGGTTGCGCAGTGGCGCAGTGCCGTAGTGGCGCCCATAATACAAGCTCTGTTTAGTTTGGGACTAGATGGTGGTGCGTGTCCGAAATATATATTTATTTATTATATATTTGTTAAATCTTGAATCGACTGGGAACGTTAGTAGGCCTCATATTTCTAATTGAGGGTAGACGTGAGTTTAGCGGGTGAGGAGAATGTTCTCGTACATTCACTTTATTGAAGCACTTGATCACGAAATACAGATAGGACATTGAATAGCAGCCCATGATTAATAATTTTAAATAAGACACTCCACCGAACACGTGGTGCTCACACGAGATGATCCGCGATAACTATGCTCGTCAACGACCACGTTTCATTTTCAAAGAACTCACGAACGAATGAACGAACAATAATCATCTAGGGATGGGATAAAATCATTGTCACCTGTGATCCTTGTCTATGACTTATGACATGAAAGTAGTCGACTAAAATCAATCATTCAATCGCGTTATTATTATTTAAGAGTGTCAATGATTCCCATCCCTGCGGTCACCGGTCGCACGCGCCAGTGCCCGGTGTTGCGTCAGTGTCTTACCTTCAGACACTTAACAGTTTTGCCAGATAAAATAATCGATACGCCGACACGGCCATGCTGACAATCGCACGTCCCTGTGCGATCACTCACCTCTACAGGTCTCGTACTCCTCGTCATTCAGAGAACAAAAATCGCTCGTCCATCACTGACTCGCTACCAATTCATGACACCTATTTAAAAAGATCTCGATCTTTACCCCTCGCATCTGAATTAAACACACTGGGCGGACACCTGACCTCAGGCGTCCCTTCGACCATCCACCAACTCGCATGGTGTATCGGACCTGACCGCCCGTCAGCGCCCCTTCCACCAGTCTCATCGCGTAGTCTGATCAGGTGCATCGATCCGGTTTACGGACCAGCCCCATTTTTCAGATACGCGACTACCAACTACCCATCAACCCTACTATAAATCGCGAAGTCTGATCAGGTGCATCGATCCGGTTTACAGACCAGCCCTATTTTTCAGATACGCGCCTATTAACTACCCATCAATAGCGCTACATACCACGTAGTCTGATCAGAGGCATCGATCCGTTTTCCAGACCAGCCCCCTTTTTCAGACACGTGCCTACCAAGTACCCATTCAGTGTACGCTTGCTACGTTACGTACGTACGCACGCTCTGGATCGATACTCTACGTACGTTCTCTGGATCGGTTCTCGATAAAAGAACAGAATATTCACAAATGTAATTAATTAATTGCGCAACTGAAATACCAATTGGCCGGACACGTTTGCCGAAGAAACTACGATAGATGAAGTCATATAACTATTCTGGCGACCCTGAACAGGAAGTCGAAGTGTTGGCAGACCAGCTGCCAGGTGGTCGGAAGATATAAAGAAAGACTAGACACACCTCATCCAGAAGCGTATGGAAAACCATGTAGGAAGCATATATCCAACATCCTCCTAGCCATTATTCCCAAGTTTATTTGGGGTCGGCTACTAGTTCAACCGGTTTTACCTGAATTTCAGTTTTTACACGGAGCGACTGGCATCGGACCTCCGCAACCCTAAGGGAGAACTGAAATTCGAAGATTGAACTAAAAAGATCTCGATCTTTACCCCTCGCATCTGAATTAAACACACTGGGCGGACACCTGACCTCAGGCGTCCCTTCGACCATCCACCAACTCGCATGGTGTATCGGACATTAGGAAGCATATATCCAACAGTGGATGCAAATATGCTGAGGAAGAAGAAGAAAGCAGAAGACACAAACGTTATAAACTCACCTTTAGTACTCATCATGTTCGGAGGCAGAGGCTAAAGTATGTGGCAGATGTCGATGCTGTATCACTTTCCTCATATTATGTTAAGTCCATTGTCATGACCATAGATTTCGAATTTCATGAGCATACTTACGGATTAGGTTAGACCCACCAACGTCTCTCAGCTCGTCTCTATAATGATCTGGTACCTTGACAATAAAAAGGACCTTACCTTTGAACTTTCACTGTAGTTTGGTTTGGTTACACTCGCCATCCTTGATAAAGACGAAATTGCCTGCACTGAATGGACTCACTATTGCTCGTTTATCAAGCATTAATTCCGCGGGGGAGTAGCTTGTTACTCTGGATCTAGTGATATTAAAGGCAAGCTGAACTTACAGAAGTTTTGTTTGGTTTGTTCTCTACTAGTGTGAGCATACATTTTAGAGTACGTATTATACGCTAAGCGGTAGCCCTGCCGGAACTAGTACGATAAGGTGATGTTGTACACTATGCCCACATCAACACCGTTTGAAGTTTGCACCTATATAAGACCTACTTTAGTCTGCTTTTACACGCTTCGGTGCACCAAATAGGCAAACAGCCCTCTTGAGGGATTTAATTAAGGTATGAGCATCGAGAGATGCCGAGTAATGAAAGACACGCACTCCCTCCCATCGTCTTTACCGCCCAATCCCCCCGCAATATCTATGTAAATCGCATGTCAGGACCCGTGTCCTTAGGCATTGATGAAGGCCAACTTGCCCAGCCTAAAGGCCCCAGGCGACCGGAAACAACCACCAAGGGCAAGCAACGACGGCGCGGCCAGAACCGGACGGGCGACCACCCGTGGCACGACACGCCACGAGCGCCCCCGCGACCCAAAGGCCACGCCAAGCAGCCAGTCCCGGCGGCCGCCATAAGACAGCATCCGCAAAGCCCTGCTGGAGGCCCTCCAGAAAAACAACATCTAACGGCAAGATCACGCAGCCACAATGCGTTCCACAAGTCCACAATCAGTGCGGTTAAGCACGGCGTCACGGCGTGGGGAGGCCAAGAGGAGACCCGAGCCCAGCAGCGGAAACCACGGGCTGCTGACGAAACTTGTTGTGACCCGGAGCAGTCTTTCGAAGCGTTGCATACTATTCAAGAATCAATAAACTTACGTACCTACTAGGTCATCTCTGGAAACCAATAATGCTCAAAAAATTTGTGTAGTTCTATCTGTTCCTAATTGCATAATTTCTGAATGAACATGATTAATTAAGGCTCAAGTTAAGGACCTCGGAACTATTGGCAACCGGAAACTGGTTACCCTTACGCACATCGTGGTGCCTGCGTGGTGGTAGTCTCAGATTTTTTTTGTTCTTATTTTTGTTAATTTGGTCACGAATTTCGATATCACGATTTTGCTCTACCGCTAACCACCATTGATGAAGTTAACACTCAGCGCCATCTCGCGAAGAAACACTAAACCACGAAGAACACGGTATGAACTATACGGAGTAACTACCAATCCTGAATCGCGATGAGAAACTCTCGAGCTGATTAGCACACACACGACATCCTAACATCAACCATCAGGCAGCGGCCCACCAGGCACGACCACCTCACTCGGCCGGAGGATCCCCCCTCTGTGTCGGAGGAACACGACACCCGGTCCTCTACAATATTCTAATATTACGTTTACAGTTTCATCTGATAATGTACTGGCATTAGAGTCATCACAAACTATATTTGGGATTGGATGTCTAGACAAGAAATCAGCATGTTACTTGTTGGCACCTTAAGCACAATATTAAATCCTGTGGAAATACCCACCACTAATGGTGTATGCTGCCCATACAAACACTGTTTAAATATCTCGACTACTCAGGCGACTATCATAGTTTCTAGTTCCTACGAATGAAATCGCGATACTGCGTCAGTCGTTTGTCAACTAAAATATGACACTAAGATATGACAACATGTACCTAGCAAACCATTCTTTCTTTGAATGAATATGGCCCCATAACCGTTAGAAACATCATCGGTGTGAAACTCAATAGCTGCCGCCTCACGATCTAATATTGTTAGTACAGACTCCTGAGCTAAGTATTTGAACAATTTTCTTTTAAATATTGTCATGTAGGTCCATCCACCTTATTGTCCCCTTCAGTAAATAAAGTGGGCCTACCATACGAGTATTATTTGGGTATAAAGTTACTGAAGTAGGAGGCAAGGCCCAAGAACGGTCTATTCTGAGTAGCAATCTTCGGGGTAGGAGAATCGACCACTTCTCCTGCTCTAACTACATGACCCACAAAATGTACTCCTGTTCTCATGAATTTACATTTCTATAAAAAAAGGAAAACTGCGTCTGGCAATGCTCTCAGGGTTAAAACAACGTTCCAGACTATGGGAAAGTTTATCAGAGAAACCAAGTCCATAATCAATGTAAACCAGCGCAACGCTATATCTAAGTATATTACTAAGCCTTGTTGATACACCTTTGATAGACTGCAGCCGAATTTCTACGATCAAAGGGCTTAGTTAGATACCTATATTGACCATCTTGTGAGGGTGAGGAACTACCGTAAATAACTTAGGCTTCTAGGAGGGCTGAAACTTTTTCGTCTTTGAACATTCTTATATTGGTCAATAGGGTCTACCCGTACATCTCCTGTAAAGACGCGATGCCCTGGTACACCATCGATAAAGAATTCAGAATATTTGCGTAACTAAATTAAGATCAATAAGATTTTTGATTTGACTTTGTCCACACAGTTTAACTGTTTAAGTCAGTATCTATATCCTCAAGAGCTTAGCTTAGTTTGGGTATGCTTTTCTGACGTACTCGTATAAAAAAATCACTGCCTACAGAATTACTTTACCGTTTATCGTTCCATTCGGCACAACGTAAAATAGTAACGTAATCGTGATATGTTATATGCGAACGCGATTTTGTATTTGCGAGAAACATCTTACGGTTCCTTTTTTTTTTTTTTTAAACTACCCTCGATACTACGACACTGTAAAATACTAACGAACAAGCATGCCCACTTTCAACGAGAAAATAAAAAGAAACGATCTCACCAGATTCTGCGTTGCTTTTGCTCCTCGTCGATTCATGTTTACAGATGTGCACCTCCTTCATTGTTATAGCTTAGGACATTGAATAGCAGCCCATGATTAATAATTTTAAATAAGACACTCCACCGAACACGTGGTGCTCACACGAGATGATCCGCGATAACTATGCTCGTCAACGACCACGTTCCATTTTCAAAGAACTCACGAACGAATGAACGAACAATAATCATCTAGGGATGGGATAAAATCATTGTCACCTGTGATCCTTGTCTATGACTTATGACATGAAAGTAATCGACTAAAATCAATCATTCAATCGCGTTATTATTATTTAAGAGTGACAATGATTCCCATCCCTGCGGTCACCGGTCGCACGCGCCAGTGCCCAGTGTTGCGTCAGTGTCTTACCTTCAGACACTTAACAGTGTTGCCAGCTAAAATAATTGATACGCCGACATATTTATTTCTTTAACAGGACCGGCTTCCCGTTCTTCCAGCACTCAGGAAAGTATCCGACGGTCAAGTTAGCATCATGCACCTCCCTGGCGGTGTGGCATATGGTACAGAGCTCTGCCCAGCACTCGTCCAGGGATCCGTTTAGACCAAGAACTCCATCCAGAGGCCAGAAGTGATTGAGTGAGTGGGTGAGTGAGTGAGCCTTTGATACCAGATTCTTGGTTTATTTTGAAAAACACTTCAAAAAATAAATACAATAAATAAGTTATCTTGAACGACCGGTCTACCATACTTATTTGGTGAAATGATCTTCTACAATAAAAATATTTATTTACAGAATTAAACCAGAGAAAACCCTTCCAATGTTTCGTGGAAGTTAATAGTTTCGGTGTATGAGCGTCGTAAGGTGTTAATCAACACGAGTTTCGCTGAATAACTTGTGGTTTCATCAGTCGTTGTTTCATAGATTATAAAACAATTTCCTCTATAACAATTGCTGTTTTGCTAATACGTCAACGTTCTTCGATCTTATTATGATTGTCTTCCTAGCTTTTATTATTCCCAAGATATGCGGGTCAGCCACTACTTCAACCGCATTTGCCTGAATATCAGTTTTACACACGGCGCGATTCGCATCGCACATCGCATCGAACCTCCGCAACTTTAAGGGCGAACTGAATTCGAAAGTTAAAATGTTTGTCAGTATATTTAAGGTACTGATTAACCAATTGATTGTTTTAGATGTTGGGGCCATTAACTTAGCGTGCTAACCAAGACACGGACAAAATGAATTGAAATACCGCGAAACTTCTACAGAAGTATTTGAACAAGCCGCCATAGTGTGGGTTTTCATACTGAATTGCTGAATTGCATTCGCATTAAGTATTGTGACCACTACTCTTAGATTCTGCTCCTGCTTTGCATAAGGCAAAGTAGTTAATTTAGCTGACGCATCTAGAAATCAAAATAGAGACATAATATCGCTGGTCCCATCATATCGAGCTTTAGCAGGTTCACAACATTTTCCTTAACTACCACGGTGGTGCAGTGGTAGCATGTACGACTGATATGTCGGGTCGGTCCAAATCTTTACTGTTTTTTTTAGTTTTTTTCTTATATTTAAGCTTACCAAAATGACTCTACTCTGCCTAATGGAAAGCAGGAAAGCATGCGTAGAATTCAAAAGTATGGGTCACCATCCTCATCATGAGTGCAGACCCACCCCTTGGCACTCTAGTGAAATGTTTCCAGTCTGGAGGGCTATTAAAATGATGCAGATTGATTCGGCCTCCGGTCTCACACTCACCAACGAAATACGACAGCAAGAATGCTGTCATTAGTAGGACGGCCTTCTGTGTGAAGGTAGTACCTCCCCAGTCGAGCCGTTCTATTCGTGCTGAAATCAGCGTGGCTCTACTACCTATTTTTTCTCAGCAGCACTAACAAATTTGGATCCAAAATGAGAATGTTGGATATGTATGTATATCAAAAGTGTACTTGAGAAATGGGGAATCTAGGGGTTGATAAACGTTGACGAACTGGTAAGTAAAATAGGGTTGCGTGTGCCATCTATGTTCCTTCTTAAATCATACTTGATATATACACCTAGAGCAAATACAACGTATAGACAAAACCCTTTTATTGTTCGAGTGAATGTATGTTCGTTACGGCATGCCGGAGAGTGGATATGGATTTTTTTGCGTAGGAAAGTAGCCAGTTCAGGAAAACCCCTTTTATTGATTTTTTTGTACTGATCCTTATATATACCAATATATTTATTTATAATTTTGGTCAATTTACTTTAATATTTGTTTTTCATTCATCTCAATGTCTGACCTGATTCATAGTGATGAAGTTTTTACTCCAGTAACAAGGCTGTTGCCTTAATGTTAGTTTTGTTAGCATACCCTCACTACAAGAGAATCTTTATTATTAGTTTTCTGAGTAACTGCTTTTTCTCCTTCGAAAATTTACTTAAAACACTATCTCCTTCTTATAGCCACACAATAGTAATGGGCGATTTCTACACTTGCTTAATAAAAAATGACTCTCGCTCCTCTTCATTACGCAGTGTAGTAGACTGTAATAACCTATCACTTCTAATACTAGATTCTACGCACCACTTTCCTAACTGTACCCTCTCTCTTCTTAACCTCATTGTTATCTCCTCTACTGATCACGTCATCAGCCATGGCCAGTATCCAGCTGATATATTCTCGTATCATGTCATACTTTTCTTTCTTATGCTATCCGTCCACCCGAGGCAAAGCCGAGCATTCTTGTGCAGCTAAATGAAAAAGTTCAAATATTCACGGAAATTTTATTACAACTTTACAACGTACACGCACCCTTGCGGTCGATCAAAATAAAACATCTACCGGGCCCCTGGCTTACTGGAGAGATAGATCATGTCCAAAAAATGCTTGGAAAAAGTAAATACAAGCGTCGAACAACGAGTGCTAACCTAGAAAAGTATGTATACTTTAGAAATCTCTGCAAGATGCCTAGAAACGCACAACTCCAACATATCCGTCGTCCGTTGAAAACGGAGATCCAGCAAAAGTCTGGAAATTTCTTAGGACACTGGAAGTCAGGAGGTTTTTTTTTTTTTTTTTTATTGTTGTAATGGAATAGGCGTTTGTCTTCCATCTCACCTGATGGAAAGTGTAGATGAAGACGAAGATGGTACACGCCCATCCAAAAGAAACCTGTTCACTCTACTCTTAAAGGTTCCAGAGTTCAACTCATCAGGAAAAATAGACCCAGGCAGGTCGTTCCAAACTTTGGCGACTCTCACCAAAAACGAGCTGTCAAACCGTTTAGTTCGTCTCGGCAAGACTCTATTAATAAAAATTTGAGCATAGATGCACATAACAGACATTTCTCTATTGCGTCTGACATTAATCTCAACACTAAAGCTAATACTCTTAGATATATTTCTTTTATCCCAACTTCCAACTATCTTTCCTGTCTGGTCACCGGCAATGTATTTGCATTAAGGACTCCACGTTCTCTTGGTGCAATCTTTCTGCTGGTGTACCACAGGGTGGCGTTCTATCTCCTTTACTCTTCGCTGTTTTTATAAACAAAATCTCTAAACAATTATGTTCCTCCTACCTACTATCTTTATGCAGACGATTTACAAATACACAAGCTAAATTTAACTTGTTACCGGAGGCTTTTAATACAATCCATGCTGAATCTCACTGAAGCACAACTTGATAAGCTTGAGCGACTACAAAATCTCTGTATACGATTTGTGTTTGACCTATGAAAACACGATACTACTGTCTTTTCCAAATATTTCAATCCATCTTTTTACGCGGGGAATGCTTTTGGCTCCATACCCATTTTAATCAATCCTAAAATTGCCTGGAAGATATTGCTTTTAGCAATAAGGCCGCCCTTTGTACCTTAAATGTAAGTTCTGTTCTGTATTGTGCATCTTATAACACGGTGTACGAATAGTTTTTTATATATCTAACCCTGAATCCCTTCTTTGGTCCTGACAAGCAACAGTGTTGATTTCTATGTTTTGCTTATCTTATCTTATCATCTTGTTGTACCTGTGTTGTTACGTATATAACTACTAGCTGATGCCCGTGGCACCGCTCGCGTCCTAGGGGTATGGCCGATTCTCAGACCTACTGAATATGCATATAAAATTTCATAAAGATCGGTCAAGCCATTTCGGAGGAGTATGGGAACGAACATTGTGACACGATAATTTTATATATAAGATTTCTATTTACTTCTGCTGACTTCTGATGATTTTTTTTTATTGAGTTTCAGTTCCAAGTATGAGCAACCCCCAAAATCTATTGTTTTTTTCTCTATTTTTGTGTGAAAATGATAATGCGGTTCACAGAATACATCTACCTACCAAGGTTTAACAGTATAATTCTTATAGTTTCGGAGAAAACTGGCTGTGATATACGGACGGATAGACAGACAGACATGACGAATCTATAAGGGTTCCGTTTTTTGCCATTTGGCCACGGAATCCTAAAAAGTTTGCGAAATTTGACCACTAAGGGACCGCTAGTTTTATTAAATTTGAAACAAATTTATCGTAACAATAGTTATTTAAAAAAAAAACAAAGAAATGATAAGACGTAGATTTCATTTTCCTTTATACTTCTGCTTTGGGAGGTGATCTTTGTTAACTCGGAGTGTAGGTATAAACCGTTGCACATTCTCTGCACAAATACGTAGAAGTGAGCGATTTTCCACTTTAGGTAGAATCCCTTGGCTTTATGCTGTGTAAAAAAAGAACATAGGTAAATCAAACAAAAGAAAGAGTGTGAAATTGCCCGAAAAGTTTTGATATTTATTTTGTAGTTACTAATATGTTATTCTAATTTCTAAAAATATTTGTATTACATAAGTGCTTTGTAGTTTAATCTAGACACGCGGGAGCGTGTTAAGTCAACTCGTATATAAAATTATATGAACCATTTTTGACCCCATTATTCAAAAACTATTTAACATAAACATGTTGCGGTGCTTTTTACTTTTATATTGGGAATTCCTACATAAACTAGTCCCTAAATTTAATACATATAATTGTAACGGTAATGTATATACATAAGTACTAAAAACCAAAAATCTTTATTGTTATGAGTACGCTCCGTGAAATTATAAATACGGTGTTTTTCGCATGTTGTTAAAAATGTACAACAGTAAGCGCGAGGCGTACCTAGCCTAAAATAATAGTGGTCTAAGTTACTCCCTAAAACATCAGCTATCTGGCAGTGAAGGTGTAGTCAAAATCGGTTCCGCCTTTCCAGAGGTTACCGAAGCATACAAATAGACAGACAGACTTTATACAAAATTGAAATATATTTTTCGATAATAAGCAAGCACCGTTTATGTTTTCACATTATATGCAAATATTGAATGCGGTTTTAATTTGAAATGAGAAATTAACACTTCAGTTTTATAAATTTTTTATACGTCAACGATGGTATTTCGCTTGATGCCTGTCTTGTTTTATATTAATTCTGGTTCTAAAATTCATGGAGTTTTGACACATTATATCATGACGATCAGTGCTGTAAAGCTTGCTTTAAAATGATTGGAATGGTTTCCTTTTCTTAATTAAGGCTACCTATTCAAAATTCTAGTCTTAGGCCCTAAATAGAGTATTTAATTCGTCTCTTTCAAATGACACGAGCATACTAACCAAAACTTTCCTGTTTTTTCAGTACAAAGAAGAGAAAGAAAACAGTACACAATGTATGAATTTCTATGGTACTCATTAATGGCTCCAGCTTTGGTTATTGAAAAGTACACTTGACACTAAAATACATTAGTTAAGTTAATGTTTTGAATAGAAAAGCAACTTTTATGACTACCAAAGAGCGGTATCGCGCCGCCATTATTTGGTCCCTGTCACTTAGATCAGCTCTTCAGTCAAGATATAAATATATTTGAAATCAAATAATCGACAACAGTTACAGGTGGAATAAAGAAATGTTTGTTGTTGCGTTGCGCAGAGAAAGCTCTGGGCGGGCGGCTGTGTGCGGGGCGGGCGGTGAGTGGCGAACGGGCGCAGTGGGCGCAAATAGCGGCAGCGCGCGGCCGCCGAGCACTCGCTACGGCCAGTCAGCGCCCGAGCGCTCAATCGCTCACTGCACACCCAGCGCACGCCGCGCTCGCTCGACCCGCGACCTGACATCCATCACCCACCGCGCGCAAACCTACCCTACCGTACAATTCGCGATCTATCAGTGTAGTTTGTATTGTTAATACTGTGCTCAAACTAGTTGTGATACAAACGTTCAAACCGAGCCGCATCACACATCCTGGTGATCTAGCTCCTGGTCATAAGCACGTGCCTTCAGAATCGATAGTGGTGATACTACTCTTCTCACTCTCCTAAACCTCAAGGTCACGACGGCAGGTAAACACTATTTTCATTTGACTTTCATTCATGATGAGTGACTCCGAAGACATCCAATGAACGAGGGTTGAAGGAAAAAGGCTTTTAATACTTATATTGTTAATTTTGATGTTTTTCTTAGTCATAGAAATCATTAGGTATGCATTCTATGTACGTTAGATAGAAGGCGAGAATGCGTCTGTGGATATTACTAAAATAAAAATAATAGTTTGCTAATGTGCCAGTTTCTGGGGACACAATTGTAATTATTGTGAAATTGCATAGGTCTCTACTCGTACGTTGCAGGTCATCTATCCTAGCCGGTGACCTATTTTCACAACTTTGACATTCGCCTACTCATTAACCGTTGGCAATAGGTAGGTGGGTCATTTTATTTTGTATTTTTAGCGAAAGCTTTTTATCATTTTTTTTGAAACAGGATAAAACTGTTACTTAACCTTTTCGCCTTAGTATTTTAATGTATAAGATTTCTTTAATATCTGAAGAATAAAAAACATTTCTTTTAAACATTGGCCAGAGCTATAAATATTAATATTTAGTTAAATGAATTCTGTTATTAAGATTCTCAATTCATTTGAAATGCCATTTTTTGGAATGTCAGAGTAAGAGCGAAAATGCTATTCCTGCTAATGCTTTTTATGTTACTGTAACTTGTAGATGTATATTGGCTGGCAAATTAAGAGCCATTAGTCATCACGTAAGTGTTCGTTCAGTCAACAAAAATTATGTTGAATAAATACCTTCGACACTGTTCGCTCCCCATTGTTTGCTTGGCGATCGCGTGCACCACTTATACAAGCACGTCATACACACATAACTACACTACACTTTACTATGTCGTATTAAATACCAACAAGACAATACGACGCTACGTTTTCCCCTTGAAAAGTTGAAACGCTCCATGTCTATATAGTGTAAATACTTGGAAAGTACGTTAACAGCAAGCGATCCTGGTTAAGGTTTTAGCACATTGTATTCTGATAATGTAATTCAGCCTTTTTTTTAAAGAAAAATAAGTTTGATTTCTTTTCTAAAAGTCAAATTAGCCTAACGAATAATAATTCGTTAAAAACAAGTGATAATTAAAAAATTGTTTGCGTGTCTTTGAGTCCTTTCAACTTATAACCCTTGAACATTGGTTTATATCGTAGGTCTATACATTTTGTTATTTTTATAGCTGATTCTAATTGAGATACGCAGTTTGAAAGCAGTAACAATACTGTAATGAAACTATAGGATACTATAATAAAGATGTTTATTTATGTAACGATTAGAATGAGCTCTGCTATCGTAGCGAAAAGTCTCACACATAAATTGAATAAAATTAAAACTAAAACACCAACTTCTGACAATCAGTGAAGTTTAAGGTTAGGTTTATCTAATCTACAAATTTCAACTTCAGGCTTACAGAATATCTTTAAAGTTGAAGCTCGAAATACACTGAATCTGTTTAAAAATTCAACCCTAAGGCAATTAGGAGAGTCAAAGAAAGCGAACGATAAGTTACGTAAGTAAAAACCAACTACACCTACATGACAGTAGAGGGATACAATTGAATCTAATATTTTTCACAAATACTTTCAAGTTATCTGTATCTCTCTGTAGAAATATAATTGGCGCCAATCGGGTATAATACTATTTTCCTTTTGTGCTGCAAGTCAGAACGAGGGTGAAATGAATATGAAAGTTTGTCCTTATATTTCTGTAAAGAGAGACAATCGGAAAAGCAAAGGGACAGAAAGGGATGGGGAGGTGCCATTGCTTTTAACTATGACGGTACAGGCCTTTATTCATAGATAATAATAAAATTGTATTAAACTAAAGCAGTATCATTTTCATTTACATTCTAACTTTCTTCCATTTGAAAAACTATTATTCACGATTTTTTCATTAGTCTTATAATAGGTATATTTATTAGTCGAATTTTTTTCACTATTAAATTTTATCGCATGTTTACATCAGTAAGTTAGTTTTAATAAAATTTCACATTTATCCAGTTTAAACTTTAAGTTGTTCAGTGTACATAAGAGCTTTCAGCTCTAAACTTTGTCTAGTTGTTACTAGATATCTATGTTAAAATCTCAAATAGTGATTAGTTGGAACAGTACTTGTAATAAATTACATAATTGTTGTAGATCCTATTTCATATAATATTTTTTATTGACGTAAAGCCTTACATTAATAACAGTTAATTTAAATCTTTTGCATTATCTAATAAAACTAGTTGTTTTAATTCTTTATGCCCCTTAGGGGCCACCATCTTTATTCTATGCACTCTCAATGGGGATGGTAGCCCCTACTCCTGGATTTTACTCTTGCTTTGCATCAGGTACAGAAGAATCATTATGTTTAACTTAAATATAAAAAATGCTTTAAATTGTTGGTATATTATGCTGATTGTATTTCACTTTCTTTTGGGATTACAAAGTTTTGAATAATATTTTGCATCGGTAATTATGTATAGAAAATAGATAACTGTGTGTTACAGTTAGAACTGTATTCTTATAAAGTACTCACTCGTGTCCATGTGTATCATACACCACCATAGCATTAAGAAAGCAAAACGAAAGAGCACGAACGTGATAGTAATAAATAAAACTCTGCTAGGTATAAAATATAGATCACGTATTCATTCCTATGACAGGGTACGCCATGCAACTTACATGAAAAGAACCGCCGTTTACCAATATTGATCCAATGTCTTGCCACCATCGTACTGGCTTAATTTATTATTGATTTCTTTGATGGAATACCACACTTACCTGTATACAGATCATATCAATTGTTTTGAAATTAACAATAGGTTTCGCGTCTGAGGGGTATCAAAAATAGATGTTAGCCGATTTTCAGACCTACCCGATATGCACACAAAATTTCATACAAATCGGTCCAGCCGTTTCGGAGGAGTATGGGAACGAACATTGTGACACGAGAATTTCATATATAAGATAAGGTGGTGTTTATTGAACTAGAAAATTATAGGTATATAAACAATAGGTAGGTTTTTTCATGCAACAACTTTTCCTTTTCAAAGGGCAATCAGAAAGCAAACCTTTTAAGATATTGGGGGACAAACAAACAGGCTGACTTGGAAGTGTCAGTCTACCCATATACTTTAAATATATCCAATATTGCGTTTCACTGCTGAACGAAAGCGGAAGCCTTTTTGGGATCTTTGGGATATGTTGTCTAGTTATTCTTGAAAAGATGTAATCTTTTCTGTATTATAATCCGAAATACAAGATGCCCTTTGGTATGTTAATAGTTGTATGGTTGTAATGTAGGGTGTTATGTTACGAAATTTCTACCGCCATTTGCAAGGGTAAGATAAACCTCTGTTTCAGGTTGGCATTAGTTTAGTAATTTAGGGGTCGAGGGTAAACGCCGAAGGGTAGAGGGTATTCAAATACATGAGTACCTTTCATTCCGTTCTTAAACTAATTTGTTTTGTAGTCACCTAATTGATCAGTTACTAAATTTTCTTTTTTTTTATTCAAAACTTTGGTTAACTAAAACCCTGAAAACTAAAAGAAGTAAAATAAAAGTAATCATTTAGATAAGAATCGATACTTAAAGTAAACAACATCATGTAAAAAAAATTAAGCTTTATTTTGTAAAGACTTCATTTTACTTTTAATAGCATGGCGAACCAAGTGGCGTGCAATTGGAGAGGCCTATGTCCAGCTGTGGACTACGATAGGCTGATGATGAATGGTATAAAAACTTTCGGTTCCTTGTTTACGTCGCTTTCTTATATTGAAGATTCATTCTGAGTACCACTGAATTGTTTAATAGCT
The DNA here is from genome assembly GCA_932526445.1 of Phragmatobia fuliginosa. NCBI lineage: Eukaryota > Metazoa > Arthropoda > Insecta > Lepidoptera > Erebidae > Phragmatobia > Phragmatobia fuliginosa. The sequence goes on from OW052071.1 coordinate 12,352,173, forward strand.
TTAAATGAATTGGATTGGATTATCAACTGATTTGGTAATCACAAAACGACGAGTTCAGATTAAATTTAATAATCATCATTTTCCTTTTCACCTCTGTTATTTTTTTCGGCATTTATTCCCAGATTGAGTCTAGGAAATGCTGACGCTTTCTAGCTGTAAAGTCTGACGTCTAAAAATATTTGTAAAGATTTACTTATAAATGAATATAATTAATATTTGATTATGACCTAATTAGAAGTAATAGGTGTTCTTAACAGTGGGCAAGATTTAATGTTTATTTATTTAAAATACACACCTAATCACGTAAAACCAACACTAAACTATTTTCGTTTCTTAATCACATTTTGTGGGAATATTATTAAAGTACCTACAAAACAGTATGTGACAAATTGCAGTGTTGTACTGTTGCCACGAAATGCCACATTCTCGAATCATATTTCTGTAGCACAGAATAATTTTGATCTCAATTCCATTTGTAGGTTAGACCAACAGCATTCTAGCAATGTTTCCTAAAATCTACACATATTTTGATCATTAGCGTTTTGATCCAGATTACAATATCGATGAGCGAACCCAGGTCAGAGTCCGGCTGCAGCTTAATGTACTGCGAATAATCCAGAAATGAGACAGTATTAATAAAATCTATAAACTGCCAGTGTGTAGTACAAATATAATATTTAAGATCAGTGGAAAGAGTCTATATTTATACATACTTAGTTCAATTTGAAATCTTAGTTTGAAGTATAACTAGGGCATAGTACCTATATATTATAATATATGTAGAAACATATTCCAATAACTTACAAGACAGACAATTTTTTTCCATTACTTATTATTTGTTTCTAGATGTAGGTACTTGAAATGTTCTTGGATGGAAAGCCTCTGCCTGGCAATCGTCCAGCAAGTCAACCATGACATAATACGTTGTTTGCCAAAAGGCTTTATATTTGGCTGTTCTATATATGGCATGTATAGTTTAAATATGTTAGTGGGTTAACTTTTACAATTATCAGCCACATTTGATTTCAAAGTAATAACTTGTGTGTTCAATAGTAATAAATGACACATAAAATAAACCGATTAAATAACCTTCTTTGAACAAGCTTATGTTAAGCAATTTATGTGACACTCTCATATTCAAATATTTCTAATAATACCCGAATATTTTCATTATTTACAATATTAATTTAAATAATATTTACATATAAGACATTTCTGAATATTCACCTCATAAATCATCAACAACCCATAAAGTCCCACTGCTGCCGTCGGGTCTCCTCTTGAGGGAGTGATAAGACCATACGTCGCCACCTTGGAAGAGTGCAGGTTGGAGACTGGCAAGACGGGCAAGCAGGTTGTGGCGACGTAATATTAACTGAATTACAACAAATTGTCAGTCGGGTGGATATTCTTTAAGATTGGCTTATTCGTAATCGGTTAAAAAAGGATATTATTATTAATCGGTTGGTGGCGAATATATCGTGGAAATACACACAAATTATGATAACAAAAAGACTTAAAATTAAAAGTAATTTGCTTCTTAAAATCGATTAATTATTAATTGAATTTGATAACTGATTACTATAAATAAAAATAAGATAAAAAGAAATTGAACCGTTGACAAAGATCCAGATAATAAAATAAAGTTCTTTCATCAATCATGACTGTAATTAGAACTAGAAGGATAGGATTAATATAGTTTCATGAGTAATTTATCCATGTGAGAAACTCAACTATACGATAGGTCTACCTAGTTAATAATTAGGATAGAATTCAACACGTCTATAATCGTTAAATATAATTTTATGTTGTTTAACATATTGGCTGGCAAAATGGTTGGAACCACCCGTGGCGTTCGTATTAGTATATCACGTGCTTACACAAACTACAAAGTTTTACGAGCACATAACAAAGACGGCATTGCACTATTGTGAACACCTGATTGATTTGTTTCAAAATAAGTTATATTATATAACAGTACCTGGGTGACCGAGCTATGCTCAGTTATCAATTATTTATTGTTTAACAACGCCATCCATTCTCTCCAGTAGCGTAGTGTTGCTATGTTTGAGTACTAACTACCAACTAACCAAGTTTTATTGAAATAATAGTATAGATGTCGCAAGTAATGCTAAAAATTATAAAGAACAATGCACGAGAACTGAAAAACTTGAGTTTTTCTAAACTCAAGACTAATTTCGACCGATTTTTCACCTACGATATCCACCAAATGTCAAATTTCAGCAAATCTTTAGAGCCGTTTCCGAGAACACACACACACACATATAGTTATATATATATATATATATTCACATTTAAATAGCTTGTTTAGAGGTTTTAGTATAACAGTTACGTTCTCAAATTTGTATTGCCTAAACGTAATAACTTAAAGATTATAAACTTAGTAAATAAGTATTCTTCTTTTGACCTTTCGTCCAAAACTAGGTTGGGGGGAGTATTTAGTTTATTAAGACCAAGCACAACTTCGATTTTTTATGCGTAACAACTGCCGTCAGCTTCTGCGACCCAAGCACCTACTAGTAACTAGGCTATACTATCGAAGTTTTGTAGGAGGACTATTACCGGACTACTTAGGGTTCCAACCCGTAAAGATTGTCAAATGTGTTCTTATGGCAACCAGCAAATAAAGTAAATATTTTAATATTTGCCCAGTCCTGTAGCCTTTAGGCCTCGTATAATACTACTTGGTCTTTGTTCGTCTTCAAATTACGCATGTGATTTACATATTATTTCTCAATGCGGGTCCGCTTCTAGAGCCCTCTAATGGCCTGCTTAGTCGACTGAGCTCTATTCTCATGCAAAAACTCGTATTTTGAGTGACGGTTTATATTTGAATTTAATATAATTAGGAATCACTTAATGGATATCTTGAGGTTAAAACAATGAGGTTTGGTTTTATTCATTCAGAGATCTTCTGTTTACTTGAGGCAATCGATGTGCTGTTATTAAATATTATAATATATATATAATATATATTAAAGGTTGCACAGTGGTAGCGTGCGACTGCTGTGCTAAGGTCTTGGGTTCCATTACCAGGTCGGACCAAATATTTGTTTCGGAGTTTGGGTGTTTTCTATGTAATAATATGTATATATTTACAAAAATATAATGAACTTATAAAAAAAACATTGATGATGTAGTTGTCTTAGAACTCTTAATACACGCTGTGCTTAGTTGGCTGACTAGATGGCGCTGTGTGCAAGATGTCCTAATATTTATTATTTATAAAATAGAAATTTCAGTTCTGCAATATTAAGTAACTACCGATTACTAGAGTTGTTCCTATACCAAATAATGCATCAAAAAGTTTAAAAATCTAAATCCGTCTACGAAAATCTTTTGATAAAATTGATATAGCTTAGTCAGCTCAGAAATCTGAATTATATAGCTCAGTCATCTGAATGATTGATTTCAATTCAGAATCTTTTGAAACCGCATATTTATTATACATTTCAGTATTATTTTCTTGATATAAGTTACATCGCACCCTATATTTATTAAATATGCGGTGCGATGTAAATTATATGTGGTGAATAAGTTTAATAATATATCTAAAAACGTTGTGGAAATTTCCAGTGTGTCGAACAGGGTTGCGTATCTCATTATCAAGTTCACTGAGAGGTATAGACTCAAGGTTGTGCAAGTGTACGCTCCGACCTCGGCGCACTCGGAGGGGATGGATATGTTCGATGACATATCGAGAGTCCTTCATTTCACAACTAAGACCTACTTCAACGTTCTTATGGGTGACTTTAACGATAATTTAAGGGTAAATCTGTACTGTGGGAGTACTTTGATCTATAGTAAGATCCTTTGGATTTGGAAGCCAAACATCATATTTCTGTGGTATGTTGGTGTTCCAGGGATTTCCTATCGGGGGTAAACCTGGTTCCTCAGCTTATATGCCTATAGTAAGTACCCAAGATGGCGTGCGATTTTAGTGGGTTCGAGTCCAACATTTGGTGGTATTAAGGGGGATTTCCACAAGAAAAAAGAACAAAAAGGGGGCTAATGCTAGTCAACTTCGACGAACGCGATCGGCTCTTATTAAAGAATTCGTTTTTCAAGAACTAGCCCCAACGAAAGTGGACGTAGTTTACCACTTGAACTTGAAAAACGAATTGCCTTAGCAAAAAATGTCAATTATGAAGAGGCACATATTCAGAGACGTCCCAGCGGTCAATCTACTATACAGAGAACTCCGGAGCTGTGGAGTAGAAGTTTGGTCGTGCTGTTCTTCAAAAAGGGTGACAATGACAATATTCGTGGACAATGAGAAGGTATAGGTATAAAGAACTTCTCATTGTCCACGAATTTTTCGATAATTAATTATACTTTACTAGCATTTGCTCGCAGCTCCACTCTCGAATATGTTAGATATCGTAAGAAAGCCTATGATCTTCCTCAAGAATCACAGCATGTCCATGAGAAATTTCATAATAATCGGTGTATCGATTTAGCCGTGAAAGTGTAACAGATAGACAGAGACAATATACTACAAAAAATGGGTCGTTTCCCCCTCTGTCTTAAAAATATACCCTATATCATTGATGTATTAAAAAACCCTAGATACACACTCAGCGTCGCAAAACTGTCCTCATAAAATAAGCGCACTATTGAAAATGGTGCTCCTATTTCAAATAGTCTCGCGTCGCTCGCGTCTCTGTGCGCTCGTTAAAAATGCCTAAGTGTTCGATGCGGAATTGTAAAAATATTACGTTAGGAACGTTAAAAAAGGATGGGATATCGTATTTTCGGTGAGTAAAAGAGTTTGTTAACTTGTTTTTGTTGTTTTTATGACTAAATATCGGAAGCAATATGTGATTTTGATTTAATTTGTCTAAAAACTTCACTCAACGGTCCAAGTATAATACGACAAATTTCAATGGCCGCTTTTTCAGTGTAAGAACGACTATTACACAACCTTTTATTTTAGTCGCATAATCCAAACGACCCTGTTCTGAATTTAATGGAGTCGATTTTTTTTTATTGTGTTTATTTTTTTATTAATAAGTTTATTTAATTTGAACTTTTTTGTATTTAGTTTTTAATAAGTATGTATACGTTACAAAATATATAATAATATTATTATAGTTATGAATCGAATTGCAAAAGGAAAGGAGGTCGTCCAAACGGTGTTATTATTAAAGTTCGTAAATATTATATTACCTATTATATCGATTAATTAGGGGACAACTTATGGGTTCGCGACATACAATTTTTTTAAGCCAAATAGTGCATGCGTCGTTTGTTCTGAACATTTTGTGGACGAAGATATGAATGTCACTGCTAAAGGCATAAAACGTCTTCCTAAAACGGCTGTTTCTAGTATAACGGTAAGTAGTCGTTAGCCAGAAAAATAATGAATTTATCAAATAATTTCGTACCTACATTCAAATAATATAATTATTTTTTACAGGATATGTCACTGATATGATATGAAAAAATGAAATGATTTTAAGAGTAAATATTTGTTTCATTGATGTACACATGTCCTACCCAAAAACATATTTACGCTCAGATATAAGTATAATTATGGGCTTAGAACACAATTTAACTAACTCTTAAAATACTAACTCAATGTATTATAATAAAAAAAATATACAAATATTCCTCTTCACTCCATGTCCTGTCCTGCCGGCTAGCTTCGGTCATAAAATTTGATTGGTCATTGTACGCTGCTTTGTAATAAAAACTTTAAACAATGCGCGTAAGGTTGAATGTGCCAAAGATGTGTTTATAGCTTAACTAAAACTACCCACATTGATATTTTTATACATCAATGACTAAGTAGGATAGTTTCGTATGCGGCTTTTGTTTGAGACTGTGCATCTAGGGTTTTTATATATCAATGCCCTATATATATAAAAATGAATCCCTATTTCCCTTGGTCACGCCAACACGCGTAAACGGCTGGACCGATTTTGCTAATTCTTTTTTTGTAATATACCTTGAATTACGAGGATGGTTCTTAGGAAAAAATAATAAAAATTATCTGATAAGTTTTATTGCAGGGGTTCCGCGAATACAAAACAATTGAGTGAAGTTGAATCGACTGTTAGGCGGTACGAAGTTCGCGGGGTCAGCTAGTATATAAATAGTTGCTCTTGCACTCCATTCGGTCACATAATATTAGACATACGGGTACGCGATTTCGCTCTTCCTGAGCTACTGAGATATCAAAGCAGTAGACTATCATAAATTAGATTAAGAAAAATGGAAATTAAGGTAGCGAATATATCACTTCTTGTTGTTGTTGTAATGTTCGTTTTCCTTACTTAACATACTTTCTTAGTCCCGTCAGATAACCATTACATTCTCATAGAGGGTTGGCGACAGGCTGGCGGCTAGCAATAAAAGAAACCAGCCAAAACTATTTTCAATGTTAGAAATTACACTGACTCTGTATAAAAATGGACAAATGATGAGAAGATTAGATCAGATGGGATAGTTTTGATTGTTTATGTCAACAGAAAAATAAATTAATCTTCTTACGAACGGAAGTTACATTGTATTTGAAGAACTTCACTATTAGGACCCGTCAACCCTTTTAAAATTTTATTAAAGCACCATTCGACTTTCTTATATTTAATACCGTACATGACATACTTGTTCCTGTGACGATGCGGAAATTCGGATCTTGGACTCCTTGGGGACCGATGAGCTAGGAGTAGGTATATATGTGGTGTTTTCACTAAAAGTCACCTTGACGGCTTCAGGCTAACCAGTGGGGACCGAACCATGTAATTTCAGATCCTCCATTGAGGTCATACCTCACCAACAAAATACCCATTATTATGTAATTATAACTAACAACTAACATGAATGTGTAGAGGTTATGGGAAAGCCAAAACTTAAGGCTTATATAAATAAAACGAAAGAGTTTTTCATTTTTCAACATATTTCCAAAAACATTTTACTCTTATTTCATCGTTTAACTATCAAAAATCTTGTAAGATCTGAACTACTAAACTCTGCATTTTCTACATTTTCTTACTGAAAGAATATTAGCAAGACTATCAAAATGTGCATTTATCAAATGATAGAAAACCATACATAACACATCATAAAAATAATACTGATTCCCTCTCCTAATTGACATCATGATATGATTCATGGAAATTCGGTACGTAAATATATGTTATATGAAAAGTATATAAATTAAATAGGTACATATAGGGCCCTTTTTAGTAAGTACTAATTGCTTTTAGTGTTAAAATTCATCCATTTTGATTAGTAGTAAATGTCATCAAGTAGAACGTCGCTTTTAAGGGGTTGCAAAGTTCTTGCTTGAAGAAGTCAGTTACTGCGGTACCTCAGTTTCAAAATTATTAACATTTTGAAACCTTAATACTGTAAAACTTCTACTACAACACCCTAAACATATTAAATTGTAGTTACATCTTGGCTTGTCAAGGTTTTTCTTCTTCCTATTGATGTGTATCGCACATGCCAAGTAATATGGTTCGGTGCAAATCGCATAAATTCACTGTCCACTATTAGTTATGAAGTATTATCAATGACCAATAATGTATCTGCTGGGCTCGGGTTTTCTCAAACGAGAGGGTCAAGGCCCCACGGTAGCTGAATACAGGTTGGGGACTGGCAGGACAGCCGCCCTTTACATTAAATTACAGAAATGATAAAATTGTTTAAGGGCCACCGCACACTAGCTAGTCTAGCTACTTTTAGCATCGGCGATCGGCGATTTGGCGACTGCATCGCTGCTGCATCGCGTTTTAGCGACTTCCTGCGTTCGATCGCGATTTCGGAGATGCGCGTTTTAGCGACTGCTCAGATGCCAAATCGATGCTACCGGCATCCGGATGTGTGCGGAGAGTAGCGTTCAGCTGCTGTGTCGCGCTTCTAAAAAGCGACTCAATCTCCGCGTTTGGCGTTTTTAAGTGTGCGGTGTAGAGCGTTCGGTCGCCGTATTTAGCTTTCTAAAAAGCGACTAGTTGCCGATCGCCGATGCTAAAAGTAGCTAGTGTGCTGTGGCCCTAAGAACATCGACACGGTTTCAGAAAACACGACTAAGCCGATTTTAGAGTCCAAACTGATCAATATAAGTTGAAAAGACCGTAGAGGTATTACCCTCGAACTTGGTGAAATGATAACCAAATACGACACATAAATAAACGTTTCGGTTCCCACGATGTCACCTCTTGAGAGTATTTTAATAAGTAAATGTTTTGCCTTTTATATTAAGTGAATTATTTACTGCTTAGCAGACTAGTGCAGCAGGCTGTGGCAGATCCCATAACCCCCGTGATTGAATCTAGCAAAGCCTGCTGCTCCTTCAAGTCAGCATAAGTTTAAGTTTATTTCTAAAAACATAAGCAAAAGCCACTTAACTATCATTCCCCCATGACGTCTATTATTATGGTTTTGCTGGCCTTAGCTGCTGCTAGTTAGTCCTATTTTGAATAAAAGACGTTTCCTAGAACATTATTATAGTTTTCCTTTATTATGTGATTAGTTAGATTCATTCATCTCAACAGTGTGTTCAATTGATTTTAAATCACTACTAATTTACTACAGCTATAAATTCAATATTAAATTACTATTCTTGTTTTTCTATGTATAATATGTATGTCTTTACAAAAAAAAAGTATGTTTATGTATTTATATCAGTTGTTTAGTACCCATAACACAAGCTCTGCTTACTTTGGGACTAGATGAAGTTGTGTGTAAGATGTCCAAAATATTTATTATTATTATTACTATTCTAATAAATTCTTCATCTTTTTTATTAAAAAGATTAAAATATTATGAACTCTGATGAACAATTAGGTTCTGGTTGGTGACACTTCATATGTTTGGATAATTTGGATAATCAATTCTGCATAATATAAAGATCTAAGTAAAATTAGCACTGTAAAGCGTTCCATATCTAAAATTACATTTTAATGTACTATAACAAATTTTAACCACTATTATCATAATATAATTACGCTGACAAAATGTGGTCACCAATATCGGAAGTTAACCGCAGGAACGTGCCTTTGTATCGCAAACATTTTACAATATCTACATAATTTATGACTTTGACAATATTACTCTGAGTTTTATGTCTGAACTAGCCTCAATATGGTTACGTGATCCCTAACCCTATCGTGCCAAACCGCTCTCATTTTGAAATGTCAAGGTATGCATCTGGTCCGCGGTCACTGTATAGATAAAGTAGTTTATCCTACATTTGGCTTCCTTCCAACCAACAAACACAGTGTGATGCGGAAATTTCCGTGGTTCACAATAGTTAATAGAAAACATGCTATGCGTAAATTATAATAAATACTTATCTTCCTAGCCTTTATTATTGTCAAAATTAATTGGGGTCGGCTACTAATTTGTGGGTAAAGAATTTCATTTATTTATTAATTTACATTTCACTTACATGATAATATTCGTACTTCATACAAAATATATTTCACACACTACAGCACTCAAATAATAGGCAGCGTAAAAAGCCAAAAACACATTACACATCAACACTCCGACATCAACAAGATGGAAAAAAATAATTTTTGCGGGTCCACCTTATCCACAACCAAAGTGAAAAAATTAAAATATGTATGTACCCTCCCATAGATGGTAACGATGCGTACTCGTGGTCACAATAAAGTTATTAAACAGTAGTACCACATTGTTTTACTAGTTTGTTGTTTGATTGAGATATTTTCGATGACATATTTTTTAAGTTTATTTTTAAAAATACTAAAAGAGTTCGAATTCTTCATTTCTTTTGATAATTTATTAAAAAGTTGCACTCCCTCGTATAGTTATGTTTTTTGGCCTAAAGAAGTACGTAGATGAGGTACCAGAATGTGGTCTTTTCTACGGTTGCTTACTTCATGCAGTTTGACGAAAGATAACTGCGAATGTATAGTCTTAGTACTTTCTGTATGAGTATACAAATGCAAAATGTGTGTAGTTGTTTAATGTTCATGAGTGTGGTTTCTTTGTTTAGTTGTAGGCGTCAGATAATCATAATGAAACAGCATTCTAATTAATTTTTTTCGTGCAATTTGTAAGTCCTAAGTTTGTTTTGGCTGCATTACCCATATTTCAATTAAGTATAGAATATGTGGTTTTACTAGTGAGTTGTAAACAAGCTGGCGAACATTGAAAGGCAGGCAATGTACACTATTGCGTAGGGAATCTAAAGTGATGTTAGTTTGGATTTTAGGTGTTCAATATGTGTCTGCCAATTTAGTTGGCAATCTAGTCTCAAACCTAGATGTTTTTCGTCTTGTTTGAGTTCAAGTATCTATATATCTGATTATCAATTTTGAGGGAGGTGTGGTGGGACTTTTTTACCTTTGGCATGAAATGTAACATAACTTGTTTTAGATGCATTAATTGTGAAAAGATTCTGCTGGAACCAGGTTAGCAAGAAGTTTAGATCTTGTTGGGCATGGTTTATCATTTCGGATACGGAATTTATAAAATAAAAAAGGCATGTGTCATCTGCGTATAGTGATAATTGACCATGTAGTGAGAGTTTGTGGATGGAGTTGATGTAAATTAGGAAAAATAGCGGGCCTAACAAGGAACCTTGGGGAACGCCAAATGTGATATTTTGTGGTTTGCTTTGATACCCTCCTATTTTTACTATTTGACGCCTATTAAATAAGTATGACTCAAACATCTTGTAAGACACATCTGACACGCCTATGCTTTTAAGTTTTTGTAAAAGAATTTGGTGACTTACGGTGTTAAAAGCTGGGGTCAATAAACAAACCAATCGCCTGTATGTTCATCTGTATTTTAGTCCTGAGATCTATATCAGCCAACAACGTATTGGAATGGGCTCGAAAACCATACTGTCGCTCAAACAGAAAGTTTATTGATGTAAGATGATTCTCTAAACGTGTAAATAGTATCTTTTCGAATATTTTTGAAATTATTGGTAACACTGAGATAGGCCTATAGTTGCTAGGGTTAGTTTTAGGACCAGTTTTGTAAATTGGTGTGACTTTAGCTATTTTCAATTCATCAGGAAAATTTAATTGATTTTACCTGAATAACAGTTTTTACAATGAGTGACTGGCATCGAACCACCGCAAACCTGAATGTGAACTGAATTCGAAGATTAAACTCTATACACGGTGATTTTATAGACGTTTTGAAAACGAAACATTTTAATTTGTAATCATCAATAGTACCAATATAAATGGATAAATCAATTGTAATGTTGACTATAAAAAAGTTTCAGTTTTAATATTCATTTTTACTCGATCGACTTGGAAAGTAGTAATGCACTGCAAAGTAGTATGAATTAAACACGCCGCGCGCCGGTGACGCTAACAGCTGATTTACAAGTTTACCTATGCGCGAGCTAGCGAGTAGGTACTTCGTAGTTTGACTCCAGTTTGTTCTTCATACTTAATACGGGCTTAGGACTGTCGTATTGTCGGATATACTTATTTATTTAAACTTCTTTTCGATTATTAACCACGAATCACATCAAATCAATTTATCAACGGATTGTAGGACTGCGGCGTTAATACCTATTTTTTTAAAACTTCTTTTCGATTTATTAACCACGTCAGGCGTGTTAAAAATCGGAGCTATCTAAAGAACAATTAGCTTACATACCTATTTACAGTTTATTTAACACTTCTCTGTATCGAAGCAACTGCTCAAAATGGAATCCGCGTTCAACACACAAGCGTCCACGTTTGATACAATTGTATTTTAATTTTCTTAATGTGTCTCTATCACTTTTCACTTTATCAACTGCAACACTTAACAATTAACATCTCTAAGTACGAGTTGCCGGTTAGATGACCTTTGGTCCGTGGTTAGAAGACCGTGACCGACTGACGCCAAGGACGCGTGACGATTGAGTCCCGCTGCGCGCGCGGGGCAGGGGCACAGTCAATCGTTATTGGTTGAAAGACGAAATCGTTGATTTTATTGGCGATTAACGATTTACGATATAAAACGCATAGTATTTCTGTTTGTAGTATGTACCTACGTGTGATTGAATAGTGCTACTACTGGTTCTCACTTTTTATCTGTAAACGATTTGAATATCGACTTTGATGATTTTTTTTTTATATATTTTATTAAATTAACGTTATATATAGCTTCTGTTATTGATTACTAATTCAAAATTTTCGGTTTCAAAACGCTTTCAAAATCACCGTGTATATTTGAGGGTACTGACTTCCCATTAACGACTGTCATGACAACTGGCTGGCTTCACGTGTTCTGAGAGGCATGAGCGTGAGTGAGACACCGTCAATATCCATACTCCGGGCTGCTATTAAGAATTTCTTGTAGAAAACAGCCCGATCCGGGATTTGACCAACCAGATTTACTACCTAATAAAAAACATGCTATGCGTAAATCATAACAAATACTCTTCTAACAAAACACCGAATAAATACGAAACCAAAAACTAATAGAATAAAACAATATAGTAGTGATTGGATACACAAACGTGTACCGGGCCTCAATTCAGCTATTAGATTAAAAAAGGATGAGGTTCTCAATTGAGAACCTTCTCCTTTTTTCCTTGATTTTTTTTATCTTTTTTCTCTTCCTTTTTTAATGTATATTCAACGATAATTTCGTTGTTCATGAACCGATTTCAAAAATTCTATTTGCAATGGAATGGGCGTATCTTACAGGTAGTCCGATCCATATCGAGATCTAATGGTGGGATCCCAAAGGAAATCGAGGGAACAACTCAAATATCATAAGCACAATTGTCGCGATTTGGGTACTCGGAATAGTTTTCATTTGAAGTCGGTTTCTTTTTGTTAAAATTAAACGTTAACGAATATGCCACAGTCATTTCAATGTCACGCTATTGCGATGCCATTGACTTCGGTCGACATTGTCTATTGAGTATTAGAGTGCTAATGAAGTGCAGTGCAACTTTAATTTTATTGATTGTGATTGACTAATAAAGGCCATTGAATTCCTTGGAGAATAGAATAATTAGAAATTTAACTGTAACAAAAACCCATTAGTTGTTACTACTGTTTTATTACATATATAACAAATACACAATAATAATAAAAAAAATAAAAATATATTAAATTACAATACAGATCTGTGTCATATGCACGTATATATGAAATTAATAAATAATTTGATATCCAACTTAATAATTAAACAGTAGGAATAACTAATGGCATGTTCCTATTCAATTTCTAATTATTCTGTTCTTCAAGAAAGGCAATGGCATTTATTAACCAATCACCGTGTCAGGTACGGATATGTACGGATACGCGTGTTTATACTCATATTACGATATACGATGGAACTTCCTTTTCAGAGATGTAAACTTTGTCACAAAAACCAATTTGTTTTATCTTTGTTTGCACACCTTATTTCCCGTAAACAACTTTCCCTAATTAGGAATTTAGATTAGAGTTCGCTTACTTGCCTACTTAGAGAAGTTCGTTGAAAAAAATCAATTAAGATAAATAAATCTGAATTTTTATCTAGTGGTGGACTATGTATCTTGCTTTTTAAGAAAATTTTACGATTATCATTTGCTGTGTGTCTAAGTTACGTATTAACTGTAAATAGTTTTTTAGGAATATACAAGATAAAATGATCGTGTATACGTATGTGTAAGCGTAAGTAAGTATGTGTAAGAAGCAATTTATGTTTATTTTGCATTAATATTGAGTTAATAGCTAATCATATTTTGTAACTTCCAAAAAGCCCATGATTGTCTTTACTTTTCACAGTTTCCTAAGGACAACATTTTAAAGATGTATTCATAAAAACTAATAATCAGAAAACTTGATGAGTTAATGAGTGGACAACTCGTATCTTGAATTTGGAGCGAATATTGATCGCGTGCCAGCTGTAAACGCTGAGAACAAAGAACGGGCGGTAACGTGCGGCCCACGCTTGCTCGACACTTCGGGCCCTCAAAACGTACATGTATAAATTGTCTGTAAAACTCATAATATAAAGAATATTAAATTTTTAACATATACAACCTCATCTCCAACCATGCAATTTGTATTTTTTTGGAAATGAAGCAGTATTACACACGGTATACTTTCGTTTTGATTTGAAATTAGACAAGGTTTGTAAAATATTAATTTTGGAAGTTTTTTTTGGAAGATCTAGGTATAAAATAAAATATTTTGTCTTTGTATATTGTAAATTAAGTTGGTATTTTAATGGCATTAGAATACGGGTGAAAGTGTCGAAACTTATCAAATACATTTTTTATCTACAAACATTTAGTATAATTTTTTGAAGTTGATATACCAAATAGCAAACAGGATTTTCCTCTTTATAGTATCAGTTGATATCATTTTCTGATAGCATGTTACAAAACGCGTGTGTTTTTTTATCGTATGTAATGGGAATATAACGGGGACATCAGCGCGACTCGACATCAAGCTTTCAAGCCAATATCGCATGCGTATCATATGGTTTATTGTAAGGGTCATGTTTATTTTACATTATTCTGCGACGTGTTATATTTCTTAAATTTTAACACAGTTGTTAAGGTTATAGGTAGTAGAGCCACGCTGATTTCAGCGTAAATGGGTCTTCTCGACCGGGGCGGTACTATCTACTTATTACCCTCACACAGAAGAACAACCTAAAAATTACAGCATCCGTATTTCGTTGGTGAGTGTGAGACCGTAGGCCTAATGATGAATAAGCATCTCACTAGGTCGCAACAGTGTGGGTCACTATCATGCTGTATTGTCTGTACTTACAATGAGAATGGTGACCCCTTCTCTTGGATTCTACTCATACTTTCCATCAAACAGAGTCACTTTCGTAGGCTTCAATATAAAAAAAGTTGACATTCAATACATTTTCATAGCTAGCGTAAACTAAAGCTTTCTGCGCTGCACATTTTTGTTGGGATAACCTGCGGGAATATTTTTGAGTAAATATTATACTAACAATTATTAGAAACTCACTAATAATATTTATTTTATAACATAAGGCATTGCTAGTTTGAAGTTCATTTTATTTTCAGACATATCCCAAATTATTTAGTAGGTATTTCTTTTTCTAAAAATGCCAACGACAGGTACCCAAATAATAGTCATCTGACAGGCTTGTTCAATGGAATCATTGAAAGCAGTAGCCTAAACGCCAGCCACAGTTAATATACAGATACATTCTAGTAATTTTACAGACATTGTGTCGGTAGGTTTGTTTATTCGTCCGCATGATTACGCAACAAATATTCTGCATTCACCATTAACTTCATACTTCCTCGATATTATTCTCTAAGCCCCTATTGTCAGTAGGTATATAGAAAAAATAAAGATTTTCATTAAGCATTTAATAAAGATTTTAAAGCATTAAATAAGATGGTGTTTTGTAGATTACTGCATCAGCATTTAGTTAATTGTGTATAGACGTGTTGAGTGAGTATTCTTGTTGATATTACAACAGAAACGATTGCCAAACAGCTATTACATTGCAAGGTTGAATTTTTAAACTCATTTGATTCAGAGATTTTATAATCATTTGATGATTTTACTTTCTTACATCATGTGTTCAGGATTATTGACTGCCTCGGTGGCGCAGTGATAACGTATGCGACTGCTGAATTGAAGTCGGGGTCGGACCAAATGTTTGTAGGTATGATCTACAGATAGTTTGGGTATTTTCTATATATAATACTCGTATGTATGTATCATCATCAACAACCCATAACGTCCCACTGCTGGGCTCAGGTCTCCTCTCAAGAGAGGGTTATGTATGTATATATACAAAAATAATATATTAGTATTTTATATAAATTCTATGTACATCTAGATTTCATAGTACACGCTCTGTTTAGTTTGAAAATATTTGAAACTGGTGTTCTTCTAAGACACATGTGCCACATGCCCGAAATATTTATTATTTATTTATTATGGTAATTAAACTCAAATAAATGTTTGCTATTATGTCTATGATACTTATTATAATTTCAAAACAACTACTAAGTAAAAACGAAATCGATTATAAAAAATAAAAATTTCAATAAAAATAAAAGTTTTTATTTTATAATCGATTACAACACTATTGCGATCTAAAACCTACTAATACCTAATACTGAACCTAATAATAAAATTATCAGGTTGAGTTGATACCTAGGTGCGTAGTAGTATATAAAAGGGTTTTGTTATCACAATATTAATAAGTGATAAAATGATAACAGAGTAATTTTAGTATATACCTAATTAATCTATAGAATGCTATTTGCACAAGTGCTTTTGTGTTTATACATATACCCATGACATACTGATTAATTGCTTATGACGGATTTTAAGTTATTTCCTACTAGCTTTTGCCCGCGGCTACGTCAGCGTGTATGTCGGCTATCGCTGTAAAAAGTAACCTTTGTCCTTTCTCAAGGTTCCGTCTATATCTATGCCAAAATTCAACAAAATCGGTTCAGTGATTTAGGCGTGAAAACGTAACAGACAGACAGAGTAACTTTCGCATTTATAATATTAGTAGGGATGATAATTATATGTACGACATTTTGAACGACTTGGTACTTGAAGTCTATATCTATAGGAATAAATAAAATTAGTGTCTGTATGTAATATCAAATGAACAGTTTTTTTATAATTACATATATATACGGTACTGACATCAATAATGCAATTTTTTATATTTTTGTCTGTTTGTCTGTAACGGCTGAACTGATTTTGACGGGACTTTCACTGGTATATGGCTGATGACGTAAGGACTAACTAAGGCAAATTTTGACCAGCTGTGTTTCGCGGCGTTACTCGCGATATACAACAATAATCGCGTGTAACACAGCGGCACTCAGCTAGTAATAACTAAAATAAATAGCAATCCATTGAATTTAAGGAGCTTTGTATTTCCTATGGAATTTTTTTTATATATAGGACAGGAAGAGTGAATAGTCATGAGTAGTGGTGACCATCCTTACTGTGAATGCTAACAATTCAGCATGGTGACTCACACTACGGCAGCCTAGTAGAGATGATCTCCGGTCTCACACTCACTAACGAACACAATAGTACGAATGCTGTAATTTTAGGCTGGTTTTCACTACGCACTGGCCAATAAGACGTCACTTCTTTTTCTTCGACATCTCTCTTCAAGAAACATTATAGCACATATTATCTAGGTCTTTATTTTAAAGAAATAAGCTATTTTGGTCTCATCATCATCAACAACCCATAATGTTCCACTGCTGAGGGGGGGGGGGGGGGTCCTCCTCTCAAGAGAGGGTTATCTTAGAGTTAGAGTTTTTAAATAAATGAATAAATAAATCTTTAACTAATTTAATTTGCGTAATTTATATTTAAATACTTTAAACGTTAAAGTTCTGGTGATATAATAGCTTCAATAAACAATGTATTAAATAAGACACCCATGATTTGACGACCCCAACGACTGCTTTGCTGGTATAGTGCTAAGCTGATGAAGAGGTCTCGGGTTTGATTCCCGGGTTGGAACAAATATTTGTTTCGGAGTTAGGGTGGGGGTTTTCTATATATAACATGCATGTATTATGTATTTACAAAAAAAAAATATACTATTAAGTACATAAATCAGTCGTCTAGTACCCATAGTACAAGCTCTCTTCTACCTAGTTTATAAAAGCAATTTCTTGTTAGAAGACTTCATAAGGGTTTATAGATTGAACAATTTTGCTATTCTACTTGCACAAACACCCGGTCGAGCCCTGACCTATATCAGAAAACCTACATTGATGTTCCGGCTGAGACAGGCCCGGAGGTGTATAATTTATAATTCTTTTCCGGCTTGCTTGAAGTTTACACAGCTAGCCATCAAATGATGTTTTTCCACGTAGAGTTCAATTACTCACTCAACGACAAAGAATAATGATAATGTATAATTTAAGATTGAGATTGAGATTAACGTTTTCCATAATTTTTATAGTTTTTTAAGCACTTTTTATATTACGTGGGGTTGCGGAGATCCAATACTAGCCGCTTCGTGGAAAAACTGATATTCAAGTGAATCTGCATGAAATAGTAGCTAACCCCAAATAATATTGGGAATAATAAAGTATAGGAAGATGTATATTGCATATAAAGATCAATTATCGCTTTTCTTATTGCTACAATGTTTGAATTGATATAATTATTTAACATTTCTTTGTTTTTATCATTTTAGAAGACAAATCCCGCATTAAGAATAAATGTTCCTGTATCGCGAGAAACTTTACAAACATACATGAAACGGGCACAAGAACATCCAGACTCAGAATAAGAACTTGTGAATCACACAAAGTCTTATCCCACGTAGGATTTGAACCCATGACAGTAGAAAGTAGTGTGCCGACCGAGTAAACCGTTAGGTCAACCGTGAAAATATTTATGTCTGAGTGCGTGTTACTATATTGTTTTGGCTAACATTGCTTTTAACTAATAATTTGCATGGATTAACTATATTAAACCTACGAATCATATACATGTAGTTACTAAAATATCAGGCCTACAAACTTAGATGTATTTACTTATAATTTTGTTGCTTTATATGCTGTATAAGAAAATTATGGCCCTTATTAATAGGGAACTAATGTAATATTTTAAGTCTATGGCTTTCGTGTGTAGTATTTTTGAATTTTGAGGGATCCAAGGCAATCTTATTTATTCGTACTCTGTTAAGCAGAAAACACAGCAATGGCCACTTACCAACATCTATTATAAACTGTGATTAGACTCCTACCTCTGAAGCCCCAAGCACGTCCCCTAAAGGCTCTAGGGTACGTAAATACGCCACTGCCTACAAAGTAAACACCGCGGATCCAGAAGTTTAAAGAGTGTACATTGTTTGCTTTTCATAACCTCCTCTTTTGAATACAAACTTTCCTTTGTAATTAATTAATGCAAAATGAACTCCTTACCATGTTTTAGTTGATTCAGAGCTTTTCATTTAAAATTGATGTTATTATTTCAATTCAAATGTCTTTGCTTATGTTTTTAAGTCACATAGATTGTAGTACCTACTCCTAGTGTAGTGGGTTTTAGTTTATGTTACGAGTATGTAGATTTATGCGATAGTCTCAGATTTTAGGTAAATAATTGTAATACATATTTGGAAAATTTTAAATAACAAATTAATAATGTGACTGCATATTTGTTTCGAAGTACCCAAATACCCAAGTAACAAGTATCCATTAAGCAATATTCTTTTGTGAAGTAGATACATATATGTATTTCTAATTAGACGCAGAATAGCCAGAGGGGTTTCGTGTGTGATAAGGTTACGATAACTTGAAAAACTAATAATAATGAATGGGAAGGAAGTTAATTTTTGTTATATTCGAGTTATAAAAAACTATCAGAATGATTTTAAAAACTTTAAGCTAAAGGCTGACTCTGACTTTTTCGTTTTTTCGTGATATCGTGCTAACGACAGTTTTCTGATGGGACGAAATTTTGTTCCTACCGAATACAGAGTGACTTTCAAGTTATGTTAATTCTTTCAACCACGCGAACCTTAAAACACAGTTACAAGAATTAATTATTATTTTTCGTAAGTCTCATGATTCCGTACCCAAAGGGTAAAAACGAAAGCCTTTTACTAACACTCTTTCTCTGATGTCCGTCTGTCTGTCAGTCCGTCCGTCTGTCTGTCACCGTGATAGTTAGACAGTAGAAATTTTCATTGATAAAGTATTTCTGTTGCCGCTATACCAACAAATACTAAAAACAGAATAAATGTTTAAGGCCCATACAACAAACGTGATTTTTTCATTGTTTTTTGTAATATTATTAATGACATCAAATAGGCGTTTGAGATTTATAAATAACTAGCTGCGCCCCGCGGTGTTACCCGCGTATCATTATGATTGCTATGCAAGTGTGTTATGCATGCAACCTGTGAAGCTAGCTTTCACCCGTTTATCTCGATTATTACAGTAAAAAGTAGCGTTATTCTGATGTATAAGCTATATTACTGTAAAGTTTAATCCAAATCCGTTCAGTAGTTTTTGCGTGAAAGAGCAACAAACATACATACACACATACAAACTTTCGCGTTTATAACATTAGTAGGATTAGTAGGATATTGGAACGATACCTCCTGCGCGAATTCGAATCGCACTTGGCGGATTATTTTACCCTTTCCATTTTTAAAAACCCATGTATATTGCTAAACGTCATAACCTACGTTAGTATTTGAAAAATCAGTAAGTCGTAAATAATTTATTTTTACGTAGAGGCCTAGCAGTTAACTATTAGTCTTTTGTTGTTGACGATATTTCTATTTTACTAGATTTATTGTATCTGAGAAGATGAATTAATGAACACCTAATTCATTTTTGCCATGTAAACTGTCCTTGATGTTACAAAAAGTGTCTTGCTTGATATCGACCACCGGAGGCTCTTACAGTGATTTCTACTAAATATCGATTCTAAACATAATATCGATTAAAATATCATTATTCGCATACTATGTGTTATATCCGTATTAAGTTAAAGGTATACCATGTTGTGAGGGTGATCTGAAAATGAGATATTAGAAATGTATAACCACAAATATATATAAGTACCTATTAATAATCAAAATTTCAAATGAACAGCTTTTCATTCATCATAGCTTTTATCGCGGGCTTTGAGCTCAGCGACCAAATCAAGCAATTCCGTAATGCTAATGCTATGCATAGCAAAAAAATGCTATGCAATAGTTTGACCGCGACAGTCCCCGAGTGCCACACGTTTTTTTTTTTGGATATCTGTCTGTTTCTTGTTCCGGCTTTCTGGAACGGGCCGATTTTGACGGGATAGCTGATGATATAAGGGGTAACTACTTTTATATAAGACCAGCTTCGCGGTATTACACTTGGCCCTCAATATTATTATTGTTGTTTTAAAGCTACAATAACACACGCGGGTAATACCGCAGTGCACAGCGAGTAGTAGTATATTATTCACTATTTTAGATCCCCGTAACACCGAGTATACCTAGTACACGATTTGTTTGTCATTCAATAATTTCATTTTTGCTTTAGGTATGACGACAGTTGTCGACATAGCATATTCTAAATACTTTTCATGTGACAACCACTTGGAATAATAACTATAAGTCATGCACTTTTGAGGAGGAGTTACATACGTGGATCACTGCTCACCCACTTGGCAGCGCTCGGCTGGCATAGCACCAGGTCGCTTTCAAATCCCGGGATGGATTCACTTTCCTCGTAGTTTATTTCTGTTAGTATACGTCACCTCTAACTATGATGCGGTTACGTTAGGACAGGACACACGATGCACTACGAATACGACCTCGCATTTGGCTCTGATGCGCCTATTGCGTCATTTACAGCTGTCACTGCACTAATTAGAGCTGAGGATCTAGTGCAAGTTTATTTCACTTCTACTCGATCGTCACGGTTAGTGTGAATTTTAGAAATACGCACCAGAACTAAACGGTTCGTCTGTTCCATCCTGTGCCTAACAGTTGGAGAATGGAAATCACTGCCACCTCACGTGTTTCCTTACTACTGCAATTCTGGGTCCTTTAAGCGGTGTGTGAAAGAGCATTACACAGACAATATGGCATATTGTCTGTATTCGCAGTGAGTCTGGTAGACCCTACTCTTGGATTTTACTCATGCTTTCCATCAAGCAGACAAGAGTCACTATGGCAGGCGTTAACTAATAAAATAACCGCAACACCTTACACGATTGCTGTCGAGAGCGACTTGATATGAAATAAACTCGCGCTTTTTTGTAGATAGCAAGCGAGTTAATGCTAGCTGCATCAAAAATACACATTGTAAGGTAAAAACACACAGGTAAGCAAACTTTCTGTTCACATATACTATGGCATATGTGAACAGCAAGTTTGCTTACCTGCCCCCCTAACCAAGTTACAAACGTTTTTCGCTTTCTATTTCTCTATTCTCTTATTTCATAGATTGATAATTTGTTACCATCACGTGAATGAGTCACATTAGCCAATGAAAGAAGAGAATAGAGAAATAGAGGCTAGTATAGAAAACGAAAAACGTTTGCAACTTGGCTAGGGGCCCTCTGTTCAGCATGCTCTGTTCAGCTGAACAGAATCTGAAATGTTTTGTTTCATTTCTTGATCAAAAGGAGCCTGTTACGATGCTAAATAAAAACGAATGAAAATCGATACTACATACGAGTACAATTATAAAAGAGGTATCTCTGTTTCATACTGTCACACCGCTGACAGTTTTGTAAGGCACAGGTTAAGTGAATACGGTAAATCTAGGAACAAATTTTTTTCCGCTTGCAGCATATTCAACGGAAACTTGTTTAATGTCTGGCCTGGATATTACAAACTCGCTGAACTTGACAGCTATGTCTGTACCTACTGCATTACACATAGCTTCTGCTATGGATAGTTCTCCGGGAAGATCTTTCCGTATACAGCTATCACTCCACGTGACAAAACTTTCATCCTACTACATAAATAAATATCTAATTAGAACTCGACTCTGTGCGCTTTTGGCTCTCAAAATCGATGTGTGATATCTAAACATGTCATACAGATAAATAAAATTGGAGTGTCTGTATGTCATATCAAATTAACAGTTTTTTACTAAATGAATTTTCGGTGGCAGATGACATAAGAAGTCATCATCAACAGCCTATAACAGTCCACTGCTGGACATAGGCCTCTCTTTGAAAAGGAGGGTTTGGCCTACTATACCACGCTGGCCAGACGGGTTGGTATAGGGTTGGTTTCAAGTTTTCCTTCCCTTTGCATCGATGTTGTCTTGCGTAGTTTATCCCTTAGTCGCCTTTTACGCCACCCGCGGGATGAATAGGGGTGGTGACACTCTGTATTCTTAATCCTTCACCACACGGACGGACATAAGGAGTTAATTATGCTAATTTGTTTTTAGGCCAACTTCACTCCGCGGAGTCACTCGTGATTTACAACAATAACCGCAGGTAACACCGCGGCACTCAACTAGTAACAATTCCATATGATGATGGATAAAGCAATTACAAAGTTTCGCCTACGTGGCTTACATTTATTCATTTGTAATCTAAAAGTTCATTTTGTTATAGGTAAGCTGGCTCTTTTATTGGAACGAAAACGTGAAGCAAAGTTGAGACGTGACACTGAAAACAACAATTTAACTTTCAAATACCCCTTTGAGCTGCCGCTTAATAGAATAAAATCCCTTAAATTTCAAGTAACGGCCCTGGACAAAGGGTTATTTTTCGTTGTATTGTCGCAATAATATGTTTTACCCTGCATAACCTAAGTGCCTAAAAGTGCCTACGGCATTAAGTTCACTTTAGCTACTATAAATTAAAAATGCAAGGTGGAACAAATCCTTTAAACCGTGTTAATGAATCTTATATACGTTTGTCTGAATACTATATAAACCAAGACCAATTAATTATGTAGGTGCATTCCATTCTCTATCCGACAAGACCTGAGAGTAATCAGGCGTATGACCGACGGCTTCATGTGCTTTCAAGGTACGGCGGTTAAGACCATAACTTCCAAACTCCGGGCTGTTATTAAGTATTCCTTCTATGATTATAGAAATAATAAGAAGAGAACCTACAAGTCTTAGCTATAGTCTTCTACTATGGCGAATAATTAGATGGGCCTCATAAAAACATTAAGAAGTTGCTAGACAATCTTTACAATTATGTATCCGTTTGCGAGCTATTAAACTTTACAACACAATTTTTGTTATAACGAGCCCCCCTCTAAAAGCTAAACGGCTGATCCGAAAAATAACGGCTTAGATAAGTTTATTAGTTCAGGAGTTATAGAGACCTTACTTGTAAAATGTATGTGGGTGTGTGTGTGTGCGAAACTTCGTTTAAAAAATAACGAAGTAATGAGTAAATATGTTTAAGTAATAAGGCAAATGAATGTCAAAGTCAACAGATATGAATCTATTATAAAGAACCGAAATGTTTATCTTATTCCGCGTCTGCAATTAAATTTCTTACATTGTTTCCTTTAATCAATGACGCAACCTAAACTACGTAAAGTTAAAATATTTATGGAAGCATGTTGTGAATTGATTAAAATTACTTAAGTATGTATGTGAATTAACACGAATCGTAAAATGGCATTTAAAAGTATGAACTCGGTTTTGAGAAGTATGATAGAAACCACGCATTTTTTATATTTATTTTTAAAAATTCAATGGATATTAAAATAATTCGTCAGAGTTTATATCATAGCCGGTAACTCCTTGCAGTTAATACCAGATCCATAATGTTTTTATAGTTTTTATCGAAGATTAGTATTAGTAGACCTTTAGTGGTATAGCCACGCTGATTGCAGCACGAATAGGCCGGTAAAAAAGCGGGCATGTACGAGTCGGACTCGCCATATAAAAGTTCTTATAATTCGTTGTAATTTTGATCGATGTTTTAGTAATAGTGTATCGAGTAAATTGTGGTTTACAATTTATTACGTATTAAAAAAAAACTACTAACTACATCTCACCAATTTTCGGTGGAAGTTTGCATGGTAATGTACATCACATATTTTTTTTAGTTTTATCTCTCTCTCATTTTAGAAGTTCCAGGGGGGACACACATTTTACCACTTTGGTAGTGTCTCTCGCGCAACTATTCAGTTTAGAAAAAAATGATATTACAAACCTCAATATCATTTTTAAAGACCTATCTATCGTTTTGTCTCATTTCGTTGCTGAGTGTAAGACCGAAGGCCCAATGATGTAAAAGCATCCAATAAGCCGCCATATTGTGGGTTACCATGCTGCATTGGCTATACCCACAATGCTAATGGTGACCACTAATCTTTTAACTCCACTCATTCTTTCCATCAGGCAGAGTAGAGTCACACCATGGATTAAAATAAGTAGAAAAGCAATGAAGCTCTCCCTTCTGACATCATCATTACGCGCAGTCTATAAAATAGGTACCTAGGTATTTCACAAATAAGGTGGTACTTCCATACAAACTTTCAACAAATCTCTCTCTGCCTTGCCTACGTTTTTATTTATTTTATAAATATAACAACTGACATTGACAGACACATACGAATCGTGTTATTTTACGTTTATTTTGTTATTTAACTGTTTACTTTTAGTTTTCAACATGTGAATATAAATATGATTCAGTCGCGATAAAATTATATTTAGATTGCAGAAACTGATGTTATACGTATTGATATTCTATGTATGTATTTATTTATGGAAATCCGGTGAACTGAAATCGAAAACATCAAACATTAAGAGACTGAATTTTGTTCCAAAAATAAATTTATTGATCTGACTTGACCTTTTATTCTTCTAAAAGGTGAGAGAACACTTAAGCGAATTCTTATATAGGGTATTTATAATATATATATTATCTTCCTAGCCTTTACTATTTCCAAGATTATCATTACTAGCTGAGTTCACTAAAAAAATTAAAATGATTTCGTAGCATTTATGTTACAAGAAAATAATCGAAATATCACGAACGAATAATTCAATGTTCTCATATTTAAAATAACCTGTTATTATAAACTATATACATTTAATTTTTTAAAGTCATTTTAAAAGCCAAATCACTTAATTTTGACATTTTAATGTGGCTTACGTATTTCGCTGATTTCTTTTCTTGCTGGCCGCCTGCCTGACGCTGAGGTTTCTCGGAAATGTTATCCTTTTCAGTAATACAAAGGGGGAAAATTAAATCAGGGTAAGGATTACGAATATGGCAAGTAAATTAGGTAAAAGGATAGAAATAATACTGAAAACTTAAAAAACATAGTTTGGACATCTAACACACAATCACACAACATTCATCTAGTTCCAAACTAAGCAAAGCTTGTTGCAAAATGGCAATGTTATAAAAAAATGGTGCTAAATAATAATTGTTAAGAATTTTTTATTTGTCTGTTACAGTAACCGAATTAAAAATGTATTTTCATTCTCAATAATATAATTTTATGATTTATTTTTAAATTTCACTATCAAAAAATAGGAACTTTTGCTACTTTGGTATCAATACACGCACACAGATGCACGTATTTCTGCAGTGCCGCTTTTGGCTGTCACACACATAAGTATAAAAAACGGCTTCACTGTTTACGTTACCATGTTCTATCTGAGTTTTATTTCGTAATCTGAGAACACATGCATACTTTTCTTTGTAAATTTGACCATGGTATAAATAGAAAACACCCAAACTCCGAAACCAAATATTTGCAGATCATTCAAATATTTGGTTCGACCGAGGAATCCAACCCGTGACGTCAGGTACAGCAGTCAAATAGAAAAAACCATATGACTCCTATTGGAAGCGAGAATGAAAAGAGAGAATAAAAAGCCAAAGAAACTCGAAAAACCAGTTGTGTATGTATGTATGTGAAAAAAACATTAAAACAACATAACCAACAGCCTTAGTTATTAAATAACCCATTATTAAAATAAATAGGTAGTATAATTAACTATTTCATTCAATTATAAAATGGGTTTTAAATGATTAACTACGTCATAAACATTGATAAGCAATTTATATTTAATAATATACAGCTGAAAATATTATTTATATTCACTAATCTCAGGAACTGGTCCATTTTGAAAAACCTTTTCAAAGTAACATAGCCCATTTATCGAGGCTATAGATTATCATCATCATCACGCACGCTATGACTAATAGCACCAGAGCAATAGTGAAAAATCATTCAAAAAAGGGGAAAAATATTTCTATTGAGATCTTCCATTGCGTAAGCTGCGTAAACCGTTTACAGTTTAACAAAACAATGTATGGAAGAATAGTTCCTCTTTAAAAGTTCTAAAAAAAAGTCAGAGACATCATACATCTATCTTTTAAAATTAGCTCACAGTAACCCGTTTTATGATAAACAAATTTGCAACCGCTTTATAAAATCACGTTATGGGTGAAGGCGCAGACGGGGCGCTAGAGCTGACTCCCTGTAGTACATAAATGATATGAAACTAACGCTGTGCGTGCATACAAAATATCTAATATTATTACTTATAACCGTGAACGTTTCTAAAATCGTCGTGTTGTAGTTAGAGCGATAAATTCCCCGTAACGACCTCCATAACAGTAGCTGTATAAGCCATTATAATGTTCCCATGACACTCAGAACAGCTGTTACTGGGTTCGACATTCATTTTTGAAACAATTTAAATGATTCATTTAGGATCAGGCTGAAGTGTAATCGTATACTGCGTCGGAGGGCGTGTGTTTGGTCCCTACGAATGTAAATAGACTTATTCATTCATGATCATCATTTCAATCCGCTTGCAGAAACATCTAAAGAAACCGCCATGATATGGGTTACCATGTTGCATTGCCTACCCTCACAATGAGGATGGTGACTACTACCTCTGGATTCTACTCATGCTTCCCACTACGCTAAACATTTTAAATAAAATAAGAGCACTCTAACAAAACAGCTGTTTCTTTATTATTGCCGAAAGGGACTCACTGAACCGATGTCAATTTAATTTGATGAAAGCAACAACTCGAACCTCGGTTACTACAAAATATTTTTGTCATAAACATTTTTATCGCAATTATCGACATCCATGTGTAATCCCAGCCTCAGGCGTAATGAGGTTAAAAATAAAATGAAAACTCAAAATGTTTTCGTCGTATTTTAATTACACAAGTAATCGATCTGCATAACAGCGAATTTTAGGGTTAGAATTTCAAAGTTTACTTCTTTAAATAAACACTATATTATCTCAAATCAACATTTTAAGAAAGCTATGACAGTTTTACGAACCAGTTTTTCATAATATAAACGAGAACTTAAAACATAAACAGACAAAATCATTTTTAGATACAAAAATATTTACTGGAGTATTTAGCTAGATGGACCCAAAATGGGTTTGACCAAAGGATTATGTAGATATAGCTGTAGAACACTTACCCAATTTTAGAAGCAAACGAGCACTTCTTTGAATGTCTTGTTGGTCTAGTGGTCAGCGTATGCGGCTGCTGATCAAGAGATATCGGGTTCAATTCCCGGGTCGGACCAAATTTTTCTTTTCTAACTTTGTCACCTCAGATGAATGAAAAGGTAGATAACGCACGGCCTTTGTTACGAGTGAAGCTACAAAACTCAGCTCGTTCAACACACGCGCTTACGCACACACATGTATCAAAACTACGCTTCTTTTCCTCAGTATCATACGAGTGGTCGTTCAGTAACTTTGCCAAGAAAATGCCGTCCTGCTTAGTTATGTGGTGTAATATTAACACAACAGTGTATTTTAATAAGATAACAAAACACTATTTTGAAATTTTACGTCAATATCACTGACATATTGGGAGTAAAATGTGAAAAGTAATTTTTTAGTCAAATTCATAGCCACTAATGAAGTAGAGAGTAAAATGTGAGTATTGTTGAATTTTTCTATTTTTTATAATCACATAATAATGTTTGTGGAGGAACGTAAATAGTGTTCCCCCATCAAAAGGGTGGATCCTCCGACCAGGAGAGGTGATCATTCGTGGCGGGCTATATGTATATGCTAAATATGCAGATCGGAGCGAGAATTTCTCTATCGCGATTCAGGATTAGTAGTTACTCCGTATAGTTCATTCCGTGTTGTGACTAGATGGCACAGGCAGTGTGTTTTTGCTTGAGCTGTTTATAAGATTAAGGCTTTATAATTAAACTTATACTTACTGTCGGGATGTTCAGTAGTTATACTATAATGAAATAAAAATCTTCAACAGATTGTTATACTGAATTATTATAGTAAGCGACAGATATTTAAGTACAATATATTTTAAGTGCATTTAACGTAAATATTTTGTTCCTTTGTTTCTCAAGTACTTAAATTTAAAATTAACCATAAACTATTATTGATTTTAGGTTGCCCACGAATATTTTAATGAGAAAAGAATGTGTAGCTACTCCCTATAAGACTGGGAAATATGACCAATACATCATTTTTTATTATTAAATAATCTTTCAATACCTTTCTTATGGTTTTTCTGTTTATATATGCTTCCTAAACTGATTATTTTTCGCATATCAAATATTTAAAGGAACATTAAAAAAAATGATAGCACTTGAGTGATTTAAAAAAGTAAATTCACTTTCATATTCTAAGTGCCTTATTTACCTTTTTTATTTATCCCAGTTCATCACTTACCACGCAGAATGAAAAAATCGTTAAAAAGCTTAGTACCGTGTCTGTGTAATGAACCATAGATTCTAAGAAAACGTAATATTAAATTATGAACGAAAATCGTGACGTGACGTGACTGCGACTATATTCTACGAATATCAGTTTTACCGGAAATATTTAAGATAAATTTGAAAGGAACGCAGGAAAACACACTACATTATAGTTGACCTTGTAATTTCTATAATAGATCATACTTATGGCATACGTATACCAGTTTAAAGACATGTATATTTTTTTACTTCAGTTTGTTAACATCATCGGAGTAAGAAAATATGCTAATGTATATTTTTATTTAAATGAAAATAATGTTTTTCTATAAATAACCAAGCACTGAACTAACTGAAATGCCACGATCTTATTTTAATCAACTTTAAAACGCAAGAAAAAGTTAACGCGCAGAACACAAGAAGTAAGTTACGTGTATTACTGTAATTAATTTAATACAAAACATGTTTTTTTAATTCATAGTTTAAATACTTTGCCTAGGTTAACTTGACATGCTAAAACACAAAACTTTTGTACATACTTTTATGGGTAGAATGTAGCCTTTATACATTTATACTCCTTATAATAATTAAAAGCAAACCTAATTTCTTTCTTAGACTTTTCTATCTTTCTTTTATTCAATCGTCGCGAAATTTGCAAAAATTATATGATATTACTGGTATGGAAGAAGGCAAATAGTCTCTATAATTTAGAAATAGTGTACCCAACGTACAGGTACTTCATTGAAAAACAAAATTTACAAGCTGAAGCTTTACCTGAAGGTAAAAAAGAACTTTACTTACTAAAGTTTACCTTAGTTATTTTTTGTAGGATTTTGTCAAATTAGTATGATATCTTGTCATAGTATTGTCGTAAGATATGATCCTTTATTTTATTAGTACAGAATATTTTCATTCTTCGAGATCTGGTAAGTGCAGATATGAATTTAAATAAAAAGCGGCCAAGTGCGAGTCGGACTCGCCCATGAAGGGTTCCGTAGCATCCTATAAAACTTTTTGTAGTTCGTTGTAACTTTCATCAATATTTTAATAATAGTGTTTTCATTGAAAGAAATGTAAATTGTGGTTTATGATTTATGACGTATTAAAAAAAACTACTTACTAGACCTCGTTCAAACCAATTTTCGTTGGAAGTTTGCATGGTAATGTACATTATATATTTTTTTTAGTTTTATCACTCTCTTATTTTAGAAGTTACAGGGGGGGGGGGACCAACATTTTACCACTTTGGAAGTGTCTCTCGCGCAAACTATTAAGTTTAGAAAAAAATGATTTTAGAAACCTCAATATCATTTTTGAAGACCTATCCATAGATACCCCATTCGTATGGTTTTGATGAAAAAATTTTTTTTGAGTTTCAGTTCTAAGTTTAACTAAGTTTAACCCCTAAAATTTATTGCTTTTTTTCAATTTTTATGTAAAAATATTAAAGCGGTTCACAGAATACATCTACTGACCAAGTTTCAACAGTATAGCTCTTATAGTTTAGGAAAAAAGTGGCTGTGACATACGGACGGACAGACAGACAGACAGACATGACGAATCTATAAGGGTTCCGTTTTTTGCCATTTGGCAACGGAACCCTAAAAATTGACATTCATTATATTAACTCGGATTTATTTTACATTCATTAAAATCCCGGTTGACGTTTGCATTAGCTATACACATACATCGATAATACATTGTCACAGCGAGCATGCGACTAATAAAATTATGCTTTCAACTTACAGCACCCTATTACAGAGGCACGAAGTATTGTATTACGGATCGCTTCACCCTTGATATACAAATAAATCGATTAACAAAGAACCGATCTATCTTCAAAACCTATTAAACAGCTTGGCATATAATTACCGAACGAATGAGTGAGGCTCACCCTATTTAGGTTAAATTCCATACGAAGAAGTGAACGGTAATGTTGGACAGCTATAGAGAAAAGTTCTTTGAAAATGTTTTGTTGATGTTATCGATGCTCATATTGATACAAATGTGTAATAAGTATATTGTGTTTATGAAATATTTGAAATTTTCTGTCTATCCACGAAATGTATGCTCCTGTTATTAACTGTCAGATGTCTTATTCACATATTCTTTTATGAACCAAAGAGTGCTCATATAAACATAATAAAATATTTATTTGCTGAAATGTGATTGTTTTACTAGGCGGTGAACAATATTTAAAGCATGAAACTTATTTTAACTTAGCAACATTTTAAAACATGGATAATTATGAAAATAAAACTACATAAAACATTAGATTTTCAAACATTTAGCATAATAATAATTATGCATACGTTAATGCATGCTTAGGTAAAAATAATAAGTTCAAAAACTGAAATCTCACGTTGCCGGTTCAATCTGAAAAGTATAAAAATATTATAGTCCGATTATTATTTAAAAACTGCTCAATGTCCATCATCTAATAAGTTGCACTACTATCTAATTTAATGTATGTGTTTTTCATAAGCAGTCCGTTATTTAATAGACAGATATATAGAAACAATTATAATTCTCGCATTAACAACACCAACTTAGATTTCATGGGTCACATAGATATTATATTTTGTGCTAACTTTTGTAGCACCAACTTTAGTAAGGTTATCAGTATAGTTTTGTAGGGTAAGCGGTGAGTGTATGACCTCTTGATTGACAATCAATACTTTCGGTGGTTTCCGTAGGGTTGCTTCAATGCTGTCACAAAGGCTTTCTTATCTTTTTGTATACATTCAAACGTATCAATATTAGGATTGTAGTTACACAGACTTCATTGTTACAGGGTTTGGTTGTGAATGAAGCTTCTGACCTTAAGGAATGATACTACTTTACTTCTTTTAATACGCACAAAATACCCCACATAGACGGGAGTCGTAATAATGTTCTAAGTATTTTACTAAATAACAATATTTTGTAAATTTAATAAAACGATTTTGATAAAATAATAAATAAATTTATGGTGTTATAATGTTTTTACTTTTAATATAAATGTGTGTATAATGTGTATAATAATATCATGATTATATTTATGTGAGTATACCCGAATGTATGTCAATTAGAGAGGTCTATGTCCAGCAGTGGATTGCGACAGGAGGATGATGATGAGCATGTTCGTGAATCTGTTCTAAATAATTTATAAACTGAAAAGTACCAAAGCTTTGGCTAAGATGTGTACTGCGTCTAAAAGAAATTTAAGTCTAAATGTAAAAATACTTGCAAAAAAATGAACATTAAAGATGGTGGAATTGTATTCATATTTTTTATCAAATTAATAAAAAAATCTGATTTGTTACAATTAATATACAATTTCAATGAGTATAAAAGTGATTCTTGTTTATGCATGTCTATAAAATTATATACGAAACGGAAGGAGACTTTTTATTTTAACCAGATTTATTTCTAAAATACTTCGTGTAAACAGACATGAGACCGAGAAGCAGGAAAGCTATTTTAACTACGACGTTGATGGCCCTTTAATCGCCTCCACATTGCAAAACAGCTGAACTGGAGTTATCATCAACGACTCAATGTCAATGATTATTGGGTTACTAGAATAAATATACATGTAGTGAGATTTTCTATCGGGGTGTTTGTATTTGGTCTAAAGTAAGGCATCTAAAGTATGATAGTACTATAAGAACCAGTATTTATTAGAAACATGTTCATATGTATACTTAACCCAAAGTTATGATTGTATGTTAATGAAGGCGCTCATAGCCAAGTTACCCCAGGGGGTTCGAAACAATCACCGAGGGCAAGAAACGACGGCGCTGTCAGTACCTTGAGCAAAAACTTGAGTGAAAAACATCCAATGACAAGATTATGTAGCAATAACTTTGTCTTACCAGTCCACAAACCTCATTCCGCCAGCGTGGGTACGTATGACCATAACGATCTAACGCTCTCCTAAGAGGAGACCCCAGCGCAGCAGTCTGAGATTATGAGTGGTTTATTAAAATTAAGTGCAACACTACTATTAAGTTTCGGTCTAAAACATCACCATATGATCCATCTACTCAAGACGAGACAATTTATAAATAACCATATTTTACTTCTATACTCTCCTGATAGTGTGGGCGAAAAAACTTTCGCAACCAAGGCCATTCATAAACTTGTTGTCCGCAGTACGTTTTCGATGATAAATGGTTGAAATAAACGGCTTTATCATGACAGGACATGACATGAAAATACATAACACTGGGATGAAATAGGGATTTGTACCCATATTTGATGCTATTTAAAGCCTCTTGTGTACATACGTAATCCAATGCGTGACTGAGTTTGTCAAGAAGGTTGTGACAACGACACGATCTATTTTCATTATACTAACCTCATCTTAAAATTAGAAGACATTCACACTGACCATCGTAAACCATGATATAAATATTTACGACTGTCAAGGTCGGTTCTATTAGCGCCGGATTAAAGCTGACGCGGCTAATTTCGTATAAGAACGGATCAGGGAAATCGGTTAATATTCTGAGAATGCGCTCTCCGTGGTAAGAGTGGCTGCTGATGTTGTGTTTACAATGTCCGAGTTGTCGGGTTTCTTTGATGTTAAAGGGGGGATATGGCGCACTTTATAATACAGGATGCATTATAATTAAACTACATCAGAGATTGGCATCACGTGTTCTACACGTGTGTCTGTGAATAACTGATATCTGTAAGTAATTACTGTTCGTCGGTGTATGATATATCGACGTTTCAAGTGTAAAGGAATGTACCTTTAGTATTGTGTAAATCACGTTTACTCGTGTTAAATTTATGTAAATTATTTAAAATTGTCATATCTATATAATTATTTTTTTCTAACACGTTGTAGTTTTTACTTATTACCTTTATAAAAAACATTGACACCAATATCCATTTCGTGGTTAGAATATGGTATATAAAGATATTATAGGCACAGAAAGATTTCTTAGAATCAAGTGTAGATATTGATGTTATTGGTACGTTAACAGTAAAGATTTTTAAATTTGGTTGAATTAATCTTATCTTTTCTAGGTGATTAATATCCCAATAGAAAAACAACCATTCAATAGTATTTCGATTTTTTTTTAAGTGTGAGTGTCGAAACAGACGATTGAATGTTTAGATATTATTTCAGTTGCATAAACTACTAATTTTGTTTCAGTGTTTAATTTAATACAGTTAGAGAGTTGGATTTAAACAACCTTTAACTCTTGCATGTCAAAACATCCAATTAAATTGTATGTTTTCATTATTTATTTTAAAGTTTTAGAATTAACTTTGATATCATAAACACACTGTTAGTTATAGATGATTATGCTATTTTTAAAATAAACATAATTAGTCATTTGCTGAGATTTTTGTGTCATCTTCATTTATTAATTGTGTAATATGAACGTAAAAGAGTAAGTTTTACATAATACCAAGATTTAAAAACTGTTTATTTTGAATTAAAATAGTTTTAGTCACTTTGGTAGGCAAGTATAGCTTAACATAGTGACTCTACCCGGCCTAGCTGTAGAATGCAACAATGCAGCATGATGACCCACATAATAGTGACTTAGTAAGTTGCCTTTGCATCATTCGGCTTCCGACCTCACACTTATTAACCAAATAGGATAGAACAAATGCGATCATTTTAAGTTTATCTTCTATGTGACCATAGTACCGCCCCTGTCGAGCCGGCCCATTCGTACTGAAATCAGCGTGGCTCTATTACGTTAAGAAATGAATATGAATCAATATTATAAGGATAGATAGGTTCAGGAATGAATACTACTTAACTAAAAACTCGTCTGCTCCGGCTTTATTATAATAAAGAATGTTCAGTAAGGAAGTCTTACCTACTTACAAATATGATAACGTTTTCAATTCTTTTGAACATCTTTAAAAGAATGCAAGAGATAAACATTCCTCCGTAATAAAGCAACAACAGAACTTCGAACTAATCGCTAATGTGGGAACTAAAATTGTGAAGGCGTATTTTATAGAGTCGAGAGCTTTGGTACATTAGATGCAGATCATTGGACGTGAACGTAAGCAAACACACTGAAGTGTGCGCGTAATATATTGTGTTAGACAGCTTTTGACGTAGACTGTCGTTGACCAATCGTTCTACAACTCTTAGCTACCAAAACAATACATAGCTGTTATTCATCGGCAGTACACGGACAATCTAAATTAATTAATTATTTCGATGAGCATTTTTACCAAACTGAACTGGAATCGGTTAACAATATCGGTTTTTGAGACTTAGATTTTTCTAATGTATAACTATACGTATACTTGGGTTGTGGAGCTCTAATGGCGACTGCCATTATCCCCATGCCAGGTATATATCGAAGTTCCGCAGAAAGACTGTTATCGGACTTTAGGGTCTCTAACTAATTGTAACGACCCTAATCGGGACCGACAAATTATGGCGCTTGCCGAGACATGGGGCGGGGTATCTATAAGCCAGGAAGGTTGGTAAGGAGTAGCCATACGACTACACAGGCATATCCCTCTATAAAAATATTAGACTAAATGCGCATTTACATTAAGTACACTGTTATAATACAGAATATATTTATATGTATGTGTTTGTATTTTTATTGTCATATGTGAGTACGTAGTAACAAGCGATTGTTTTTGTAGTTGAGTGTAAAATGCGTATGTGTGAAGATTTCCACCCGCAAATAATGACAGAATGTTTTGTATCGAGAAAAGACACCATGGAGAAACCACTCTGGTCCATGTTGCTTTATGATATAGACTGGACCTAGCTAGGATTGCTAACCTTCGCAATATGTCAACCTAGCTGGTTACCACTTAGTAACGAGCCCCTAAAACTAATCTAATGGAAACGACGTAACTAATATCAAATTAGCAAAACAACAACCATATCTACTTCTAGTTTTAGAACACTGCCAATTCATACAGGTTAGTAATTAATGATTTATGTTCTCGAACTCCTCGAGCTACAAACACATGTCAATAAAAGATACGACTAGTATCATATCATTTCACTGCATATAATTTATTGCTTACTTTGTTAGAATGATCAATATAAGTGTATCTTTCCATTCTTTATTTAATTTGTACATTATTGTTAGGCAACTATCGATAAACATATACATAAATAAGATTTAAAACGCTATTGTACGTAGACGTAAATCACCTTGGGCTGTGAGCAACGGAAGTTTTTGAACACAATCACTCTCACAACATTTGTGAACAGGTATGACATCAAGTCGTGTTATCGTATTTTTTTCAACA
The DNA here is from genome assembly GCA_932526445.1 of Phragmatobia fuliginosa. Taxonomy (NCBI): domain Eukaryota; kingdom Metazoa; phylum Arthropoda; class Insecta; order Lepidoptera; family Erebidae; genus Phragmatobia; species Phragmatobia fuliginosa. The sequence goes on from OW052071.1 coordinate 12,388,521, forward strand.
AAATACATACGGCCTCCGCCCAATGATGCAGAATCATCTCACTAAAACACCATAGTGTGGGTCACCATGCTGTATTACCCCTATTCTTGGCATCTACTCATATTTTCCATCAGGCAGAGGTGTGTCACTTTGATAGATTGAAAAATGATATATATACTAGCTGTTACCCGCGCCCCTCTCGTGTTCTAAGGGTATGAAAAATAGATGTTGACCGATTCGCAGACATAACCGATATTCACACAAAATTTCATGAGAATCGGACGAGCCGTTTCGGAGGAGTTTAATTACAAACAACATGACACAAGAATTTCATATACAAGACTAAGTGATGCCTGCGGCTCCTCCCGCGTACGAAATGGGGTATCAAAAATAAATGTTAGACGATTCTCAGACCTACCCAATTTCATACAAATCGGTCTAGCCGTTTAGGAGGAGTTTGGTAACAAACACCGCGACACGAGAATTTAATGTATAAAAAAAATATTTATAAAAAAATTACTGCTATAAAAATGATGGATAAACAAAACTTTGCTCCTTAGGCCCCAGGGGTGTTGGACAGCCAACTACTATCAAGTAAATCTTAATAAAAAAAGTTGGTAATTATCAACAGTGTTACAAACATAAATATTTAGAGTTGATTGTGGCCAGACATGATCGCAAAAACATTTTGTAAATTAGGTTTATTTATGGTGAAACAATTGGACACAGCTCATACAGCTTTATGTTCAATGTTTACAGTGTATTTACTTGATTTTAGTATCCTATATAATTTGTTATTCCTGTTTGATGACTGATTTTTCTGTTTTCACTACAAGGATCCACTAGCAATATCGATTATTAAAAAGTGCAGGCTAAAAAGAAAAGGTTCAGAACTCTTCCGGTCCGTCAGTCAGTAGATGTTGAAAACTTTCCTTTAAAGGTATCCCCCAAAGAAAAAAGTCCATTGGGGATAAGTTCGGGCTACGAGGTGACCAGTTAATTGCACCTTTTTAGTCACCTTTTTAATCACCTTTTATCAAAAAAATTGCAAAGTGGAGCCTGTGAGCGAGATCTTAAGACTTTAATTCCTGTAAGATTTGCATTTTGTACGGATACAAATGTAAATCTTTGTAAAGAATACGAATCAAAGATGTTCTGGTCACGCCTAAGGCGTAAGACCGTTTCCAAGTAGAGAGTCCACGATTTTCACTCATAGACGCTCTTACACGGTCGACGATTGCGGGATCTCTCGGCCGGATCGTTGTTGATTCATTGTTCAACCTGTGTGTGAAATCAATTGAATCGATGGAGCTTCAATTCTACACAATATGTTGTAATGAGGTCAAATTTTCGCTCTAGAGTAAAAGGTAGCACTCGCGTACACAGAACGTACATTGTTTATCACTAAATGACGCCATGGTACTGAATTCCCATTAGCCGCTTTTGCGCTTCGTGGCCCTTCCGCCCCACCCTGCCGTCGCTGCTCGTCGCAGCTACCGATTTAAATTTAAATGAACTTTTAGTTCACCTGGTACTTGGTGCTCTAATTTCTATGTTTGAATTTTCTTGAAAGTAAAATCTTGAATACTATACGATTCTAAGGTCATATCAGACTTTTATGATATTATTTTTATTAGTTTACGACTAGATCGACCGTAGCGTTGACAGTACTAATCTGTTAATTTACGTTTTTGTGATATGTACAACGCTTCTATAGTTTTTAACAAATTAAGAGTATTATGTAAAACACCGTTTGCCGTGAAACAATGAACCCACACTATATCGGCTGCTTGCCAATATGCCGTAAATTGGTAGGATGGCTCGTAAAAGTGGCCATTATTGATAGCTATTAAATTAGACTCTTTATGAGTTGCACGGTGACGGCAGCCCATGGCCCGAGTCTGTAGTCCTCGGATTACAAATTAAGTTTTTTCAACGTCACCATCTTGCCATCTTCACAAGATAATAATGAGAGCCGTTCTGAAGAAGACATCGCGCTCTCAAGGTGAAAACACAGATTCAGGCAAAAAATTCTGTGTTGTGAAGTTGATTTTTGCTGTTTTGCTTCAGGGTACTAAGTGATACTAACACATGATTTGTTATTATACTGGAAATACGTATTGTATGAATTTTATGTAATTAAGAGGAATAATTACACTCGTGATGGTAGCCCCGAAGTGAACACTCCACTGTCAAAAGCTGGTTCATCAATTAAAAGAAAATTATATGGAGATTTCCTTATACAGTAAAATCGTTACTTGATTCAGCACAGACGTTTTTGATCTCCAAACATCTTGTACCTACTGATCAGTATGTACCTTTTATAATTTCAAGAGAGTTTATTCCTTTTCATATAAACCATGGTAATCCTACTGTACAAGATAAATATTAATATGTACAGACGACAGGAGATTCACGTAGGAAACTGTGAGGAGGATATAATTAATTAGACTTTTGAAAATTTTCAGGAAAATGTTACCATGTCTTTCACCAAAGCAAGTCTTGAATTATCATTTTGCAAAGCTTTTTGTTTATTAAATGAATCAAGTTCATAAAAATGTAATAAGAATTTCAGACAGAGCATATTTCTTTTTTGTTTTCATTTTGTATGTGTAAATCTTTTGCTTGTTTTCCAAAAGCTTACAGATGGACTCGAACTCATTCTGACATCTCATAAACATAATTTACGATTCGCATAAACAATTCACGTGACTCAAATTACCGGAAGTTTTTCCACGAAGGACTAATTTTTTACGCTCAACTTGAGTTAGGAGTTTTATGTGGCTAGGAGATATGATTCTAGTTACAATTTAAATTTTAACGACTTACTTCGGTAATTTTTTTCCTGACTTGCAAATTAATATTAGAAGCGCCTTAAAGTTTACTCCTTTATGGCGCTTCTGCAAAGTATGGGGCTGCTAATGATTTGATGGTATTTAAAAAAAGATGTATAGATTATTTTCAAGACTTGTAAATTAATCTTAAAATGAACTTTCTGGGTACGTTCTTATTTAGAGATAACGTGAGAGAGATATAGCTGTTCATAAGTTTACTCATAAGAGACAACTATTATTGATCAAATTACAAAACTAATCCATGAAAGTTTCTCCTCTAAGAATTATTTTGATTATCTATTTAACATCAAGATAGATTAGATATTAGCACGTCCAACAACAAATAAAATAAATTACGGTCATTCAATTGTTTATGACCGGATGGCGTAAAGTCCGTTTTATAGGGTTAGAAATATAGCTTCAATTTATCGCAAAATCATATTCAATAACCGCGAAATGTTTACACCTAAATTAGTTATATTACTTACACACGATAAAATAGGCAGTTATATTCTTGTACAGTCTATTTTAAAAAGGCGTTGGTATAACTATAAATTGTGAAAAAGATTTATATCTTATCTGAACTTATAATACTAATTATAACTGACCCATAGTCAGAAGCAGCCTTTAAACAAAATTATATTTAATATAATAAACAAAGGGAGTCACATTGAATAGGACGGCTCGTCAGGGGCAGTACTACCCTTGCACAGAAAACCAACCTAAAATAAGACCATTCGATTCTATTCCCAGATCGGACAAAATGTTTGTGAGATACACAAAATTTGTTTCGGAGTTTGGGTGTATTCTAAATATAATATGTATGTATTTACAAATAAAATTATGTTTATGTATTTATAACAGTTGTCCGTGTGGTGACGGATTAAGAATACAGATTGTCACCACTCCTATTCATCCCGCGGGTGTCGTAAAAGGCGACTAAGGGAAAAAATACGCAAGACAACATCGATGCAAAGAGAAGGAAAACTTGAAACCAACCCTATACCAACCCGTCTGGCCAGCGTGGTATAGTAGGCCAAAACCTCCTTTCTAAGGCGAGACCTATGTCCAGCAGTGGACTGTTAAAGCCTGTTGAAGAAGATGAAGAAGATTTATAACAGTTACCTAGTACACATAATACAAGCTGTTGCTTAGTTTGGGACTAGATTTGTAAGCATATGTTGTATAAGTATTATGTATTTATATAATATAATAGTCGTAATGTAGGTCAAAATGGCAGTAGACGTTCGCTTTATGCTTAATGTGACTTTGATTTATTACCTTTTATGTCATGTTTTGTTATCCTGTGACATTAGTGTACAGCCTTTCCCACTCTGTCCATTTTCCCTTACTTAAATCAATTTATGTGCATGTACGAGGTTTTCATTTTCAATAAGACGTATGAACGGCAATCAATATTTGAGATATTTCTTGGAGCACGATTCAAAAAAATATTGTTGAACCATCTTTTCTTCTTCTTCTTCTCAATTTATGGGTCAGTCCCTTGTCGGTAGACCATCTTTACATAGAATAAAATGAATTCGTTTCCGTTGTCTATTCGCTTTGATCTTGTATACTACTCACCGAATTTAAATGCAGTTTTCAGCATTAAGTCGAGTGATTCAAGAGGCAAGTTTACCTATTTGATAAAGTAAGTAGTACATAATAGCAGAGGAAATCCGAGAATTTCAAAGACTTCTTAATATTTAGTAGGTCGTGTTACGATAGCATACAGTATAGACATTATTTTTCAAGTAACGCTAATTTAACAACAAATAAATACAGCATTCGTGCATTATTTAGTTTGTGAGTGCGAGACCGGAAGCCCAATGATGCAGAAACATCTCACCAGATCGTCATGCTACATTGACTGCACTCACCATGAGCATGGTAACCCCTACTTTTGATTTCTACTCATGCTTTCCGTCAGGCCGAGTAGAACCACTTAGTACAGAGAGTAGAGGCATAAATATAAAAAGAAACTACGGAAAATACTTAACATTCATTTCTACATCGTCTTCATTTTCTTTCTATTTGTTGACTGCCATGTTGGTCTAGTGGTTAGCGTATGCGGCTGCTGATCAAGAGGTCTCGGGTTCGATTCCCGGGTCGAACTAAAATATTTGTGTTATCCACAAATATTTGTTTCGGAGTCTGGGTGTTTTCTATGTATAATATGTATGTATTCACAAAAAAAAGTATGTTTATGTATTTATATCAATTGTTTAGTACCCATCCGACTTGTAAAAATGTCTGAAAAGATTTACTTACAGAAATAAATATCATTTATCATTTAAACAACTTCTGCTTAGTTTGGGACTAGATGATGTTGTGTGTAAAATGTCTGAAATAAAATAAAAATTCTGCCTAACATTCAAATTAATGCCCAAATGTTAATTTACCTAGCCCGTAATGATTACAGTAATCAGTACAATGTTAAGTAGTCATTCATCAGTCATGCACTTTATTTTGTATAGTTTGTTTTTGCTTATAATAACAATGGAGGTACGTAGTAACTATTCGGTAATCTGTGGTATTGTACCCTCATTGTTTATGCGGAAAGTTTGCACGATCGCTACAGATGTGAGCTTGTCGATCGATGTGCCAGATGACTCGCGGTCGCATCCTACAGCTGCTTGGGCAAAAATATCTCCACTCGGCATATATTTGTAATAGCCTACATGTGTACACCAACAAACGTAGCCGTAGTTTAGATGTAGTTACGTGTTTCTAATGCTGATAGCTGTCGGACAAATAGATAGGTCAATGTCTTGAGCCAGATTGAGCTCTTACTGCGTACTCTGGTCGTTATCTGCCGTGGTTAGAAGATGGTTTAATTACATATGTTTGACATCGAATCTAATTTACATGTATTAAAAACTTATAACAATAATTATAATGTGTGTATGTTACGTATCTTGGGCTATCATCATCAACAGCCTTTAACAGCCCACTGCTGGACATAGGCCTCTCCTTAGAAAGGAGGTTTTGGCCTATTATACTGTAGAATAGGAATAGGCCTATAGCATAGGAGTGGTGACACTCTGTATTCTTAATCCATCAATCACACGGACCACACATCTTTGGCTATACAAGTCCATATTTGTGAATTGGTCCCCTATAATAATAATAAATATTTAGGATGATCATTTGATGACGACTCTAAACGATACGACTGTTGTTTTTCACAAAATTATGGATATTATTTCACGATGTGTGTAAAATGTTGTTTGTGAGTTACCACCTGTTTGTATATAGAGATCGTTATTATTTGTTTTGAATTTACTACAATATGACTACAATAGACAGATTAAATAAAAATTGTATTCAAATTTGTCTAAGGTCAAGTTCAAAAAATCTAACCAAATAGCTAACATTCTCGTAAAAATTTCAGATAAAGATTATACAACATTGTAAAAATACACATTTTTACAATGTTGTATTTTCTATTATATTCTTTTTTTTAAAACAAATTGTGTTATAACTAACTAACTTTAACAACATGGAAGTCTAATCTACTGATATTGTTTTGATCTACTTACACTCGAGCACTGTAAAATACATATTTCAAAGAATATTGTTCCTTGTGGTAGAAACATCTGAGGTTATTCTACCGGCAAAGGTGGTTAATATATTATATTAGATTGCAAAACGCAATCACAAGCTGATGCTAGATCAGTATACAATATCTATGACGCACAGATTTTATAAGTGATCATAACTACTTGTGTGGCAACCAGTGGCATCTGAGCTTGTAGAGAAATCAGAATATCGGCATGTTATGCGAATGACGGTATAGTTAATATTACACTGACACGTATGATATGCGGTAGCCCTGTATCAAGGCGAGGACGAAAATACTCGTCTTGACCTACGTCGCCGGCGCCACAGTATATCCATGTTATTTGGAGACCAACATGTTGTAACACGGTGTCGATGGACTTGCTACGAGAGTACAGTACTCATGGTCGAACTTCTAATTACATTTGCTATTATTATAGACAGCATGATCAGTATTGCCCCAATAATAATAAACTTTATAAATACCTTAATTATAATGAATTTGTTTGGCTGAAAGATATATGGTTCTGTAATCTATAAAGTTAATAGAGAAGAAAATGATTTTTAATGGTAATGTTTTAGTGTTAAAATTTTATGAAGTTTAGACATTTTACAATTTATTAGACATGCTTTATAAATTATAATATACGTTTTGCAAATGCAATATTTACAAATTATTAACTTTTACATATGCATGTGATACACCTTTGGTAGTTTCCCTAAAATAATTTAAAAAATATCTTGGTGTATTCATAGTTCCTATCTCTTAAATGTAGATATTTATTTTAGCTTTCCTTCTACACCTAGACAGATAGACATACAGACAGATAGACGAGCAACAAACTAAGGATCTTTTTACTGTCAGTTCTCTAATGAGGAACCCTAAAAATAATTGAACAAGGATCAATATAAAATAATAACTAAAATACTTGTTGTTGAGTTGTATTTTTAATTTATTTAGAAATATATCAGTGTAGATCCGACAATAACAAATACAAATTTATCTACATAATACTATAATAGTTTAAATGGTGAACAGTTCCAACCTACATTCATGTTTGCGGCGCACTTATAAAAGCTAATAAAACTTCTTAACCTAATTCTATTGTAGCTGAACAACAACTGTAAATGTGAATCAACAGTTTGTTGCTAGATGTTAAATAAATGAGGGAGCCACTGCCTCATTAGCACTAATACAATAACCTGTTGAAATTAACGATACGCCCCTACCTGCCCCTGCTTCATGCTTGATAGACTATTTGTCTGTTTTCTTTTTGTGACCGATGCTGACAGTGTGGGCTGAAGCTTCAGCGAACATTAACACGCAATGTTAGTTGCGAGAAATCGAAAATTCTACCCTCGAGTCCGTCACGATTTCTAACTAGAACATTATAAAGGTCGACATTTTGTTTCCCAGGTACTTCTTTTTATAAAAATAATATATGGCGCTTAATTTTATATAAGCAAATATAAATAAAGATACTGCTAATATTTAACAACAGACATGAATGAAAATGAAGGGCAAACGATTGTTCCACACTGTATGAATCATCGTTCGAGAACTATGATGGTTTCGGTGTCACACGACGTAGTAATCATAGTACTGGAGCGTATTTGTTCGGTGAGTTTCGGGAGACAAACGGGAAGAACTCGTAAGTCGTGCCAAAAACAGTGGTCGTGCTAAAAACAGCTCGCCACGTCACGCGTGAGTCGCTCGCGAACTGTCACAGGTCGCGGCGTGCACTTGTTTTTGTTAATTTCTTAATTATTTTCGTGTTTATCCTTGTTATTAGAGTATGACATTGTACATTAAAGAGTTGGCTCGAAAATGCCGGAAATAATAGTAATATTAAACATAATGGACTCTTTAAATAAATATTCAAACGCTTAGAATTTCTTGACAAAGGTTTGCCGTATTGTGTTTTTTTTAATACAATAACTACTTTATTAATACGTTTTCATTAGCTTGTAGATAACTACATAAACAAATCGATGAAGTTAATTTTAATCCGCATTTAATTGACGTACCGAAATAAACTTTCTATGTATAGTACGACGACTAATAAACATATACAATATACACGGGAATTTGGCTTCCGTTAGCTGATCAGATAATGGGGCCGGAGAGATCTTCAGTGGGTTTCCTATAGTAAATACCTCGAGTTGGCGCACTTGGACTCGTATGATTTGTTTTAAATAGTGTAATTGCTTGATAATTATATTGTGAACATTGGTAGTGGACTTTTTTAATTGGTAACCTTATTTTTCACTTGTACTAAACTGTAATTAAATCATTTACAAGAAAAGTGATTTTTATACTTACAGAAGTTACCAACTTAAATATACAGCGAATATATAGCTTCCATTAATGTTGTTAATGTGGAAGTAATTATGGGGTTCTGTAATGCTTTAACGGCTGGACCACTGCACTCAACCGTTTTTTAAGAAAGAAAAAAATGTTGAGACTTGTCTTCTATTCTTGAGGAAGAATATAGTCATTTTACCGCATAAAGGTACGCGTCCAGTGGCCCGCGCCGGGCGCACCTCACTCAATGGTTTTTTTTTGCTTTGTATGATTTCACATAGTGCTGCGTCCACTATCCGCGCCGCCCGCACCGAACACCGGCATTTATGAGTAAGGCAAATCCGTTCAAACCGTTGCGTGCGGTGCGTCCGGCGCGGGCCAATGGACGCGTACCTTTAACCGACATACACTTAGACGAAGTCACTGGTTAAAGCTTGTCATAAAAATAATTTAGTCGTGTCCTATTACTCTTATTTCATGTAATAAAGAAAAGATAATTAATCTAGTTCTATACATACGTATCGGGGAATTTCGACATATACATATACATATTTATCTATTACATGTAAATCATGATTAGCCCATCGCACCAGTTTCCCACGCCACTTTAATTGATTGAAGCATTTATGTTAGTGTAACATATGTAAGTATCAAAAATAAAATCGAATTCAGTTTATGTAATAGTTTGATAGTTAAGTGTCTGTAATTCTTTTTATTCGTAAACTATGTTTCTTCTTCTTTAGGTACCATCTCCATCACGGAGGTCGGCGACCATATGTCTGTATCTATCCCTTGCTTCGGTCATGCGAATCAATGCTTCTGTGCTGTCCACCTTCAACTAGTCTCTTATGTTCTTTGTCCAAGATATACGTTTTCGGCCTCTACCTCGTCTCCCTTGAATTTTCCCTTCAATAATTAATTTTATTATATTATATTTACTATTTCTATAAACATGTCCGAAATAAGCTGCTGTCCTCTTTTTTATAGTTTCAATTAATTCTACCTTTTTGTGCATAATTTCAAGTACTCTAACATTAGTGACTTTGTCTGTCCATTTAATTTTAAGCATTCTTCTATATATCCACATTTCAAAAGCTCTGAGTTTATTAATTAGTTTTTGTTTCAAGGTCCAGCTTTCAGATCCGTAGGTTAAAATAGAAAGAATATAGCATTTCACCATTCTCCATCTAAACTATGTTTACTAGTTAACTATGTTTACTATGTTTTAACTTACAAATATATGTAAGAAACATGGAGTGATGGAGTGGATCGCACCATTCTTAAAAAACCTATTTTAACACGTCTACTTTCTGACCTCACTGCATTTACTCAGACATGACATTTAAGGTTCTCAGCGGCACAGTGGCCTAGGTATTCGAACTAGGTCACTTGCTCGAACGGCTATCAAAGACCTGAAAGTACCAGTACGAGAGCTTTAAAGTGAACAAATTCCGTTTTGATGTAGACGATATATTATGTGGGTCGTTACTAAGATCGCTTTGACGAATTTATATTCAAAGTAGAGCTTTTATTATTTTTGTAAGTATGTTTATAGGCGCGGCTCTTAAAAATAATATGGTGTAGACATTTATTATTAGACGGTATATAATTATAATATAAAATATCTTTACCTAATTTCAAGTGTACCGAATAATTTTATTTAACGACATGAAGAACTTTTTTTACTAAATGATATGCCTCATTACTTGAATTTAGCGACTCAAGTATTTATTTTAGTCCGTTAGAATTGTATGTGTTTATTTAAATGAATGTACCTAAGCGTTTTAATAAACACATATTATAACATAATACCGACTCTGTTTGATCTAAAACATGAGTTCTAGAACTTAAGAGTAGTGATCCATCCTCATTGTAAATGTGGACAATACACAATTTTGACACACTATAGCCGCCTAGATAAATGCTATTTCTCGCCTTGTTTAAGGATCACACCTGGGATCACAGAGGGAGGGAAATAAGTGCGCTGCTAGTGAGTTTCAGGTTGTGATTGCTCGGCACAGGAAGGAAGAGCTTAAGTCAATTACTACGGCATCAAAGTGACGCCTTATCTGGTTAAGCGGTCGCCACGTCGCTGTACTCGTATATTGCAGAGGAACCCTTGCATAAATTCCCAAGTAACTAAAAATTTACATGAACGTTAGGGATGCTCTTATAATAAAATTATGAAAAGTCCCCATTGATATTGTGTGCATAAATTTTTATTCTAGATCAAAGAATGAAAAACTATCACTTGAATTCGAAGGAAAAAAAATTAGGAAAAAATGGTGATATTTAAAAACTGAACTTTGCAGCACACACTTTAGGTAAGAATATTAGCATAAACTCAATCTCTAATCAACTAAGGTCCTTCTACCACCTTTATGCAGATGATTTACAAATATATACACAATTAATGCTGACCATAATTATGCATTCAACATAATTAATGCTGACCTTCAACGCATCGGCGAGTGGAGTTATAACTATGGACTTAAGATTAATCCTATAAAGACACAGGTATGTGTTATTGGCAGCCACAGACTTATCTCAAAAGTTAACTGGACTCAGCTGCCCCAAATTCAGTTCGGTGGTACAACTCTTGAGATCAGCACTAGTGTAAAAAATTTAGGGATCTACATAGACAACACTTTATCATGGGGTTCACAGATGCGAGAGGTCAGTCGTAGGATATTTGCTTCAGCCGGATCTCTTCGAAGACTACGCAACTTCCTTCCAACTGCAACTAGGGCTGCACAAGCACAAGCACTTCTCCTCCCAATTCCCGACTATGCCGATGTCAGCTATCTGAATCTCACTGAAGCCCAACTCGATAAGCTTGAGCCACTTCAAAATATCTGTATACGATTCGTATTTGGTTTACGAAAATACGATCACGTCTCTGAATTTCGTTAACTTCTCAAGTGGCTTCCAATTCGCTCTCGCCGGGATAAAGAACGATTCAGGTTCCTTAATGACACACATGAAAAATGTCTGTCATCCGTAACTTTACAACTGGAGATGCCACTGCATTCCACCAAATTTTATTACCAATCTTTCACCGTTGAAGCTGTGCGCTTATGGAATGCACTGCCGCTTAATATCAGGCAGGCGCAAACATTAAATAGATTCAAGAAAATGGTACAGGAATTTTATTCACCTTAATTGAGTCCGACACGATTGAGGGTGAAACAAAACTGTTTCTCTTTTCTATTTTTATTTATTTATGTATCTATATATGTATATTTACTGGTATAGTATGTATGTAAGTAGGTATATTTATTGTATTAAGTATGAATTTTATATGTAAGTAAACATTGTAAATGTTTGTAGATAATATAATATATGTAGTGTATGTAATGTGGTATAGTACATATTAATAAGCAAATAGTAGGTTCAAAAATGCATATTCAACTACTACTGTCTATCTCATTGATGTATTAAAAAACCCAAGATACACACTCAGCGTCTCAAAATCGTCCTCATAAAATACGAGCACAATTGCTCCTTTTTCAAATAATACGACAAATTTCAATGGCCGCTTTTTCAGTGTGAGAACGCCTATTACACAACCTTTTATTTTAGTCGCATAATCCAAACGACCCTGTTCTTATTCAAAACTTCGGTAGTAAAATTTGATTGGTCATGGTACACTGCTTTGTAATAAAAACTTTAACCAATGCGCGTAAGGTTGAATTTGCAAAAGATATGTTTATAGCATAACTAAAACTACCCACATTGATATTTTTATACATCAATGACTAAGTGGGACAGTTTCGTATGCCGCTTTTGTTTGAGACTGTGCATCTAGGGTTTTTATATATCAATGGTCTATCTACAACATTTAATCTATCCGAAGGTTGCCTGAAAGAAATTGCTTTTAGCAATAAGGCCGCCCTTTGTACACTCTATATTTGATCATTGTCTTTCTTTTTTTTTGTAACTCTGTAATTTAGTGTGCAAATAAAGAGTTATCTATCTATCTATCTATTAGCAATTATTATATACTAGGCATGCCTCGTAGGTTGAACACCTACGGTATTTGGTTAGGACCTTAGAAAAAGTAAAAAAAAATACATTCAATTAATCTATATGGAATACATACTTTTATATAATAAATTTACGTTTGCTTGTTTTTTTCAGAAATATTAATCTTAGGGGAAAAAGTGTAAGGATTTTTTGTAAATAATTCCATGATCAATATTCTTGTCGATCGATCGATATTTTTATGATAGAAATAACTGTTTCGTCAAAACCCAAAAAATCCCATTTCTGCGAACTTTAACCTTAAATATATTTTTTTACTCATATGGGATTGATTTCACAATTTCATTAGAATGATATCTTCAAATAATTTTTTAGTTTCTTCTTGGGAGTTTATGCAGTTTTTTTAATTTTTGTTTATTTACGTTTCCCTACTTTTCGGGCATAATTAGCATAAACGTATATATCTTATCTTTGACTAGAATTATGGGAAAAATGAAACACGCAATGTCAATTAGAGCCAAGCTTTGGTCATATTCGTGAAAGTAGATGGTAATGAGCTTATCTGGCATCCGAGGTCAAATAGAACAATCAGATTATGTATGTGCAGTGCTGCCTCGAACACTAATATCTTTGTCTGTGTGCGCCCATAACCTAGTTTTGTATGCTTAATAGACCTTCACTAGTGAATCTAAAAATTTGCTTAAATATATTATTTTAACGCTATAATGTGGGTATATAATATTTATTACTAGCTGAGTCCCACGATCATACCCGCCTCTATCGTTGTAAATCGCGAGTGTCATCGTCCTGTCAAGACGTTCCTGAGATTAGCCAGAAGATACAAATAGATTAAAAAAACCTGACAGAGAAAATTAAAAAAAACTGCTTTTTTGGTGTAAGTACAGTATGTACTTTCATTAACATTTAGTAAAAACCTGATAATTTGATATTACATATAGATACTTCGATTTTATTTATTTGTATGGATTGGGTAAGATTACGTCACAATTAGCTAGAACTACCTTGTACACATGACTCCACCCACGTGTGCGTCGGTTTTCGCATTAAAATTTTACAAATAAACTGTATAGCAAAACCTTATATTCTCCCTTTCTCAAATCCTAAAATGGTTACATTAAAAGTACTCTGATAAAAGTCTGACATTCAGCCCTATTGTTAAGTGAAGTTTTTTCAGGAAAACACTTAATAACAGGCAGTTTTCTTAACAACAACTTCTTGATTTCGTTTATTGGGGTACAAAATTACCTCGAACGTATAAAAATAAGGATACTAGCGTAGATTTAATTTTATATTAACTACATTTATATGAAGAGAACATCTTTTATCTAAGGCCAATGGTGACAAAATTATGCCTGAAATATAAATATAAATGTGGTAGTAGAGCCAGGCTGATTCCATACGAAATGGGTTGGCTTGACCGGGGCAGTACTACGTAATCACTTACAATGGCAGGTAGATTTAAAATCGTCTCTAATGGACAATTTTTATATTCTTACTTATAATTTCTTTATTTTTGTACGAAGTTTTGCAGGTTGCATTTTACAAGGTAGTTCCCTATAACTCCTAAATTTTAAAAAGTTATCAAAACCGCTATAGTTTTCCTTGAAAGATCAAAATATGGGTTTCAGAGGGGGAGAGGGTCTGTTTTGAGAAAAAATGCGCTTACAAGTTGAATAACTCATAAACGGATACCTAACTCGAAAAATGGTTTTTAAAAGATCTATCTAATGATACCCCACACGATGGGGTAGACGCGAGAAAAAAAAAAACATCCTCACTTTACATGTAGGGGAGGTACCCCAAATAAAAATATTTTTCATAATTTTATTGAAGCACTTGTAATTACAACACATATTCATCCTCATCTTTCTAACACCAAACGTTTGGAAGGTAGGTCGAGGACGGACGGACGGATGGACGGACGGACGGACATGGGGAATCTATAAGGGTTCCGAGTAATGAACTACGGAACCCTAAAAAGTAGGTTATTATTATTATTTGTTTAGTAAACAGAAAAAAAACGATCAGTATCAAATCTGACGAGCGCCTAGAAATTATTCATAAACAAACTTCGATGTTTGTTTCTACGAATACTAAATTAAAAAACAATTTCCCTATTGTCTATGTTTAAATTTGTTTGTGTATTTATGGCGTTGTAAAGAGGCCTATTAATAATGCCATAATTGCCATCATTAGACCTTAAATCACTCATTCTAATTTGACTCAATTTAATAGTCTGGAAAATTTATTCTATTACCTACAGTATAAATTTCGGTTGGAGTAGCAATAAGCGCTAAAAACGTTCAGTAGATATAAAATATTTATCTTTGGTAGTAAGGAATCCGGTGATGAATGTTACCATACAATTAATATGATATAAAGGGTAAAATGACCTATCTCCAGAATTCGGAATGTGTATTTTAAGAAAGATTACTTTAGGTTTTACCCGTAAAGCAACAACAGACACAATACAGAACAACACAGACTTTTAATAATAATTAGAATGGCGCTATATCACATTCAAACTGAAACTAAACTCATTCTTATATTTTTTCTACAACAACACATAAATACATACGTATCTACGTATAAATAAATTGATTCCACGTACCTATTATGTCACTAATAGTTTAGCAATGGCATAATTATAGTAGGGATGGATCTCAGAAAGGGGATGCCAACCATTATCCACATTATATATTCGACTATTCAGTGAGATAATTTAACAACGGCTAAATCGTTATACATTACGAGGTTATTGCTTGCAAAGTCAAGCTGCCTGCCGCGAAAAGCTAGTTTTCAAGTGTTTTATTTATGCTTACGTGCGTTAGATTCTGTTACTGAAAGCTTAGTATAGAGAGGCTGTTACGTGGAGTTTTTGTTATACAGAAAGGTATTGGGCGGTGCGAGCGCTGGTAAAGGTCAAAGGAGCTCGTAGCACTGTGCTACAAATCGGTTGCGGTATACGTTACGTGAATGTGCTACAGGCCAATAACTAAAAGTACCGCGACTAGCCTACAAGGGAGGATTCAATGTAGCGTAACATCACTCAGTCTGCTACGGGGCCTATTATGTTAAGTCGCACGTTTTATTGAGTGTTTTATAATTGTATCAAATCTATGTAATAATTCATTAAAATATATTTTTGTGGTATTTGTGGTATAACTAGTAATGTAATAATTCAACGTGGTTTCATCATCGGAATATTTTAGGTTATTCATTTTTTATTATTATTAACTAGTGTCGATATACTATTTGTGAATACATACATAAACAGCCAAACACCGAAACAAATTTTGTTGATCATAAAAATTTGATTCGACACGGAAATCAAACAGCAATCGCATATGTTCCCATGGCGCCACAGAGGCAGTTAATGATAGGAAGATTTAAACAAACTCGTAGGTATCACATAAATTTATGAATCTTATTTATCTTTTTCACAAAATTGGGATAGGAGTGTTCCTATGTTATTGATGTAATTTTAAAAATTTCGCAATCCATTTGTCTGCTTAATTATGTCTGTTATTAACTCGTGAAGCCACCCCACGGTTTTAAAACTACTTTCCGTAATTTCGAGCTTCAGAACACACAGCGAAATGTTACTCTCTTTCTAATGTCAGATGCAGGGACAGATAACGAGTATCGTGCAGTGATAAACGTTACATTCTATGCAATTACTTTTGTCGCTTTTGATACAATTTATTTAATTGTAACTTGTCGTAGTTAATCATGTCTATTTTCCAAAGATTAAACAAAAAAACCGGATCCATTTATTTATATTTTCTTTAGAACATAAATACGTATTTGAGAAAAAGCGATTACTAGCAAACGGAAAAGTGCGAAAATTTATAGGGTCATAAATTTAACATTTAATTTTATAAGTTAAATAGAGGCCCGGTCTAGATTCCTACGAAAGTATTTGAATTTCTTGGATTTCCTCCACTATAAAGTACAGGTCCTAGGTCCTTTAAGCGGGGCGTCAAAAAGCATCTCACTAAGCCGCCATAGTGTGGGCCGCCATACTTTACTGTCTGCATTCGCAGCAATGATGTGTGGTTTCTCCCACTCTTGGATTCTGCTTATGCTTTCCATCAGGCGGTGTAGAGTCACTTTGGTAGGCTATATATATATATATATAAAAAAATAAAAAAACATGCATTTATTAAACGTATAAACTTTCCTCTTAAACCTGTAATACAGTGGTTTAAGAGGAAAGTTTATCTATAGCTGAAACCGCATTAAAGTACGTTGAGTACTTTAAAAGATCTAAGCGATCAGATATCGGAAGCGACTTAAATGTGTACCATGTAAAGATTGTTTCCTAAATTGAGCACAGAGAGCATATTTGGCATGTTGCGTTAAATGAAGTTGGTGACTCGCATATAAATAAAATTGTAGGACGATGGTAAAAGTTTGCGAAGCAGCTTTGGCTTATTTACTTGCGGCGGCGGCTCGCCTGTCCCGTTCACGACTTGAGATCAATACGGAGGCTGTCTCCACCCTCGTACCAAGCAAGCCTATTAAGCACTTTCGTAGTTCTATCTCGCTCTTGCTTAATGTCATATAGAATTAAACTGAATAAAAGATATTTTCGAAACAGTTTATGTGTTTATCAGCTTTAAGTAATGTTGCCATCGTTTAAAGTAGTCCGCCGAGGTGTCGAGACGGTAGGCCTCGGCGAGACAGAGTGGCGCCTCCGGCAATTGTTCGTGTATGGGGACGTGACCTATATTCTTACACTACGTAAATAGGCCGATTTAAACTTTCGCCCGCGACGGTAACAACTACCACTATCGGATAGTGCTATCTTGTTTATAGGAAGGAACAATTTGTTTTACTGTCTTACTTGTTACCTTGTAAATTTATTTATAACTAATTTGTGTACAATCGTACAACTGTAAGAGTTTGATTCTTACAAATTATTTTTATAACTTTAAGTTCACTTAATTTTGTAACTGTAATAAAATGAAGGACTGTTTATACTTAGAATTATTTATTTTGCGAATTTTATATGTTCGGCAGAAATTATCCAGTCGACCAAAATCATAATAATTTATATTTCATAAGGCAATAATAGTACGTCTTTACTTAGATCTCTTAAACTACTAGATGGGCGCGCCTTAATACACCTTCAGCAATAGAAAAAGTTATTCAAGAGGAAGGTATATATGTCTAATACATGAAAATTATATTAAAGATAATCTAAAAATTTCAAAAACTTATTTATACACCACACATAACTTTTGCCAGTGCGTACAGTCAATGTTGAGAGCGCTGTCTTTCTAGATAAGTTTAAGAAACATCTATATTAATTAGTAACAGTCCGAAACCCTATTCAGCGACAAATATTACAATACTGTAAATATTGTTACTTTCTATATTTATAATCATGATGTTCTGCCTAGCCAATTTAGGACACGGCGGGCAGTCTCCTCGGTAACCAGCCAACTGATTTCAGCATGAATGGGGCCGGCTTGACTGGGGCAGTACTACCCTCACACATAATTCTAATAATGACAGCATTTGTGCTGTTGTATTCCGTCGGTGAATGTGAGACCGAAGGCCCAATTATTCTGCATCAAGATGTAAGACTCGAAGAGCGGCAACTTTTCATATTCCTGAAATGTAAGAGTTCGCAAGCGGCATTTAATTATTTACTATCAAGATCCCCATCCAACCATTTGATCTCTTATAACATAAATTCCGTACCTATTGCGTTAGTATATTTAGTAATTAAAACCTAGGGGTTACTTCAGCGCCGGCACGAATGCAAACAGACCAAAAGAACTATTATTAATATTAGTTTTATTCTTAAATTAAATTCATTCAATTCAATGAAAATTAAACACTCACTTAACTCTTAACTCACAGCAAAACATACACAATCACACACATAACACTCACATTGACACACAAATATAAGGAACTATTTAAAGTCTAATATTGTAACTAATGGTTTGTTTATTTAGTCTTTGATAAGGAACTGACTTCCAAGACACAGCTAGCGCTATTTTGGGAGTTAGGGCTGTACAGTGCTTTGTAATCCACTTTCTGTTGCAATAAAGATATTTTATTATTATTATTATTATTACTTATTAAGACGACGACGACGGCCCGGACGATCTCACGCCATTGCTGTCTGTTAGCAGCTTGTCTTGCGCAGTCAGACACACGGTTACTTATTCAATCCATAGGTGACCTGCCGCGCGATCTGGTTCCTTCCACCTTTCCCTAACCCTAATCCCCAACCAACCTATCTGCAATTTCAGAAGTTTTTTATTGCTTGATTGTTTTATCTTTATTTTCTATATCTATACTAATATTATAGAGGTGACGTTATAAAAGATGAGTTTTGGTTGTACAGAATAGATCTAAAAATTGTAGACTAACAGAAAGTCCCATTAATTATTTGTGAGCGTTGTAGGCTATATATTAACCCGTAAAATGATTGTTTACGGAGCCGCAAAGCAAAAGCTAGTTTAGTATTTAAACGTATTTTATATGTAATGTATTTAAAGTTGCATTTGACTGCTTGAGAAAGAAAATGAATCGACAAAAGTATTTATTAAGAACACCCAGTAATTTCTTAAAGTTAACTTTGTTGTTTCTATAGTTACTGGAAATACGTTCAAAACGTACGCCAGACGAGACCTGTTCAAAAACATAATAAATCAATAAACAAATTCTAAATTCAGTATAAATTTAGAAAAGACAAAATAGAAAACTAAATATACTCATATGTGCATCTTGTAATGTAGGAATGCTTAATTTAGATTATTTATTTATATATTTAGAAATTATTTCTTGATAATTAACGGATATTTATCATATTTTATCAGTAACTAGCTTTTGCCCGCGGCTTAACCTACACATTATTTTCTATGTATAATATGTATGTATTTACAAAAAAAAAAGTATGTTTATGTATTTATATCAGTTGTTTAGTACCCATAGCACAAGCTCTGCTTACTGTGGGACTAGATGATGTTGTGTGTAAGATGTCCAAAATATTTATTTATTATTTATTTATATATGTATTATTTTGACGTATAACTTTGATTGCGGTCAAAAGACCGGGTTGAAGGGGTGACCCTTGGGGGCGGGTTTTTCCAAATACCTCTTGCCAGACAACACACATACCAAATTTCAGTTTCCTGCGCTCAGTGTTTTCTGCTGTACGTTGTTCGTCAATCAGTCAGTTAGTTTACCTAGTTAGTTAATTGATATGGGTAGTTACTTATATTTATATTATTTATATTCCTGGTGGCTGAAATTTGTATTGACTGTAAATCCTGACAAATGCCAGGCGATCATCATTGGCAACAAATGTTTGATGAGCAGATTGAATACTGCTTCTATCTCGCCAATCATATTCAACGGTGCAGTGAGACCTTTTAGCTTCGTAGTCAAAGACTTGTGTCTACACATAGACTGCACTCTCGATTGGCGAGCTCTGGTCACTCATGTGAGTCAGAAGGTAACCGGGAACCTGCGAAAATTATATCGCCTCAAGAATTTTCTGCCTCCTAAAACCAAAAACTATGCTCATGAAGTCCTTAGTCATCCCGTTGATCGACTATGGTGATGTATGTTATTTTGACCTGAATACAAGTTCCTTCAAGTTCCATCCTTAACAAGTTAGACCGCCTTCTCAATAACTGCATTCGGTTCAATTTTAATCTTCGCAAGTATAACCACGTGTCTGCTTTACGCTCACAACTGAATTGGTTACCCATTCGCCAACGCCGCAATCAGCGAACTTTGACCTCTCTATTTTTATTTCTCGCCTAGATATCCTCACGTACCTACCGTGTTCCCTACTTCCGTTTCACAAAAAAAAATCTCAGAAAACAACCTGCTTCTTGTATTCTCCCTCCAAGAATTCTGATTTCGTCAACTTTTCTTTCTTCGTTCAAGCAGTTCTACTCTGGAATGAACCGTTTATATTTAAATAGAAGGTACATGAACTCCTTCTCAAGGACATAACAATGTCATCAATACGATAGTACATTAACCTGTCTCCTTATATTTATAGTGTACGAACTTAATGTAAATTTATTTAAATAGTACAATGTATATAAATGTATATATTTGTGTATGTAGGAATGTATACGCGTTATTATATTAATTTATAAAATGTATTTGTATTTTCTATATATATTTCTATATAATATATGTATTTTCTATATATAGTCACGTATATTTTGTAATGTATCCTATGTGCGCCTACCTTACAAGATTTCTACACCACCCTAAGGTGACTGGCAGAGAATGCCCGTTGCATTAAATCCACCGATGTACAAAGTGCATAAAGTTATAAAATATATGTTTTTCATTTAATAGAGTATTTTAAATGTAACTTAATTTAGTACACTGTACCATTCTTTTTGTATTTCCTCAGGATCTAACTAAAAAAATTTCATTTGAACATCCAAGTGATTGCCTGAACGGAATATATATATAACAACTTATAAGCAATTAAGAAGGTTAATTGTCACCTGTATGGTGTACTAGTGATTATATTATATAACATTTAAGAAAAAATATTACGTTACTAGCTTTTGTCCGTGGTTTCAGTCGCATGTATCTCGGTGCAATGTCCTATGTTCTCAAGCTAGCCTATCTGTTTACCAAATTTAATTTTTGGTCTGGCGCGAAAGCACATCAGAGAGACAGAGTTACATTTGCATTTATACTCGTTATATTACTAACAGAAAAAAATGACAAAGTAATAAACAATAATAATTGTTTATTTCACAGATAAAAAATAATAAATAGTTACTTTGATGTTCTCTAGTTTTGGTGGAAGATTCATTTTCAAATTTATTTAATGGTTTAAGAAGTCCCACGTTTCGTGTACATCTAGCCTATTTACATATTTTTACTAAAATTATGTTGAAATTACTTTTATGAAGAATGAAAACATTTAGTTAATTTTATCAAAAACTTTAGTTAAAAACATTTTTCTTTAAGTGTTATTAGCCTAAATAAAATTGAATAATGTTACTGAAGTTGAAAGTGTTTAGGTTTAACTTAATGAACTTCATGAACCTAACGGAGTTAATCGCACACAATATCAAGAGTGTCATTCATAGACACTTTAATCTTCACAATTGAAATATTCTTTATTATCATGTATTTTGTTATAATAATGGATAAGTTATGCTGTTCAATCAAGGCTGGCATACGATATTACAAACGGAATATTGATAATGTTATTATTAATTTTTGTTTTTTTTTTCAATTACTTTTAAACTTGCAATATTCTCTTGGGAATTTCTCTTGCTCAAATATTGTAAAAGTTTCTAAATAAATAAAAAAACATTTATTTATGATAATAAATTTATATGTGAAAAGTTCCGATAATAATTAAGTGGAAAATTAATTCAAAATAAGTTTATTCCAAATCTAAAACAATTTTTAACTTATAAAAACATAAACATAATCAAAATAGCATGAAATTCCAATAAATAAAAATAAATACTATCAATCAATATTATATAGTTACAGATTATTGGTTACATTAACAAGTTGAAAACGAAAACCCATTTATAACAAGCCCCAGATAGGTAAGAAAACTTCCTAAATCTTAATCTAGTATTCAATGGGGCCGTCACGAAATACAATTAGAATAAGTAAAATGTGGGTTGATATTTGTAAGAGAGCTTTGAGTGGGGTGGTGGTCAGTAATCGATTGGTAGCTCGCGTGGCGCGCCCCGTGACCGGAGCTTATCAAGCTTCTGATGGATCGACCCTAATCTAATAATAGACAGTGTAGCGTCCTCGGTACCATATTTTATTTGTAAACCCTTTTTGTTTGCATGTTATAGCTTTTATAGCAGCCGACACGTGATTGATATTTGGATTCATTTTAATTGAATAATTTCTGTTTCTACATGCAGTTCATTGTTTTAAGCTAAAAGCAGGAGGTAATTACTGAAAGGTGGCATTATATTAATGGATTCTCGTTTAATGTAAAGCATCAAAGTTAATTGAGACTTCTGGTAAAGATTTGTAAGATACATATTACATTCGTAATGTATACTTCTAAGTAATAGTATACCGTAAATATGTAGAAATTTGCTTGTAGAAATAAATACAAAAACAAAATACACACAGCCACTTAAAAATATCTCTAAATAGATTGGGTTTTATTTCATATTTATCAAAACAACTTATTTTATGTTTTTTTTTATGTAAATATTCACACAAGTCGAGTGAAATGATTATTTCTTGTCAACTAGATGAGGCCTGTATTGTTACCGGCGGTTATTGATGTAAATCGCGAGTAACACTGCGAAGCAAAGCTTGTCTAAAAAAATAACTTGTTACTTTTGATGTCATCAACTTTCTGCCAGTGAAAGTCCAAATTGGTATAGCAGTTTTTACTAAATGCATAAAAAAAGTTTTTAAATTTTAATCTGTCTGTTTGTCTACAAAGATATTAGCCAGAACGAACACAAACAGTAATTTTAATTTAATTTATTTGTACAGATGAGAACATAAAACCACTAACAAACCCCTAATAAACAAGTTCTTTGTTACTTTACATTTAGTACTTCAGTAATAAATAACAAAATCTTATCGTGGTTACCCTAAATTACTATAAGAAATAAAAGTTAAGAATACACTTTAAACATGTACGCAAAAGTGGCATACTGTATTGTATAGCTCCGGTAGAAAGTTGTTAGTCATAAATGTCGTGTTCGAATGAAAACGCGAGTCTTTGTTATGTTTTAAATTACGAGACTGATGTTTATTGTTGATGCTGTCAGAAGGATTTACAGCGTTGTGACTGCTCTTGCAAACAATACTTGGTTTTGTGAACGGGGGAGCTCTCATAAAACGGATGAAATACATTTATTTTTAATAATCCTTTAATTTAGAATTAAACATGTTATTTACGTTTTGGTAATGTACTGAAAATGTCGTGGGGAATACTCATAGTACAGTACAGTGAACGACCTTACAAGGGGCGCCTGCGTCCGTTAGTTCTCTATAATATTACCTATGTATCATTTCACAAATTCAACCTACGTGCATATACTGCTGCGAGTGTCAGTTGCTCACCTCATTCACAACCACAAGCAATTCTTCAGTACACCGTCCAAGCGGGTCTACATGTATTTCTTTATCACGTTCAGTTCAATTATTGTATAGAACTAAATAACCCGATGAATTTACTATCATCTGCATCTATTTATCTACATAGGCATAATATACTCGTAAATATTTGACAGTATAAAATTAGATCAAGTTTAGCTAGATCATTTTAGCTTATTTCGAGTTGTAGCGAGATTTAGGAACAATTTAAATAGGTAGATGTTAATGAATAAGTGCACCAGTCTATGTGTTTATAAACTGGTTTTAATTCGGCTATTGTAGATAACTTTTATATGGCTATACCTTTCATCATCGTTCTCATATGATAACGCGATAGCACATTTTGCAACCTTCCAAGTTTGTTGTAACACGCGTTACAGTGAATTACCTTTCACCCACAGTCGATCGATCTAAATGAACGTGTGGAAATTTATTATTTAAAAAGGCTCACGTTTATAGTACTGTAGCGTTTCTAGTTTATTGAATTTTCACGTTTTCGGGGTAAGCAATTTAGTCTTTTGGGGAAAAAGTTATTTACGTTTTGCTGTTTACACTGACGATTGAGTTGATAAATTTATACGAACAAAAAAGGGAGGGTATCTATAACAGTTGCATTTTGTTGGGCTACTTACCAATATTCGAATCTTAACATAGTGCCGATGTGTAGACACTAACGGTAGCGCTGATCAATAAGCTTAAAGTCACTTAGTGAGCTATGGTTAGAGCTATGCTCGGAGTCTCTCTGAAGGACAAAATTCGAAACGAAATAATCCGTCAATCCGTCAGAGAATCGGCATATCAAGAGAGTGACCGGCATAACTCTAAAAGTTAGTAGGTTGAAGTGGCAAGAGGCTATTCACATATATCGCAGAACTGATAACCGCTGGAGTAAGCGTGCTCTGAAGTGAAGACCACGTCTTAGCAAACGTAGTGTGTGACAAGTTGTATAAGAGGGCTGCCAGCGACTGGATACAAAAAGCAACAGACCGAGCTAAGGTGTTTTTTGGGAGAGGCAGAAGTATAGCAGTGGACTGCAATGAGCTGATGATGATAAGTATCTGACGATATACTGCATTAAGTCTTCGTCTGAAATTGCAAGCGTAACAACTCTCAAGAAACGAAACATAGAAATAAACAACCGTAGCCTTTATATTGAACCATTCTTTAGAACTCATAACATTTGGTGACTGTATTTGTACATTGTGTTTATACTTGTGGGTGCTAGCTAGCTAGGGTTAGCGACTTCTAGAAACTCAAATTGTACAAAAAAAACTTTAAATTCCGCCCGACAAACAATTCTTTTCTCTAACGTACATACATTCATATCACCGGACAAAAGTTACGTAAAGATATTAAGTACGGACGATTGAACTCGTGAAGGATCTACAACTTAGTTTTTCCAGTTTTTTCCTAAGTGATTTGTCTTTTTTTGTTTCACTTACACTTTAATACATAGCGGTTTTCGCCCGCGGTTCAGCCCGCCTATTGTAGCGCGACAGACAGACATATAGACCACTGTCACGTACAATGGTCCACCTAAAGGACTAAGTGCGGAAACCGACCTACATAACATAGAACATAGACATATAGACCAAGTTACTATTACTTTTATAATATTAGTAAGGATTATTTATCTATGTCCACACCAATGTTTTAAAATTTGGAATTATCTCTGTCTTTCTACTACACTTTCAGGGCCAAGTCGTTGTATTGATTTCAATCCAATTTGGCGTGGAGATATCTTGATACTTGAGAAAGGTAAAGCCAATGTGGCTACTCTTGATTGGAATAACCAAGATACACGCGGGCGGAGCCGCCAGCAAAAGCTAGTTTAATAATCAATATTTTATCATAATATCATTAGAAGTAAACACAGTGGCTGCTACTTCATGTAAATCAATACAATTTATAGTAGGTCGGTATACAATATGTATAAATACTGCACTTACAGGTTAAAATAGTGCCTCGTAGTCCGTAGCTATTGGTTACGGGTAGGCTACGGCGTAGCTAGGTCAGGTTACGATGTTTTATTTTATTAAACTGTATAAAGTATTGTGTGTGTTAGCTTAGTTGTACTGTGTGTAATATTAATCACTTTGTACCCAAGTTTAGATTTAAATAAAATGAGATATTTTTATAAAATACTAGCTGACCTGGCAGACTTAGTACTGCCTCAATCGATAAATAGAAGGCCTAAACTTTTGTGTAAAATAAACGTAAAACAAACAAAAGGAATGAATAATTAATAAAAGACATGCATTTCATTTTTATAAATTCAACTTTTAAAACTTCTCTGGAGTTCCACAAATAATTCAAGACCAAAATTAGCCAAATCGGTCCAGCCATTCTCGAGTTTCAGCGAGATTAACGAACAGCAATTTATATTTATATATATAGATTACTAGCTGATGCCCGCGGCTCCACTCGCGTTTTAGAGGTATCAAAAATAGATGTTGGCCGATTCTCAGACCTACTGAATATGCATATAAAGTTTCATGAAGATCGGTCAAGCCGTTTCGGAGGAGTATGGCAACGAAAACTGTGACACGAGAATTTTATATATTAGATATAGTATTATTCATTTATTTTAGTTTTCATGTATCATATACATTACGTGTATGAATACATTAAAACTAAACTAAAAACTCACTAAAACTAAACCTTATGCTTTAGTTTTAGTTAATAAACCAAATTGGAGTCAGCTTATTAGTAACATCTAGTAGAGTAGAAGATAGATTATTGACTGCCTCGTTGGCGCAGTGGTAGTGTATGCAACTGCTGTGCTTGAGGTCTCAGGTTCGATTACCGGGTCGGAAAAAATGTTTCAGTGATCCGCAAATATTTCTTTCGGAGTTAAGGTGTTTTCTATGTATAATATGTAGGTTTTAAAAACAATGTTTATGTATTTATATCAGTTGTCTAGTACCCATAATACAAGCTCTGCTTAGTTTTGGCCTAGGTGACGTTCTGTGTAAGATGTCCAAAATATTTATTTGAATGATAAGGGATATAAAAAAATATTGTCCTCTTGTAACGAAACATACGATTGCATCAACAACAGCGGAGCAGCAACAATACCATCAGTAATATCTCATTGGTTCTGCTTTCCTGCAACTGTTAAATAAATTAATAAATATATTGGACATCTGACACACAACATCATCTAGTCCCAAGCTAAGCAGAGCTTGTATTATGGGTATTTGACAACTGATATAAATACATAAAACATTTTTTTTTTGTAAATACATACATATTATACATAGAAAATATATATAAAATACAAGCTGACCCACATAACTTCGTCAGTATTGCTTTTTAATTACGCTCGGTTACCATTGGTCCAAGTGTGATGTTAGCAATGTTAACTTAGGCACGCCAGCAAATCACACATTTGAAAAAAGAAAATGAGAAAATCGTTATATTAGTTTCGGCGTTCATTATAGATAACAAACCAGCTTTTGCCAGTGATTCTGCCCGTATATGTCAGTTATCGTGGTAAAGAGTTGGCCGTTAAGAATTAAACTGTTTCTATGCTGAATTTTATTGAAATCGATGTATTGGTTTAGTCATGAAAGCCTGACATACAGACAGAGAAACTGATACTTTCTAAAGTTAATAATACTAGTATGGAGGCATGGCCCCTACTCTTGGGTTCTGTTCGAGGGCCATGTTCAGGCATAGTAGAGTCACATTGACAGGCTCTAAAAGCAAAGCAGCTTTTAGACATGCCTTAGCAACTTCACGTGTGCTATCCACAGTAGGCGTTCGCGTCACATAACACAAGTATCTAGACTAGATACGAAAAATCTCACTGCCTTATATCAAAAGTGGGATTTTAATAATGTAGGTATATAGTGCAGTTTTCTTATAAATTGCCATTAAAACTTGTACGTCTAACATTATATGTAAACCTGTGGATATCTGTTGTCATTTGTTATTATTTAATTAATTGTATTCAATTCTTTATTTTGCATGTAAAAATATTTGTATTCCACAATAAATGGTAAGACATAGTACCTATGTTTCAAGAAAACGATTGATTGATCAAATTGTTGTATAAATTAAAACAATACATTTAGTTGTATTGGGTATATTGCTATTCATTATATACATATTTTATATAAACAAAAAAAATACAGTTGATGTCGTGTCTTATTTCAGGATCCGTAGCCAGGTCTACGTGTTTTGGTGTGCGGATGAGGCGAAGGCGCTTGGCGCCATGAGCTAGCGGGAATGGGGGGCGAGGGGGCGGGCCGCGGCGCCGCGCGCTGGCAAGTGGGCGACTCGCCCCCGCGCGCGCCCATGGGCTACGCGGCGCCCGCGCAAGATGCGCCGCTCGACCGTGGGCTGGCGCCTGCGCCCGCGCCCAACACGCCCGCCAACGCCGTGCTGCAGCGAGCGCACTCCAGGTTAGGCCACATCATCAACAGTGTCTCCACTGCACCACATAGGCCTCTCCTTAAAACTTGGTATAGGGTTTGCTTTGAGTTTTCCTCCTCTTTACAGTGATGTTGTCCTGCTTGGTTCACGCCTGTAGTCGCTTCTTACGTTTACTACTTCAGAATTCTTAATCCGTCAACACACGGATGGTTGTAGGATTTATCATTGCTCGTAGGCCATAATTATTGTTGATAACCGTTCAACTCACATCCAAATACTCACGGGCAATTGAATTAAAAACCTATGGTTTGGGTCTTACCAGTTTGATTTTCGTGCGCACAAATAATTACTATCATGTCCATCATGATTAATCTATTATTAGTTCTTCGTATTTTTTATCAAGTACCTATTTATATTACACTTATAATTCTTGGAACAATTAATAAATAATAAATAAATAAATATTTCGGACATCTTACACACAACGCCATCTAGTCCGAAACTAAGCAGAGCTTGTATTATGGGTACTAGACAACTGATATAAATACATAAACATACTTTTTTTGTAAATACATATATAATATATATAGAAAACACCCAAACTCCGAAACAAATATTTGCAGATCACACAAACAATTTGTCCGACCCGGGAATCGAACCCGAGACCTCTTGATCAGCGGTCGCATACGTCAACCACTGCGTCATCGAGGCAGTCAATATACTAATTTTTTAACAAAATGTGCGATAATGTTCCAGATCGATGTCATCACTACCACCCGAACCGTTTATGATGCTACGCGCGAAAGCGCTGAGCAAGCGAGTGATCATCAACGTGGGTGGAGTGCGGCACGAGGTTCTGTGGAGGACGCTAGAGCGGCTGCCGCACACCAGGCTCGGGCGTCTCCGAGACTGTAACACTCATGAAGCCATCACAGAAATTTGTGATGATTACTCACTACAAGACAACGAGTATTTTTTCGATAGGTACGACTTTATACAGTTTAGTTCGTGATGCAAGTTCCTTTAGATTATGATGTGAATTTGTCAAATTGTCATTTTAAACGTCAGTTTCATATCAAGCAATTTTATTTGCAGGGAACAAATGATTTTGTATATCAAATAATGAAAACAAAAAAAATACTCTAAAGTGTAGAGAAATATATAAAAACTAAATAAGGCCCGCGGCTCCTCTCGCGTCCTAGGGGTGTGAAATGTAGCTGTTGGCCGATTTTCAGATCTACCCTATATGCACACAAAATTTCATACAAATCGGTCCAGCCGTTTCGCAAGTTTAGTAACAAACATCGCGGCACGATAATTTTATTTGCAGTGGTTTTTCAAATAAAAGACACTCCTTTTTAGATATATGTCCATTTAATTTATTTAATCCATATTTTCTTTAAACTTTTTCACAGGCATCCAAAAAGCTTCAGTTCAATACTCAATTTTTATCGGACTGGAAAGTTACATTTAGTAGATGAAATGTGTGTGTTGGCGTTCAGTGATGATCTCGAATATTGGGGAGTGGATGAATTGTACCTGGAGTCGTGTTGTCAGCATAAATACCATCAGCGGAAGGAGCATGTACACGAAGAAATGCGGAAGGAAGCAGAGAGCTTACGACAGCGAGAAGAAGAAGAATTTGGACAGGGCACCTGCGCACAATACCAGAAATGGCTCTGGGACTTACTAGAGAAGCCTACGACCAGCATAGCAGCCAGGGTAACGTATCGTGACGAACCCCGCCACCCTTGTAACCAATTACTATCGATATTATTACTTGTGCCACTTTAGCAACGCTGCCCGGGATAGTTTCTTATAAGCGAAAGGTACCTAAGGATTTAAACATTTTATCACTATACTTAGATATTTAGTTTTATTTAGATAGTTGCTTTTGTGAATTGTGAACGAGGTTTCGTTGAGGGTCAGATTTCTAGCTGCTCTACAATTATGTATACTTTTCACTGATTCAAAGCAAATTTAGTAAATTTACACAGATATTAAGTTTTGTTCCATTTTTTCACGTAAAGTCAGGTACACTAAGCACTATCACTTACTTAGTTTCAATTGTTAGTCACTTTACTGTGTATTTATTTAAGTACATAAAACATTTCGTAAATAATGTTCACTTTCATTTCATCACTGTAATTCTATCCTCTAAACACGTAAATATACTAAGTACTTATTGAAGTAGACATACGAACACGTATCTCTTTTGTACACAAAGTCTTGTTTCGTAATTTTGTACATTATTCTGTTACATTCACTTTTACATAGACGATTTAAATAGTGACACTCAACTGAAATTTGCTTTTAAGAGTATATGCATTAAGGAAACAAGCTTGGTATACAGAGTTATGTATATGTTGTGGTTGTGGTGCATGAATAACATCTATCGCTGGCTCCTCCTCTTTCCTTCGATGTTGCAACTCAGCTGGTTTATTGTGCGTGTTGTGGAATGCGGTGTTGTGACTATTGTGGAATCGTGATTTTGGTCGCTTTTGTCGAATAGATATTGTGTTTTGTCCTTTTTGAGCTACTTTCAGCGTACCTCGTAGTAATATTCGCTCTAAAATATTATGATTATATTTCGACAACAGCGGTGCAACTTAATAAATATGTAAGTACAAACTTAATGAAGTAAAACTATTTAACTTTTATATTGTAATAACGTTAATATTATATATTTTTATTCTTTATATTGCCAAATATGTTTTCTTAGTCTCTTCGCGAAACATTGCTTAAATGCCTTTATTTATAAATAAGACTTTCTATCGTAATGTATCTACCTTTTATTTATTGTTTCGTATTATGTTTAAACAAGTGATTAAATAGTTATTGGTTTATATATTTTGTGTTCTACAACATAACAATACATTTTAATTATTTTAGAAAAATACAGACTAATAAATACAATGTGTATGTTGTGGAAAACTCGTCCATAATATATATTTTATATAAATATATCTATGTGTAAATACACAGGTCTAAGAAAGAGTGCCCTCGCTTCTGATCAAACATACTTCCAATATTTTCATCCAATATAATTCATATATTGGCGCTTTTAAGCCTATGTATTTAACTCATAATTTATGCTTTTATTTAAATCAAATATCGGAGCACAAAAATGTTTAGGATTGTACAATTATTTTTACTATAACTTTTTATAAATGTTCACAGCCGCGTCGATAGTTCTCGATTACAGAGAGCTTTACAAAACAAAGCTTAATTGTTGTCGCCAAGTTGCAAACATGGGATGGGCTTACGCGATGTGACCAGCCGCCGCTGGGGCGGCGCCTTATGGGCCCGAGTGCGGGGTCGCACGGGACGGGGCCGGCACCCGCCGGACACGTGTCCGGTGTTTGCCGCCTGCGCCCGCGCCGCCTCCCACGACGGCCGCGCGCCGTCCGCCGGCGTCCCCTCACCTACCCGACCCTTGCGTTCCTTGTTCCTGCGCCTCCGATCCCGACCTCTTACCATCTATCCACCAACGCTTCCGCTTCGTGATACTGATCCGACTAACCGAGCGATGCGAGTGATGAACGGACGAGCGTCTGTTTCCTTCTATTTTAATACACGTAGCACCTACCAGTGCGAACGCCCGTCCGTTCACCCAAATTTATTTATTTAAATTACCTACTAACTACACCAAAACCACACAACACTTCTAACAAAGTCACACGAATAGATGTTATTTCTACACCAAAATTGATGGACTAAGTTTAAGACAATTGTTACATACTTTATTGGCTGACCATATCTGTAAATACATATCTATACGTACATACGACTGTTAAGTAAGTAGTCTCCTACTAATGTACAAAGGTGTAGGAATAGTAGTCCTGTATAAACACTGGCATAATGACTTACCGATTTGACACATATGGCATAATCACTAGGTACCGAGCTATAGTTGAACACTGCGGCAGCGCGGTGGCGGGCAGCGTCGCATCGACGCTCGGCCGCTCACTAGTGCATGCTTGCAGGTGATTGCGGTGATCTCGATCCTCTTCATCGTGCTGTCCACGATAGGGCTCACACTCAACACAATACCCCAGATGCAAGTATACGACGACAAGGGGGCGCCCATGGATAATCCGCAGCTGGCCATGGTCGAAGCAGTGTGCATCACATGGTTCACGCTAGAATACGTGCTGCGATTCAGTGCCTCACCGGATAAATGGAAGTTCTTCAAGGGTGGACTCAACGTTATAGACTTACTGGCTATACTGCCCTATTTTGTATCTCTATTCCTGCTCGAAACTAATAAAAACGCTACTGACCAATTTCAAGATGTGCGTCGTGTTGTGCAAATCTTCCGTATAATGCGAATTTTGCGTATCCTCAAACTCGCGCGGCACTCGACCGGGCTACAATCGCTCGGCTTTACGCTCAGAAACTCCTATAAGGAGCTAGGATTGCTCATGTTGTTTCTCGCGATGGGAGTTCT
Source organism: Phragmatobia fuliginosa (assembly GCA_932526445.1). Taxonomy (NCBI): domain Eukaryota; kingdom Metazoa; phylum Arthropoda; class Insecta; order Lepidoptera; family Erebidae; genus Phragmatobia; species Phragmatobia fuliginosa. The sequence continues at coordinate 12,421,141 of OW052071.1, forward strand.
TATTTTCTCCTCATTGGCATATTTCGCTGAGAAAGAAGAGCCGAACACAAAATTTATTTCAATTCCGGAAACGTTTTGGTGGGCCGGCATCACCATGACCACAGTCGGATACGGTGACATTTACCCCACGACCCCGTTGGGCAAGGTCATCGGCTCAGTTTGCTGTATCTGCGGCGTGTTGGTAATTGCGTTACCCATCCCCATTATCGTCAACAATTTCGCCGAGTTTTACAAGAACCAGATGCGGCGCGAAAAGGCGCTCAAGCGGCGGGAGGCGCTCGAGCGTGCTAAACGCGAGGGCTCCATCGTTTCATTTCATCATATTAACTTACGCGACGCATTTGCGAAGAGTATGGACCTCATCGATGTTATCGTAGATACAGGTTAGTACCTTATAGGCCATCTGCTTTGCTTGTCCATGTCATGTGTAGTTCGTGAATGCACTTAACTCTTTTATCACTACAAGCATGCCTTTCGAGCCCAAAAAGTGTAAGTGTCATAGTGAATGCAATGAATGTGAAATGTGTGCACGCCGCATCGATGGCTCTCCGGACTAGCAGACATCTTCAAAATCAAACAAAACAGATCACGTTACATCGCAGCTACAGCTATGTTCACTCGTTCGTTGCCGCGAAGCGCACTCAGAGTGTTTTATTCCTTGTCTTCAGGTGACAAGTGCGTCCTCATTGAGGCGAGAGACGACGCCAGATGAGCTTCTTGCTACTCTCACACAGTCGTCACACACGACCCCTTATTTTTAAGTCGTTAGTAAGGGTCGATTCGCGCCGCGTGTAGCTTGCGATGTGCGACGAAGACACTATTATTTAAGGTCGATTACATTGTCAGCGTAAGCATAACGCTTCTTAGAACTAACTCTACTCTCTGTGGACTGTCTGATATGTGTATCCGGAGGACGCTGGATTCTGTGTACTGTTCGTGTGGAATGTGTGTTGTGTAGTTCACTCTGTTATTTCGTCACATTTAAATGTTCACTAATAATAATAAACTATTAAGTAATCGGGAAATATAAAGGAAAATATGGAATACCTTGCTACTCATAGTGGTATGTGTCTCCAGGACACAACTTGTCGCAGGCGGACGCCACTAGCCTGGAAGGCGAGGCACCGGCCATCACTGGTTGCTACAAACAGTACGAGCACTCTCTCAACAATAAACTCCAACAAGGCACTGAACCCAGTCAGGTAATTACTATTTATTAGATATGTCATGTGGGTACGTCCAACGATGTTATAATATTGATTAGAGTGTGGTACGCTCGATTAGCGAGCGAGTTAAAAAGTAAGTTCAAATTTCATTTAATTAAAATTGTGACATAATTTAATTTCGCTTAAAATTCAAATAACCCGGTGTTTGCTAAAATAACAATGCAAGTTTTTTTATGGACGGACCCTGTTAAAGAAGTAACATGTAATGTTTGGTTATCCCTAACACTAGGTAATAGTTTCAGAGCAGCCCCGAGAAAGAACGTCGTTACTCGAATGAAGATCCTGAAACACCGGAGAAACGTTTGCTCATAAATCCTGAACCCACACCAGTAAGAATGCATTACTTCTTACCTATTTACTAATATTTGTTGCTTGACGAAAGCATCTCAATTAGATCTTAGTTGCTTGATTGTTATAACTTGTAAAACGCAACACAGTATGTGTTTTCGAACCCTCTTCGAATAATTTCTAAGAAGATAGATATAATATCAATTACATACATGACAGTTTTCGAAATGTCGATCGAAGGTTTGAAGACATCTACCTGTCTCTTTCTAACAGACTGGGCTAAAAATAAAATTCTATTACGTAGGTACTAATAATTTCTCTTTTTTTAGGAAAAGAAGATGGCTGACAAACAGCTTGACTTGGATCAGCTGCCTTCTGAGTTTGAATGTTGTTTTTGCACGTTCAAGGTACTAAGATACTAACGCATACATGATGTTGTAGATATATTTTTATTAATCATCTAATTACGTAATTATTAAGTAATAATTTGGTGTATGAGAACCGTTACTAATAACGATATTTTCACATAGCATTTACCTGTAAGTATTTACATATTGATTTTTAAAAGCCGCTTCTTAATGATTATTTTCACCTGTAGGACTTATTTTCATATTATTTTGTTCGGTTAGTGTTTTGCAGCTGCTCATACTATTGAAATAGGATAAAGGTAATGCCCGACAAAATTTTACTATTGTGAAATTTAAAAAAAAAGAAAATTAACTTCTACGGAAAATTAACTTTTTTATTATATTGAAATATATAGGAACATTATTTATTCCACACGTCTAATTACTGACTGCACCTTGGTATAGGGTTATAAGGAGTTCATTGACGCGGAACAACTAATGCCCATGTCCACCTCAGACCTGCGCCAGCCGGTCTGCGTAGAACTGGCATGTTTGCAACGACATCCTGCGCCTAAAGCTCTGCCCGAAGCTACTCCAAACAGCCTGGACAGCCCAGGTACAACCATCATATTTCATACATTCGAACAACTGTAAACAATCTTTAGGATTACAAAAAATATAATATAAAGCTGTTAAAACATTATGTTGTTTACAATTGTTCTATGTCAAACCATTAATATAAGTACCTACCTACTTACTACCTACTGTATTCAAGTGTTAAGATCCCATAGAAATAGATATTCCTAGACACTTTTGTACTTTTTATTCGTTCACCGTTGTCATGTCGATGTCCTCTTCGGCACATTCGTGTACCTTCACTGTACTTCAACCGTTCATAGTCTAAGTACCTATATGTAACAATTACATAATCCATTCTTTGTGATGTCTTGTACGGCTCCATGTGCATTATGTCTTACGTTACAGATACATTTGCATCATGCCTTACGCACCCTTTTCCTTCAGAGGGCGACATCGCATGCGAGATCGACTCTTCAAACTTGTATGTGAACCCTCTGGACGGTAGCGGAGGCGGCGGTGCCGGTGGGGGTGGGGACGGGGTGTCTGCTGACTTTAGCGAAGTGCGCAGGAGTGCTTCAGGCGATGGAAGCGTGTTGTGTGCCAAAGGTTCGCAGGGTGAAGGTTCACCACGAGGTTCGCGAGTGAGCCTGGCGGGCGCGCTCACCAGTGCGTGTGCGGGTGTCCCGACAGGCGCAATGACAGCCTCAACGAAACCAACAAAACCACTGGATGCGTCGCGGACCAGTCTACAACAGCCGTTGGAGGACGCGCCCGCCGCTACTGACGACACCAAGCCCAAACATAGAAAGGCTCGCTTCCAACAGGTGAGGCTCGTCAGTAGCTTCACGGTTCATCGGCTTCAGAGACTACTTGGTGGTTCACGTTTATATAAATACATGCATGAATCTACCTTTGAACTGTCCATTATAATGTCTGCATGATGTAACCACCGCTTGACTAATTCTTCAATGTGTACACGAGAATGCTTACCACTACCTTTGTGTACCGATAAGCTTACGTTCAGAAAAAGCACGAGGTAACGCGTCCTGATCGTTTGTCCCACAGGACTGGACGGAAGAAGAGAGGAGGCCGCCGAGAGGGATAGCTACGAGGATCATTAATCATCATATACTTTTTGGTTTGTCTCATTTTGAATACGTACTTACCTACATACTCAGCTGAAAACATTACATGCTATATTACCAGCTTACTGAGCAGTTGCCTAACCCATTGAATAAATATGTTCTGATAATAATAACTTCTGAAGTCAAGAAGACTGTGTTACTTTGAACGGATTATGTGGTGTCGATAATCGAGTACACCAGACAATTCGTTGATATCTAAAATGTTTTCAAAATCAAAACGAAATACTTAGCTTTTATTTCAAGTACCTTTTTCAAGCGTGCGTACCAGCAAAAAAGCAAAAAAAATTGGGCCTTAGAGAGATGAGAGTATAACAGAAAATTAGTGTGTTCTAAGGAGTAATTTGTTACAAATAGCAAAATTTGTGCATGTAGTAGTTTAAAAGTTATTTGACAAAAACACTTTTTGCTGGAGTAACGTATAAACGTGACCCCAGCAATAATTTTTTTTTACAACGTTTCAGACCCAAACGAAATACATGAATAGATAGCTTTTTTTCCGCATTAAATGTTAGCAAACAGCAAAATTTGTGTATGCTGTGGTTCATATCATAAGTTATTGACAATTTTGCTGGGGGCAATATTTTGGGCTTGTCTAGAACTTGAAAATGGCTGAACGCAGAAGTTTGAAAACAATACCATCGATAGACCTTCATTTGCTTAAATTTGTTTAATCATTCGTTTTTGAATTGTTTAATGAACACCGATGTAATAAAATGGTTTTGAAAATCAGAAAAAAACTGTTTTGCTAGGAAACCAGTATACTTACAATCAAATAAAAAGCTGTAACATATAGCCATGGTTTACATTTATAATGCCTGTAAATTTGAATTTAAGTAACTTTAAGCAATATGAAGATATAAGTAAATATTATAAATTTTAAATTGTATATTTACGTCATCGAATACGCAGTTCCTATAAAACAAGAAAACGTGGCAAACTCTAACAAATTTAAGTATATCATCAACAAACAAGCCTGTAAATTTCAGCTATCAATCACGAATATTATAAAAGTTATATGTAAAACAATAATGTAACAACATTCTCCTATAACCCAACCAAATTAAAGGTATAAAGGTAGTGTATGAGACTGATTTTAAATAAAAGAAATTAATCATACTCAGTTCAATATTTTTGTCACCCTGACCTAACTTTTTTTGTTCGCAACTGTACCATCAAAATATTCAATTATACCATTCATTTCAGATGTCAGCCGAATGTATGGCGCGGTCGCTTTTACGGAACCTTTTAATTTGCTCGGGTTATAGGAGAATGTTGATACATTCTTTTTTTAGATATAACTTTTATAATATTCATAATTGATAGCTGAAATTTACAGGCTTGTTTGTTAATGATATACTTAAATTTGTTAGAGTTTGCCACGTTTCCTTGTTTAATAGGAACTGCGTATTCGATTACTTAAATAAACCATATAAAAATAATAATATTTACTTATATCTTCATATTGCTCAAAGTTACTTAATCCAAATTTACAGTCATTATAAATGTAAGCCATGGCTACATGCTACAGCTTTTTATTTGATTGTAAGTATCCTCTTTTACTAGCAAAACTGTTTTTTTCTGATTTTCAAAACCATTTATTTACATCGGTGTTCATCAAAAAATTTAAAAACTAATGACTAAACAAATTTAAGCAAATGAAGGTCTATCGATGGTATTTTTTTCAAACTTTTGCGTTCAGCCATTTTCAAGTTCTAGACAAGTCCAAAATATTGCCCCAGCAAAATTGTCAATAACTAATGAACCACAGTTCACACAAATTTTGCTGTTTGCTAACATTTAATAGGTAACAAAAGCCATTTTTCTATGTATTTCGTTTGGGTCTGAAACGCTTTTAAAAATTTTTTTTTGCTGGGGTAACGTTTAAAACGTTACTCCAGCAAAAAGTGTTTTTGTCCAATAACTTTTAAACTACTACATGCACAAATTTTGCTATTTGTAACAAATTACTCCTTAAAACACACTAAGTTTCTGTTATACTCTCATCCCTCTAACAGCCTGGCCACGAGTTTTGGTCTTAGCGAAAAGCGGAGCGGCGTCGGTGAGCGGTGCGTTTTGCACGCCACGAACCCTAGTAGCGGTTAGTTGCAGCGGCGACGGTGGACGTATTTAGGTAGTCGAAACGTGTTAAAAATCATGGCGTTATAAAAATTATCCCCTGTCTGTTTAGAAACAACATTTTTTTTTTAAATATGAGAGAATGAGTGCACGAACTAAATAAAGATCGGTATTTAGATGGCGGATTTAGTGACCTATACGAAGGTCCAACCTATAAGAAGTAACATTTGGTCCGACCCGGGAATCGAACCGGAGCCCTCTTGATCAGCAGCCGCATATTTTTAACACTAGACTAACAAGGCAGTTAAAATAAATCAAAAATAAATTCTTATGGAGAGGAACCGGCAAAATAATTAGATATCCAAACCATAATACTGTTACGAACAGTAAAATATCTTTTAGTAGATATTTTTGAAACACTGCTTCTGTACTAGCAGTACCTTGGAGTACAGAACCCTAGACTGCACCTAGGCAGGGCCTAAACTTAGGCGGACCAAGTGGTAGGATGTCTACATATATAAGATAGACATCTTAGACATATTGTTTAAGTTTGAGGGTTAAAAATTATAATATTATATTTATGTATAGGTAAGAACGGCAACAAACGTGGTGGCGGCTGGCCACTAGAAACCGACTCTCGCTCGCGATCCATTCTCAAAAATAAGGAGTCCCGAGGTACCGACAGCGAGTTACTGCTCCAAGAAACTACCTCGCTAGGTGCAAACGTAAGTTTAATAGTTTTAATATTCAGCAAAAAAACTTCAATAAAAAAAACAGCCAAGTGCGATTCAGACTTGCGCAGGAAAGGTTCCATGCCATTATTTAAACATTTCAAGCATCTACTACATACATGTTGTTATTATTAATATCGAACAAAAAATGACAATAAATAACTTTTTTGTTGTATGGAAGCTCCATTTAAATAATTATTTTATTCTGGATTTAGTTTCTGTTGTAATAGCGGCCACAGAAATACGTCATTGGTGAAAATTTGTCTGTCTAGCTATAACGTTTCATGAGATACAGTCTGGTGAAAGACGAACGGTTGGTCAGACAGACGAGCAGCAGTCTTAGTAATTAGCTTCCTTTTTATCATTTGGTTACGGCGCCATAAAAAACCAAAACTACCTTATATACAGGTTATGATTTTACACAATAACCTTACAAGCCGTTAGGTATGATGCACACAAATGCGTTATAAATGAACCTACAGAAGTTCGTATTCATGAACTTTCTAGATATCCGAAAAAAATTGTTCATCAAATATATTTACAAGAGAAATATGCAAGACAATGTCATTTAAAATAAAGAAAAGGTGCTGGTGAAGGTGTAGAACAACTTTGAAAAAAATGGCATGTTTACTATCCAAACAAACTAGTGCGAAAAATAACTGGAAAGTTTAGGATGTACCTATTTTATTCAAAATCATTTTAAAAACCGGCCAAGTGCGAGTCGGACTCGCCCATGTAGGGTTCCGTAGAAGCAAGTAACAATATATATAAAAGTTCTTGTAGTTCGTTGTAACTTTGATCGATGTTTCAATAATAGTGAATTGATCGAAGGAAAGGTAAATTACGGTTTATGGTTTATGACGTATTAAAAAAAACTACTTACTAGATCTCGTTCAAACCAATTTTCGTTGGAAGTTTGCATAGTAATGTACATCATATATTTTTTTTAGTTTTATCACTCTCTTATTTTAAAAGTCACAAGGTCACACACAAATTTTACAACTTTGGAAGTATCTCTCGCGCAAACTATTCAGTTTAGCAAAAAAATAATTTAGAACTCTCCATAGACACGTATGAGTTTGATGAAAAAATTTTTTTTGAGTTTCAGTTCCAAGTATGGGGACCCCCAAAATTTATTGTTCTTTTTCTATGTTTGTGTGAAAATCTTAATGCGGTTCACAGAATACATCTACTTACCAAGTTTTAACAGTATAGTTCACATAGTTTCGGAAAAAAGTGGCTGTAACATACGGACGGACAGACAGACAGACATGACGAATCTTTAAGTGTTCCGATTTTAGCCATTTGGTTCAAAACCCTAAAAACACTTCATTTAAAACTGATTTTCTAATTTCTAGAATGTCTGAAACATCTGCATATTTCTGACCATTCAATATACAACAAATCTTTTCTTGCCTTAAATAAACACTTTGCAAGTGTTGCCATAACACAAAACGTAAATGATGTTAATGAAAGATACGATATTTCAGGGAGATTCCGGCAGCGAGTCGTCGCCTATTAGATTGAAAGACTTTAAGGGCCAGAACCACAAGGGGAATGCGACGGAGCGGGACAACCTTGTCACGTAGTGTAGTGCTTCAGCTTGGATCGCACTTGGATCTGTGACGTCGCACACTGGAGCTAGCGTCCCGCACACGACACGACTGCGACATGACTACATAATACTTAGAATGCAATAACATAATTAACTTATATATGATAATTTTAACATATCATTGGGCGATTGTGACTGCTTGTTGAATAGAATTTCATTTCGTAGAGTTATAAATAATGTAAAAATATTACTTAATGTAATAATTGTTCATTCCAATCGAAAAGTTGAAGAAACCTATTTGTTAAGTTTTTTTACGTGCAATTATTAATTGCTAATTATAATATAAGCGATATAGTTTGTACAGCATAGTTGATGAAAAATGAAGCAATTATTAAAATTAAACATTTTCTGAAATTGTTACGGATTCTTTACTGTTAAAAACTTCCCTAAAACTAAATATGTTGTGCACATGCAGAGGTCTCGGGTTCAAATCCTGTGTCGGACCACAAGTAGGTTTTTTTACAAGAAATACTTAACAGATTGGAGGAAGTTTGGGAGTGTTTCTCCGTGCCTCGGAGAGTAAACCCACCGTCCCGTCCAGTTGTCATGAACATCTATGGCCATCGTTATTGGGAAGTAGGTGCCCTTAAAGACAACTAGTTCAATCTTCGACTTCAGTGCCTTTAGGGTTGCGGAGGTACGATACCAGTGACTCCGTGTAAAATCTGATATTCAGGTAAAACCAGTTTAACTAGTAGCCGATACCAATTAATCTTGGGAATACTGAAGGCAAGGAAGATGATGCTGTATGGGAGATAGATAGATATGTGGTCATTCTACAGCAGTCTCTTGTACAAAATGTTTGTACAAATTGCGTCATAGTATATTAGCCTTCACCTGTGGCATCCAGTCCATCCAAGCTACCTTCTGGCATCGTCAAGTTTTGTATCCAAATGATCCAAAATTATTTTGCAAATCTTGTACCTAGCGTCTCTTTACAGTTACAGTTTATAGACATAAAAGTAGGCTGGTAAGTAATATAAATAAAATCCAATTAGTCAACAATGATATTTATTTAGAAGCTAAATCTTTTCCTATCATAGATTATTAAACATAGAATTATAACATAAATTTTAATTACCGTTAGGAACGTGCTATAATAGAAAAAGGACAATTAATTTTAACCCACAAATGTCGATCTTAAAAAAAATAATTAAAAACTGTTCGACGTATACTATACCTAAATTAGAAGTCAATTACCATGACAGCGTTTTGAACACAAAAAGGATGGCTCAAATAATACTTAGATATTTGTCAGTTACGCAAAACGTTTTATTAATACTTAAAATATAAAAATCGATTTGTATGAGTGATAATAACAAAATTAATATATTTAAAATACTTTGGTTCATGTGAGTATATTAATATAACTACTTACACAGGTTTAATTTAATGCAGAAATAAACAGTTCCGTGTGCTTAAAAAATACATTGTCACAAGTGTTTGTAAACCCGTCCATTGGCCATCGACAATTCTTTCACAGAGTGGTATGATAATATGCAAGTAAATAGAACATATCCAAATATACAAGACAGTATATGCGCAAACATTAATTTATACAACTGAAAGAAACGTGTGGAGTTAGAAATCATTAAAAGATATAAATGTAGAATAAAAGTGTAGCTGTAAAGAACTTGAACAGTGCATAAAGAATTAGAGAATGATATTTAGTAGTGGGATGCATTAAACACATCATAGGAAACGCGAAAAGTTGTACAATCTAGATTCAACCGGATCTATAAGTGTTTAAAGTAAGCATACATAATATTCTTAGTCGAAATATTTAATGTAAAAATATAGACACTCCATAACGATATACATTCCGTTATTAATGGGTAAAAATACCGTGTATTCATGTGCTTCTATCTTAGAAAAGTTGAAAAAAATACGAAAAATATTTCAGGTTCGAGTGCTTGTAATTTTGGACATATTCAACCACTCTAGATGACGATCGCACAATCTCAATCTTTCTATAATTTAATAGTGTACTTAAATATCAAAACTAACTTGCAAGGGCCTAACTTGTATGGCGCACAATTCCCAAAGACAACATATCTGCAAGTAAACCATAATTACTTGCAATAATTGAACATTTGTATTTACATAGTACATTCCTCTTATTAATATTACACTTTCAATACATAAAAATACTTAAATCAGCCATTATAATAGTATAGGAGCTTCCAATCTCTGTTAGCAGAAAAAACGCTTCTAGAGAATCGTGCGATACCCTGACATACACACACTATATGTATATATACTAGATAAAAGAAATGAATAGCGTCTGTGAGTTAGTTGTGCACACTAGTAAACTGTGCATGTTGTCTAGTTATTAAACAGATAAGTAAAGTGAAAGAAATAAAGGCAGTATTTGTATAAATGGGTTAGGAATTTAAAGAACCTAAAAATGAATGCAGAATTGCATGAAGCGAAAACCAGTAGAACTGGTAGCCCACCAAAAGTAATGTTGGGAATAAATGAAGGCTAGGAAGATGTGTGAAAAAGAAATCAATATGTTAATGGGGGGTAACGCATTCATTATTACTTCGTACTTCAAAACGGAAACAGGTAGCAGAGCCACGTTGATTTCAGCACGAATGGGCCGGCACAGAAAACCATCCTAATAATGACGGCATTCTTGCTCTCGTGTTTCGTTGGTGAGTGTGAGTCTGGAGGCCCAATCATTCTGCATCATTCTCCCGCCCTCCGAAAGCCGGAAGAATGATGTAGAATTATCTAACCATGCCGCCATGGTGTGGGTAACCATGCTACGTTGCCTTCTCTCGCAGTGAGCATGGTGGCCCCTACTCCTGGATTCTGCTCATGCTTTGCATCAGGCGGAGTGAGTCGCTTTGGTGGGCTTAAATATTAAAAAAGAAAAAAAAATTGATGTGAGAATTGCGTTTTTAAATATATTTTTACACATATTACATATATGTTCGACTAGCTTTTGTGACATAACAATCACTAGCCTAGCTTTATTAAAAATATGCGTAAATTTCGCAAAAATGAGAAGAGTATTACTGACTATCAGTCTCTCTTATATAGCCATCTCTTTCTATTCACTTGTTTCATCTAGTACACAATACTATTACGTCAGCCTTCCTCACTGTTAGCCTCACACTTGCAGCCGATACAGGTAAAGCCCATCAATAATGTACATTGTTAATCCATAATTATGTCTTACATTGAACACACAGGCACCTTACTTTAATATAATAATCTTGGCAGTATCATGGCACGTGTACATTTCTGCTGCATTCAATACCTTTCTGAATAAAATGTGTCAATTTTTTGTTCGTTTAATATGATAAATACAATCAATTATAAATTTAAAGCTTTCAATAATAGAAAATATCACAAATAACATTGTCAGTTTATTAATTGTAGCCATTTGTCATTGTCTTGCTTTTGTGGGGGTAGAAGGCATGTGGTCACAAAATATATAGTAAGTGCATAACAACCTTTGAATTATCTATGACACTGTTTCAAAATTCTCGGGTTGTATGCGTATATCGGAAATTAATTCTAATAACTCAATTCATAATGTATCCTATTTTGCTTCAAATCAATATGTAAAAAAATAATATATTAGGTTATTTCTATTCAGCTCTTTGTATTGATTTAAAAACTTCTGTTCAATCACTGGATATACACACTGCTCTACGTTTGGTAGAAACGTCTGAAAACGCAACAAAATCGTATCAACTAAATCAACTCTATAAGTCATATAACGGAATGCATGGTTTGCAAAACATTAGAAAGCTTTGTTTATCTTAAAATCTAAAGCGAGAAAAAAAACATGTTAAATTTATCCACACCACTTGTAGTATTTAGTGATAAAACTGACAATAAACCATGCTTGATAGTAAACATTATATGTTGTTGTACAACTGCCAAAGACGTACCAAATGTAAGCGACTTGTAGGTACTCAATCAAGGAAGATTGAATTCACACAATTTCACTTCACTTCACAGTTTGTCAAGTTCACACAATCATGCCAATATCCCACAATATTGTATTGATTACAAACTACCATGATAATTTTCACTTGACTCGTCATTATGAACAGGATATTTAGTTTGTTTATTTTCCGAAATCGGTTTTCATAATTTCAATGGATGAAATGAGCAACCGCGGGTTAAGATCATATTCAATCCGTTTGCAATAGTACCGAATTCATTAGACACCGGTACCGAATAAGACATCGATTCCATAAAATAAACATGATAAAAATCTCGTACTTAGTAACTTATCAAAAGCGCAGATGTTAATCTATATGGCTCTTAAATTTCAACGGACTAAGCTTAAGTATTAGTGTCAATGGTTGTGATATAAATAAAAAAATATATACTTATAATACACTGATAGAACAAAAAATGAATTAGTACGAACGCATTAGAAATTGACTTATTTCACACACATGTGTATACAATACGCTTAATGAGAATACACAAACACGCTAGTTAGTCACTGGCATAACACGACACCCAAATTTTACAAGGTTAGAAAATGCAAGTCCCTTCCGTCTACAGATAAGACATGAAAAATGTTCCGATCGAAGACTGCAGTAAAACTTGCATTTACCACCAAATCCGTGTTTAAGATGTATGTCAACTACCTGTGCCACGCGATCGTGAGTGCTGTACGGAGCTTGCTCCAGATCCAAGGGTATAATCCACCACCACGCCACGCCGCACCAGCGACATATTTCATATAGTCGTATAAACCCCAGGGGGCGTGACCACCGTTTACGTAGTATACGTATGTAAACCCATCCTTATATCGTCTCTTTATTGAGTAGTAATACGGTAGAAATGAGTGCAGATGGAACCTGTAAACAAAAGCTTGAATAAGTCTTCATCTATTAAGCGCTGGTGTACAGAGGTGCAGATGATTGTTTTTCCATTGCGATTAATATTTTTGGAAAAATACAAAAACAATTATGAATAGTACATTGTTCACCGAGGGAGGAAAGGAACCGATTACTAGCGAGGGAGCAGTTTGTGGCCCGAAGGCGCAGCCTAGGGCCACAATAATCCCGAGGTGGGAAGGGGACTTTCACCCGAGTGCTACACAGTGCTTTATACTACACCTGTGAGGAACATTTAAAGTATTTATAAAATAAAATCAAAACGTAAGACACCATGTAAGACACAATTTAGCTTAGAATTTGACCTAATATTTATAAATATTTCGCGCTTCTTTTGTTTTTTTTTATTCTTCACAAAAGGATGTCAGTGGCACGGAGATTCCATATTTAAATTATATGAAAACTCTTTGGGCAGGCGCGCGCCATAGATAAGAAAACACATGAGAAATGAAAATTCATACAACTTTCTCTCCCGCTAAAACACGTTAGAAATGGATTTTCATACATTTTTTCCTCCCGCTTATTTAGGTCAAGGAAAAGACTAACTTTCTCTTTTCATTTTCAGGGAATATTGACTACTGTTCCGATCAGGTGTAGTATAATAAATATTTTAGCGAGATGATCCTTGTAATACCAATACTAGTGAAATGAAATCATTTATTCTGCAATTAGGTTACAGAAACACTTTTGCTAATTCTAGCTGTATAAACATCAGGCAAAAAATGTCGAAACTTTTTTACAGAAAAAGCCGGATCGCTTTTATATGTGGCGACATCACTGTAACTTAGTGTCAATAGTGATGACTAATAATACAGTAGATTCCATAGAATCCAACTCCTGGAATGGACTGGTCCATTCAAAGGAACATAGTAGAACATAGAGAATATGGTTTATGAGTTGAGAATGTAGTGATATATTTTCTTCCTATTTTACAACATTTTAAGTATAAATACTAATGAAAAAATGGTTGTCATACCATAGGAATATATGAACACATTTTATGATTTTTTCGGATGAAAGTAAAGTGAATAGATAAAGTTCACAAGAAATGCAATTATTGTATTTAGTACTAAGTATTTACAAATACAAGTTTTGTATTTATTAATCTTTTATTACGTAATCAATTAGAATGATAAGTGATCTGCAGATAACAGGCTGCAATACATTGCGATACATTAATATCTTACAAAGGTAATCTCTAAATTATTCATACTGTGTGATAACAAAAAAAAATTAAAAGTATTGATTTAATCATATAAGCTAGTAAGGAGTTTTTCTACACTGATTAATTTATTCAGTTGACCACTTCGTCTGTGTCTTTTTTCAAACATGATCGGCTCCTATTGTTCGAGGCGTAATGCTAACTCTCCTATCTTAGGCACGCTAGAAATCGGTTTAATAGCTTCGAAGTTCATCGTGAGCAACTACGTGACACATTTCGGAGTTTTCGTGATCACGTATAATAGGCTAGCTGATTCAGTATTTAGTAGTAGTAGAGCCACGCTGATTTCAGCACGAATGGGCCGGCTCGACCGGGGCAGTACTACCCTCACACAGAAGACCAACCTAATAATGACAGCATTCTTGCTGTTGTATTTCGTAGGCGAGTGTGAGACCGGAGGCTCAATAATTCTGCATCATACAACCAGCCTTGGGAGGCCGTGAGAATGCAAAATTTTCTGACCAGGCCGCCATGGTATGGGTCACCATGCTGCATTGCCTGCACTCACAATGAGGATGGTGGCCCCTACTCCTGGATTCTACTCGTGCTTTCCATCAGGCAGAGTAGAGTCACTTTGGTAGGCTTACATAAAAAAAAAGGTATCTGCGTCTATTTCCCGTAGCGTAATTTTATACAGCGTGAACAAATTCGATAATCCTAAAAAAGGTTACAGTGAACCAAACTTAGAGAGACATGTGGTTTCTGTGGTTTTTATAGAACATTGAAATAGTAATAATTCTTTAATAAATTATTTTGGCAAAACTTCCACCGTTTACGCATCGAACGCAATAGAAGTTCTCAAAAAGGAATACATATTTTTTCGAATTTATAAAATATTGTGTTTAGTTATTAACTGATTTTGACAATCCGACAACTACGAAGTCGTGACCGATACCGCCGCAACTGCTATGACCCTGCATTTTAGATCTGTAATATCTTTGAAAATATGTATTCACTTAAGGTGCGCGTCCATTGGCCTGCACGCAACGGATTGAACGGATTTACCTTGCTCAGAAATGCCGGCGTTCGGTGCGGGCGGCCCGGATAGTGGACGCAGCACTATGTGAAATCATACAAAGCAAAATAAAATCCGTTGCGTGCGGTGCGTCCGGCGCGGGCCAATGGACGCGCACCTCTAGACTACCCGCTGTACAGGGCTATATTGATCTATATTAAATACACAATGCATTTAAGGTACTGAATTGCATAAGGATTAATGATGTATTACTCAATCGCTTTGTTAATGAGCTTTTGTTTTTAAAAGTAAAAGTTAAAATATGGTTATTGTGGGTTATCATTAGAAATCTCTAAAATTATCAGTGTTTCTCTACTATATTCTGCATGTACTACAAATATAAACCTTCTTCTTGAATCACTCTATCTATTAAAAATCCGTTGCGTCGTTTTAAAGATCCAAGCATATATAGGGAAAGACAGCGGTAAGAGACTTTGTTATAAATTAAGTAGTGATAGTGTAGATTGTAGTGTATATGGTAGATTCCCAATAAATGAAACTTTAAACAACTCGATGTATTACCGTCCGTTTGTTTATATAAAGCATGCGATACTTGCAGATACAAATTTAGCACATGCTTGGATAAACTTCCAATGCACGCTATTTTTAGACTGCAATGCGAACTTTATTTCGGTACATACACTTATTATTAATCTGTAGTTAGTAAACATTCTCTCTCCGATTTGGCTTGCGATATTTATTTATATTTAGTACCGAAACAAGGCCATTATACTTGTAAATAAAGATTTTATCACAATATTATCACCTTAAATTATAATTATAATAATTATCTATACATATGAATAAAATGGAAGTGTATGTTTGTAATATCAAAAGAACCATTTTTTACTAAATGCATACGAAAGTATATACCTACGGTATTCAACATGAAAATAGTAATGTTTAATATTTTGTGTGTCTGCCTGCATGATCCGGGTAATCTCCGGAACGGCTGAACCGAATTTGATGGGACTTTCACTGTTAGAAAGCTGATGACCTAAGGAGAAACTTAGACTTATAGACTTAGACTCATTTCCTTCAGACTAACTTTGCTCCGCGGCGTTAAGCGCGATTTACAACAAAAACGGCGGGTAACAAGGTGTCTTTCTAGTCCCCAACCCGCACTCGGCTAGCGTGGGGACGAATGGCCTTAACCCTCTCCTGAGAGGAGACCTGTGAGACTGTAAATGTAATACATTGTAGTAATCAATTTAAACATTGTATTATTGCCTTAGCATTCTATCATTCTGAGACAACTAACTAGTACGTGCGATGGCAAATACTCAATAAGAAGCTAATTTAATACAAATAGCAATATGTACAATGTGTAATAATTAAATTGAAACAACTACTGTTCTTAGACTTTCGCGACTTTTACACCATACTCTACCAAAATTAAATTATGAAGGTTACTTTCTTTTCGTTTCGAATAGGTTATACCGCTCGTGGTCACGGTCGAATTTATCACGAGTAAGTAAAACAACAATTTTATGCAAGTTATGATTTTACAAAATTTTGAACGTAGAATGAATCACCTTAGGTAAAACAGCTGGCTCAAGTAGTTAATAGTGAAACGCTGTGGCTGACTACACATTGAGAAAATTGTCTTAAGCAGGGAAAGAAGTAAGCCAACCTTGGACTTGGATTTCAAACAAAACTTTATTGAATAGGTAAACTCGATGTGGCTTTTATAAGGCCTTTGCTAGGGTGCCATGTTGGCTGGTGATCAGGACTAAGAGGTCTGGTCTGATAATGCTCCTCACACCTTTCTTTATTTTATCAATCTACTCTACTCCATTACTGAGAGGAAAAGAATAGAAAGAATTACGGCTAATAGATAGATAAATAAATACTTATCGATATCGCATGTTATCGATGTGTATTTCTACCATTTACGACCAATTCAGTCAAGGTGAACAAAATTATATCTTTTGATAGGATGATATAAACTTTTATCTATTGATTGTTTCATTCCTCACCTAGTTGTTCTTATCAGAATATATCTAGTATCAAACTATTACGAAAAGTGATGCGTTCGTAATCTACTGATTCTTGGTCAATTCTTGGAGCTTGGACCAAGACGTTTCGCTCCGGAGTAATTTAAAAGGAGATTATGGATTGCAGAAGCTAATTATTGGACTATAAAAACTGAGAAAAAAAAATTGTTACTTTTGTAACAAAGTAAAAAACAAGACTCTTTTTTCCTTTTTTTACACGCTTTATATTAGCTACACCTGTATGTTTGTAACCAACTCCTTTGGGTGCAATTTTAATCCAATTTATTTATTTATTTATTTTAAATTTATATATGTTGTACAAACGCGGACTTAATGCCATGAGGCATTCTCTGCCAGTCGACCTTCAGGTGCTGCAAAAATTTAAACGGCTAGATTTCGTTCAAACTTTGTAGATTTATCGAGGACCGATTACAATAAAAAAATGTTTAAACAAATTCGTCTTTTTCTAAAAAAATGTTTTAAAAAACTGAACAAACACGTGTTTAAACTAAAAAGTAGAAAATAATGTTAATGTATAAAGTGTGGGGCGACGTTATTGAAATATTTTCAGAGCGCAAACTACAAACAGTTTTGAATAGTAAAATTTTCTTGTACTAGATTATGCGCTAGTGCTTGATAATACTATAAAAAATAAATAAGCAACTTTACACTCATCGTTAAAATTTAGCTGACATGACAATTATAATAACAATAATAGCAACCTGCAAACTAAAAAAACTTCAATTGAATTTTGTGACTAACCTTCTGTGTTCGTAGAAAAGTATTGCTTCTGTGTTAGTGGTGAGTACATGTAGGAATATCGCTTTGACACGGTGCTCATGAGGCGGCTGCGGTACCGGCCCCGACAGGTGATTGATCAACACTTCCAGAAGCATCGTCGCCACGCCCGACCGTCGGAACGAACGAGCCACACCTACAAAATGGATAAATAATAACAACATTTTAAATATATATCTGAAACAAAACTCTAGTCTCAAACTAAGCAGAGCTTTCACTATAGATACTAAAATTCACCTAAACTCGGAAACAAATATTTGCAGATCATACAAACATTTGGTCCGACTGCCTCGTTGGTCTCTAGCGGTTAGCGTATGGGGCTGATTAAGAGGAGGTTCAAATCCGGGGTCGGGTCAAGTGTTGTCAGGAATTACAGGAAAGGTTTCTTACAGGAATTTTTTAATAACAGCCCGAAGTATGAAAGTTTGGCGGTGATTTACGTCCGTGACTCGAAGCGAACGTTAAGCCGTCGGTTCAGGTTGTCATGAACATATATGGCAATTGTTATTGGTTAGTCAGTGCCCTTAAATATTCTGACAACTAGTTAAACCTTCGAATATTTGAAACTTCGAACCAACAATTGAACAACAAGAGCATTTCGTTTGTCGTACTTGTAGGTATTTTGTTACATAAATACAACTTTTCACTGGTTTACTGCCGTGCAACCATAAAAATCGTAGGTCGTGCGATAATATCTATCGTCGATTCGGGAATTAAGGGTACCTGCTTAACATCTAATCTTGGTGTCTGTCGTTTATTTGTTCGCTGCAGTTGCATTAAAAGAGTCGCACAAGAATCCTGGCACACGGCACATTAGGTGTGAGCATGTTTACCAGCACTCTAGTCTCTAGTTACCATTACATAACATATTTAAGTAGGTAAGGTAGTAGAGAGCAACGATGATTTCACCACAAATGGGGCGGCTCGATCGGGGCGTTACTACCATCACACAAGAGACCAATCTCAAATGACAGCATTCGTGCTGTCGTGTTTCTTTGGTGAGTGCAAAACCTGAGGTCTATTGATGCAGAAGCCTCTCAATAGGCTGCAATTGTTAGGGTCCCTATGCTGTATTATCTGTACCTATTTACAATGAGGTAGAATAAAATCACTTTGGCAGGCTTAAATATATATGGCTATATATATATATATATATATATATATATACTAGCTGCGCCCCGCGGTGTTACCCGCGTGTATCATTATGGTTGCTATGCAAGTGTGTTATGCCTAGCAACCTGTAAAGTTTTGAAAGGAGATAAACAGTGAAACATTTTGACATCTACGATTTATGTATTTTTATAATCACCTAGCTTTCACCCGTGTATCTCGATTATTGCAGTAAAAAGTAGCCTATGTGTTATTCTGATATATAAGCTATATTATTGTAGTTTCATCCAAATCCGTTCAGTAGTTTTTGCGTGAAAGAGGAACAAACATACATACACACATACATACTCACAAACTTTCCCGTTTATAATATTAGTAGGATTATTTGAGTATAATTGAAAGACAAATGAGTAAAGTATGTAAGTAAAGCAGGTATATCTTCATATATATATATATATAGTTTTGATTTTCCTTGTAGTTGTTTGTCTTTCAGAAGTACTCTGGGACAGTTTGTAAACAAGCTATATTAAATTTAAAGACACAAGAAGAAAACATCTTTATAAATTAATGGTGTGATTGTACATTTATTTTTAGAGTGTACAAAAACAACGGAAGACGTCCTTCTGTACACGAAAATAATATACGTTCCGGTTCTTGTTGTGCCGCCGCGAGTAGCCCCTCGGGGCGAACCTAGTCTAAAACAAAATAGTGTAAGTAGCTCCTTAAATTATCAGTTACCTATGAGCGGACGCCCGTTTGAATCGGTACAGCCGTTGCTAGAGATTAGCCGGAACAATCAGACTACCAAAAAATGAAAATCTATACCGTAAATGCTTTGATATGTATGGCGAAGCCACAGAATATTAGTAGTTTAGATCTTTACACGGCTACGTGATTAAATAATTGTTTTACTGAAGTTAACGTACGTGCCGCCAAACAATAGTAATATTATAAATTATTAATAAGGAAGAACAAATAACATATTGTCAATTAAGCAATTAAGTAAATAGTACTTCCTAGCGCCCCACCTAAACCTGTACATATTACATTGTATATAAGCTTTAGTTTAAGTTAAATTAGTTGGAGTCTTATAGAGATAAGAGAGTCAGTATTAAAGCATTACAATCAACGTGTCGTCTAATTGGCTCCCTGGGTAAACACGCAATAATTGGTGACCCCGACGTGATCTATTGGTTTCTAGTGCTGATATAATACCGGGACGACCGGAACCCTATATGGTGTTCAGCAGTGAATCTAGAGAACAATAGCATTACGAAATTATCACATCCCAAAAATGGCTCCAACAACAACACCTTCAAGAGGCGACACGGGTGCCCACCCAGCGAAAACAAGTACTCCACCATCAAGAAACGTCTAATAAACTGCTACGAAGAGAGCGAACACCAACGTTTCCACAGACTACTATCAGAAATGGATCTTGGAGACCAGAAGCCTTCCCAGCTCTTGAGAAAAATAAAGGAAGCTGGATGTGGAAAAATAAAAGACGACACTATTCGCCTGCTGTGGCTAAGGCAACTCCCCGCTTCACTAACAGCGATATTATCAGTCACAAACAATATGTCGTTAGACAACTAGAGCGAGTTAGCCGATAAAATATACGAAAACTTGACCTACAACAGAAAAATACTCAAGAGACAGCGGTTGACATTAACCTAGTTACAAACATATCGTCACAACTTGAAGCCATGCGAATAGAAATAAATGCATTACGCTACATACGCGAGAATCGACCTATGCAACGCAGCAAATACCAAACACGACATACGCCACATTCACGGTCAAGGTCGCGCCACAGAAACTCACTTAATGGATTATGTTATTTCCATAATCGTTTCAAGCAGGATGCATATAAATGCAATAAGCCTTGTTCATGGAATACAATTAAAAATAACAGGCTATCGGAAAACTAAATTTAGCACAGAATACGACGGGCCTCTGTGCTATCCACCCAGCAAACCGTCTAACTATAACTGACTCAAACAGTGGTTATAGATTTTTAGTCGACACGGGTGCTAACATTTCGGTCATAAATAGCACAAATAATGAGAGCCAAGCATACGAATACCAATTATTCGCCGCGAACGAGACCCCTATAAATACATACGGGGAACGCGCTTTAACGCTTAACCTAGGACTGCGCCGAAGCTTTATATGGACATTTACCATTGCCGATGTCAAGATGCCAATCCTGGGAGCTGATTATTTGGATCATTATCAATTATTAGTGGATACACGGAAAAAAACTGATCGATAAAAAAAAACAGGTCTGGAAACGCCTGCCAAAATAGTGAGAACAAAAATTGCATCAGTGCGATCTTTAAACGCTTCTCTACAGGAACCAATAAAGGGATTATAAGAGAAATATGAAGATATTACAAAGGCCTCCACAGGGACACCACAAGCAGGACGCGACGGCTCCAGCCTGGTTACCCCTACGGCCTCATCAGCGGCTAGGCACAGCACACTGCACACACGGTCCACGTAAGAAGAGAAACTCTCTCCCGTCAACGCAGCAGCCAGCCACTACGCAGCGGACTTCAGCCCCGACTCACTGGGGACTTCACCGCAGCACCGCGCATCACACGCCCGACTCACTGGGATCAGCGGACTTCAGCCCCGACTCACTGGGGACTTCACCGCAGCACCGCGCATCGCACGCCCGACTCACTGGGATCAGCGGACTACAGTTCCGACTCACTGGGACTAGCGGCATACAGCCCCGACTCACTGGAACTAGCAGCATACAGTTCCGACTCACTGGAACTGCTCACTCCTGGCACTGGCAAGCTCCGCAACAGAGCACAGACAGCCGACTTCCACATACCGCGCCATATAAAAGCGCCTACATAAAAACGGCAGAACAATAAATGCAAACAAATACGAATTCGCCAAGTCGGAGATTGATTTCCTCGGTTATCATACAACGAGCCAAGGGTTGACTCCTACTATGGAAAAGATTACAAGGTGTAAGGATATCTCTTCTCTTCAGAGGGGGAATATCTATGGCGAAGCCACAGAATATTAGTAGTTTAGATCTTTACACGGCTACGTGATTAAATAATTGTTTTACTGAAGTTAACGTACGTGCCGCCAAACAATAGTAATATTATAAATTATTAATAAGGAAGAACAAATAACATATTGTCAATTAAGCAATTAAGTAAATAGTACTTCCTAGCGCCCCACCTAAACCTGTACATATTACATTGTATATAAGCTTTAGTTTAAGTTAAATTAAATGGAGTCAATATGGAGTCTTACAGAGATAAGAGAGTCATAATGTAGTCATAAATAAATATTACAATCAACGTGTCGTCTAATTGGCTCCCTGGGTAAACACGCAATAATATGCATTTAGTGGAAAGCTGTTAATTTGTATTTTAACAGACACCTAAAACATATATAATGAAACTGGTTCAAATCTGTCACAGTCCACTATGACTACAGAAAAAATAGTGTAACTACAGCTTCATAAACCAAAATACTTATTACGCCGATTTTTTCAAATTATTAAAATTTCCACTACTACTAAAATGCACATGAAAATGTGGAATGTTGTACTGAATTCCATCGTGTAATGATTTTTTATTAGTTTTAGACTATTACTAAATCTATATATACAAATAAATACCTAAAATTTAAGTGTCTGTAATGTCAAATGCACGGTTTTTTAGGGTTCCGAAGTTCATAACTCGGAACCCTTATAGATTCGTCATGTCCGTCTGTCCGTCCGTCCGTCCGTCCGTCCGTCCGTCCGTCCGTCCGTCCGTCCGTCCGTCCTCGACTTACCGTCCAAACGGTAAGTGCTAGAAAGATGAAAGTTTGCATGAATACGTGTTGTAATTACGTCGACAAAGTGCTACAATAAAATTATGAACAATAATTTTATTTGGGGTACCTCCCCTACACGTAAAGTGGGGATGATTTTTTTTTCTCGAGGCTACCCCATCGTGTGGGGTATCATTAGATAGGTCTTTTAAAAACAATAAAGGGTTTCCTGGAAATTTTTTTGATTTAGGTATCCGTTTGCGAGATATTTCACTTTAAAGGGCACTTTTTTGTAAAAACAGGGCGTCCCCCCCCCTCTAAAAGCTAAATGGCTGGCTCAAAAAATCTGAAAAAAATCGTGATGGTGGTCCATCTAATGAACTTTGAAGGAAAACTATAACCGATTAGATGACTTTCTTAGTTCAGGAGTTATAAAGGCTTATATGGTAAAATGCGCTCACTTGGAAAACGTCATACAAAATTAACGTATTAATACGTAAACATAACAATTATCTATTGGATACGATTTTAAATCCACATACCATTATAGGTGACTGAGGAACCCTTTCCTGTGCGTGGCCTGACACGCACTTGGCCGATTTTTTTATTACTAAAGTTTATTATACGATACTTACATCAAAAATGCATTTTTTTAATTTTGTCTGTTGGTTTGTTTGTTACGGGTAATCTCCGGAACAGCTGAACCGATTTTGAAGTGACATTTTCACTGACAGATAGCTGATAACGTAAAGAGTAACTTACACTATGTTATTTAGACTGGCATCGTTCCGCGGCGTTTCTCTCGATTAAACAACAATAACCGCGAGCGAAACCGAGGGATTCAGTCTACATAAACCTATACCTTGCATAATTGATTCATCTGTTTTTGCTACTACCATTTATTTAACCGTACAACAATGGTTTTGACTAGTTTAGACCTTGACTTTAGTAGTTATTACATTTAGTGCATGACCTTGCTTATAATGCCAACTGAAACTGTGAATAGTTAGTATGTTCAAATATAATACAGGTAATCTGAGCACATACAGTGCTTGACACTTAAGCCGCGCCTTTACTATATTGTACCTACTAACATTATGTTTTAGCGTAGGAATGATTCATTAAATAGAACTTGGTACCGACGGTTTAAATGGTTTGTCGATATTACTTTACAGTCAATAATGCTCTGTTCGCGGCTGTGACGAAGACAAAATAACGTTCTAGTATGAACACAAGCTTCTATTTGTCACACGAGCTCTTCACAAGTGATAGGAATTTAACCCGAGATACTCGTACTTCATACTGGACACATTACATTCCAATTACTTCATGTGGACAAGTTCGATTTATAAAGCACAGTCAAAATAGAATAACCCGCTATTAACACACTAGTTTCCTTATTCTGTTAATTGACATATCAATGACAATCTCTTCAGAAATTATTTAGGTTTTGGCCTACTACGCCACGATGACCAGACGGGTTTGTTTCAAGTTTTTTTTCTCTTTACAATGGTATTTGTCGTGCGTGATTTGTTCCCTTGGTCGGTTTTTACGGGTGGCGACACTCCGAATTCTTAATGTGACACCACACGGATTATCCGACAAATACTGGTGTACAATAAGTATTATCATCAGAGTGTGATTCTCTAAACTCTCACGATAAAGTACTACACGATTCTATTTAATAAACCAAGATGGATCACTACTACAAACTTAAATTAACTTGGTGTTAAATAACACCTGCTTTTTTGGTTTTAAACCTTGCACACTGTCATACACGCACAAGGAAATACTATTAGTATTTTGTTTATTTTATAGCGACAAATTAGGAAATTACACGGGTTACATGACGCATCAAAATAGAGATGTTTTTTAATATCCGGTATTCGGCCTAAATTTAAAACATAAGTAGGTATATAAGTGTTTGTTATTTTGTAAATATAGTTAAAAGTTTAGTCCTACAAAACAAAATTTATAAGTATTTGAATGTATTTAGGTCAAAACTATGATATAATAGGCAATGAGTTAAGTGCTACTTGAAGTTTATTAGATTAACTCGAATTGTTGGGATGACCTTGTTTTATTCTCTAAACGATAGGTATAATTATGCTTACATACGCGAAGTAACGTTATAATGTTAGACTAGCCGTGGTTACAAGCTGACTTCAGACTTGGAGGCTACAGACCTGACGATGGCCAATGCAACCTGGTAGTTAGGAAATACAAACAGATGTAACACGTGTTATGCGGTCTAGTTACTTCCCGTTTGTAATCCCGTTTGTGAATTTATATCGTGGAACGTGGTACTTTATATTTTTTTTATTTAAGCCATTTCCCTATACACTTTACTGAGTTCTACACAGAATACTCCACTTTTGAATTCTATAACCAAAGCCCCCAAAACTACAGATTTGCATTGTTAAAGTATCCGTTGCAGTGTGAGTTCAAATGTATTGTATGCATTTGATATGCCTTCGAACTTTAAAATAAATAATGCATTTATTTTATGCCGATTTCCTGTTTACCACCAAAATTGTATCGCGACTTTTCATATGTATTAAGATAGTACTATCTTAATAGGTACCTATAAAATTAGTCTTGGATACCTTCTTCTAGAGGATATATATGATACTAGCTTTTACCCGGGACGCTGCCCACATGTACATGTGTTTTTAATAAAGCTGTTCAGTAAAAGTGTAATGTGTCAGAGTTAGCTTTGAAATTATAATAATATATTTTAGTACAATCTTACCTAAGGAGAGTATATAAGCCACTAGGGTATCCTTCGAAGCAAACCATCTCGACAATATCCCTCTGTCCTCTGCATTCAATTTCAAATAAGGCTTGATTTCTGCGACTATAAGGCCGATTATTTGACTTTTGTGGACAGCAGCTAATGCAAAAAACCTCTCTGACGATGTGATATCCTCATACCATGATTGTGGATATTCTATTGGGAACCAATCTCTACATAGAGATCTCACCTGTAAGTGATAATGTTGCAATGTTTTAAACACGGGCAAAGCACATCGTGGGATGGGAATGGAATGTTTTTCTACATTGTTTTGCATTATTGTGGTAGAATGTGATAAACCCATCTTGCTAGTTTCACATGAAAAAGTGAAGTTTACCTACTTTGCTTATGACATTTAACAATTAATTTTATGCAGTTAGTTTATTATATAAGGAATTCAGGAAACAAATAGTTTTTTTTTCTCGGAGCGAGTTTAAAGTTGTACAATAGTTTGTGTCTATGTTCATACGATTTAAATTTTCTAAACAGTTATGGTGCTGCAATGACAACTTTGTTGTATCCTTGTATTACATTATAAATGTCGTTAAATATTAAAAAAACGAAGTGCAATGCCTTTTTACACTGACTTAACTAAAATGGTAATATTTGGCATAAGTAATAGTTTATGCCAGTGATAATAAACATACTTAATTTCAATATCTTGTTTAATATAATAATTTAAAAACACCATGAAAATAATTAATTCAACAGGCATTTTGTTGAATGCATTAATTAGTTAATTGTAATTGTGTATTGTAAATTTGTATCTACACAAAATAATTAGTGAATGACTCACACAGTAATTTGGTGTAATTAGATTATATATTGACTTAAGTACTTTCTTTAACTGCCTCGTTGGTCTAGTGGATAGCATATGCGACTACTAATCAAGAGGTCTTGGGTTCAAGTCCCAGGTTGGGCCAATAAGTGTTTTTGGGTTTTTCTAAGGAACTGCCTAATAGCAGTCCAGAGTTTGGAAGTTTGGCGGGCGATTCACGCCCGTGCCTCGGAGAGCACTTAAAGCCGTCGGCCGCGGTTGTCATGAACATCTATGGCAATCGTTATTGGGAAGTCAGTACCAATTTACTGACAACTAGTTCAACCTTCGCATTTCAGTTCTCCCTTTGGGTTGCGGGGGTCCAATGCCAGTCGCTCCATGGAAAAACTGATATTCAGGTATAACTGGTTGAACTAGTGGCCGACCCTGAATAATATTGGGAATACGGCTAGGAAGAAGATTTACTTTCGAACTGGTAATTTTCAGTTATTAACTTAAGTATAAACAAAACAATAAGAAACAAAACATAGGCTTTCTAACAAAGAATCCAAATGCAATTTCTTTGTAAATTAATTATGGAATAAGTGATTGTCTTCTAACACAACTGATTACAAGAGACAATGAAGAAAAAAGATACTGGGCTATAAAAAGAGAAACCTATTCACTCTACTTATAAATATTCCATTAATTGCCTGGAAAAATAGGTACAGGCATATCATTTATCATTATTATTTATTATTCAGACTTAGTAACAAATTCAAAAAGTAAAAATTAATGTTACAATTAAAGCTTTTTATGGGTACAATCTGTACACAATCAGTCCTATATCATATCGTATTGTATATCAGGTAGGCATTTGCAAATGAATTCTACATTATCATCACCATCAATTAACAGCTTTTACAGTCTAGTGTTAGGAACATAAGAACATTTAAAAAAAAACAACTAAAGTTAATACCTACAAAATAAAAGATCTTTGTTATAATATGGGGTTTCCAGCGATTTGTAATTTAGTAGGAATGTATGTTATTGGCCGTTCTGATTCATGTATAAAATTTTCCTTGAAACACTTGTTGAAAATTTATTTAGCAATTACTAAAATTAATAAAACACAATTTGATTAAAATATAGTATAGGTAATAAATAGATATGGGGTAGGTTTCTAATCTGATTTTGTGGAAATAAACACAATCCACATATATGTTTCACTATTTTACTAGTTAGTTCAAATTTAATTAAAAGGTGATTTATTGCCATCAAACTAATGAAACTATCAAGATTATTACTACTTAATTTCTAAAGAAAAAAAAATTAATAAAGTATTTATAAATTAAAACTATTAGCAAAATAGTCCAAAACTGAAGTCATAGATCTACTTAAAAAGATGATGTCAGGAAGTACAATAAGTTTAATTACTAACCTCTTCCAAGTCATCAGGGCACAAGAAACGCAACTGAACTTCTTTTAGAGAGCATTTCGCTTCTTTCGACTTCTCAATTATTACTTGGAAGCCTTCAGAAAGATACCTGAAACATAAAAAAATTATGTACCTACATCACAATTACCTATTACTTAAAATTAATATTTCAAATAGTTATTTATATTGACTATTAAAAGAAGTAATATATATTATTAACTACAAAATAAATGAAATATAGACTATGTGAAAATTTATATTAGCGATTTTTTTTTGTCATATCTACATAAATAGGTATTTATTCTGATAAAATAAGTACCTGCTATTGAGATATACGGTACTTAAATATCGGCTTTGTTGTCTATTCAATTGGTCAATTCATCCAATTAAAGAGTTCAAGGAACAACATACATACAAACAACTGTAGGTAAAACATTCCGAATTGAATCTCAATAAATAAGTATTGTGGTTCACAGTAATACTCACCAGCTGAACCCAGCCATTCGGTAGATCGGCCATTAATATTGTCCCTTAATAATCCTCATGAAAAAACGATATCATTTCTAAAAAAATATTATTGCAACTGGAGAATAACTAATAACCACAAGCCCGTTAACATTTTACTTCGGACTGAATTAACTGAATTTCGTTTTGTCAAATCGTCAACTGACAGTTTTGACATTCCAGACTTGACCTAATTTTTTCAACACAAGAAGCGCAAGAATAGAGGTGGAATTGACGCTAAAACTTACTAATTATGGTTATGGTACTACAAAGGCTACTAATATTTGTAGAATAAATGTTGACTTGGGCTTAACATGAAACATCTTTAAACTTAATCAATTATCAGCCCAACAGACAAACAGTCTCAATAACACAACACTTTTATATGAAGCAAATGTTTGCGGAGAAATAGAATAGAAAGAATAGAAAGAGACTGCCTCGTTGGTCTAGTGGTCAGCGTATGCGACTGCTAATCAAGAGGTCTCGGGTTCGATTCCCGAGTCGGACCAAATGTTTGTGTGATAAACAAATATTTGTATCGGAGTTTGGGTGTTTTTCTATGTATAATATGTATGTATTTACAAAAAAAAAAGTATGTTTATGTATTTATATCAGTTGTTTAGTACCCATAACACAAGCTCTGCTTTCTTTGGGACTAGATGATGTTGTGTGTAAGATGTCGAAAAAAAAAAAAAAATATTAATGTTTAATAGTAGGTAGTTTGAAAGTCCTTTGCTTAAATAGTATTTAATTATACAATCTTAAATAGAACATGTTGGTGGATGTTAGTGAAGTAACGTGAAACAAAATTTTGAGATTGTAAATATATTTTGGATTTAATTTACTTATTTGTGAGAGTCGTTAAAGATTCATATTTAATTAATTCTCTGGAACACTTTGGAACCCTACGAATTTGGTACGCTGTGTACCATATTCGGTTGGGTGGAGGACAGTCCACGGCACATTATTATTGTTTTTGTCGACACTATGCGGTTGGTTCGATCACTTTCATACCGAATATAGTATGCTATGCTCCGCACCAAATTCGATCTTATGAATGCATCATCGAAATGTCAAAATATTACAGTTTTATAATCTACAATAGTTGGTAAATACTCTTAGACAAATAATTACTATAGACCTGGCATAAGCGTGCACCCAGGGAGCCAGGGATAGAAACAAAGTACAACAGATATTAATGTTGCCATGTTAAAACATTTCCCCCTTTAAGGGAGAGTTGTTATTCCGTTTACTGTTCCAAACGCTTAACAGATCTGTCAAATATGGTTAGATTAGAATAGTAGGCCCTCAAAACGAAAGCTGAGGATGTAACCGGGATCGGGATGATTAAATTAAAAAAAAAATTTTTTTAGAAAGTTATAGTATTGATCGGCCCACAAACAAAATAAGTTTGTTAAAGAAATTTGTTTATTTTCTTTGCTCTTACGTTTAAATATTTTTACATATAGCTTTGCTATTGCCCAATCTTGTCGTCCAGTAGCCTTCGACCACATTTCACGCACATTTTCATCTTTAAGAAATCTGGAGGACAATAAAACAATGAAATTAAATTTCCTCACCATATGGGGTAATTTTAAAAGGCTGATACGTTATTCCTAAAATGCTGGTAACCTTGCAAAATTACCTTAACCACTAATAGTCGTTCAAACTATAGCTGTGACAACCTACGCAATTTGGTCGGTTAATTACAAAATTTTCACACTTTAGAAACTAACTTTTATCAGTTATTTTCAATTAGTTCTGCCCATTAACAAACAACAATTGATGTAATTAATCGTAGTTAATATTAAAACCAATATTATGCCGATAAAACGCTATTTTTTATAATTACGTGTGAAACGTTATATTTTAATATTTACATTGCGGCTTTTGCAGCCACCAACACAACATTGTACCATAGTTTTAAAAGTAGACAACCACATATTTTTAAAGATTTACAACTCAGTGGCGTTATTATTAGTTGTTGTATTAAAAACATAGATGTCGCCATCAACGAAATTGTGATACCAAATTTTTTGCATCATCAAGCAACCGAACTCGTTTTATATTGCTATACCTTGTTTTTTTTCATTTTTGTTCCCAAAATCACTGGCAAGCTGATCTGAGCGGCTTATATCAGCCGCTCAGATTAGCTTGCCAGTGATATAATGAAATAAGACTTTATAATCTGTGGACTGGACGGTGCGATCATAGTGTTACATACATACTCTTTGGGTGCGATTACCATAAGCGGTTGCACCGGGCATGTTTATACCGGGCCAACAAAAATGAAAATTTCGATATAAAATAATAAATATTGATAGATCTTAATTAGCCCTTTCGAACTACGTTAAATAATTTATGAGCCCGTCTTTCGTTTTCCCAGGAAAAATCAAAATATCATTTTCCTTTTCACCTTTTCAAATACCCGTATCTCTTTAAAATATGGTTATTTTTTATTCTACCAAGCGTAGAAAAATTGCCCTTGAGCTGATTTAAATTATAAACATTATTATTATTATAAACATTTAATAATAATCCTACAAAAAATAAAAAAACCGTAATGGGATTTCGAAGACAATTATTTGCGCATTGCGCATGCTCGGTAGAAAATAGGATTTAATTTTATATAAGTAGGTATAACAAATTCAATTCAATTCATTCCAGGGCGGGCTCGGTTGAAGAAGTTACGCCAAACACCGTTAACACGTAAGCTCCGCTTTGCCACCTGAAACATTGGCACCTTAATCGGTCGTGCGAGGGAGTTAGCCGATATACTCTCCAGGCGGAGGGTAGCCGTAGCGTTCGTGCAGAAGATCCGGTGGAAGAGCAGTAGATCCCGGTTCATTAGGAATGACTAGTAACTGAACTGAACTACACAGGTGCGAACAAACGAACGGAGAACGGAGTGGCCGTAGTGCTTGCTGAGTGGCTTCAGGGTGGAATTTTAGATGTAAAGCGCTGTAGCGACCGTCATACGGGTCGTGCGGGTGCTTGTTGATGAAATTACTACCCATCTGATAAGTGCTTATGCGCTACAGGGAGGTTGTAGCGAAGCCGAAAAGATTTCGTTCTGGAGCCAACTCGTTGAAGTTCTTCGCGCCATTCCTTTGTCGCAGGGAATCGTTCTGGGTGATGATCTGAATGGTCATGTAGGTGAGGGTTGTTAGGGATATAAGCATGTCAGGCAGGCAAAAGCTCATTTATAAGTTGGCGCGTTCCAGTATCAAAGCAGCACAGGATATTTCCAAGTGTCGCTGTGTTATAGATCATGGAGGCAACCAGTTACATGAAGAGCTGGCGGTGCAGGAAAATATGGCACTCTCACTTCCACGAGTTACTTAACAAGCAGCATAAAGTGATGCAGCCACCGCATCTCCCTCCAAATCAGAGGCTAGTGCCAGAACTGCGGGTCACGGAGATTAATATGCTGCGGTGGATGTGCGGCGTCACGTGAAAGGACCACGTGAGAAACTCCCGCATTCGCGCCATTCTTCATGTTCATGACATCGCAGACAAAATGCAGGAGAGTCGCCTGCGCTGGTGTAGCCACGTTTTGCGGCAACCGCCTGGTTGTGTGAGTATCAAATGTCTGGCCGTGCCGCCCCCGCCGGGCCCCGGTAGAAGGAATAGACACAAATGCTGGCTTGACATCGTAATGGGTGATATGCGTGTAAATGGTCTTGCTACCAGGGATGCCGAAAACCGGGTAAAGTGGAGGAGGCAGAGCTGGAAAGCGAACCCCGGGCTCCAAAGTGCAAGCTTTGGAAGCAACCGGGAAAACCGTTAGGATGATGAAAAAGTATTGTATCATAATATTTCATATCTCATAAATCAAACCGACTCTGTCTCACCAAAGAATTCCTCCAGACGCGACGCTGTAGTCGTTTGACCGAATTTCGCATCTGTAACATTAAAATTATCAAAACCCCGAGTTGAAAGATAAATATAATAAATATCTACCTGGCAGTGTCAATTTTTCATTTTCATTCAAAAGAGTTTATTTTTTCCAATATTAGAAATAATAATAAAATGATGAAAATATCATTATTATCATTGATACTTTTCAGCCATCGCCGTTACTGTTTTGTTTCAGTATTGTATTGCTTTCAGTCTAAATTTTTTTTTTTTTATCTTTACTTTAATAGGTAATGACCTAAATATACGACGTAAAAAAATCTTAAATAAATCGACCGGCTCGACCGGGGCAGTGCTACCCTCACAGAGAAGACCATCCTAATAATGACAACATTCTTGTCGTCGTATTTCGATGTTGAGTGTGAGACCGGAGGCCCAATTATTCTGACAGAATCATCTCCAGGCGGCCATGATATGGCATAGTCACCACTCTGAATTGCGGATCCTCACAATGAAGATGATGACCCCTCCTCCTGAATTCTACTCGAGCTTTCTATCAGGCAGAGTAGAGTCACTTTGGTAGGCTTAAATTTAAGAAATAGAGTTTAGCATCACATCCAAACGGAATGCACAGGTCCAACATATTACCCTGTAATAATAATATACTATACTCGTGGTACTGAATCAAACTAGGCAGAGGCTGTACTATGAAAATAATATGGCTTCGGTAAATAACCCAGGCCGAAGAGGGCGACACGGGGGCTGGTCGCTTTCGTGATGCTATTATGTGACTATGCCTACCTATCTAAGGTATTTGTCCTCCGCGGAAGGAGGTTTACTGGTGAACCTAGAAGTTTTCGAACCTTTGCTCGGCCTGTACTCTCGAACGTCCTGCACCCGTAGTTGGTGTATGCGATGTGCTGTTGGCTGTGTATCAGGGAAGCACTCCATTATAATGGGTGCCAGAGCACCTGAGATAATTAGATTTGTATTGTTAAATATATTCATACTTATTAAAAAAAAATTGGCCAAGTGCGTGTCAAGCCAGGCATAGAATAAGTTTCCGTAGTCACCCATATAAATGGTAGGTGGTTAAACAATCGTGTCCAATAGACAATTGTTTACTTATTATTTATTTATTTTGGTACCAAGTTTTCCAATACATTTAACTCTTCTCCTGAAACGCGTTATCAATTCATCTACTTCAATGGGTACGTTTTTATGAGCGTGGAGAAGTGCCAGTCCGGTTAGATGTTTTTTAACCATTGAAGCTCTTAGCTTGAAGCGATTTGATTTTTCGTAACGTAGAGAAAGATCTTTCCGCTGTCGCTACAATAACAAGTAGTCATCTTCATTTTTTCTAAGATTGTTTTGGGTCGGCTACTAGTTCAACCGGTTTTACCTGATTTTTTTTTTCACGGAGCTACACCACTGGCATCGGACTGCCGTAACCCTGAGGGAGAACTGAAATTCGAAGGTTGAACCAGTTGTCAGTTACATTTTGTGGCGGTGTCTTTGGTCATCGCCAACGCATTCAATAGTCTGCCAGTTAGCTGCATCAGGAAAGCACTACTCTACCATGTAGTGCCAGAGTACCTGAGGTGGCTTGTGGCAGACTATCTAGAGAAGCGTACCGTCATGTACAAGGACCTAGATATAATTACTGTCCTCGGACCACTCTTGTAGAACATACGATACGACTCGGTCCTACGAGAGCGTTTCCCCCCGGGCTAGACGTAATCTTTTACGCCGATGACACTTTGGTCACGACCCGGGGAGCAAACTTTCAGGAGGCGGCGTGCCTGGCCACCCCAGAAGTCTCCATAGTAGTTGGGCGCATTGAGGCCTGGGCTTACGGGTGGCCTTGGATAAGACGGAGGTCCTTATGCTCCATGGGCCCCGTAGTTGTCCAATCCCCCGGCGCCCTGGCGAAATGACGTTTTTACAGAAGGAGGCAGCGGTGAAAGCCCAGGAGGACAACCTCCACTATGTACTAACAATTTTAATTAGGTTTCCACCTAAATCCTAGACCCAGCCCACGGTCATGTCCCCCTGACCCCCCCCCCCCCATCCGGATCTGCCCCTGTCCCTAAAACTACCGAAATAATAAAGTTATGTATACCGCTATAACTTTCTTTTAAAGTTCAATATCTATCTACTACTACTATCTACTATCATATTTTTTTCAGATTTTTTGAGCCAGTCATTTAGCTTTTTGAGGGGGGGACGCCTTGTTTTTACAAAAAATTGCTCTTTAAAGTTGAATAACTCGCAAACGAATACATAAATCGAAAAATGGTTTTAGCAACCTCTTAATATTTTTATAAGGCCTACCTCACACGATGTGGTAAGCGCGAGAAAAAAAATCATCCTCACTTTACGTGTAGCGGAGGTACCCCTTTTTTTTTGTTTTTTTTTCACGTGCGGAAATCCCCTCCGATACCACCAGTTGGTGGTTATGTCGGTCTCGAACCGACCAAAACCCCACACCGTCTCAGGTACCAATGACTGGGGAACCAGGTGTACCCTGGGATTGAAATCCCTGGAACCCCGAAGTACCTCGGGCTGTCTACTTACGGCTTGTAGATGACCCTCTTCATAATAAAAGCGCATGGCGCACCTACCCCGGCCTGAGCGGAGGTACCCCTAAAATTATTTTTTGTAATTTTATTGTAGCACTTTGTCTACGTTATCACAACACATATTCATGCAAACTTTCATTTTTCTAGCACTAACCGTTTAGGCGGTAAGTCGAGGACGAGACTACGGAACCCTAAAAAATCGTTACTGTTACATTACACAATCTAGTCTTAATAATATAGATAAGGCAATTGTGGTATACCTAAATACTTAATACACAGGTAAGTTAATCCAAAGGATAGTAGAGAGTTCACGTACCATTATAAAAGTAAACGAATTTAGGTATTATTCGTGATTCAGTTCTTAATCAAAACCATACCACGTTGTCGTCATCATACTTGCGTAGAATTATTCCACACGTGTGGGCTCAAAAAGGGCGAGAAACTACTTATCTACTTTATATTGTGTAGTAGTATTTTGTTCCTCGATGTTCACCAGACGCCGTGGTATCGCCTTACACTGAACATACCACTGCGTGGAGATTCACACGAAATGTCTCACATTGAAACCACTTGAGTGTCTTGACTGTGCACTTACACTGCACTTTATACCTACTTAATACTTGTACAATTTTCTACTTGTTACTTCAGATAGTCTTATTCTACATCAAATTCAGAACTGTTTCAACTAAAATAAAAAAAAGAACGCTGCGTGTTTGAATGTTCGAAGATAATCTAATCTATTGCAATATAAACCTAAACGGATGAGAAAATGAAAAAAATCAAAGATTAAGGCGTAAAATTGAGCATGGTGTTCTCCGCCTCTGTAATTAATATCTTATGTGTAAGCTCACAAAAAGTGTGTTAGCCAAAGTATACGATATCACTTCGTCGATCGGTCCATGTGTATCGTATGTGAAACGCGAGCCGCCGCCATGCGCACGCGCCTCGTGCTTCATTTGCACTCAATCTTAATATTGCAGCCATGATGCACCATTACAAATTCATAAAGACCTTTTTTGTTCAATGTTTTTGTTTCTGTGGAAGTTACAAATCTCGAAATTGTGACGTTACTCATGCGCTGAAAGGTTGACTAATGTTCAACGATTAAATGGTGACAAGCTGTAGATTGTAGTAGGCAATTAAAAAACTGGATGCACTAAATAGCGTGTACACAACATGATACGTAAATGGAAAACTAGCGAGCGGATGCTGGTTTCAACGATCAGTCTTATCATTGGCCGGTAACATCATAAACTGTGTGAGCGATAAATCAGCCTCGCTTCGCATAAATACTCTTAGTAGCATAATTACATAATTTGCTGATATGTTTATTGGCCTCATTAGTGTCGGTCGCGAAAAATGTGAGAGTGATAAGACAGGGGTGAGAACAAGGACGCTTTGTGTTCGAGTCGCGGGACGGGCGCGATGAGCGGTCGGCGGAAACGCGCGGACGGGTAGGGGTCGCCGCCTATCTCGCGCATCATCCGACGTCGACCTTAAATTATACTGTTGATAATACATTCCGAGAAATATTCTTCAACCATCCAACTATGAATACCTAATGAAAAGTAATTTTATTAATTTATTTCCTCCGATTTCATACAGCACATTTTTGTAATAAAATTTTAAAAGGATTCTCGCCCCCGACTTTTATAAGTTTGAAATAAAAAGAATGTAGATTGTCTCTATTCACACAAACACAAATTTCTTAAGTATAAACATTATTTTGTAAAAAATTCAGAATTAAAATTGAAATTAAATAAAAAAATAGTATTACCGAGAAAAGTCTCCTTTCTTAAGTAGTTTTAAGACCGTGACTGTTTGTTTACTATGTGAATTTACTCTGAATAAATAACAGAGTACGAGGTAAAGGGTGTTTTCTTTGTCACATGCTCACTGGCCTCCAACTTGCTGTAGTTTTGTCAGAAAATTTCACCACATATAAATTTTCTGTAATTATTAATTTTCACAATTTTACATTCTTTCATCAAAATCAATTTGTCACAGAAAATAACAATCGATAAGAATTTGTATATGAATATTTCATGAATGGATACTTATTAGATATATATATTAGTGACTATAAAACAATTGTTACAGTGGTTTTGGAAATTGTTTATACATATATAAACCTAAGGTTACAGCACCAATATTATACGTACCAACATAAACTGGATGCAAGAAAACAGCAGACCGGGCGCTGTGGTGATAATGATGATGATGACATAATACTGTATATACATTTACGCAAAGTGTATTTTTGTCCTTTATATAACGCAAGCTTTAGTAGTAATAAGAAAATTCTAATTACAGATATTAATTTTTTTTCGGCTTGGGCTCCAATACGACATCTCAATAGCTCATTAACTCCATGTAATAGAAGAAACATTCTTCACAACATTTTGATACACAAGGTTAAAAACATGGGTGGGATAAGTTTCCAAATTTTTATATCGCAGTTAGATTGCAGCACCAGAGTCATAAATGGGTAAGTAGGTAGTACGTCGAGTTTGATGCTAGACGTGACTCATTGTAGTGTTAATAACTATTTAAATCATTAGATTCTGATATACAGACATATTAGGGAAAAATTCTAATCGCATCGCACACCCCCACTTTAGCGTTAAAGTGACCCTGCTTGGTTGATTGTGTGTATATAATGTAGCAAAGCAGTACCTATGTGCCATCCTCTTATACAAACGCTAAAACATACCTGGGGCAGTATAGCTTAAATCGAAACGTTTAAAAAATTTTTACCTCTTTATTGCATCAAAGTTAAGTATCATATTTGTTAAATGAACGTTTCAAAGTGCCTCTACTCTGCCTGATGGAAAGGACGAGCAGAATCCTAGAGTGGTGGTCAACATCGTCATTGTAAGTGCACACGATGCAGGATGGTGACTCACGTTGTGGCAGTGCAGTAAGATCACAAGGCCTCCCGTCTCGCACTTACTAATGAAATACAACAGCATGAATGTTGTCATTTTTAGGTTGGTCTTCTAAGCGAGAATAGAACCGCCCCGCCCCGGTCGAGTTGGCTCATTGGTGTTGAAATCAGCGTACAAGTAGCTCTACTCCCTTGATATCTTGTTTTATATACGAGTATACCTTGATTTACAATTGAGTCAAATATGTTTTCTTAAAATAAAACATTATTATTGTAGACAGTTCGCAGTCTATCTGTATCTAAAAGACAAAGAGTTGTAAAAGTCATTAAATGTGAGATTAAGCTTTTGATATGGATACAGATTCTTTGGGGTTACATAGGTATATACTTTCAGTACTATTAGAAACTCGAAAATTGTGTAGAACATAAAAAATATATTTATTGAACAACATGCCTATTTTTTATAAAACTAGAGCTAATTAATCACAACAATAACTTATTTATTACATAAAAGTCACTTACATACACTTATATTTCACTTACATACTATTACTCTAAGTTTACACATAACTTTGGTACTCAGAGGAATTTATAAAGTACCAATATGTATTGAAGTTTAATTGGTATTATCCTATGTTCATAATATATTGGCACTAATCATAAATTGTACTTATAAAAGTAGAAATTTTCGATAAAGAGATGTTACTTAAGAATGAATTTCAATTTTAAGTTAATTTGACCAGACATGAAATGAATTTATTCAAACTAACATGCGTTACTAAGTGAAATCATTACGAGTATTATTCTTTTTAATCGTTTCGCTCTTGGCAGAGTGGTCGTGGTCACATTGAGGTATCCACGTCGGTGGCAGAGGCGGACACAGCTCTCCGGACGATTTCTCGCCATCGCTGTCGATTGGCAGCTTGTCTCGCGCAGTCAGACACACGGTTACCCACTGCGGACTTCACTTGGTCAGTATAGGACTTCACGAGTATTAATAAATGTCAAATTCTAATTTTTACTCTCTTATTTCTCAAGCAATTTTATAGCTACATAATAAAGTATTAAATAAACTTTAAAATATGTACGAATTAGGAACAGTACAGTAACTATTCTATGCATATCAATAAAACGATCTTTCGACAGAAAAAAAATAATAATTGAAGAAAACATTTAGCATAATAAATATTTATCCAGCTTACACAAATTAAACGCACGTGCGCGCCGTTTCGCACTGGGCTTACATATCTACACATTTATGTATATTTACAACTTATGTGACCTACATTTATAAGTAACAAAAAATGAGCGACGATAAAATATTTCTTACTAACTAATTTTGATAAAAATACAAATTTCAAACGCTAGAGCTAAAAGTCTTTGAGTCATATATTGTAGAGGCACAACACGAACTTTGAGGTTTAAGATTCGTAGTGTGACCAGTCCTGACATGGGTTATGGTAATGTGGTGGTAATATCTGGGAGTACAGCGTAGTAGGCGGATGATGTGCTAAGGTATGAGTCGGATATCGAGGCTGTAACTCGTGATAGTCGGGTACCGGTTTTAGATATTGATCCAATTCGGCATTATCTGGTGGTCCATCTGACAACAATGCAGGCGAAATTTCCGCCATACCTGCGAAGTCGAGTTGATCCCTCTCCGGAGATGGTTCCCGCTTCGGTCTGACGGCGGACGCTGGAGGTACCTTACGTCGCCGAGGCTGGTATTTATAATTTGGGTATTTTTTCTTGTGTTGCAGTCTCAAATTGTTTGATTCTTTGATGAAGGGTGATTTCTCATCTTCACCTAAACTCCTGTAAAGAAATTTCAATATTATTATTTGATAAAATTAATAAGATAATCTACGAAGATTTTAATCAAATGTTTTTGTAGGACGTGTGGTGAGTGGCGCGCGGCGGTCGGCTCGAGATAGCATCGGCGCAACTATTGCCAGATGCCGCCGGTCATTCCTAATGTACCATGAGCCATGTACAGATGCATATTTCACTTTAAATATACCAATTATGTTTACTGGCATAGTATGTCTATAATACGGTTATTTTAGCCTTTTTGCAACTATGTACCTATCTTTTAATTATATTTTACATAAGTACCTACATAAAGATAAATATATTTTTACGATTTTGAAATATTAATGTCTTAGGCAACACTAACAACGTGATAAACAACAGTCAGCAAGGCTAGTGACTTACTTAGCTTACTGTAAATAGTTGTAGAAAAAAGCAGCCAAGTGGGTTTCAGGCTACGCATAGAATAGGGTTCAGAAGTCATCGTGGGTATATATAATACACGTGTGTTTAATATCGTGTCAAATAGATGATTATTATTTTTACTTATTATTTCGTTA
Organism: Phragmatobia fuliginosa; assembly: GCA_932526445.1. NCBI lineage: Eukaryota > Metazoa > Arthropoda > Insecta > Lepidoptera > Erebidae > Phragmatobia > Phragmatobia fuliginosa. Next base: position 12,461,142 of record OW052071.1, read on the forward strand.
TCAAAAAATTTGTCCTTTTCCAGACTTTAGACTAATTGAATACAAAATTTCATCTAAATCCGTACAAAATTTAAATTTACATGAGTTACCTAGAGCCAGTTGTTTAGAGGGGCGAGTTAAAAAAGTAAAGTTTTATAATAATTAAGTTACTAGCCTTGCTGACTGTTGTATAACACGTTCTTACTGTTGCTTAAGATATTATTATTTCATTTTAACATCGTGTGACGAAAAATACGCTTTAAAATTGAATAACTCGCAATCGAACATCAATCAAAAGAACTAAATCAAAAAAGTTGAAAGGTTTCTAAGACATGTTTCAACTTTTTTTAAAGTCCTATTTTGTGAAACTACACACAATGGGTTAGATTCGAGAAAAAAACATGCCCACTTTATGTGTACCCGAGAAAAAAAAGATATTTCGTAATTGACGACATGGACGACCGGAACCCTAAAAAGATAATTTTCTTTCTATAGCTTAATATTTACAGTTTGAAATTTGTAAATGCAGTACAAAAAGAAAATAAGGTAAACAATATTCTCATTATACTTAAAACAATTTTCCTACAATCGTTTTGTATTAGATGGAGGTGATCAAATTATATTTTTAAAACCTTTAACCTTGCTAATCTAGTGATCGATATCAGCCTCTCGAAAGTGCTGACAGTGCAAGAGAGCCCACCAATCACAACAGACAGAGCAATCAGGTTCAATTCACCGGTTGTTTTCTTTGATGATTCGAGAGTTTGTGGGCATGTCACTTCGTTGTCATTCGGATCGTGGGAGGTGTGCGGGTGGCCGACTGACTAGATAGCTAGACAACTTGCTTGCTTTTATGAAAGTCAAAAAGTTTATTGGAACTTTGAAATAGTGTTACTGATATACCTACATTGATTTATAAACAATGATTATAATTAGAAAAATACATGCATACTTTCGAGATATACATACCATAAATAGCGATTGGCCTTCCACTGAAGTGTGTTATATATTGCTAATGTTGATAGATTAAGAATACGTAGTTTAATAGCCCTATTCATCCCGTTGGTGCTGTAAGAGTCGACTTAGGGAGCAAATAACAAAGGACAATAATAATAAACAAAGAAGGATATTTGACTGCACGGTTGGCCTAGTGGCTAAGCGGTCGCCACGCCGCTTCCTACTGCGCCAAGTGTCGTGGGTTCAAATCCCACGTAGGACAACACTTTGTGTGATTCACAATTTGTTGTTCTGAGTCTGGGTGTTCTTTGTGTCCGTTTCATGTATGTTTGTAAAGTCCCCCGCGACACAGGAATTTATATTCCTAATGCGGGAGTTGTCTTTTTAAATAAAAGAAAAAAAAGAAAAAAAGATATTTGAAACATAACATAGAGTTTGTCCAACCAACCCCGATAGGCCCCGTGGTATAGTAGACCAAAATATCTTTTTTTTTCAAAATTCCCATGCCCAGCAGTGGACTATGGAAGTGAGTCTTTGATTTAATGTCTTTTTGGGTTCCGAAGTTCATCACTTCGAACCCTTATAGATTCGTCATGTCCGTCCGTCCGTCCGTCCGTCCGTCCTCGACTTACCGTCCAAACGGTAAGTGCTAGAGAGATGAAACTTTGCATGAATATGTATTATAATTACGCCGACAAAGTGCTACAATAAAATTATGAAAAATATTTTTATTTGGGGTACCTCCCCTACACGTAACGTGGGGATGTTTTTTTTTTCTTGCGGCTACCCTATCATGTGGGGTATCATTAGATAGGTCTTTTAAAAACAATAAAGGGTTTCTAAGACGATTTTTTGATTTAGGTATCCGTTTGCGAGAAATTTCACTTTAAAGGCCACTTTTTTGTAAAAACAGGGCGTCCCCCCCCCCTCTAAAAGCTAAATGGCTGGCTCAAAAATTTTGGAAAAATTCGTGATAGTGGTCCATATAATTAACTTTAAAGGAAAACTATAATGGATCAGATAACTTTGTTGGTTCAGGAGTTATAGAGGCTTAACTGTTACAACTTTTACAATTGTCAGTACATTTATGAAAACATAATGTATGTTCGAAAACATTAACATATCTTCAATCAAAGATGTGATAGACATGGGTATAATACTAGGAATAAAGATAAATTAATTCAACCACGTCTTAGACTCTTAAAAGTTCATACATCTTTTATGGGGTACTGTATTAAATTTTATAATAAAATATCTCAAAACATACTAGATTTAACAGAGAAACGATTTAAAAATGTTGTAAAGCGCACACTATGTAAGCAAGCTTATTACAAATTAGAGGATTACATTGCCGACAAGAATGCTTGGCTTAATGCTGGTCCTGCTCCACAGTCACATGATTAATTCTCAAATTATTTAGAAGTTAGTTTGAAGTTACTTTGTATTTCTGGCATATTATTATGTTAATTTTATCTTAATGATTGACATTCTTATATTTTTCTTTCTTTTTTTTTGACATTGGATAACCATATTTCTGACATGGACGTATTATTGATATTTTGTTATTGTATTGTATCTTGTTGTTTGACATTTCTATTATTATTATTATTATTGTTATTAACATTATTGCATAATAAGTTACTTTTTATTGACATGTTCCAAATATTTATCGCACTCTTAGAGAGTACCATATTTATAAATAGTTTTATTATTGTATAACTGCGAACATTTTGAATTGTACATTTGAGCACTTTGTAGTCACTAGTAGCATAAGTTTGTTTGTTGACTAGAGGTTGTGAGTATGTCATGCTCACTCAAAAGCCCTGCTGGCGGTGGCGTGTGTAGTAGGTCGTTCGGCTCCCTACGATATGGTTGAACTGGACGATGGCTGGTGCATAGGTCATGCTCGTGATACGGGCGCCGCCAGTCGGGGCTGGTCATTTCACAACTTCTATTTATTGTTTAATTATTTTTGGACAATACCTGTGTAAATATCAGCATCGTTACATTGTCCTCACATTTAATAAAATGACTCAAACAATGTAACCAAAAATTGTAAAAACAATGTTGGAAAAGAGTGTCCATGGAGTTTCTTGTCTGTTCTTCTCCATAGGATCTACGAATTGGAACAGACTACTGACTGACTACTTGATGTTTCAAAAGTGCCGTTGTATGGTTTATATGAAATAAAATGGTTTGATTTGATTTGAAAAAAAAATGCGCTTACTTAGAAAATGTCATACAAAATTAACGCATTAATACGTAAAGAGAACAATTATCCATTGGATACGATTTCCAATCCACGTACCATTATGAGTGACTGAGGAACCCTTTCCTGTGCGTGGCCTGACACGCACTTGGCCGATATTTTTAAGTTAACATATCAATATAAAAATACATAAAATATGTGTCTATATCAAAGTATGGTCTCGAAATTTACAATTTTAGTGTGTTAAATAAAAAACGGATTATTTTTTAAGCTTTTAAGACTCTATAACCTAATCGACTGATCTTGTGTCGGGTGGCCAGTCCACCATGTTTAAATTGGGTGATGGGTGATGGATACAATCAGATACAATTCAATAGTAAAGTCGGGAAATTCAAATCAAATTGATTTAGGAATAGAGGTTATTTTTTAAATAATAATAATAAATTGAATTATTGTTTTAGTAAGTAGGTATATTTCATATAGTTATTCCTATTTAGAACCTTATATCAAAAAGCAATCAAGTGCAATTATCACGTTTTTCTAATAACACACTAGCCATTTAACATGCAGTCGTTTATTTTGACTTTGGGCAAGTCGGACTTTTTGGACATTTGGACATATTTTACACACAACATCATCTAAGTCAGTCAGTCCCAAACTAAGCAGAGCTTGTATTATGGGTACTAAACAAATGATATAAATACATAAACATCCTTTTTTTTTCTAAATACATACATATTATACATAGAAAACACCCAGATTCCGAAACAAATATTTGTGGATGACACAAATATTTGGTCCGACCCGGGAATCGAACCCGAGACCACTTGATCAGCAGCCGCATATGCCAACCACTAGACCAACAAGGCAGTCAAACTTATCTGCTGCTATTTCCGTATCAGCGTCCTCCACCCTTTGAGAAAGTCGATTTATTAGACAATCGTATTCCCGAAGTATGATGTATATCCAGGCAATCAGCTGCTTATCTCGATAATGTCTTATACCATGCGAATTTGCTCCACAATTTTCTATTTGAGCGAGCCGAAACAGTTAGAGATGTTATCGTGTCAGTTAGCAGCGATAGCATTTTAATGAGTAAACAATCGATGCACGCCGCACGGTGGGGAGCCGCACGCGCAGGGAACGCGTAGGTACGTACTTTTTAGGGTTCCATAGCCAAATAGCAAAAAACGGAACCCTTATAGATTCGTCATGTCTGTCTGTCTATCTGTCCGTCCGTATGTCACAGCCATTTTTTCCGAAACTATAAGAGCTATACTGTTGAAACTTGGTCAGTAGATGTATTCTGTGAACCGCATTAATGCTTTTACACAAAATAAATATAAATAAATATTTTTGGACATAAATATTTTTGGACATCTTACACACAACATCATCTAGTCCCAAGCTAAGCAGAGCTTGTGTTATGGGTACTAGACAACTGATATAAATACATAAACATACTTTTTTTTGTAAATACATACATATAAAACATATACATAGAAAACACCCAGACTCCGAAACAAATATTTATGAATCACACAAATAATATTTGGTCCGACCCGGGAATCGAACCCGAGACCTCTTGATCAGCAGCCGCATACGCTGACCACTAGACCAACGAGGCAGTCAAAAAAATAGAAAAATAAATTTTGGGGGTCCGAATACATAAAACACAAACTCAAACATTTTTTTTCGTGAAAACCACACTACGTGTATGGGTATAAAAATGATATTGAGGTTTCTCATATCATTTTTTTCTAAACTGAATAGTTTGCGCGAAAGTCAGTTCCTAAGTTCCTAAAATGTGTGTGTGTGTAACTTCTAAAATATGAGAATCATAAAACTAAAAAAATATATGATGTACATTACTATGTAAACTTCAGCAGTAGTAGTAAGTAGTTTTTTTTTTTAATATGTCATAAATCGTAAACAGCTATTTCGCTTTCATTCAATATTAAAACATCGATCAAAGTTAAAACGAACTACAAGAACTTTTATATGACGTTATTTGCTGCTACGGAACCCTTCATGGGCGAGTCCGACTCGCACTTTAAATCTACTAATACTCGATGATCTTTTGGCGTTGTTAATATTTCTAGTATCCTGTATAAATAAAAATAAATACTAATATACTAAATTCCAAATTACTTACTTCCACATTAATCCTAATGATTTGCTAAGCTCTGCGTTGTGTAGTGCAGGACGTTGCTCGGAGAGGCGTTTGCGCATGGCCTGTGCGAACACCATGAATGCATTCATGGGCCGCTTAACGTGAGTTCCTCGCGGGCAACCTCCGCCTCTGTAATAACAATAAAATGTTAGGCTACATCTATTTCTGGTTCCACCAGCCCCGCAAGCCAAGTTACAAAGGTTTTTTGTTTTCTATTCTGTTCTCTCTTCTCTTGCTTCATATGCTAATATTTTGTTTGATCACGTGACTGAGTAACATTAGCCAATGAAAGAAGAGAATAGAGCATAGAATAGAAAACGAAAAAGGATTACAACTTGGCTAGGGGGGCAGGTGCTACTTCCAACGACATTATTTCCAAAATAATTAAAATCCGTCGAAATGAATCTATGGCTTTTATTTTGTACCTACTATGACAAAAAAACTTTTACTACAAGTTAGACATATTATAAGAATTTTTACAATAATGATTTTCATTGATATGAACTTCAAAAAATTGCCAACTCTACATTTTCAACTGTCATGTTCAAAGATTTCTTTATAACAATTTATAATTCCTCCACTTGTATTACTACATTTTTGGATACAGTTATAAATAGCTTAAGTTTAGAGCCATATGAACAAAAAGTTCATATTGACATAAACAATATGAAATGCGCACTTGAGCGGGCGCGGTCTGACTCTACTCAAATTGATTTAGCTTTCGGCGCGCGCCCGATAATTACTAGGTAACCAAAGCCATCAAGCGAGGAGTCGACGACTATAAAGAAAATAAATTACGAGTTTACCCTTTATGTAGTCGTGCAGTAAACAGTGGTGCGCCAGCGCATGTAACATTTGTAAACAGCCCAAGTGGCGCGGGCTCACGTCATTTTACGCTCGTAAACATCTCTTATTTTATTACTTTTTTATTTTCTAATGCCGCGTTCGGGTTTCCTTGCGATCTGAATGCTGACAATAAATTATGTTTTTTTCTTCAAACACTGACACGCCACTAAAAGTCGATCGATTTCTAACGGATTACTCTCGGGAAGTAACATGAGGAGAAATAATCACCTACCGCTTCGGCGAACTTCCAGCGGTTTCCTTGTTTATTACTCAGAACCAGTTCTCTTAACATTTACTATTTTATTACACCAATTCTAAACTGTGAAATAAATAGGTGCCTATTTTTGACATTTCTATAGATGGATTTTGGTCCCATTGTATTTTTGTATGCATGAATAATTAAACTTTACAGCGTAACTAATAACCTTTTAATCTCTTGCTTATAACACTCGTGCAACACGGGCATTTGATGGAAAGTTGTTATCATTAAATATACTCCTTCAATTCTTGGCAATCTTAGCTACTATATTTCGTATTTAGCCTTTGCTTACGAATTTCCTTAGGTTTTATAGCCTATATGTGTCAAGTAAGTCCGATTCAAGAACAATCAGCAGTAGGCATTACTGCACGGTTGGCCTAGTGGTATAAGCGGTCACCACGCCGCTTTATACTTTGTCAAGAGTCGTGGGTTCAAATCCTAAGTGGGAAGACACTTTGTGTGATTTGCAGATTGTTGTTTTGAATCTGGATGTTCTTTTTGTCCGTTTCATGTATGTTTGAAAGTCCCCCGCGACACAGGATTTATATTCCTATTGATTTGATTTGATTTGATTTGATAATGCTGGAGGTGTCTATTTTTTACAAGAAAAAGATACTAACTGCTGAACACGATGACGATTGTACAGCAGTCTTGGTGGCAAACTGTCCTGGTCATTCTTTAAGTAACTACTAACTATATTTCTTTCAAATAATTCCCATAGTAGTGTAAATAATTAAAACATTATTTCCAAAATATTTTGAAATGAAACAATGTTAGTTTTAGTAGGACAAAGGCCTGTCGAATCCGTTTTTTAGTCTTCGATTAAGAAGAATTCACGGTTCAGTCTTAGAACATAGACATTATCACTTATTTTAGAATATAAACCTACATAATAAAACATTTTTTTCTACACAAAGATTTATTCCAATATGTTTTAAAAAGCATAGAGATTTAAACCAAAATTGTTACAAGTGGAGCTTATGCTTGTAAACTCTTAAGATTATGTGTAGAAACTTACAAGAGCTAGACATCTCTTTTATGACTAGTAGGCACAGATGATCAAGCAGCCGATTCCTTTTGTAATATGGAGTACTTGCAGTTTTTGTGAGGCGACAGAAGACCCACCGCGCGACGCCATCTGGTTAGTAACATTGGCCTCTGACAATCACTGATAGTAACTACTTCAGTTTTGATTGCTAAGGACGTAGGTATTTGTTTCTATTTAAAGCGCTACCAGATATGGTTTGCAGGGATTTTATTTAAATATTATGATAAATGTGATGCTATTTTATCTTTTATATCTTGCAAAAGTAGGAGTTGATTACAGCCTTTCTTGAATTAGTTATGACATCGAGATGTGGTAACTTGTGCTAAGTAAGCTTTCAAGTACTCATAGTGGAATTGCCTTAGGTGATTGTAAACAATTACCGAGGTTAAGCAGCGACGGCGAAGTCGAACCTGGATGGGTGACCCTTTGTGGCATGATATGTTATGAGCGTTTCCGTGATTCGGAGGTCACTTCAGGTGGCTTTAAGACATCCAACGGCGGGATTACATAGCCACAACGTGTCTTGCCAGTCCTCAAGTCCCACAGGGCGCGGACGTATGGCCTTAATCATCTCCTGAGAGGAGACCCAAGCCCAGCAGTGGGACATTACGGGCTATGATTGATTGAATCTCCACTTCTGCAATCCTTGTATATTGTACATGTACATCGTGTGTGTAAAAATATTAAAAAATGAATTTTTAAAGTAATATTTTCAGATTTAGAAAGATGTATTATATGTTTTAGAAGTGCTCTGAAATTCTGAAGATTAGCAAAAGCAATTTCATTTCAAAAGATTTTTCTAGCTAAATATCTAAATAAGTATATAGTTAACATAAAAAAATAGAAATAATTGTAAAAAGCTTTTTATAGTTAAAGTTAAATACTTTGTACTAACTATAATTTAAATTTACTTTGAGTACATAATAAATAAATATCACTCAAAAGTCGGTATTCAATCCCTATATTAGGTAAGTACTAGCGGCACGCTATGATGGCCGTTTTGACATATTACAATAGTGATGTGAAAAGTCAATTTATTCTCGAAAAAAATATACTGAAATTTATAAGTTTTTATTGTGAGTAGTACTTGATTAAAAGTTTTAATAAAACTAAAATTTAATGCTTACTTAATCTATTTGAACGATCTGAATATTGGAATGAAAATGAATATACATACTTTATATGCACACAATAAACAAATTAATACAAAAGGAGACCAAAAAAGGTGCCATAAAAGACTACATTTAATCAGATTCGTCAATACTGCTATTTTCACTTGTGTTGTGGTAAATGGAGGTTCGTGTCAATGCATTGCCAGTGATAATATAGATGCGAAAGTAATTAGGTCACTTTGTTACACTTTTACGGCTAAACGGCTACACAGATGTTAATTAAATTTGCCATTTACTTATTTACATTACATACTTTGATTCTTAAGACATTGCATAGGCTACGAATTACCACGATAACATACATACACGCGGGCGGAGCCACCGGCAAAAGCTAGTATATATACTATAACTTATAAAACTAATAACTACCCAAAATAAAACAGAGATGGAAAAGTACACTATTGTATTTTGTTTTGTCACGATCTATTGTTTAGGTTTAATAGTAGTAACAGTTACAGCAATTTCTTATAAAAACTATACCTAGTGTTGATAACTACCCAATATTTTTTTAAACTTTAACTGCAAAATCATAATACTATTATGCAAAAATTTGACAGTAAGATTCCACTTCTATCTATGACTGATTACCAGTGAAGTACAAATAACAGATACTACCCATTACAACATTAAAATTAAATTAACTTTAATAAAACAACATGTTATAGCGACAAAAAGTTTTATAGTCGTCCGCGGAATGATTTACAACCAGATTTCAGAGTCATCCGACTGGCGTACATCTGTATAAGTTTAGGATTTCTTATAAGTGCCATAAGTATTGGTTAACTATTGGTACCTACGTATAATTATGTTCATCTACAAGTGGTTTGAATGTATGGGGCACGTGTTTATTATATCCGTATTACTCAATCTTATTTTAAGTATGTTTTGTCTCAAACTGTTTCGGGTGTTGATGTTTGTTTCAAGTATTTGAGCTTTCGGCTCAGTTGATGTATTATATTGGAAGTCAAGTAGCTCTACAATATGCCGTATTGCGACTTTTAAGAATATAATGTACAATCAATATGAAACTATCCGACTTAGGGCAGGGTATTATTTAAGCGTTTTCTATCCCATCTTATTATAAACAGCATAGTTCATTGCCCTTACTTGATGCAATCAGGGACTACTTAATGGTTGCTCTTAATCTCACTGCAATAACCATCTGTGACAAAGATAACCTAGACCCGACTGTAGAAAAACAATGTATTTGAAGTGTTAAAGCTTTTTGTAATTAGAATTACATGGTAAATGTAACAATGAGTAATCCAATGATTCTAATTTTTAGGAAAATCGATAGAAAATAATAAAAACCCTGTTGAAAAGCATTTTATAAGATTTGTTGTTTATAACAGCAGCTAAACATAATAAATATTGTTTTGATTAAAGAAATGAGTCAACAAACTAGTTTTTAATAACTTCTTCAACATACGTGGCCTATAAAGCTGAAAATTAGAATGAGTGTTACTAATACCATCGACGAAAGATGTTTCGTCGATGCTAATACCTAGAAAGACATTTATGATTCTTAAATGTTTGGGGAAAATAAAACATACAAATGACCGTTACGAAGATGGTGACGTTATGAAAGCGTGTACCGGAATTTACTTTTGTTTAAATGATTTTTTCTAACATTCTTACAATAAGGAGCCTTAAGTTTGAGGAATCTGACTTAAAGGTAATATTTGACCAAAATGTTACACGTGTCTAGTTCTACCAGCAACAACATTATGCTTAGGCATGCTTTCCTATGAGTTATTAGGCTATTGTTTAAAAAAAACTACTGCGCAGGAGCAGTAAGCAGTTGTTACACAATGATCGATAGTTACTAACAAGTGTACGGTTACAAGAAGTAAAGTCCCTTGTTTTTAGTTATTGTTAAATAGTTTGCTCATTGCTGACGCCTAATTGTAGCGAACCATAATTCATCTGTAAAATGAGGGCCTGAAATAGTCTAACATAATACTGCTACGCTTCTTACGTAGATGTTTTAAAAACACAAAAATTGGCCCAGTGTGTTTCAGGCCACGCATAGAATAAAGTTCTCTATTCACCCAACGGTACGTGAATTTAAAACCGTGTCCAATGGATAACTGTAGTGTGTCCTTAGTATTCCGATATTTTTAAATCAAAAAATTGTGTCAGAAATATCTCAATGTTTTCAAAAGACCTATCAGACCTTTAAGACAATAATGATACCCCACACAATAGGATCTATCGAGAGTTTTTTTCTTTCTTTTCCTGTCCTGTGTAGAAGTAATTAATCTTCTCCATGAAAAACTTAATTCAATTAATTGTAAACTAAACAAAGCAATGAATATTCTAGAAAAAGTAATTAAAACCAACTAAAGGAGCAAATTACGCAGCACAACAGCATGGCAATAGCAGTGAAGAAAAATATTTTTTGTAAGTAGAGGCGTCATCATCACGTCCATTGCTGGACTTATCCAGTGATGGATGTGATGATGAACACGAAATTCAAGCACAATTACATCATACATACATGAGTATATCGTAGAGTATTGTTTAATTTTTGTTGTTGTTCTAGTTGTTCTATAATTTACGTTGTACGACTGAAACTGACTATAAAGGAATGTTACTTTGAAACTTATTATTTAACTCAAAAAATTATCGATACAGGCAGTTGATTAGAGGAAAATCCGTAAATTCATTGGATAACTTGATACGTTCTAAAAATAAAGAAGTATTTATGTATATGTACCTAATGAATTCGTGTCGTGTCTGAAATATATAACACAAATTAATATTTTCCAAAAAATATTCTATTGTAGGTGCATGTATACACTTTTAGGCCACTGGCTGAGGAAGTCATAAACAGAGCAGATAGCTGTCGTCTGTAACAGACCCGCCCACGCTATTTCTGCTTTTCAGTACTGCGCCGACGTAGCCACCCATCGTACTTAGCTATTAGTGTATTACTACACATAAATTTGCCAAGAGGACATACTTCGGACAGTTTGTTGCCGCCAAAGTGCTTACTTGCACTATTTGTAGTGCTCCTTTTGACGTATTGCTGCACACTCTCCAAATGCGTTTATGAATATTGCCGATAGACCGTTAACGAATTGTACACTTGGAGCATGGTTCAAGTGATTCATGGATCAGTAGAGAGATGAGAGCGAGAGAGAGAGAGAGAGTATGAAAGAGTAACAGTAATATCAATTGTTATAGGTTACATTACAACTTGTAAAAACTATATAAAATTATTTACATAACCTGAGCTGCAAGTAGAATGTTTTCTAAAGTTTATCTGCACCGAATGGCGGCTCGTTTTGTTATTGTTTTTAGTTTTACTTATTTACTCTTTATATCATTAACTATCTGCGAGTAATAAAACTGAAAAAAACCATTCCAGACGTCACGGAGATCGGCCGTAACAAACAGACAGACAGAATCTTTACAATGTGTAAAATCAAAGTTCAAATTATATATTTTGTTATGACCCATTTAAATTTTAATGTAATAAATTGTTAAATCAATCTTAAACATTTCTATTGATTTTCATATGGTTTGTTAAGAACATAGATCTCGTCAGATTTTACTAGTACTCGTAATATTTTGGTTAAAAACAATTCAATAAAACCATGCCAGAACAAAAGACAAAGTATTTACATGACTGAAACCGTCGTTAAAATCTCCCCAGCATCCGATGCATCTTCGATTTTATAAACATCTTGACGACCGTACTTATCTTTACAGTCGATGTAACAACAGCAATAAAACAATTAATGGTGCTGTAAAACGGGACGGTAGCCAAAAGATGACTTTCTAAATCATTATTTTACCACTCGAACGTGTTTTATCAGTACCCGAACGAATAATTACCCACTGATTAGATTATACGAACCACCTGCTATATGTAGGGGACCGTGGTAACCCTGAGAATTGCGGTATCAGTTTATACGGCAGGGGTGCCCTCATTGACGCTCGATATCATGTATTGGTATGGAAAGAAAAAGGGGATTATTTTCTCACAGCTATTTTTTCAATACCTTTGGCAAGTGAACAGGGTTCTATGAAATTAGTGCATCGTTTACTAAATACCGATAACGTTAGGCGACTTAGGGTGTAGGTATTTATTCAAGGGGACTGTTTCCTATGTTATCAAACTGCGACGTCGATGCATAAAGTCAATAAAGACCTATGGTTCCCATATATTCATTTTTTACTTATTATCATTTTTTGGTAATATAAGGAACAAATTTGATGGAATAAACTATGAAATATATGTAAGTTACCAATTGTTGTCTAGTACCCATAACACAAGCTCTGCTTAGCTTGGGACTAGATGATGTTGTGTGTCAGATGTCCAAAATATTTATTTATTATTTATTTATTATTATTATTCATTATTGTAAGAACTTTTGGAATTAAATACACCTACAACTGCAATTGTAATTCATATCCCTAGCCTTTATATTCCTAATATCATTTTTCGTGTGCAATTTCTGTTTTATATGAAATCTCAGACTGTTCACAAGTTACTAAAAGAGCAGATAGAAAATAAAATAAAAATTGAAACCTAGATTTTAGGTCCAATTTTTACGGAGAATGTACTTTTGACCTGGATGAAGTCACAGTCAAACCCAAGTCATGACATTCGCCAGCTTATTAAACCAGAACATAGGTCTATTATGTACTACTGGTTTAATAAGCTTGTCAGAGTTCGGAAATTGTGGCTAGGTTCTATCGTTTAAACCAAAACCAAAAACTTATTTGTTTGTCTGAAGATTATACTGATAAGTATGTGAAGTTTTGTTTTTGAACTAAGTAATTTTGGACTTATTAGCAAAAGTTGCAGTCATACATTAACACTTGTACACCTTAAGATAATTTATTAATTGTAAAATTTGATAGTAAAAAGTGCTAATTCAATATGCAATTTCCAACTTTGTTAAATGTTACAGAAAAATGTTAGTAGGTATGTACTTTTACACAGTAAAAATTTGTACAATTGCTAGATAGCCGTACACGATCGTTACAGATGCGCTCTATTTACAAATGATAAGATGCATTCTACGAATGCAATCCGATTCGGACTGGCATCCCGGAAGTCATATAATTCTATCATTTCAGCCATGAAAACATCGATTTTCTAAATGAACTACGTAATATATTATTGTACTGTCATTTCTTCCCTAAAGTTGTTTGAAAACTTACAACTCTAAATGAGTTAGACTTACTTTTTTTCAAACTTGAGTTTTGTATATTGTATTCAAAATTGATATTATTCGGCAAAAATTGGGCTCCCATTTTACGAAATATATGCAAATGGAGGAGTATCAAAGGAGTATCATATTTTGCACAGTTAAGGGTTCAAAAGTCACCCGTATTGACACGTAGATTAAAAATCGTTATTATTATTTTATAACGACGAAAGTCAATTCTTTAAGCACTGTGATATATTACCAGTGCAGACTAAATTTAACTTTACCATTTTAAAAGAAAACTATTTCAATAACAAATTAAAAATAGTCAAAGAGCATACTGTATATACCAGAGCGGCAGCGCAAAACCGGTTGTGTACTGTGCGCGCAAACAACACGTACGGCGAAAGAACTACCGCCTACATAATTCCCCGTTTGATAAACAAACTACCCCCGGATTTGATTCGCAAAATTACCCCAAGTAACATTAAAATTAAACTAAAGGATTTTTTCTCAAATAATATATCTTAACAATTGCAGATGGCATTGACCACATAGAAAGGCATATATCTAGCTCTCATTTATATATAACACGTCAACAGGCTAAATAGTCAGACGTATAATATTATGTAAACATTGTTGTAAGTATGCGATACCGACTACCTGTGTAACACAACACAAACCTCAGAGGTTTCTCGTGTTATGTCTTAAGAATATATTTTTTGTACCTATATTTCAATGATAATAAAAGGAAAAAAAAAAAAAAAAAAAAAAAAAAAAATCATGTCCAAAAGATATTGTCATATTTGCATTTCGTTATTTTTTTATAACATCTCACTAGTAAACGCCTATGCCCCAACGGAACCCACCTCGGATGATATTAAAGATCGCTTCTACGAAGATCTGGAACTTGCGTTAGACCAAATCCCGAGCTATGATGCTAAACTAGTGTTAGGGGATTTTAACGCTAAGGTCGGACGCGAACAATCATATTTCCCAACGATTGGAGGACACAGCAAACACCTAAAGTCCAATGATAACGGAGTGAGGCTAATATCCTTCGCATCCTCAAAGTCCATGATTGTTGCAAGCACAATGTTCCCACATAAAAACATCCACAAAGGAACGTGGAAATCGTGCGACGGCAAAACGGTAAACCAAATCGACCACGTACTAATAGATACAAGGCACAAAAGTAACGTCTTGGATGTAAAAACATTCCGTGGCGCCGACTGTGACAGTGACCATTACCTGGTGGCAATAAAACTGAAGGTAAAGATAAAACTAACAAGTTACAATAACATCCAGAAAGAACCTTCCATCAACACAAACAGACTTAGGGACAAAAACACGGTGTATGCATTTAACATGGAATTAAGTAATAAATTTGCGGAGTTAGAGGACCAAAGTGACATGGACAGTCTCTGGGAAAAAACAAAACAAATAGTGAAAGAGGTTGGACTCCGAGTGTTGGGTAAAGCCAAACGACACAGGAGAAGGAAATGGTGGACCGATGAATGTGAAAGGGCAATGAACAAACAAAGGGAACTCAGAATAATCTGGTACACTAAAAAAAGATTATACAATAATAAAAACATTTTAAAATTTAAATCCGATTTACAAACATTTAAGTGGAATGAGATTTTAACACTTGATAATAACATTAATGAAAATTATAAAATATTTCAGGATCTACTAGTGATTACTCTTAACAAATGCATACCAAAAACTAAAATTAAATTAAAAACAGATTATAAAAAACACTGGCTCACCGTAGGTATAAAAACATCATGCCGAAATAAGAGATTGCTAAAGGTTCTAGTCACAAAAGCCAAAAATCCTATACTAACCAAATACTATAAAAATTATGAAAAAATTTTAAAGAAAGCTGTGATTACAGCTAAAAAACACCATTTCACAAAGAAAATGCGAGATTCTAATAACAAAGTCAAAACGATGTGGTCTATTATCAACGAGAGAACTAACAAAAAGATTAAGAGTGATAAATACAATATAACCCTACAAAAAAATAACGAACAGATCACTCAACCCATTGACGTAGCAAACATATTTAATAACTTCTTTACTTCAATTGGGGAAAATAACATAAACCGAACCGCAGGCAGACCAACAAAGACCTCCACAATTACCCCTATAGAGAACTCATTTTTCTTAAGTCCAGTCACCCCTAGTGAAGCGAATAAATTAATAAAAACCTTAAAAAATAAAAATAGTTACGGAATAGATGAACTTCCACCTGCTTTGATAAGACAATGTGCAGATGAATTGACGTTACCTTTTTACTATCTAATAAATCAATCGTTTGAGGAAGGGGCGTTTCCTGATCTATTAAAGAAATCTGTCATAAAGCCAATACATAAAAAGGGCACAAAAACAGACCCAAACAACTACCGTCCTATCGCTCTTTTACCGACAGCCTCAAAATTGTTTGAAAAGGCTATGTGTACCCGCGTCTATGATTTTTGTGAGAAATTTGAAATATTTAACGGGAATCAAAATGGATTTCGAAAAAATAGGTCTACAATTTTGGCGGTTTTTAAATATATACAGAAAACTTTAGAAATATTAAACACAAAAAAATATGCAATAGGTATAATGCTCGATATGACCAAAGCTTACGACAAAGTACAATTTGACATTCTCTTAAATAAATTAAATGGTGTAGGGATCCGTGGTAAAAGCCTAGATTGGTTCAAATCATACCTAAAAGACAGGGAACAACTAGTAGAAATAGAATTCTATAACTGCAGGACAAACGAAATAGAAACGATCAGATCTGACCATAAACCTGTTAGTGCCTCTATTCCACAGGGTAGTGTGTTGGGGTGTTTGCTTTTCCTTATATACATTAACGAGCTTCCTAAACATATACATGAACCATGTGTTTTGTTCGCGGATGACATATCGGTACTGACCTCATGTGAAAACAACAGCAATCTAAATGAAAAATTGAATTCCATACTTACCACTACAACAAATTGGATGATCGATCATAATCTTGACATTAACTTTAAGAAAACAAAAATAATAACATTCCACCCATATCAGAAAACACCAATAAACATAAACTTCAGCTTTAATAATACATACCTAGAAGTAGTCAATAAATTCACCCTATTAGGTATTGATATAGACAAACACATTGATTGGAAATCGCATATACAAAGAATAAAAACTAAAATTTCAAAATATACCTACGCCCTCCGAGAAATAAAAAAAACTACAGACCTGAAAACCGCACTTGCTACATACTATGCATATGCCTACGCGTGGCTCACATACGGTGTAATTCTGTGGGGAAACAGTACAGACGCACCAACACTTTTCACCTTACAGAAAAAACTAATTAGAATTTTGGTTAATATAGAAGATACAGACAGTTGCCAACCTCATTTCAAAAACCTTAAAATTCTAACATTACCCTGTATCTACATCCTTGAAATTTGTAAATTTGCCCGACAACACCCAGAGTTCTATAGCACAAGGAAAGACCTACAAACCAAAATGACACTCAGACACAAGGACAGGCTTAACCTACCAACTTCCCGACTAAAAATGCATTCTTCAAGTCCATTAGTTATGTCCATAAAACTATACAATAAATTACCGGAAGACATTAAACAGGAAGACAAACTTAACTGTTTTACAAAAAAATTAAAACAATTTCTATTAAGTAAGAACTACTACACTGTAAATGAGTACATAAGGGACAGAATAGATTGAGCTGAGTGCTTTTCTTCTTTTTTTTTTTTTCCTTTTGGTGTTGCTGCCGTTATCTGTTTCGAAATTGTTAATATTTATAATAATTAATACCTAGGGATGCCTAGTGTGTGTGCGTGTATGTGTGTGTATATAAATGTGTATATGTACGTGTACGTATATAAATGTATTATATGCATATTTATATACGTATATACGTATATAAATATGTATATATGTATACGTGTGTTATAAATATTCGAAATAATATGTAACTAATAATAATATAATTAAGTACCTTAAAATTAGCCCTCTTCCTCTCTCCTGATAACCTAAGTTGCTGTGCCCGACAGGGTTCACAATTGTTTCTATTTATTTAATATGTAAACACCTGTAAACCTACATTGTGAAATGCAATAAAGAATTGAGAATTGAGAATTGAGAATTGAGAATACTGGCGGCAAGTAACCATGAATGGGACCACAGATATAAACAGGCGCGCACAGATTTCAAAAAGATTGTGAGAGCGGCAAAACGATATCACATGGAAGGAATTCTCTCAAACATGGAAACACTAATGAGAGCTAATGAGTCCCGCAAGTTTTACCAAGAAATAAGAACTGCAAAAAAGGCATACCAACCTGTCTCTCAATTGTTGGAAGATGAATATGGAAATCTTGTCTCTGAACCAGAAAAACAAAAAGAGATGTGGCGAAAATACTTCCAACAACTCCTTAATTGCCCACCAGTTCGAAACAACAGATCAGATTTGGACCCGAAGACTAGCCACGACAATGACCTAGAACCACCACCAACGCTCAAAGAGGTGCACAGGGCGATAAGCAGACTTAAAAACCACAAGTCCCCTGGAATAGATAATATACCAGGTTAACTCTGGAAGTATGGAGGGGGAGTACTGCAATCCCAACTGTACAAAATTATCTGTAGGATCTGGTCAGAGGAACAACAACCTAGGGAATGGAATGTGGGCATTATCTGCCCAATACATAAAAAGGGATGCAGAAAGAAATGTGAAAACTACAGAGGGATTGCACTGCTTTCGACAGCATATAAGGTGCTGTCATACATTCTCCTCGCTCGCCTTGAACCCTACGCAGAGCAAATACTCGGGGATTACCAATGTGGCTTCCGCAGGGGTCGCAGTACAGTAGACCAAATATTCCTCCTGAAGCAGATAATGGAAAAGCGATGGGAGTATGCCCAGAGCGTCCATTGCCTGTTTGTGGACTTCACGAAGGCCTATGACAGTATTGACCGAGAAACACTATACCGGATAATGACATTCTTCCAAGTACCGGCAAAACTGGTAACGATGATAAAAGTGGCTACAAGTACAAGCGAACTGCGAGTGAGAGTGGGAGGCGCATTGACACAGGTGTTTGAGGTTGCGACTGGTCTAAAACAGGGAGACGCTCTATCGCCTATTCTATTTAATATAGCTCTCGAATACATCATCCGAAAAGTTCTACTGATAGATGGGGGAGTCGATTTGAATGGAAGGCATAAAATCATAGGCTACGCAGACGATCTGGCAATACTGGGGCAAACGGAGTCGGAAGTAGTATGCATGGCGCAAGTGCTGGAGAAAGAAGGGAAAACAGTGGGTCTCAGAATCAGTCGTGAGAAAACCGAATACCTCCATATGAAGAGATACAAAGACCTTAGAGCCCCGAGAAAAGATCTTACAATAAATGGCACAACCTACAAAGGTATAAGTAAATTTAAGTACCTCGGGTGTACGATCACGGACACCAATCAGAGAGAGGAGGAAATAAACACCCGAATTATCAACGCACTAAGATGTACCGCAGCCCTTCACAAAGTACTAGTCTCCAAGGTAATAAGCAGGACTACCAAAATTCGCGTCTACAAAACAGTGATTAGGCCGATTTTGATGTACGGATGCGAAACCTGGACCCTAACGATCAAGGAGGAAGAGAAACTCTTAGTTGCAGAACGTAAGATTTTGCGAAAGATTCTGGGACCAACGGTGGGTGCGAATGGAGAGCAGAGACAAAGGTATAACAAAGAGATAGAGAGCCTTCTGTCAATGCCAAATATTATCGGGGAAATTAAAGCTGCCCGACTTCGCTGGCTTGGCCACATCGAAAGAATGGGTGAGGATCGAGCTGTTAAAAAAGCATATCTCGGGAAGCCCGTAGGGCGGCGGCCAGTGGGACGACCCAGATACCGCTGGAAAGATGAGATTGCCCGAGATATGAAAGAGATGAAAGTGCCCGATTGGTCTGAACTGGCACAGAATAGAAAAGAATGGCGCATTCTACAGTCGGAGGCCAAGACCCACTTTGGGTCGCTGAGCCAGCGAAGTAAGTAAGTAAGTAAGTTATTTTTATAGGAAGTTTTCCAAGTGAGTGCATTTTACAAGGTAGGCCCCTATACTGCCTGAAATGAAAAAAAATGTCAAAAGAGCTATAGTTTTCCTTGAAAGTTCAATATATGGATTATTGTTATGAATTGTTTCAGATTTTTTGAGCCAACCGTTAAGCTTCTAAACGATTGAGTATTTCATCAATGTAAGATGATATTCTTTACAAAAAGCGGGTCATACTTGATTTTGTTAATGCAACCAAACTTTCCGCTTATTAGCGTGCCCTTGCAACCTTAATGAAGACTTCGAAGTTGGAAATCAAAAGAGGTGTGTAAAATAAACAAATGATTAACAACATCGTGATGTTTTCTATGGCCTTCATTTAGAAGTCCTTGACTTACATTAGGGTTTCCAATCAATTAAAGAACAGCATAAAAGGGTGACAAGATGCATGGGAACATCGAGTACTCATACATCTGTGTCCACAAAACACTGATAACGTCCACTACCGCTGTGATATCTTGAAAAGTAAATATTAGGGGTAGGGTTAAATAAGTATACGTAGTAGTCTACGTTAATTACAATTGGTAAATGTATATTACATAAATGTTTAAACAAATCACGTAGTTTACGTTTCGTATATGTTGTCTCAAAAATAAAACAACATCGCGAGTATCCGACTACAATCAAAATATTGTTATAGTAATGTTAATAAACCAGGTATAACAAGATTTCAGCTAAAACTTAAGTGTCAAAGAATTTTTTTAAGTTAACCTTAACATTGCTATGGAAATAATATTAACTCTTCGTTATCATCATGATCACTGCTGGACATAGGCCTATCCAATAGCATGCCACTTGGTAGATGTGGTGTGCAATTGGATAGGCCTCCTCGGCTTCTCGTATATTATCAAAAGTCAGTTTCTCAAACATTTGTTGGCTTTTACTTTGTTATCTTTTTGTTTATCTTATATATGTAAGTATGTACCTATGTATAGTATTCACATTTTACTTTAGCAATAAATACTTTGGGAAACTACTGTTAAACTTTGGCAAACGTCGCTTACATTTCAAGTGGTGATATAAAATAAATTAGTAATGTGACATAAAAACTGTTTATTTATTATTGAATTTTAAATGGGATTTTCAATGACGGCCTCACAAGTGTTTCGTGAAATGTTTTGCATTTCCTCTCGCATATTTTCCTTTAATTCCTCTAGGGTCTCTATATAAACTACACAACACAACAACAACAACAACTAAACTACAACAGTAGCCCAGAGTCCCTAGAGGAAGTCCCCAGAGAAAGATCATTATGATGCTACATTTTGCTTTTTCATAATTTCTCATCGAAATAGATTGTCTTTAACACTTTATATATTTTACGAAAAGTAGATAAAAACCAATTTTAGAGCAAATTGAATTTTGTGTCAAGATATGTAAGAAAAGAAAAGACTGGAAGCTTTTGAAATATGGTGCTGTACAAGAATGGAAGCAATCAGCTGAACGGAAAAAAATAGCAACGAAGAAGTTCTAGAAAGAGTAAAAGAGAAACTGCTGCTGATATCTACTATAGAAAATGGAAGAGGCAAGATGGTAGGTCACCTTTTACGCCATAATAACTTTTTAAGTCATTGTAGCGTACATCTTAGAAGGAAAAATTATAAGGAAAAAGGGGAAGAGGAAGACCGAGACATAGTTTTATAGAGCAGATTAAGCAAAAAGTGATGATAGCGAAATCAAGGCGGCTTTTAATGCGGAGGGCTGGAAAGTCTTACGTCGACAAGAACATTGCTCTTAAATAAATGTTGATGATGAAACTACAACTATGGGTATAATCTTGTGGCGTGGGAAACTTTATAAACACACATAACGATACAAAAAAGAACACCCAGATTCAATACAACAATTTGTACATTACCCAAAGTATTGTCCCTAGTGGAGTTTGTACACACAACACTTTGAACCTCTGTACCAACTGCACAAATTTTAATTGATTTATATTACTGACAACTAAACGTCCTATGAGTCGAGACGATTTTACGAAGCTTACAAAAAAAATACCTTATTAGTATGACAAACTTTGTACAATGTTAAGAGATAACACACCTAGATATAGACATAGATGGTAATTAACACAAGTTTATTCAATTAAGTGGGCAAACGTTACGCAGTCGGGAGGCATCGCGAATAACATTTAGTTTAGCGTAGTGTTGCACCAAATAGTATGTTCACGGTAATGAACGGGTATGGTGGTGGAGGGTGTTGGTGTTAACAGCGCACATTACCAGCTCTACGCTAACCACACACACGGTGCCGGCCAGATTACACTCTGTCAATATTTGACACTAGATGGTACTCTTGCCGGAACATTTGCAATACCAAAGATATTTCAATAGAGTAGTGCGGGTAAAAACATATAAAACATAACCTTTTATATTAAAAAATAAAAGTATTTATGGGACCGTGTTCTTTCGAAAAAGTACCATTGAATAATACATCAATAAAATCAAAAGAGGCTATCGTAGACTTAGATTAGTAATTAGTAGAACAAGTCTAGAAAAGGTTATTATTTCAGGTAGTAAAGCTACGTTGAATTCAGTACCAATAGGCCAGTTCGACGTAGGCGGTAGGTACTACCCTCTCACAGAACACAAACCTAAAATGACAGCATTCGTGCTGTCGTGTTTTATTGTTGAGTGTCAAACCACTCATGCTTTCTATCAGACAGAGCAGAGTTACTTCGTCAGGCTGATATATAAAATGATTAATATAAAATTGGCATAAATCGTTACACGATTTGTGCCAATATATAAAGTGTATAGAATCCGATTGAAGGTTTGCTTCCCGTTAAAATTTTAAATTTTAAAGGTTAAAATGGTTGAGCTGGAGTTGTTAAACGCAAAGCCCTAAATGATAAGGCAAATTTTCCTATAACCTAGTCAGTGTGTAGTAAATTTAACATACATTACCTTTTAACTGATTAAAATAGAGGAAGTTCTCAATTCCGTTGTAAGTTTTTTGGTACCTGAAGATTTATAAACCAATTATGAAAATGCTTTTTTATTAGAATCCGTCACCACACGGGTTATACCGTACAAGGGAATGAAGGGGAGATGGGGCTGTATTTTTAAATTTTTACATAACTGTCACAAACTATACGTAATATGGGTGTCGTAAGAGGCGACTAAGGGATCAAAAACGCACGACAACAACCCTGCAGATAGAAATAAAACTTGAAACAAACTATATTATTTTTATTTTCGAGGATGGTATAGTACTTATTCTTCGGAATAGCCATTTTCATTCATTCAAAGTTCAAATGTCAAGACGTAACAAGTGCAAGTGAGAAAGGTGCAAAGGGCGCAAAGTGGCCTGTACAAACAGGGGTTGTGTTCCGGCGGCACCTGTGTGAGGTTGTTTGCGCCCCCACTTACACGCCAGGCTACAATCACTCCGCAAACCGACGGGATGTTTGCTCGCACCGGTGCGAGATCAACACAGGCGAGGAAATCTTAATCTGACGCGGAGCTTTGAACTTACTAAGTGTGTGAAAAGGACATAAACTATATAAATTGATCGAAGAATTCGGCTTCAATAGGTAGTTCATTCCTAGAAGAATTGTTTTTAAATTAAAAACCATACCCATTCATAAACAACCATTTATAGCAATATATGTAATCTTATTGAGGATTGCAATACTTTACTACGTATTGGCTAAATAGCTACCGACCAAAGCACGCGGGACTTTGTTACTACCTCCTGGTCTGTCTAGAGCTTTTGAGATTAGGTAAAACAAAAATCTTAAAAATAAGCCTCAGAGTAGTTTAAATTGTTTAAAACAGTAAAATGATTAAAGCGGTATTCATAAAAAAGCTCAACGTTTTTGACGTGAACAATTTTTGGTCGGGGACTCCCTCGCAGAGATAAGCGCCCCATAATGAGAATGTTTGCGTAGGCATATTTATCGCTATGTCTCGCGGAAATAAATCGGCCTACCAGGCAGGAAGGGAACTTGACAAATATTATGTCAAGCAACGGCACGCCTTTAACTAATACGTAGTTACTGTCAAAATAACCATCATTACCAAGTATGCTTGTATCATCTTTATTTTTGCAACTTATGTGAAATATCGCACGATGATGTAATTTGATTAAAAAAAATAACTGTGTCCACAAAGAAGTGCAGCGTATATGGCAAAGAATCGCCAAGTATCAGACTTTATCATACTTGGCTACATCAGTAGTCTCTCTTTCACAACTCCGACGGCTTCGAAAAGACGACGAAATCCTGGAAACTTTAAATATTTTAATACGACTGCACAGTAAAGTAGGGTCCTGTTTCATTTATGATATCGTTTATCACTTACTCACTCACGCACTATGTATTCTGTGGACTTTAGAAACATACATTTAAATATATATCCAGATTCAGAACAACAATTGATGGGTCACACAAAATGTGGTCTCATAATGGGGTTTCAATCCACAACACTAACCGCAGTAGAGCGATGTAGCGACCGCTTAAAAAAGTTTTAGATAATTCGTACAAATCTATACAGTCATACATCTAAATATGAATTCCTTTGTTCCATCGAAGTTTCTAGTTAGTAAGTTTCTGCTGGACATAGCCACTCCTGATAAAGGAGGTTTTGGCCTACTATACCACGCGGGCCAGACGGGTTGGTATAGAGTTGGTTTTAAGTTTTCCTTCTCTTTACATTGATGTTATCTAGCGTAGTTTATCCCTTAGTCGCCTTTTACAACACCCGCGGGATAAATAGGGGTGGTAAAACTCTGTTTTCTTAATCCGTCACCACACGGACATATTATTAAGCATTCTATCAGAAAAACTCCATAACACGTTTTGTCGTGATCCGCTATCATCGACAGTAGCATACGCTAACCGCTAGACCAACGAGTCAGTATTATATGTATACTAACTACTTTTGCCGTGTTTGTCGGTTACCGCGGTAAAAAGATAGCGGTAGCTTTTGTCCTTTGCCAAGGTTCTATCTATCTCTACTATTTATGACATACCAAAATTCATCAAAATCGGTAGTAGGCCAAAACCTTATTTTCTTCTATTCAAAGAGTTCCTTTTTTTCTTTCGAAGGCCTCTGCCTATCTACAGCAGTGAATTGTAAAATGCTGTCAGTGATAATGATAACTGTATATCATTTCGATTTTTTTTTTGTAAACAATTAATTTTCTAATCATAAAATTTAAGTTTACTTTTTTAATAAATATAACGTTTTCCATTATGATGTCGCGATTCTTGCCAAATGTTATGCTTCTACAAAAATAAGTAACCAATAAGGGTTATAAAAATCTTTCAAACTTCTAAGCTGCTAAGGCTGCAGAAAATAATTGGCTGTGACATACGGACGGACAGACAGACAGACAGACTTGACGAATCTATAAGGGTTCCGTTTTTTGCCATTTGGCTACGGAACCCTAAAAATGAGTAATTAAAGTGAATTTCAAGATGATGATGATGACTTTACACATCTGTAAAGAATAAGGTATTATTAGATAAAGAAGTACTTAAAGAGTTCCTTTTTTCCCTTTAAAGACTGGAGTCATATAAAAGGGTACTTTTTCTTCAAGACAAGCAAGAGCAAAGCTAAAATGTTATTTAATTATTAAACGAATTAAAATGTTATTTATGTACTAAAGGAATTAAAAGGGTATAATGTATATTGTGTACTATAGTATATGTATTTTGTACTATTCGAGTGCTGACGGATTAAGAATACAGAGTGTCACAATCCATATAACTACAGACTTATTGGTCTGGTGGTTGGCGTATGCGACTACTAATCAAGAGGTATCGGGTTCGATTCCCGGGTCAGACCAAATGTTTGTGGGTTCCATAAATATTTGTTTCGGAGTTTGGATGTTTTCTATGTATAATATGTATGTATTTAAAAAAAAAGTATGTTTATTATCATTGTTTTTATATCAGTTGTCTAGCACCTGAATGGCCAAGCTCTGCTTACTTTGGGACTAGACCATGTTTTGTGTAAGATGTCCGAATTATGGCATATGTCCCCGTATGGCAGACGTAGTACCTAGGAACAGGCGCAATAATGCGAAGCTCTGCTTACATAGCGCTAGAACTGCACTTATGCGCAAAAGTGTCTTTTGCATGGCTCCGGTAATTTATAATAAATTACCTCATAGTTGGCACGATCTAACTATGGTTGACTTTAAGAAAAGAGTTAAGTTGTTTTTGGTCAAAAAAGCGTATTATAACGTCACAGATTTTTTACAAGAGTGTAATATTAAATAGTTTTTTTTTTGTAATTATTGTTATTTTCTTCGCTTCTTTTTATTATTGTATTCTATTTTTTGTCATCTATGCATAGTTTATACTCTTAATTTTTTTAATATTTGAATATTTAATATTAATTTTTTTAGCAATATTTGCACGCCAATTTATGTGGCAAACATGTAAGAACCTTTTCAAATACCTTTGTAACATCCTACATGCCTTGAACTGTATGTACACACATGTTTATGCAAATAAATATTATCTTATCTTATCTTATCTTATTTATTTATTTATTCATCCCGTAGGTGTCGTAAATGGCGAATAAGGGACAAACTACGCAAGACAACATCACTGCAATGAGAAGGAAAACTTGAAACAGAACCCTATACCAACTCGTCTGGCCAGCGTGGTATACTAAGGCAATACCTTCTGTCTAAGAAGAGGTCCATGTCCAGAAGCAGAGTATTAAGGGCTGCTTAAATTGACGACATTCTGCGATAGCAATAGCAACGAGAAAAATAGCAGTGCCTATTTAAGTATTTCAGAAACTACTGCTACTACTGTTTCGGTGATCATCAAATAAGAGGAGAAGACGGTCGATGTAATACGCCGAAGCAATTGATCGGAAATTAACAAACAAGAACAGATGAGATAAGGGATAACATAGTGCCTATTCAATTAGAAGCGGTAGATCCCGTGTTGGTTTAATGTAGACCGCCCATTGCCGACCCGATGACCCCGGCTCCACATTACATAGATACACTCTATCTCACTTAGGTATTAAGCATAACTAATTACGGAATAATTCATGTTATACGGGGTCACATAAGCAATAAATAATACTAAGATAAACGGAGCTTAAAGCATTATTGTTGAGCCTTTATTATTTTCTTTTATCTTTTAAATTACATACTATTATTTTGCAAGATTTCTTGAATTTAAAAACTACGTTGTTTTCATTATCTATCTTAGTACACATTCCAAAATCATTTAGATATCATTATCAGGCAAAATAGTGTCAAATTGGCAGGTTTTAAAAAAATCTCACAGTTAAGTAAAAATATAGGAACAAAATCATTACTTATAATATTGTAAAGTACATATAGTATAGTAAGAGAGTATTGAAATGTCTTAGGTATACCTAACTATAAATTAAAAAGTAATTTCTCCCATCTAAATTTTACCCAGGAAAACATGATGTACCTATACTCCAAGAGACCACTGTAAAAGTTCCGCTCTTAGGTCATAAGACGTTTTTTGTACTTATCTGTTCAAGTTGTTTGAGTTGATTCACTGGCAGTGTTGAATAGGTCAGTTAATTTTAATAGGCAACTATCTACTTTTTTTCTGTTGTTGAAATTATGACACATAACTTTCTGCACTTCTCCTCCTTACAAACTTAAACTGTGTCAAACTTCCTACACTTCGAAATTTTCGTAAAAAAGGGTACAAAGTTTTGGCTTCACCTATTAAAATATCTTCTAATATATAAAATAATCGTATCGCAGTAAGTATTAGTTACCAAACTCCTCCGACCTGCTGCTGGACCGATTTAAATCAAATTTCATGAGCATATCGGGTAGGTCTGAGAATCGGCCAACATCTATTTTTCATACCCTTAAGACGCGATCGGAGTCCCGGACATCAGCTAGTAGATTTATAAAACTCTCGTATTACACAATGTTAGTTGCCAAATTCCTCAGAAATTTTGTGTTACGATTTTTACGAAATTGAGTGTTTATTTAAAAGGTCTGAGAATAGGACGTAAATTATTTATATACCGTATGGCCTTAACCCTCCCTTGAGAGGAGACCTGAGCCCAGCAGTGGGACGTTATGGGTTGTTGATGATGATGATATTTATATACCACTAGATAATAAGAATGAAATAGATTCGAGCGGAGCTGCGGGCATAAGCTAGTATGTTTATAAATTTACATGTTTATTTATTATACAGTGTACATTTAATACGTATATATATAGAAACTTGACATGCGCTAACATTTTGATTATATGGCGTACCTAGGTACATATTGGCAGTTTGAATCGTAAAAATAATGTGGTTCTGAACTATGTACATCACAGTGTTCATCACCATCATCATTCTATTGCAGTTTGCCGTTTATATTTAAGTTTATTAAATAGTTGAATAAAGGTACAAGTGAGTTTAATTCCAAGAATGTATTAAAATGAATAGACTCCTGTAAATTAATTTAAAATATCTGTAACCTTTGATCATGCACGGTTAAACCGTAAATTTTTATTTCATTAAAAAAATATAGCAATAAAGTTGAAGCGTGTTTAATTTCAAGTACATATATATATCTTAATATATATAAATCTCGTGTCACAATGTTTGTCCTCAATGGACTTCTAAACCACTTAACCGATTATAATAAAATTCGCACACCATGTGCAGTTCGATCTAACTTGAGAGATAGGATAGTTTAAATCTCAAATTATAGTCGCAA
Organism: Phragmatobia fuliginosa; assembly: GCA_932526445.1. Lineage (NCBI taxonomy): Eukaryota > Metazoa > Arthropoda > Insecta > Lepidoptera > Erebidae > Phragmatobia > Phragmatobia fuliginosa. The sequence continues at coordinate 12,489,767 of OW052071.1, forward strand.
TTTTAATAATCGCGGGTAACACCGCGGGATTCAGCTAGTAATATACAGAGTGAATTTTTGAGACGGGACAGTAAGGGTACCTTAACCGTTATAGTTACAGGAAAACGCTTTTAGGAGACTATCCATAATTTTTTAAGATATTCTGAACTGCATTTACAGATTTTGGAAAAACTGTACAGCCAGCAAGAAAATGGTAATTTTACACAAAAACTTTTTTTGATGTCAATCGATCCTGTTTCTTATAAGGATCAAAAGTCTCTATTGGACCGACTGAGGTTTGAGTACTAGAAATGTCAGAAATCCCAAAAACTTTCCCCATACATTTGTACGGAAATAAATAATTTTAATATGTATTTTAGACAGACAACAGAGAACTTACATTTAGATAACTGACATTTAATTAATCTACGAAATAAATTGCTAACTTAAAATTAAAATAATAATAAATTAGAATAAATTTAACTTACATTTAGATGATCTACGAAATAAATTGGTCAAAATGACCACCGTTTTAACGAATACATAAGTACACTGGTTTTTGTACGGAGCTAGTAACCGCAGATAATTTTCTTGGATAGATATCATTTAAAATCGTTGTTAATGCATCTTTTGTATTAAGCGTATTTTGTAAATAATAGAAACACGGAATCACTACAAAAAATACAACAGTGTTCAGGAGCTGAAAGATGCATTAACAAGGATTTTAAATGATATCTATCCAAGAAAATTATCAGCTGCTACTAGCTCAGTGCAAAAATGAGTGAACTTTATGTATTCGTGAAAACGGCGGCAATTTATTTTGTAGATTAATTAAATGTAAGTTATTGGTATTCTGTGTCTAAAATACATATTAAAATGATTTATTTCCGTACAAATGTACGAGAAAAGTTTTTTGCGATTTCTGACATTTCTAGTACTCAAACCTCAATCGGTCCAGTAGAGACTTTTGATCCTTATAGGAAACAGGATCGATTGGCATTAAAAAAAGTTTTTACTTAAAATGACCATTTTCTTGCTGGCTGTACATTTTTTTCAAAATCTGTAAATGCAGTTCAGAATATCTTAAAAAATTATTGATAGTCTTCTTATAGCATTTTCCTGTAACTATAACGGTTGAGGTACCTGCCCTTACTGTCCCGTCTCAAAAATTCACCCTGTATATATATATACTTATAGATAATCGAGAGTATTAGTATTTTTTTTATGTTTAAGTCTACCGAAGTGACTACTCTGCCTAAATGGAAAGTACCTATGAATAAAATCCAGGAGTTTCCATGAGACAATGCGGCATGGTAACCCACACTATGGTAGTCCAGTGAGATGCTTCTGTAATTATCATCAAATGTTTATTGTTTGTTGGTTTTGACTATGAGGTTGCCTTATGAGACTGTGTTTACCCTAAATTCTTGTATATTTAATACAGGAAATATGTATAGCGTACCTAATTATAAATAAAATGTATATGTTAATATTTTAACGGTTTAGATGTACCTAGTGTTTTTGTGTAGGTACTCATAACTAGCTTTGTTATGTATTACTTTGTTACCCGCGATCGTTGTCGTACCTACCTTTACTTTAAAGGAAAAGTAGCCTACCTAAGTTACTCCTTATATCATTGCTAATAAGAGTCCCGTTTCAATCGATATAGCTGTTCTAGAGATAAGCTAAAACAAACAGTTTATTAATACATTTAGCAAAAAACTTGAAATTACAAACAGACACTTTAATGTTTTTTACTGTAAAAGGGACTTATCCCTACTAATATTATAAATGCGAAAGTAACTCTGTCTGTCTGTCTGTCTGTTACGCTTTCACGCCTAAACCACTGAACCGATTTTGATGAAATTTGGTATGAAGATAGAACTGAACTTGGGAAAGGACATAGGCTACTTATTATCGCGAAAATAAAGGTAGAAGGGTTTGAAATAGGACGAAAGTTTGTGTCCAAGTTCCTTATTATCGAACATAAAATCATGTAAGATTGTTTAATTTGCCCTTACCGTGTCCCGCGATATAAACGAATTCCACGCGGGCGAAGCCGCGGGCGGAAAGCTAGTTTGCGATAAAATTAAAAAGTCTACGCGTGACCACGAGCGGTGTATATCGAAACGTCGGAAAATAGAAGGTTAATTTTATCGCGAATAAGTCCCGTAGGTATACAGTAAAAAACATGAGTAGATATGTGTAAAAGTCGCGAAAGTCTGAAAACAGTCAGATTCTTCAATTTTATATCTGTAGGTATTTGTATAGAAATAGATACATACGTATCAGAACGGTACGTTTTCAGGATTCCATTGCCAAATGGCAAAAAACGGAACCCTTATAGATTCGTCATGTCTGTCTGTCTGTCCATCCGTATGTCACAGCCACTTTTTTCCGAAACTATAAGAGCTATACTGTTGAAACTTGGTCAGTCGATGTATTCTGTGAAACGCTTTAATATTTTTACACAAAAATAGAAAAAATACTTAGAACTGAAACTCAAAATTTTTTTTTTCATCCAAGCCATACGTACGACCTATCCATAGATATCCCACATCTATGGATAGGTATTCAAAAATGATATTGAGGTTTCTGATATCATTTTTTAGGGTTCCGTAGCCAAATGGCAAAAAACGGAACCCTTATAGATTCGTCAAGTCTGTCTGTCTGTCTGTCTGTCCGTCCGTATGTCACAGCCAATTATTTCCGAAACTATAAGAGCTATACTGTTGAAATTTGGTCAGTCGATGTATTCTGTGAACCGCATTAAGATTTTTATATAAAAATAGAAAAAATACAATACATTTTGGGGGTCCCCATACTTGGAACTGACACTCAAAATTTTTTTTTTCATCAAACCTATACGTGTGGGGTTTCTATGGATAGGTCTTCAAAAATGATGTTGAGGTTTCTAATATATTTTTTTTCTAAACTGAATAGTTTGCGCGAGAGACACTTCCAAAGTGGAAAAATGTGTGTCCCCCCCCCCCTCTAACTTCTAAAGTAAGAGAGTCATAAAACTAAAAAAAATATATGTTCTACATTACCATGTAAACTACCAACGAAAATTGGTTTGAACGAGATCTAGTGAGTAGTTTGTTTTTTATACGTCATAAATCGTAACACGCAATATACCTTTCATCCAATCAATACACTAGTATAAAAACATCGATGAAAGTTACAACGAACTACAAGAACTTTTATATGATGTTACTTGCTGGTACGGAACCCTTCATGGGCGAGTCCGACTCGCACTTGGCCGCTTTTTTTTCTAAACTGAATAGTTTGCGAGAGAGACACTTCCAAAGTGGTAAAATGTTGGTCCCCCCCCCCTGTAACTTCTAAAATAAGAGTGATAAAACTAAAAAAAATATATGTTCTACATTACCATGTAAACTACCAACGAAAATTGGTTTGAATGAGATCAAGTAAGTAGTTTTTTTTTAATACGTCATAAATCATACACCGCAATTTACATTTCTTTCAATCAAAACACTATTAAGTATTAAAACATTGATGAAAGTTACAACGAACTACAAAAACTTTTATACGATGCTACGGAACCCTTCATGGGTGAGTCCGACTCGCACTTGGCCGCTTTTTTAATCTATATAAAGTGAAATAACAAAAATGGAGTGTATGTATGTATGAGATATCAAATGAAGAGTTTTTTACTAAATGCATATCAAAATATTTACGGTACTAGAATCGAAAACGCAATGTTTTAAATTTTAGACTGCCTGTCTGTTCGACTAGGTAATCTTTGGAACGACTGTATCGATTTTGACAGGACTTTCATTGGCAGAAAGCTGATGACACAAGGAGTAACTTAGACATTTTTTTTAAACTAGCTCCGCGGCATTACTCGCAATTTACAACTATAACCACGGGTAAAACCGCAGGACCCAACTAGCTTACAGTAAGTATTAGATACCTAGTGTTACACAATTATACCTAATACTTTTTAGGGTTCCGAAGTTCATAACTCGGAACCCTTATAGATTCGTCATGTCCGTCTGTCCGTCCGTCCGTCCGTCCGTCCGTCCGTCCGTCCGTCCGTCCGTCCGTCCGTCCGTCCTCGACTTACCGTCCAAACGGTAAGTGCTAGAAAGATGAAAGTTTGCATGAATACGTGTTGTAATTACGTCGACAAAGTGCTACAATAAAATTATGAAAAATAATTTTATTTGGGGTACCTCCCCTACACGTAAAGTGGGGATGATTTTTTTTTCTCGAGGCTACCCCATCGTGTGGGGTATCATTAGATAGGTCTTTTAAAAACAATAAAGGGTTTCCTAGACGATTTTTTGATTTAGGTATCTGTTTGCGAGATATTTCACTTTAAAGGGCACTTTTTTGTAAAAACAGGGCGTCCCCCCCCCTCTAAAAGCTAAACGGCTGGCTCAAAAAATCTGAAAAAAATCGTGATGGTGGTCCATATAATGAACTTTGAAGGAAAACTATAACCGATTAGATGACTTTCTTAGTTCAGGAGTTATAAAGGCTTATATGGTAAAATGCGCTCACTTGGAAAACGTCATACAAAATTAACGTATTAATACGTAAACATAACAATTATCTATTGGATACGATTTTAAATCCGCATACCATTATAGGTAACTGAGGAACCCTTTCCTGTGCGTGGCCTGACACGCACTTGGCCGATTTTTTAATATTGGTACTAGCATAAGCATCACTGGCATTCAACAATTTATATAGGTATTTGTTTTTTAATATATGCTGTAATTAACATTAACCGATAATCGCAGAGGCTATTTGTAGACGATCTAAGGAACTTTGGTAGATAGCTTTACATTTAAAAAATCTAAATAAAGAAAGCTATTTTAAATTTATGAGATTTATTGATTCGGTATATGCCGGTTATCGCAGTAGGTATAGAGTAGCCATAATCGTTTATGTCCTTCGTCAACAAACAAAGTATCGCCAAATAACATTGAAATCCGTGAACACGTAACAAACAGGGTTATTTTTGGATTTATGATATTATGTATGTATGGAGTATATAGCATATTTTTATGTAGGTGGGTAAATAAGTATCCTATATCCAGGGCCGTCTCTAACCGTGCCCGGGCACACAAGTTTGGGGGCCCCAAATCATCAAAATATTGTGTCTAAAAAATATTAATCAAATACTTATTTTAATTTCGTATTGAACTGTAAAAAAAAACGTAACAATATTTTTCGAGACGATGTTTTAGAGAATTTAACTGTCGTCGGTTCGTTCGGGGCCCCCTGACGATGGTGGGCCCTGGGCACAGGTCCCGTGTGCCCTAATGGTAAAAACGGTACTGCCTATATCACACGAATGTGTTGCCTTATTACTAAGCTATTTCATAATTAAAATAAGTACCTAGTTTGTGATTTTCAAGTATGGTTAACCTTCCATGAAAAGAAAACTGGTCTTCACCTTTACAATTTTCAAAGTTACGAACTTAATCAGTATGGTATACATTCGGTTGGCGCATTCGCACGAGGTTGTATGACTCAACGTGTGAGAAATACCGTTAGATCCACAACTACTACTCAGCTAGGTATAATTATTTTGATTTGTTGCGTTATATAGTAGAGTTGTAATCGAAAATGTAATAAATTGTACGTAGGTATATCTACCCTTGTATGAAAAGCTTAACTGATTTAAAAGGTTCTAAAAAGATAATGAAAGTAATATAAATGGGTATCTATTCATAAACAATAAATTCACAAAAGATTCAAATATTGCAAACAGACATTAGGTATATTTAATATTTAAATGTAGAGATATATTGATTCAATACAAGATATATTTTGGAAAAGAAATAAAAATGAATTAAATTAAATTAGAAAAATGCTTTTTGTTCTCTATTTTAATTAACACCTTGTCTATGATTGCATCAGTTTAAGGCAAAAATTATGAAAACAGTATATGTTGTTTAAAATAACTTGGGTGCGTAGATAAAGTAAAATAAATTGTTAATAAATAATAGAATTTATTGCCCTGTAATATATTTTCTAGACAAAGACAGAATTGAAGGAATACTTATTAATTTAACAATAAACTTCATAAACCGTAAAGTAGTTATGAACAAAAGTTTAAAATAACAATTACAATGGACTTACAAAATATTAATAACTTAATAAGTGTATAAACTATTTACTCACTTGGTCGGTTGCGGGACAATGCTATCATAATTAAAACTTTCTAATAATTTGCCAACAGCTTCATTAATCTCCACCATGTCGGTTTGAGGTTGACGATCTCGTTCTTGGTCCCAACTCATTGTCAATGACACAATCTTAAAATTCAAACGTTCGAATTCCGCGTATTTTTTAAATAGTAGGATGAACGTACGCGTGCGGCCGACTCGCGCGCATAGACTATAAAGAGTTCCTTATACTCCGCGCATTACTATAAAAATGTTTGACAGAAGGGGCGCGCGCCGATTGCTGCCGATACGTTCGTCTTGTATTTGTTTACTTATTGATTAGTCATAATAAAAAGTCTCAATATAAATACATGCATGTGTGCCTACTTAGGGTTAAAAATAGCATGAATAAATTCAAAAAACAATATTTGTATTACACAAATAGATAGGATATTAAATTAAATAAAGTCTGTAAGTATGAAAATATCATCTATTGGTTTAAACTAAACTCGTTTGAAATTATAATTTGTTTCATTCTCTTATTGGTCAATACTTAGTTCCTACACTGCAAAATTTTACTATACTAATTAAATAACAATTTTACAAAATGTATGTTTACATTTCGTCATAAAAGCGCATTTAGTTTTCCGAGTTTTCCACGCAGCTGCGAGTGGGCGGTGCGCCAGCGCATTGTAGCGCCGCCTCGCATCGTCATTGGCGGGCGCTGCCGGCCATTCTGACGTCACAGCACCCATACCTTTATCTACGTGCCTACTGGAGAAGCTCACTCGACCTTTGATATCGAAGTTCACATTCAGTATGCATAGAGCTGTCCGATATCCACATATTCGAACATCTAAAGGCAATTATAAGGTGTTTAAAAATTCTGAAACTGCTGAGTAAAGTCATCTGATAGTGAGTGAAAACCAGCAGCTCAATAGTCACAGAATACATTGCCGCCCTTTATACGTGTGATAGAATGTAAGGGATTGAAAAGCAAGACAAGATTTCATAATATATTTTTACAGAGAAGTTCAATAAATAAATACTTTCATCTTTTGTTTTCTTTTAGTTTTTTTTTGTGTGTACACAATTAAGATTTTAATAGTAACTTAATTAAACAATCAATGTTTTTGGACATTTCACACACAAATGTGGATTACAAGTCAACCTATATAAATACATAATATATTACATAAGACATATAAATACATATACTTTTGTAAATACATACCATACCTACACAGGAAACACCCAAACTCCGATACCCAATTTTTGTACGAGCTGATTTGCGGGTCCGACAAGGGGACCCGAAACATCAAGCACAGCAGTCGCTTAACCTGTGCCTAGGAGGTTTAACTGCAACTTTAAGATATCTGCTGTAATTTTAACGGCAGTCACAGCGTTTAAGCTTATTATACTTTGACGTACCTTCTTTGTAAGGAGAGACTATGTCCAGCAATCGACTGTTATATAATATACCTTGACATTGCAAACAGCATGATCAATGCAAGTTACGCGTAGATAGGTACCTGAAATTAGTTGCTTTTTATTAAACCTTCTAGTTCGCGCCAATTAGCGCGATCTAATTCTTTGCCACTTCTCGCAATGAACACGCTAATTGGGTTGTCAAGGTATGCGGTAGGTAAAGCGGCATTCGAGTTATTAAATATAGATAGCTACACGATAACATCTATGGTTAACCACATTTAGTTTACGTGCATGCTTTTCTTTTAACATTTTAGATGGGTATTTCTTATTTTTTGAAGACAACTGACGTCATGGTGACAGGGCTGTAGCTAGAGTCGAATTTGAGGTAGGGCAGTAAAAAAAATGTAATAATTGATCTGGTCCGAAGCACGGGCTCCTAAATCAATCACCACGTATATCACTGACCTCTAGGTCACTGATGTACATTCAATAGCTCTTCGTAGACAAATAATTTCTGTAGCAGGACATGAGCATGGATCTAAGAACTATTAAAACCTCAATGATGAAGAACAAGCAAATGAGACGGTTGAACTTTCAGATTTGGATGTAGAGATCCACGCCCAGAGTGAGGTAAAAATAATTGTTGGGTGGAGTGATACGAGTAAATAGATAAGACCAAAAATACCATTTAGATCATCGAATCGATGATTTCTATCATATTGTTTCTACAAACTTATTATAATTATTAATATAATGCTAATAATAATATTTAAAACAGCTGAATTCTATGATTCGCCATGTTATTAAAAAGGCGGCTGAGTGCGAGTCGGACTCGTCCATGAAGGGTTCCGTAGCAGCAATAACATCATACAAAAGTACCTACTTGTAGTTCGTTGTAACTTTGATCGATGTTTTAATAAGTTTGTGGAGTTGAATTGAATGAAAGGTAAATTGCGGTTTACGATTTATGTTTTTTTTTCTATTTTTGTGTGAAAATCTTAATGCGTTTCATAGAATACATCTACTTTGTACAGTGCTGTACAGTGCTTTGTAATCCACTTCCTGTTGCAATAAGGATATTATTATTATTATTACTTACCAAGTTTCAACAGTATTTATAGTTTCGGAAAAAAGTGGCTGTGACACACGGACGGACGGACATACAGACAGACATGACGAATCTATAAGGGATCCGTTTTTGCAATTTGGCTACGGAACCCTAAAAATGCGAAGAACTTCGTTCAGATCAACAGATTTTAACTTTTTTTTCTTAACGTGATTGGTCCAAAGTGAAAAATATATGCAAACGACCCAAAAATATACATTAAAATAAATATATGAAAAAAGCACGCGAAACAGAGGATTCTCCGTACCATAGATTGTAAAATAGCCTTTATTGCAATCTATGGTACGGGGAATACCCTCTGCATCACAGATATTATAATTAAATAGACCCATCGCTTCATGTGATGCCGCTTCAAATGCCATACACAGAGCAAAGAATTATTATAATATGAAATGAATGTCACAAACTGTGGTATGTTCAGAAAAGTTTTGAGACCTACCGCTCCATTTTTTTTATCTCAAAGTATTAACAAACAATTAAATTGTAATAATTTATCTTAGTTATTATTATTTTTAAGGTAGTGCATTCTGATTTCAAGGTAGGGCATTGCCCCCCCACCTCCCCCCCTCTAGCTTCAGCCGTGCATTGTGATCGCGTAAACCACTAAGTTCATAACCAGTGCAGTTCTCTGGATTCTATTTATCTGGCCCTCGTCCCAAAAGACAACCTCGTAGAGCCCATTCGCATTCCATGTTCCACAGGAGTGCTAAGAGGACAGACCCCTGCGGAACCACGCACATCAAGGCCCGACGTCTGTAAACACCATCTCGGTCTTCGTATATGACGTTACGCTCCTCCAAATCGTCTGGCCCCTGCTGCCTCAGGTACTCTGGCACTTCGTGGCAGAGGAGTACTTCCATCTAAATGGCAAACTACTTATTAAATGCGTTGGCGATGTCTAACGACACCGCCAACAGCATAGCCTCTTTGGTCACGGCCCTAATTTGCATCACGGCATCGACCGTCGAAGGCTCCTCTCGAAATCTAAATTGGGCGTCCGTCCGTTGTACATTACCATGCAAACTACCAACGAAAATTGTTTTGAACGAGATCTAGTAAGTGGTTTTTTTTTAATACGTCATAAATCGTAAACCGCAATTTACCTTTCATATAATCAATACACTACTATAAAAACATCGATCAACAACGAACTACAAGAACTTTTATATGATATTACTTGCTGATACGGAACCCTTCATGGGCAAGTCAAACTCGCACTTGGCCGCTTTTTTTTTGTGTAACAACGCCATCTATTGTCTCAAGTAGCTGTAGTGTTGCTGTGTTGGAGTACCAATTAACTAAGTGTTACTGAAAGAGTAGTATAGATGACGCGAGCAATGCTAAGGGTACTAATAAATGCGATATAAAATCGCATGAAAACTTCAAAACTCGCGTTTTCGTAACGTGTGCAATACGATACGAGAAACGCGAATTTTGGAGTTTTCTTGCGTTTTTCTATACATATTTACACACCTATATTGGTGATTTTATACACTGAGGACTGCCACAGAGTATAGTTTTATATCATTGATAATGGCAAGCTTTAAGTAACGCCATCTATATTCGATGTTCCTAGTTAGAATATTGATTATATTGAGCAGGCCAGGCCACTAGAGTAAAACTTAGAAAATTCAAATATAAGTTATTATGTCAGAATAAAAAAAATAGAGATCAAACTAAACGGAGTTTTGATCTCTATCAGGAACCAGTGAATCTAACAGTGAACCCAATTTTATTCAAAAAATGCTATCAGATCAAGCTTTTAGAGCCACAGAATAACAATAGCAGTTGACTGACCAGAAATGAGTCTCCATGACCAAGCATAGTATTATTTTATATTTTTATCTGGTATTATCTATTAGTTAATTAAAATTTTAAAATATAATCTGGCATTACTTGGAAGAAATACTTACTTACGAATTAACGATAACCATCTTTATGATCTTTGGCTATTGCGGTCATCTGGAATAAAAAAACTTAGAATGTATATGTGTATGATTGGTTTCCTCCCTTTAATCTTTTTTATTCCTTTGTGCGGAAATCCCCTCGAATTGGTGTTGGTCCACCAGTTGGTGGTTATGTAGGACTCGTACCGACCAAAACCGCATGCCGTCTCAGGTATCTACCAATAGCCGGGTAACCAGGTGTACCCTAGAAAGGAAATCCCTGGAACCCCGACGCACCTCGGGCCATCTACCTACGGCTTGTAGATGACTCTCTTCAAAATAATAGCGCATGGCGCATCCACCCTGGCCTGCTTCTGCTAGGGTGACAGATGGCCTCACCTGTCAGCCCTAGGGTAGCGTGAAGGGTTCCGTAGCAACAAATAACATCATATAAAAGTTCTTGTAGTTCGTTCGTAACTTTGATCGATGTTTTATTAGTAGTGTATGGATAGAATGAAAGGTAAATTGCGGTTTACGATTTATGAAATATTAAAAAAATCTGCTTACTAGATCTCGTTCAAACCAATTTCCGGTGGAAGTTTACATAGTAATGTACATCATTTATTATTTTTGGTTTTAATATATAATTATAATTCTTTTATTTTAGAAGTTACAGGGGACACACACACACATTTTACCACTTTGGAAGTGCCTCTCTGATATTCAGTTTAGAAAGAAAATGATATTATAAAACTTCAATATCATTTTTGAAGACCTATCCATACCCCACACGTATGGGTTTGATGAAAAAATTTTTTTTGAGTTTCAGTTTGGTTGGGTTCTAAGGTTGGGGTTGGAAAAACAACACAAGTGTACACTTATTTTGAAATTCCTGCCGTTGTACCGCCCACGATGGATAGCGACAACTAAGACCGCTGTGAGGCCTCCCACGACGCCCCGACATATATCCACGAATTGTTGTTCTGAGTCTGGGTGATCTTTGCGTTCTTTTTACGTTTTGGTTTCACACGTTTTAGAAACTCACTTCTGTCTTCCTCAATGAATATCAAGAAATATAGGCTTATTTCACTCAGTTACGTGATTAGCCAGTCAAACAATATATTGGAGGCGTCAGCGATTGCAGAACGAAAAATATTTACAACTTGGCTAGGTCCACAGGAATGCATGGATCATGCGCAACTCAATGACTCACTGACCTCTCCACCACTGACCTCCACCCCACTAACCTACCCCACTGATCTCACCCCCACTAATCTTCCCACCACTGACCGCCCAATCTACCAATCTACCAAACTACCAACCTGCCAATCTATCAATCTACCAAGGCAAGACTTCATGACCGATCTGAACGAATCCACACAGCTACAGCGGCAGTAACAGCTGCAGCAGCAGCAGCAGAAGCATCTTCATCGTTACACTCACAGTCACACTCACACTCACAGGTTGATTATGGCAATCAACCTGTGAGTGTGAGTGAGAACTCATCAATAAATGAATTCGTACAAACTGTAATGAACTGATAAGGAGAATGGCAGATCTTGTATGTATGCCGACTTCAAAACTATGTAAAGACGCGAAAATGTTCGTTTTCCTTGCATCAACCATACCATCCATCCATAACCATCGCATCAACCTGTAGCAAAACTTTTTAACTTAAGATACAGATCAAAAAAATAAATTAAAAAAGCATTAGCATTTTGCAGATATATAAAATTCTGTGTTTGACCGACAAAGAACAATTGGGACTAAAAGACCGAATTTTAACCGGAAAAGTACAAAACAAAAATTTATTTAGAACTGTATTAGCAGAAAATTTGTTTAGAACTGTATTAGAAGCTTGTAAATGTTTATAGTTCGTTGTTTCAAAGGTAAGGAACATGTAAAAAAAAAAACAAAACTAAACCGGTAAAATTCAAACCCGGTTTAACTTAAGTGGTTGTAACAGCTCTATATTATGACCCGCTGCAAACTTTAGGTATTTTCACACACCCAATTCCGATCTCTGCTTATTACGCCATGTTTCCCAAAAGTTCACTTTATGGAACTCATAAAGCAAAATAAGATCTGCGGTTGTTGGATACGAGGTCAAAATTAGAATCAAGAAACACACAGATCTGGGAAGCTCAATACGAAGTTCAGAGTACGTTTTTAGGGTTCCGTAGCCAAATGGCAAAAAACGGAACCCTTATAGATTCGTCAAGTCTGTCTGTCTGTCTCTGTCTGTCCGTCCGTATGTCACAGCCAATTATTTCCGAAACTATAAGAGCTATACTGTTGAAATTTGGTCAGTCGATGTATTCTGTGAACCGCATTAGGATTTTTACATAAAAATAGAAAAAAAACAATACATTTTGGGGGTCCCCATACTTGGAACTGAAACTCAAATTTTTTTTTTCATCATACCTATACGTGTGTACCCATACGGGTATCTATGGATAGGTCTTCAAAAATGATGTTGAGGTTTCCAATATAATTTTTTTCTAAACTGAATAGTTTGCGCGAGAGACACTTCCACAGTGGAAAAATGTGTGCCCCCCCCCTGCTAACTTCTAAAATAAGAGAGTAATAAAACTAAAAAAAAAATATGTTGTACATTACCATGTAAACTACCAACGAAAATTGGTTTGAACGAGATCTAGTGAGTAGTTTTTTTTAATACATCAAAAATCGTAACACGAAATACACCTTTCATCCAATCAATACACTAGTATAAAAACATCGATGAAAGTTACAACGAACTACAAGAACTTTTATATGATGTTACTTGCTGGTACGGAACCCTTCATGGGCGAATCCGACTCGCACTTGGCCGCTTTTTTTTTACAATCCATTGACTCTTCATACAGAAAGACACTTTTTTTTTTTACGTGTGGAAATCCCCGCGGACCGTCACCCCGTCGGGGGTTACGGCGGGGTGGTGTGTCGGACTCGAACCGACTAAAACAACACGGTGTGACCTCTCTGCGCCTTTGTATTGGAAGGAGTCCAGGGAGGGGATTTCCTTCTGGACTCCAACCGGCGCATGCCCGCACTGTTGCGGGCACCATCTCGAATTCTCGACTCTCTAATTGGGCAACGTCCGGTCACACGCGGACGCCGCCCCCTCGCGGTTGGCCACTACTGCGGATGGACGGGAAACCCGTCCCGCCCATCCGCGGCCACTCTCAGGGCGGCATGAGACGCAGGTATGCGCGCCTCCGCCGCCCGGATTGGATGGCATCCTCCCGGGCCTTCTCCGCCACCTCCTTCTGCAAGATTACGTCCTCGCAGAAGGTTGCGACCGCGGTAATACAACTGTCGCTGCCGGCCATCGATCTTATGACGGCTGGCAGCGAGAGATCCCCTCCGATGACTGCAGTGAGGACCCGGCGCTGCGCCGCCCAAGCGGGGCAGACCGCCAGCGTGTGCTGGGCCGTGTCCTCGCTGCAGTCGCAGTGGTGGCAGGCGGGACTCGGTTCCCTCCTAGTGACCGAGTTTCCGAAGCAACCGTGCCCGGAAAGCACCTGCGTCAGCCGGAAGGAAAGGGTCCCGTGCTGCCGCCCTGCCCACTCCTCGATGACCGGCTGAAGAGCCTCCACGGCGGCGAAGCCAGCGCGTGGGGTCTCCAGCCGGAGCGACCATCTCAGCATGGTGGCTCGGCGAGCGGCTTCGCGCCACTCGCGCACGTCCTCGGGCGGAGGGCGAAATCCGCTCTCCGCCCGGAAGTCAGCCACTCGCCGATAAACTTCGGCGAGCACTTCCGCCTCCAAATCCCACGGGGGTGTTCCGGCCAAGGCACACGCCGCCTCTGTGGACACCATGCGGTATCCACGTATGGCTCTGACCGCCAGTATCCGCTGGGGGTGCCAGAGGCGCGCCCTGTTCTGGGCGGACAGAGCCGCCGACCACACCGGTGCACCGAAAAGTGCCATTGACCGGACAACCCCCGTGTACAGCTGCCTAGTGGGGACACTGGCCCCGACGAAATTGGGCAAAAGTCGCCCTAGGGCGGAGGCAGTGCCCACCAACTTAGGGCCAAGCTGTCGGAAGTGCTCGTCGAAGAGCCACCTACCGTCGAGGACCAGACCCAGGTACCTCATCTGGGCCCGGACCGGTACGAGGACCGAGTTGACCTCGATCGAGGCGCCGGCGGGCGGACCGCGACGGGGCCCATGAAATAATAGGGCCTCCGTCTTGTCCAGGGCCACCCGCAGACCCAGCGCCTCGATGCGCCCGACCACCCGGGAGACTCCTGTGGTGGCCAGGCGCGCCGCCTCCTCAAAGTTTGCCCCCCGGGCCGTGACCAAGGTGTCGTCTGCGTAACAGATTACACCCAGCCCGGGGGGGAGACGCCCTCGTAGGGCCCAGTCGTATCCCATGTTCCACAGGAGAAGTCCTAGGACAGACCCCTGTGGAACACCGCACGACATGGCCCTGCGTCTCAAGGCACCATCTCGGTCCTCGTACTCGACGGTACGCTCCTCTAAATAGTCTGCCACCAGCCGCCGCAGGTACCCTGGCACTCCGTGGTATTGGAGTGCGGCCCTAGATGCAGCCGAATGGCAGACTATTGAAGGCGTTGGCGATGTCCAAGGACACCGCCAACACCACTCCACCGCCTCTCACCGCCTCTTCGGTCACGGCCCTCAGGCGCAGGATCGCGTCGACCGTCGAACGCCCTTCTCGGAAGCCGAATTGGGCGTCCGACAGGTCGGGCCCCACCTCGCTGAGGTGCCGGACGATGCGGGCAGAGAGAACCCTCTCAAACAACTTGCCCGCCTCGTCCAGCAACACGATGGACCTGTAGGCCGCGACCGAATCGGCAGGCCGGCCATGCTTCTGGATCAATACCAGCTTCCCGCACTTCCAACGCTCAGGGAAGCGTCCGGACGCCAGGCTAGCGTCCAACACTCCCCTGAGGTGGTCCGACATGTAGTCGAGGGCACGGGCCATCACTCGGGCTGGAACCCCGTCCGGCCCAGGGGCGGTGTTCTTGGACCGAATCCGTAGAACAGCCGCCCCTACCTCAGATTCCCTGACAGGCGGAACATCACCCACGCTGCCCCGACGACGACCACGACGGGCCATCGACGGGGGTGTGTGTTCCGCCCGCTGCGGGAATAGGCCCTCGACGTACAGAAAGACTCTACTCTAACCTATGAAAATCATTAGAAATTCTGACAATGCGGCATAGTAGTCCACACTAAGGACAGTAAATTTCACTTTTTAATTGATTGGCACTGAAAAGAGGAGCCAAACCCTATCGAGAACGTATATTGGCCATTTTAAAACAATAAAGTCAGAATATGTGCTCATGTAGAGGAAGTGAGAAGGTGGGACTGGTTTAAAGAGCTCGGCAGAACAATCTCTATGATACAACAGACCGTGATAATAAGAAATACTGCGTGGATCCATCCCAAAGGTGATACCAGTCGATACTCCTGTATTGACATAAGTACCTATTCCATTTTGACCTCGCGCTTACTAGAGGGCGCTTGGGTAGATAATCAGTGCACTAAGGCGCTGCTAGGCCTAGGCCTAGAGACGCCTTACGGCCTGGCCACGAGTTTTGGTCTTAGCGAAAAGCGGAGCGGCGTCGGTGAGCGTTGCGTTTGTCACGCCACGTACCCTCAGTAGCGGTTAGTTGCAGCGGCGACGGTGGACGTATTTAGGTAGTCGAAACGTGTTAAAAATCATGGCGTTATAAAAATTATCCCCTGTCTGTTTAGAAACAACATTTTTTTTTTTAAATATGATAGAATGAGTGCACGAACTAAATAAAGATCGGTATTTAGATGGTGGATTTAGTGACCTATACAAAGGTCCTACCTATAAGAAGTAACTGATGTTTCCAAGTGTTTTGCTAAGTAGGTACTTACAGAGAGAAAGAACTTTAAAAACTTGTCAACTACTTACATTGCGTATAAGACATACTAGTAGTTTCGTGTGTAGTTATATCTACAGACAAAACTACTGAAATGTAAACTGTTTTGCTAATTAGGTACCTACTGACAGAGAAAAAAATTAACTTTTAAAACTTGTCAACTATCCACCTACATTACGTAAACATACCAGTAGTTTTGTCAACATATCAGTAGCTTCGTTTGGTAGGTACCTAGGTTCTATGTTTTTGTGTTTTCAATTTAAATTAAACGTAAGTACCATTATATTCCGGAAAACATTGTTTAATTTCTTCCCACAACCTTTTTATATTTATGTTGGGGATATTTTGACATCCATATAGGCGGTCTATTTAAAATTTCTGTTATAAAAGCCTCGGTATCCATTACCGCCATAAAATCGTCTAAAATTTTTTGATTTTATTTAACGCCGCTGAGTCCGTCACTCCTGAACCGCTGTCCACGCCGCTCTGTTTCGTGGCGTCGCACATACGAACTTGTGCCTTTGTTCCCGCCGCTCTCCATACCGCTCGCCGCTGTAGCAATTCGCTCGGCAAAAACCGCTAGCTTTTTCGCTATGAGCGGCGACTCGTGGCGTGCCTCGTACATTTCTATACTTTTGATATGACCGCTCGGCGTTTCGCTCTTAGCTGCCGCTCACAGCGGAAAGGTCGTGAATGGGCCGTTTGTATCGGACACTACCAACAGCACATTTGGGTAGGTCGTGAACATACTCAATTAAAACCACCAAGAATAGTAAATTTCAGATATGTAATATTACAAGTCTGGACTATACTCACATTTACATACAACATCAATCGAAAAAGTAAATTTTAATGTGTTTGCTTGTTGCTGTTTTATTTAGGAGAACTTAAATTTGGTGATTGAAGTTTGTTTGGCATTCTCTGAGGGCAATAAAAAATTCTATGCAACAGTCAGTCGTCCATGACTAAAAACTACTACTACTACTGTAATTAAGCAAATGTTTGATTTTTTTTTGTAATTCTTTTGAGAACTAATGGTTCAAAGTTTTAAACCAGAAACTAATCAATGCTTTTGTGTGTAAAAATCTTCACCTAATGGCACTTTATCAACTTTATCTAGCGATGGAATGCGTTCCCATATTGTTCTCTTTGTACCATTGCGTTTTCTATTGGTCTGGCTAGGTTATGATGTCCGTTTGAAAACTTGTCTATGGTTCTTCAGAAAATGTGACGTAACGCGCTCCGATTGGCGTTTACAGTCACGTGATGTTGATCATTTCATTCAATATTGATGAGTCACCACCAAGTGAGGTATGTATCACTCATGCCGCTTTGCATGCCGCAAAACTCTTGATGATTTTAAATATATCATAAGATATGCATAAAATACAACGAAAGATACAATTAAAATACTATACGATACAAGAAAACTGAAACAAAAACAAAAATATTTGCAATTATCATGGAGCAAAAATGTTTCACTTCATTTATTCAAAATTAATAAAAAGTACTTAACTGTTTATAAAACAATGGCTTTTAATTCACTTTCTTTTTTTTCTTTCTTTTTTATAAAAGACAACCGCATTAAGAATACAATTTACCTGTGTCACAAACATACATGAAACGGACACAAAGAACACCAAGACTCAGAACAACAAATTGTGAATCACACAAAGTGTTATCCCGATTTGAACCCACGACACTTGGCACAGTAGGAAGCGGTGTGGCGACCGCTTAAGCCACTAGGCCAACCGTGAAGTCAACTCACTGTAGGTTAACCGTAGAGTTATCGTTAATAACTCTTTCTTTAACAATATGTTTAAAACTGTTACGTTACTAACAAACAACGCACGGCTGAAACTGGGCGCAGGAAGCTGAAATTTGGCATAATGTGTTCGTTGAGGAGCGTAGACGATTATTAAGAGAGGATTTTTGAATTTGATAGATGCTAAAATCATAAAAATTGCTACTACTACTAGTGAATGATATAAAAATTATGACTTCTCAGCATGAAATGCAATAAAATAAAAAGTATTGTATGAAAAGGTGGGGCAATTTTAGGTAGCTCAATACGAGTTTTGCTGGTTAAGGTCCGGGGCCCGGTGAACCTGGTACGCAACCGTCACTGTCAAGTCTAATGACGATCGTGTTATTATTATTATTATCGCATTATTAATATCATCAGCTTGGAGAATATTATTAATGTAGTCCTTTTCTTCATTCCTTAGCCCATGTGACGGGAAAACCTGTAATCATTTTATTACAAAACGTCTATAACTTAATAATTAGTTAAGTACGCTCATTAGAATGTTGTAATGGATGTGATAATGAAAAATTTTAAATTTTCAAAACATTTCTTACTTCTTATCACACTAACTAAATAGCCTACTTGTCAGAAATTAAGAAGGTAGTCTATAATTGGAATTGCTAAGCGATAACACAAAATATTTAATCACCTATTCGAAAATCAAAACAAAATAATTACTTCTTTTCAGAGTTATTAGAATAAGTACTCAAAAATCTAATTTTGTATTTTGGTTTACCCAATTTAAAGTTTTCAATTCATTTGTGGTGTACATAACTACTGGTTTGGAATTTAAAGGAGTATGATGTTTAATGATAAGTGTTGTCAAAGGTCTGTATTCTTCTATTTACAGTTTCAAATGGACTGTCTCATTTGTAAAAATAAATTAAATGCGTTTGTTCCCTAAAAAAACAACATCGATATAGTTCTGCGGAATAAGACAAAAAAATATAATAATCTGGCTGACCCACGATTGATCGCCATCTCTATTCTCTAGGATAGTCTAGTCGACAAGTTGAAAATGGTACAAAATAGAGATACTGCTCTTAAAATTATGTGCGATAGCTCATTGGATTCGGAATGACGCCTAGAAAAATGTGCCAAAAGCTTGTATTAGCACATAAAAAATTGCAAAAGTTTTTTGCCAATATTGCTTAAACTATTAATTTTGAAGAAATTTCAAAAAAAGATTCTGAAAGAGGAGGTAATTTCCAATAAAAAACTTCTAACGCTCGGGTCTAACTAATGTAGAAAAAGACAATCGCCATACTTGGTTTTTTCAGTTTTTGTTCAAGTTAAATAAAATTATTATAAGCAAAGTATAAATATTTTTTTAACTTTTATGGCGCGATCTTGTTAGGTATGTATGTAAAAAAGGCTTTACAAAGCGAAATTTTTTTACGACCATTATTTATACATTTCACTTACAAATAAGACGGTAGTTCGAGAAAATTTTGTTAGTTAACAATTGTTCTTGTTGAAAAATAAACTTTAAGTAAAATTTCCAACGGGAATAAATTATTTATAGTGTTCAGAATAAACCTTATTTTTTTCAAATTTAAAAAAAAAACAATACCTTATATAAATTAATTAATGTGCCGTACTCGCTTTTGACGCCACGCGTGCAAACTAAAAATGTCGCGAGCAGACCTATTTTCAGCGTTAAATTAAATTTATAAATACACACATCAAAAGTGTCTAGGGATCAAGCATTTTTATGCGGATTTCTTGAGATTGAGATGTGGCTTTGTAATAAATTTATGATTTTATAAATTTATATGGATCCTTTTTGGTGCATTTCATAATTTGAATCAGGAACTGTCAATCAAATTCGAGTAAAAGATGAAAATCAGCTGCCAATATTTTCCCTATAAAAACATACAACGCATTGAAGAAATTATTAGTGCTACTGTTTCCCTACTACTGATTAAAACCAACGTTATTATGGAGCGGCGACGTCATTTAAGCAGGGAAGAAATGCTCAGAGCCGTGGGAATGATAGAAGCTGGTTCCCGGCAACGTACTGTGGCTTTAGCTCTGAATACAAGTCAGAGTGTTATCAGTCGACTTTGGACACGTTACCGAAGCACTGGTACCGTGGCTGAGCGCCATGGAGGACGGTATCGCTGCACCACACGGAGACAAGACCGATACATTCAAATCTTAACTCGAAGAGCTCCAACAATAACCGCCATGATGTTAGCCGTGAGGCTTCATCACTCTTCAGGGAACTTAATTAGCGACCAAACAGTCAGAAACCGCTTGCATGAAGTGAACCTTCATTCCCGAAGACCGCTACGGGTACCACCTATAGCAATGCACAATCGTAGGATTCGATATCAATGGGCTCTTGAACACAGAAATTGGGCAGAAGAACAATGGCGTTTCGTGTGCTTTTCTGATGAGTCTCGTTTTGGTATGAGACCGGATACAAGACGTATACGACACTGGAGAACCCCTGGACGCCAACAGCGATTAAAATCCTGCCAGGAAGTCCATCCTTATAGTGGTGGAACCATCATGGTATGGGCGGGTATTTGGATCGGCGGAAGAACTGAGTTGATTTGGATCAGAGGCAACCTCAACGCTCAAATTTATGCTGAGACGATTGTATCAGACGTCATCGTTCCTCTACAAGTGCAAATCGGTCCCTTATTTCAGTTAATGCATGATAATGCACGACCGCACACCGCAAGAGTTGTAAGACAGACTCTCGCCGCAGCTAACATCAATGTCCTGCCCTGGCCTGCTCAGTCGCCAGACTTGAACCCGATTGAGCATGCATGGGATATGCTACAGAGAAGAGCTCTGCCGAATATGGAGGGTATCCAGTCGCAAGAAGACCTTTTTTTGTTGTTGCAACGAACATGGGCGGCCATTCCACAGCGTGATTTGGATGAACTCATTTTGAGTATGCCAAACCGATGTTCTTGTGTTGTTAGTGTTCGCGGTAGAAACACGGATTATTAATTGTTTAAGTTACCTAATAAAATTTTAAAGAAAACTGTTATTTCAGTCTTTTTTTCGAACTTTAATGTTAGTGGTTCAAATGTCAAAAATCCCTTTATTAGGAAAATGGCAAATTTCTTTACTAATGCAAAGGTGACTTGGTTTATCGTTACTGTGACAAACGAAAACACTTTATTTGATGAATCCTTAAAGAAATTTTTAATTAATATCAATCAGGAGAAAAGTTATTGCAAAAATATTTGTTGATCCCTAGACACTTTTGATGTGTGTATTTGAGATAGAGTTCCGAGAGTCCAGTTTTTTATTGGAAATTTCCTCCTCTTTTAGATTCTTTTTCTGAAATTTCTTAAATTTTAATAGTTTATGAAATATTGGCACAAAACAAAATGCCATTTTTTTTCATCTTTAATTGCTTAAAACTTTTGCAATTTTTTATGTGTAATACAAGCTTTTGGCACATTTTTCTAGGCGTCATTCCGAATCCAATGAGCTATCGCACATAATTTTGAGAGCAGTATCTCTATTTTGTACTATTTTCAACTTGTCGACTAGACTAGGAGGTGGAATTTGCTTAACGTGCACGGTGAGTCAGTCAGTGAAGTGAAGTTGAAGTTAGTCAAGTTCGTAGCGTCGCTGCGCCATAGCGTGATGGGCTGACGAGAGACGACACGACACTCGACAGTTCTGTCAGTTCTGTGCGTGATGCAGTGTTGTTCGGACGTGCGTAGACAATTTGAATAATTCTAAATAAATACATTATTACGTTTGTTGATTATAACTTAGCAAATCTACTAATAAAATGAAAATCGCTGTTGAAGGCTGTGCTCACGGTGAGCTGGAAAAGATCTACGATTGTATTCAAACCATACAAGACAGGGAAAAGATTAAAATAGACTTACTGATATGTTGTGGTGATTTTCAAGCTGTTCGTAATCATAGTGATTTGAGAGCGATGGCCGTACCAGAAAAGTTTCAACATATGTGTTCATTTCACAAGTAAGTAATAAGCTTTATAAGTTATCGTTTTGTCTACATGCTCGTGTTATTCATTTATAGGTTGGTGATATCTTATACTCGTGAGAATTTAGAAAAGCTTTCTTTTTATTCTACATGTTTCTGGAATCTACAATATTTAGATTAGGCTTACTTTAAAATAATATGGTGAAGTGGTTCAATATACTACTCTACTACTACTTTATAATTCATGTTCTCCCAGGACCTCAGAGGAATATAACTTACTGATATTTTACAATCATACGCATTCACTCATTCATTAGGCTGCAGCCATTATAACACTTTATAGCATAACGTAATGTAAACATCTTACTCTATTTTGATTAGTTTTTCTAATATATTTTATAACTGTTATTACTCAACGCATAGGATAATTACACTTTTTTTTATTTTTATTAACAAACTTTTGCCTGAAGTTCCACCAAATATTTGCAGAACACAAACATTTGGTTTGACCTGGCAATCGAACCCGATACCTCAAGCACAGCAGTCGCATATACCACCACTGAGCTACTGACCTCAGTAGCTCAGTGGTGGTAAATGCTACTGGAATTGTCATTTTAACTGCAACATGCCACACGCCTATATGAGTTTCAGTTGTTACCTGAGACACATGAGTTCATACTTATATGATCTTGATCTGTTCCCATTGGAACTAATTCAGAAAGAGACCAGTATTATTTAAAACATATGAAATCCTTACCAAATTTTTAAATTATACATTGCATTATAAGTTAAACATGGGCTTTTTTTAAGTTTTCAGTCAAATTTGGTTAGTAAAACCTCTGTCTAAGTTAAGTATCATGCAACACATTCCTGGAGTTTTCACACGTTTTCATAACTTTAAGCCATGATTAATAATTTTACAGATATCTTATTCTGAAAATAGCAGTGTTTAAATAGCTTTTAAAAAACCTTTTGTTTTTACTTCTTGATGTAAGGCCTTTATCCTGCAGTCGAATTCTTAGAAGTTCCTAGGAATATTATTTTAGACCAATAAAACTAAAGTTTATGCTGATAACAGATCACTTTGTTGAAGTTTGTATTGATAACAAATCTTTTTGTTCAAGTTTGTATTGTCAACAATCATAAGAAGAGGTTCAAGTTTGTATTGATAACAAATTCTTTTGTTCAAGTTTATATTGTAGACTAACTTAAAAAGAGGTTAAAATTTGCGATGATAACATTCTTAGATTAATTCTTTAATCTAAGATAACATTGTCTTTTTCTTTACTTCATCATTATTATAGTTTTCTTTAATGTTTTAGGCCATTTCTTTAATGTTTCCCATTTCTATAGAAGGAGGTTTATGTCTGTACATTGTAGATATTGAATAACAACTAATTTAACAAAAAAACAGAATTTTTGTATGTGTGTGTGAACATTGTCAGTGCAGAGGCGTCACTAGCCTATGTAGTGCCCATTTATTCATTACTATCACACACTTTAAAATGGAATATCCAGGATACACCTTCTCCATAACAGCGCTGGTCTGCACCGCATACATCATACAATAGGTAAAGACTCCCCTGATTAAGTGCTTTAATTAGTTAACTAATAAAAAACTGAGGTTTATTTGATTACGGAATTAACTTTATTACTGACATAAATGCGGGCGGTGCAGCAGGAAATAACCAGCCTGTAATATGTCAAAGCATTGATAATTCAACTTTTTTACAACCTTAAAATAATAATAACAAAGATTTTTAGGGCTCCGTAGCCGAATGGCAAAAAACGGAACCCTTATAGATTCGTCTTGTCTGTCTGTCCGTCCGTATGTCACAGCCACTTTTTTCCGAAACCATAAGAACAATACTTTTGAAACTTGGTAGGTAGATGTAATTTGTGAACCGCATTAAGATTTTCATATAAAAATTGAAAAAAAACAATCCATTATGGGGTCCCCATACTTGGAACTGAAACTCAAAAAATTTTTTTTCATCAAACCCATACGTGTTGGGTATCTATGGATAGGTCTTCAAAAATGATATTGAGGTTTTTAATATCATTTTTTTCTAAACTGAATAGTTTGCGCGAGAGACACTTCCAAAGTCGAAAAATGTGTGTACCCCCCCCCCTGTAATTTCTAAATTATGAGAGTGATAAAACTAAAAAAAAGATATGTTGTACATATACAACATATCTTTTTTTTAGTAATACAATACGTCATAAATCGTAAACCACAATTTACCTTTCATTCATCAATTCACTCACTATTTTAAAAATATCGATCAACGAATTACAAGAACTTTTATATGATGTTACTTGCTGATACGGAACCCTTCATGGGCGAGTACGACTCGCACTTGGCCGTTCTTTTTTTAGGAGGTTTCATATGATTTGATCCTTAATTTAACTTATTAGACAATTAGGTATATTGTTACAAAATTAATAGAACTCGCTCTAAAGCACTAGTTGATCTCGCACACTGAGCACTAGATGCAACTAATGGCAATGCGTTTATCCGTTATATTATTATTATTATTTTCTTTGCACCTACCGCATCACAGTTCTACAATATCTGAAGGTTGACTGGGAGAGAATGCCTCATGGTATTAAGACCGCCTTTGTACAACGTGTGCATTAAGTATAAAATAAATAAATAAATAATATTAAATAATAGAAGCGTTAATCGACAAAAAATCCGACACTTGCAAATTGATATCCATAAGTTGTTGAAAGTAAGTGTAAGTGCAATTGGAAAGGCCTACGTCCAGCAGTCTATCGTCTATCTATATAGTATATAAGATAGGCTGACGATGAAGTTCTTGAAAGTCGATTTTCAACCCATTTATATTCTAATAAATAATCCGTCATTTAACATTATTTAATTTTATAGTTCGTACGTTCGTATCGTTTACTGTTATAATTTTAATATCTTCTGTATTACAAAAAAAATATCAGTAATCTATTGGATAATATTAAACCATTTAATTGAATCGATTCAGTGCTACACGTTGTTACTATAAAAAATAAAATTAAAAATTTCAAACACCCCCGTATGTCGGGGGTGTTTGAAATTTTAGGACTTAACAGCTAGCAACCCAATTTGCGGCCATTTGTTCACAGGCAACGATATATCATCATATTAAAAAAAAATAGCTTTAATTTATTATAAAAAAAAGCTTGATTAGCCGCGATCGCTCACGCACGATAGCGATGGAATATCGATGTAAGATAACCCTAGCTAATCTGGAGTATCCTACCGACTGCGCCAATTACGAAGGCTGCGGCCGGAGGACTTAAAAAAAACCAATTAAATGTTTAAACTGATTTATTTTAAGTAAAATTATTACAATTAAAAATTAATATCTAGCTAAACCTAGTGTCCCGATCGATGATGTATCAGAAAGTGAGCGCCTGCATGGCGCGGTGCAAGGTTCTTGACGAATTTTGACTATTCAGCTAAACGTGCCTCGTGTCGCAAATGACGCATTTAACTTGTTTACTGAAAATTACTGGGGCGATCTCTGTCAGCGAATTGCCTGTACGACGATGGCGTAACATGCGTATACGTCATGAACGTATAAATACACCAAACTATTACCTGTTTACACCTGGCTGCGAAGTAGTTGCGGCCGAGTGTGCAATGGCACCCATCGATTATCGAATTCTTTACAAATATTGCTATGATGTGAATGGTATTTTATTTAAAAAATAAGTGAACGAAATTTTATTTTGGTAAATTAATTAACATTAATTTAATTAAAATTACTTGCGGCCACTTATTGACTAGCACCCTGTTATCAATGTATTCTCCTAATCATAAATGTATGTAAAAATATGAATTTGATTACCTACGCGATGAACGTAGAGATTTTGCAGCCGGATCTTAGACTATAGAGACGTCAAACTTATAACACCCTGTCGTTTTGTATCGGGGGTTAAAATGAATTTTCTCGACCTGGAAAACTGATTTTAAATCGCCATCTTGAGGTGGAATTTGATTTGTTTGAGTTTAAGGCAGTCAATGAAGTGAAGTTCAGATTCGTATTCGTATAGTAAATAAAACGTCACTACTGGTTGCCAACTTAGGGGTTTTCCCCCCAAAATTTAGGGATAAAAAAATTGCACTGGGGTTTTTTAGGGGTAAAAAATGTTTAGAGGTTTTTTTAGGAGAGAAAAAATGTTTAGGGGTTTTATTAAAGATTTATGAAAAAAAAATTAAAGACTGAAAAATTATATCTTTTAAATCTTTTAGATCATTAAATATCATTTTATGATAATTATGACATGAGTGGTGAATCGCTTAGCCACTTAAACGTCCGGGCGCTCATAGTAGCCTAAAAAATTGTTGGAGTTGTACGTTAAGGCGACTGTGGTACCCTCGACTCTGACTCGTAAACTTAATATAGAGTAACGAACTTGATGAATAATAACCATAAATAAGTTTTTTGACACCACTTGTTGAAATTGTTGAAATAAAAATAATAATTAAAAATTAAACGTTATAATATTAGATAAGAACCTACATTTTTTCAAATTCTCAGTAAGGAGGTTTTAGGGGTTTTTGAGTTTACTCTTATGGGGATAAAAGGCTGTTGTCAGTGACGTGTGATAGTATACTATCCTATTGTTTGTTGTTTGTGTTGTGTGGTTTGGATGTGCGTGGTCACTTCGAATAATTCTTAATAAATACATTATCACATTTGTTCACTATTATTTAGTAAATCTAATAATAAAATGAAAATCGCTGTAGAAGGTTGTGCTCACGGTGAATTGGAAAAGATATACGACTGTATTCAAACCATACAAGACAGGGAAAATATTAAAATAGACTTACTGATATGTTGTGGTGATTTTCAAGCTGTTCGTAATCATAGTGATTTAAAAGCGATGGCTGTGCCAGAAAAGTTTCAGCATATGTGTTCATTTCACAAGTAAGGGTTTTTGTCATTTATAGGTTATTGTCTTTTCTAAAAGCTTGTGTTATTTAACCAAAGGTTGCTGCCATTTTATACTCCGGAGAATTCATTTAGTGCTTCTTTGTGTTCCTATATATATCTTTTCTTTACACAAGTTGCTGTAATTTACAAGATTTGATTTAAAGAGTTAATGGGAATAACCTGAAACCAAAAGTGTTAATATCTATTTCTTGAATAGCAAATACAAGCAAGATAGACATATCTTGCTTGTATTTGTTATGTTAAGTGAATTGTCTATCTATAAAAACTTATAATTGGCCTTCTTTTTAATTCTGCAAGAATATGGGTGTAAATTGGTATAGAGACTTCAATGTGCTATTATTATTTATTTTCTCCTGGGACCTCTGGTAATCTTAGTAAGGATAGTAGGGTTCATAAATGTAAAATATCAGTTTTTAGAAGTGTGCTGCAGCCATTAATAACACTTCCAAAAAGCTTCATTTAATGTTACTTTTGACTGCGGAACCCTTTAAACAAAAAGATTTGCACAATCTTGAAGAAAAATATTTGCTAACAATAAAAAGGATAGTGATTTTTTATCAGTACAAACTTTGGTATTAATGATGTAAAAGAATATTCATAAATATTTGTTTCGAAGTTTAGGTATTTTGTAAATATAAAATGTATGTATTTAAAAAAAAACATTTTTTTTTGTATTTATATCAGTTTTCTAGTACCCCTGAGATGAGACCCGAGCCCAGCAGTGGGATGTTGTGTGTTCTATGAAGATAGTAAACTGTTAAATGTTATTGTTGGTGTTACTTGTGATGAAAATAATCATGGGTCAACACCACAGGCTCAGCCTGTTATAAATAATAATTGGATGCTATATATATACTGTGACTGCACGGTTGGCCTAGTGGCTTAAGCGGTCGCCACACCGCTTCCTACTGCTCCAAGTGTCATGGTTTCAAATCCCACATAGGATAACACTTTGTGTGATTCAAAATTGTTGTTCTGAGTCTGGGTGTTCTTTGTGTCCGTTTCATGTATGTTTGTAAAGTCCCCCACTACACAGGAATTTATATTCCTAATGCGGGAGTTGTCTAAAGATTCTAAAGAATTAAGCTAGCTGGAATTTGTTATTGTAAGTATTTAATTTTTTCACAGATATTATAGTGGAGAGAAAAGAGCTCCACTACTAACAATTTTTATTGGTGGTAACCATGAAGCCTCAAACTACTTACAAGAGTTACCATATGGAGGCTGGGTAGCGCCTAACATTTACTACTTGGGAAGAGCTGGTGTTGTAAAGTTTGGCGATCTAAGAATAGGAGGTAATAGAAACTATTTATAACTAACATATATCAATTATATTCTACAAAATGTTGTGCCAATAGAATTTTATTTAATTATTTTAATCAAAAAAGAAAAAAAACAATATAAGTTGTATTGTTTATTGGGATATTATTATCATCTGTGTTGTACATATATGGGTTAAATATTTTACTGCCTTCTTTTATACACCTCTTTCCTAGATTGTTCTTTTAATTACACATATTTTGTTTTTTCGTTACAGGTATGTCAGGTATATACAAGCCTTTCGATTATCGTCAAGGATTATGGGAAACTCTGCCTTACACTCGAAGCTCACTGAGGACAGTATATCATGTGAGATCACTGGATGTATTCAGATTGAGTCAGTTAAAGGAGAAAGTAGATGTTATGTTGTCCCATGATTGGCCAAGGGGCATAACAAGATATGGAAATAAAGAAGCTTTACTAAAGTACAAACCATTTTTCAGGTAAGTTTAACTATCTGTCTATATGAATTAAAAATAATTTGTCTATGTTAAATATCTACAAAAGGTAAAGGAGTGTGTGGATCAATCCCTAAATGATTTTCAAACTTAGATAGTAAGTACTTGCTTTTGAAAAAAACTTTCCATTTTGTTAAGGTAAATATTAAAAAAGTAATTTAGATTTATACATTGCTTCTTTTTTGTTTAATCACTCTGTCATTTCATACCTAAATTCATATCATTGACATGAGTTCTTAAACAAATTTACACTGTATCCATTTGTCACTACAGAATTTAGTTTACATTCTATATTATGAATAATCAACTTTTCAACTGTAGCTATTCATATTTCTAAAAATTGTTGATAGCTAGTTTTACTGTTAGAATACTTAAATCTAAGAAAATCATTTGAATAACAAATGCTTTAAATGAAACTATTTACTTCAGTATTCCATATGTTACTTAAGTTATAGTTATTCTGAGTTAACAAAGTAATGTTCTTTTCCAGAGAGGACATTGAGTCCAACCAATTAGGCAGTGTGCCAGCGGAGACATTATTACACACAGTCAAACCCGACTATTGGTTTGCAGCACATTTGCATTGTCAATTTGCTGCAATTGTCAGACATGAAGATACAAATACAGAGACAAAGTTCTTAGCACTGGACAAATGTTTACCCAAACGCAGACATTTGCAAATTCTAGACATACCTACCGAGATTGATGGTGATCTATGTCTAAAACATGATATTGAATGGTTGGCTATTTTGAAGAATACCAATCATCTTATGACAGTTAAAAATGTTGACTGCCATATGCCTGGGCCAGGTGGTAATGAAAGGTACGATTTTACCCCAACAGAAGAAGAAAAGGAAAAGATAAAGAATTTATTTGAAAGTCTTATTATAAAAGAAGAAAGTTTTGTAAGAACAGCACCTGTGTTCGACAGAAATAGTCCTAAGGTTGCCCCTCAGGAACCTATACTGAATCCACAAACAGTAGAACTATGCGAAAAGCTGGGAATAGATGATCCCGTGCAAGTGGTTATGGCTAGAATGGGTAGAAAGATGAAAACTACACAAGTTGTAACAAATTGTGATGTACCTAGTTATATGGAGACCCCACCAATGAAGTTACATATAACCAAATTATCATTACCTGCTCCAGTCACGCCAAGTGAGGATGATAGTGAACATTCATTATCAAAAGTCCTTAATACATCAGAAACTGATTGCAGTTTTATGTCCAACACGTCCAGTAATGTGTCAGAGTGTAAAACGCCAATGTCCATGGAACCCAAGAAAGCATTCAAAAGACGTAACTTGTCAATTTATAATACTCCAGAATTAGATTTAAGCCCTAGCACTGATTCAAGTTATTTGGAAGACTCTGACAGTCCTAGATCTAACAAAATATTGCGTACTAGTAACGATTGTTAACATTTACAATAAAAATGTATTATATGATTGTGAACATCTACATTATATACAGAATTATGTACAATTAAAATTATACCCTAGGATTTTGCTCCAAACTTATAAATAGGGCTTTAACTCACATTATTGACTTAACTTTAAGACTACTCTAAAATAAGCATGAAAACAAAATATTTTTATAAAAAGAAAATCAAAAATGTACAAATAACTTAAATTTATAAGTGTCATAATAAAAGTTAAAGCTTTAGATCTATATGAATTTTGGCAATAAATAGTGTGCAATGTAAGATAGTCATTAAATTATAAAGTAGAAAATATACTTTATTAGCAAAATACTTATCAAATTGCACTCTAAAATGCAAATCATTGTGATAAAATCATTGATATATAAAAACCCTAGATGCACAGTCTCAAACAAAAGCGGCATACGAAACTGTCCCACTTAGTCATTGATGTATAAAAATATCAATGTGGGTAGTTTTAGTTATGCTATAAACATATCTTTTGCAAATTCAACCTTACGCGCATTGGTTAAAGTTTTTATTACAAAGCAGTGTACCATGACCAATCAAATTTTACTACCGAAGTTTTGAATAAGAACAGGGTCGTTTGGATTATGCGACTAAAATAAAAGGTTGTGTAATAGTCGTTCTCACACTGAAAAAGCGGCCATTGAAATTTGTCGTATTATACTTGGACCGTTGAGTAAAGTTTTAGACAAATTAAATCAAAATCACATGTTGCTTCCGATATTCAGTCACAAAAACAAATTAAAAATACGATTTCCCATCCTTTTTTAACGTTCTTGACGTAATATTTTTACAATTCCTCACGGACACTTCAGTATTTTTAACGTGCGCACAGAGACGCGAGCGACGCGAGACTATTTGAAAAAGGAGCAATTGTGCTCGTATTTTATGAGGACGGTTTTGAGACGCTGAGTGTGTATCTTGGGTTTTTTAATACATCAATGGATAAAATACAGTTTTTATATGTTAATACAATACTGTAATGAGTTGGACTAAAATTGATGAAATTAAGATAATTTTGATATGTTTAACACAATATTGTAATGAATTAGGTCAGAATATTGTATTTGTACTTAAATGAAATTGAATAAAAATAATTGACAAGGTAGGTACTATTTTTACATTAAGTAGGTAGCTCTTTATTTTGTTAACTATTAGTCACACTGCAAATATGTTTAATTCCTTGTTATTCCATGAAAGTTTCATAGTATTTTAAAGCAAATAGAAAAGTAAATACATTTTAAATTATTCACAAAATAATTAAACGTTTATTCCATTTATATTGACCATTTTTTAAAACACTTGTAAATTTTTTTGGAAACATTCCTTATTTCTTTTTATCCAAATAATATTTAGAAATTTTGTTAATTAAAATTTAACATGATTCTAGATTTCTTCCTGGTTGTAATTTTGTATTGTAAACTTGTAACCAGGTAAAACTGTTTGACTAGGGATGAATCCATACAGATTTGTTGTATGAAATAATAGAACTATACATATAAATGACATAATATTTGTTTTAAATAGTTGTGTGATATAATTAGCTCATTGCTGCATAATGACTAGTTGAAAACACACATCATTGCATCATTAGAATGATGCAGAATAATTAAGGGCCTCCAGTCTCACACTCACCAAAGAAATACGACAGCAAGAATACTGTCATTATTAGGATGGTCTTCTGTGTGAGGGTAGTGCTGCCTTGTGATGAAATCTTTAACAGTTATAGTCAAGTCATCATACTCGGAAGCAATGAATAGTGTTATAAGAACTTAGTAGATGCACTTCTGTGAGGTACTGCTAGGCATTAGTATAGCTCAGATACTAGTTGCCTTAGTCTTCTTATTCTTAGAAATTTTTACATCATGATATTGTTAAATAAAACTAGTTAAATAAAAAAATAACTTATTTATTATGTATAAGCAAATGTTCTTTAAGCTGTGGCATGTTTTTTGGCTTATATGAACATTGGTTACACTGTAGTTCAGTGGCCAATAGTCTTTTATGTAACTCTGGTGATATTTTCTTGATACTGCCATTCTCTTTTAATTGTTGTTGTACATCTGTAACATTTATTTAAGTTGGTTAATACTTGAGATTACAAGTTCTATACAGAAGAGTGAGTTTTATTGAGACAAACTATGATATATAATCCCTACTAATATTATAAATGCGAAAGTAACTCTCGGTCTGTTACGCTTTCACGCCTAAACCACTGAACCAATTTTGATGAAATTTGGTATGAAGATAGAACTGAACTTGGGAAAGGACATAGGCTACTTTTTGATAACCGACATACACGCGGGCGGAGCCGCGGGCAAAAGCTAGTACTTATATAAATCTAAAACGTACTGTACGAGGGAAACACTTATCATGTTAAAGTTCACTTATTTCTATTGTCATTCTAAAATTATGTTACTTGTTACTAAAGATCACACTTTAAATACACAGTACACAAACAGACTGTCCATAATGTATCTCCTGTAAATAGTCAAGTATAATATGTCATGTTAATACTGATTGTTGACACAATACTTTATTAAACATTTCTAATTTGAAATTATTTCGTTTACTGTGTTTGCAATACTCCCCTACAACTACATTCTAACAAAAAAACCCTTAATAATATGTTCATCTGCAAAGGTTTTCGAGATAGATGGATGAAATTTAATATTCTCCAGTGCTTAGTATGTTTAAGAGAGTTATACTTTTTCATATCTTACTGGCTTCAGACTACCTTCACATTTGCTTCACACTATGGATAAAACCATAGTCAGGAATGTGAAACAACAAGGACCAGATCATCCCTACCGTGTTCACCTGTAATGAACTAGTAATCTGAGCTTATGCCAGGGGGGTGTCACTCCGCAGTTTAGGTATAGTCGGCCGGCTGCCTGCCGGGTCAGACACGCCGGTCGAACAGACATCGTCAGAACAGTTCAGAGTTATACGATAGAAAGAGACGCAATTGTAGGTAAATATAATTGTAGTGATTCGGCGCTGTGCGATCTGAATTGAACTTAATCTTTTGACACCGAGGGTATCTATAACTTTAATTTACTTTTCGGAGTGAGTCTTCTGTGCTGGTACTATTATGTATTCTGTGCTTATGCTTAACTCCACAAATGTAAAAGCTTAATAATTGTAACAAGAGCACATTCAAATAATAATATTCAATTAATAACATTCAAATAAATTTAATATTACATCAGACACAACACTATCAAGTCCAAAACTAAGTACATCTTATAACTATAGGTAATAGATATGGTTGTCTGGAACCCATATTACAAGTTATCAATTTTATTTTATT
Organism: Phragmatobia fuliginosa; assembly: GCA_932526445.1. Taxonomy (NCBI): domain Eukaryota; kingdom Metazoa; phylum Arthropoda; class Insecta; order Lepidoptera; family Erebidae; genus Phragmatobia; species Phragmatobia fuliginosa. The sequence continues at coordinate 12,523,452 of OW052071.1, forward strand.
GAAATAATAGAATTATTATTACTACTGTCTCTTTGGTATAGTATTTAGCGTTAGTGACTCAAGAGGTCTCAGGTTTAAATCCCAGGTTGGGCCTAGTGTTGTTGGGTTTTTCTAATTTATAATATAGCGCAGAATATGGAAGTTTGGCAGAGATTCATGCCCATGTCTCAGAGAGCATATTAATCCGTGGGTCCCGGTTGTCAGGAATATCTATGGCAATCATTAGTGAGAAGTCAGTGCTCTCAAATATACTGACAACTAGTTCAACCTTCAAATTTCAGGTTCTCCCTCAGATTTGGGATGGTATGTCCTATGCCAGTCACTCCATGGAAAAACTGATAGGTAAAACTGGTTGAACTAGTAGCCAACCCCAAATATTCTTCAGAACAAAGGCTAGGTAGGAAGATCAATTTCAGACTAGTTAGCTACATTTGTATGAGTAGCAAAGATTAATAGACAATTTCAGCTTTCCTTCAATTGTTTGATTGAATTTCATTTATGCCCAATGAGCCAAGTTTTTTCCTTTTTGCCCATATTTGTTTTTGCTCTTGACCCATCACTAATGGGATATTAAGTAAAAGATCTACATCTGATGAGTCTGGAAAGTCTTGACAACTTTATTACTACTATTGGTATATGCAGTACTTGGTTGAAAATTATCTTACCTTCAAAAGGTCTAAAAAAATCAGTAGAAAAACTATTCCAATGTACTTTAGTTTTCAAACAAGGTGACACCATGTCAGTACTGATAATATGCATATGAAGTCTTTGCATACTTGGTACTGCATGAAAACCGGCTCTTAGTGTCACTTCGACTTCATCTTGTATTTCCCTAAACAATTTACCAAATTCTTCTAAAAGTTTCAGATGTGAATTATTTAACACATAGATGCTACTTATATTATCTTGAGGTAAAACTAAGTAATGAATTTTAGCCTTAGGATATTTATCTTTGATTACAACACAGTGCTCGGTTTTCCTGACTATAGAATCAGGATCGTTCATTGCATCCACCAACCCTAGGGCCCAATGTTTTGGTTTTTTAGCATTTGTGTTTGATGTGTTGCTAGAACTCCTTTTACTCATTTTTGCTGCTACAGTTGTACTGCTCTGTAGTAGATAAGTATTCATAAATGAGCACATCACCAAATTAGCAACAGTGAGTTATTACTCTAGTTAGCACAGCACAACAAACAATTAGACAAATGTTGTCCTAATGCGTTTCGTAAACTTCATTTGAGTTCGAGAGTTCGAGTTCGAGAGACCGGAACTGTCCCGGCGCACAATATCGGAGATATATAAAAAACAAAAACATCTCTGGATAGATCTCAATTTGCTCCGTTCATCTGTGCTATTCCGGTAATTTGATCCCATCCTAGAGTCTGCAAAAAAAATTGCTAAACATACGCTATCAAAATCTGCGTATAATTCAGGAACAAAGGCGTCTACGGTGTTGATTCTTCGACTAATAATTTGCTCCGTTGCTAATCTAATTAGCTCCGTATGAAAAACAACGAAATTTTCATTATTTTCCATGAAATACTTATAAAAAGAAACTTACGACGTACATACGTACTGCGCATGTGCGCAGATCATTCGGCTCGCGTCTACAATCGGCCTGCGCGAGTGCGCTAGGGAGAGTCTAGGGACTTTCTTTCAGCAGTAAATCAGTTTCAAAGTCTTACACCGCTTACGAGCACTAAGAAATAATGGAGAGTAATAAAAGCTGATAGAAAGTAATCAAAGCTTATCTTGTTCATGGGTAAGACTTTTGAACTGACTGACTGATTTACTGCTGAAAGAAAGTCCCTAGACTCTCCCTAGCGCACTCGCGCAGGCCGATTGTAGACGCGAGCCGAATGATCTGCGCACAAGCGCAGTACGTATGTACGTCGTAAGTTTCTTTTTTTAAGTATTTCATGGAAAATAATGAAAATTTCGTTGTTTTTCATACGGAGCTAATTAGATTAGCAACGGAGCAAATTATTAGTCGAAGAATCAACACCGTAGACGCCTTTGTTCCTGAATTATACGCAGATTTTAATAGCGTATGTTTAGCAATTTTTTTTGCAGACTCTGGGATGGGATCAAATTACCGGAATAGCACAGATGAACGGAGCAAATTGAGATCTATTCAGAGATATTTTTGTTTTTTATATATCTCCGATATTGTGCGCCGGGACAGTTCCGGTGTTCGAGAGATGCTCTGCTCAGATGGGACTATGTCAGCTGTTCTTTAAACATGGCAGTGTTTCAACTTACGTTTTCCATTTTACCCTAGTTTCTTTTGAATTTATCCCTAACATTCCCTAAATTACTTTAAAAAATCCTTTTTTTATGGAGCATAAATATAAGACATAATTATAAACCACAAAATATTATTTAATGTAGGAATATTTAATAACCAAAAGCCCACAGAAGGTCATAGATCTACAGGATTACGATTTACAGAAGTTGACGCATTGCTTTCATATTCTTTTCGTCGAAGATGATGCTTGATTATTGTTAGGAATAATCACTATGTAAAGTAATACTGTTTCTCTGTACATCACTAGTTGGTCTTCACAACGACTCTTTTGTCGGTGGTTGCTTGTCTTTGTCTTTGGTGTGTCCCTCCGTGTGTTACTAAAATAAATGTTTTAACTTTATCGGCCACTGAACTATTATTTCAATATATTTAAGAATTATAATTTTATTCCATATAATATCGTAATAACTTAAACTTGAATAATTGATGCCACTAGTGCCAGTGCCATTACTACTCCGCAATACAGAAATAACGTCACACATTATATCAAATCAAGACCCTATAGGTACATTACAATACAACCAAGTTCTGGTGACATCCATGGAAATAGGTAAATAATAAAAATTACACCTAATCAGTGAAATTTTTACTTAGTTTAGTCTATGATTGACTTTAATAGAGGGCTACCAAGGCTTTGATTTGACCCCGAAATTCCCTAAATCCTTGTATTTTTCAAATTGTCTTTAACCATCCAAAATAATAACCTTGACTGCCTCGTTGGTCTAGTGGTTAGCGTATGCGGCTGCTGATCAAGAGGTCTCGGGTTCGATTCCCGGGTCGGACCAAATGTTATTTGTGTGATTCACAAATATTTGTTTCGGAGTCTGGGTGTTTTCTATGTATAATATGTATGTATTTACAAAAAAAAAAGTATGTTTATGTATTTGTGTCAGTTGTCTAGTACCCATAACACAAGCTCTGCTTAGCTTGGGACTAGATGATGTTGTGTGTCAACGATGAAATGTAGACATAAATTTACAATGGACTAAGGTTTAAAAAAACAGTAATCAAACAATGTTAAATGAGTATAATTTCTATTTAATGTATTATTATAGTGAGGGTTGCCAATACAGGGGTCTTGTAACGATTTACTTTGAATGAAAATGTAACGACATTTTCATTCAAAGTAAATAATAACTCAATCGTATCAAAGTTAATCAGCTTTATTTATAATTATTCAACAACATAAAAATCTTCTAAAATTTAATACCACTTTGTGGAATCTTGCCTCTTAGTGCTGTTTTAAATATAAAATATGTCTTGTACGTAACTAAATGGCACTCTGGACTATCAAACTTTGTGAATAAATAACTATTCTGAAAGACTAACATTATAGGTAAGTTTTTTTAAATACAATAAATAACAAAAAGACTTATAATATTTATTAACAAAAACATAACTTACAAAGGTTTATTCATAAAAAAATAAAAACTATAACAGCCAAAACAGGACAGTTACGTATGTAGACAACAGTCGTTACGTTTAGGAACTCTAAAGCTATGTTTACAACGAGCACAATTTCTAGTCATTATAGGGTGCCCGCACACACACAATAATATTGGCAATAAAGTACGTATTGCCGATAATATTGCGTGTGTGCGGGCTGTATTGTACAATATTAACTTAGTGTGGATTATAGTGTGCGGGGCCGTGTGTCACAATATTATTGTCACAATATTATTGTGTGTGTGTGGGCACCCTTAGAAACAATACAATATTATTCAACACTTCAAAAACGTCGTGATGTGACATATTATTTAAGTCACATCACTTACTGTACTTATTTCTATAAAATTAGTCAATATCACAGACTGTTTTGATTTTAGCATTTATCTATTTAGTAAAAATATATTTTACAAAAAACTTAGGGGATTCAAGTCTATCTCAGTTTCATTTTCACGTTATGTAGGTAACAATACTTCATAACTTACAAAAAAATTCAACAGATACAAAAAAATGTCAAATAAGTAGTAACAAAAATAAAATAGGGAACCAATAAGTAGGTAATTCTGCGTGATTGTTTGGTCCTCTTTTAGAGTAACTTTTTCATTTTCCAATAGCTCAATCATCTTTTTGTGTTTAGTCTCAAGGTGAAATCTATTTTTACTTAAACTAGGTACTAATAACTTTCTTTAACCTTTCACAAGTTTTTAATGTCCTTTGATATCTTTTATAATTTCGGTAATTCAATCTCTGTTTTTTCTTCAATTTTGTATTATCTTGCATCTCTGGCACTGTCACTGGAACAGCTGGCTTAGTATTATTTACTTTTTTATTTTCCCTTTTATTCCTTTTTTGTTATCTCCAAATTTTCCGTCTTTTTTCATTTTCTTCCTTATTTAGTTCACTTACCTTGGGTTTATGTTCTTCAGTCTTTCGACTTCTTTCTTTTTATATTTGTTGTATTTTTCTTCATTTTCTTTGTTTTTGTCCATATCGCCGTTGTTTTTGTCTCTCTCGGCACCAGTGAACGGCTTAATTTACCTGAGTAGGAATAAATTAATTTATAAGGAAGTGCCGAGGATGTGAGGAATGTTAGGGTTCACCCTCTTTATCGCTAGTCTAAATAGGATATTTATAACATAATAAGGAAACCTGCTCACCATGAGGTGACTAGATCCTATAAAGGTAATGAGTTTACCTCTCTGGGTGGATTATATTTTTAATTTATATAAAAATTGCACAAGACAGTATGAACGCATCTTTACGAGTCCAGTACGTAACGTTTTTAGTCCACATAATACATCACGTCACGTCCTGGACGTTACGTATAACACGGACTTGTCATCACATGTTTTTTTGGTATAAAAAAAGTTGATTATAGTAGTTTACTAGTACACATTCATTATCTACAATATATTTACTTATAATTTAACACGAGTAGTATATAAAATTTGTGGGTCTTACCTTTCAAAATCAATGTTCGTACCGGACAAACAAAACAGACCCGTCACGCACGTCACGGACCGCAAGTGTTGACGATTGAATTTCTTCAGTTTTAATTCAAAGGAAAAGAACGAAGGAATAATAATAATAATAATAATATAATTTATTTATTATTCTTTCACAAAGGTTACAATGATATGAATGAATGAATGATAAAAACATCGTCAATTATGGCATTGCTTAAAAATAGTTAAGAGCCAAAGACAATATTATTGTTATTCTTTATAAAATCATACCGTTACGTACAGGACTGTCCGCTGTGGCCAGTTTTTAAATCCGATAATTTCAGTATTTATATTAGAAAAATATACTACAACCTTATTATATTTAATTTAAAAACAAATATAATGAGTTATTTCATTTGAGTAATACTAAAGATATCCAAATATAGCTTATATATTCTCCAAAATTCGTAATCAAAATCCAGGATATGATGAAGGACACATAAAAAAGTAGGATAATATTTGGTATTTTATTAAATATTAAAATATGTTTTCCGTTTAAGTCTTATGTTTATCTTTTTTTTTACAGTAAGTTAAACATTTTACCCTAACGTAAAATAATTTGATACTCACTTCCTACATTTTTGCCTTTTAATCAATGGTCAAACTCGTAGGACACGGCAAAATAGCCCTGAGCAAAATTTTGAAAACCGCCCCGCTACACTATAATCCACAATAATATTGTACAATACAGCCCGCACACACACAATATTATTGGCAATACGTACTTTATTGCCACAATATTACTGTAATATTATTGTAATATTGTAATATTATTGTGTGTTACCCATAGGGTGCCCGCACACACACAATAATATTGTGACAATAATATTGTGACACACGGCCCCGCACACTATACGCTACACTATAATCCACAATAATATTGTACAATACCGCAATACAGCCCGCACACACACAATATTATTGGCAATACGTACTTTATTGCCAATATTATTGTGTGTGACATGTCAACAAAAAATTCGTGCTACTGTGACGTCATCTGCGCGCTAAACATGGTGGTTTTAGTGCTGACCAGAAGATTTTACTTTTATTAGGTTTTATCGATAAACGTTCTTGGCTCATTTTATTTTAAAAATTATTGAGTATTATTTGTAGAATTTATACTTTAATAGGAAGTAAGTATATTGTTATGTGCAAGATAGTTTGATTTAGATGTGTGAAATCTAAAAAAAGTTCGAGCTTTAAATTTACCAAGTAAACGATATGACGATTGACGATGAACTGCTCGGTTGGCCTAGTGGCTTAAGCGGTCGCCACGCCGCTACCTCCTGCGCCAAGTGTCGTGGGTTCAAATCCCACGTAGGATAACACTTTGTGTGATTCACAATTTGTTGTTCTGAGTCTGGGTGTTCTTTGTGGTCGTTTCATGTATGTTTGTAAAGTCCCCCGCAACACAGGAACTTATATTCCTAATGCGGGAGTTCTTTTTAAAAAAAAAACAGTTTCTACACTTTCTACATATAATTTGCAAAGTTGTCGTTTGATAACTCAGTGACCGCAAAACATAAGCATATGGCTTAATACAGTGCTATCTGCCCATCTCTAGCCTGCTAAATTTTATCGTCGTTTCATATGTTGCCGTCTCGCTCGTACCTGCTTATATGCCGGAAAGGGATGGAAGCTTTATGTCGGCGATAAAACGTTAGTATGCTAGCTATGCTGTTTTGGATATCAAAATAAGAGTACGTGTTTTTCTTAGACTACCTACTTAACTCTCTATTACAATCTATTTTAATTGTGTTGCTGACTCCGAAGTCCGTAACAAACTCAAGATAGGTGCGCCGCACCATAAGTGAGAATGATTAAAATGTTAAACTTATCAAGGGACCGTATGATTAAAAAAAAAACACTTTCAGATCATTCATTGTAATGACAAACGTCATTCCTTATGACTTCCGCTCTAAAATCTGTCGAGATACTCCTTCTCACCGTGTATACGATAATTAAGTACTAACAAGAGCATGAGGAGCAGTATGTGTACTGGTATTGGCAACTTTTAGAGGGACCTGAAAATAAAGATAATAGTTTACATTTAAATATTTGGACATCTTACACACAACATCATCCAGTCCCAAAGTAAGCAGAGCTTGTGTTATGGGTACTAAACAACTGATATAAATACATAAACATACTTTTTTTTTGTAAATACATACATATTATACATAGAAAAACACCCAGACTCCGAAACAAATATTTGTGGAACACACAAATATTTGGTCTGACCCGGGAATCGAACCCAAGACCTCTTGATCAACAGCCGCATACGCTAACCACTAGACCAACAAGGCAGTCTGGTATTTATGGTATTAGTAAACAAATAAAATTTTTATAAGCATTTCTTGAACGGTGAATGTGGCTAAAAGAATCATTTTGAAACCAAAAGGTCACTTAAGGACTTAAAGAAAACTATTTCATTGACTTGAACATTTTTAGAGTTTATTATTTTCCCATATAGAGAATTATTAAAATACAATGATTATATCAAATTACTATAACATGTTTATGCTTCTAGAACTTTCCACGGAATCAATTTATAGAAGACAATTTCAATACAAAATACTAAAAAAACTGTAAAGGCAAAATATTTATATGATAAAAAAGGTATATCAATACTTACTATAAAAGTATATACAGTATTAACTTACTCTTACAAATTTTAAGGGCATGGCATCATCTCGTAGTCTAGTCACATCTAGAGTTCTGTTAAAACATTTATCATCAAAATGTAGCGAGCAAATACAAATGTCTTTAACATTTGGCTTTATATTTTCCATTCCAATGGCTTCCAGCCACTTTTTCTTCTTATGCTTATTTCGTGGGATCCTATGAAATAATGTTTTAATTATTATTTTAGAATGTTTTAAACGGGATAGAATAAAAAAAAAAATTAGCAATCATATTATATCGATATCAAAGTCGATAAATAATGTACAACCCCAGCTAATAAATTAACATTATATAAGCGTAAAAATATAGTTAAATAATTAAAATCTATTCATAACCTATAATTGCAGATAAGAACCTTGCTAATTATAATGTAAATCTGCCCTTACTTTCCCGGCAACATTAACATTAACCAAGATTTTTAATGTTATTTATAGCGTACCTGTGTATGGTTAAAGGTGGCTGATTTGGTGTTCTTCTTATGCCGCACCCTATTACACTACACACTGGCATATTTGCGACGTAATTCTTTACATTTGGCTTCAATTATTTCAAATCACAAGCAAAATATTGAAAGATAATTAGTTATTTTGATTTATACCACGACTTTTTGACAAGACCGGCTGAACTCACTGACAATGACATTTGTGCTCAAAACATGGTGGATTTTTGGGCCTCATTAGGTATTTACGTATATTCATGTGTCATTTTAATACATTTTATGTACGCACTGAAATACTGTCATTGTTTTTCTGCGAGTTACAGTGATAAGTAAGAACGAGATAGATATATGTAGGTATGTTTATGCGTGTGCCTTCAAAATGCCCGCTATTTGAATATGCAATTGTACGTATCGAACAATAAGTCTTGTCCCTATTTTATAGGTCTATGATGGGAACCAGCCGAATCAGCTGTTTCTGCCAATGTCAAGTATTTAACGTGTTTAATCTATGGTTCAATTAATTTAAAGTCTTCAAGTCATCGTCGTTATAATAATAATAATAATATAATTTTTGCCAAATAAAAGAAAATATTTTTTTATCAGCCCCAAATCAATGATTGAAGAAGTCTGTTAAGGAGTAGGAGTCACGGCAGGAGTTCTCAAGCTACAGGGGCATCAGTTTTCTCGGTGTCGTTGGTAAATGATTGATTGAAAGACTATTAAAAGAAATTGACGACTAAATATAGGATACATGTGCAAGATGGGTTTAGAAAGGAAATGAGATATTCTGATCAGGTCTTCGTGATCCATTATAGAAAACCACCACTGACCCAGAAACCAGACTACAACCTTGCCAAACATCAAAAAGTTATCGCGTTTATCAATCTCGAGAAGGCCTATGACCAACTGGCGAGGGTGATTTGTGGTCACCACTGTCTGTCTGGGTGGACAGCCAGACGGCGCACGCTTTTAAATCTCTTTAAGAGAACGATGTATAAAATACTTATATACCTATGCATCCGTATAAATGCGGCCGTATAAAGAGATGTCTGACAGGGATGTGTATGTAATTGTCTATATCTCTCATCTTCTTGGTTATTTATCTTATTCATGGATAGTTTGTATGATAGATATGAAAGGTTCTGAACTAGGACTGAGAATGGGAGAGTTACCAATCAAATGCTTTCTCTATACTGATAACCAGGTAATTTGCGTCGTCGGCGGAGGAGCTGCAGTTGATAACAATAGTCTATACCCTAAACATTGTTGTTATAAGTATATGAAGGATGTTGACTTCACTAAAATTTCATATAGATACCTACTACATTTCGTGGTCAAATTTATAGAGGTTCTGGAGAGTAACAAGCTGCTGATTCAATAGTAAACCAACTTCTCAACTTGAGTTGATAAAGTACAACTTATAGCAAAATTTTGACACGCTTAAAAATCCCGCTGTGGTGCCATACTAAAATATTACTTTCTTCATCTACCCATAATGTCCCTGTTTTTTTTTTTTTTTTATATTTAAGCCTGCCAAAGTGACTCTACTCTGCCTGATGGAAAGCATGAGTAGAATCCAGGAGTAGGGGTCACCATGCTTATTGTGAGGGTAGACAATGTAGCATGGTGACCCCTACCATGGCAGCCTGGTTTGATTATTCTGCATCATTCTCCCGGCCTTCGAAGGGCGGGAGAATAATGCAGAATGATTGGGCCTCCGGTCTCACACTCACCAACGAAATACGACAGCAAGAATGCTGTCATTATTAGGATGGTCTTCTGTGTGAGGGTAGTACTGGCCGGGTCGAGCCGGCCCATTCGTGCTGAAATCAGCGTGGCTCTACTACCTACTCTGTTGGGTTTGTATTTCCTCTCAGGAGAGGGTCAAGACTATACGTCTGTATGTTATCTTGTTGTTGGAAGTTTTTCAGCCGCTTGAAGGCCTCCAACTAAGCTCCACGACTTAACACAGGATAACAACAGTTTAACGGACCTCCGAATCATGGAGATGCTCATGGTACCAAGCTACTAACGGTCAGGTACTGACCACGCTGTCGTTACCCTCGGTGTATTTTCCATTGTTTCTTATCACATAGGGCAACTGAGCTGTGAGCGCCCTAAATTTACTTAATCCGACGGAAGGAGGAAGGAAGAAATAAATTAACTTTATTTTTATTATTACCTTCACTTATTTAATAAAATAAATTAGACTTATCAATAACAATATTAGTATTAATATAAATTATTACAACTTCTGACAGTCATGACTGAAAAATTACCAAGTTGTCAATGGTTTTCAACCCAGAACACCTTGCGAATTCTCAGTCATAAGTTTAAATTGAATCTTACAAATAATAGTTTAAGTAACTTAATCTAAAAGGCTTTTTGTCCACGTACGTACAAATATATTTTATTCTAAATTTACTTAATTTAAACAGCACCTGAGTGATTAAACGCTTTTATCATGTATTTAAATCACAACTTTACGCACTTTATACTATCTAATAGCCTCATAAAATAGTTCAACACTACGGTGATATATCTACATTGTGGTGTCGTTAGGTCACTGTACAGTAGGACGACCGGTATACCCTGAGTCTGGTAGAGAGTGATGAGCCAGTTCTCTTAGAATTTGCTCGAAACCCTTTCCAGATGGTGTTTGGAGACTGCTGTTTTTGAGCATGGTAGCATTTAATTTCGTTGCTAAGTAGCACATCTGTAAAAATACGAAACATAACATAAATTTTTAAAATCCATATATTTTCTATAAATATATTCATTTATTTTTTAAATATTTAATGTTTCGGACATCTTACACACAACGTCATCTAGTCCCAAAGTAAGCAGACATTGCATTACGGGTACTAGACAACTGATATAAATAATATAAACAAACAAACTTTCTTTTCGTTAATACATAATTACATACATACTATACATAGATAACAACCAAACTCCAAAACAAATATTTGCATATCGTACATACATTTGGTTCGACCCGGGAATCGAACCCGCATGATCGGCAGCCGCATCCGCTAACAACTCGATCAAAAACGCAGTCAATTAATAAGTCAAGATACTAATGCCCGTTTTAACCAACTATACTTAAACCGCCACTTTACTTGGTGCCCCCTAACGTAGGTAGCCTTTAAATTTTAATCAAATTTAAAGGCTACCTATATAGTTATAATCAAAATTTAATTAATTCAAATATTTTTTGTGTCCTGAGTACATATACGTATTGGTGTTTAGACGCTATTTTTATTGACTTTGGTCAAATGCGCAATGTACCCAGCGAACAACTATCTGATTGGTTAGCGATCCTGACTGTTAGAGGTTATGGGGTCGATGTCCACCGAAAACAAATAGCAATTATTCTGTGATGGGCCCACTTATACTGTTTATCTGCAATTTGTTTACAAGCTCTGCTTAATTTGCAATACTTATATCTTAAGTTATTTTATAACATGTTTAATGTGTGATGGTATAATGCTCGTCGCTTTCTGCAGTGTTGGCATGGCGTTCGATTCCCACATAGGGAAGACGACACAAGCGATTGTTTTTGTAATGAGTCTTATAATAGTAAATATATCATAAAATGTAATAGTGTACATATGTGTAAAGACTTCCCTCCGTAAAAAATGACAAGCTGTTTTGTATTGGAAAATACGTTAGGAATGGTTACTCCCCGCCGGTTCGTGGGCCTGTGTTGCTTTATGTATTCTGTTCTGGGCATCTTTTGTGTCCGTTTGAAGAATGTAATGTCCCCGACACAGAATATTTAAAGCAAAGCAGTCTTTTAAAGCAAAAAAGAAGGTATATTTTTGTGACTTACTAGTAAAGCAGACATGAACAAGAGCGCTCCCAAAGCTACCGCTACCATCATGGACGTAGCGCACGTACTTTCAATCGGTGTCCTATGAAACAGTTCTCCAGGCATCACAACCGAATATTCGAGGTTCTCTTTGAACCTCGTGAACGGTACTGTAGAGTTGTCAGCTTCAGACACTAATGCGGCACTCGTGACGTTGTGACTGTGGGAAACCTCAGGCAACGATCGTCGTCGACGGCCATGTCCTAAAAATTATATGCAAGATCTATTACCTTGTTATGTCAGGATTTATAAGTGTTTTGTGTGTAATAATAGTTGCGTGCTGTGATCGATACAAGTAAATATGGTTTTAGAACATTTCTGTTTTGAAATTAGTTAAACTAGCATTGCCCACGTGCAGTTTTGTAGGTAGTAGATCCACGCTGATTTGAGCACGAATGGACCGGCTCGACCGGGGTAGTACTACCTTCACAGAGAAGACCATCATGATAATGACAGAATTCATGCTTCGTATCTTGTTGGTGAGTGCTCACACTCAGACTCTGTTATGTAGGTAACGAGTGCCCATGCCCTTACATAAGAATTAAAGTACATATTATTATATCTACGCCGTTGAAACCGTTACAGCGGTTGTAAAAGCGTAACAGACTGACAGGATAGGTTACTTTTGAATTTATAACATTAGTAAGGACAAACAATTCGAAAGCTATTTTTCGAGACGTTTATGTCGGCTTGATCGGAATGATACCACGGCCTCGCAGAAAATCGAAACCAACCCAACTCTTTCGCCGTATTTCACTGAGAGAATGAGATTATCAAAGGCTCAATCGCTAACCAAAGGCCAGCTTCGCACTTTTATTTTTTGAGTTGCATATGGACATAAGTGTGAGGCTTATATTGTACAAAAAGTTTAACATAATTTGAAATTAAAGAGCTAAAATGTCTTAGTATTTTAAATTGGTTTGTTTATTTTACAAAACTCTATTATTTTGAAGACTGTAACTCTAGGGGATCACAAGTTCTTTAATGATACCTTGTTGTAAGTACAACAATTCTCTTTCTCCTAAAGTAGGAGACAGAGAATTAGTAGAACCATTACACATGTTTTACCTAGTATTCTTATTACTTACCTGAGGGTTCAAACAAATCTAAACAGTAGTCTGGTTGGCAATCTCCGGCATCCATACATGCCTTTATCTGAGAGTGTATCCAAAGTGTTGAACGTTCTTTCATCGAAGCCAGGAGGAAAGCTTCGAAATCTAAAAACACTTCGTTATGCCTCTCTCGGTAACGGGCTGGCTGGTGAGGGATGATTGAAGCGAAGTCACGATTTCGGCATCTGTTTTTGAAATATGTATTATTGGTGAGTAGAACAGTATTTTGAGATTTTGCCGACGAGATTTCTTAAAACAACATGAAATTTATAATTAATCAGTCTTTTATAATTAAAATCTTTTATATAGAATTTTAAGAACTAAATAATTGTCCCATAATCATACGTATTAATTATTTAACTTTGTTGGTGTAGGTACTAAACTAACCACTAATCCCACTAACATTATAATTGTAAAAGTTTTCTAGGATGGATCTGTTACTACTTGTTATTCTTTCACGCAAAAGAACGGACTTAGATAAAACTCTACAGTAATGTAAATTATATTTCAGAATAATACATAGGCATAGGCATACGAGATGCACGCGGGCGGAGTAGCAGGCGAAAGCTAGTATTTTATGAGTCTTAAATATCAATATATATTGTTTAACTCTACTCTGCCTGATGGTAAGCATGAGTAGAATCCAAGAGTAGTGGTCACCATACTCGTTGTGATGCAGCATAGCGATCCTCACAATAACGGCTTATTCTTCTCGAGATGCTTCTGCATCAATATTATAAACTTAAAATTCTTACCATAAGATTTTTGTTTTTAGGTAGGTACATTGACCGGTCATCGTCAGAGGTATTGAACGCAGATTTTATGTATTCAATACTCCACAAGAACATGCAATTGTTCGAATCGATTACATGCTGGGCTCGCCATATAACACACTACAACACGTTTTTATTTTACTATCCCTAGACCATACTATTTTTAGATTTTGTTTTTCTTGTACAAAAAAGAGTAATCTATAACTGTACAAATAAATAAAATTTCAGTATCTACACACACATCACAGTTATTACAGTTTCATGCAAGTATATACGCTACAGAAAAATCTGTCTGTTTGTCCCTTCTAATCTCTGGAACTACTTTACCGATTTTGACTTGACGTTCACTGGCAGGTGGCTGATGATATAAGAAGTAACTTAGGCTACTTTTTTGACTTGTTTGCTTCGCCCCACGGCTAGCCCCAATTCATAATAATAAGCGCCGCCGGTAGACCCCGCAGGAATCAGTATCCATATAAAAACCTGCAGTCCCCGTCATTTGCATAAAAAGTGACATTGACTTCAGGTTAAGAATATATGTTATTATATTTATGTTTTTACTTGTTCTAACTTGTTTAACTTCTTCAACAACCATTTCGTTGTCAATAGGAGCGGAACAACAACCTTACATTCAAAAGTAATGTCACGGAGAGCAACATGTCTACCTTCATCGCAAATAATCTTACAGTAGATACGAAGCTATATAACAAAATATATTATGGTAATTACTTACCCGTCTTTAACAAGAAGCACAGCACCGGGTGCGTGTGGCCTATCAGGGTCAGGCGAGACGGCCACCTCCAATAACTTGATGTGCCGCCACGCTGAGTCTGGGTTGATGCGCGCACGCAGTTGAAGCTTTGTGCCGATTGGCACCGCCTAAACAATTACCGGTTCAATTATCTATCTATGACAACGGAATATTTTTTCAACTACCAATTATCCACATCGAGTCACGTTGTTTTTAGGGTTCCGTAGCCAAATGGCAAAAAACGGAACCCTTATAGATTCGTCAAGTCTGTCTGTCTGTCTGTCTGTCTGTCTGTCTGTCTGTCCGTCCGTATGTCACAGCCAATTATTTCCGAAACTATAAGAGCTATACTGTCGAAATTTGGTCAGTCAATGTATTCTGTGAACCGCATTAAGATTTTTACATAAAAATTGAAAAAAAAACAATACATTTGGGGGTCCCCATACTTGAAACTGAAACTCAAAATTTTTTTTTTCATCAAACCTATCCGTGTGGGGTATCTATGAATAGGTGTTCAAAAATGATGTTGAGGTTTCTAATATCATTTTTTTCTAAACTGAATAGTTTGCGCGAGAGACACTTCCAAAGTGGAAAAATGTGTGTCCCCCCCCCTCTAACTTCTAAAATAAGAGAGTGATAAAACTAAAAAAATATATATGTTGTACATTACCATGCAAACTACCAACGAAAATTGGTTTGAACGAGATCTAGTGAGTAGTTTTTTTTAATACGTCATAAATCGTAACACGCAATTTACCTTTCATCCAATCAATATAGTAGTATAAAAACATCGATGAAAGTTACAACGAACTACAAGAACTTTTATATGATGTTACTTGCTGATACGGAACCCTTCATGGGCGAGTCCGACTCGCACTTGGCCGCTTTTTTCTTATTTTGTCAGCATACCGTAATCGCGTACCGTGACCGTGACCCAAATTTCCATCAATTTTTAGGGTTCCGTAGCCAAATGGCAAAAAACGGAACCCTTATAGATTCGTCAAGTCTGTCTGTCTGTCTGTCTGTCTGTCTGTCTGTCTGTCTGTCCGTCCGTATGTCACAGCCAATTATTTCCGAAACTATAAGAGCTATTCTGTTGAAATTTGGTCAGTCGATGTACGCTGTGAACCGCATTAAGATTTTTACATAAAAATAGAAAAAGAACAATACATTTTGGGGGTCCCCATACTTGGAACTGAAACTCAAAAATTTTTTTTTCATCAAACCTATACGTGTGGGGTATCTATGGATAGGTCTTCAAAAATGATATTGAGGTTTCTAAAATCATTTTTTTCTAAACTGAACAGTTTGCGCGAGAGACACTTCCAAAGTGGTAAAATGTTGGTCCCCCCCCCTCTAACTTCTAAAATAAGAGAGTGATAAAATTAAAAAAAATATATGTTGCACATTACCATGCAAACTACCAACGAAAATTGGTTTGAACGAGATCTACTGAGTAGTTTTTTTTTAATACGTCATAAACCGTAACACGCAATTTACCTTTCATCCAATCAATATACTAGTATAAAAACATCGATGAAAGTTACAACGAACTACAAGAACTTTTATATGATGTTACTTGCTGATACGGAACCCTTAATGGGCGAGTCCGACTCGCACTTGGCCGCTTTTTTTTTATTATCAAATTGCATTGTTAGCGAACAGCCACTTTTGTTCTAATCAATTTGAGATTTTTTGGGTTAACTTCCAACTGGATTAGAAACCGTTTATGTAATTACTTGGAAAAGAATTATGCACTTAATCCTCACCTCTTAAAAAGCGCTCCCGAGTTAAAATTTTAAGTCGATTGAAAGCTCAAGGAAAACGTAGGATTGAAAATGGAATTCAAAACGGTATAAGTACCCTAAAGTATTATTTATGGGATTATTGCAGTAGTCAAATCCAAATATCAAAGAATTAAGTGAAAAAAGGCATCAAAGGCATCATACAGAAACGATATTTAGTTAAAGTATTTGAATGAAACGTACAGTAGTTACCTGATCGACCGGCAAATCCACTGAATGGTTTGTGTGCCTGGAGACGGGAGGCGCTTCCTTATACAGAGCCACTTCGTACTCTAGGCGACCCGGAGTTTCTTCTACGACGCCTGATACTCTTGCGCCGTGGGGACTGTGAAAATATCTACATTAATACGTAAACAACAACAAAAGAAGCATATATTCATACATTAAAAATAGAGTATTCAAAAGACATAGATATGTATAAGAAAAGATGTTGTGATTTATACCATGATTCTTGCTTAATATTGACTACATTTGAATAGCTGTATTCAAAATGTTAGAATACCACCATGTCAAAATCAAGTAATTTTACTGACTATTGGTTCCAGGTCAGGATCACTAATGTTATCCATAAATAAGCGTGGTTGTTTAAATTAGTTCCTTAATAAATGATTTCTTGTATTTGCGTAAAATACCAAAGTTTTCGTTCATCTAAAACTTTATGAACTATGCTTAATTTGAGTCTAAATATTGTGTTAATATTCAAATTGTCTGGTAAGTATTTGAATGTTGACCATTGTGGTGACCGAATGATTGATATTATTTTTTAATCGGTCATCTATACAATGAAATTGGTATATTTTGTATAAAATGTTATGAAGTGTGTTCATATTCGGATATAGTGAGTGGTCTATAGAATGTGTGTGATACTGTGATTAAACTAAAAATTACCTGTCTTACTTATATATCAACTATTATGTTTTAAAAAATATTTTCATTAAAAAAATTATCATCTAAATGTGAAATTACAAACCTGTGTCATGACCGTGCGTTAAAACTAATTGCAATGCATCATAAAAAATATTATTTGATAGTGATCGAATCGAATCTTACCAGAAAACTGAAGCCCACAAAAATAAAATTCAATGGTCCTTTAACTCTGTTCTGTCTGTACTCTTTATAGGACTGCGGAAGACGTATTATTCATCTTTTATGCCTGACTACGGCGAAGTATTGAAGTAATTGTTTTGGTGGTCTATGTACCTATGTTTCTATATTTCGCTGTTGTAAAATCAATGAACTACTAATATGCAAAATGTATGTTTGTAGAATTCCCCGCGACACAGAATTTAAATTCCTAATGCCGGAGTTGTCTTTTTCATAGAAAACAAGAAGCTGTTCAAAACTACAGATAATGATGAGGAAGATATGTGCCTGAACTAAAAAAATGCCTGTTTACTTGAATTGTTATCTAGATACTTACAAACTTCCAGCAAATCCAGCCGCTTTATTCTCAATAATGGTTGGTTCCGGCGGCTTACACATTATTATAAGTTCTTGATCTGATTGCATGACGACTCCTGGAAATTGCGGGAACCAGACACGTACGTGAACAAAACCCTGCGTTCAAAGGAAAATACCGTTATCTAGTTACCCTAGTTACATAATTATAAATAGATAAGTATACCTAGTGTTTGGAAAATAACTTATACTCAGGATTACAGCTAAGGTTAATTTAATTGTTAATTGTTTAATTGTTAATTTATTAAATTAGTTTAGAGCTAAGTAATATCACATGCTAAAGTGTATGCGAATGGGGTCAATAGGTACCTACGTACATAAATATTTTAATAGGTACAGGTTTTTAGATAACAGAGTAAGTCACCTACAAAATTGACTACATATTAGTTTTATTAGTAATTAACCTAAGGATCAATATTCATTATTGGATTTCATGGCATAACCTCAAACTTGCGAAGAAAGTTTTGCATATAGAAATTGCTTGGTTCGAGAGCAGAGAAAATTCTACGAAAAGATGGAACGGAAATATTGCTATAAATACCGACACTTCGAATAAGTAAAAAGTGCTTATATGGCTATTGTGAAGATTTATACCAGGTGCAATATTACTATAAACATAATAGAATAGTCGAGTGTTATCGTGTCAGTCTAAGATCCTCCGACCAGGCTAGGTGATCGAGCCTAACGGTTGACGTTGGAATGTTGTAGGTATATATACTCGTAGGACAATCTACGCGAGAACTTCTATATCGCGATACAGGAATAGTAAATTCCTTGGTATAGACTCTCCTTGATACTCCGCTACTCGATAGATGGCGCAGTTGTACGATTTTCATTTTGTGCCATAGTCGTATGGGGAAGTCGCCACAGTGACTAACTACAGGTAAGTTACTACAGAAAAGAGATCAATCGACGTGGTGCAGTTATTTAGTATTCTGTCTGTAAATAAATGTATGTGTATTCTATACAACAATAAAAAAACTAGAATTATTAAACAACACAATCACACGCTTGTGTTACGACTTACGACCATAAAATTCTATTTTTATTAAATTTTGCCAAGGACCGGATGTATATATAGTTATACTAAAAATACGTTTTAATGAAATGTTTCATAAATAAGGAAGTTTGAAATAAATTAATACACATATTATAAATTAATATAACTCGTTTCTTTAAACTTTCTGTAGGTATAGTATACCTACACGTTATTATCTAAACTCTAAATAGCTCTGGAAGATTTTACGATCATTTAGAAAAAAAATGTTATTTATAAATTTTATTTACAGAATTTTTATATGTTTTTTTTTAATTTAAGCCTACCAAAGTGACTCTGCTTTGTGAGATGGAAAGTATGAGTAGAATTCATGGGTAGGGGCTACCATCCTCATTGTGAGTGCATGTAACGCAGCATGGTGACCCACACCATGGCAGATTAGTGAGATGTTTCATCATCATTCTAACGGTCTCGCACTCACCAACGAAAGACTGTCATTTTAGGTTGGTCTTCTGTGTGAGGGTAGTACTTGTTAGTATTTTTTAATAATTTTGAAATTAAAATCTGATTTGTCACGTTCTTATTTCATTTTGTTATTGACGGCATATGGTGTGTGTCCTTGCAATAAGTTTTCGCCTTTTTTATATTCTACTAGCTGGGTTCCGCAATGTTACCCGAGTTTATTGTTGTAAATTGAGAGTAGCACCGGCAAATTGAGAGTAACACCGGCAAATTGAGAGTAACACCGGCAAATTGAGAGTAACACTGGCAAATTGAGAGTAACACCGGCAAATTGAGAGTAACACCGGCAAATTGAGAGTAACACTGGCAAATTGTTTTTTTTTTTTTTTCTTTTTTTTTTCGGGTAGGTGCTAAAAAAGTTAATACACATTGAAAAAGAGCTCTTATATTATTTAATTAATTTAATGAATAGTGTTTAATTAGTTTAAAATTTAATGAGTAATTGACTAAGAGTGATTGTACTTACAGTTATAACAGTGATTATATGAGCTAAAACTTGTGTTTTTACCACCTGCCAGCACAACAAAATATCAGCAACAAATTTTAAAATCTACACTTTATATATCACAACTATGCCTCAATTATCTGAAATACAGGAAGCACAGAATAATTTGGAGGAGAGCTTCTCTAGGAGGATGGCTCAGCTGGAAGCACAGCTTCATTCTGGTGGAAACAGCAAAGAGACAGTAGCACGGGTGTCAGAGGAGTTTAAAACTTTCCGGGAACTGATGTTTGCTATGTTGGGTCTTCTCCGTAAGCAAATATCTGAATGCCTTAAGATGGTTGATGTTATGGAGACTCGACATCGGCACAAATCGCTGTTATTCCTAGGAGTACCAGAGGCCATCAGGGAGGACTGCAGTGCAACTCTTCTTGAGGTTATGAACAGGAAGATGGGTCTTGAAGACATCTCACGGCTCAACCTAAGGCACTGCTATCGCATTGGAGCACCCTCTAACGAACATCGAAGGCCAATATTGGTGAGGTTCACTACCGCAGAGACAAGACAGGCAGTTTGGAAGTCTAAAACTGCTTTAAAGGGTTCCGGATTCGCGGTAAGAGAGTTTCTCACTAAAATACGCCAGAGAGTTTTTAGCGATGCCCGACAGCATTTTGGCATGTCGTCTTGTTGGACACAGGATGGCGTAGTAATAATTAAAGCAGGCGACAGTGGCAAGTATAAGGTAACATCCATGGACGAGCTAAAGCCACTAATATTGAAGTTTCCAAAAACATCCACAAGCAGGAGTGATTCCGGTGACGCAAACTCGGACACCACCAATAATAAGAATTCACGGAGGCGCTAGTAATTCATGAGTTTCATTTTTTTTGTTTACATACTTTTATAGTTACTAGCTAACTCACTATTTGTATATACCTTCAACTTTTATTTTATATGCGTAGTACATTAATTAACATTAGACACGTCAAAATGTTTACAATCGTGACAGATTCCATATCTGTCAAATAAAATTTCTCTCAACTGTCAAACATGACGGGTCTGTTCCGTTTCTTGCTTCTAAACTAAACTCTAATTGCTTTCACCTTAAGTTTGTTTTTTGTTTTGAATTTTGATTTTGTTTGTATTTTCATTACAGTTACATAAGAAATTGGTTGCTGTTACTTGTAGTTTTCAATTTGTTATCTCCTAGATTTAATTTTATTTGTGTGAGCTGGCGGGTGGTGTAGAAATTCGATACAACTGCGATCAAGGTAATATCATAAAATAATATTATTAATTTATTGTATCGTATATATATAATATATATATATATATTAATTTGTGTATTTTACCATATTTATTTTCTTTTTATATTTATTATAATACATACACGGCTGTACTATGCTTGATAACGATGACACCAATAACGAAGTTTACTTTTCTGCCAACGACTCCTCTGGGGATGAGAGCTTCAGTTCGCTCCCAGATACCTTAGGGGAACAATTACGACACTCATTCAACAGTCAAAATCAATCAACTCTAAATGTGTGTCATATAAATGCTCAGAGTGTCCCCAGTCACTTTAGCGAATTGACTGAAACTTTCACTGACAATAATGTGCATGCCATCCTGATTTCGGAAACTTGGCTTAAGCCGCACCTGCCTTCTACATCTTATCCTCTCGCTGACTTTGTTCTCATCCGCAACGACCGACTTGAGTCTAGGAGAGGTGGTGGGGTGGCCATCTACCTCCGTGGCTGCTTACCTTTCAAAATCCTCGCTACTTCCTCTCCTGATTTTTCCACTACAGCGGAATACCTCTTCCTTGAAGTTTGTGTCAAGGGCTCCAAGGTATTGCTTGGGGTAGTTTATTGTCCCCCCGCTGTCAACTACTTCTCCAGTCTGGAAACAGTTCTGGAATCTTTAGGGTCGGAATACTCACACCATATCATCATGGGCGATTTTAACACAGATCTTCTGGCATTGAATTCTCCTCGTACTCGTAATCTCCTCCACATCTTCCAATCTACCTCCCTCCACGTCCTTCCCCTTCAAGCAACACATTACAACATTGAGCACCAGGATACTTGGCTTGACCTGATGATCACCTCCGCTCCTCACCTTATCCATTCTCATGGTCAATACCCCGCTCCTGGATTTTCCCATCACGACTTGATCTTCCTCACTTACATCCTAAAACCCCCTAAATCCCCACCCAAAATTCTGCATGTACGTAGTTATAGACGAATGGACGTCCAAAAACTATGTGCGGATGCTACCGCATTAGATTGGTCAGACTTGAGAGCTGCTACTGACATCAACGATAAAGTTAATATTTTTAATAACGCACTTTTTGACCTATACGATGTCCACGCACCTATGAAGGCTATTAAATTGAAGCGCTCTCCTGCTCCATGGATGACAGAGGAAATTCGTTCTGCTATGCGACGAAGAGACGGTTGCCTTAAAAGGTACAGGAGGGATCGCAGTGAGGATAATTGGAACCGTTTTAAGACTGCTAGGAATCGGTGTAACCAGGTGATACGAAACGCTAAACGCCGCCACATAATTCAAAATATAGAATCCTCTTCAATTTCCAGCATGTGGAAGTTCCTTGGAACACTGGGCATTGGTAAACAACAACGCCCGGAGGTCAGAATGACAATTGGTTTAGATGATATAAATCACCATTTCTCAACAACACCTCAAATGGATTATCAAACCAAGAGTCAAACCTTAAACTATATAGCTAGTTTAACTCACCCTGTTATTGAATCCTTTGACTTTTCTCCGGTATCTTCTGAGGACATCAAAAAGATTATCCTGTCCATTCGTTCCAATGCTGTGGGATGTGACGGCATCAGCCGTCGCATGATTGTTATTATCCTTGACCACATTCTTCCAGCAATATCCCATATCATAAATTTTTCACTTGATTCTGGCACCTTTCCCTCACTTTGGCGTAAGGCCTTCGTTATCCCTTTGCCCAAGAAAACTAACCCCTCCCACCCTGAACACTTTCGACCAATTTCTATACTTCCCTTTCTTTCCAAAGTGTTAGAGGCCTGTGTTCATAGGCAGCTTTCACAATTTTTGTATCAGCAGAACGTTCTCAGTCCTTTACAATCTGGGTTTAGACCCGGCCACAGTACAACCACCGCTCTCCTCAAAGTGACTGGCGATATACGGCAGGGTATGGAGGACACCAAAGTCACAGTGCTGGCTCTGATTGATTTCTCGAATGCCTTCAATACCGTATGTCACGACGTTCTTCTAGCCATCCTTTCCCATCTTATGTTGTCCTCAGAGGTCCTGGAATGGTTTTCCTCATATCTTCAGGGACGTCAACAGAGTGTCCACATTGATGACTTGTCGTCAAGTTGGTGTGACCTTCGCACTGGCGTCCCTCAAGGCGGTATATTATCTCCCTTATTATTCTCAATATTTATCAACCTCATAACCCAACATCTTCAGTGTTCGTATCACCTATACGCTGACGACTTACAGGTGTACACACAATCAAGAGTTGAAGAAATCTCATACGCAATCCACAAAGTCAACAAAGACTTGGACTACATAAAGAACTGGTCAACGAGGTTTGGTTTGTCGGTAAATCCAACCAAATGTCAGGTTATTGTCGTCGGGAGCAAACAAATGCTGAGTAGGTTGGATATGACAGTCGTTCCACCAGTTATCTACAATAACGTGACCATACCCCTGAGCACAGTGGTAAAAAATCTGGGGCTTTATTTAGACTCGACACTTGATTGGCGGGCACAAGTCACTCACGTCAGTCAGAAAGTCACCTCATGTCTCCGTGCTTTATACCGTCTCAAGAATTTTCTTCCAGTCAAAACCAAAGCTACGCTAATGCAGTCCTTAATTATTCCCTTAATTGACTATGGTGATGTGTGTTATTTTGACCTGAATGCAGATCTCCTCAATAAATTAGACCGCCTTCTTAATAACTGCATTCGATTCGTTTTCAATCTTCGCAAGTATGATCATGTGTCTGCTTTTCGTTCCCAATTACAATGGCTCCCAATTCGTCAGCGCCGTAATTTGCGAGCTCTGACTTTTCTCTTCTCTTTCCTCAACTCTCCATCATTACCCGAATACCTGGTACCACACTTCCGCTTTTTATGTTCAAATCACGATCGAAGTCTTCGGTCAACTAATAACTTACTCCTTCTATGCCCTTCACACACCTCCGACTTCATCCATTCTTCCTTCTATGTGCAGTCAGTCCTACTCTGGAATGCACTGCCTGCCGAAATCAGGATGTCCACAAATCGCCTTACATTTAAGACAAAAGTGCGCGAACTTTTTCAGAGCGAACTGGCAGTACGGTCACAACACTAGTGTCCGTCTGTGTATTTTAGATAGATTATGTATATGTGTATGTATATGTATATGTGTATGTATATGTTTAAGTATTATATTTATATTATGTGTTATGCTGGTAATATATGTGTTATGTTTATTACACTTATGTGTATTTATTAATAATTCATAGTACCAAGTAAATTCATTATCATTATTATCTATTATTATTTGAGTATTTCTTTATTATTGTGAACTTTGTTGCACTCAAGATCTAGTCCTTGCACCTACCGCATCATATTTCTACATCGCCTGAAGGTTGACTGGTAGAGAATGCCTTATGGCATTAAGTCCGCCTCTGTACAACATGTGCAGTAAGTTTGAATAAATAAATAAATAAATAAATTGAGAGTAACGTCGCGTAGTGAATCTAGTCTATAAAACTACTCTAACTTACTCTTTATGTCTTCATCTATCTACCAGTGAAAGTCCCGTCAAAAAGGGTCCAGCTGTTAAAGAGATTAACCGTAACAAACAGACAGACGGACAAAATTTATTAAATATACCTTCATATGAATGCGTTTATTAAAAAAACTGTTTATTTATTTTTTCAACCAGTCACTTCAAGTTTATTTGTTTTTGTATAGGTATAGATATCAACAAACCACATAAACATAAATGTTATTATTACGTAGGTACATTTATCTTTTACTTAATTTACCAAATAACTCTGTGGCCTATTGTCTGAGTTGGTGGACGTAGAAACTAGACACACTTTTGTATTAACAGTTGTTATCTCCTACAGCTTGTAACCTTGCACGTGTCTCTGTCACAGACAGTTTAGAGAAAACCGCAAACTTATGATCGATTAGAGACACATTTTAAGCGTAACTACATGCCTGTTATTGCTTTACGCTTTGTGCTAATTAACTATTAAATACCTAAAAATGATTTTTAAATAAGTAACTTATTAAAAAAATCCATTAGACCAACTTAAAAACGTAATGGATTAGGTATATTCTTAGAATCATCCTTCTAATATTTCCTAGTACCTCGCGATGATCCGCCCGTCTAACCAGTTTCTATTCTACAAAACGCATTCAAACTAACTTCCGTCTGCCTTAAAGATGACCAGTAACTACTAAGTAGCTTCTGTATGTTAACATCGAGATTACAA
Organism: Phragmatobia fuliginosa; assembly: GCA_932526445.1. NCBI lineage: Eukaryota > Metazoa > Arthropoda > Insecta > Lepidoptera > Erebidae > Phragmatobia > Phragmatobia fuliginosa. The sequence continues at coordinate 12,549,069 of OW052071.1, forward strand.
AAGTAGGTTGTAAGTTGATTTTAGCTTTTGGAGCTTATTAGATTAAGTATATGTTTATATGTTTTGTTAAAATCGCACAAGCTAAAATGCCTGCAGAGATGAAACAACTTCTACATTTTAGTATAAAACGTAATCGCGAGTTGCTATTCTACAATAACCCGGATTGTTGACACAATTATAGAGAAACGAACTAGTTTAGCGAAGTGCATTGTATTCAATCGATGCAAAGTTCCCGTATTGACACAGGTGTTTAAGATTTCTCTTTACCTCAATAGTATACCGGTATGAACGGGCACTGGTTAATAATATATCAGATGAGGCTTGCTGTGTAGGCCATGATGCTTCTTATTCGCAGCTAGTAACTAACGGAATGGTTTGTATGTTATCTTCCGATGACACGATACCTACAGACATCCTAATGTACCTACTTAAATTTACCTTCCCTACATAAAAGTTGGCGCTGAGTGTTTGAGAAATAATAGGCCCATTTCACCGTTTATGTCATGACTTTGAAGTGTTCAACAAAATATAATGCCGAAACCGCTAAAGACCCAAGAAGGCTGCTTTTAACTGTCACGGTAGTTTGTTTTACTGGGATTTCAAAATTACTCTGGTAAAGTGAATTCACAGCTAATATCCAAGAAAATTTTGTAGATTTAAAAGAGCCGCTATAAACATAAAAGTAGGATGAAAAAAACTGTTTTTTGCTGTCATCAGACATAAGTTCATATATTATACCTACACCTAATTATGGTTCAATTGCATTAGTAGCTTGTATGTTATTTGCATTATCAGAAACACTCCAGTCTGTTTAAGAAGTTTCAGATACAAATGACGGATAAACTTTAGGTTGCCAAACATAGAACAATATTAATCTAAGGTGGGTTTCGAAAGCAAACCTAAAAAACCTCTGTCCATCAACCTGTTTTATTACCAACTATTATTTAATTGCAGAAGTAACATTGACAAATACATGTCAGCTTTTATTTTAGCGGTAAGCATATTACTATAACCATTAACCATTCGCTTACTGTTTCGGCGACATCAACGAAAAAAAAATTCCCAAAATTCCAACACGCTTGGTTTGCGGCCACCCTGAATAACACAACTGTAAGTTGACGTTTTTGGTTTAACTTGTTTATCTTGTAACTGTCTCAGGTGTGTTTCAGTGAATAAAAATAAAAAGTTAATTGTATTATCAGCGTCTAAAGTGTAATACCTGGTTTCCATAGAACGTGCTCCAAAAAGAAAAACTTTACTACACGATTGTCCCATTTGGGTCTTGGTCACGTAATATAATCAATTATCAAAGATATGCTTGTTTTGCTCGTGTAGACTAATAGCATAAATACAGAATTAGAAATTACAAGTAATACATTATTATTGATCTGAAACATAAATATCGAAATTCAAGCAATTGTTGCAACCGACTGTATTGCAAATGTCTTGTTTCGAATTAAATATGTAAAATGTGCGCTGGTTTGTCTTTGTGCTATTTTTATGTTAACTAGCGACTCGCACGGCACTCTTTAAAATTCTAGGATTTCTTCTATTGTAAGATGCATGCATTAGGTACACTAAATACCTACATTAAAATCAGTTGAATAGTTTAAAAGATCTAATTATGCGACAGCATAAGCGAATTTATTTTATACAAAGTAAATTATTTCCTTTCTAAGGAGAGGCCTATGTCCAGCAGTGGACTGTTAAAGGCTGTTGATGATGATGATGATGAAATTATTTACATAATGAATCCAGAAATTAGGTGTTTCAAATTTATCACTAAAAATAATAAAACAATTGCGCTTAGATCGCCCCCTTTAATGCACTGGGGAAGGCGCAGCATGTAGGTACATGACCTATAAAAACGGCCTGAATTTTGAGTTGCTAATAAGTGAGCTTAAATATTGTGTTTCCTTTTTTACCTTATTTAGGCGCATTAAAATGATAATTACTAGCGTACAGATGGCAAAATTAAGTTTAATTAAATTTAACTGAATAATTAGTTACTATTATATATTATAAGGAGTGAAACAGAGATATTATCAAGACAAAACAAAACCACCTATTGATATACATATTACCGTTCTAACGTTGACCTTTCACATGAGCCGTGACTTACATTTCGTTTGAGTACACCGCATCGTGTAAAGTCCGTGATTCGCAGTCTGTACAGTAAACCTGTACTATCTTCTGGTTCAGGTCTTATTTGACAAACAGGATCAGCGACAGGATCTGTTGCACGGTCGTCTGCAAACAGAGGTGCACCTCGAAATCCCTCCGGCTTCCTCAGCAAAGCGGTAACTGAATCTCGAAGACCGGTGCCACCACTCGCAAAAGTGCATTGAATGTCCGTAACTGAAATAGACATTTAATGGTTGCAATTTACCTGGATTCATTTGAAGATAACTGTAAAGTATAGAAAGTGAAAGACATTTTCCGTCGATTTGCATGACTCACTGGTAGTTTCTTTATGTAGACTATCAATTAACTATTACAAAGTAAGATTTATAGGTTTTAGAATTTCCTGGTATCAATTGTATGATTTGCATGAGCATTTCGAGGTCAAAGCTTAAAGCTGTCTTATAACAGTGGACTGACCGACACCGTAATGACTTCTTGTAGATGACGTCACGCTTGTTGGATTTTAATTTCAAAATTCTTCAAAATATTTGCTTTATGTAAGTGCTCTTTATATTTGTAATTGCCAAGCATCGGTTTTAAAAATAAGTAAAGCTATTAAGCTCCTCTAAAGTTTCAGTTTGAACCAATTGCCTAATACTTGAGTGTATGAATCATGTTTGAATGGTTATTTTATTTTTAAAATTACTATTCCAGATTTAGCACATTTTATTTATTTTAAACATACTTTAATAATTTAAATGTTACTGTATGCTAAAAAATTTAAAAATTCATCGTAGCATGATCATAGCTTAATGAGCAAGTATCAATGAAGCCTCTGCCTATTGTTGTATTCATTTGTAAAACGAATTCGAAATAAGGCTTTATCTGAATAGTACTTGATAATAAAGACGATCGGTTAACATAATATTCAATTGACATTATTTGAATGATGTTCATTCTTAAGTGCAATTTTTGATAAAATTAAATTTTAGGAATAGTATTCATAACTTTTTTTATAAATGATTTAAATCAATCAATCAATATTTGCAATATAAGATTTTAAATATATCCTGTTTCATAGACTATCTAACCCTGACTTTTATCGTTTAATGGCACATCATCTTAATCAATCCATAGATCTTAGTTTGATAATTGAAAGTTCAATAATAATGTAATTTATTATCAAAATCATCATTTACTATTTTTATAGCTATAATCACCTGATTTTTATGTATAACTTCATCATCATTCATAACTTAATATAAAGAGCTATGAAAAGTCTACACTAAGTTATAAAGTTCCGTTCACACTATTTGAAACTTTCATTGTCACAAAGTACGTGGGTATCTTAATTCATTTTTATCTTCATTATTCACCAAATAAAAAATTGACATCTTGACACCGATGTATATAATTATATAATATAATAAGATAATTAACAGATATTGAGAGACAGATTAACGGTGTATACGTACCATCGTAGTCTTGTGAGAATGCCGCCTGGATCTGTAACAATAAGCATTCAAATTGGAGGAACGTACACACCATCTAACAATTAGGAGGTTAATTGAACATGGGTATTGTTAAACATAAACGTATATCCTGTATGTATGAGTTTCCTTTCACATTGTGCCAAGACGGTTTGCGGTTAATCGGGATAAGATCTTTGACGAACTTACAGTTGAATACGCTTTACTTTTGCTTGCAAAGATGTCTATCTAATGGTAGATAAATAATTGCTATTGTTAAATTATCTAAAAAAATATATACTTATATTGTAATTACAGATGCTGATGTCTTTAAAGTTATGTAGGTCATAATAAAACTTTACATCATCCTTAATTATTTAATTACTTTTTTCTACCAATTGCCTTTAAACACTTTGTAGACAAATTAAATATTATATTTGTGATGGTTCTGTTGGTCAAGTGGTTAGTGATCCTGACTGTTAAACCAGAGGTCGTGGGTATGATTGCCAGCCAGCCAAATGTTTGTGTAATGAAATGAAATGAAATCATTTATTCTGCAATTAGGTTACATGAACACTTTTGCAAGTGTGATGATCACGACCATTTGTTATGTATCTGGGTGCAAATTATATGTATACTATTATATGTACATGTGTATTTAGAAATATAAACGTATGTTTAATAGCAGTCATGTATTAGTAGTGAGGATATTATTAGATTATGGGAATTTACTGTTCATTTATATCCATTTTCACCCAATATACTTAAACCGTCTCTACTAGGAGCCCCTAAAGTAGGTAGCTCCTACATTTTAAGAGTTACCTAAGCGCTCAGGTATACCTAAAAGGTTGATAAATGGAAATATCAACGGGTACTCAACTTTCTCTAAGTGACCCCTTTAGGGGACGTTGGTGAAAACGGTGTACATTTATTTAGTAGATACATTAGTTACATTTATTATTACATACATATTACATACATTAGATACATTTAGTTCTTACATTTTTATCAGTTAGGTTGCCGTACATATATGGGATTATTTTGGCTTTGACAAAGCCTGACATCACAACATCATCACAAGAAATGTTGAATGTTGTAGTCTTCCAGGATTTTGTAACATTTAACAATGGAAGCAATTGGTAATTTCATTTATTTTATTTACTTGCGCTGTATATAGTGTAATATTGTATTTGTACAATATATACTATACTTTTTGAACATCTGATACACGACGCTAAATATATACATATTATATATAGAAAACACCCAAACTCCCAAACAAATACTTCCAGATTATTACAAACATTTGGTCCGACCCGGGAATCGAACCCGAGATCTCAAGAACAGCAGTCGCATACGTTACCAATGCGCCACCGAGACAATGAAGATAATAAATCAATCTGTACCTAATTTGGCGTTAATAAATAATGTTCTTTTCAAGGAGAGGCCTATGTCCAGCAGTGGACTGTTAAAGGCTGTTGATGATGATGAAATAATGTCATTATATTTAAATTTTCGGAAAAAAACTCTTTCTATTTGTAAACAATATTTGATTTAAACTAAATATGTCTATAAACAACGTATTGATGTATTACGAGGCAAATAATCGAATTTTAATTTTCTTGATCTAAAAACCTAGAAAAATAATAAAGTTCTCGTAAACTGGAGCTAAATGAAAACGAAATTAACTTCAATAACAATGTATCACCAAGAAAATGTGTTTCCCATTCTCATTAGCGAGACAACAAAGCTTCGCTGATTGTAATCTACAAACCAATTTTTTGGTAAGTGATACTAAAAAGTAGAGCACCGCCATTTTTATTGCACATATCAAGCATCTATTGTTATATTTTAGAGTTATGATACATTGGTTGGTAGTAATCATTAAATATAATTTTCTCCATTCTCGAAATAACCCATTAGAATGGAGATAGATAGTGTGTAAGATCAGAAGTGGATTTATTATATCAATATATTATTATATTCAAAAACTAGTTGCGCCACGCGGTGTTACTTGCGGTTGTTATGGTACAAAATCTGCGGGTAAAGCCGCGGGGCAAAGATAGTTTAATAAAAGTAACTTAAGTTATTCCTAATACTCGTATTATATATATCTGACAGTGAAAGTTCCGGGTGGTTAACACGAACAAACAGACGGATTTAAATTTTAAAAATCTGTTTTTGATGTTTTGTTTTTGTTTTGTTTTGTACGTTTCATATGAAATTAGTGAAAGTTGTTAAATTTTAAATCATCATTATTGGCCCATCGCAGTCCATTGCTGGACATAGGTCTCTCCCATTCACACCACTTTGATCGATTTTGGACTTCTCGCATCCAGCTCCTGCCAGCCATCTTGCGCAAATCGTCACTCCACCTGGCCTGTTACCATTTATGTCAATCGTTCATTGAGTGTAGTCAAATATACTGCTAACGAGTTCAATCTTCGAAGACCCATATGTATTTCTAAAGAAAAACTGAAGGCGGCCTCAATTTTTTAGGGTTCCGAAGTTCATAACTCGGAACCCTTATAGATTCGTCATGTCCGTCCGTCCGTCCGTCCTCGACTTACCGTCCAAATGTTAAGTGCTAGAAAGATGAAACTTTGCATGAATACGTGTTGTAATTACGTCGACAAAGTGCTACAATAAAATTATCAAAAAAACTTTTATTTGGGGTACCTCCCCTACACGTAAAGTGGGGATGTTTTTTTTTTCTCCCGGCTACCCCATCGTGTGGGATATCATATGATAGGTCTTTTAAAAACAATACAGGGTTTCCAAGACAATTTTTTGATTTAGGTATCCGTTTGCGAGATATTTCACTTTAAAGGGCACCCTCTAAAAGCTAAACGGCTGGCTCAATAAATCTGAAAAAATTCGTGATGATGGTCCATCTAATGAAATTTGAAGGAAAACTATAACGGATTAGATGACTTTGTTAGTTCAGGAGGTATAGAGGCTTAACTGGTAAAATGCGCTCACTTGGAAAACGTTATACAAAATTAACGTTAATACGTAAACATAACAATTATCTATTGGATACGATTTTAAATCCACGTACCATTATGGGTGACTGGTAGGAACCCTTTCCTGTGCGTGGCCTGACACGCACTTGGCCGATTTTTATTCCATAATGTTTAGATTTCATAAGAAATACGTATTATATTGATGACTAACCCCACAGTTAGTCATAAGCGCAGATAATTTCAGATATCAGTTTAATGATAGATCAGTCGCGATGAGAGTTGACCACAAAGAAAACGTTAGCTATTATCTTCCGGAAAAGTTGATGGGATATCGATTTTACTACTTATTATTATACTTTTAATCTTTTACGTGATACGGAATATTAGCTATCAAGTTTGTTTTACAGAGAGAAAATAGTTATTAAAATATTTTCCAAAAAGTGCTAAAAGTGATAGTGATGTTTGCTGGTTGGATCATATTACGAAGATTAGACTCAAACAGTCATCAGTACTCATTTCTACCAGATCTGCATTACATACCTAATGATCGCATATAGACTGCCATCTCCCTCTCCGTGTCCTGTCTCTGTGTGGGAACAGGTAACTTTGAGCACGGCTTTGCAACTTTGTGAACCTCCCGAATTACATTTTTAAATTAATAATTATAACTGTATCATGAAATTTAAGGTTAAAAGTTACTTAAGTCTATGATTGTAAATAAAGTGCAATGTAGACTTAATTTTACAGTGACATAAATTACGTATGGAAGTACGTTTCCTATAAAGTAATGTCGTCTACTTCTCAATCGTTGTCTAAATGTGAATTTTTAATAATTGATGTCCACTAAATAAGTAGTTATGTAGGTCAGTTACTTCGAAGTCGTATGGAAATAACTGATGACAACGAGTGAATAGACTATTTCGCAATCACCTGAAGGAGTGCGTGGAAGAGGATATCGAGTAATCAAGAAGAATAATAGAGGAAAACCCATTGCACAGAAACTGCTCCCCCGCTTAGTGACACTCAGGCACATGATCAAAGCAAAATATTAGCAATTGAAGCACGAGATTTAGAGAAATAGAAAAAAAAAAAAACGCTTACAACTGCAAGTTGGCTAGGGGGGCTGAATATAATACATTTAGAAAACCGATAATAATGATGAGTAAAGACAAACGCACAGGATTGCTAACTGACTAAAAGAAACGTTTATACCTGTACCGTACATGTAAAGTTAACAAGGTAATTTTACTATTTTCTTTTTCTTTGATTATATTATCTCGCAACCGCTGCCTTAACACACTACCGTTGATCACCACTACAAATTATAAGTGTGATTGCGGTTTTATAAATGAAATGATTGTTCCACACCGCGTTTGAGATCGAGTGTACGTGAGTTCAGTAATGCGGTGTCGTTGAAAGTAAAGCATGCCCGTGAAACTAAAAGTTCGTGGTTTGGTAATATAGACTCTAATTACTTGGTATACGATTTAATGTAGTTCATAGATTGTAAAATCTGTTTCAGTGGAATTCATCCTTAAATCACGGTAAATGCCTCACAAAAATGGCGTGCCTCGCTCACAGCACATCGCTGAGTCAACATAACTTTATAAGCCTTTGTCTTGCGAACGCGCTGAAGATGACCTGCTTACAAGTATGTCGGTTAAACCGCCTACTGTCACTGATTTTTAGTGCCACTCGTTGCATTATTAGATTTATTAGTTAGTAAATTCATGTGAATCACATGTCTTAACGCTAATACTATATGTATCTGTAGCTTTAAGTATATAACGCTGAGGTGTGAATGTATCTATAAAATAACTAAATAAATTATAAATATAAAATAGGTTTTTTAATTTATTTTCATATTTCAATTAGAGATGAAACAATTAATTTGAATATCCAAAAAATTGTTTTGTAGTTATAATTTTTCACTTCTGTCGGCAATCCTCATGAATGACTGCTTTGTGTTTTATCACCATATAATATTTCGAAATATGTTATTTGTGTGAAGTGGCGGCGGTGATGAAGTTGATGACACAAGCCTACGTCATCAAGTTAATAGGATTAGTTATTAATAATCTACTACAGAAAAAATTATGAAAGAAAATGTACAGAGATTTTAAATAAGCTATAATATGAGCTTATATAGAATCTCTATAGCGTGACTCGCTCAGTCGGATGACCGTTGGAACAAGAGCGAACAAAGAACCCAAATCTATATAATTGTTTTTACTTACTTGTATGTAAATTTTATTCGGATTGTTAAACGGTTTTTTTAAACGGTCTTACTCTAATTATTAGGCGTTAAGTGCCGGCGAGAGGAATGAATTGATTTCTCAGTTTTCGGTTCAAACGGTTTTGTTCCATCGCTATATTTTTATACAATTATGTACATACGTAACTTATTTTCTGTTTTGTTTTTAATATATTTACTTATCATATGTATGTATTTATAGTATGGCTGAATAATAAGGCTCTTTGGCCTAATACGATCCAGTATATTACCGGTATACTGTGAAAAATACTATGAACCAAAATTTTTGTTGAAATGGACGAAATATTAATATACTTATTGTTTATGTTTAAGCCTATCAAAGTGACTCTCCTCTGCCTGATGGAAAACATGAGTAGAATCCAGGAGTAGAGGCCACCATTCTCGTATGGAATGCATACAATGCAGCATGGTGACTCTCACCATGGCGGGTTCGTGAGATGTTTCTGATTGCAGAAGATTGGGCCCCCGATCTCACAACCACCATCGAAAGACAACAGAAGGAATGCTGTTATTTCAGGTTGGTTTTCTTTGTGAGGGTAATACTGCCCCGATCGAGCGGCCCCAGTCATTCTGATTTCAGAACGAATGTTATATATTACTATGTACAAAATCCGCGGTTGCTGTCAGACTCAGACTTGCGTGGTTCTTTTTAATCTCTAAAGAACCGCCGCATGGATTTAACGGTTCTGGGTTTGGAGGTCAGGATTTATTTTTATAAAACTATAATTTGTGAACGTAAGCTATAAAAAAGCGATGAATACAATCCGGTTATCTTTAATAAATAGTTTGCCACACATGCGTCATACGTTAAATTTGCGACTAATATTGGCGATTTTAAGCTAATTAAATCGCTTATCTATCAATCCTTTGCACTCGATTCTAATTTCTAAATCAACTGAAGTAGCAAAATCTAAGAAAATAACCTTTTCGAGGATGTGAATGTCATAGGCTTGTTGTAACCTTCATTTTAAGGAAGTGTAGAATAACGAAAGTATGTATGCTAGCTAAAAATAATATTATTAAGAATTTATTTAGTATAATTGGGTCATTGTCAAATTTAGCGCAGCTAATCGTGACTAAAAATGATAAACTTATAAAAAATAATAAAAATACCTAATTCTGAGTTTTCTTTTTGCCAATTGGCCTGTAATAACAACTGAATATGGTCTGTTACTGGTTAAAAATACTACGAACAAAAAATACAACTCTGTTATCACAAATTATTAACTTTTATTATGAAATTAAGAGTCGTGTGCAATGGGAGAGGCCTATGTCCAGCAGTGGACTGCTATCGCGCTATCATCATTATCATCATTCATCATCAAATTAACATTAAAAATAATATAAAAATAATAAAAACAAAATAATTATTTTGGCCTTAATGTTAATTAGTCTTTTATCTTATAATCACATTTGGAATCACAACATTTTTTTAAAGTTTAACAATGATTAAGTTTTAGTCTAAACAACTCTGTTATTTTTTTATGTGTGCAAACATTAAATTGTACCGAAATGCTTTAAATATTTATATATTAACTGTTAAACAAGTTACAGTACTTAGTTAGTACCATACTATAACAATTAACTCAATATAAAAATCTTACTTAAGTCCTTAGGTCTTTGGAACCGAAAAGTAACAGAATTGTAGCGCATTAATATTGTTGTGATTTTTCTTATTTTATTTGACTAAATCAAACTATTGGGGTTGAGATCATAATGATTAACATAAACTCTAATATTAATAGCAATTAACGTTATTTTCAGTATTTACCAATCTATGCTTTTATGAAAACAAAAAATCTTAAATGTGAAAATTGTAAGTCGCTTATTTCCCCAAAATGTCTAAAGCAGTATCAAATTGGTAGTTGGATATTCTTGTACGCTGGATATGATGGATATACGGGATCTGCTTTGAATTTTCCTCAATATCTTCATTGGTTTTCAGATGTAATCTAACTTTATTAACATCTTTCAAAACAAGATAAAAATTTGTAGCATCAGATATATCAGTAGTGCCACGTGCAACAAGTTGGTTAGCAGTTACAGTTCGTTTGTAGCAGTACGTTTCAAAAATTCTTCAATCCCATCTGTTGCACCTTTACCATATGTCGCTTCAAAAAAAGTCCGTGTAACTTTAGTGAAATTGCACTCCGACAAAAGTTTTGTGAAAATCAGATAAAAGTTTTGTTTTTTGCGGTATTGAGTGGCTGGCCGTCGAGAATACATGCGTGATATTAACTTTGGGAAATTTGTAGTGTCCGACCGAAACAGAATTTTTGGTGCTTTGGTGCTGGTCCCAGTTTCGGACGAAACCGAAACTTATTTGAATTTTTGTAGCATGATTAATCTATTGTATTTTTACACATATATAGACAGTTAACACGTGTAAAAAAATAAAATGCAACAATTAAAGTATGTAACAAAAATGGGTACAAAATTTAATCCAACAACAATTACAAATAAATATAGTAATGTTTGAATCAAACATTACTGGTAACTTCACACATCTTTAAATTGTTAAATTAATTTCTACATAAATTCATATTGTATAAGTTCTAGGGAATAACTCAACAGAACCAAGTAAAATATCTAATGAATGCCATAAAAATATTAAAAATACATAATCTTTAAGTTATCTTTAATCAAATGAACAGTTCTTTACTAAATGTATATCAAAGTATTTTACGTTACTTACCTGCACCAAAGTAGCATTTTTCAAATTTTTTGTCTGCCTGTCCGTTTAAGACCGTTTAAAACAAACACAAATTGAAGCGTCCGTATGAAATATTGTACCTATCATATTTGATTGGATGATTTTCATATTTTCCTCATCTTCTTTCGGTTTTTTAGTGTGCTTGTTGCGCAGTCAAGCTGATTATTTTTTTTATCATATGATTATTTACGGCGTAATAAAATCTTCTTCTTTTATAAAAAAAGCAATGAGAACGGGATGAAATGCTAAGATTAGTGGCAATTATAGAAAAAACTCTATCTTCCGTTATAACAAGTTTAGTTCGATAAATCCCCACGATATTTCGGTAAAAGATTTTAAAAATGAAAAAAAATCATCGACAATTTATCTACAGTACCTACTTTCAATACAAATACAACTAGTTTTGAGTAGTCGTCACTGCATATAAAAAAAAACAATGTACGTACGTACGTACGTACAAAAAGTTTGTAATTTAATCTATAGGCATGGTATATGATAATAAATAGTTAAATAGTTCGTATCATAAATGTAGAAGCCTGCAGACTTGTTCTCGGACAGTCAATATTAATAGTAAAATACGGTAATTGTTTTAACAAATTAACACTTCCTTAATTAAGATATTGGAACTGGTTGCATGTTCTTTAGTGCGTTTCCCACGCTACCTTATCATGTTCCCAGGTCTTTGTTATAATGACAACAATAATAACTATATTTAGCCGCTGAAATGTAATAATCACTCCAAAGAGACGTGTCGTTGTGTATTTTATGAGTTTAGTAATTTAATTGTATCTACATACACCTTAAAATCTAAAATACACATAGACAGTGGTATACAAGCATTGGTGCCGCCTCATTTACAGGTTGCCACGAAACTTAACAATATAACAATAATCAAAAAACATTTGCGGCAAACAAAATAAGTTAAAGGTGTACAATTAATAAAGAAATCTAAATGTACATGTCCTAACTTGACGATGGCACTCTAACTCTGTATATTCATCTTAATAATGATTTCTTAATCTCCTAATAGTTTTGTGCTCTCAAGCTTCTCCCATAACTATGGAAGAATTTGAACTGAGATTTACCGTTCATCTTTTCTATAGTTTCCTTTATCATAAATCACTATTAATACATTTTTATGCGAATGTTATTGCACTATTAAGTTCGATGCAGTTACGTCTGGGTGGAGCAGATATTGAAAGCGTGCGCGCAGATGTTAATTCAAGTCGAACACGCATCTTCATGTATGATCTTTAACAGGTACCACGAAACGTGAGGTTCTTCACCGCAGATGTTACTAAAACCATTTCCGATACTTATTATGTTCCGAGTTAATTTAGTTATTACGTTTTTAAAAGAGTTATTCGCGATGTTAAAGGTCAAATGTGTTTTCCTCGTGACCTTTCCTAAGGTTATTTCGTATGATTTCGAACTAATAATTATCTGGTATTTATTATTTTATCTGTTATTAGATTTGCTGACGCCCAAACATCTAGATTCGTTACAAATGTGCCGGAACTAGCAACAACTTTCTAAGTCATAGCTTTTCACAAGATGTTAATTTTTAGTACTAAAACAGTTATCGATAGCAATGTTTCTTAACTCATTTTGTATGAATGTTAAAGATCTACTCCGCGTGAAATTTAATTTTCTAAGTGATTTTAATCTAGCGTTATAAAGGTCAGCGTCAGACTATGAGAATAATATTTTTATCTTAGAACAATGTTTAAGTTTATGTTTGCTAGCAACATTTTTATTTAATTCACGTCACCAGAGGTTTACAGCAAATGAGGTAACGTGGTTTTTATTAAGTTTAAAAAACTATATAGGAGGGAAGGAGAATTATAATAATTAGACAAAAAAAAAAAACTTCACCTTTTTTAGGTAAGAATGAAATAGAAATACCTTCATTAATTACAAACTTTTATATATACCTATGAAATTAATTTCACCAATCATTTATGCACGAATTAAGTAAAAACATACATTAAGTAACCATTAATCAATTTTATATTTAAAAATAACAGTAGCTTAGCAGTTGAGTACTTTTTTGTTTGTTATTTATTTATAAAGTATTATATATATTATACCTACTTTTACTAACATGTGGGTTATTTCTGATATGCATGACAATTATGGTGTATATCACATTCTGTAACAAAAGCGATCTATTCAAAAAATAAACTATTTACTACTAACACCTTTATATTTACATATCCTATTCAGTTACTAATAATACCCTTAACTCATAGCTATTAAGTTTTATTATAAAACTATAACCAGACTACGCTAAAAGTTTTAAAAAATTTGTGAAACCAATGCTACCCGGCCCTGGTAGCATTTTTTATTAAGAATCTATTGACACCTGATTAGTTTAAATCATCTGATTGATGAACAATAATGTCAAAGATAGTGTCAAAGTAGAGCCAAGTTGATTTTAGCTCGAATGGGCCGACTTTGCCGGGGCAATACTACCCCCACACAGAAAACCAATCTAAAAATGACAGCATCACCGCGGACATATTTCGCTGGTGAGTGTGATGCCGGAGGTCCAATAATTCTGGATCATTCTTTCGACCTCCGGAGGCCGAGAGAATGATGCAAAAACATCTCACTAAACCACCGTGGTGTGGGTCACCATCACCATGCTGCTTATTCTGCACTCTCAATAAGGATGGTGAACCCTACTTCTGAATTCTTCCTTAACGTAATTGTCGTCGGATAAAAATACTGTGTGCAAATGTTATAGCAATTAAAAAATCATCTTAAAATTCTCAAGTTTTCATCTACTAATTTATGTTTTCAAATATTGGTTTAAAAGAATTCGTTCTACTTAAAAAATCATGATATAATTACCCCAATAAAAGTAAAATGTTACATACCAAGCTTTTTTAACATGTTTTAAAATTATGTGCAGAATAAAATAATACAAATGCTTTTTTTCAGAGCTACAGGAGGTGTTATAAATGAAAACTCAAGGTTAATTAAATGATAATTTTATGATAATATCTTTCATTTCATGAATTTTTTTACAAAAACGTGAAATAAAAAGTGAAAATAGTTATTATATATTTTTTAATTACGTTGTTGTGTAACACTGTACGAATTAATTAGGTAAATAGACACTTAGTACAGTGGTGTTTTTTAAAACCTTGAAAAAAATAGGCATATACAAATATAACTTAGCATTTTGTTTATCATTTCTTGTGTTTTGGATAATTTAATAATTGTTATGTGTAAACTTATTCAATTTAAAGTGTACTCTAGTACAAGAGTGGTACTCTCTTGTAACTCTGATTTACGGTGTACAAATATAAAGTTTTCTCTATTCATCTATAACAAATAATTAACTTTGGCATCTTAAATCAAATGTGTCAGTTTTCTTCACCATGTTAGTATACAAAAGCACTAATAGCAACTAGAGCATAGTGAATCATTAACTTCCTATTTGAGGTCAAGCACTAGCTTTAATTGTTCAGGGTCAAACTGTGTGAGTCCTGCACAATGCAAAGCACATTCTAACCATGTGAAAATTTACGAAATTTTGCATTGATTTTAAGTTGTTCAGATGTACTAACCTCACGTGTGATATGCCGTATTAAGGTCGACACGAGCATCACGTCAGCGATTGCCGAGGAAGACCTGTTACTGGATACTATGATTGTTCATGATTCAAAGTTATTTTGTGGTGGTGTGTGGTGTATATTGAAGAGGCGATAGAAAGAGAAATGTTGACTGTAAGTATGCCTAAATGTAATAAAGCGTCGAAAAGTGCAGAATGATCATGGATTTATGTAAGCGTTAACTTAAGACCATTAACTTTTTAACATTTATGATAAATAATATAAAAACCTACTTCGTCTCAGTGGCGATGATTCTAGTTCAATGGTTTTCTTTTACTTATTTCCTCATAGATGGTAGATAACTAGGACATAAATAAGATTATTTATTTTATTAAGTTTGAAATAAATATAAGAAATAAATGCAAACACATGTTAAATAATATTTCCTTCTCTATTCCATAGTACAGCCTGCAGTTTGCTTACCTATATAGAATGTTCTGTATGTGTAATATTAATCTTTTAAATGTCATTTTTTGTTAGGGCCACCGCAGACTAGCTACTTTTAGCATCGGCGATCGGCAACTAGTCGCTTTTTAGAAGCTAAATACGGCGACCGAACGCTCCACACCGCACACTTAAAAACGCCAAACGCGGCGATCGAGTCGCTTTTTAGAAGCGCGACACAGCAGCTGAACGCTACTCTCCGCACTATTTCGGATGCCGGTAGCAGCGACTTGGCATCTGAGCAGTCGCTAAAACGCGCGTTTCCGATACCGCGATCGAACGCAGGAAGTCGCTAAAACGCGATGCAGCATCGATGCAGTCGCCAAATCGCCGATCGCCGATGCTAAAAGTAGCTAGTCTGCGGTGGCCCTTAGCGGTTCTTTTTGATTTTATATAAACTTTTATAGCTTAGCTATTCTGTCAATGTAATGTCCATGAAAGAGTTTGTTTTCATAATACTTACTATAAACAAGCCTATTCTTTTTTGTTTGAATTAGATCTAAATTATATTCAGAAGCATTATATTGTTTGTTCAGTGTTTATACTTCTTGTGATTACACTCATTAATTAAGGATGAAACCTTTAACACTCAAACGTGTAATCTTTGCGGCTTTTTCGTCTTAAATTTTGTCAAATAGAAGCCTTATAAGTCGAATAGTAAACATTGCAATAAATTCATATCATCTCTACAAGCATTATGAAAAATTAAGAAAAGTTGCTTTAATTTTTTATTCAAGTGTTGAGTTTTTATCAATTTAAAGATATACATTTATATCTTGTGAAAATCTAATAAGATATTGACAAAATGCCTATAGATGTAAACAGAGGAATTGCAAGGAGTAACCAATTAACATTAGAATAAGCAGATTTATGATAGAACATTACGTGAACTATAACATTTGGAAAATAAATGAATGCATATATTAATCTTAGTAAATTGAAAACGAATGAATGAATTATCTTATTATAAATATAAATACCTATTTATTTGTGCATGTAGACAATATTTTTGTTATAATTTTGATGATTAATTAGAAGCGAATGAAACGTTCATAGCCAAGTGGCCTTCGGTGATTGGAAACAATCAGCAAGGTTAAGCAACGACTACGCGGTCGATACCTAGATGGGTCACCGTTTGTGGTATATTATGTTATGTTATGAGCATTTCCGTGATTCGGAGGTCATGTTAAGCAGTCGGTCCCGGTTGTTAACATATGAAACAAGTCGCGAAGATTAGTTGGAGGCCTTCGGGCGACTTTGACACAACGTCTCTTGCCAGTCCCCAACCCGCACTCGGCCAGTGTGGGGATGTATCGCCTTAAACCTCTCCTGAGAGGAGACTCGAGCCTAGCAGAACGAGATTATGGGTGAAGTGTGACATTTTATATAGATGTATTAGTCATTCGTAGTAATCAACTACATCTATACTATTATTATAAAGCTGCAGAGTTTGTTTGTTTGTTTGAACGCGCTAATCTCTGGAACCACTGGTCCGATTTGAATGACTCTTTCAGTGTTGGGTAGTCCATTTATCGAGGAAGGCTATAGGCTATTTTTTTTTAAATTAGGGATCCGTAATAAAATTGCTATTTTGTAACGCAAGGTGTAAGATCGAAAAGCTATTCTTTCCACGGAAACGAGAAAAACGCGGGTGAAACCGCGGGGCACGGCTAGTCTAGATAGAAATATTGAAATAATATCAAATAGTGAAGTTAAAAGCTATCTATTGCCTACTTATTGGATTTTTGAGCATTATTTCTGATGATGATATAGTTATGTGGATTGCCCAGGACAGTCTTAGTTAACGCGCCTTGGGAGAGACCTCCGTTCAGCAGTAAAGGGCGATAGGTTAATTTGTTAATCGTGAGTAGCACCGCGGAGCGAAGTTAGTCTAGAAAAGCCTAGGTATTCTTAGTAGTATTATGTCATCAGCTTTTTGCCAGTGAAAGTTCGGTCGAAATTAAGTTCAGCCGTTTCAGATTACTCGGAACTAACAGGCAGACAGACATTTAAAAATAGCGTTTCGGATGCAAAACTGTTCATTTGATTTCAAATACAGGCACTCCAATTTTATTTATTTGTATAGATTTGTTGTTCAAAGATATCATCTGTAAGTCGCAACTGCCTATGCCTCAAGCATTTTATATGTTGTAATGCCAGGATATTGTTATTGTATGAAAAAGTTAAAAAAAAAAATGTTACTGTTACTTTGTGCCGCAAAAGGACTAGAGGCAGATTATAACAGCATTGATTATAACAACATTCCTTAATTGTGAAGTATTAAATTTAAGGAAAATCAGATTTGGCTTTATTTCGGGTCGTACTTGAATTTCCCTTGTCACTAAAATGTTTGCATTTGTGTACAATAAAGCAACAATTGGCTTTATCTCGTGCCATATAAAACAGCCCGTAGGTAACTTTATTGACCCACATAAAATAACAGACATTTTACTCAATACACAGCTTAGAGTCTGTTACAAACACTATAGATTATGTTCTCTCAATGAAACCGGATTCAAGTACTTGTATACTCCAACTATCTTGTATACTCCAGAATGGGAACGAAAAGTTTACGATTCATAACACTAATGCTAATTTATAATGACCTTTAATATAGACGAGAATGGAAAATTAATAGATTTAGTGTTTACGTTTTTTACTGTCTGAATCTATTTGTTGTTTTATCGACACGAATTGTGAACATATTGTTTTTTTTTGTGAAGCTTTAAAAACCTGCTGGCTAAAGCTGCTCTGTTGCTACTACTAATTTATTTTTGATATTGGAGTGAACCTAAATCGCCTTGGTACCTTTAAGTCGATTTCGGTTTTTATAGAGAATTATAATTGTTTAGTCAAAAAATGTGAATTTTTATTGAAATATTTATCTGTTCCTAAGAATTTAACACGAGGTTAAAATAGAGAATAATATATGCAAGTGAGATAAGCGTTTGTAACATACCAGTACGAGGAACACGAGAACGCAATCGCCAGCGCTCGTCATGCTTGCGGTCTGCCACACTCGAGCGCGGAGCCAACCGTTAATGCTATCTGCCCCGATTACCTTACTACTGTGATATAAAAAAATACGTTTTAAACAACAATGTCATAGAACGATCACTTATTGTCTTTCAAAGATGCATAATGCCACTGCGGTTCAAAGAGCAACACTTGTGCGGTGAGCTTTCGTTCCCGCGTAAGTTTCAAACGGTACGGTAGCAGTCGTCGTTTCGAAGTGCGACCCGCGTGCTTTGGCGGTTCTCAAGTAGGGACTGCGCGGTGGAGCGCTCGGCTCGCTCGGTTGACGATGGTGGAACAGTTAACCATCGTTGGGGAGGGTACCACCTGCTCGCCGGTGTCTTATCGTTCTCACGACACGATCACCGAACCGCCGCGAATAATCTCGTGATCTATATAGTTGATTGGCATCGGATTATTGGGAGAATTGGGCTCTATCGACCCGTTCATTACCGTGTTATTTGCGTGGTGAAATGGTGCCGAGCTCACTAGCCTAGCGATTGAGTGGCATTTCGGTGTTGCGGCCGATATAGGGTCATCAATGTTATGTTTGAGCCGCAATCTGTGGTACTTGAAGATGATCAGTAGATAAGTTATCAAAATAGCTTTATTTCTGGGCTATCGATAAACGATTATAAATGGAACTGCTTTAGAAAGCTAATCAATGTGGCCGATGCACTCGGATTGTTTAAATTCACGTACAGTTAAATAGTTATTCTTACGTTTCTGCGAATTGAGCAATGTAAAATTAATCATTTCATGTGACTTAAATATGACAATGACGATAAATGAATGCGAATTAATAAAACGGTTACTTATTGTCAGACTGTTCGTTTATCAGAATAATATTCCTGCCATATAAGGAGGCATAATCTTTTAAGTATTTTAATACTACGAGAAATACCCGGAAAGAGTATTTCCAAAGATATGTGTATTATATTTTATGTTCTGGATTACCCTGAAGTAACGTTGTGGCATTTATGGCTGTATTCGTTACATTCGTGTTTGAGTTGGATTGTTTTCGTTTATTTGTGGTGGAAAGGATCACAAAATTTATTAATATGCTATTTTTATACTTATATATATATACGATTTGGACATTATTTTATTAAAACTCAGTCTCACGATATGGCTCTTTCATTTAACATAATGTTTTCTAGTGTTTTTAATGCTTTTAGTATTGTATATTTAATTTATACTTAAACAAAATGAAATCAAATTAGTATGTATAATTACTAGACTTCCTTCTAACCTTTATTATTTTCAAGATTATTTGTGGTCGGCTACTTAAAAATAATTAATATTATTAAAAATAGAATACATGTTTAAAATTTTACTAAGAAACAATTTTCCACACCATTCTAAGTTCTTATGCAGTACCTTTTCACGTGATTACTGTATTTCTGCGATTACTATTGTGCATTAACCTGCCACAGCGATTTATAGATGGATTACATAATAGGCCAATTCCCTTTCTATGGATATGGTAGTGTTGGCTGATATAAGAAGTGGATTAGAGGTGATCTGTAACTACAGTATACCAAGTACTGTTTAAAAAACCATTTCTAAAAAAAGTACCTTTAAAAAATAAATGTATATTTCGAATATCTGACACACAACGGCATCTAGCTTCCAACTAAGCAGAGCTTGTACTACGACAGCTAAATTGATTAATATAATACTTATTGTATACTTTGTTTTCGTAAATACATACCTTATCATATATAGAAAACACCCTAACTCCGAAACAAATATTTGCAGGTCGTAGAAAACATTTGGTTGGACCCGAGAATCGAAGCCTCAGGCACAGTAGTCACATACGGTACAGCTGCGTCATAGATACATGTTTTTATAAAGTCTGCATTCTTTATTTTACATTTGTTACTGCAATGTGTGTTAGGTTACAGAAAATAATTGATAAAGACCCCTATAGAAAGTTAAATCAACCGTTCATTTGATTTCTAGAATATGTGTGTCTTCTGATATCAATATTGTGGAAAACACATGAAGTATTTTTAATGTTATTAAAAATACCTTATGGAATAAAGTGAAAATGTTTGTTTAAGCGGGTCACAGAGCGACACACAGGTAGAATTTGATTTGTTTCAATTTGAACTAAATGACCTTAAAATTCGGAACGCAATTAAAAGAGGTTGGTAAAGACCAAAGTTCTTTTTACTGAACTGAAAAATATAACAAACATGAAATACTAGCTTTCACCCGCTGCTCCGCCCGCGTGTATGGCGGTTATCGTGGTTAAAAGTAGGCTATGTCGTTTCTTAGGCTCTAGACCTATACCATGTGTGTGCCAAATTTCATTTAAATTAGTTCTTTAATTTTGGCATGAAAGCCTGACAGATAGACAGACAGAGTTACTTTCGCATTTTGAATATTAGTAAGGATAACAATATAGTTACGCTCAAAAATACAAAATTTTACAGTAAAATTAAACGTCTCATAGAAAACCCAAAATAACATTGTTCAAAGTAAAAAACTAGACCTGATGTAACTCATTACGATGCGATTTTTTCTACAGGAAATTTTAAAATAAACTTATTTATTTAGTTTGTTTGTTTGTAGTTTTCGATTAAGTTTTTATGTTAATAGATGATAGCCGTAAAATTAAACCAAAAGACTTTGTTTTGTTTTGTAACCAACCTCAAGTTGATTCTTATATTTAACTTTTTAAGGCAACTGTGTACATGATGTTTCTTCTTCTTCTTTAGGTACCATCTCCATCACGGAGGTCGGCGACCATATGTCTGTATCTATCCCTTGCTTCGGTCATGCGAATCAATGCTTCTGTGCTGTCCACCTTCAACCAGTCTCTTATGTTTTTTGTCCAAGATATACGTTTTCGGCCTCTACCTCGTCTCCCTTGAATTTTCCCTTCAATAATTAATTTTATTATATTATATTTACTATTTCTATAAACATGTCCGAAATAAGCTGCTTTCCTCTTTTTTATAGTTTCAATTAATTCTACCTTTTTGTGCATAATTTCAAGTACTCTAACATTAGTGACTTTGTCTGTCCATTTAATTTTAAGCATTCTTCTATATATCCACATTTCAAAAGCTCTGAGTTTATTAATTAGTTTTTGTTTCAAGGTCCAGCTTTCAGATCCGTAGGTTAAAATAGAAAGAATATAGCATTTCACCATTTAGTCCAGTCAATTAAAGCTTAACTTTGCCATTTCGGTTGAACACCTGCAACCAACGCCAAAATTTCCGTAAGTCTTCGTAGATTAATATACTAAAATTGCAGGGTGCTGCATTACCGGCAAAGGGTGCAAATACATTGCAAAAGGGTGCAAAAACAACTTTTTTGTCTATATCTCGCGACAGGCTGGAAAAATAAAAAAAGGTCCTACTACAAAATTGTAGGAAATTAAATCCCCTACAAACAGTTCCAAACATATTTTCGCGTATCTCTCATTGTTTTTGCACAAAATGCATTTAAAGGTGCAAAATCGTAAAAATATTATTAATAATCTATTTTTATCATTTTGAAGCGATCCTACGTGTTTCTTTGGGATTTAATTAATATTTTTTGGACATATTATTTATTTATTTATACATTTTTTTCATATACCTAATAATCTTGACAAAAAAAAAATTTCAATTTTATTAAATGATATTTTCATCATCACCATCAACAGCCTTTAACAGTCTACTGCTGGATGTAGGCCTCTCCTTTGAAAGGAGGTTTTGGCCTACTATTCCACGCTGGCCAGACGGGGTTGTTTCAAGTTTTCCTTCTCTTGGCAGTGATGTTAGCTGCTTATTTTATTCCTTTAGTTGCCTCTTACGACATCCATGAAATGAATAGGGGTGGTGACACTTTGTATTCTTAATCCGTCACAATTCGGACAATTGATTTTTAATTTTATACTTTTTTATTCCATCGGATTCAACCGACCGAATCAAGAAATTCCGTAACGAAAAAACCTAACACCCTAAAAAAGGATAGAGAATATGATTTTAACTGCAGTGCGACAAGGACGTGGCGGCTCCGTGCTCTATAGGCAGATTAGCACATGCGTGCTGCCGCCACCGGCCGTTATCCATTGCCTTGACAACACAGTCATTCTAGATTCTTCTTCTTTTTTTATTCTATATTAGGTAGCTTAGATTACTATAATGTTCTCTGTTTAGTTGTCATTGTCTTTCGGTTAAAAGCATGATTATGTGTTTGGCAATAATATTGTTAGAATGTATGTTGGTACAAGACTTTTTTTTAATCCAGAAGGCCCTCTCTCATCATAAATCTCATCGGTGATATCTGTTGTAGATGCTAATTGCGCTGCAAATCTTTTTACATTTGATTGGAGTTCCTTCATATCAAACACTACTTACTGGTGTGTACACTGCTATGCCTCCTAAACAGTGAAAAGTCTCCTGACCATTTAAGGTGCTTATATTACGGTCAGTATTATCAGAGACATATTGAACGAAAACATCAGTAATTATAGTCTTCTGAGGTTAAATTATTGATGAAGCTTCATGAAGCTGAATATTGTGTTATGATGTGCAAACACCCAGTTTGCTTATTAGATTGATAACTAACAAACTAACATCGATCCTGTTTTGGGATAAATGTATGCTCCAACATCTAGTTGAAGAAACGATATGAAGGATTTGGGATGAAGTGCTGAAATAATACTTTAAGCAATAGTATCTATTTTTGGTATAATAGGACATTCATCTGACACAATATTTTCATCATTGAATAATAATTATTGTATGAAGCAAGTTAATAGTGGAGGTACTTCTGATACAACGTTATCAGAGAATTTGTCCGGTTGTAGATAACTTTTTGTTTCGTAACGAGTTTCCTTTATTTCGTCCTGTAAAATTTCTGCCATGCAGTGATGATTTTTTTTTTTAGCCATTTCACTGAGGTCCTCACTCTTACCATACCAATGAAGGATTGATTGTGTCCTTTAAAGTAAATCAAATTTATTTTGTAAAAAAACACTTTTTGGATAGTTAAACGCACAAAAATTAAATATCCTTGAAAAGACAGTTTGGAATATAGTGACAGTAAGTAGCAAACAGTTAGTTGAGCATTTTCTGCTACAGTCTTACTCGTTGCACTCAGCGAGATAGAAAAACAAGCGCATGTGTGTGTTCTGAATGGTACTATTTTCGGCGAGCGCAAGGGTCTCATTTTTGTCTAAATCTCTATCTTTTTCGCTCTTATTAGGAAACGTATGGTCTTATTCGAGCACATGGGTCCTTTTCTTCGTTTGTATCCTATAGATATTCAATGGGACTATTTACGTCGAGCACAAGGGTCTCATTTTTGTCTTATTCTCCCTAATCCACTCTTATATTTCTATCTCTTACGCTCGCATTGAAATAATTGTGGACTCACTCGCACGCATGCTTTCTTCACGTCAATGCGTAGAAAAATAGAATCAGTGGGAGCAAGAGAGTGGTCGTAAATAAACCCATTTTTAACCGTTACATTGCAAACGTATGCTGTACCCTACGAGATAGATCAAAATAATGTAGTACAGTATTGTACACTTTAAAACCTAGAAAAAGATTTCGACAGCGTGCCTGGCGACGCTCTCTAGCTGGTCCTGAAGAAACTGGGATGCACGGAAATTTTTTTAAGAATGAACCGGCTCTTGCATGATGACATGCGATGCTGTGTCGGTGTGCAGGGCGAAGATTCCGAGTTCTTTTCAGTAAGTTGCGGTGTAAAACAGGGTTGCGTACTTGTTCCAACTCTCTTCGCCTTGTAACTTGCAGTAGTAAGGGAGGCCTTACAGGATTTGTCTGATGGCATTCGTATTCGTTTCCGGACCGACGGCAGTGGTGTGTTTAACTTATCTAGGCTTAAAGCTCACACCAAAGTATCTTACGCTGTTATTACCGAAATGATGTACGCAGACGACTTGTGTATAATGGCAAATTCCTCATACATAAGCAATACATAAGCAGGTAGATAAGTTTAAATATCTGGGCAGCACCTTGACATCAAACGGCCAACTTGATAGCAAAGTGAACAGTAGAATTGGAGCTGCCGCCGCAGCTTTTGGAAAACTTCGTTTCAGGGTATTCCGTTCACATGACATCAAACTCTGCACAAAAATAGCTGTGTACATGGCAATCGTCCTGCCTAATCTGTTGTACGGCTCCAAGACGTGGTACCTTTGCCGCAAACATGTCCACACTCTAGATAGATACCATCTTAAATACCTACGCGACATTATGAACATTCACTGGTCAGACCGTGTACGAAACACGGAAGTTCTACGACGAGCAAATGTCGGCGAAATATAGGCATATCTGATCCAACGGCAGTTACGGTGGTGTGGACATGTCGCATGGATGCCTGATGAATGAAAGAGTGACTAAGCGTATCTTTTACTCGGAGTTGCAAGATGGCAAACGAAAGCAAGGTGGTCAATTTTTGCGGTATAAGGATGTGCTAAAGCGACACATGAAACGCCGCCACCTTGACCCGTCGCAGTAGGAGGTTGCTGCGGCGGATAGACCACTTTGGAGGCGTAATGTTCACACTAAGATGTTTGAGGTCGAGAGACAGCGGAGAAATGAACTCGATGCCAAACGGGATGAGCTCAAAGCCCGACCAGCGGCGGCCATTTATTACAATTATATCGGGGGGGGGGTGCTGACTTGGATATATCAGCAACCTGAGAGCACATCAATGAAGCTCACGCTGATCAGTTCCAAGTCGCCGTGGCCGAATACAGTCTGGATGGTAGTAGTAGTAAACCTTAAAAAGGTCTACAATACTTTCTTTCTTTTTACGAGAAATATTGGCTTATTTACGAAACGATTTTAAGCAATACAGTATTAATCCTTATCGAATTAAGTACCTTAAATACTTTGTGCATCTAATATAGATTAATATGACCCTTTACAGTATATAATTTAAATTAATATTTTTGAAAATATTACAAATTGAAAATGCAGGAACAAAGCTATTGTGGCGGTACCGCCGGGGCCCGTTAGGTGGCACTGCTGTAAATTTATCAGTATCAGTTAATAACAGACCAAGCACAATATTTTAATGATTATTCTAAGGCGGTACGAAGTTTTCCGGGTCAGCTAGACATATTTTTTTTTTTTGCTAAGATTAAATATTTAAATAAATATTTTGGACATCTTACACACAACATCATCTAGTCCCAAAGTAAGCAGAGCTTGTGTTATGGGTACTAAACAACTGATATAAATACATAAACATACTTTTTTTTTTCCTAAATACATACATATTATACATAGAAAAACACCCAGACTCCGAAACAAATATTTCTGGATCACACAAATATTTGGTCTGACCCGGGAATCGAACCTGAGACCTCTTGATCAGCAGCCGCATACGCTAACCACTAGACCAACAAGGCAGTAACCAGATTATTAGGTATTCGAAAAAATGAAACATGTAGTATCACTTTAATATGATAAAAATAGATTTATAATAAATTTTTACGATTTTGCACCTTTAAATGCATTTTGGTGCAAAAACTATGAGAGATACGTGAAAATTTGTTTACACTTTTTTGTAGGGAATTTAATTTTCTACAATTTTGTAATAGGATTTTTTTTTATTTTTCCAGGCAATCGCGAGATATAGATAAAAAAGTTGTTTTTGCACCCTTTTGCAATGTATTTGCACCCTTTGCCGGTAATGCAGCACCCTGCAATTTTAGTATATTAATCTATGAAGACTTACGGAAATTTTGGCGTTGGTTGCAAGTGTTCAACCAAAATGGCAAAGTTAAGCTTTCGTTAACTGGACTAATTCTCCATCTGAGTTTTAAGTTGATCTTTCTATTAGTCAACAGTTTTTTCATTCTTTGAAAGCTGTTTCTGGCAATTTCTATTCTTGTCCTAACTTCTTTTTCTGAATCCCAATTTTCACTTAACCAACAACCCAAATATTTAAAGCTTTTTACTCTGTTTATTTTATTGTTATCTAAGAATAATGGTAGTTCTACGGCTGGAGTTTTACCAACAATCATATAATTAGTTTTATTTGTATTTATTTTTAGTCCATACTCTAAAAGTGACAAATTTAATTTCTGTAACATCATTTGGAGATCTTCAAGGTTACTGGCGAGCAAAACGGTGTCATCTGCGTAACGTATACTTTGTATTAATTTACCATTCTAATTTCTACTAAACATGATGTTTAGTAGAAATATATATATATCACCTAAATATTCTTGATAGCGTTACAATGACTGGAAAAATTTGCTAAACAATTATTGTTTCGTAAGTATAACGGTATTTATTATAATAAATACACAAATGGATCATAGATTTTAACCTTTTAATTCGGTATTTTGTTGTCCGATGTATGTGTATAGATAACATTTTTAAGAAAAAAAAAACAGTTTTTATTTTCTTAATCTTCAATTTGAACTACCAACGTGATTCTACTTTTCCTGATTATATTTTATTTAAAATATTAGATACTTAGGTATAGAGAGAGAGAGAGAGAGAGAAATAGAGAGAGATACCAAAGAATTGTGTAACTCCTCCTTTTTTAAATTGGTTAAAACCCTATTATGCTCTGTTTTACATTTAATAAAGTAAATAGGTACTTACGTCTTGTGTAGGTACATTTACATTTCCTAGGTTTCACTTTTCACTATAAAAACCATAGATCGTAGATATCTATGATAAAAACCATATCATTAAACTTCGAATTCCTGTATTTATAACTGTTAGACAACGATTATATCTTTAAATAATAAATTAATTTCACTTCTACTTGTGAGGGCTTCCTTCCGACTTAAGTCAATTTAGTAAGGAATCCTAAACACCGCGCACCGTGTCTAACCATAATCGGCGAGTGGGATTATGTTCTTAATTCTGTAACACACCAAAATAATCATTTACACTGAATTCTTAGCTAAAAATGTATGTAACCCGAACTTAATATAATCTTCTATAAAGACCATTTAAAATATTATCTAGTTACAATTTGTTAATCTTGAGTTAACTGACTTACGTAGATACGTCTTTGATTTTGAGCTCTGTTTATATGTGTGTTTTAATTATTTTATTATATTATGTATTAATAACGCATATCTATGTCAATAGACTATGAACATACTTAAAATATAGAATAATATACTTCGTAAGTATTTATAAATTTATTTTCTTCGAAGCGGAATAAAAAAGGGTAGTGAGTGAGTTTTTGAGTTTTACTCTTAACATAAGAAATTATTTATTTTTATCTTAAATATAAAATTCTCGTGTCACAATGTTCGTTCCCATACTCCTCCGAAAGGGCTGGACCGATTCGTATGGAATTTTGTGAGTATATCGGGTAGGTCTGAGAATTGGCCTACATCTATTTTTTATCTGTCTCATAAGATACGGGTTTTCCTACTTTAAGAGGCAGAGAGACATAAAATTTATACAGATTGCAACTAAATACCTCTGACTAATTAATATCTTTACACCAAGTTTTTGATGTATACTAATTTAATATACTTTTCTTTTAATTTAATGTTTTTGCAATCTTTCATTAATAAACTATTATTATTATTAAAAATAAAATTGCCCTAGGACACGAGCGGAGCCATCAGCTAGTAATTTTATAAAATTAGAATAGCTTAGTTTATGTTAGGAATTATATTTAAACATTTTTAGCGTTCCGTAGCCAAATGGCACAAAACGGAACCCTTATCCATTCGTCATGTCTGCCTGTCTGTCTGTCCTGCTGTATGTCACAGCCACTTTTTTCCGAAACTATGAAACTAAGAATTATACTGCTGAAGCTTGTTAAGTAGATGTATTCTATGAACCGCATTAATATTTTCACATAAAAATAGAAAAAAAAAAATACCTTTTTGGGTTTCCCCAACTTAGAACTGAAAGTCAAAAAAACTTTTTCATCAAACCCATACACGTGGGCATATATGGATAGGTATTCAAAATGATATTGAGGTTAATATTTTACCATTTTTTTCTAAACTGAATAGAGACGCTTCCAAAGTGGTAAAATGGTAACTTCTACAATAAGAGAATTATTTAACCAAAAAAATTAAAGTTTGAACGAGATCTATTAACCATTTTTTTAATGCGTCATAAATCGTAAATCGCAATTTACCTTTCATTTAATAAATTAATCAATCAATTAATAAAACATCGATCAAAGTTACAACAAACTACAAGAACTTTTATATGATGTTATTTGCTGCTACGGAACGCTTCATTGGCGAGTCCGACCCGCACTTAGCCGCTTTTTAGTTTTGTTCATATTTAACATTCAATTATCACACATTAGATTCAATATATTTTCATCTAAAATGTTAGGTACTATTGATTTAGTACCTAACATTTTTACGAAAGATTAATTAGAAATTAAGTCATGTTTCATAATAATCATAGATTGGTTATGTTTTACATGTTCCTTAACAAAAGCTGACGACAATGGAACAGAACTACTGAAAGCTCTTCTGTAGCAATTCAATATAACTAGCCAAAGAATATAAGTAGGTGTCTTCATACCTTTATGCTGTCACGGAAATGTTAAGAAATGTTAAATGTTACATTGTGACGTCATGACAGAAGGTCATTTCGCCGTCAACCAGTATGCACATGGTGTGACGTCCGTCAACATGTGCAGATTGTATTTACATAACAACATATGTACGCTTGGATGGCAGCGACCGCTAGCATCGAGGGCACATGCATAAACTCACTACCATAAGCTTTTAATTTTTATTACTGACGTTTGGAAATGTACTCATGTACTTACTCAATTAAAAGTAATTGAACTAGGAAGACAACGTATCTTTACTACGATGCTCTCCATGTGGTGAAGAATTGAGAACATAGACTTATATGTAGAGTGTCACTACCTCTAGTTATTCCTTAAGAGTTGTAAGAAACGACTAAATTACCAAAAAATACAATATAACTTCACGGAAAAAAAAGAAAATTCGTCATTACTTAACAAGTCAAAAGTGCCAACACCTCCTTCAGCAAGTGACGGTTCAAGACTGTTGACGATGAGAATTTCAAAAAGCTAAACAGTCCAAAATTTATTTAGCAAGTAATAAATCAGGTAACTCACAAAATATGTAAAATGTATTCATATTTAACATGAGTAACTAATTTACTAATAGTTATTAAAGATAATGAATGTGCATATACTCGAAAATATACCCGTTGCTCAATTATCAAGTGTGCTGCCGAGTGGAAAATAATTCGAACTTCTGCAGCCATTGACATAAACAGTGTTATTACTTTTAAGAGATGTTAAACCATTGGATTGTATAAAATGGAGGTTTGTGATGATGAACCGATGCATTTTACACATGCAGTTTTGACAACTTTTGTGGAACGGAGATAGTAAATTCGACTGTCAAAAAAAATTATCGATAGGGTTCGATGTCTCGTTAGTGAAACTATTCATCATCATCATCATGTGATGTTATATAGTTATATAACTAACTATAATGTTATATGGTTTCGAATCTATTAATAAACATTATTTCTATTTGTCTGTGTAATATATTATAAAATACAAAAACATGTACCTATATACTTTGTGATTATTTAAAAATTCCAAGATACCAACCAAATCTCTATAAATTTACACGTAGTAAAAATTGAGAAAAGTGATGATCATGAGGCATGGAACAAAAATTGTTTATAAAATTAATATACGAAACATTTATTAACTACCTACCTAACTAGTGATTGCGGAAGTCAACAAAAAGATTAATGACGAATTAAAATGAAGTTGGTTGAAAGAAGTTGTAGTTACATACTGTACATAGTCAGAGCTTGGGTAAACAACTTGATTGATCAGAACCCTAAAAATGGAGAAATAAGACAGATGAATGAAGATGCTCAAGAAAACGAACAGATGATTAACACATGTCGGTACTCCATTAGGCTTTTTCTTAACAATTAATATAAGCACTAACTACGATACGATATAGATAGACCTATTTTAGATACTTAATATAAACGTATACGATGTGTGTATTTTACTGACTTGTTGGTTTAGTGGTTAACGTATGTGGCTGATGATTAAGAGGTCTTGGTTACGATTCCCGGGTTGGACTAAATGTTTGTGAGATTTGCATATTTAATTGTTTTTGAGTTTGAGTGTTTTTTATGTATGAAGCGTATGTATTTACAAAATAAAAGTATATATGTATTGATATCAGTTGTCTAGTACCCATAGTATAAGCGCTGCTTAGTTTGGGACTAGATGATGTTATGTGTCAGATGTTCTAAACATTTATTTATTAATTGACTTTACTCAAATATAGGGAGAAAGGAAAATACACAAGCACATGTATGCATATATTAAATATCATTATCATTAATCTATCGCAGTCCATTCGATGAAACTATAAAATAATAAAATATACCTCTACATTGAAACAGTAAATTGTTGGAATACTTGAAAATGTATGCCCGTGCTATTCCAGTCGAGTTGGTACTCGACTGGAATAGCACGGGCATACATTTTCCACCGTTTGCCACCGTTACCTGCAAAGCCGACAATGCGCTTCGAATTCAATTTAATGATTAATCGTTTCCCCATCTTCCGCATTGTACTATGACACTTATCACTGTCAACATCATCTTAGAACGTCAACGGAATGATCTGAACAGTATGTGCTCCGTTATATAACGTTGTGTGGTATGTTTTGTTCATGGAAATCACTAAAACCGCACACTTTCAAGGAACTGTGTATTATTACACTTAAACTACATGATATTAGCATTAACTCTGTAATTTTTGTACAAGGTTTTTGTAGCATACCTACCCTTGATATTAAATTTCCAGATTCTCTTTATACCCACTTGTATATTTTTAATAGTTTCTGTGACTTCACTATTAGACACTTGTAAACTTAAAAAAATTGGTCAAGTGCATGTCAGGCCACGCAATAGGATTATCAGATTAATAGATAGTCACCCATAGTAGTAGGTGGTTTAAAAATCGTATCCAATAGATAATCGTATCCAAGAATTGTTATGTTTACTTATTATTTTTTTATTTTTGTATGAAGTTTTTCATGTAACTTACACAAGGACAAGGAGTTAAAGGGGCCTGACTCGTAAAAAACAAGTTAGGCCCCTGTAACTCCATAAACACAAAAGTTATCTAAGCCGCCATAGTTTTCCTTTAAAGTTCAATATGTATATGGACAACTATCATGATTTTTTTTCAGATTTTTTGAGTTAGTCGTTTGACTTTTAGAGGGGCGCACCCTGTTTTTGCAAAAAATGCACTTTAAAGTTGAATAACTCGCAAACATAAATAGAAAAATAATTTTAGCAACCTCAAAGTGTTCCGAGTCATGAACTAAGGAACCCTAAAAACCTAAGCAAAGGCGTAAACTGAAAATGTTACTTTGATTTAAAATGAAATTTAAATTGCTCTCATTTAATAAAATATCAAGTGGCTTATGTAAGTATTCTAAAATATGATACTTTTTTTATAAAGTATAAAAAGGTATTTATTGCTTTTGGCCTTAACCCTCTCAAGAGAGGAGAATCGGGGAGCCATTGCCATTTGTCTAAAGCCATTGGTGACATTTTCGACCCCGTTTGTTTTATCACCCGGTGACTCGATGAAAATACTTGTCTACAGTATTTTCTAGAATAATTCCATTGTAAGCAGAACTATATTATAATATTATATATGTATGACATTCCTGACAACCAATAGCGAGTTAGAATAACATCTCAACGAAGATCACAAGATAGGTGACTGTGAGGCTTGTTTTGCTTAATACTAGAACTATCATTATTTTTCTTAAATTGACAGTAGCATCTTGTAACGATAATAATGACTTACTAGATAATAAACTGCGATAAAGTTCAAGTTATAATAAAATTCGTCCCTTGAATAATATAAGCCTATAATATTCTTTACGACTTTTCAGCGGTTGTCAAAAGTAATTGTAATCTGCTTTCAAGTTGTTAACTTGGTTAAAGCAACATTTTTCGAAAGTGTTCATTTCCGGCTCGCTTAAATCCTCAAAATGCTGTGAATCTCTGTTGAGACACTTAAGGTGTTTGGATAACGGACCGTTCACACGGCCATCTATCACGGATGACCGCATCTCATTTTGACCGGACTAATCGTAATTTCAGAGCACTACGAAATAGGGCAAAAAGCAGAGGCCGGAACAAGCGGGCAACTAGTACAGCGAAAATTTGAATAATGACGATCTAGCGGAATGTTTTGTTCGTTTAACGCTACGGTGACTGCGTCTACGCAGACCACGTCACTCTTTATGAGAATTTGTAACAGTTGCGTAGTTTCGAGTACCAATATAGTTAGGCGTAACATGTCAGAAATACACATGAAATTTGAGATACCGCTACTGAGTCTTATTTATTTTTAATCACGTAATTCATAGAATATCGAATACTACTTGTTTAACTCTTGAAAAAGATACTCGTATAGTTTAATTTGTTCAAGATTGATAGTCCATAGCGCTGCATGTATGCAGAGCTGTGGATTATTCGAGCAAGGATTTTGAGTGTTACTAAACCAATATATGTATATGTGTCACCACCCCTATTCATCCCGCGGGTGTCGTAAAAGGCGACTAAGGGATAAACTACGCAAGACAACATCAATGCAAAGAGAAGGAAAACTTGAAACCAACCCTATACCAACCCGTCTGGCCAGCATGGTATAGTAGGCCAAAACCTCCTTTTTAAGGAGAGGCCTATGTCCAGCAGTGGACTGTTAAAGGCTGTTTTTGATATGATATGACTAAATCAAAAACATAACTCTAAAAATACTTTATTCATCAATCTGAAATAAATAGCCTTTGTTTCAAGTAGGTATGCCTTTTCAGACTCATTCGAACGATACATTGATGACTCTATATGCGCATTTCCACAATATCATTCCTATGGAGAAGAACCGACATGAAACTAGGTACCGCATTTAATTTTACAATGTTCGTAAACATTATAATTCAGTGTGTATGCAGCAATAACGTAAAATAAATATTTTTTTTATTTTAAAAAGAACATTTGAGATTGCAGGGAATCTTACAATGGAAATTTTCTGGAATTCAAGGATCTTAACCTCTTGTCTAAAATCAATTGCACAAATTCGCTATGTCAGTACCTATTGTTTACTACAGCCGTTTGAAGGTAAGCAATAATATAGGTAGTAGGTTGTTTGAGGAATAAAGGTACCTCCCCGCTAATTGTGGCGAATGTAGAGCATGCGGGACATAATGCTACACCGCGACAGCACCGCCTAACGATTTCTGCACCGGCGCGTGGTGGTTAATCTAATGCCCGTAGCCGACGGCTTTGCATGCACATTTCGCTATTCAAGCCTTTAAGTGGCTGACATGCACTGTATGTTCTCATTAAGTTCATCGTTCTCGGTGACATATAAAACTAGTCGACAGAGAAATTGCAAGCCATTTACGTAAACAAGGATAAAAACATCATTTAGGTGTTTAATTTTTTACTTATTTATTTTTAAATATAGTTCTCACAAAGTACCTAATTATAAATATGAAGGACATATATGGGTAATTCTCACGAAATTCCGAAATTCGGCTATTTTAAAATGACAAAAAATATTGACATCATTTGATATTCATTTTATGTGAATTTGAGAGTACTAATGTTACTAGAATTAAATTAAGTAGTGGTCCCGAAAGTTATTACGTTTTATGAAAGTTATGAGGACATAAAAAAAAACCAAAATGAGGGAATGACAATTAAGGTGAGGGAATGATTATTGCAGACAAATCATGAAGCTTTTTAAATAAAATTAGTTTTCTTATAATCAAATATTTTTATTAAATGAAATTTTGTTCTTGAACAATAAGTAACATCAATGCGTAATTTCAGCAAATCACAAAATTATTGCAGCACTTTGGCATAACTCTATTTTAAACTTATTTTTATTTATTATGGCACTTAATAAAGGCACTTAATTAAATAACAATGATAACAAAATCCTTGCTAACCTAAAGATTCATCTAACAGCATTTTTAACAACAGAAAAACTTCTTATTTTGAACTTTAGTCTTATAAATAGAATGAATGTTTAAATTGCAAATTTTTCATGGTATCGCATAGTAAACGTTTTTGTTTTACCTGTCCCTTTGACTTCACAAAATCTTTCTTTCCTGGGCACATCCGAGAACTTTCGTCCTTTTCCAAAAAATCTTGAACAGCCTTTTTGACCTTCATTAATTTAGCACTGACTTTCCTAGAAGCGCTCTTTTTGTAACAATCATGTTTGAAAAACTGTTTTGATACACTGAGTAGTTTATGCTTCTTCAAAAGATCAGGTTTAACTATTTCATAGTACTTTTCCTTTTTACTATGTTTCTTTAGATTATTGTACCTGTCTTTTAACTGTTTAATAATAACTTCTGATAGAAGCTTCTTCTTCACAATTTTAGGGACTTGGACATTCTTGAGAGCTGATACTTTAGCATCTGGTGAAGTCTGAATATTATTGTTTTGTCTTTGACATCTCTTACGATATCTCTCTCTTCTTCTTGTTTCTTGTTTCAGTATTTCCTGTAATCTAGATATTTTTGCATAAAGAATTCCCCTACGTCTTCTGAGTTGCTGCCGTCTTCGATTAACTGCCACATTTCTTAATTCATTATTATTTTGCATAGGTTCTGGACTAGGAGGTGGTGTCTCATCTAACAGTCGTGCTAAATTTTTTCGCACTTTCACTCTTTTGTCTCTATATGTTTGGCTATTTTTCTTCCAGGTTTTTCTTTTTTGCCTTCTTTCTCGAGAACTCATTGCAGATATAGGTTTTACTTCACCTTTTTCTTTTTTCTTTAGGTATTTAATTCTTTCTTTTTCGTGAAGTTTTTCAAGTGTTACAGGATCAGCTTTCATTTTTTCCCTGCGCTTTCGGTCATATTCTTGCTTTCTTAATTTAGCTTATACTGTGCTTATCTTCTTTTTTCTTGACATCACATTCTTGAAATTGACTATTGCAACAACAAATTTCAAGAATTAATAAAATCAAACAATAAAAAAAGCCAATTAGCCCACCCAAAAATCATTCCCTCATATGTCATCATGCCCTCACTATGCAAAAAAATGGGGGAATGATGGTGAGGGAATGATGAAATAAAGAATAACCGTAAAGGACTCGTGACAGAACCTTACTTTCAAAACGACTTTTCTGCTTAAGGAAACTACTCCCAAAAGCCATCTTATCTTGCAGCTTATAATCAGTTAAAGTACTTACCTTTTGTTTTTTTTAAGGTGATGAAATGACGATCAAAAATTTAATTTAACCATATAATTAATAAAATCTTTTCGCAACGCACACCCGAACACAATCACAGAAAATTCGCCATTTTGATAAATTGACATTAGTATCAACTTTCAAAAACCAATGGTAGGGCTCATGTTTTATTTGAAATTCATTCATAATTCATCTGCCAGTAATAGTGTGAGGGAATGATTTATTTTTGTGAGACACGTATAAATATTCAAATTTTTAACGTGTTTTTTACTTTATAACGCTAATTTCGGTTGTTTCTATAAATTTAGAATATTTTTAAATAATCCAACTTACTTGAATATGATTCGAATGATTTTTGTATTATTTTGGTAAATAAAAGTAAATAAAATTGGTACTTGGGACACAGTGAGGGAATGATGTCAGGAACATTAGGGCTGTGCATTTTTATTCATTCAAGTATATGACTCTAAAATGTTATGTGAAACTTTTAGATATAGTTATGTGGATTGTATAGAAATATTAATAACATCCATTTTATTGTTGGATTTTTATATAAACTTCAAGGACAAGAATTTCGGAATTTCGTGAGAATTACCCATATAAGATAGAAAGAGAAAAGAACTCCACTGTTAGACATAGGCCTCCCCAACTGCACGCCACTTAGTTCGATCCTCGGCTACTCGCATTCAGCTCCTGCCAGTCGTCATTCGCAAATAATCATCACTCCACATGACCTGTGGACGTCGTCCTACACTACATTTACCGAGACGCGGTCGCCAATCAAGAACCAGTTTACCCCAACGGTTGTCGATTCCGCGGCTAATAAAAAAGAAAATAAACATAAAGAGAGAAAAGACATACAGAATAAGTAAATAAAATTTAGTGATCGTTGAGGCAGATAATATTTAAACGGTAGAAAATGAAAACAGGTTGTAATGAATTTATTGACATTAGAAAATTGCCAATGTATTTTTTTATATCCGTTGAATGGAATACGACCTATAGGTAATAATATAACTTACTTATGCATCATACTTATTAGATCTGTAGATACATAAAAGGCACAGAAAAGCTGTAAAGACAGAATGTAATTGGAAGGTCGACCTCCAATTACATTGTCTTTACAGCATTTCTGACTGACATTTAACTATCAATATCGAAATCCGGAATGCGTTTTTATGACATCATATCGTCGACTATATATAGATATACCTACTACACATACATACCGCGATTCGATTATCTCAGTTTATGAAAAAAAAAATATAATTACCTATCTATGCTCATATCGTGATCATCAAGATCAGGTCAATACGTTATTGCATTTATCTTAAGCCCACTTAGCTTACTAATATGTATCAGAATTTAAGGAAACTGTGAAGTTAAAGGATGTTAGGTGTTTAAAGAATAATTTGCAAGCTTGTAGTTCCTTGTAGTTTCACGTATTCTCATGGTTTAAGATGGTGCCAGTTCTCGGCCACTTTTCGAACTTTCTTATGCCGTCTGTCAAACAAATAGTCGTGTAGGCTTATTATAATAATGATAGTGGTTTGAACTATCGACTGTGCAGCACGGATAAACGTCTTCAGATATATTTGTATTTATGCAAATACATAGGTATATTACAAACAGATAAAATTGTAATAATGGATGAAAACCTCCTTTTAAAGATTGGTAGGTAGGTTCAACTGCTGTTGATGATGACTCAATGACTGATGTATACAAATACATGTTGATATACTCATGTATATCCACATCGAGACATTTTATTTGGGTTTGGTCATGTTGTAATAAACTTTGTAAATAGTTTTGACTGGAGGTTTTTTTCCACTGCCGCCGATACCACTTCTACTCTTCTTAGAAATGTTATACATATATTTCAGACAGGATATATGATTAGCATTAGAAAAATATTTACAGCAAAGAGCTGAGAGTAATGGAAATCACAAATCTATGAGTAATGGGCCTGTTAATTGGAGGTTCATTGGAGATCTAAGAGGACGGGCTCCCTTATCCGTCCGTATGTACCACAGACAAATGGTCCGTACTCTGATTGGCGAGTCTACCATGATATCTAGTCAACCTAAACTATTAATTTAACTATTAAGTAAGAAAAAAGTAAACGATGATTTGATTAACACGAAGTGTTCGAGCTATGGATGAATAAAGTAGGGATGAAAAAGAATACTTTTATGGTAACGAACCAAGTTGCTCAAGTGGATATGTGGCTCAGTATTCATATTAATATTCAGGTAAAACGAACTTCAACTATACTTTCATCAAAATTTTGTCTACTGTAAAAAATCTAACTGTAAATAGATCTTACCGTGATCTATAGAATGTCGATTAATGAGACGAGGTCACAATTATACGCTAATAAACGTGTAAAATTTGACTGTAATTACAATACCGGTAAAAATAATTAGATGTTTAGCTACCAGATGCTGAATATCGTCTTTCTCTGCTTTAGACAAGTGGTAAGTGTATTGGATTCCCATGACAAAGACACTTGGTAATAATTACTCTGACCTCAAATTGCCGCTATTTTCTCTATTAATATTATATTAATCATCTTCATCTTATCCGTATGGATTCTGAGTGTAACGATCTATTCATCCCGTGGGTGTCGACAGAGCCAAAACAGCACTGCTCACAGGGTAGGAAAACTTGAACAACCATACGGTATGACATACATACGAATTGGTCTGGTCAGCATGGTGTAGTAGACCCAAACCTCAACGGAGATATAGTAGGTGGTGATTATAATTACAATACTGGAACATTGTACATATACATCGAAGCAATCTACCTGACAAAGGTAGTTAGATACATAAATAATTATTTGATAAAAGACTTCCTGAAGTAAAATATATTTACTGAGCACATATTATTACACTAAAGAGAAGCAGTAGCGTTCGTTGTAGAATATTTAATTACACCATAAAGTAATAAAAGCGGTTTGCTAAGTAAACGGAGTTTTAGCCAGGGTTCGGCGCGGTGTAGACGACGTGACTGATATCTCATACGATAAAACAAATAGAAATAAAGCATAAATGCTGACGCAAATGATAAGTATACGCGTTTTAAAACGAATATTATCTCATTATAACGGCGTTTATTGCAAGTATGAGTCATTTAACTTAACTACTAAGTCGGTTAACAGATATGAAAGAAATTGTCGCAAATTTAAGTTTGTAAACACACATTAACACAGCTACTTCATTTTATCTGTATACGTGCGTTTTAAATTTTGAGTTAATAACATTAACATACTTTACTTATTTTCGAGACAAACATAGGAAAAGACAAAATGTATTTGTTTGCAGATTCTATTAAACTATGACCTTCTATAGACACTTAGAATAAAATTATGGTATGACAATAATGTAATATGACGATGAATTGCAATAAAATTCTTCTATCCTATTTTCAACTTTGGTCTGTCATCAATTTTTATACCTTCATACAGAAATGACTTTCTTACAACGAAATAATATTAAAGAATTTACCAAGTCGAAGACGAAGTTAACAAAAATAAAAATAAAAACTACTTAAATTTAGTTAAACAGGCTTATCTTTAATAGATAGACACATAAACGGATGGTAGGACGGAATGACAATGACTTAAACATTTTAATTTTTAAAAATGTTTCTGTAGCCAAAGTGGTGAAAACAGAAACCTAAAAATGAAACTACTCCTGGATCGTTTTATGTGTTTTCGGAAGACGGTCCCCATTTCATCTCATCCACATTTTTTTATCATTAAATTCATTACGACGAATACTAGAAGACTATATAATTGAAGACTTTAACTACTTGACATTGGCAGAAATAGCTGATATTCGGCTGGTCGCCATTTCACCAAGTGAAGAAGAAGAAGAGACTTTATTGAGACCTTTATTTGAAGTCGATTAAAAAATATATACGCTTGTCACTTATAACAACACTTACGATGTGACATTCTATTATCATTATTATGATTCTATATCATTTACATCAAATGTGAGGTCAAAAGTAATCAAGGTGACGGTCCTCATAGCGGTCATTTCAACGACCTTCACACAAAGAACCTTCACGATATCGGTACATGTGCAAGGTAAATCGAGCAAATCATATAAAAAAAAGAACTAAAAAGAAATTGATAACTTGATTTGTTCTACTGACGGCTGTCAGAACTGAAGAGAAGGGCATATAGTAGATACCATTATATTTGTTATTTGAAATTAATAAAGAAATTATTTTCCCGAAAAAAAACTTTAAAGCAAAACTTTATGTCGTCACAATAATACTAACCTCATGACGTTCATCGTTCATAACACGGCACAACGAGGAAATAAAAAATCGGCCTAGTGCGTGTCGGTCCACGCACAGGAAAGTGTTCATCAGTCACCCATAATTGTACGTGGATTTAAAATCGTATCCAATTAATAATAATTGTTATGTTTACGTATTAATGGGTTAATTTTGTATGACGTTTTCCAATTAAGCGCATTTTACAAATGAAGCCTTTATAACTTCTGAACTAACAAAGTCTTCTTTAAATTCCATTATATGGACCACCATCACGATTTTTATTGTAGCACTTTGTCGACATAATCACAACACATATTCATGCAGTTTCATTTTTCTAGCACTTACCGTTTGGACGGTAAGTCGAGAACGGACGGACGGACATGACGAATCTATAAGGGTTCCAAGTCATAAACTTCGGAACCCTAAGAAACGTGTAATAGTAATAATATTTCGGACATCTGATACACAATGTCATCTACGAGTAGTTTCCAAACTAAGCAGTTTGTGCTGTGGTCTCTAGACAATATGTAGTAGAAATCAACGCTTGTTTATTTCCGTTTTTATGTTATAACGTTGCATGTTTAGATGCCGATAACATAATCACAATTTAATTAATTATAACCGTCATTGTTACAGTTTATTATCAGCTGCATAATAAGGCACGCAGATTACGTGCATTTGAATCGAGTAAATTTTAAATAAATTATCAATACTGGGTGATGATGTACATCTAAAAAGTAGATAAAATCGGGCAAGTGCGTGTCAGGCCACACATACAGGGTTCCGTAGTCATATACAATGGCAAGTGGAAATAAAATCGTGTCCAATAGATAATTGTTATGTTTCTTTATTATTTACTTAATATGGTATGAAGTTTACCAAGTAAGCATATTTCACAAGTTAGGACTTTATAACTCTCGAACTAACAAAGCTATCTAATTTAAAGTTGAATAACTTGCAAGTGGATACCTAAATAAAAAAATCGTATAAGCAACCTCTTAATGTTTTCAACACCTATCTAACGATATCCCACACGATAGGGTAGACTCAATAAAAAAAACATCTCCACTATACGTGTAGGGGAGGTATCCCAAAAAATTTTTTTTTCGTGATTTTATTGTAGCACTTTGTTAATTACACACCAACCGTTTGGATGGACGGACGGATATGGCGACAGGCGAATGTCTAAGGGTTCCGAGTCATAAACTACGGAACCCTAAAAAGGAAGATTGTCGGGGAGTCCCCCGGTGCAGGATGTAGTTAGCTCTTTTGTTGCACCGGGCTGACTCTCTGAGCAGGTTACGGAATGGCAAAGGTAATAAATTTAGGTTTCAACTTTATGGTCATAGCTTATCAAATATATTTGAAACATAAATAAAAACATAACAACTCGAGATACCAAAGAACTTCAAAGAAGTAGTTACGAAATTCAATTAGCTTTGACCATTTCATACCGTTTTAGATTATGATGTAAATTAACTGGTATAAGCAAAGACTGTTTCTTTTAGGCGTGTCAATGCCCTCGTATGACTTAAGTAGGTAGTTTAAGGAAAATGGTAACAAAAATTAGCACAAAGGAATTTTTAAAAATGTTGGAATGTAATCAAATCAATAAAAAATGTTTATTGGTTGTCAATCTACTCTTTTAATGTTCATAATTTGTAAGAGATTGCCTCCGGGCGATAAGGCCGCCAATTGTACCTACATTCATACCTAGTTATAAGTACTCTGTAATTACCTGGTGTACAATAAAGTTATTTTTATTATTATTATTATTATAATTTATAGTTTATTGACCTATTAGTTCTGTTTATAAGAAGCAACGTAACTAACCTTTTAGTCAGATT
This sequence comes from Phragmatobia fuliginosa, assembly GCA_932526445.1. Taxonomy (NCBI): domain Eukaryota; kingdom Metazoa; phylum Arthropoda; class Insecta; order Lepidoptera; family Erebidae; genus Phragmatobia; species Phragmatobia fuliginosa. The sequence continues at coordinate 12,591,076 of OW052071.1, forward strand.
GTATTTCTATGTGTTTGCATGTCTGTTTTTAAAGGTAATAGAGCCACATTGATTTCAGCATGAACGAAAAAAACACAAGACCGACCTATAATGACAGCATTCGGGCTGTCGGGTTTCGTTCGTGACTTCAAAACGGAAAGTGCGAGGTCCATTAAGCAGCTTGTCGAAATGCAATTTATCAAGATGCCTTAGTATGTGTCCCCATATTGCCTTGCCTATATTCGCAATGGGTATATTCGTCGTGACCCTTGTGGTCTCGTCGTGGTCCTTGTTGTGACACTTGGATCTGGCAAAGTAGATGCAAAAGTTTAAGTTTCATCATTAGGTACCTATAATTTAAGTTTATAAACCTTCAAGCTTCAAAATAACAATAAAGATTTCAAGCATTCACAGGTATGTAAATCAAAAGCCTATTTTACTGGAACTTCCCACTAAACCGTAATGTTTCAAAAAATTTGGCAAAAAGCCGTCTCACGGCATCTCGCAAAACAGTACAACAGTTGTTAACACATTAATACTTTTCTTTCAATTACAACGTACTGATTCCTTGTCCTCGAAAATATGGTCATAGTATTTAACTCCTAAAACGGTACACTGTGCAGTTCTTTATTATTGAACTTGCCATCTTTCCCTGCCACATATGGTTTTGAACAATTCTAAATTATACCCGACAGTGGGTTCTGACTGTTTAAGCCGTTATATCCTCCCAATCCTTAATTAAATTCTTCCTGCCATCTGCCATATTTTAAATTACTCGATCTCCTATAGCGTATTTCCAAAGGCTTTTAAGGACGCAGATATAATACCCACCCCGAAAAAGAAGAACCTAAGATTATTTTCCGATTACCGTCCTATCTTTATTCTCCCTTTCTTCTCCAAGGTCCTCGAATGTCGTATTCATAGTCAATTTTCGAAAGTCCTTTCCATAAACCAGCTTCTAAAGCCTCTCCAGTCTGGTTTTCGTCCCGGCCACAGCACTACCACTACTCTAGTCCACATTACGGAGGACATCAGATCCGCTATGAAAAACGGTAAACTTACAATTCTAACACTTTTGGGCTTCAGTAATGCCTTTAATGCTGTCGACTTTGACATATTGTTATGTGTACTCTCTTAACATATCCCAACTGCAATTGAATAGTTTCACAAACACTGTCTCTTCTTGGTGTAGTACTAATGCTGGTGTACCTTAGGGCGGCGTGCTATCTCCTTTACTTTTTTCCGTTTTTATTAACACCGTCACTCATGAGCTGACTTCCTCATACCGTCTTTACGCGGATGATCTCCAGATATACACCAGAGCCCTACTGGCTAATATGATCAGTGCAGTAAACATCATAAATGCTGATATGGAAAAAATCAACTTCAAGATTAACCCGTGTAGAACTCAAGTCATTGTTGTTGGCAGCTCGAGAATGATTTCCAAAATCGATTGGACGTCACTGTCTCAGGTCTCTTGCGACAGCACACTTATCCCATATATTGGCAAGGTGAAGTACCTAGGGACCTATTTCGATAGCACCTTTTCGTGGGGCCCTCAGCTGCAGGAGCTGAGTCACAAAATGCTTGGCGCTGAAGGATTATTGCGGAGACTACGCAATTTCCTGCCCACCTCTACGAAGATTGCTCTTACACAATTCCTTCTTTTCCCTATCCTTGATTATGTTGATGCCAGTAATCTAGATCTTACTGAAGACCAATTAAATAAGCTTGAAACACTCCAAAACCTCATATTCGGATTGCGGAAATATTATCATGTCTCCGATTATCGTGAAAAGCTTAAGTTCGCCGGAATGCTCACATTCTTTCTGTTCTCTATTACATTCTCTGTAATCCTTTCACCCTGCGTTGCCTTTAATCTTGCTTCACCTTTTTACTTGACTCACATAACAAATTACTGAGATCGTCAGAGAATCTGAGATAAAAAATGCCTGGGCCTTCTTCCAAATTTCTCAACCATTCCATCTATGCCCAAGCCTTTCAGTTGTGGAATGCCCTACCAGTTACAACAAGACGTGCACAAACATTAACTACTTTCAAGAGACTGGTAAAGGAGCACTACCTGGGAGTCACCCCTATGTTTATTCTCCATCCCATGGTTGCCTGTAAGCGATTGACTACGAGCGATAAGGCCGCCACTACATATGTAGCTAATTCAAAGTCCTAACTGTATTTTTACCGATTTGTACAGAAAAGTTGCAATAAGTTTTTTTTTCATTTAACATATTTATTCTATCGAAATATACATATACCATTATTAACTACACATTGCTGCCATCTAATAGGAAGGTCATTTATGCCTTTGCGATAGAACTCTAGTGATCTAGAATCTACAAACTGTGTGAAAGCATTTTGTACTGCTCCTGGGCAGAAAACTTTCATCACGTAGAAAATTGTCCAAAGCACGAAAAAAGTTGTAGTCCGTTGGAGCAAGGTCTGGCGAATACAAAGGTTGACGAAAGTCAACAAAAGGTCTCGCGTTATCATGGAGCAATAATGGTGAAAATAGATTCAAGAGTCGGAGCTGTTTCACTGCAAGTTTGCTGTCATTGTTCGGAGTTCGGCACAGTAGACATCTGGCGTTATTAACCAGATCGGAGAAAGCTACAGTGAATAACGCCATGCTGAGACCACCAAACAGTTACCATTACCCTTTTATTGGCAAGCTTTGCTTTAGGACACTGTTGCGGCGTTTAATTTCAGCCATTGCATTTTTCGCTTACGGTTATCGTAAAGAATTCACTTTTTATCACATGTCACTATTCGATCCAATATTCCTTCATTTTTGTATCGATTCAACGAGGCAACACAAGTTGCAACACGCGTTTCTTTCTGCAGATTAGTCAAATCATGAGGCACCCATTTTTTATATTTTTTTTTATTTTATTGATTTGACGCAAATGAGTCAATATTGTTGGTAAGGTAACGTTAAACCATGCCGCTAAGTCTTGGTTAGTTCGGCTCAGATTGGCTTCCAACATCTCTTTCAATTCATTGTTATTCACATGAGTGGGCGGTCTTCCACCTGGCTCATTCTCTTGAACGGTGGATGTGGCTAAAAGGAACATTATGGAAACAAAAGATCACAAGATAAGGAAAGATCAGGAAACTATTTCTTTGACTGTTTAAGTCAAAGAAATAGTTTCCTGATCTCATTTTTTTGAGTTTATTTTCACATACTGAGAATTATATAAAATACAATATTTATATCAGACAACTATACATGTTTATACTTCTAGCGTTTTCTACGGAATCATTCATATGACATAATTTCAATATATAGAAATAAAACTGTCATTCCAAATCTAAAAACAAAACAAAACACGTTCTTCAAAACAAAATTTCCATCACGAAAGCGTTTAAACCAAAATCGCACGGTGCGTTCAGTGATCAGTCCCCTCACCAAACGCAACATTGAAATTGCGAGCTGTTTCTGCAGCCTTAGTTCCGCATGGGAAATCGTATTCAAAAATCAATTGAATTTTCGAAGTACTCCATCTTTCTTGTGTAAGCTGAATAAAAAAAACAACTGTAAGTTGATAGTCGAATGTTGCACATTTTTTAAAAGAACCTCATAGGTACGATTTGAAAAAAGTTTCACTCAAAAATCTCAAACCATGAAAGTTCTATGTGAATTCAAAGTACCTATTACATTTATACGGTAATTACATACTTTAACCACTATCAAAAAAATAAAAAAAAACATTTAAAAAAAATAAAAATTGTAGACCACTCTTGATCCACTAACTTTTAAACTTTCGCGTTCCATGATAATTAATATTATTTTTACGGGAATTTATAAAATAGACTGCAGCTGCGGAAGCTCCTACATAGGCCAAACTAAGCGGACTATTGCTGAAAGGGTCAAATAGCATATCGCTGCTGTGTGTAAGAACTGACAGACGAGCAAATCAGCGATTGCAGAACATGCACTCGATGCAGGCATCAACTACTGGATTGAATTTCACCGCACGCAAGTCCTCTCCACCGAACGTCACTTTTACTCAAGAGTTGTACGTGAAGCGATTGAGATTAAAAAGCATTAAACTTTCAATCGGGAAGATGGTTTTAAATTATATACAGCGTGGAATCCAGTGTTAAAAAACATACCACCTCGCTTTTCTGTGCAGTCGGTTAAACACCAGAATAGGGACTCATCGGTTTGCTTACAGAATAGGGACACTGTTAGTGTGGTATGTGAGGGTACATGGCGACACAAAACATCAATAATATCGAAAATGTGCGGGTAGATGAAGAACCTTCTCCTTCGCGGATTCGACGACGGAGGGCGTGCGCCGATGAGCCAGTCAGCCTGTGACCACGGCCAATGTAACCTGGTCGAAACGTCAGGCAAATCAGAGGTATGTAATACCCTTAATAAGTGATCGCGTTAATTCCCGTAAAAATAATATTAATACTCTTGATCCAGCCATCTAACTCGAGCCTCTTAAGGTGTTGTTGAGCAGAAACAACTATCAGAAAAATGATCGCCGAATCCACATTCAACTTAACGACAATCTCGTAAGATAAATCCAAATATTTTATTAGTTTCTTTTTCAACTTTCACGAGATTCTTGTCATGAGAAACAGCGAATTGTTGATGTACGATCCTGGCTACTTGGTTGTGTCTGTGCAAATATTCACCATTAACAAGACGAAAACAACCAGAAATAATATGCCTGATAGATTCCCCGGGTCGGTGACATGCCAGACATAATTATATGTCAATTATACCAGTTTTAAGGCTAAATTTCCGATTTATTATTATTATTAATTTTGACTGGATGATGAGGCTCCAATCGTTACGTTTCACGGCCTCTCTGGACGATGGAGGTTTGTGTTGCAGCGTTGATGTTCCAACGCGTAGGTGAGCCTGGACGACAAGACGCACCATGAAGTGATTGTTGCGAACAATGTAATCAAATAATTCTAATCAAATGCATAGAAGCTGGGTTATTAATCTAGTAACTACTACTAGTACTACCCTTATTCAATGATTATATAAATATTTTTATTAGAATATTTTTATTGGTTTTAACTTGGTGAGTTAGGGATCGAAGCTTTACTCCCCCTTTCTGCTTGTTCTAGGTTGAGTGGCACTCTACAATTTACAGTTTAATACACATAAATAGGCTGAGTTGGCTGTCTTTGTTTCTTTTCATTAATTGCACTGGCAGTTATATTTTTGGAATGGCAATATAAAAATAATCTTTTTTTGACATATTTATTTTGTATCTGTGCAACATCTGACTGATGACAAAACACAAGGTCACAGCTACGATAAAAACATGTGGAATGTATAAAAAGAATAAGTCGTGACTCTCGTCCACAATATGATGGTTTAGTTTGAGCAAGTTCAGAGAACTTTGCACACATAAAATGTGTATGTGATAAAAAGTACTTAAGTTGGTATTGTTTACTAAGAAAAAAAATAATTAAATAAAAATGATTGAGGGATACGGTGCTGTAACACAAGCGCTTTTAGGGACCCTTTTGACGTGGGGGTTAACTGCTGCTGGAGCCGGTTGCGTATTTTTTATTAGAGGAAAACATGTAAGTTAATAAGGGGTTCACGTATACAGTATTTTTTTTTCTGACGTCGGTAATTTATTAGTGATTTTCATAGTGTTATTAAGTTAAAGATTGTTTGTTTTTTTCTGTTATAGAGAAAAGTTCTTGACGTGTCATTAGGCTTTGCCGCGGGAGTGATGACGGCGGCCTCGTACTGGTCTCTTTTGGAACCAGCCATAAATATGTGTAAAGCATCTACCGCATATGGATCAGAAGGACAATATGCTTTTATACCAGTTGCATTTGGATTCTTGTTTGGTGCAGTGTTTGTTTATGGTACTGATAAGTTTTTGGACTATTTGGGACTCAACTCCACCAACATGATGATGAGTAAGTGTAAATTACTATTTATGTTACTTAAATTTAAAAAAGTCCCTGTGGTGACTCCTATTCATCCCGCGGTTGTCGTAAAAGGCGACTAAGGGATAAACTACTCAAGACAACATCAATGCAAAGAGAAGGAAAACTTGAAACCAACCCTATACCAACCCGTCTGGCCAGTGTGGTATAGTAGGCAAAAACCTTCTTTCTAAGGAGAGGCCTATGTCCAGCAGTGGACTGTTAAAGACTGTTAATCATGATGATATTATAAAAAGAAAAGAAATGGAATTTAATTTTTAACATGTAAATCAATGATGACTGATAGCTAACAAAAAGTGAAAAAAATATATCTTGTTTTACAAGAATGAAAATATGAATACCATCAAGTTTTAAAAATTCAATAAACAAAATTGTTCAACTAAAAGGTATCTTATCAGTTTATGCACATATAAATAAATTTCAATAAAAACTACATTTTAATTAGAAATTCAATTTATAAGTGTATTTAATCACCATTGCATTATGGTTACATTGTTGTTCATAAGAAAAATTTGAATGTATTGGTTATACATAATTTTTATTTATTTATATGTTGATTGTATGTATGTAAACATCTCACTAATACATACAAAGTATTTCTATGAATATAGATGTAAAGCCAACTACACACCATGTCGGTGGGTAGTTGTGCGGGTGGCATGGCCATCGGACTGAAATGTTCCTCTGGCCAAGCTCCCTGCATGGTGCTTAGGAGGTCTAATAATAGATAATGTAAAAATATGTTTGTATAATGAGTAGTGTTCAAACATATCGTAAACAATTATTTGTAAGATATTGGCACTTTATTTTATCAATTCAATTATTATTAAAGTTGTATGAATAAGGTACTGTTAATGAAAAGAGAAATGTATGTGCCCTGGGCAGGCTAGTTAGATTATTTATTAGCTAATTATACTTACTATTATACTAATATTACCTTATCTATCTCAATACACAGTGTCTGACTGTAAATATTGATTGAAGTTTAGCATCTTTAATTTTTGGTCATTTTTAATTTCTATCAAAAAACATCATCATGATCCTTTCATAGTCCACTGCTGGACGTAGGTCTCTCTTTAGAAAGGTGTTTTATCAAAATGGACATTTACTTTTAAATATCACAATTACTTTTTCATTTTAAATATATTTTACTTTTTAACTCTCGTGTTAATGAGAGATTGATATTAAATTTTAGTCTATAATCGTAGTGATTCTCTTGTTAACATCACCAAATTAAGTTAAATCTAATGTCGTCAATTTAAAATTCTATTTTCAATATCGCATGCATGGTTGTTTAGTTCAGACCCAACTTAAAGTTTATTGGAGACACACACTTGTTTATAAGTTAAAAACCTTTACCAAACATCTATTGAAGTTTGCACCTTATTAACAAAACAATTTGCGCCATAGTCATACTGCTTATGACATGATAGTTTACATCATTGTGAGTTTTGATTAATAAATCCACAAAAATAAAAGATTTTCTACAATAAGAGTTTAGTTTGGACATTTAATTTTAGTGTGAGACTTGAGAGAGAGATGTTATCCGCTACACGCTACACATTTTGACAGGAATAACTAGGATTTGAGATATTCAAATAAAGACTGTAAAACAATGACATTCAAATGTAAAATAAAAACAACAAATTGTTAGTGATGTGAAGGACAGAATCGGCAGAATGAATTATTTATGAATGCAGCTATATTGCACACCACTAAAAAAAATTTTGCACAGACAGAATTCGAAATTTAAATTCTGTGGTTTGAGTGTGGATTGCTACGGGCTGATAATGAAAGAACATAAAAACATTAAGATATCCATAGAGAATTCATAAAAAATAAATTTTGAATAATGTTTTTGTGTTAGTATAGTACATCTTTAAAATAAATTTCAAACACTAAGTAATTTATAATAGACGTCAATTACAAATATTATTCTTTATCATAATCTAGATATTATCTATATATTTGAAAGTTTTGAAACACATTAATGAAAATTATTAACGGAAGTTAATTAGTATCTACTCATACGTTGGAATCAGGCTTAAATTTAATCTAATGTTAAAATATTGTAATAAACCTGGAAATCTAATCTACATCACGAATAAAAAGTATATATTACAAATGTTCATACAGTGTTGCTATATTCAAATATAATGCTATTACATTCATATAAAAACAATATCTTGTAAAAGAAAAAAAAACAATATCCTAATTACAATAAAAATCGGCCACGGGCGTTTCAGGCCACGTATAGAATAGGGTTCCGTAGTCACCGATAATGGCACGTGGATTTAAAAATCGTTACCTATAGATAATTAATTGTTATGTTATGGTACTTGGGTGTTATTTCGCCATTTTTGTACCAAGTTTTCAAGGAACTGTATTTTACAAGTTAGGTACTGAAATTCCGAACTAATAAAAACTGTAACGGCTTAGATATATCTAAGCAGTTTTCTTTTAAAGTTCAACATAAGGACTACCATCGTAATTTTTTTTTCAGATTTTTCCTCTCTTTTGCCAAAAATGTCCTTGAAATGATGAATCGGAAACGGAACCGATATCCGTTTGAGTCTTTTTTGACTTTTTATTGGATTTTTTTATTTATCAAAAAATTGTTTTCACAACCCCTTAGTGTTTTTACAATAACTATCTAAAGATACCTCACATGAAGGAGAAATAGCATTAACTGTTTGGACAGTAAGTGGAGCACGGACAGACAGACGAACGGACATGACGAAACTATAAGCGTACCGAGTCATGAACTACGGAACCCTATAAAAGACTAGACAGATGATATTGGGCCTTTCACATAAAATATCAACAGGTAAAACGAGTATATTATTCATTTTATTTTTATTGTCTTATTTTGTTTTACACACTATAGTTCCACAAGGTGTGTCCTTAAGTAAATGTTATAGGTAACGACTATGAATTGTCAATATTATCTGCATAATCTGCTTCTCCGAAGAACCGTACACATCTCTCTTATTTAGTTTTGTCTTGTCTAAAACTCTTAGCTCAGGACTCAGGTAGAAATAAATTAGGTAGCGGTGAGCGGTTATTGTTGTAAATCGCGGGTAACTCCGCGGAGGGCAGCTAGTCTATTTTTCTACCTATGTTACTCCTTAGCTCATCAACTATCTGTCAGTGAAAGTCCCGTCAAAACCGGTCCTACCGTTACAGATATTACCTGGAAGAAACAGACAGACAAAAATGTTTAAAAATGCCTTTTTGTTGTAAATTACGTATGTATATACTTTCATATATATGCATTTAATAAAAAAGTGTTAATTTAATATTACACACAGACACTTCACTTTTATACTTATATTTGTACTCCTTGACCCAGCGAACTTCGTACCGCCCAACTTTAAAATTCCAGAACTTGATCGCGGCGCCACCTACCGGGTCCAATTGCGAATCTAAACCATTCCCAGATCCCCTTGAACACACACAAAAAATTTCATCAAAATCGGTCCAGTCGTTTGAGAGAAGTTCAGTGACATACACACTCACAGAAGAATTATATATATAAAGATAGATCTCTCAAAACAGAGGTAGCTGTCTTTGACACAAATAGGTTTAGACATTTTATTGTATTATAAGATAAGTTAAATCTCCAACTATAATATAATGTAATATATATATATTTATTTAATTACTTGCATATGTACAAATGTATTAAGCACATAAATTTAATAAGTTTATTATTATGTGTAAATAACCGTAATCTGAATAACAAGAATGTTATAAACTCACACATTGTACAAATGATATATATCTTAAATAGTAATTGTTTCTATTTTTGTACATTACAGCTATGACGAAAAACAAAGATTCCAAGGAGAAGTTAGAAGACTTAGAAATGATGACTGCGTTAAATAGACGGCCGTCGAATCAAACCAGCATTGTGACAATGGATCCACAGCAACCGGCTGATTTTGCAGACTGTATTAACAACCAGCACACTGCACAGAGACGCAGGGGTCACTCACATCATTCTCTGGTTAATATCTATTTTATATTTAAAACATACTTCATTGTAAATTTTTAATCAAAAAGTTCTTGTGTGCGTAACCAATTTGAAGGTGAACTCTATGTACTATTGCCTCTATGCCTTTTTTTGATGAGGTAACTTAAGGGTATGAAAGGTAGGTTTGTTTAATATTTAATTTAGGTGGTAGATATACGAGTCATTCATAGATGATAATATACACAATCTTATTTTGTGTTACCGTCCTAGCCGTCGTGAACTACAGTACAAACCAACCTGTCTTTCCTCAGGAATTAAAATATTTGCCAGTCCAGTTTCATTGAAAACGAACTGGACTGGCAAATACTTTAAATTCCTGAAGAAAGACAGGTTAGTTTGTACTGTAATAACCGACATTCGCGGAGCCGCGGGATGCAACGGCGTAAGTGTGAAAGCGTCACAGATGCACAGTGTTTCTTTTAAATTTACAAAATTAGTATTGATATTCAGATAATAACTGCCTCGTTGGTCTAGTGGTTAGCGTATGCGACTGCTAATCAAGAGGTCTCGGGTTCAAATCCCGGGTCGGGCCAAAAAGTGTTTTTGGGATTTTCTTAGGAAATTCCTAATAGCCGCCCGGAGTTTGGAAGTTTGGCGGGTGATTCACGCCCGTGCCTCGGAGAGCACGTAAAGCCGTCGGGTCCCGGTTGTCATGAACATCCTATGGCAATCGTTATTGGGAAGACAGTGCCCTCAAATATACTGACAACTAGTTCAATCTTCGAATTTCAGTTCTCCCTCAGGGTTGCGGAGGTCCGATGCCAGTCGCTCCGTGGAAAAACTGATATTCAGGTAAAACCGGTTGAACTAGTAGCCGACCCCAAATAAACTTGGGAATAAAGGCTCGGAAGATGAGTATTGATATTCAGATACTTTTTTGTGACTCAATATAAATGCTAGCAGTATATAATGTCGTGAGTGTCGTGTGTAGAAATCAAATCAAACAACTGAAGAGTAAGAGTAAAGAGAGGGTCATGACTTCCAAAGGTAAATCCAAAGGAAGCGACACCCTGCTATACGTCACTGTCTCTGAATTATGGACACACACAAAAATAAACAGGCATAAACATACCTATAGAGAACAGGACTAACAAGTTACACAAAATAAGGAAGGAAAATGATTGTCAACATTAAATCGTATTTACAAAAGTATCGCCACATAAAACTGTAGATTGGCAAAACCAACTGATTTTTTTGCGTTAATTCTTATGAATTCGCTGATTTGACTACAAAAATATTAAACGTATTTGTTTATTGTAATATGAGCTTAAAATTTGTGCCTCGGTTTTCTGCTAAATATTGTTCTATCAACAAAAAAGAGTGTTTAACTTTAAAAGGCTGACCAAAATATAATATTTCTATTTTTTGTTCGATAATGCATATTAATGTAAGACTTAATAGAAGTTTTGGATAACCGTCCGGCCTAAGGCTTATTATTCTAAGCCGTGAGCAAAATCTAGTGTCTTACACTAGATTTTGCTCACGGCTCTGCCCGCATGCATGTCAGTTATCGCGGTAAAGAGTAGGCTATGTCCTTCGACAAAAATTAAAGTATCACGAGGACATTTTTTTATAAAATCGGTGCAGCCGTATAGCCGTGAAAGGTAACAGACAAAGATTCCATGTTATTTTAACGATGTAACTTAAGGTTGAAAATAACACAGAACCCCGTTGCTTAAGTTTAATAACATTCTTGAATATGACTAAAAATGCTTAAGATTTGGCTCTACCTGCCCTGTTTAGGGAAAGCGAGAAGTGTCAACGAAATCTACTAAAATTTCACTGATAGTAATTAATCAGGTGTTGCTTAATAATAATAATAATAAATTAAGATAACAATATAATAATAATAATTTAAAATGTATTTTTTATATTTATATGTAAAAATGTAATTTATATGTAAATATTATCAAACTAGCTTTCCGCCCGCGGCTTCGCCCGCGTGGAATTTGTTTATATCGCGCGACACGGTAGGGTAGATTGAACAATCTTACATGATTTTATGTTTGGTAATAAGGAACTTCGACACAAACTTTCGTCCCCTATTTCAAACCCTTCTACCTTTATTTTCGTAATAAAAAGTATCCTATGTCCTTTCCCAAGTTCAGTTCTATCTTCATACTGAATTTCATCAAAATCGGTTCTGTGGTTTAGGCGTGAAAGCGTAACAGACAGACAGACAGACAGAGTTACTTTCGCATTTATAATATTAGTAGGGATAAAGAGAATAATAATAAATGTTCATTTGAACCAAATAATACACAGGAACAGATATGGTTGATAATGGCCATCATAGTTAAATAACTGTGTTGCGGCCATTAGCGCGTGGGCATTAATGGTTGCAACACAGTTATTTTCAGGAATACAAAAAACAATATTAGTTCTGTAGTTACACATTAGGAATTGTAACAAGGGATACCATTTTGTTATCTTAATTATAGCATAATAAACTATCAGTTCGCATTCGTCTAAAACTTTATCACAACGATACTGCACTGAACATTGCCTTGTTGGTCTAGTTAGTGGTTGGCAATTGCAGCTGCTGATCAAGAGGTCTCGGGTTCGATTCACGGGTCGGATGAAATATTTGTCTGATATGCAAACATTTATATCAGTTGTCTAGTGACCCATAGTACAGGCTCGGCTTAGTTTGGGACTAGATGTTATGTGTCAGACAGTCAGACGTCTGAAATATTTTTTACTAGCTTTCGATCGTGGCTCCGTCCGCGTCTATGTCGATTATTGCAGTAAAAAGTAGTCTCTATGTTATTGTGATATATAAGCCATTTCATGCAAATCCGTTCAGTAGTTTTTGTGTGAAAGAGCAACAAACATACATACTCACAAACTTTCGCGTTTATAATATTAGGAAGGATTATGTGACCTACAATATTTGTTCTGATAATGGATGTTCTTCGTATACGATACATGTACTGAAAAAACGTGTAAATGAGTATATGTTAAAGCGTAAAACGCAAAAAAACTTAAAACTACTTTTAACTTAAACTTCTTCTTCCTAGCCTTATTCCCAATATTATTTTGGTTTCGGCTACTAGTTCAACCGGTTGTACCTGAATATCAGTTTTTCAACGGAGCGACTGGCATCGGGACCTCCGCAACTCTAAGGGAGAACTGAAATTTGAGGGTTTAACTAGTTGTCAGTAAATTTGAGGACACTGACTTCCCGATAACGATTGTCATAGATGTTCATGACAACCGGGACCGACGGATTTACGTGCTCTCCGAGGCACGGACGTGAATCACCGCCAAACTTCCAAACTCCGGGTTGCTATTAGGAATTTCCTAAGAAAAACCCAAAAACACTTTTTGGCCCGACCCAGGTTTGAACCCGAGACCTCTTGATTAGCAGTCGTATACGCTATCCACTAGACCAACGAGGAAACTAACTAAGTACTAAACTAACTTCTTTTAATTTTAACTAACTAACTTAAAAAATCCGACGGCACTAGATCGACGACAAGCGTTTTCAAACCTCACAATTGCTGATGCTCTATCAGTTTATTACTGAATATGCAGGAGCTTAGATGATGCCTAACGTTTGTTTTTCTTTATATTGCCTTCTCTAATGATAAACATTCCCCTTTGTAAACATTTCTTCAATTTTTTTATTTTTAGGGTTCCGAAATTCATGACTCGGGACTCTTATAGTTTCGTCATGTCCGTCCGTCCGTCCTCGACCTCCCGTCGAAACGGTAAGTGCTAGAAAGATGAAACTTTGCATGGATATGTTTTTATTACATCGGCAAAGCGCTAGAATAAAATCACGAAATACTTTATTTAGAGTACCTCCCCTACACGTAAAGTGGGGATGATATTTTTTCTCGAAGCTACCCCATCGTGTAGGATATCATTAGATAGGTATTTTTAAAACATTAATAGGTTGCTAAGTCAATTTTTTTGATTTAGGTATCTGGTTGCGAGTTATTCCACTTTAAAAAACATTTTTTCGTAAAAGCGGGACGTCCCCACCCCTATAAAAGCTAAAATGACTTAGTTCAGGAGTTATAGAGGCCTGACTTTTAAAATTCGCTGACTTGTTAAACTTCATATAAAATTGACTCTTATGTAAAAATAACAATGATTTATTTAATATGATTTTAAATCCATGAATTTAAATCCATTATGGCTTACTGAGGAACCCTATTCTATGCGTTCTCTTCTTCATTAAGAACCATGTTCGCCTATATTAAATTAACTTTAGTTCATAAAATATGATAGTTTATGCATGCCCCTGCTTACTTCTTTTGTGATAAAATAGTGGAAGGGTATACACATGACATAAATCCAATGCAACTTTACAAAAAGGTTACTAGTATTGTAATGTAGTACCAAATAATATTTTTTTTTTTTTTTACATCCAGTTATCATCCATACAAAGTTTTGTAATCTAACTACACCAAGGGTTGCCAACCAATCGATTACAACTATGTATTAGTCCAATCGATCGTGGCGAGGCAAAACTATAAATAAATAGCAATAAAATCACACTAACTGTGTGCATCATCATTTCTATACGGTACCTATTCATAATTGTTTCATTGCCCTTTGTGAACAAGATAGTCTTTCCCGAATTAGATTGTAAAGTAAATGCCTTGAAAAGAAAGTCATCCAAGGGCGGCTCTTAGAAGAAACAAAAGGGCCGACTCGGCCTGGGTGGTACTACTAACCCCTCGCACAAAAAACCTATCTGCATTGATAAAAGACAGAGTAGCCATATGATAGGCACAAATTAAAAAAAATAGTTAATTAGTTTCCAAATAAAAAAAAACTTGAATTTTAACAACTGCGTCACTATTTGGTTCAACATATTTATGTGAATCAGTATTTTCCTACTTAAAACAAACTTAAGTTTTTTTGCTTAATCATTCAATAAAATAAGAAATACCAGATAAATATAATTCCTATATTGTTTCAAGTAAAATTTTAAGAAATGTCATTCGTAGATCGCACAGGGTTTCATCAGTAAACAGATCTTAGGTTTAATCAAGTTGGCGACCGTAACAGTAATATTGAATTGTATTTCCTTGTTTAATCACTTTAATGATTTACTTGACCATAGTAAGTATGAAGTTGTACTATACTTATTATGCTATAAACAACACCAGAAATTGTGTATTGCAGAATCCGTCATAGTCTTAGTCTATATTAGATATAGAATCCCGTGGTATATTATCTGATAATTAACTCAAATAATTTAATTTCAGAAAGTTGGTGAAAACGGCGAAGGAGATCGTCGTGATGGTATTGTAAAACAATTGGAAGCACGACAATCGCAATGGAAGCGAATTATGCTTCTAGTAGTAGCGATAACTGTGCACAATATACCAGAAGGTCTTGCTGTCGGCGTGTCGTTTGGCGCCGCTGGCTCATCAGAACATTCATCCTTCCACACTGCCAGGTAAGTCTTTTGTAATTTTGTTTTTATCATAACATAAAAAACCTATTTTTTTTAATATATGAAAAAAAAAATGTTAAAAATTAAATACAGCGCCATCTAGCGAAAACCTATTGTAATAGTATGTGTAGTAGTTTCCAATCTTACAAAAAAAAGAAGACTGCCATCTAGCGGGATCTATGGTAGCTAATATAGCGTACTTGTTACATGAAACTCATAAACAATAAAGTTTTCTATGACAGCACACAGATGGAGTTAGTAGGCGCGAAAGAAAACATCTTTGTTTCATTTCGCATTTCGTAATTTTCTATATTCGCAATTATTTGACGAAATGTATAATACTTTATTAAGACATTCTAATTTATATCTTTATTTTGAAAAAGACAACTCCCGCATTAGGAATATAAATTCCTGTGTCGCGGGGGACTTTACAAACATAAATGAAACGGACACAAAGGACACCCGAGCCTTACTCAAACTTTAAGAATTGCATTAATTGAATGTCAATCGGAGCTTTGTTATTTAGGTTCGTACCAATACGATAAATTCTTAAAAATCTATTGTTTTGTAACTGTTGTTTTAAGCGTTATTTCGTAGTCATGACAATTCAAATTCAGTCTTTCTTAGGAATTATGTTTATTTAATAGCGTATTTCGTAAGCATTGTTAACTTGAACAGCAAATTGACAACAATTTCTAAAATAGTTTAGTACCTACGTACATATGTTATCCGCCATTTTGTTACGTCAGAAGAAGAAACGCGAGGCACCGTTGCTTCGACGACTGCGCAGGCATTTCATTGATAAGTTGCGGGCGCGAGTGGGATGCAGCTAGCCGTCAAAGGCTGCACTATGGTTTGTGCATCCGACCCGCTAGCCGTACTTAACAATAGTGCGAGCGTCAACTTGACTATAATTTATATCGATATTAAACATTCAGTATGCAGACGGGTGCTTACATTAGTCATGCTTGTCACCGATCCGTTTTTAGTTTTCTAGAACTATAAATATACTCATAATTTCTTTAAAGATTAACAGCGCCGAGAATTGTCTCGTTTCGTCTCATCGAATGTTTGGCATGAGCCGTCATACGCCTACTTGCCTTTTGGCATCGGTATCGCGGTAGGTACAGATTAGAATTCATTTTGCTAATTCACTGTGAGTTGTTGAGTCTTTGTTACTGTTATCGGCAAAAATGTTTTTATAAATTATTCTGAAATATTTAGAAATGCGAAGTATAAGGTAATTTTTAGTCGGACCTAGTTACATAACCAGGACTTGGTAACGCGGTTATAGAACACGACATAGAACGTACATAAAACGGCTGTCGTTAACCAACATAGGTGGTTTTGAGCGCAGAAAAGAATCGCAAAGTTACCGTATTGGTAACGACGTTTCATTTGTAGTTACGTCGAGTTGAGCCAAATCGCGTGGTCGCGGGGGCATCGACCGGCGGCGGCGCAGACGTTGCCGTCACCGCCGCCGCCAAAACCGCCCGATGAAACTATTTCACTGAAAAATCCAGCGCGCGCCGTATCATTGAAGTCAACCTTGGCGATTTGTCGCGTCGTCTATACTGACGCGTGGGTGCCTCTCAAGCGTATTCATAACTGTTCAATATTGGCAGCTCTCACTAAAGTACGTCGACAACTTGCCGATTCTTCTAATAATTCCGACTATTCCCATTTGTTAAAGTCTCGTCGAATGGTTTCAAAAATCACTGTTATTATTGCGATATAGGTATGTTGTTATCTCAGTCATTTACAAAAATATACTCGTATTGCAATTATTATACTAATTATAATTAATAATTTTTAGGTGTACGGAAAGATATAGTTTCATATTTGGAGTTTAAAATATATATCAACTGTTTGATGTTGTTAGTAGAACTAAAATTATCATTTATATCGATAAAAGAAACTTACACTCTGGTTCTTAAAATGTAGGAGCTACCTATGTATGTTAGGAAGGTTCTAATAAGGAGACTGTTCAAATACAAATTTAACTTCCAACCATGCATTACACCTATTTTGGAATTCTAGAAATAGTAATTCCAAGTAGAATAACCAGTAGGTCGGGTATACTTCTTCTAAAATTTTAAACACTATTACGTCGATTAATTCGTAGTAATTGTTGTAGCGTTATACACGATACTGTTATCTAATATGTAGACCCTTTTTACCGTCGATATCTTTTATCATCTGGAGATGAATACAGAATTCACAAATTGCGAAAACGAAACCGAAACCGAAATTGTATCGAGCATTTGTACCTAAGTTTATTTTTTTTAACATTTTCGTGTCATCGAAACGGTAAGAAGAAGCAATTAAATAAACATGATTCATCAGAGACGTTAATAATCGTAATCCTTTTAATGTAATTTGCCCCTTATTCAACTCTTACCACACCTAAACGATGAATAATAATGACGTATTTAGTAACCATTATCCCTAAAGTGATGTCGATAAATACTCTAGCCAGAGTTCGACTTTCAATGGGTAGTTTGAAAGGGGTTGGCCGCGGACCGCTGCGGGTAATGGTAGGTAACGGAGACTGACGAGATACTACTCACTGATTCCTTTGTTCCGCTTGTTATGCAGATCGCCTTCCCACTTATTACATTAATAATTGCACTTTCTTTAACGATGCTAACTTTTGCTGATGTGTTATCGCAATTTTTTTACCAATTCATGCTTTTTCGTAAAACGATCGCAAGAGACAGATGGTATAATATCGAGGTATGAAATTGTAAATCATTTTTGCCAATCATTTTCATAAAACCTAATAGCTAAATAGATGTATTCTCAACCCGTCACTACACGGACAATGGACTAATACCTTTTCGATTAGAAAACGTATTAGTTCATTGTCCGTGTAGTGACGGGTTGAGAATACAGCGTGTCACCCATATTCGGCCTGTGGGTTTCTACGACTAATACCTCATGTAAACTAAGCAGGACAACATCACTGCAAACAGAAAGAAAACCTAAATAAAATTCTATACCGACCCGTCTTTCAAGCGTTGTATAGTAGGCCAGTAGATATCTTCTTGCTAAGAAAAGCGCTATGCCCAGCGGTGAACTGCTAATGATTGCAGTGATCAGAAACAATAGTATTTGTAGATTTTGTTTTGACATTATAATATTGTTAGATAAAATCCATGTATTTCAATAAACCTAATTATGCGCCCTTCGGAATTACGGTGTCAAAGGTTTAAAACTTGTTCCCAGACTACGGGGAAGCCAAGCGAAAGGGTAATATTTTTGGCAGTCTATGTATGTTTGCATGTTCCACATATACTACTGAACCGATTTCTATGAATGAGGTGTAAATAGCAGGCGCCTTCTAGCTGTATAGTCCGACGTGTAAAAATATCTGTAAAGATTTCCTTGCAAAAATAAATATCATCATCATCACCCTATCGCAGTCTACTGCTGGACATTGGCCTCTCCCATTTCACACCACTTTGATCGATTTTGGGCTTTATCATTTATTTGACTGCCTTGTTGTGTGCGGCTGCTGATCAAGAGTTCTCGGGTTCGATTCTCGGGTCGGACCAAATGTTTGTATGATCTGCAAATATTTGTTTCGGAGTTTGGGTGTTTTCTATGGTATGTATTTACAAAAAAATGTTTATGTATTAATATCAGTTGTCTAGTACCCCTAATACAAGCACTGGTTAGTTGTCATTGCCCAAACATTGGCAGCTTATAAAAACATTACCAAAGACACCTAGTTAAAACTCAATGATTTCATGGTTTTATATATGTTGGCCGATTCTCAGACCTACCCAATGTGCTCACAAAATTTCATGCAAATCGGTCAAGCCGTTTCGGAGTAGTATGGAAACGAACATTGTGACACGAGAATTTTATATAAATACATTATAATTACATATATCCTACTTATATTATAAACGTGAAAGTTTGTGTGTATGTATGTGTCTTTGTTGCTCTTTCACGCAAAAACTACTGAACGGATTTGGATAAAACTTTACAGTAATATAGCTTATATATCAGAATAACACATAGGCTACTATTTACTGCAATAATCGAGATACACGGCGATAGGTGTTTATAAAAATAAATAAATCGAGGATGTCAAAATGTATCACTGTTTATCTTTAGTTTGTTATAATTATGTACTAATCACTATAGCTTAATAACACCTAAACTACCCTTTGTTTATTCTTATCTTCTGTGGACGTGTTGTTTCACGAGTTGCCTGAAAGAGATGTCTTTTATTCCGTTAAAATTAAACCATACTATTATGGTTCATGTACGATAAGGATATATACTGGTGTGATCGCTCATTGGTCGAAATGCGACCATATTTTTAATTTTACTTTTTTTATTTTGTTTAGTTTTCTGCACTCCTCAACCCTATAAACTCTAACTGTGCCAAATTTCATACTCCTCCGTCCTCGGAATTTTTGTTAAAGGCGATTCACGTACATACGTAGATTTACTCACAAAACAGTTTCATTTTAAATAAATAGTTAGATAACAAAAAGAAAATCACTTATATTAAATTCCTAGTAAATATAAATCCAACAATAAGGCTTTTTCCGAAGAATCCTCACGCGAAATCGTGAGACTATAATTTTATGGCAATGCTTAAGTATATGTACATATTTAATTCTTTATACACTCGGTTCCAAAAATTACGGGTCAGTCACAAAAATTGAAATACCTCCAGAACTGTAAAAGCTAGATCAATGAAATAAAAAACAGAATAAAGACTTTTTAGTTGCGCTTCTAATAGCATATTATTTAAACTGGTTGATGAAAAAAACTTCATTAGAAAAACAAAATTTAAAAAAATGACTATTTTTAAAAACAAAATTTTTGTTTCATGTCATTATGGATGCTTTCCATTTCTATTCTGTCACAAAAAAAATTATCGTGAACGTCTTCCACGTGCATAATTATTATTCTGTGAGGTGAAGCATGGCAGTCACGCTAGAGGAATGTACCAGAATCCTAACTTTTTTGGAACTTGGGCGGAGCCAGCGTGAAACAGCCAGAAACATTGGTGTATCTTTGTCGACTGTTCAGCGGGTAGTCCAGCGGTACCAAGAGACCGGATCACACCTTAGAAGACCAGGAAATGGCAGACCAAGATGCACAACGGCCAGGGAAGACAGACAACTGGTGGCTACAATGCTCCGAAATCGTTTTCAAACTGCTGTTGGTCTAAAAACTCACTTTATTCGCTTTGGAGGTGGCAATTTAAGCGCTCAAACAGTAAGAAGACGTCTTGCTGAAGCAAATTTGAAACCATTGAGGCCCGCAAATGGCCCCAAACTGGAACGGGGACATCGAATTGCAAGACAGAGATACGTGCGCGAACACCTAAACTGGACACTAGACGATTGGTCTAGGGTAATGTTCACGGACGAGTCTAAATTCATGCTTTATAAGCATGATGGTAGGCAGTTGGTGTACAGAAGACCAGGGGAGCGCTTCCATCAAGCGTGTGTGGAGGAAAAAGTGGCGTACGGTGGAGGCTCCGTACAAGTTTGGGCTGGGATTTCTGCTGAGGCCCGCACCGAGCTGGTGCTCATTCAAAATGGAACTCTAAATGCAGATAGGTACGTGGAAGAGATTCTCAATGAACATGTAGGTCCTTTCATGGCCAGGATGGACCGGCATGGCATATTAATGCATGATAATGCGCGTCCCCATACCGCCAGAATTGTACATGACTACCTTGAAGAGGTCGGTATCGAACTCATGCAGTGGCCAGCGCGAAGCCCGGACTTAAACCCCATCGAGCACGCCTGGGACGAGCTTCAGAGATGCGTGAAAGGTCGAAACCCCCCACCAATCACGCTTCCCGAGCTCATACAAGCACTGGTGGAGGAATGGGAAGGTATTCCTCAGCACCGGCTCCGAAATTTGGTGTACAGCATGCCTAATCGCCTGGAAGCTGTCAGAAGAGCTCGTGGAGGCAATACAAAGTATTAAATGAAGAAAGTGATGAAAAACAGCAAAAAAACAATCATAAAAAAAATGTAATCTTAAGAAAAATATGACTACTTTAGTTTTTTTTTAATTTAAGATTAATATTGTGGGTGTAACTAAGTTTTATTTTATTTTTTATCTGTATAATTAAATTCTCAATTGAACAGTCTTCGTTTCATTATGATGGCATACGTAGTTCGGGAGATATTCGGGTTTATGTGACTGACCCGTTATTTTTGGAACCGGCTTTAATTAAAATTAATAGCAATAATATAGTGATTCATCCAATACATGCGAAATGCCTAACAATGCGAACCTCGTGTGTCGGGAAGCACTCACAGTCACATACAAGTTATTCTATGTACTCTGTGCTATACAGTACAGGGTGCCTTTGTGTGACACCTAGTTAGTGTTGTCCTAATACATATTTAGTGTAGTTCTTCGATCGCAAATCTAATATGTAATATTTTTAAATTTGTAAATTTATTTATGCTTTCCTGGAGGTCTGCTATCTGTGTCTGAATAAGGCTTTTACTGTTTAAATGCTTATGTTAAGATCAAATAGGTATAGCGATCAATATGGTATACGCAAAGAGATATCATTTTATCTCTTTTCAAGCGAATTTTGAGTAAAAGAAATAGAGAAAGCGATATAATTTAAGCAATATCAAGTATAAATTAAAAAAAAAAGTATAAATGCTACAATAGCTACGCAAGTTCATTGAGCCTGTTGACTTGTCAAAACACAAATAACTATACAAAGCAGTTTAATGTATTCTGTGAATTAATAGCTTAGTCCTATAAAGATTCAAGAAAATGAAATAAAACTTCAACCACCAGTCATTACGACAGAAAACTGTATTACGTTATAATAATTCATTTAAACTTATAGACAAGAAATCAGTAGTTTATCTATGGTGTTATATTTGAAGTTTGTTTTAATCATTAAATTAAACTAAATAGTAATGTTAACTGTTATTCTTCATGTACTATCTATCGTATCTTTTCCTCTTTTAATGAACTCGTACTTGACCAGTTTCATTACAAATTAAACGTTATCCATAACTTTAAAATTTTTCATAAATATGAGTTGAAGCCCTGGCACGGTCGTTCATTACGATGGTAAGCGATAAGGCGGTCGATTTAACACCGTAGCCGGTGTTGTTGGGTACGGGTAAACACGTATAGGTATTCGGGTGTGGTGTGTCTGCCCGGAGGAGCGGGCGAAGACGCAGGCGTGTGCGCGAGGGCGCGGGGGCGAGTGGCGCCCTCGCATAATGGGAGTCGGCAACGGCTTTCTACCCGACGCTGTTATTATGCAGATTAACACCGCCGGGAATTTGTTCAAATATCGTAACAAGCGCTCTTCCCGGCGCCGGCGCCGCTCGAGCTGCTGTAATTTACGATTCGAGCCTCGGGAATGTGTCGGCGTTCGCTTCTTCCACGGACGCGCACGTATTCAATCCATTTTATAAATCTCACTTCTTGTAGGAAAATTACTAAACCTGCATCATATTTATTTACGATTATTTCATATAATTACCTATTAATGTATTGATAAAAAAATAAATATAATACCTACATAAAATGGGCTTCTGGTTCAGAGAGAACATTCAATAGATAACGCAAACTAATCTATAAACTTAATTTAAAATTACAGTAATAGAGTTATATTTTCATACTACGGTGCACGCGGTTACTAGTTATTTTAGTCATAATCAGTAATTACAAATGTTTTTATTTAGATAATTTAAAACTTGATAAGCCGTAAGTAGCGGCAATTACCTGGAACATAAATGTTTTTTATTGTTTATCAGTCTATTCAACAATGGGAAAATATTTATAAGAAGTAGATGATATACTTTCTGCAACAGTTTAGAATTGTTAGCAAATACGTACCTATCTCTATCTGTATTTTGTTAATACAATCAACTAAGCGCATACATAGATTCAAAATGCGAAATATTTTTACTGTAAGTATGAAAATACGTTGAAAACTGTGATGAAAGTTTACGAAGTCCATAAATAATGTTAGTCGCGGTGGCCGGGCACGCGAGGGTGCTGTGTGGTGGAGCGGGGGCGTGCGCCCGGCCGCATTCCTGAGAAGCCTCCGACCCACCGCTACACTGCCCAGTCACAGCTTCTGCCGCTTTATATCTAAATTCTTGCACACTGCGCACTTTTACCTCACGGAAATATAACGTAATATCTGTTTTCATTTGTTGTATCTGAGAACATTGCTTTCCGTTCTGTTATAATCTACTAAGTTTTAAAGCAATTTGTACATTAATTTTACATATTTGGTTAATTTAAGACCACATCATGCTGATACCGTGATTAAAAGATAATCTTATTATATTATAAACCCGAAAGTTTTTATATGTGTATGTAGGTATGTTTGTTGCAATTAGAGATAACAATTTACTAAATCACAGTTATTCTGTTTACAATACCTACTTAATGAAAAGTAGTCATTAAAATTTTAACTGGTCACTAAAACTTCAACATGCTCAATGTGGGAATTGTTGTACAAAATTGATAGAACATTTGTTCCTACATGCCCATATTTCGTAAAATATACATAAATATAGGCTGTGTTAGTGATCAGTACTGATAGTGACAGGTCGTCGTACGTCCGTTTCTGTGAAATGTGCGAAGGCAGCAGGGCCGGAATGGTTGAGAACGTTGCACTTGTTTTACGCACGCGCGCACAGTGTGGTGCATGACCCCATTGGAATGTACCACGTGCACTAGCCAATGGAATGCGCAACTGTTTGCTTTTTCATTTTTTCTTTGCCGCCACAAACAATACCTTTTCATACTATTTCAATCCGAATTCCTTACTAACGCGATACCTACTTTCTAAAACAGTGTTCGATTTAACGTAGTGACATTTTGTGTTTTGTTTGAAACGATTTCGGTATAACCGACTGGTTGTAGTTTAGACAAATCAAAATGTTTAAAATTTGTAGATTTTGCTACCCTTTAAGTATTATTTTAATGTTTGACTTGACTAGGGGATCCAAAAGACATTCTACTAGACCTCATTAATCCAAACAAGAACAACACTACAGTAGAACAAATACTACAAAACACATAAAAACAAAATGTCGCAAATGTTTTGTTAAAAATAAAGTAATTTCTAGATCCCTATTGCAGATCCGCTTTAGGAACTAAACATGAATGTAATCCATCCCGAGACCCACTCATTCCATTCCATATCAGGTTATTGTAGTAAGTTACTTAACATTAATCGTATACTTTCAATTTACATCAAAGCACTTTCTTTCGCCTTCGGTATCCATTCCATACTATCTTCTGTAAGGTGTCATTCCTTCAAAGTCGGTTGCTTGTCTGCCTGGAGAAGCATCGTACCTTCTATTGTTCTATGCGCGGTAACTTTCTATGATACGACAAACTGCTAGTAGCGGTTTTAGTTGTTTTCGTGTAGTTTGCAAAAGTATCTACCTACTGTTCAACATGAACAATAGTTTTAACTTGTTAACGTGTCTGCATGTAAACACGTACATTTTACATTATTATGTAACGGTGTAACATTTAAGTTAAGCTACAATCACCGAAATATGAAAGTTTAGTTTATTTTGAACTTTAGAATTTCTCGTTAGAATAGTAACCATCGGTTAAAATTAGATAGTAATTTTTACATACAAAAGGGTGAAATGTCAGGTCGACAAAGCCTATTTGGTATACAAATTATAACTCTTGGCTATTCCCTCGTTACAATCCTCTTGTAAGATAGTTGTTTGACTAAAATAGCAGAGTTGAGTAAACGGCGCCCTCAATATTGAAGTGTGCGATATGAGCCGGAAGAGCGCGTGCAAGATGTCGGAAAGCGCTTAGCCGGAAGATGTGATCCCACCAATGATGAGCTTTTACGATTTCCTGTGCGTTCGCCGCCGGACACTCGGTTTCTGATCTAAAACCGCTTATTCTTTCATCGCCGCTATTGTTTTTGTTTTACATTTGCGTTGCACTATTCTCGTCACTATCAAAAATAGTTAATGATATGATATGATGAGACTTTTTCTATTACGTACAATAAGATTTATGTAAATCTGAAGCTCAATGTATGTAGGTACCATGTTTAATCAAGGCGTTTTAATCGTTAGTAGAAATAATGACACGAACTTGCTTCAGATGCTTACATGGCATTGGTCAATGCGTAGGCAATTAGTGGATGTTGCGCGGGCGTCGAATACGTCACGCACGCATGTGCATGCGTACATACAGCTCGCACCCGCGTCATACGTCATCTAATTGCCTATTAAACACGCCAATAACAAACAAAACACATAACAAACAATTTATAATATTGCAGTTCAGGGATGACGTTAACAAACAATTCTCTTATTGTTATACCTACATCAACTGTGCCCCATGGTCTGACCCGCATTCAATTGTTTTGTTATTATTAACATTTGTATGAGCCTGCTAGTGACTACTCTGCCTGAATTATAAAAATTATAAGTAGAATCCAGGAGTAGTGGTCACCACAGCACTATGCACATTGAAATTTATAAACACCTATAGGTATATTTTGTGGGATTTATTATATTGCGTTACGATTGTCGCACTTGACAGCATTGTACTCCGTTTGTATTCTACAGTATGTCATCTTATGGTGTATTACAAATCATAATTGTAATATGCCTTTATTAGTAGATTAGTAGTCAAGGGCTGTAAGGCATCAATTGCAGCCCGAGATATTTAGGCGCACGAGCGCAGCGAGGACGCCTATAGTTTGAGGGTGTAATTGGTGCTTACACCCGAGCTAACTATTCTGCTTTACATATCGATTGTGAGGTAAGTAGAAAAAAAACCGGCATTATAAGAATAAAACATTTTATCGTCAGCTTCCATTTTCATTGAATCGGGAGTGCAGCTTATATGTTCTTTACTTGAAGAACGCATGTTTTTTCCTAATTAGCACGTAATTATAAAAAAAATCCCAAAAAAAAAAAAAAATTTTTAAATTAAGTTTTCTATTCCCGCCTCTTTTCATTAAAAATAAATAAGTAAAGAATTTTTAAATTGTTTTTTTCAAGAATGAAATTGACCTTCGCCGTTCGATATTTAAAATTGATGACTAATATACTCACACGAAGACAAGGCTGAATAGCAAAGCGACCTCTTTGGTCATTGGGCTGAACTTTTTGAAAGGAAGAAGTTTTTTTTTAATTACTTACCGCCCTAGGGCTTTTCTACCTACATTATTACCATAGAGCGCTAATAAGTCACCTACAAGCCCCATTTGGAGGTAATAAGAACCTACTTACCGAACATGAGAGATGTAAAAATATTTATTTTCCTTTTTACTAAAACAAAATACTTCTGTAAGTTTTTCTTTAAATGTGATCTGCAGCACGATGAATTGACAAGTTCTTTGGTTGTGATTTAGTATTATTTAACTGCACCCGATATTATTACTTGTACTTTGTTCCGCTATCGACACAATGAAATAATGTCGGTTGCACTAGTAAACAGGAAAATCCGTAAGTATTTTTATAACGTGAATAAGTAATAATTTACTGCAGATAGGTTATCCGTGAGTCATGATTGTTTACCAACTGGGACCGGTTTGTGTTGCATATGCACAACATTTCTAAATATGGCATGAATAAGTTGTGCCTTTATTCATACTTATTTGTGAGTAAATCCATCTATAGATACTGAGATGATGTCGCGTCGTCCATGTTTGGAAGGTATGCCTAAGAATGACTCATTTTTACAATAATGATACCTTGTCATGGTGTTTTGAGAAACACCAGTAAGTAGACTACCTACTAATACACTACATCATAGAATAAAAAGGTGCCAAGTGCGAGTTGGACTCGCCCATGAAGGGTTCCGTAGCAGCAAGTAACAGCATTTATAAGTTCTTATAATAGTGTATTGATTGAATAAAAGGTTTGCAGTTTACGATTTATGATGTATTAAAAAAAAACTACTAACTAGATCTCGTTCAAACCAATTTTCGGTGGTAGTTTACATAGTAATGTACAACATATATTTTTTTTGGTTTTATCACTCTCTTATTTTAGAAGTTACAGGGTGTCCCCCCTGTAACTTCTTTGGTTGGTTAGGACACGACACACATTTTTCCACTTTGGAAATGTTTCTCGCGCAAACGATTCATTTTAGAAAAAAATGGTATTAGAAACCTCAACACCCTTTTTGAAGACCTATCCATAGATACCCCACACGAATGGGTTTGATGAAAAATTTTTTTTTGAGTTTCAGTTCCAGGTATGGGGACCCCCTAAACGTGTTGTTTATTCTGTATTTTTATATGAAAATCTTAATGCGGTTTACAGATTACTATATTATTACTATCTACTTACCAAGTTTCAACAGTATAGTTCTTATGGTTTCGGAAAAAAGTGGCTGTGACATACGGACGGACAGACAGACAGACAGACATGACGAATCTATAAGGGTTCCGTTTTTTTGCCATTTGGCTACGGAACCTTAATAAAAATAAGTATAACAATATAAAATATACATATGAGAAAACCTAAAAAAATACCACATGTATATAATAATTACTAACCCTAATCGAATCTCTAATTTAAATTTCATTTCATACTTTATTCAAAAAATTACATTTTTGACAAGTTTACATTGCTACTTGTAGGTAATGAGTCTTGTTTTAACGAAACACCCTCTTCTCATTCTTAGACAGGGAGACGAACCGACGCATTTTTGAACAAGAATACTTCTATTGTCTTCAATCTAACCACTAATTCATCATCCATAATTGTTACGTCACAATATTTAGTGAAGAGATTTCCTTTTCCGTATTTAGTGTAGGTATCGGTAGTGCGGTCTGACTGGCGGTGCCTACAAACTCGCACGTGGGCGTAATGACGTGTCCCATTCATAATTCACCTGTTCAACATGCAAACGATTACCTTCGCACGATTATCGGTAAAACGCGAACGCTGACTAATCGAGGAGACTCGCTAGGAATGCTGCACCGCCGAAGGAAATCCGCAAGGGCGCCTTCGTTTGTAGGTACTACACCTTCATAAAGTGTATACTGACTTGTCAAATACCATCCATATTGCTCAGTCATGACATCATATTCATTTACATAGGTGATGTGATTCGACAAAGGGCTTTGCATAAATTATTAGAATGTTGAAAAATGCAGGTACACTATGAAATACTGGAGATAATAAAATAAAATATTCCTGAAATCAATTGTTGTTGATGTTTATCATAATTTCTACTTCACGCAATCGAATATAATAGATACTACAACATCAAAATTGAAAAGGAATTATTCTATTTCCTCTAAATCCTATAACTTTTTGACAAAGGACGTTATACATGTCAAAGGACTCAAAAGAAGTATCTAAATACAATCATCAAACCGCCAACCACCTACGAGTGTTGATCTGAAATGTTCTTCATAATTAAGGCGCTCTGTAAGTCTGCAGCATGGGAATCTATTTTAATAAGTGATATATTGTTTCTACGATATTTTAATACTTAATCATCAGAAACCGTCATCAAGAGTAATCTGTGAAAGCCACATCCAAACTGTGCATTTCATTAGAGACGGCTAAACCTGCGGCCCCTTTTTAGCTCCAGCTACAGCTAAACTTCAGGTAGCTGAAGCTAAAGCCTGATCGTACCCTATTTGTAATCAAGTCAAAAGATGTTTTTTATATAAACAACAATTTCGTAAGAACCCTCTTAAATATTAGATACATCGTCTGAGTCTGCGACACGATACTTGCGTCACTAGGTACATTGGAAGTCCCGAAGAAAGCTTTTAATAAATGTGTGAGTATAGTGTCGCGGCATGCACTAGTCTCAATAGATATATTGTGCGGTATTAGTCTTGTCGTCTGTGAGCATTAAAGTATTTATAAATTAGTCTGTACAGAAATAATCCCTGCACTCGTAGGTAACACGAGTTTTGTTTTGGCGAGACATCCTCTTCTCGTTCACGGACAGGGAGACGAGACGACCTTATTTTTGAATTAGAATGCGGCTGTGTTTACATTTTTCTCCTTATTGTGACATTTTTGGCAAGAATCCAGGTTGTAATATAAAATAAACTGCCCATCGCATAGCTGGAAGTGCAATCAACGGGCAGTTTGATCGGTATGTAACACGGTTCAATCTGTAACGGCTATTTTCATGGATGATCGCTTAATTACCCGTGTACCTGGTTGTAAAAATCTTCAATTTATGTGTGTTCGCATCATTGATTTTGTATCGGTCATTTGTAGTTTTTGTTTTGCATTGTTTTTTAAATTTCTGCCTTATCGCCATATTGTGTCTCTCAAAGAAATATAAACATTACAAATATTACATTCTTAAACATAACAGTTTGCGAAGGGAACAGCTTTCTATAATCATACGTACATTTTTATAGAAAATTGCTTACTCTTTTAATTGTCTAAGGTTGCTTGGAAATGTTAACTCAACGACATAAGACAACCTATACAAGATAATTAAATAACTAAAACTAATTCAGTATTTTATGCAGTTATAAGTTTTATATCCATAGGCGCAAGATTATATTTTTATCTGTTCTGCTTAATTAGCGCTATTGGTTGTCAATAGAATTTTTTAAGGCTGTTTCTAGTTTTGCTTTTGTGAGAGAGTTCCCTGACGCTTCAAATTATAACACATAATTATCTCACAGATGATTCTAAGATCAAGGTACTTAGTATAACTCTTTTTATTGTATATGAAAAGGTAGATGGCCTACATGCCAATTAGATAACATTAGTTGAATTACGAATATAATATCGAATTTTGACTAAACGTTGAATATTTCAAATAAACTCTTACCGAAATTCCGCATTAGGTTGTTAATTTTATGTGCTAACTTTTACTTTTTAGAAACAGATATTATTTCTTTTATGCATGTGCTGCTTGGTAATTATTACCGATTATATAACTTCATTATTTCATTTATGTAATTCAAAATTTCTATGAAATATTGGTAAGCATTTATTCTTCATAAATTATAAAATATTTAGTAA
Organism: Phragmatobia fuliginosa; assembly: GCA_932526445.1. Lineage (NCBI taxonomy): Eukaryota > Metazoa > Arthropoda > Insecta > Lepidoptera > Erebidae > Phragmatobia > Phragmatobia fuliginosa. The sequence goes on from OW052071.1 coordinate 12,621,449, forward strand.
CTCAAACGAGATCTTAGAAGAAAGTGTCATTGTTCTTTTGGTTCGTATTTTTAGTATTCTCGCCATTGTATTGTGTGGTACCTATGTTTATAGGCGGATGTGACTAATCGTAACTGTATCGTGGCGACAATACTCTATTCTTGTATTGCTTGTGGATCGTTTCATGTTTCTATACACGAGTTGGTGGTAAAAATGTCTATCTTATATAAAGTTTAACTAACCATTCGATATGACAGGCTTGATTGAATACTCGTATCATATATTACAGGGATTTGTTGATATCACAGTCATATCTAATATTTCTTAGAATTGTTTTTATCTATACGATGCACTTATTTTGTATACGAATTTCTGAGTATCATAATAAAAGTAGATAGGGTCGAATGCCTACTGTAGATTGTATAACATTACAAGGGTAATTAATAAAAACAGCAATGAACAAAGATAACAAAAAGATAAATTTTGTCAAGAAACTTCAATTAGGTATTTGTGAAAAGGTTGTTTAAAGAACAAATATGCAAGTAATTTGTTATTTATTTTCAAGATCGTGTTGTTAAATATAAATAGGCACGGAAATATTCTGTGTTGTATGTACCATTTTAATGAGACACAAGCCGGAAATAAGTCTTTATCTCTTCTAAGAAGCATAGTAGGTATGTATACAATGTACTAATCAAATCCTTTTAAATTAGGCGCAGTGCGCGCGGTCTGGACACACACAATGAATTAACGGTAACGCACCGCGCCACCTGACTTGAAAAACAACCTGTTTTTCTCACAGGAAACCGGCGATCGATCAAATCATACCGCTAGTATGCAAACAGAGGGATCGCTAGATATACTAGCCGAAAGGAAATTCTCCTAGTGAGCGACAGGGACACGGTTATACCGGACAACGGGCGCGAGTTGGGACGAAACAAGTCCGGCTTGAAATGCGTGCGTGTGCGTCTACGAATTGCGTTCCCATACTAGGTGATGGCATACGGTCGCCTTTCTTCTCCTTCCATCTTAAGGTCTTGTAGCGGCCTCTCGCTCATACCCAGGGCTAGCAACTAGCTTTGGAAATTAAGAACCTAAAAATTAAATAGATTTCCCTAATTTTCCCTCTCACGACTTTTGACATTTAGGAAAACGTCAAAAGAGGAAGGGGATAACTTTTTAGGGTTCCGTAGCCAAATGGCAAACGGAACCCTTATAGATTCGTCAAGTCTGTCTGTCTGTCTGTCCATCCGTATGTCACAGCCACTTTTTTCCGAAACCTTAAGAGCTATACTTTTGAAACTTGGTAAGTAGATGTAATCTGTGAAAAAAAAAACATTTTGGGGGTCCCCATACTTGGAACTGAAACTCAAAAATTTTTTTTTCATCAAACCCATACCCATCTATGGATAGGTGTTAAAAAATGATGTTGAGGTTTCTAGTATCCTTTTTCTAAACTGAATAGTTTGCGCGAGAGACACTTCCAAAGTGGAAAAATTTGTGTCCCCCCCCTGTAACTTTTAAAATAAGAGTGATAAAACTAAAAAAAAATTTTTTTTTAGTTTTTAATTTTTTTAGACATTAGCATGCAAACTACTAACGAAAATTGGTTTGAACGAGATCTAGTAAGTACTTTTTTTTAATACGTCATAAATCGTAAACCGCAATTTACCTTTCATTCAATCAATACACTATTATAAAAACATTGATCAAAGTTACAACGAACTACAAGAACTTTTATATGATGTTACTTGCTGATACGGAACCCTTCATGGGCGAGTCCGACTCTGATCTCTATAGTTTAAATGTTGCTGGTCTCAGCTTAAATATATAGGATCGCGATGCCAAGCTAAATAACAATGTAATAAAAAAGTCTGTCGAATTAAGTAAGCAAACCAGCTTTGAAAAGAGAAAGCCAAACTCAAGTTAAATTCTCTGGAATTAAGTTAAAAATCTGACAACCCTAGCTGTACGACATGAATGAAGGCGCCCGCACCGAGGAATGCGGTCGCGTGACGTGTGCGGCGCCAACGCCGATCTCGATGCAATTCACCAAAGGGTTAGTTTTAACAACTTACTATTCCACTGCATACCAATTATAACGTACGGACGGGAACCAGCTAAATGAACATCGAAGGAATGCGTTCATGTAACCGTTCTTACGACTGTCTTGAAGATAAAATTATAAGCTTGTGATGTATAAAATTGATTAGAAGAAAAAAAGAAACGATAAAGTTACACTTTGTTATGCAATGCGAAACAAATTTTGAGAATAAAAATATGAATTTAATAATTACTCTCGTACAAACTGTTTTGTTTATGTGAATGTAGACCGTTTCTTTAACTATTAATAGGGCTTTGTTATTCAAAAGCAAAAAGGATTTCAGACTTTATTATTTAGATGAGGTACCAAACCTTTCCAAACCTTTTTTGACATCTTCAGGAGGTTTGAGATAAAGTTAATTTTGTCAGTTGTATAAACTTTGGACTTATCTCTTGCATTGAAGTAACTATTGCAGGTGGTTGAAATGATTAAACTTAGGTAAAAATGGCAACCAAAATAAGGTTTTAGTTAAGTACATTTTTCTCATTGCAAAGAGCAGAGGCGAAAGAACATTTTGGCATTCTATGTACATACGTTTGTATGCTTTACCGTATCGCCTATAGACTGAATTGATATTAATGAATAAGGTGTCAATTGATTTCTTATATTGTCTCGGATGACACACAGTTTATAAATTTTATCCAGTTTTTACGTAGTCGGCTTTTAGTTGTTTTTAACTTTTTCTTGTTCACGCTCGCGATTACCCAGCTGTCCTAATTTTCCTGTTGGTGTAGTGGTAAGTGACTGCTTCACTTAGAGATCTTGGGTTCTATTCCCGCCCAATACAAATGTTTGTGATGAGATGAGCGCGGTCATTTTGTTTCTGGGTGCAATTTATCTGTAATACATATGCATTTAGAAATATTTTAGCACTTTGGTTACCATAGTACAGCCAAAGACACCGGTGATAAGATTAAGTTTCAAGTATTTTTTTTAATATGTAAGCCAAAGTGACTTTACTTTGCCTGATGAAAGCATGAGTTGAATGTAAGCATAGTGGTCACCATCCTCATTGTGAATTCAGAAAATGCAGCACTGACCACAATACGGTGACGGTAAGATGCTGTTGCATCATTGGACCTCCGGTCTCGCACTCGCTAACAAAATACGACAGCACGAATGCTTTCATGTTTGGTTGGTCTGTGCGATGGTAGTACCGCCCCGGTCGAGCCGGCTTCTTCAAACTGAAATCAGTATGGCTCTACTATCTACAGGACTGCCTTCTGCATTAGGCTCTTGAAGCATCCATAAATCTTCTTAAGGTTTTGGTCGAGGCTCTTGACTCCTCCGTGTGCATATATGACTATCGGAACAATCTACATTCCACATATCGACAATCTCGTGAGGTAAATAAATATGTATTTATAAAAAAAAGTATGTTTATGTATTTATATCAGTTGTCTAGTACCCATAATACAAGCTCTGCTTAGCTATGGTCTGAATGATGTTGTGTGTCAGATGTCCTAAATATTCATTTATTTATTATTATTTTTCAACATTCAATAGAAAATCATTGCGCTGCTCTCTATTCGAGCTATCGATATAATGTTGGCGAATGGCAAGGGAATGGCAAGCCGCGGTCATCCTCTGTGTGAACGTTATGCTCCAAAAGGAGTCTGCAGATCGGGAAAGGGCCGATCCCGCTCGAAGAAGGCAGCGAAGGCGACGCTTGCTCCCCAATCGTCGCCTAAGGGTCGCTGCTGCTCCATCCTGGGGAGATATGACCGCTGCAAACGACCCGAGACAGGTGACACCCCGGTGCAGCCAGGGTGTCGTCTAAAGCGGGTCGATCTTCCGCCTCTTACTGTGCAGAACGGTGAAAGGTGCAGCAGCATCCTGCCTCAGGGGTGAGTCCAGTCACCCCGAGATGTACCCCAGTTTTGGGGTATGGCAAGGGGAAACTTGAATCCGCTGATGCAATCCTGGTGTTCCTGCGAAAAAAAAAAGCTTATTGGCACCAATAATCCGGTCTGTGATAGTGAATCGTTCCCAATTTAACTTATTACGACTATTCTCGAGAACTGGGTCGGGTACATAGTAGATTGGCACCTCGAAATTCACAAGTTCTTATTTAAGGGTAAGTTTTTATTGTTGATTACGATCTTAGCTACTTGGTTGTGCCTGTGCAAATATTCACCGTTAACAAGACGTGCACAACCAGAAATAATATGCCTGGGGGAAATCTTATCCAGTACAGTGACTTGCCAGACAGATGTCAACCGTATCATCTTTCAGGATATATTTCCAATAGTTATTCGTCATAATAACTTCGTCCATAATCACATAATCGGTTTCTCACCAAGAGAGAGTGAGATCACCAATAGCCAAGACGTAATCGCTTTGAAGTGTATCTCGTTCCCATGTAAGACCAAAAATAGACTTCAAGAGTTTATCTCTCTTTATTCCATATAACACAAATTTTTAATAATGTTTTCTACTTTCGGAGATATAATTAACATCACAACATACTTGTACTTATACACATAGTAAAAACTGAGTGTTTTTTTATTTTAATTACTGTAGTTATAATATGTTATTGCAGTTAGCCGAATTGTTGACTTGTGTAACATTTTTATGGAAATATGTACATTCTTAAGTTGGTATTTGTGAACGCTTCACACTGCAATCGTGGGACAGTCAGTATTTCATTTGGTACTGTAGAATATTTGTTTGTGATAAAATATTTGAAACAATGAATTATGCAAATGAGATGAAGGAATTTGAAAAGTCTTTTTTTGGAATTGGAAAAATTGGTCTCTCAGTAAGGTTCTTTGCTCTTGACAAAGTCCTTCAGATTAAAACATGATTTTACATATCATCATCATCAGCCTAATATTTGTCATTTAAGTTATGTTGATAAACTGAATAGTTTGCGCGAGAGACACTTCCAAAGTGGAAAAATGTGTGTGTCCCCCCTGTAACTTTTAAAATAAGAGTGATAAAAGTAAAAAAAATTTTTTTTTTAGTTTTTAATTTTTTTAGACATTAGCATGCAAACTACTAACGAAAATTGGTTTGAACGAGATCTAGTAAGTACTTTTTTTTAATACGTCATAAATCATAAATCGTAAAAAAAATGGAGGAATTTGAAAAGTCTTTTTTTGGAATTGGAAAAATTGGTCTCTCAGTAAGGTTCTTTGCTCTTGACAAAGTCCTTCAGATTAAAACATGATTTTACATATCATCATCATCAGCCTAATATTTGTCATTTAAGTTATGTTGATAAACTGAATAGTTTGCGCGAGAGACACTTCCAAAGTGGAAAAATGTGTGTGTGTCCCCTGTAACTTTTAAAATAAGAGTGATAAAAGTAAAAAAAATTTTTTTTTTAGTTTTTAATTTTTTTAGACATTAGCATGCAAACTACTAACGAAAATTGGTTTGAACGAGATCTAGTAAGTACTTTTTTTTAATACGTCATAAATCATAAATCGTAAAAAAAATGGAGGAATTTGAAAAGTCTTTTTTTGGAATTGGAAAAATTGGTCTCTCAGTAAGGTTCTTTGCTCTTGACAAAGTCCTTCAGATTAAAACATGATTTTACATATCATCATCATCAGCCTAATATTTGTCATTTAAGTTATGTTGATGTATTCAGATAGAACACATTTCTCCCTCCCCTTCTCCTCAAAATGTACTCTGAGGCAATTTCGACCACGGTCGCCAGTCAACTACGCAAAAGATATTATAGTTGATGCACTCACTGTCTTCTTACCCTCGTAAACTTGAAAATTCTGTATTTATGACAAAGATTTAATAACAAATTTCTTTAACCAACGTCGACAAATACCGCAACCTGCATCGAAATGAGATCAATTTCAAGAAACACAAAAAACCTTATTAAACCAAATTTGTACATTGTAGAATATATTTTTGTTTTATATCTCGATAAATCAACATATAGATGTTGCTTTATAAATTGCGTATAGGTAAATGCATTGTTTTGCGACTAGCGTCGGTACTGCTGGTAAAACTAATAGCAGTGTAATTGATTTAAATGCGGTTACGCAGAGCTTTGTAGAAAGTTATGTCTATCTTGTCCCGTAGCAAATATACCATGAGTTGTGTGATTCGAAATCGACTTCGTAGAAAGTAGACGACGAAGCCAAATGTCCCATTTAAAAATAAGTGCAAACAATAATTTTGATCTATTTGTTAGAGGAGTGATGATGATTTATAGCTAAGCTTGATTCGTGAGAGATTTTTAGCATCGTTTGGATTGTATGTGTCTACATGAAAAGCTGGATCGTAGACACGATAAAAACCCAAGAATTTGTATGTGAAGAAGGTTGACATTTCCTGTATTCCAATACAGTTTATGGTGAGTGTATTTCAAAGGCACTGTTAATTAATGGCATTAAAAAAGATTTCACATAGCTGTTAAAAATGTTTGGAAAAGTGTGATCTCACCCTTGATATTAATCCCTGAAACGAAAAAAAAGTATGTATAAATTTTCTAAAAGAAATGTATTTGTATTTCAAATTTATTCAACTAGTTTTCCAACTAAGAGTTTGTCAACGCCAATATTGAGAAAAATAATGTATTTGAGTATAGGTACAATACTAGGTATACTCGGATCTGTAATAGAGAAATATCTTTTTTCTTATACAAGATAGACCCCTTTTATCACTTCATTTAAAATGAATCGAAAATTTTCCACTAAAAACATTAAGAGATACGTAGCTCTTTGTGCAAAGCGACTTATTACCAATTAAAATACTTGTGCAGCAGATTAACAACAGGCCTGCTACCACAAGCGAGATTTTTGTTAAGTATCTTATGTAAGAAATGATTTCTTTATAAGTGTTATATCGTTACTAAAGAAATATGATGTCCGTCGATGAGAAACGTCTACTTGTTGAACGATCGGCGGTCAGCTTCGAATGGCCGAGGTTGATGGACCACTTACCTCAACCGGTCCATGGGAGTCTTCTATTTCTTCACAAACAACTAAAACCTCTCTTCTAGTAAAATCACAACAAGAAATAATTTTATTTCGAATAATTTCAATAAATTCCGACATATAATTAACATTTTACTAGATTTTTAAGCGTCGGTCGTTTGATTAGTCATTTTAATGATGCCTTTTTACAGTTAGTGATTTGAATGCGGTGTAAATTTTATTTAGCAATCGGTTTGTACATTATTGATGCTTCTCATTTGTCCCACACTCAAGTTGGTTAATGTCCTGCTATTGATGAATACCGCAACCGAATGCTCGCTACGAAGGAATTCGTCGGCTCTCGTGTAATCTTTTACGCTTTCGAATGTTGATTATTAATTGCTCTCTCATTCAATAGATATTACATTCCTAGCATTCTTCGCATACCTTCATATGGAAATACTATGTTTAAGTAGACAGGTTTGGTATCATTCATGGGTACCTTTTGGAATGCGTTCGAATAGCACTGCTCATTACAACATGTGTGTATGTACATATATGTGCCCTCAACTAGTATACCTCTTGCAACGCTTAATGAACCACTTCAATAAATATTGAATTTACTGATGAAATTTTAAGTTACTGCTTTTGGGAATTGGTTGCACAGTCATCATCTGCCTGCCCTTATATTACAGTACGAGTCTGAATTACTGCATAGTTCGATTTGTTTAGTTGTCTGCCTCGCACCTACAATATAATATACCGTGGTTAATTGGATACTTTAACTTTCTCACATACTTTAATACCAAACGTTTGTACGCCTTTAATTACTTTTTTGCCCGACTACAACCTAAAGTAAAGTAAAGTAAGTTTAAGCAATTCATGTATGGTGAAGAGTCTCCTCTTCAACATACCTCTCTCGACCTATGTCCAGCATTAGACTGCGATGGACTAATGATGATGATGTATGTTCATGCGTAGAATTTAAACTACAGAAGCGATTATAGAGGTAGTATAGCCATGTGGATTTCAGCACGTATAGGTGCTGAAATCAACATGGTTTTATTACCTGTCGTATTTCGTTGATGAGAGAGATCGGATACTCAATGATGCAGTCGCTTCTCACTAGGCCGTTATAGGGTCACCATACTGCATTGTCTGCATTCACAATGAGAATGGTGACCCCCCTTACTTCTGGATTCTACTCATGCTTTCCATTAGGCAGAGTATTTTAACGAATTTTAAGTAGTCGGTTTATATATATTTATATATTTGACAACGCACTTGAGACTCTTTGTCTTGCAGGTGACCATAGGCAGTAGTGGTACCGCAAATAAACTTAATCTGGTCTGACCAACAAGTATGAATAATATGTGTCGGATGAAGATATTTAAATCTTACAAATCATTGTATTTTGTCATAATTTCTACCTAGGTACAGATTTGAAGTTTAATTACAATTATATCATTATCGTTTTGTATGGATCATTGTCAACGTGGTCTTTAAGTAACATTTAAGTTTAAAGAAGTGTAAAGTCGTTAATTTCTTGAAAGGTATTTGATGATATAAAGGTATACTTTACTGCTACGAGTAATTGATTATTATATATTTACCAGAACGTCGTTTTAATATTAGCAAGTACCATTTGATTCATTGTTTAATAAGTAACATTTTGATTGACGACCTACACATTCGGCTCTATAAGTCTCGTGTAAACGTCGCTTAATATGCAATTTTAATCAAAGTGGAGCAGCCTTCGCGTGAAGCTGTCGCGACGGCGCGACGCGACGGCGACGTCGAGCAGTATACGATGCAAGAGGCTGCTGTTAGCCTCCCATGCGGAGCCCCGCTGTCTGGCAGCCGCCGCTCTCCCTGCCCCCCCTGCGCAGCCTGCCCCTCCGTCGGCTGCTATACCTAGCGCAACCACCTTGTATTGCCAATTCATCTACCACCTTATATTCGTTAGGTACGGTAAATACTCGTCGACAATTCACTCATTGCCACTTCCCAAGGTTGACTGACTAGATACATCTCAATATAATTTTAAATCGAAATATTTCGTGTCTTGTAACCTACTCGATTACTTAAAATGTTATATTGATTCATCCATTTCATTTTAAATCAATCTGTGAGCTTTTATCAGAAATCTATAATATGGAGTTATTAAGATTAATTAAATACACTTGCTACGACGGCTTTACTAAGACCAAAACCGTTCAATTTTTATTCTGTTCCATATAATTTATTAAATTTAAATTTCGTTTATATAGATAGCTTACGAGTCCATTCAATTAGCAGGAAACTGGTATTGGACTCAAACTATATTTATGACAATTCAATATATTATTTGGACTGCTGGGATTATTATAATTTTACAAAGCTTTACTAGTTAGGTCAATGTTGTCAATTAATGATCCTTTATTATGAAACGTGCGAATTTTGTACGTAAATGGATGCATTTAGGACGTGAGATAGATTCTTATTGACTTCTCACGTTAATCCTCTACGAATGCACCGTCTGTCATAGCATGCGTGTCACATAGGTACTCACAACTTGTTCGTTCAGATACCATATGCTACAGTTTCGTATTTAGAAAACGCTATGATTATTTTAAACTGCAATGTTCGCAGTCTAATTTTTTATTTAAATGTTTGTGGTTTTGTTCTTTTTAATGTTTTTAGTCCATTGAACGTGTTATAGAGAGTTCTAATTGAACAAGTGTAGTGATGGTAGTGCGACCCCGGCCCAATGTTTAGGTCCGATTGCGACAACTACTGGCATGAGTTGTGTAATTGGCCAATGGAAATTCCGGTGTCGCTGTAACAGCCGCAAGTGTGCGGGCTTAGAGTCCTGTGCGTGCGCACCGCTTGTCGAGGCCACGGTATGAATGGAGCTGCGGTATGTAGGTCACGGTGTCGTCAATGGGCCGTCGGCAGGGCCCCGCGCAGCCGCCTCATGCGCCCCCATCGTGCCGTGAAAGTTGCCACTACTTTCGCGACTGTCGGTCTCTCCACCAGCGTGATTTTACACCCTCATACAACACAACAAAGACACTTTTAGCATGGCGTTTGGAAACGTTCACATCCGCTTCGATGTTTCGTGCGTGCCTCAGAGACTTTTTGCGTTGTCTCTTCATGAGAACTCTACGATCACAACATTTAAGTCTATTATTGCTCTTTACATTAAAAATTCGACCGCGCCGTATGCTCGTGCTTAGGAATTCACTTCCGGGTAGGTCGGAAAGTGAAATGGACTCGTCTGTGATGTAATTGGAATTCGGATGTATCCGGAGTCAACGTTACTCCATTCACTTATAAATTTCTATAGGTATTGGTTGACATAGTAAGCCGCGAACCGCAGCTTTTCTGTGACACACTAAATAGTGGAAGCGTTGAAGCGTAATATGACTTAATTCTGTCACCACTGAATAAGACATATTATAGATCCATCTACCATTAATACAGATTAGTACAATAAATTGAACTGAGGCCGGTATTATCCTGAATTAATAATAATATGTTCAAAGATAATGATAAGACGTTTAATTTAAGATAAAATCAGTTTAATTTAAGTAATGAGTCTACATATCGATGACAACAATTAATAATTTAGTATGTTATACTTCACAATATATGAATTGGAATTATTTATTTCAGAAATAAAGTTTATAGTTCAAACGAGTGTTTCGGTTATGTATATGTTGAACCAGCCAGACATTAAAATAATCATAAGACGTTAACTGCCACCAATAACCTTCAATGTCGCTTTCACACCGTTCTTTCGGCAAATTATGAAAGAGATGTGGCGACTGTCACTAGCTATTTTACAAAAGTAATGACTTATGTTATGAATACTGTTACGTACATTCCAATCTTTTTATTTGTTTTGATTTTATTTATGGTACTTTACGTATATATAATATTTATATATAACTAGCAGATGCCCGCGGCTCCGCTCGGGCCCTAGGAGTATGAAAAATAGATGTTGGCCGATTCTCAGACCTACTGAATACGCATATAAAATTTCGGGCGGGGGCGATCTATTTTGTTAATAATTGTGTAATATATATGAAAAGATTAATATTACTCAATTAATTTATCTCTAACCTCGACTAGCAATCACCGTTGCTATCATTTGAAACTAGCATCCGTCTGTCTTATAAAATTAAATAGTTCAACAAACAAACTTTGATACACAACTGAAAGTTTCTATAATTATTTATTACCTTTGACAGTGTTCGGACTAGTAATGTTTTGAATCATATGTTGATGTTTTAAACGTCGTGAGTTTATATCTAGTCGTTCAAAAGTATTGTATCTACGTAGATAATTTGATGACACTAGCTTTTTTATAATAAACTATAATCGCATTTTATGACGATTGATTAAATAACTGACTCATCAAGTTGTTATTGTTGCACTTGTTAAAAAGCTCTTTTAAGTTCCTCTTCATAACCTTTATGAGACTGATCACTCGTCCGTGTGCCTGAATTTATTGGAATGATTAATATTTTTAAGCTTTTGTATAACTGTGACCTAACCATACCCATGTGTACAATGTAAATTATTATAATTTTAAAATATGAGTCACTTTTGATAACCAAAGTATAAAATTTAATGAAACATTTGTTAACTGTAGTGTGAGATATAAATAAATAAATACATATTACATCCTACACTCAAAACCATTTAGCTCCAAACTAAGCATAGTTTGTGTTATGGGTACTAGACAACTGATATGAAAACATACACACACTTTTTTTGTAAAAACATATTATACATAGTAAACAGCAACACTCCGAAACAAATATTTGCTTAAATTTGGTCCGACCCGGGAATCGAACCCGACACCTCAAGTACAGCAGTTGCATATTTCGCTCCCTTCTTTGTAGTATTGTATCAATTGAGTCTATGGCACAAACAGCGTCCAAGAAATTATCAATTCTGTCAAAGGTTCGGCGGTACTTCAGCTATGAACAGCTACTTAATCTTTACAATGCCCAAGTTCGATCCTGCATGGAGTACTGCAGTCACCTCTTGGACGGTGCAGCCAAATATCATCTGGAAGCTTTGGACTCAGTTGACCGAAGAGCCCATAGGTTAATTAATAACGAAAAGCTCTCAAATAGCAGACTACACACCCTTGAGCATCGTCGTCGAGTTGCCAGCTTATCGATTTTTTATAGGATACACTTTGGAGAGTGCTCGAAAGCTCTTTTCGAACTGATCGAGCCATCTCCATTCCTTTATCGGACTACTAGGCGCAGGCAAAAGTTTCATCCATACGTTCTTGGCATACCCAAAAGACGAACTAAACGGTTTGACAGCTCGTTTTTGGTGAGAGTCGCCAGAGTTGGGAACGACCTGCCTTTGTCTATTTTTCCTGATGATTTGAACTCTGGAGCCTTTAAGAGTAGAGTGAGTAGGTTTCTTTTGGATGGGCGTGTACCATCTTCGTCTTCATCTACACTTTCCATCAGGTGAGATGGAAGACAAACGCCTATTCCATTACAACAATTAAAAAAAAAAACTGCCTAATGGAAAGCATGAGTAGAATCCAGGAGTATGGGTCACTATCCTCATTGTGAGTATAGACAATGCTGCAATGTCTTCAACCTATTTTTATATTGTTACCTAGATCATCAAGGGTAGAAACCCTTTATTCCCAAGATCATTTGGGGTCGGCTACTACTGATTTATCTGAACATCAATTTTAACATGGAGCGACTGACATTGAATCTCCGCAACCCTTAGAGTGAACTGAAATTCGAAAGTTGAACTGGTTATCAGTATATTTGAGGGCATTGAATTCCCAGAAACGATTGACATAGATATTAATGACAATCGAAACCAACAGCTTACGCTATAGGGATCAAAACCGCGAGCAACGTGCCCTCCGGTGTGATTCTATACTTCAAACTCTTATTAAGAGTTTCTTGTAAAAAAAACCTACAACATTTTTGGCCCGACTCAGAATTTGATCCCGAGACCTTTTGATTGGCAGTCGCGAGGCTGACCTAGAGAAGGATTTAAGCTTTTGCATGTTCTCCAACCATTTGCACAAACTAGATTGACTTCTATTTACGTTTATCGACTATAGTCGGACTTCCACAATCCTAGTGCGGCAGCATCACAAGCAGGTGATATCAAAGTTCAGTAAATTGATTACGTTCGGACTTTTAGGGCCTCAACAACCCGTAACGATTTCCACAAAAGTTCGAAGTTGCAATCGGGACTGGGACCGAGGAACCATGTATAGGCTGACCTGGTTAGGAATGCTTATCTTTGCAATATCCTAACCTACCGATTACCGTTTAATCAAGAGTTACCTCCACAGCAAACAATCCTAGCTAAAAAATATTATTAACATGATTTCGTTTTATGTTCACGTCGGTTGATACTAAACATCCGACAATCCTTACGGCTGGCTAAGCAAATCTTCAAGTAATGTTGGAACTTAAAAAAAGTATGGATTGAAAGTTAAATTAGAAAGTCATTTAAACTCCAACTATATGGTGCAAGTGTTAAAGCATCTGTTTGACGAAGTCTTTCAAATTTTAATAATATTGACAGTAAATTCTATCAGCTTTTCTAATTTAACAATATCGACGAAGACAAACGAAACTCTTAATATCCGGTATCCGACTCTATAGGGAATTGGAACAGGATAGCACCTGGATATCTATTTCAGCTGAACTACAGAGCACAAATCATCTTTATTAAATACTGAATTGATGAGCCTAGTGAGTACTCGGCGGGCATGCGCGGCTCGTAGCGAGCAGCTTTCACCGAGCTCAAAGGTTCCGCACCGCTTTGCATGTTTATTGAGTTAACCATTTTAACAGGAATTCCCGAGGCTTCCGTTTACGTCGTTATTAGTACTTTTAGCTGTTGAGGTACTTGAATATGTACCGTTAGTTATCTTACACACAAAACCACCGATAGCACTTTCTTACTTAATCCATGACGATGATATTCAATCTGTACAAATAATAATAATTAATACTGAAGTGTCTGTTTGTAATATCAAATGAACAATTTTTTTACTAAATGTATCTTAAAGCATGTACAGTAGATACTTAGACCAAGAATCAATTTTTCAAATTTTTTACTATTTGCTCTGATTTTGACTATTTGATCTGTTTGCTCTGATTAATTTATGGGCAGAACCGATTTTAACTGGATTTTCACATTCAGATAGCTGTTGAAATAAGGAGCAACTTAGGATATTGTTTTAGACTAGCTTTTCGCGGCGTTACTCGTGATTATAGCTATAACCGCGGGACTCAACTAGTTAATAAGAATCGCATTCAATACAACTTATACAGGTAACACGAAAACCTTCAGAGAAAATTAAATATTTTGTTGTCAAACTGCCTTACACTTTACTTTCCAAACTTTCAAATTCTCTTTTCCTTATCGCTATAATAAAATTTGTGCAACCATTATCGTAATACAGTAGATGTGTCATTTTGTTCGATTGGAGTAAATTTTGTACAAATCGAATGAAGTCAGTAAGTAAGTAGCACATATTATTTGATTCCGTAATATTTTAAGAGAAGTATGTTTTAGCTGCATCGCAGGAACAGTTGAGTTTAACGGTGACTAAAGCTGTGGAGTACTGTTAGTCGCATTCCTAGAGCGGCACGCGGCGAGGGTGGCAGGTGCAGTGGGGGGAGAGACAGGCTTCGTTAGGAATGTGCCACTGTCAGCACATATCTTCTATTGCTTGTTTTATAACGTACACCTATTGCTAAATGTTAGGCACATAATAATCTAATCGTCTCTTGTGTTCATGTTGAATACGTAGAGTACTGATGTTAAGATGGACAGGCGGTGATCTGAATACCATTTTCCGAACCAAGACATTTTTGGTTTATTTTTTTGTATGTATGTTTTATATTAATTTATATATATTTAAGCCAAGCAGTGTCTCTCTGTATTTCCGTGTGGTGACGGATTAAGAATACAAAGTGTCACCCCTATTCATTCCATTGGTGTCGTAAGAGGCGACTAAAGGAACAAAATAAGCAGCTAACAGCACTGCCAAGAGAAGGAAAACTTGAAACAAACCCTTTACCAACCCGTCTGGCCAGCTTGGTATAGTAGGCCAAAACCTCCTTTCAAAGGAGAGGCCTATGTCCAATAGTGGACTGTTAAAGGCTGTTGATGATGATGATGAAAGTGTCTCTACTCTGTCTGATGAAAAGTATGAGTAGAATCCAGGAGTAGGGGTCACAATCCTCATTATGAGGGTATGTAATTTGCATGGTGACCCTTACCATAGCGGCCTGGTCAGATAATTCCGCAGATATTCAGACTGATCGGGCTTCCGGAGTTGAAGTGCAATTAGAGTACTACCCTCATACAGACCTATTTAATTGCTGAAATTGAAATCGGACGCCCAGTGATGCAGGTGCATCTTACTAAGCCGCCATGTTGTGGGTCACCATGATGCATTTTCTGTACTCACAGTGCAGATGGTGATTTATTACATTGTGATCGATCACACTGTAATTTTAATCAATTTCTAAAAGTGCAGACTTATAATTGGCTTTCTAGAGACTGTTAAGATGATATATTAAGATGTAAATAGCTGTTAGTTTTCTATGCATTAAATAAATAAAACATTTGTCTGCAAACTGAGTGGAATGTGCGGGTATTTTTAGTTTTCAATTCTCCGATGAGCTCAGGTCTCCGCAATGTGTATTTTTTAAGAACTGAAAACGTTCTTTGAGGTATGGGGGTGTGTGTGTTCAGTTGGTCTTCGGTGATATCCAGATAGCTGTCATCGCCATAGTCAAAGATGGAAAGCAGTAGAGATTAGATATTGCGCAACCACAATATATATATTTTTTTCAATTTTCCCACAATCTGTCTGTACAACATTTAGTTGGATTTTATGAATTTGGATAAAGGTGTGGTTGGTTCCAAACCCAGTGATCTGGCCAAATATGGTATATCTACATTGTTATTAGATTTTGGGGCGTATGTCTCTTTATTCTTTTAAAAGCCGGATTAATAACTTCAGTAAGTCTTATATTCATCCTTTACGGATTTTACGTTCAGTTCACGATGCAATCGCATTTTTTATTGTACAATAGAGGCTGTTCACTCCGTATGACCAAATAGGTTTTATGGCAGCTTTGTACAGCAAGAGCTTGTACTCCAAAAAAAAGTCGAGATCTTCTATTTAAAAGCCAGTACATCTTTCTCACTTGTTGGCCAAGAACTTTTCTTTTTGTGAAAATATGTTTTGTCCAAGTTAGTCTTTGGTAATTGGAAGCAAGGTGCGTAGTATTCGAAGAAGTCCTGCTGCTGCAAATAGTTTGCGGCTAACTTCCCCGATCAGAGGGCTCCAGGACAATTACTTATCCATATAGATGCCCAAGTTTTTAACTTTTTCACTATACGACACTATCGTACCACTGCAACATACGACTGGTATCTGCTGAAAATTTATTTTGCAGTACTACCTAAAACTACCTACTATCGTGACTTGCGTTTTAGTTGGGTTTATATTCAGTCCATAATCCCTACTCCAGTTGTATTTTTGCAATATTATGACGTTCGCTGCTTGTGTTAAGTTATCTGGTTGCTTGTAAGTAAATTCGAAGATCATCTGCATAAAGGTGGTAGAAAGAAAGTAATTGATTTGTGATTGAGTAAATAAAAACTGAAAAAAGTAAAGTGGATAGCACGCGCCGCCCTGAACAGGTCGGAATATTAAGAGAAGATATTTGTGAGTACAATGGGTGTTATCGCTAAACGCAATCTCTTCCAGGCAACCTTTTGGTGGACAAGTCTATAGGAAATAGGAATAAATTTTAGTCGCATTTCTTTGGTATCTATAGGTACATCCGCGACGAAAACCCAATATAGATGGAAATATTGATTTTTTCTAACCCATATTTTATTTTGTCCCCAGAAATCTGGCTTTGGGCATCGGCATCCAAAATTTTCCTGAGGGATTAGCAGTCAGCTTGCCCCTGCAAGCCGCTGGTTTCTCGGTTTGGAGAGCATTTTGGTAAGAATATATCACAATATTTTTTCTTAATCGAATTAAAAGAGTTTATACATTAGTATGTTTACCAGAAAACGCCGAAAGCTATTGTGAAGTAAAGCATTGGAATGTTCAACAATTTTCTGGTGGCATGTAAGCAGTAAACTTACCACATAACGTGCGTAAATTAGTGTTCAGTTTGTGGTTGCAAGTTTGCCACTCTGCAGTTAGACAGAGGCGCGCGGTTAGAGAATGCGCCCGCGCTCGTCGTTAGGCCGGATGCCAACGCAGCCAGACTGGCCGACCCCATTCCTGTCCAGGCTAATTCATTTAGCGACTGTTGCCGGCCCGAACAGCTCGGTTACTCGCTCAGATTTGCGATCATGTCTCCACTAGAAATTGTTATAATGACATACAGTTAAGGAGATTCATAGAAATTTACATATTGTCACTTATTGGTAATATTTACACAATATAATTACACAAGGTAATATTTACATATTAGTATAATGCCAAACTAATAGTTCGGCATATAATATACATAGTTTACAGGATTACAAGTCCAAATGTTAGACTTGAAAAAAATAATGTATACAAATGTTCATTCGTTATTAAGTGTACATATATAAAATCATTCAAATTGTCGAGAGCATACGTACGCATTGTGGTACGTGCACGTATTGTAAACGTTACCAAATAGGTAAAAGTCCTAAATAGTCGCATTCCATCGTGTTCTCGGAACCGCTGAACTGGCGCCGCTAAGCCAATTCTACTGAGAGCAGTGAAAGGAATTTATTTTTTAAATTTTGTAGAAATAAAGACTGTACTCAGATTCGATGAATTATTATAAGAATTTCACAAAAACAAATAGGTAGTCACACTTCATTCATAGCAGTTTGGAACTCGACACCACGAATCTAAATCAACTCGTAATGCAGAGAAATGACATCACTTAAATTGGGCAGCTATTCATAAATCTCAATAGGGTTAGAACTATGAAAGTCTATGTGATTGTCAGATATTCAGTCAACCAGCGGTAGTTAACGTTGGCGTCATTATATTTACTAAAAAAAACACATTTACTCGCTGTGTGTGTCTTATGTTTCCTTGTTCTTTCGGCTGTATTGGCACTTGGCAGCAAGAATGTGCTCCAGTGGGAATACAGACCTGCAGTGGGTCTGGAATGTACGCCGAGCGACGACCTCGCTCGCTTTCTGTACTAACCTTATTAGCACGTCTTGATCGTAATAGCATATTTTGACTAGAATGGAGATGTACCTTAAACTTACAACATAAGTACAGTAAATGTTTTAAACCAATTAATGAAAGAAAAAACATTAAGTAAATCATTAAATTTTCCTGTTAGCACGTTATTGAAAATGGGTTTGACTGAATGTAAAATGACGTTAATTGCCTGCTGTGATTTGATGTTATGTACTGACAATTTACAATGATTTTTATCTACAAGACATATTATAATATCAGGGGGGTGTCACTCCGCAGTTTAGGTATAGTCGGCCGGCTGCATGCCGGGTCAGACACGCCGGTCGAACAGACATCGTCAGAACAGTTTATTTAATTCTTTATTGTACACAAATTTTCTTACTTTATTTACAAGGAGATTACATTTACAAAGGCGAGCTTAACCCAAACCTGAGTTTTCTTCCAACGAACCAGCGAACAGTTCAGAGTTACACGATAGAAAGAGACGCAATTGTAGGTAAATATAATCGTAGTGATTCGGCGCTGTGCGATCTAAATTGAACTTAATCTTTTGACACCGAGGGTATCTATAACTTTAATTTACTTTTCGGAGTGAGTCTTCTGTGCTGGTACTATTATGTATTCTGTGATAATATGCAGATTTGAGCTGAGAGCAAAAAACCTTAGCGATTCTACTTGAAGGGTTAACAACCTACATTTTCCTATATTTTCGTAGATAGACTTGCCTTTTTGTTTTTTTGAAACAATTTTTAAGTATTTAATTAGATAATAATTTAAAAAAAAAACACGCTTTCTCAAGACATATGACGAGCGGGACAGCTTACAAGCAAATGAATTGAATTAGATTAAATGACATTGTCAAATAAATAGTCATTTAAATGCACATATAAAAAGTTTCTCTGGCTACAAAGCTTGTCGTAAGATTCTGAAGAATCTTAAATAATAAAATTACGTTAAAGCCTACAAAACGATAGGGTCTTGATGCATTACTGAAGATGCGAAGAATGTGGCTCAAGTAAGAAATGCTCAGTTGGTCCCACATACTCATCCATACGGGAAACACCGTCAACTCCACTGTTTTGTTAATTTAGACACCTGCAAATGCACTATCTGAAAATCTCTGAACTAAACAAGGTGTCTTGAAATATGTATAATGCTAACATGTATTATCAATTTGAAATGTTTATTTGGTTAGTTGAACTGACCAATGTCATCAGGGACCACTGGTTCGAATTGGTGATCTGTTAGTGCTGCTATTTAATATATAATAGCTCATTTATCAAAGAAAGTTAAAGGTGGTAGGTAACATCACGCTACGATCAATGAAGAACGTTGCAAAAACGAGGAACAATTTTTAAGAGACCCAGACTCCATGCGGTGACGGATTAAGAATGGAAATTGTCACCACCTCTAATCATTCTGCGGATGTCGAAAAAGACAACTAAAGGAGCCAATTTCGCAGGACAACATCACTTCAAAGTAGGAAAACTTGAAACAAACCTTATACCAACTCGTCTAACCATCGTAGTATAATTGGCCAAAGCCCCGTTGTGAGCGTCAATTTGTGTCGAGCATTTTGGTTCTGGGTGTAAAGTGCAGCATAATTCAATATCTACTGATGCTACTTGTAGAAGACGTTTTTTTCAATTTGAAACATTTTTAATATCAAAAGATTTCAATTTTTTTTATAACGTGTCATAAAAATATCGCTTCTGTAGGTAACATGCTCGTTGTACAATATGTATATGAGACAGCGTATGTCAGATATCGCGGTACAAGTAGTCTATGTGTAATTCTAATGTATGAGAGTAAAGTTTCAAATATGTTCGTTTAGAAGTTTTTGCGTGAAAGAGAAATATGAGTAAAATTATTAATGTGTACAAAAAATAAGGTGACATTTGAATTAAAACTGCGCGCGTCGAAGGATTTGGAGAATTATTATTTTTTTTAGGTTGGTAGTACTGTCAGTGACATTTGTATGAAATTTCATGTCAAAATATTCATAAAGGCGGAAACATACTATTGTGCCCGGGCGTGTCGTGACGCGTCAGAAGCATATCGGTTTCATACATTTAATATGGTTAGGGACATATTTGCACGTTGTGTCGTGTCGCGACGCGTTGTGTCGTGGCGCCGACTGCTCGCCACCGATTGCGCCAGAGCCGTGGTGGGGGTTATAACGCGACACGGCACAACACGCAAGTGTGATTCTAATAGGGCGAGTGGTTCATGGCGCAAACAAATAGTGAAAAATTATTTTTTGTACCTATGGGTTCGCATAATTAAGTGTGTATTTTTTATTGTCGCTTTCGATCAGCGTATGGACTTTCTCTTCTTTCTCTCATCTCTTCTCTTTTTTTTACCCTTGAGAAGTTTCATTGCTAGTCTTCATCAGAATCACTATTCGAACCAGAAGATAACATTATGTACGTTTAAATGCTGCAAAAGTTCAGTCAGAAGTAAACGAAATAACGCCAGAGCGCGCCACGACACAACACACTAATGTGCACACTCACCGTCTCGACAGAGAGCGACACGACACACCCCGACACAGTAGTAGGTTTCCGCCTTTAGTGTTTGCCATTAAATTTTGTTTGCGGAATCAATTTTCTGCTGCGGATACGTTGAGGAAGGTGCAGAAAGCCTTTGGTGATGAGGCTATGTCTAAAAAAAATGTTTAGTGATTTCCAAGCCGGCCGTGAACGTGTCGAAGACGAAGAGCGTCCTGGGCGACCATCAACCTCAACCGACGAAGCTCACGTCCAAAAAAATCTAAGATTTGGTGTTAAAAGGAAATCGATTAACGATAAGAGACCTTGCTGATGAAGTTGGCATACCGAAAGGCTCCGTTAATACCATTTTGAAGTATTTTTTGGGCCTCAAGCGCGTCAAATCTCGACTGGTACCCAAAACATTGAATTCATGACTCGTAATTCGTGATCATTTCACCAAAAACTGAACCCATATCGTTCCGCAACCACCGTATTCACCTGTCTGGCGCCGTGCGATTTTTGGCTGTTCTACAAGCTCAAAAGACCGCTCCTGGGATATCGTTTTGATACGATAGAGAAGATTCTGGCCGCAGCGAAGACGGAACTGAAGGCCATCCCAGAAAGTGTCTACAACCAGTGTTGGAAAGAAGATTGGAAAATCCGTTGGCATAAGTGCATAGCATTGGAGAGGATTACTTTGAAGGGGATGAAATTGATTTGGAAGAATAAATAAAGAATTTTCAAAATAAATACAATGTCACCTTATTTTTTGGACGCTGTAGTATATCCGCACAAATTCTCAAAATTATAATTTAGTTAAAAAAAAAATAGTTTAGTTAAATTATAGTTTAGTTAGTGGCATTGTATAGTAAGTAGAGTATCGGTAGGACATGCCTTAACTTGAGTCCTCTACTAGTTTCAGTCCCTACGGGGTCCCCTATCAAGAAAATAAATTCTTGCTGCATTGAAGTTTTATGAAAGTTTTCTTACGGCTATTCTTTACTACAAAGTTTCTTTGAACTACTTCTTTGTTTCCTGAAACTCTTTATTGGACGTACTTTTTCTATATGATGACCGTGTGTTGACTGAGAATAAACTGATCTTAATAGCTAAAAGCTTGTCCGTGTGGTGACGGATTATGAATACAGAGTGTCACCACCCCTATTCATCCCGCGGGTATCGTAAAAGGCGACTAAGGAATAAACTACGTAAGACAACATCAATGCAAAGAGAAGGAAAACTTGAAACCAACCCTATACCAACCCGTCTGGCCAGCGTGGTATAGTAGGCCAAAACCTCCTTTCTATGGAGAGGCCTCTGTCCAGCAGTGGACTGTGAAAGGCTGTTGATGATGATGATGATGATGAATAGTTAAAAAACCTTCGGCAAAATGTTACCGTAGAACGCAGACCAGATTCGGTTTGTCTATGCTCTATCTATTATAATGTGCTACTTAAAAGTTTTTACACTAATTTATTCATATGTGCAAAATAGGTTTTGCGACTGGTATTGATATATGTATGTTTGTCTTGTTTTCGAGTCAGACTTACTACTGGTTTTTTTGTTGTATGATATAATAATTCCAAGCTGTATATTGGTCCATTGTCGTAGACAATGCGTCTAGTCAACATTTCTCACCGCGAGAGCATATGTGACTCATAACGACGTAACTAACTTCATGTCTAGCACCGTAAAGGTGTCTCATCCGTTAGACAATCTAATCAAATTACTAGTAATTAGATGGTTAACTTTTATATCTTTCAATTATGTGCTTCTAATAACATGAGCGAAGATCATTCTTGGCCAACTGAAATAATAATGTCGCGAAAGCTGTGCAATCGACACGAAATCGATTTACAAATATTCAAAAATGATACACAGATTACATTTACCGTAACTTTTTGTAAGTGTTAGGTGAAGGTGCGGGCGGTGCGGCGGAGCAGCGGCCGATTGGCATTACCGCCGCGAGTCCGCGTGTCTGGGGGCCGCTCTCTCGACACATGCGACGTTATTTGGTCAGATGGTTATTGCTAACTGGACCCGAGAAAGTCGTCTATTTCGAAATTTGAGTGTTGCGTGGTGTTGGTATGCGATGTGTCGCTGCGGTGCCGCGGAGTCTGGTGCGGTGCGTGGCAAGCGGCCGGCGGCGCGCTGTCTGCGCGTTCTTCCGGACCGCACCCGTCGGACCAGTCACAGCGCACCGCCCGCTGCCCGCCTCGGGCGATCGGCCTTCAGAGTTAAATAATTAAATCAAGAGAGCTGGCGTACCGCGACCGCAGCCGACGCCGTCACCACCGCGCGGCCCCCGTAGAAGTCGTCGCGGAAGGCGCTGCCAGCCTTGGTGGCGCTGTTCTGCGCAATCGAGGCCGGTTTAGCGAGCGCATATTGCGTTGTTACCGCGCCTAATCTTCTTGAACACCTCCTTATGAGCTTCGTTTACGATGGCAATAACAAAGACATGCCTACAGAAATTGCGTTGTACAATATATTATGAGTGTTGCTCATATACAACAGTCATCAATTTTGCCTGATCCTTTAGCTAGCCGCAATAGGCTCAAGGCGAAACTTTACTTACATGTAGATTGTCTACTTTCATTGTAGATTTTTCTTCTTAGGGTTGCCTTAACATGGACACCAAACACTTTCAGAGAAGGTTCTAGCAATAAACATACATACCTACCTACATTTCTACCTGCCATGTTTATATATAAAAATATTAAAACCACTATACCAGAAACCACTACCTTACAGATACCATTGTAAACAATAGTCCATTTCCAAAAAAATACATGTTATATGTTTTATTCGTAACCTTTTATTTAAATGCAACGTAGTTATTGAGTGACGGGTATCCTGTTTTATGGCTCGTCGGCGGCTCAACAGTCGGCGATTCTGCGAATCAGTGGATATTGTCGCAAATTGCCGCTTTCGCCACCCGTTGAATAATGCATGCGATAACATAACATCACGTCGCGCACCCGGCGCGCCGCCGTTGCCGCCCGCCCGTGCTCGCCCCGTACCCCTCACAATTTCAACAAACACTTTTCCCCTCACGCATTCCGCCTAATTATTGCTATATACCATTGTTATCTAATGCAAATAAACCTTCCCTCCTTACGGCAATTATATTTTTACAATCATAAGGGATAAGGGCAGGTAGATGATGATTTTTCAAACTTTACAAAATGATAAAACGTTTCTTATTGAACGGCGTACAACAGGAAGGTTTTTCCTAAGATTTTCTCTTCCATATACATTGCCGAATTTAAATCTAAAAGATAGTAGTGAGAAGTACCCATTGTTCTCGAACTTGTTGTTGCATGCATTAACAGTTTGAATGTAGTCGTGATAGAAACTAAGTTGGCAGTTAGATATAGGCTGGTCATCGTGTGGGGTGGCCCTGGCGGCGTTTCCCACAACAGCGGCTCCTCGACCAGTTCGTCGGAATGTGGTCGCGGCACTGGTCCGCACTTTCACCAAAACAATTCGTTAGCGGCCTCTTTCGGCATCGCACCGCTCGCCGTACCTCTCCACCCCGCCACACGTACACGTGAAAATTAACAACATACTGATACATGACGTCGTGATCAGTATTTTGGATATACGGCCCTTTGAAGTTCCGGCTCCTCAGTGATGGTACTGAATTACATTCATTACACTATTCACATAATGGGCGAAAACTACTGATAACATAAAATATTTACACTTCTACAGGTTTTGGCTATATAGTGAAACTTAATTTTTTCTGTAAAACAGATAAAACAATCTACTTAGTTAAGCTAATGATTGGCAAAGTATTCACTCCGAGTAATGAAAGAACCCATGTCTTTTTAAGAAGAACAGTATTATATTTTATCAGCACACAAATTTTACTTTTTAGCTGTTGATAAACGGTTTTAATACCGTAAATTCGTAAAACTATTATAACTTTAGTTTTTTTATACTCCCATAAACACATGCAACATAGAGTCACGTCTTTCTATTATGACGACCAATTCCAGAAACAGAAATCGTGATTCGTTTATTTTTAATTTTAATGTGTACTCATGTTTTGTAATATGTGTAGTTAAATTGTATAGTACATGGTTAATTTTATCTATCAGGTATGGCCAGCTCTCGGGCATGGTCGAGCCCGTGTTCGGCGTCCTGGGTGCCGTAGCAGTAGCAGCCGCCCAGCCAGCGTTGCCGTACGCCCTCGCGTTTGCAGCCGGTGCTATGATTTATGTCGTCGCCGATGACATCATCCCGGAAGCTAACGCGTCGTGAGTATATATTTTCAGTTACTCAAAAAACTATATTTATATAATTATTAAAATATTCGGAATCGCAGCTATTTCTATAAAAAGCGAAAAGTAATGCACATGATCTGACATTAGTGTCAACTGTCCTTGTTAAAGTGTCTCTCAGAAGTTGTTGTAATCATAAGAAAACAGTCGCGAAGCATCGTTCGAGGCCTTCGGGCGCTTAATAAAATCCAACAGTAAGATTACCAGAGAGAGATATCTGGCCAATCCCCAACCCGCGCTCATACTTCTGTAAAGATCTAATACTCACGGATAGCTTTTATAAATATGAAGTAACTTATGCTTTGCTTCATTAAAAGAAAAATGGGTCTATGCAAATATATATATACTCGTATATCTGTTTCCAGCCGTGGTCGATATAGCTAGTATATTATGGAAATATAACTTATTATTCTTATTTTTATTTAGCTTGTCAAATCGTGAAATGCTAATGATTAATCAGAAGCTTAGGCGTAACTACCAAAGGATACGTTCTTCGTGTGATTAGAGTAACCCAAGCAATTTGAAAGTTTCCTCGTTTAGTTTTCTTAGCGTGTCAAGTCATATATTTAAGATAATAAAATATACAAAAACATTGTAAATTAGACAAAACTTAGAAAGTGATGATGGTATCAAGAAATTAAAAGTATTGTCGCATCTTTAACATATTTACATCATCTTCATACACAATTAAACTTAAAATTCATAGATCTTTATAACCATTAGTATAAATAACAGAATGTCGTCTGCGCCCACCTCTGGAATTCCTCTTCAAACAACAAATTGAAAGACTTGCCCTTGGAATGATCCAAAACGGTCATAAAGACAGGATAATTCTTTGTTGTGAACCCTCCTAAACTTGTATTTTGCAAGGGTTCGACACTTGGATAGTTCCAACGTGTTAAAATCGTACTTTATACGCAAATCCTTATTTATTTACAACTTCACGTATTCATTTTCAGAGTACTGTAACTCCTACTGAAGTGTCAATTTTAAAACACTAGTTCTCTTTGCTAGCTCCAAAATGTCAATTTTGATTGCATTATTGATAGTTGCATCAGCGTAGTTAGCTTTATTCACCTTATTTATAAAAATACTGGCTTTTGCCCGCGGCTCAGCCAGCCAGTTGTATCCTGCCACGTTTTGCTGTGACATATTGTAATTGCATTGATGAGAAATAATAAAGAAACCTAACGCGAAGAACAGATAGAACAATCTTTAAATCAATTATTCGATCGTGTTAAAATTTGAGTTCAATCTGTTAAGTAATGTTTGAAGTGTAAATACAGATTTGTAGATGTGTTAAATAAAGTCGCATTATATCGGGAATCTTAAACCTACTTATCAAAGAAGAAGTATCATCGGCTATTTGAACCGTGTTCAACAATACCGATACTCAAACTTAATATGAATTAGTTAAAGATCGCCCAACTTTCGTCTCTTTTTGCTATTATTTAATGATCTAAAAATCATATGCTTTGTCTAAAATAAAAATAAAGTAATCCTCAAATAAATAGAAAATCATCGCGTCTACGAGTCAGATACAGACGAAGTCTAGACGCAATAATTTAATGAGTTCCAACTTCAATTTTTTATCGTTCTGATTTATATATCAAAAAATGTTGATATTATGACCACTACAGATTAGAGATATAGACGTATAAATTAGAGCACGAATAAGAAAGTTTTATTTAGTGTTAGTGTCAGTATGGGTACTGTTGTGGCTAAATTTAGTAGGTAGTAAAGCTACGCTGACTTCAATACAAATGAGCCAACTCGAGCGGGGCAGTACTACTCTCACACAGAAGACCAACCTCAAGTGACAGAATTTAGATGCCGCATTTCGTTGGTGATTGTGTGCATCTCACTAGGCCACCATAGTGAGGGTCACTATGTTACATTGTCTCATTCACAGTGAGGATGGTGACCCCTACTCCTGGATTGTACTCATGCTCCCCATCAGGCAGAGTACAGTCACTTTGGTAGTCATAAATATAAAAAACCATGTCGGTTAGTACATGGACATTGGAAAATTAAACAAGTCTGTCTACGTATTGGTGACCATTGTTTTTCAACACATTGAGATCGCTCAGTGCGGTACGCATACGAACATTTGTGCCAATCGTTATGAGTAGCTGGAGCCCTAACAAGTCCGACAGCAGTTTATATATAGCCCTAAACTCGCCTAGTACAGGGGTTGTTGAGGTCTGATAGCAGTTGCTTCTAGTAAAAAAACAAAAATCTGCCAGGTTTGTGTTAAAATGAAACAATACCACAATCAGCTTTGGTAAAAAGGCTTGAAAGATCTTCACGTATCAATCAAGCAGTTTTTTAAACCAGTCCTAGCTTACTTCTAGACACTCAGTCTGTTATTGACAGTATTGATCACAACTATAGTTCTCGTAGTACGTATCTTCAAGTAGTATGTGACGCCCGCGATTCCGATCGCGTCCGTTTCATCGCATGTTATTTAGCGGTTTAAAAAATAGTTTACGTCTTATTCCCACACCTACTCAATAAACACACGTAATTTCATAAGAATCGATCAAACCGTTTCTGAGGAGTATGGCAACTCAAGCAGGCACCACACTTCGCTGTGCGCAATTCGTTATGCTGGTTATTCGCGCGCATACGGCGAAGTGTGGGGAGTATATTCGTTTCGTTCACCATAAAAATGACAATGACACATCTCTGCAACACACATATTTGCATTATTTGATGCTTAATTGGCATACCAGTTCGAAGTGTGGATGGCATGTTTGTTGTTTGCGCGCATAACTAATATTTGGGCGAATACAGCGTAGACACTTAACGAATAGCGCATAACGAAGTGTGGTGCCTGCATTACACTGACATGGGAATTTTATACACAAAGATATGATTTTGAATATCTTATGCATTCATAAACATATATACCTATCATAGACCTAAAAATATGATACTCTCGTAACTCTTCTAAATGTTCACTACAAAAATTGTCACATAAAGCCTGAATCGCTTCGACAATCTTTAGGAAAAATATACACGATTCGAACTATTGACTGTTCAACCTGGTCCATTAGTGAACTGTTATATGTCGTTGGTGATGATAATAAATAAATAATAAATATTTCGGACATCTAACACACAACCCCATCTAGTCCCAAACTAAGCAGAGATTGTATTATGGGTACTAGGCAACTGATATAAATACATAAAAATACTTATTTCTTTTGTAAATATATACATTTTATACATAGAATACACCCAAACTCCGAAATAAATATTTTGCACATCACAGAAAACATTTGGTCCGACCCGGGAGTCGAACCCGAGACCTCTTAATTAGCAGTCACATACGCTAATCACTAGACCAACAAGGCAGTTATAATGATATAAATATTCCTGTAGCTTATTCTGCTAACGTCAGTAATAATAATAACAGAGTTGGACAATAGCATTTTGCACATTGCAAGTAGCACGTGAAGAGTAGGCGCAGATCGACCGGCGGGAGTCGGGACGCAAATACCCTGCCCGAAATAGCGGCGCGCCGTCTAACACCCCGGACGCGACGTCGCGACACTACATCACCAACACATTTATTACTTACTGACCACAATATTTGTTATAGCTCATAATTAAATTAAATCAAATCTAGAGGAACGATAAAAAACTAATGTCGAATGTACGGGAACAGCAAACACTCCAGAGTTCGTTCTTTCATTAACATTTTTTTCTTTCACTTACTTCTTTTACTTATTCAATGGGAGAGTGTAGTTCGAGTTCGAGTTTCGTGTGAGTAGGTAGTTTCGATATTGCATGAAAATTTGCACATTCTTAACTAGCCCGCTTCTAAACACAGTCCTATCCTTAAGAAGAATGTTTGACCAACCATACCTTGCCATACGGGTTGGTACAAGGTTTGTTTCAAAATTTCCTTCTACTGTTGTCCTGCGTAGGTCGCTTTCATAGTTGACTCTTTTTAAATCACAAAATGAATGTGATGTATCTATGTTGTTGATATTTTACTTGAGTTTATGATTTAAAAATTGCGAGTAATTCCTGAATGAGGTGTATCTGAGATAGATTCTCGTAGTGGAGTGGTGTAGGGCATTGAATTGGCTTATGGAGTTATGAAGCAATTTCGATGCAACTGATCTTGCCACCGTCTCGCCACTGGCAATGACAATAATTATGAGAAATAATGTGTTTGTTGCCGGGATAAAGTTGGTGACGACGCTCTAGTTTCTTTATAGGTTGACGTCATCTTCTGGGAATCCATGTGCCGCTATCCTACACTCCCTGACCTACCTCCAGATATCATGGTGAATGTGCTTAGTTTGTATCTGTAAATTATCTTATTATTGGAATTACTTAAAGGCTATTTTCTTTCATCTAAAAGGATAAGTCCTGTTACAGACATAAAACTTCTGCTACGTCGGGTATGTTCCCTGCTATTTGATACGTATACCTCGCTCTACGTATGCAAACGCATTGACAAGTTGATTTTCGACATTCTAAATTGTTATTAAGATAGCTTGTTAATTAATATCTTTACCGTTTATGATTTCAAGTTGACCAGACTGTTATTTCCCCAACTTGTAACCGCTCTGGAGTACTTAAAGAACTGACTGCCTGTGAGTATTAATTAACGCGTTAATGCAAAGAAGTGGTTGAAATAGCGGTCCTCACTCCACTAATTACCACAGACCCTTTGATCAGCAAGTTCATTTTTTCAGAGATGAAATATATTTGACATCTTAGGTGGCACAGATTGATATGTCAACCAATGTCAAGCAAACTATTAAAAAAAAAAGCGGCCAAGTGCGAGTCGGACTCGCCCATGAAGGGTTCCGTATCAGCAAGTAACACCATATAAAAGTTCTTGTAGTTCGTTGTAACTTTCATCGATGTTTTTATACTAGTGTATCGATTGGATGAAAGGTAAATTGCGTGTTACGATTAATGACGTACCTATTAAAAAAAAACTACTCACTAGATCTCGTTCAAACCAATTTTCGTTGGTAGTTTGCATGGTAATGTACAACATATATTTTTTTTAGTTTTATCACTCTCTTATTTTAGAAGTTAGAGGGGGGGGGGACACACATTTTTCCACTTTGGAAGTGTCTCACGCGCAAACTATTCAGTTTGGAAAAAAATGATATTAGAAACCTCAACATCATTTTTGAACACCTATCCATAGATACCCCACACGTATAGGTTTGATGAAAAAAAAACAATTTTGAGTTTCAGTTCCAAGTATGGGGACCCCAAAATGTATTGTTTTTTTTCTATTTTTATGTAAAAATCTTAATGCGGTTCACAGAATACATCGACTGACCAAATTTCAATAGTGTAGCTCTTATAGTTTCGGAAATAATTGGCTGTGACATACGGACGGACAGACAGACAGACAGACAGACAGACTTGACGAATCTATAAGGGTTCCGTTTTTTGCCATTTGGCTACGGAACCCTAAAAAGCTTGAACACTTTCTTGTTTCTTATAGTCCTATCTATATCTATATTAATATATAAAGCTAAAGAGTATATTTCTTTGGTTTAACGCGCTGATCTCAGGAAGAACTGGTCCGATTTGAAAAATTATTTGAGTGTCAGATAACCCATTTATCGAGAAGTGCTAGACCAATAGGAGCGGACTATTAATGAAGAATGTTTCAAAATGGGGGGATATTTTTTACTCTTGAAAGGTATCACTGCGTGCGCTGCGTAAACAGTTAAAGTTTCGCAAAAAAACATGTATGACATAATTGTTCCCCCTTTAAAAGTTCTTATAATTTAAAAAAAAAGAAACCGATATGGTGACGATGGGACCACCTGTAAGCTACGCCCATTCCTATGCAAAAAGATATTTGGAAATCGGTTCATTAACGACGAAATTATCGCTGAACATACATAAAAAAAAGATTCCAACGAATTGAGAACCTCCTCCTTTTTTTAAAGTCGGTTAAAAATAAGTCGGCTAGAGCATATTTCTATCTTTTAAAGTTGGCCTTTTTATGCTAACCAAATTTGTTTTTAAATAATGCATCATATTGGTCGTGTTTATATAAGGTGTTTTATAAATTTGATATTAATCCTTATCCAATTATATATGTTATTCATCACAAGTATTTAATTTACAACAAAATTGTCCATAACTTCATACGATTATAATTATTATCTTAGGAGTAGTTTAAGTTAGATATCAGAGCCAGCCACAAAGTTAAGAGGATCATTTACCATCATCCTGATTTTTGTCAGCCATCTGACCCCTATAAGATATGGAGTAAATTTCGTAATGATTTCTTTGAAGAAATATTAAACAGAAATCGTAATGACAGAAAAGATATGACATTACAATTTAACGATAGTATATACAATGAAGGACTTACGATGATTGACAATCAGATTCGTGAGATGCGTGAAATATCTTTAGCTTATTTTGGACTTCCAGCATCGAATAGGAATAATTCAGATAGTAATTAAAAACTTTTAAACTTCCTTTGACTATTTCTTTCAAGAAAGCTAGCCTGTGCTCGATCCGTAAAAATGTTTCTAGGAAAAGTTTTGCAATATGCCAGCTTAATAAATGAATGCACTAGATGCTAGAGACACAGAGATATTAGAAGTTCTAACAAATCATGGGTGGAATCACTGTTATGTTTGCTGGTGATTTTCGTCAAACATTTATTCAATATCTACTTCTGCTCCCAGAAAACAAAACTAAAAATATAATAGCAAAAGTACCTACTTACTTTAAAATAACGTTAGTTATGAGTTTTTGAGAATAACCTACAATCTACATGACATAAGATTATAAAACCCAGTCATCAACAGCCTTTACCTGTCCACTGCTGGACATAGGCCTTTCCTTAGAAAGGAAGTTTTGGTGTGCTATACCACGCTGGCCAGACGGGTTGGTTTCAAGTTTTCCTACTCTTTGCATTGATGTTGTCTTGCGTAGTTTATCCCTTAGTCGCCTTTTACGACACCCGCGTGGGATGAATAGGGGTGGTGTCACTCTGTATTCCTTATCCGTCACCACATGGACTTTTACCTGTTTTCAAGTTCCACTCTCACTGATAAAAGCGTGATGTAGGTTAAAATAGCTCCTTAACGTACGTATTCTGTACAAATATTTTCATCTTCTACGTATAAACGAAGTCGCGGGTTAAAGTTAGCGGACATAATCGCGAACAGAAGCTATCTATCATATTGTTATTATTGGTTGTGTATGTTATAGAAAGTGGTTTAAATCCAAGCTTGCAATATTTGAACTACACATACCTACTACTTATCTACTACCAATCATACAAATCACACCAATATTATATAGGAAAAAGTTTGTGAGTGTGTGTGTGTATGCTTGTTACCTCTTCACGCTCAAAAGGCTGGACCCATTTCGCTAAAATTTGGTATGCAGGAAACTGACACTCTGGATAATCACATTTGTAGGCTACTTTTCATCCCGAAAATACGCAGGCCCCATTGGGGGCGCAGCTAGACATAAATAACTGAAATTCTTAAAAATGAGAAGATTGCCTAGTATGTCAAATTTGGGGTTTATCTTAATGATGTTAATATTCACCAAACAGTTCTATAATCAAGTAGATCACTTTGTATGCATGTGTTGAAATAGTACAATATTGAAGCGTGATGTCATCAATGGTATTTGGGTGCATGTCGTGTGCCCAGTCGGGGTTCCCCACGACACGTGATACGAATATATATTTGCTGTCATACTTGTTAACATGCCATACTCCAACGCTTCACCTCTCCACGAGCCGGATGTCAAAGTATACTCTTCCAAACGCCCTTATTGTATATATTCTTTGTTTCCTGACCTAGCTATTGAAATGAATAATCGCCTGTAAAGCTGACTGCTGACAAGTATTTAAAATTAAATGGGCATTCAATCAAAATCAAATCAATATATTGAAAGTAGTAGTTTTTCCATGTCGTTTGGTGTAAACTGTTGCAAATTACATCAAAATGTTTATCAAAAGCATCCAGGTTTAGAGAGCATTAAATATTGAGTTACGTCGACAAAGTTACATCACGTATACCTACTATGTGTAGCATTAAGCAGGTACCTCTATTTCTTACTAAATCAATTTATTTCTATTGGGAAATTTATATTCCGTGATACTTAAGAAACTTGTGAATATTAAAGTTAGTCATGTATAACATTATTCGCTTTGAGATTACTAATCAGCTGTGCCGTGATGCTTTAAAAGAAGCCATTCAATTTTCCAATAAAATTGTGTATGTGTGGAACGTAACGCCAGTAGGTTTCGTACTAAGTACTAGGAATCGTTTTAATGTAATGGCCGTAATTCCAGTAAGTGTATTCCGGACGGCCCGGTTTCTCTAAACTCGAGTGCGTGAGACGCAAGCGCCATCGGCCGGCCTTTGCGATATCGTAATTTTGCTACCTATTTGATATTCAAATATCGTCTACTCGTTATTTCTCAATGGCTAGCATTGTATGACGACAGCATTTTATAACGGACCCCTATATGTTATTATGTACATACCATTATGTATATCACAAGCAAAGTGCGTCAGTAAACGTATTACTGGCTCCTTAACACGAGACATACATTTTAATGTGTTTATGATGTGTCCGTTTATATCGTAAAATAAGTTTCCGGCTGTCAAAATAAACAGCTTTGTTCCTTCACGTCTTGTTAACACTTGAACAGCGGTTGTTTCAAGCTTTCTTGAGTACTTAAATGTCATTCCAAAATTTGTCCTACAAAATAATAGCGAATCACATTCCTTGCTAAAATTTAAGGAGTTTATGCTATCCAACAATGTTTTATGTAGTAATTACTACTGTACTATTCTCAACTATGCTCATATTCATGACATGACGGAATAATATTTCAGTCTTCAGGGTAACGAAAGATATTATTCATAATTGCTGTGGTTAGTGATAGGTACTTCCTGAACATAACAGATGCCATTCATTAGAGAAAGGTATAAAGCATGTTTGTTAGAGAACCAAAGCCATTTCATTGTTGCGTATTTTAATCATTCCACTACCCTAAGATGTTAGAGTTTGTATATTATCATCGTATGAATTATAACGTGTGATGCTGATGATTCAAAATCAGCAAGGTAGGACCACGTGCAGGCACCGGTACTTCAATCGTCTATGACTGTATCATTCGGACATTATTTCGATCTTGCAAGTACGAAAATGTAATTCTATGAAAAGTTTTATTTGTTATGTAACTGAAGTTTTTTTTTGTCTATAGCGGTAACGGCAAACTCGCCACCTGGGGCTGCATTATCGGCTTCGTGGTCATGATGTGCTTGGACGTTGGTCTCGGGTAAAGACCATCATCGTCACTCACACCGTGCCTTCTCTTCGGCGACTACGTGCTGATATTATTAACGGTCTGATATTACATCCTGTAAGTTAGATTGTGGATATTTTGTAAAATAGTTTCATCTTTTAGTATTAATGAGTAGCAAGTGTCCGCTAGTGCCCTAATTATATTTAATTTATGTAACGATTGACAAAACCAACAATTAACATTTTCAACACATTTGAAATCCTATTTGCGCCATCGTTATATAAATCGAGCAAACAAATAATTCGATTGCATAATGAAGCGATCTGAGAAGAGTTTTAGATTGTCGTTGAAAGGTTAAAATCCATTGGACTAAATAGTTGAACGGCACTGAGTACGTGTCTCAAATTATGTACGTTTTCTATAATTGGTTGTATTCAGTATTTCTAATTGGCTCGCTACAGCCAGCGAGCCGGACTCACGTGTCGTCAATAATATTGTATAAGGTGCCACACTAGAGTTCTCTTCATCTGTTACCAAACTCATTTTTTGGGTGTATAATATTTGTCTATGGTCACGACCAAAATAGTATAAAACATAACATAGTGAAAATTACAATATGAGAACTCAAAAGGTCGTATTTAAAATATAACAAAATAGTTTTAGATAACTAGTCTGTCGGTCGGTCATGAAACAAATGAATTTCTATGTAACAGAAAATAAGTTCTCCGTGTGGTGTTTCAGAGCCAAATTCTTATAAAGCCAAAGGTGGAAATATGTAAATATGTAAAGTGTAAATAAAACTGCAATTCATGTAGTTTGTATTATAATTCAATAGGCGGCTTAATAGGCACGAACTGATTTTCTAAATTTTTAGATTTCTTATTTAATGTAAGCCTAACACATTATGAGACTCAGCTCTTTTTATGCATGAACTAAAGCGTGTTCATGAAAATTGCGTAGTGCAGAAAGGTCAAACGTTAGTTTCGTTGCTTGATAAATATGCCATATTACGAAAGCGTTTGTTACTGTTTGGGTAACAGGTGGAAAACCCCAGTAACAACACTTTCCCGACTTGTCTTTAGTGCTTGCTAAGCATTAGAAGTAATTTTCTGAACATGTTAGCATACCAGTAATTTCCCATTCCGATGATGCGATTTGCCGATTTGAAATTCCTGCCATTAAATTATAAATCGCAATAGTATTAGCTATAAAATATTTTTGTTCATCCAATGAATAGTTAGTTACTTAGGTCACACTCAAGACGAAAATCAAAAATATATACTTAATGCCCCAAAACGATTCTACTGAGCCTATAGAGTTTAAATTGTGAAGCTCTAGTGGACTAGAGTAAACTAGATTTATTTCCAAATGACAATAAATACATACATATGCGCACGAAAAATTTATACATATTTACAAGCAATGTTTTTATAAGTAAAAACAGATACATATGGATTTATGTACCATTGACAAGTTACACAATAAAATGTGCTAATTGGCCTAGTTTAAGTTTAGTAAACACATTGTGACGTTTCAATGTTAACAAGGTCAATTTGTCTTTTCTTTATCTTTTTATACTTATAATATCATTGATTATAATAATATAGTGTTAATAGGATCCATTGATATTTAGATGGTATTAGATTAAATTATTTAATTTCGAATTGTCTTCGATAAAATTATTTACGAATTTAATTTTAAACTTTAATTCATTCAGCTGAATGTGAATTATTATTTTAGAGAATTTTAGGGCATGTACTCATCATTGTTAATAGATAATGTAAAACAGATAAATAGAATACTTGTAACTGGAACACTTCTAGGGAAGTTGTTCTCTCAGCATAATAATACATAACTGTAACAGATTCACCGAAACAAAGCTTAGTTATAATATAACATTATGTTAAAACTTAAATAAATGTTATTGTAATATATTATTTAACATTATCGGTGAAAAGTGCATGCCTTCAATTTTAATTTTATAACGAATATAGGATCAAATAAAGACAATATGATTGTTTATTTATATATATAACGTATTCTTATTTGCAAAACAAAAACTGTATTTTGTATACCTGATGCTTATAATATTTACGATAGGTAAAAAAACAGAAACTTTCAATATTAAAGTGAATTTCTATGAGTAGACTACTGTGGTCTTATCAAAGTTATAATTTTACATAATTTTCATCTCGTGTGTGCAAATAATTTAAAAATGTTAGAAGTCAATAGCATTATTCTATTTTTTGCCATATTGCAAACTCTCTGTACAGCTTTTCTTTTGCGATTGTTGTTACTGTTAATTTTATATTAGAAATCTTGTCATATATCCATCTTGACAAAACTAACAGGGAGCGTAACGAAGTACTTGTACAAAAAGGTTTTATTCATTAATGACTACATTTCCTCAGAAAGTTGGCTACCACTTCATTTTTTATTTGAAATGAAAAAGTAAATATAACTACTTGTAGGAACTTAAACTACTTTTTATTATCAATGTTTTTTGACCATGGATAATCCGAAAAATATTGTTATTTTGTATGTGTCCCAAGTTAATTATATCAATAAGTAATTTTCACGATTATAAAAGTTTGTTTTATAGTTTTGCATTTATCCAAACTACGGAAGTACTACCTTGTTACAACAGCACAAGTTATTAGTTCCAATACAAACTTGTTTAATTACGTAAGATTACTGTAATTGTTTTTATATTATATAAAAATCAGTGCAATATTAAAGTGTATCATTTATTTTGCTCGACTGTGTATCTGTGTATAGATAAGATACACAAAGCCCTTTACAGAATAAAAGTATAATTTAAACTACACACAAAACACATATGAATCACCCAAGCGTAACCATAGTCTGGCAATTAGAGAAGGTATGTTCCTGCCTTTTGATTCGATCGAGTCATCTAAGGACTAACGATACTAACTGGACTAGCGCATGGCTGCTGTGATTCAGTACCTAAACAAATGGGACATGAAAAGAGTACAATAATATTAAATCCAAGTGGGCTACGCTTAAGGAGCGTCTTACCGAAACGTCATAATGGAATCGGACGAGGTCTGTCTCGTGTCTGTGCACGTGCAACAATTACAAACATACAGTTAGGTTAAGGAATGCTGGGACACTTAACGAGATAGGATAGCGTCTAATCGGGAGCAGCTTCAAATCGCATGGTTCGGATCCTCCCCAAAGTAGGGTGTCTGAGGGCGAACAGTCGTGGTGGCTACTCCGGGTGCCGACTGGAGATCCAAAGCGTTTTACCTTGTCACAAAAAGTTCCCTTCGCCTTATCTATTTTCTTTTCCCAATATACCTGTGTTACATTCCCAAGGCACGATGGACCGATGATTTGAGGAAGGTAGCCGCGGATTGGTGCGGACTGCCCAAGACCGGGATGGTTGGCGTTCCTTGGGGGAGACCTTCGTCCAGCAGTGGACGGCGATAGGTTGACACTATACATTCCCTAGGTATCCCTAGTAGAAATCAATCAAAACTCATCCAACGGACCTTCTTCCAACCGTGGCTTACGGTGGGATGGTGTGTTGGCATCGGACCGACTAAAACCACACGGTGTATCGCTCTGCGCCTGAGACGGGCGGGATCCGGGAACTGCTGTCATTAAAACATCCGGACCCCTTCCAACGCCTTCCCGCACTGATGCGGGCACAACCATCCGGTTAAACCCTTACGCCGAGAGGAGGCTGAACACTGAAGCGGATGGAAAACCGGTCTCGTGACTCGCCCATCACCACACTCAAGTCCACTGTTACACATTGCGCTAACCCTAAACGAAATTGGAAAAAACCGAATGGAATGAAATGATGATTTAAAATTATTTTCTTACTATTCTGAGCATTTTAAAGGCCCTAAGAAAGGAATCAAATCTTTTTTCAAATGGTTTATATTCAAATACTTATAGATTTAATTAATTACAATTAAATTCAGGATTAGAATAAAATTTTAATTCTGTTTTTAGATTCATAAATCAAAACTTTTTATAATGCAAATTATTTAATAATTAGCCGAATACCGCGTATTCCAATAATGGCATGTGATTTTACCTCGCAACAAAAGTTTTCCTTATCGAGTGTATTTAAATGGAACGGGAGCAGCGATAAACGGGGCCCAGTCGGGTCGTTAATAAACCTGTACGTAGATATGTACCTACGACTTCACTTCCTCTTGGCTTTCTGACAGATGTTAGCACTACAGGAATAGTACGTAATTAGACATTTAGAACTTACATTGGTCTAGTCTTTCATCTTACGAAAGAATTCGAATACTATTAGTCACCAGATATTAACTACTCAAAATATAAAAATTATACTTAAACATTTAACAAACATATTTAAATATAAGATTTGAATGTCCAGCAATGGACTGCGTTAGACTAAAAATGATGATGATAAGATTTAATACTTGTATAATAACGAGCTGGATTTAAGAAAAAAACTGCATCACAAAATTAACTTTAAAATCGGCCAAGTGCGTGTCAGGCCACGCCCAGGAAAGGGTTCCTCAGTCACCCTTAATGGTTCGTGGATTTAAAATCGTATCCAATAGATAATTGTTATGTTAACGTATTAATACTTTAATTTTGTATGACGGTTTCCAAATAAGCGCATTTTACAAGTTAAGCCTCTATAACTCCCGAACTAACAAAGTCATCTAATCCATTATAATTTTCCTTTAAAGTTCATTATATGGACCACTATCACGAATTCTTCCAGATTTTCTGAGCCAGCCGTTTAGCTTTCAAGGGGAGGGACGCCCCGTTTTTACAAAAAAGTGCCCTTTAAAGTGGAATATCTCGCAAACGGATTCCTAGGTCAAAAAATCGTCTGAGATACCCTTTATTGTTTTTAATAGACCTATCTAATGATAATCCACACAATGAGGTAGCCGCGAGAAAAAAATATCATCCCCACTTTACGTGTAGGGAGGTACCCCAAATAAAAATATTTCTCATAACTTTATTAAAGCACTTTGCCGACGAAATTACAGCATATATTCATGCAAAGTTGCATCTTTCTAGCACTTACTGTTTGGATGGTAAGTCGAGGACGTACGGACGGACGGACAGACGGACATGACGAATCTATAAGGGTTCGAAGTCATAAACTTCGGAACCCTAAAAAGTTGTAGATCTTTTAATTACCTACAACTTTGCCATTTAACTTTTTTCCATAGGACTTGTAGTTTTGCCGGAAATCGAGTTAAACCGTTTTTTACCCTTTGTTTTATATATTTAGCCATCCAAAGTGACTCTACCCTGCCTGATGGAAAGCATGAGCAGAATCCAAGAGTCGGGGCTACCACACTTGCTGCGAATGCGAATGAATATGTAGTAATTACGTCAACAAAGTGCTACAATAAAATTCTGAAAAATATTTTTATTTAGGGTACCTCCCCGACACGTAAAATGTGGCTGTTTTTTTTTTCTCGCGGCTACCCGATCACGTGGGGTATCATTATATAGGTCTTTTAAAAACTTTAACGGGTTGTTAAGACGATTTTTTGATTTAGGAATCCGTTTGCGAGAAATTCCACTTTAAAGGCCACTTTTTTGTAAAACCGGACATCCTCCCCCTCTAAAAGCTAAACGGCCTTCTCAAAAAATCTGGAAAAATTCGTGATGGTGGTCCA
Source organism: Phragmatobia fuliginosa (assembly GCA_932526445.1). Taxonomy (NCBI): domain Eukaryota; kingdom Metazoa; phylum Arthropoda; class Insecta; order Lepidoptera; family Erebidae; genus Phragmatobia; species Phragmatobia fuliginosa. The sequence goes on from OW052071.1 coordinate 12,661,360, forward strand.
TATAATGAACTTTAAATAAAAATTATAACGAATCAGATGACTTTGTTAGTTCAGGAGTTACAGAGGCTTAACTTCTACAATGTGCTTAGTTGGAAAACGTCATACAAAATTAACGCATTAATACGTAAACTTAACAATTATCCATTGGATACAATTTCTAATCCACGTACCATTATGGGTGACTGAGGAACCCTTTCCTGTACGTGGCCTGACACGCACTTGGCCGATTTTTATTTACACTTTTTTTCACATAACCTTAAATTATATGTGAAAAATTAAAAAAAGTTTTTGGTTTTCTATTTTTATCTTTTACAAATAAAATCATTTTTAAACGAAGTTTAGTAAAAACTTACTTTTTTGTGTCCCGAATACACTGTAATATTTTTGATTTGCAATATTTAATTTTTTCACCCTATTTTGACTAAAATTCATCAGTCAAAATATCTACTTTTTTCAAAAAGTTGGGGTGTTTTCTGTTTTATGAAATCTCTACTTTCCGATGGTGTAATCCCTACTAATATTGTAAATGCGAAAGTAACTCTGTCTGTCTGTTACGCTTTCACCTAAACCACTGAACCGATTTTGATGTAATTTGGTATGAAGATAGAACTGAACCTGGGAAAGGACATAGGATACTTTTTATCGCGAAAATAAATCTATAAGGGTTTGAAATAGGGTACGAAAGTTTGTGTCAAAGTTCCTTATTATCAAACATAAAATCATGTAAGATTGTTTAATCTACCCATACCGTGTCGCGCGATATAAACGAATTCCACGCGGGCGAAGCCGCGGACGGAAAGCTAGTATATAATATGTATGTATGTTTTTGGGTTAAAGTATGAAATTGCCGATTTGTACTGAAAAATTGAAATTCGTTTTTTTTTTCATTTAACATTTTTATTTAATCAGAATATCTACCATTATTATCCATACATTGCTGACATCTAATAGGAAAGTCATTTATGCCTTTGCGATAGAAATGTAGCGATCTAGATTCTACAAACTGTGAAAGCATTTTTTACTGCCTCCTGGGAAGAAAACTTTTTATCACGTAGAAAATTGTCCAAATCACAAAAAAAATGGTAGTCCGTTTGGAGCAAGATCCGGCGAATATGGAGGGTGACGAGGTTTCTAATTGTAGTTCCTGTAGAATTAAAACGGTTTCTCGTGCTGTATGAAGTCTCGCGTTATCATGGAGCAATAATGGTGAAGATTCATTCATGAGTCGTGGCTGTTTCACTGCAAGTTTTGCTTTCATTGTTCGGAGTACGACACAATAGACATCTCCCGTTATTGCTTGTCCAGATCGGAGAAAGTTATAGTGAATAACACCATGCTGAGACCACCAAACAGTTGTCATTACCTTTTATTGATAACCTATGCTTTAGGACACTGTTGCGGCGTTTGACCTGGGGTCAGCCATTGCATTTTTAACTTACGATTATCGTAAAGAATCCACTTTACATCACATGTCACAATTCGATCCAATATTCAGTATCGGTTCAACAAGGCAACGCAAGTTCCAACACGCGTTTCTTTCTGCAGATCAGTCAAATCATGAGGCACCCATTTTTTATATTTTTATATTTTATTGATTTGACGGAAATGAGTCAATAATGTTGGTAGGGTAACGTTAAACCATGCCGTTAATTCCTGTGTAGTTTGGCCCGAATCGGCTTCCACCATCACTTTCAATTCATTGATGTTCATATGAGTCGGCGGTCTTCCACGTGGTTCGTTCTTCAAATCATTACATCCATCATGAAAGCGTTTAAACCAAAATCGCACGGTGTATTCATTAGCAGTCCCTTCTCCAAACACAACATTGTACAGTATATTTGAGGGCACTGAATTCCCAATAACGATTGCCATAGATATTCATGACAACCGGGACTGCCGGCTTAACGTGCTCTCCGAGACACAGACGTAAATTACCGCCAAACTTCCATACTCCGGGCTATTATTAAAAAAAACCAACAACACTTTTGGCCCAAACTGGCACATAAACCCGAGACCTCTTGATCAGCAGTCGCATACGCAAACCACTAGACCAACGAGGCAGGCTTTTCGCTTCATGCATATTTATGAAAGTAAATTCCTAAAAACAAATTTAACTTTTTATCTGTCTTTCTATTTCAGTAAATCTCTGGAATCGCTGGGCCGACTTTGATGGGACTTTCACATGCAGATAGTTGATAATATAAGGGGTAACTTAGGCTACCTTTTTAGACTACCTTTTTCCCGCAGAGTTATCGCATAATTTCACCAAATTCAGCGGTTAAGTGGCCAGCCAGATCGTGTGATTTAACAACATTGGATTATTTGTTGTGGGGCTATGTTCAGGACAGAGTCTATAGGTATGAAGCCAATTGAATCGATTACAGCCTTAAAACTAAAATCCGTGATCAAATTATTGTGCCGTGTACCGTGATGTGATTAACGTAATAGACCCGCCATTTTGAAAAAAGTGATTAAAAATATTGATGAAAGAATCGACATCTGTCAGCGAGCCGTGGTGAACATTAGTCAGATATCGTTTTTCATTCATAAAATTTAAATCATCTACATCAATTTTTTTTGTTTTATTTTGTTTTCGAAAACAAAGTTCTTGTTGAAAAACCCATTACATATAATTCAATAAGTAATAGTATAGTATGTAGTATGCTGATCATCATAATACATTAACATTTATGTATACGTTAACATGAATACATACATATCTAATAGTAAATAATAAAATAAAAATACATAATAATATTATTTAAGAAGAGGAGACTGCAAAACTATGGTCGATCTGACAGTTTCTTTATATTGTTTCCATAACAGGTATTTGGCATCCTGATCTCGAGAGGCAGAGCGTTCCATAGCAGAACAGATTATATGAGGAAAGTGGAATGTACTAATTCAGAGCGGTGAGTGGGACAGTAGAGAAGTAGAATATTGAAAGTCAGCTTAGAGGCTGTCCATTAATCATGTGAGGCTTAAAAGGGGGGGAAAGGTCACCAAAAACTCGAGAAACATCACGAGAGGGGGGGGGGGGTGTAGTAATATATCACGTGTATTTAATTTTTCGGTAAACGCGCGATACTGAACCTAAAAGACGTGTATTTATTTGGAACGTCGTACAGCAAAAAGCTAGGTCACAGGTGAATTCTTGTCATAACCAACTGAGTCCGTCCGAGCAATAATAGTCTAGAGATGCACAATGTTCGTCCCTCCCGCATCCTCGAACGGTAGATCGAGACTCGAGAGAGATACTCTGCGTAGTGCGCGAGAATGATGACGCCGAGTGGATTGATGAATCCGATGTTGATCTTCAACAAAGCACTGTGCCAACAACTGACTTACAACGATGCTCATCCAGTTAGGTAAGTGTGTTGAAGAAAGTGTAGCTAATCCGTGGTCCGAGGATACTGATATTAAATTATGTTCATGTATTAGTACAAAAAGTTTTTTCGCATTTCTTCCATTATTTTGATAGAAAGATTGATTACAAAGGACGTAATTTCCTTAATGACTTAAATAAGGTAGACCAACAAATATTAAGCAATATTAAAAAAGTTTGGATATACGACAATTATCTTACGTCACGTCTAACTTGGCCAATCCTTGTATATGACATGGTAAAACCCTCCTGGCAAAATTAGATGCGAGCGTCATAAAGATATTGAACCTCTATCCTCAACTCTATTTATGGATCAAAACAGTTTTGGGATCAAGTTGAAGAAGTCATTGGAACTCTATAAACGCCTCAGAGTTACCAAAATGCATGTCTTGGGGCAATCCCAGGATGGAATTGTCTCATCATTCCCACAAGACAAATGTGTAACAGAGCTTGAGTCAAGACTTCAATTCCATAGACAATTTATGGCAGGTGCACAGGTTAATAGAGTCGAGCTGGGTTCTGCAAAGGAAAGGGAAGACCGAAAAATAATAAAATTCTTTCTACAACAAGATGAAAATGATAACTATAAATTGACCAGTGCCGATAATGTTTGAAAACAAAATAAATTATAGTAGGATGAAACCCATTGTAAAAGGAGGAGAATATTACATAAATTAAAGGAAAAATAAATTACGGGCGATCTGAGGTCGGGAAGGGGGAGGGGGGGGGGGGGGTTTAAGTGAAAAAAATGGCTTATCTCGATTTCCGGCAAAACTACAAGTCCTATGGAAAAAAGTTAAATGGCAAAGTTGTAGGTAATAAAAAGATCTACATCTTTTGCATTTACACTTTTTTCACATAATCTCAAATTTTACGTGAAAAAATCAAAAATCCAAGTTTTTTGTTTTTAATTTTTATCTTTTACAAATAAAATTATTTTTTATCGAAATTTTGTGAAAACTTAGCTTTTTATGTCCTGAATACACCGTAATTTATTTGATTTGAAATATCTATTTTTTCACCTCATTTTAACTGAATATCGAAAAAATAGATATTTCAAATCAAATAAATCAGATCGCCCGTAATTTATTTTTCCTTTAATTTTTATACTTTTCTCCTCCTTTTACAATGGGTTTCATCCTACTATAATTTATGTTCACTTTTTGTTATTTTAAGAGGTTTCTATCCTGGTCTAAAAGTGCACGCAATGAATTTAGAAATAAAAAGTGAGTGGTTAACCATAGGTGAGCTGAAGCTGAGCTGAAGAACAGGTCTACCTGAGGTGGCGCGCCTTGCTACATAATTGGTCTCCTGCCCTGTTACAATTCTATCTTAATGCCTTTCAATGACCCTGCCAGACCAAAGTAACCTAGTAAGATGGGGGAAGTCTCTGAAAAATCTTGCTACACTTGTGATGAGGCAGTAGGTACTGCTAGGCACTTATTAGTGGATTGCAAGGTGCTGCTTGATAGGAGTCATTACTCACTTCCACACGATAGAGTACTAGTAGCTAGAGCCCAAAAGGGATTGTCCACTAATAAACGATAAATCAACTTTATAAAGGAAGGCTCAACTGTCAACTCTAAAAGCAAGGTACTGCACCTGATTGGACTATTTTAATAGACAAGTATGAAAAGCACTATAAAATCCCAGAGGATGTTGGTGTTTCGACATCCAGACCTGACATATTCCTCTTTTCTAGACACATTAAACATATAATAATAATAATACTAGTAGAGCTTACTGTACCGTGGGAAATCAACAATCCTAAAGACCACGCAACAAAATTTAATAAATGCTACGATCTAACAAATGACCTAAACAAAAATGGCTATGTCGTTAATTTATACGCGGTAGAAGTAGAAGCGAGAGGTATACCAGCAAAATCTCTCTTTAACTTTCTGAAAGACCTTGCCCTGTCGAGAACTGCAGTAAGTTCTATTTTAGAACGAGTATCTAAGGCTGCATTAACAGGTTCCTACCAAATTTGGCTAGGCAGGGCGGGCAACCCGAGCAGTGAAGGTGAGCGTTGATGCGTATCAAAGGGGGCCTCCTGAAACCTACGCCTAGGTCGCAAGTCTGGGTTTCTGCAACTGCTCTGGGTTTCTCCCTCTGCCACACGATGGACCCGGCACCCGTACGGTGAATCCATGGAATGCTAAGAAGTTCGTCTCAGTCAAAAACAACCTGCATCCTTTCTCCTTTACTTGAACATCTCTGAGAGTCTGAACGTTATTATTGTAGTCTTTCATTTTCTATAATAAAATTAGATGATACTTATAAATAATTAAAAAAAAAAGATTCTTTGTAGGTACTTAAAACATACGTGATATAAAGGGGGAGGGGGGGGTTAAAAATTTAAAAAGATAACTTGATTAATGGACGGCCCCTTACTAGTCACAAGTACTATAGGAAGAACATAGGATATTTACCACGATAACAGACACACGCGGGCAAACTCACGTGCAAAAGCTAGTGTGTATGTTGTTGGAAACTTTTATTCACACTTATACCCTACTCCTTTTGATAGAGCGCGTAGACTTTCAAAACTATATTATTTACATGCATTTGTCAACAGGATCAAAGTTCAAGTGCCATGAGGCAACAGGATAATAATTTTCCTGCTTCAAATTATTTTCTATAAAATTATATTTTTATAATTTTTTTATAAATACGTACATATTATACATAGAAAACACCCAGACTCCGAAACAAATCGGATCACACCAACATTTGTACCGACCAGTGAATCGAACCCAAAACCTCAAGCACAGCATTCGCATACGCTACAACGGCGCCACTGGGTTAGTCAATAATGATTTATGTAACAAAGAGAATATTAATATTCTCAAACATTTCGCACATGGCTGGTGGTCTCAAACTAGGCAGGCATGTGCTATGGTTATCAGGCTGCTGATAAATGTCTAAGTACACATTATAGATAAATTACACCTAGACACAAAACAAATGATAGTGCTCATCACACTAAGATTAGTCCTGGGTGGCAATCGAATCCACGATCTCTAGTTTAGCGGTCAGGATCACTAACAACTAGATCAACAGCGGGCCTGTTATTAATTGTTTTTAACAATGAAGAAACACGGCTTAAAGTCGTTAAGAAATAACCTCTCTCATAAAATATAACATTGTACTCAATACTTACAATTTCAAATTCATGAAATACGCAGAGAATACATTGGTATTCATATACATAATACACTAACTTAGGGGCCGAATCCAACAATACATCAAATTAGTTGTTTGAAAAGCTTGACCCCAGAAAGCGAGTTTGCTAACAGGATATCCTGTATCGTGAGAACATCCCGAAAAACCAGACAGAACAATGTATCTGTCAAACATACAAACAAGTAAGTACGAGTATTGCAAATACAACCCCAAGAATAACGGTGCCCTAAATTCGAGCTTTTGTAGTCGATTTCATATTTTTTATTAATTTCTTGTAAGGGAAACTCAGTAGTAGAGTAGCTACTAAGCTTACAAAATAGCTACGGCATATTAAGTAACTGTAGCAAGGAACATTAAACATAACATTCAACGCTAATCATCCAGTCTTTAAACGTGTCTATTGGTCTAGTCATCTAGTGGTTTAGATATAAGTGACTCTGGCTAAATCACAAGGCAGTTCAATCACAAATAAACAGAGCCCGTTCTATGTCAGATAAGCATCATACATACATATTTTATATAAATAACACCAAACCCCAGAACAAATGGGCTTGCTCATTAGATAATTATTTGCCCTGAGAATCGAAACCTCGACCCGAAAGTCACCTTACTAGTCAGCTTAAATCTTTTTTTTTTTATTGTTGTAATGGAATAGGCGTTTGTCTTCCATCTCACCATCATGGAAAGTGTAGATGAAGACGAAGAATCGTCCATTGTATTAAGCTCGATTTTATCACAAACTTCTACAAAGTTCCCTTCAGCGTGTTAATGATTATGACAGACTTAAATGTATGGAAATAGATTTTCCTTCTTGGTTAACACTAAATATATAATTCCAGATTTAAAATAAACACCTATTTTTTCTAATTGATCCATTTTCAATGCCAATTAGTAATGGATTCTATTAAAACATTTTTTATCGCTAACGTCCTTTCAAAGCTTAACAGGTATTCTGAGAATAAGTATTATTTATACTTTGTTGATTTATAGTTTCTAAGCGCGACATATTGTTAACTTTATTGTTTTATTGGTTATTTTATCAGAGTTCCGAGAATCCTGTAATCTATAACAGGAAACAACATAACTGGGGCCCGATCTCAAATGGGTACGAGCACTTGGTGGGCTTCAACATTAAAGGCTCTAAATTGAAGTTCGAGTATATGCACTGAATATTTAGTTAAAACGAAAATCTAAAAATAATTGTCTTTTTGTTGTTAATTATATTTTATTGAACTATTTTTTCGTCCCATATTCTCGAAATATTAATATAACCGTTTCCGATGCTTTTTCTGAATTGCGTTAATGACTCCTTAAAGTTTGGCCAGTAATTTTATCCCAAGAGATACTATAACCGACATACCAAAAGGGGGCCGGCACTGTAATTCTTTATCCCAAGTTACTCAGTAGCTATTAATGGAGTACAGTTCTTTACCCAAGATTTAGTTAACAATCTGAAAATTGACATCAGTTTTAGTGAATTCATTTATTACGTGACAACCATATGCTTTGTTCAGTAAGGTGTTATTATTAAAGTGCACTTTTTTTATTGCTTTTTCAAAGCAACATGCGGACAGTCAATGTAGAAAAAATGTTTGTTGTTTCTTGGTATAAAGTAATAATGAACGTTGTGTATTAAGACGATTGCCTAGAGCAAAACGATATACATAAATACATGCGTCATATTCAGATTCAAGGTTTCGTTGACAGTGATCAGAAGTGAGTGACATTCATGGTGTTAAGTATATATAGGAATATAAATCGATAGTAATATGTAAACTCGTAATGGATCGTACTAAAAAGTTAACCATACATATAAGGAATAAGGATCGTATTAGCCTCAGAACTTAGTCGATTGGGAGACGTGTGACAGAGGGTGCATAAAAGAGTGCACTCTTTAACTTGAAACAAAAAGTACAAATGAATAAAATACAAGTTCATCTTCACTACATAGTATAAAACAAAGTCGGTTTCTCTGTCCCTATGTATGCTTAAATCTTTAAAACTACGTAACGGATTTTGATGCCACTTTCTTTAATAGATAAAGTGATATCAAGAGGAAGGTTTTTATGTATAATACATGCATAATATAGTAGATAATAATTTTAGAGGTTTCTAATGTGATGATTTTTATGTTTACATTGCAAACGCTGGCTGTACCCTACGAGATAGATCAAAATAATGTACTACAGTATTGTACATCTTAAAAAGGTATACAAAAAAGTCCGCGATGGTATATGTCTATCTCTTAGGGATAACCCACAATAACCATTTTTTTTTACGTCAAATAATGGCTTGTTAATCTATAAACTTGTTATAATGATTAATTTACAAGTGATACCACTGATTTGAAATTAGAATGGTTCTACTGTCTATAAATTACTAGTAAAGTTATAGTTAATGTCTAACTAGAGCCATGCCGTTTTCAGCACAAACGTCGATAGTACCTCCACAAAGATCACCGTGCTACATGTCTGCATTCGAAATGTGTATTGCAGAGTAGTGTATGGCAGAGTACAATCTTTTAGCAGGCTCATATAAAAATACTACGGAAATTTAAATGGCACCAGAATAAATAGGATAACATTAAGCATAGTGTTTTCTTCAAAATATTAAAATTTGTTTCATAATAAATGAAGGTGTCTAGGTGTTCTTTGTGTCCGTTTCATGTATATTTGTTAAGGCTCTCCTCCATGGCGAGTAATTTCGCAGCCTCGATCTGTAACTGAATGATGCGTGTGAAAACAAGGGCTGCAGATCGTTAACCGTTTTGAGTATTTGCTTTAGGTCGACATACAGAATTATCTTGTACTCGGAAAAAAGCTTGGCCGAAATGGCAATTAATTTCTATTAAGGGTTAAAGTATGAAATTGCCGATTTGTACTGAAAAATTGAAATTCGTTTTATTTTATTTAACATATTTATTTAATCAAAATATCTACGATTATTATATACTACGTTGCTGCCATTTAATACTAGTACTATGTATGCCTTTGCGATAGAACTCTAGTGATCTAGATTCTACAAACTGTGTGAAAGATTTTTGTACTGCCTCCTGGGAAGAAAACTTTTTATCACGCAGAAAATTGTCCAATTCACGAAAAAATGGTAGACCGTTGGAGCAAAGTCTGGCAAATATGGAGGGTGACGAATGTTTTCTAATTGCAGTTGCTGTAGAGTTAAAACGACTTCTCGTACTGTAAGAGGTCTCGCGTTACCATGGAGCAATACTGGTGAAGATCGATTCATAAGTCGGGGCTGTTTCACTACAAGTTTTGCTATCATTGTTCGGAGTTTGGCACAGTAGACATCTGCCATTATTGCTGGACCAGATCGGAGAAAGTTATAATGAATTACACCATGCTTAGACCACCAAAACAGTTACCATTACGTTTTTAGTAGTAAGCTTTGCTTTAGGTAACTGTTGCGGCGTTTGACCTGGGGTCAGACTTTGCATTTTTAGCTTACGGTTTACGTAAAGAATCTACTTTTCATCACATGTCATAATGCGATCCAATATTCCTTCATTTTTGTATCGATTCAACAAGGCAACACAAGTATCAATACGCGTTTCTTTCTGCAGATCAGTCCAATCATGAAGCACCCATTTTTTATTTATTTTTTATTTTATTGATTGGACTCAAATGAGTCAATATTAAACCACGCCGCTAATTCCTGGGTAGTTTAGCTCAGATCGGATTTCACCATCTCTTTTAATTCATTATTATTCACATGTGTTGACGGTCTTCCACGTGGTTCGTTCTACAAATCAAAATTTCGATCACGAAAGCGTTTAAACCAAAATCGCACGGTGCGTTCATTAGCAGTCCTTTCTCTAAACGCAACAATGATATTGCGAGGTATTTCTGTAGCGTTAGTTCCGCGTCGGAACTCGTATTCAAAAATCACTCGAATTTTAGAAATATATTTTTTTTGGGTTCCATAGCCAAATGGCAAAAACGGAACCCTTATAGATTCGTCATGTCTGTCTGTCTGTCTGTCCGTTCATATGTCACATACACTTTTTTCCGAAACCATAAGAACTGTGCTATTGAAACTTGGTAAGTAGATGTGTTCTGTGAGCCGCATTAATTTTTTCACACAAAAATAGAAGAAAAAAACAAAAAAAATTGTGGGATACTTGGAACTGAACTGAAAATAAAAGAGTTATAAAACTAAAAAATATATGATGTACATTACCATGCAAAACTACCAGCGAAAATTGGTTTGAACGAGATCTAGTAAGTAGTTTTTTTTTTAATACGTCATAAATCGTAAACCGCAGTTTACCTTTCATTCAATCAATACACTAATAATAAAACATCGATCAAAGTTACAACGAACTACAAGAACTTTTAATGTTACTTGCTTTTACGGAGCCCTTCATGGGCGAGTCCGAATCGCACTTGGCTTCTTTTTCTTGTCTAGGTTGAATATAAAGAGAAATGAAAGTCGATAATCGAATGTTGCACATTTTTTAAAAGAAGAACCTCTTAAGTACGATTTGAAAAAAGTTTCACTCAAAAATCTCAAACCATATAGGTTCTATGTCAATTCAAAGTACCAAAAATACGGTAATTTCATACTATAACCCCTATTATGTTTCACGTATGTGTCTGAATTAATTGTAAAAAACCTGTTTTCCTCACTGTAGTATACTAAATATCGTTCAAGATTTGTGTGCAGAAGTTTTGTAGTTCACTTGGATTCACTTGGCTGCTTATATTTATCGTCTTCTAATTATTTTTTAACAACAAGGTATTTTAATAATACTTTCTATTTAAGTATGATATATTTTTAAAATCAATTAGGGTCGCACAGTATTTTCTCGAAGTTCACATTATCGACAGTCACCAAGCCACCGAATCCCTTATGCCTCTGCATTTCCGAAGATATGGCGCCTCTATGGCAGTCTTCTATCGTCTTTATCATGGAGAGTGTTTCCTCACGTACGTATTGTCCTCTTCACGACAATGCGTACTGGACTTGGAAGTCGCCGCTTTAGCGTGGTAAACATACGCTGTTTTCTGTTTCCTTCCCACTATGATCCCGTGTCCTTAAGACTTAAGCGGGGTGTGAAAAAACATCTGAATAGGTTGTCATAGTATGGGTCACCATACGGCATTGTCCAGTTTTGAGGATGAGGAAGTTGACCTCAAGTATTAATAGTTATGTGTGAGTTCGTAGTTACAGGTGATTGTTTTTGTATGTGAGCCTAAAATGTGTATTTGTGAAGATTTCCCCGCAAAAAATGAAATAATATTTTGTATTTAGAAAATACGCTATAGCTACTCCCCTCCGGTCCGCTGGCCTATGTTGCTCTGTGTAACGGTCGTTAAATACAACCTAATGTTAAAGCTCATATTTTTCTTTCATCACTCTTTGAGGTAGAAAAACTTCATAGCGAGACTTGCAGTTTTATACTAGTCATGTATCTGTTGAAAGTGTCTTTGTTTTTACATTACTGCAGTTCTTACTACACTATTGATCTATGACGATTCCAAAATATTATGATCTGAATTCAATAAACATCGCCCGACAGAGTCCTTAGGTAACTATTATGTCAACCCTGGACGTTGTCGGCAGCCGATGTCAACAGATACGCATTAGAAAAATCGCTCAAAGGGCGCACGGCGCTATACGGTCATCGACCCTTGACGCAGCTGCGCACCCAAACACCCGAATTCTTGCGCGTACGCAGCTCCTCTCGCCGTCGCCGCCACCGATAAAACCCTCTCAATGGAATCCAAGGCATGCCTGCATGTGGCGGTGGCGGCACGGTGCGGCACGCGCGCTCTCATTTGTTTTGGACGATACGAGATGCACTTACGCCCGCATCGTGATAACTCATAATCATAACTAAAATACACCACACGCTTACATTCAATAAAACATAATAGATCATATTAATTAATACCAATAAACCAATTCATTGTATTTTTTTACGGGTACGACGTAGTTTACCGAATTAATCTTAAAGGGCTTCTGAAAAAACATCGAAAAAAAAAACTAGTAATCGAACTCATTTGTTTTACAAAACATTACTTTATGCAGTGCTTAAAATGTTCGTGTTGTCATAGGCAAAGTAAACAACACAGACAATTGAATGCGGTGGAAGTAGCTATGGAGTGTTCTGTCGGTGGTGTAATGTGAAGAATCAGACTCATTTCCATTCATTTGTTGACAGTGTATCCGGCGGTGGCGGTGGCGGTCAGAGGGCGCGGCGCCCGGCGGGGTGCCCCTCGCTGCTGCAGTCAGACTCGCGCGCCCGCGCCCCGCGCACGCTGTATTGCACTGCTCGCCTATGCACCGCTGCGCATCGTGCGCACGCGTTCTCGACCCGTTTAAATTCCAGCTACTTTAACAACAACTTTACCATTTGAACTATCACCTTTATGGTGCACACAATAAAGCGCATCACATCTGTATCTAGTTTGCTCGATCTACATCGACACAGCGCCACCATCGATCTCTAGGTTCCCTGCACTCGCCGATCGATGGACTATTACAGCTTTGTTTACGTACCGTCGCCTGCGCATAAGCACGTAAGTTATGCATGTGTTACATGTCCCGTGTGCATTTCACAATGCGCTCAATTCGTTGCGTGACTTCTTTGTTTGTTTACATATTGCGACGCATCGATCAATGTCGCATTAGTTATTGTCGTTACGTTTTCAGCTTGTGCATGTTCCGTATCACAAACATTCAAGCTACTGATTCCTTCATTTATTTTGAAACAGATGAAACGTTTGTTAAATTTATTAAAATTAAATCTAAAACCGTTAACGTAATGAACATAGGCGTTGTATCTGAGAGTGCGCTCTAATTTGGTTGTATCAGGGTTGAAATTCGCTCCTTGAAGTTGTTGTGAGTATAAGCCGCAATTTATGTTGCAATTGGCATCGGAAATGGTCGGTCAGGTTCGTCGACGAAACGAAACAGGGTTACTGGGGGGCTGAGCAACACACCTGCTTGACCCGCCATATTTGCATTATAACGAGGATTCTTTAATTGGTATCTCTTGTAACAAATGCGCAGTATTACGTAATATCTTAGTAAATAAATGCGGGTACCTACACAAGAAGATTGGATAGATTTTATAGTATGTCTGTTGCGTTTTCGCGTTCCTCAGATCAAGGTAGTAGAACTATGCTGATTTCAGCACGAAAGGGCCGGCTCGTCCGGGACAGTACTACCCTCACACAGAAGATCAACCTAAATTAAATTTAGGGGACGTTGAAAACGGCCATGGCTAAACACCGTAAGTGGAAATATTGAGGAAAAAATTGCAAATTTCCTATGTTTTACTGTAGATTTCCTTTGTAGGTGGTAACTACGGTGCTGTTTTGTTCCCAAATGACCTTTTAAACATAAGGTTCTACGTAATTGTTGAGACGAAATAAAGACATCAACACATTATTTTACCACGCATTTTGGCGAATTTGCCATTGTTTTTTATATTGTTGAATAGTTTTCAGAGTTTCTTCAAAATATAAACAAGATTCGCATCTCTAAGCGTTTGCTACTACTATTTAGAAGTAATTATAAAAGTTTGAAATGTAATAGCACAGAATAAGGCTGTCTACAAATATTAAAGAAAGATTTATTCTTTTACCTCAATAACAATAATAACAGTGTTTATTTACAGATTGCATGAATGTACATAGTTATTTTCGGTATTTGGTATTACGAGAACGGGCAACGCAATAGTTTAAAGTGGCTATCTCGTCACGGCTAACGAATAGCGCATATGCTCTTATATGGCAGATTAAACCTTTCATTTCAGCCCAACATAACCTTAGTATACCTAATATACACATAAATATAAATAGATACACGGGGTATAAGTAATGTTTGTAAACTTAATTTGTTTACATTTGAACCTTATGCATGTCTTGACTAATATTCTACAAGACATACCAGAGCTAAATCCCTACTAACGATAACTGTGTCCGTCTATTAGTCATTTTACTAATATTGTTGTAGTTGGTTATTGCAGTTAAAAGTAGCCTATATCCTTTCCCAAAGTTCTATCTAACTTGATACAAAAGTTCATCCAAATCGGTTCATCGGTTTAGTCGTGAAAATAACAGGCAGACAGACAGAGCTACTTTCGCATTATAATATTAGTAGGGATTATTGATTACATTTTCCTTGGAGATAGGTACTTTTATTTCTGAGGAGAAGCGTTATAATCGACGTACCTACATGTGGATGGAAGCTAATATCAGCTATATTTTATCAATCACTGCTAAAACGTATCTCTGACTAACGCCTCTCCGATGACCACCTTGTTACATTTTAATCTTGCTAAATATCTTTGGTAAATTTAAAGTCAGTCAGCCTTAACGTCAACTAAATATGTGAACGTAGGTTGAAATTTTAACCGTACGCTGTCAAACACATAAACACCTTTTAAATGCAGCAGGGTCTCGATACCATTGGTCGGTTCGAGTCCGACATAACCATCAACTGGTGGTATCCGGGGGGATTTCCGCACGGGGAAAAAAAAAAAAAAAAAAGGGTCTCGATACCAGCATATTCCGTAAAGTCAGATATACATAATCTAGGTAAGAACGTGTTGTGACGACAAAATTTTATAAATGTTCTCTGGGGCCTCCGCGCTAAAAACTATTAAAGGTGATAATGACATAAGCAACAGATAGGCGTGTAGATACCACTGAACATTAAGGGCCACCGCAGACTAGCTACTTTTAGCATCGGCGATCGGCGATTTGGCGACTGCATCGATGCTGCATCGTGTTTTAGCGACTTCCTGCGTTCGATCGCGGTATCGGAAACGCGCGTTTTAGCGACTGCTCAGATGTCAAATCGATGCTACTGGCATCCGAATGTGCGCGGAGAGTAGCGTTCAGCTGCTGTGTCGCGCTTCTAAAAAGCGACTTAATCTCCGCGTTTGGCGTTTTTAAGTGTGCGGTGTAGAGCGTTCGGTCGCCGAATTTAGCTTCTAAAAATCGACTAGTTGCCGATCGCCGATGCTAAAAGTAGCTAGTCTGCGGTGGCCCTAAGCGACCGACTCTCCATCAATTTACAGTGACGCGACTTCGCTATGCATGGCGACAACAATTTTCGCGCAATTATCGCTACTTTGGCTTCCTTTCAAACTATGTATTGTTTTTTTTTTTAATTATTTAACACAGTAATATCGACATACTCCACACTGTATTCCACATTAGGTAGTGTTCGAGTTGTTCAAGGAGATTTACTAACGTTGCCTTTCTTGGTGTTTGAAATTTCACATTTCACAGTTCTTATTCTTCCTAGCTTTGTTATTCCTTACATTATTTGGGGTCGGCTACTAGTTTAAATGGTTTTACTTGAATATCAGTTTTTTCACGATTCAGCGATGCCAGTATCGGACCTCCGTAACACTGAAGGCGAAGTAAATCCGGAGGGGTTCAACATTTCGCATTTATTCATCATTTTCCTATAGTATGTTGAAATTCATCAGAGCTGAACTCACTCATCAAATTTAAACTCTAGAGTTAAGATTTTATCCAAGCTAACAAACATCGTAAGCTACATGATATAAATAGATCCCAATGTTAAAAGTCATATCACAACTTGCTGAGAAAAACTTTTTTTGATTGTGTGAAACTTTAAAGTTCTTACCTTAAACTGACTAAAACATATGTGTTTTAGTCAGTTTAAGGTATATGTACAACTAGTACTCATATTGATACATTAATATTATAAGTAATAGGAAAAAACATTGTCGTTCATTGTATTGTCTATCCCTCTTCTATAATTTGTTGTTAAATTAATTCCCAATTAAATACATAAAATGTCCGATTAACGACAACAGGCTGGATACTTGATACGTAGGTAAGTGGAAATTAAATTATGATAGACAAAATGCTCGTTAAATCCGTCTCTGTCTGTCCATATTTGTTATTGTTTGTTCATTTATCAATTAATCTACGAAAATACATATAATTTATATATACTACAGTACAAAGTACAATATCGATCACTTTGCAAAAGCTTCTTGTTTATTTCCCATTATTTTTTAAGCTTTTTGTCAAGGTATTATATTGAAAAAAAGCTGTTTAGGACTATATGATATTTAAGCTTAAATATCGCAGAATCCCCAACTGAAAAATAATGAGGAAACAGCATTTACATTGTACATTAATATATATGTATCTATGTATTTATACATATATTATGTACATAGATAAGGCATTATGCATTAGACATATTACTCCACTTAAAACTTTTCTATTTACAGCAAGTCGATGAAGCAAGAAGATATTTCAAACCTTTCTAAGTTTGTGTAATGTAAGTTTAGTTATAAGGTAAATATGAAATAAGTATTTGCCTTACCGCGTAACGTTATTGCGCACACATACATAGTGAGTGCGTCACACTCACGTACCCCGCCGCGCACCGTGTGAAGGTACTAGATACGTATTAGATGTAGATCAACGGCCTATCCGAGGTTATGAACGGCGGGCGGCACGATAAATCAACTTGACGTCATCGCCTAGGCTGCTGCTCCTTGTATAGCCTGCCACTCAGCTTAGCCAAATTACAGAGTACATAACCGTTAATTTGTTTATTCCTCCGATTGACTTCAGGCGATCTAGTTTGCTTATAACGTAACTATGGAATTTATTGATAACCATAATTAGCACTTGTCATGGCTTAGTTTTTGTAGAAACTGCGTGATGAGAAGTGAAGCAGCGCTTTTGCTGTATACTTAATTGATCGCCTTATGTCATCATTATTATAACCGACATTCCGATCGAATTGCACCTATGTAGACCGGTTGTAGGTACCGTGTTCACTACCAACATAAAATATAGAAACAGGATTATAGCATCCCATTCAATTTTACCTCTGAATATGAAACACTGAGTGTGAATGGATTATTTAATTGCGCTGAATACATTTGTTAAAAAATCAAGTCACACAGTAATTAATTAATATTTACAGTGAACGCTAATAGCTCTTCTAAGCAGTTACACCTGTAAAAGTTTATTGTACAAAGCATTCTTTGCTTTTCATGATGATGATATATCATAATGTGTGTGAAGTTGATATAGTTTCTTTTCTCACAGAAAAACTTTTAAACATATATTAAGCAGAGTTTTAACAAATAAAAAACTAGAAACTATTTGAGGCATTTCGGCATCACCATGACTCCTTCCTTCTTATTGTAACATTCTCATTGTTGACTTAAAGGTTCCTTATTATTCAAAAGTTACGCTTTGCGATCTACATAGCTACATACAAGCGATTACTGTTCTAAGCTTTTAGTGTTGTGCGATGTTAATGTAAAAAACAAGCTGTTTTAACCTTTTAGTAAAGATACATTTGATACATCATCATCAGCTACACCCTTTAACAGACCACTGCTGGACATAGGCTTCTCCTTGAAAAGGAGGTATTGGCCTCCTATACCACGCTGGCCAGACGGGTTGGTATAGGGTTGGTTTCAAGTTTTCCTTCTCTTTGCATTGATGTTGTCTTGCATAGTTTATCCCTTAGTCGCCACAGACATTTGATACAGCACAAGCGAATTTTTGTTTATGATACTGACAACCTGTAAAATTGATTCCATTAGGATAGTAGAAGTACTATTCAACAGTACTACTTCCTTAAGTTCAAGAAGTCAGGAGGAGCTCCAAAGCTCAGCGATGGTACGGTTTTACTAAAACTAATATTAGCAATCACTTGCTTACTCATCATTTATTTTAAAAACACAAAGAATGGATTCCAATAGACAACACAGAATTAAATATGTAAAAACAACGACTTTAAAATCACTTACTTAATAACTGATTTCACCTTTGAACGTGCATACGCGGGTGGTCATCGCTTAACCAATAAACAATACTGATGAAAAGCCTCTATTACTTTTACAGCTAAATACTAATAGTGTGTAGGTGGAGGCAACTGCCCGTTTCGTTATTGCATGACTTAATCACCTCTTAAGTATTACACGGCCCACAGTTGGGTGGCCAACGAAGACCACCGCAAATGTATATAAAAGTCACTCACATAGATTTGTTCCAAGTCGCCGTGGCCGAATATGGTCTGGATAGTAGTATAATAGACTTGTATTTCTTCATCTATTCAATCCCTAACCAACAATAACACCTTTAATCTGACGCCACTTTACCTATAATCAATTCAGGGTAAATTTTCAGAAATGAAAAAAAATAACTGTGATTACCGTAAAATTGCTTTCTGGAACCTTTCTGGAAAATTATAGGTATATCTGTATTCCGGTATGTATGTTGAATATTATGGAATGGGTATTTGCGTCTTAAGTTATTCTACACAATTTATTAATTTCACAAAGCTTATTCTCTATATTAAAGCAATATTAAATGATTGATTCTGCTCATGCTTCCCATCAGGCAGAGTAGAATCATTTTGGCAGTTTTTATATATTACTAGTTGACCCAGCGAACTTCGTACCGCCCAACTTTAAAATTCCAGAACTTGATCGCAGCGCCACCTACCGGGTCCAATTGCGAATCTAAACCATTCCCAGATCCCCTTGAAGACACACAAAAAATTTCATCAAAATCGGTCCAGTCGTTTGAGAGAAGTTCAGTGACATACACACACACAAGAATTATATATTATTATATAAAGATATAAAATATATACAGTAATACCTCGGACTTACGCGATAGGTGGGACCAAGCGATAGCCGTGTAAATTGAATTCGCGTAAGTCGGGGTTCAATTTTGCATATAAATACTTATAAAGTTTGTGTAATCGGGACCAGAGTCTAAAGAAAACAATAATTTAGAAAAATCATGTTTAATAAAATGTCAGATAATAAAAACAATTTAAATTACTATGAATAAATATAAACCGAAATTATTTTCATATCTCAGACTTTATACAGGTTGAATTTTTGAGACGGGACAGTAAGGGTAGGTACCTTAACCGTTAAAGTTACAGGAAAACGCTTTTAGAAGACTATCCATATTTTTTTAAGATATTCTGAACTGCATTTAAAGATTTTGGAAAAACTATACAGTCAGCAAGAAAATGGTCATTTTAAACAAAAACTTTTTTTGATGCCAATCGATCCTGTTTCTTACAAGGATCAAAAGTCTCTACTGGACCGACTGAGGTTTGAGTACTAGAAATGTCAGAAATCGAAAAAGCTTTTCCTATACATTTTTACGAAAATAAATCATTTTAATATGTATTTTATAAACAGACAAACATAACTTACATTTAGATGATCTACGCAATGAATTGCTCGAAATGACCGCCGTTTTAACGAATACTTATGTACAATTGTGTTTGTACTGAGCTAGTAGCATCCGATAATTTTCTTGGATAGATATCATTTAAAATCCCTGTTAATGCATCTTTTGTATTTAGCGTATTTTGTAAATAATAGGAACACGGAATCTGCATTGATGTGGTACGCGACAAGTATCTAGCGGTAATGGTGAAATTTTATGAAGGTACTCATAATTCTACCGTGTATAACGACGTCATTTGACAATCACCAAAACCAGTTGGATGAATGGCTCCTGTCAGAATTGCTAAAAGTTTATTTTCAGCAAGATGGCGCTCCGCTACACAACAGTTGGATTTGAATTGGCAGTTCGGGTCACAGTGGATAGGTACACATGGTCCAATTGGCCACCTTGTAGCCCCGATCTAACGCCTCTCCATATTTTTCTGTGGGGTTACCTAAAAACGAAGACTACAAAAAAAAAATACAACAGTATTCAGGAGCTGAAAGATGCATTAAAAAGGATTTTAAATAATATCTATCCAAGAAAATTATCGGCTGCAATTTTTGAGCAATTTATTTTGTAGATCATCTAAATGTAAAGTATGTTTGTCTGTGCCTAAAATACAATTTAAAATAATAGATTTCCATGCAAATGTATAGGAAAAGTTTTTTGCGATTTCTGACGTTTCTAGTACTCAAACCTCAGTCGGTCCAGTAGAGACTTTTGATCCTTATAAGAAACAGGATAGATTGGCATCAAAAAAAGTTTTTGTTTAAAATGACCATTTTCTTCCTGGCTGTACAGTTTTTTCAAAATCTGTAAATGCAGTTCATTATATATATAAAAAAATATATAGATAGTCTTCTAAAAGCGTTTACCTGTAACTATAACGGTTAAGGTACCTGCCCTTACTGTCCCGTCTCAAAAATTCACCCTGTATATTCTAACAATGTCGCCTGACGAGTTAAGTTTTTCTACTTCTCACGTGAATTTTCCTCGTAGCATGCCAGTAACTTTTTATTTCCGGTTTGTAGTAGAAACGCGTTCTTCATTGGAATCTATTTTTTCTATATTTTGTAACCCCTTTTCAATTGTACTGAGGCATTCTGTTAGTTTGAAATTGCGTTTTTCTCCCGTGCCCGCTGCGGTGGTGGAACTATGGTTTTATTTCTATACTCCGGTTATTTGCGTGGTTACGCAGCCGTCGCGGTTGCGATCTTCGCCCGCCTTGTTTGATCGATCGATCTTTGCCCGCCTGTCTTGCGATCATCGATGATCGATGATCGCAAGACAGGCGGTCTCAAGATGGGCGGTAATGTTCAATTGAGGTTCAGACCGCCAAGGGTGCGGACGACTGCGACCCGCTCGATTTTACAGGTTGCCCGCCGGTACAGCTGGAGCCGCAAACAACGGAATATCATTGAGGATAACGGAGGGATTGAGTTTCTAGGGGTCACAAAAGTTGCAGAATATTTCTGAACACCTATACCCGTTATAATTTCCAAAGTCAGTTGGAAATGGAATGGAAATTTCTTTTTGAACATTGAAACATGTGAATTTAATGTCGTTATTTACAAAAATCGGCCACGTGTCAGGCCACGCATAGAAAAGGGTTCCTCAGTCACTCATAACGGTACGTGAATTTAAATTTGTATCCGATAGATAAGTGTCATGTTTACTTATTAATGCGTTAATTTTGTACGAAGTTTTCCAAGTAAGCTCATTTTACAAGTTAGGCCTCTTTATCACCAAAACTAACAAAGTCAACTATTCCGTTATAGTTTTTCTTTAAAGTTCATAATATAGACTACTTTCATATATATAGATTTTTTTCAGAATTTTCGAGCCAACCGTTTAGTTTTCAGAGTGAGGGGCGTCGTGTTTTAACAAAAAAATGCCCTTTAAAGTTGAATAAGTTGGAAACGGCTATCTGAATTTAAAAGACCTCTTAGTATCCTCGTAATGGTTTTAAAAGACCTATCTAATGATGGGTATAGTGGGGGTGAGATAAAAAACATCCCCACTTTACGTATAAGGGAGGTACTCCAAATAAAAATATTTTTCCTGATTTAATTCTAGCACTCTGTCAACGTGATAAAACCACATCCATCCATGCAAAGTTTCATCTTTCTAGCACCAACCGTTTTGACGGTAAGTCGAGGACGGACGGACATGACGAAACTATTAGGGTTCACTTCGGAACCCAAAAAAAATGAAAATATCTGAATTATCAAAAATTTGCCTAAACCACTTCTGAGGAACTAAATTGTCTAATGAATCATCAAAACATTTTGTGAATCGGTACGTGGGCTCTGAAAATTTTCAATTTCCAAATAAATTGTATTTATGAGGTGCTCATAGCCTATTTACCTTAAGTAGTTAGAAACAATGACCGAGGGTAAGCAAAGACGCGGTCAGTACCTGGACGGGAGACCGTTGGTGGCACGATATCACTAGCGTCTCCGTATTTTGTTGCTATCATAGGATAACAGTCGTGAAGCTTAACTGGAGGCCTTCGAGCGGCTTAAAAACATCGGCAAGATTCATTATGTGAGAGCTTATTTTTTCAAAATCAAGAGTAACACCTAATTTGTTAACGGCTTATAAATTCTCTTTGAATCTAAGTCGCAGGAGCTGGGCTAAACTCCACCTCAACGGTCGGTTTCGGGCGTACTTAGTTTATTGGATTTCACTTTTTCCTGGATCGACAACGATCCTAACTAGACCCTATGCCGAGAGAAACCACATTATTTCTCCCAACTATAAGTATCACATTGTGCCGCAATTAACCGCTAATGTGTCCCTTTACTACAGAAATCAATCTGCAATAAGTTTCCTACTGGTCATATCATTGTCTCGAGAGTCTTCTTCACTCGAGATCGAACCTCTCATGCTCCCGTATCCTATTGAAGTTTTTGGGAACCCACCCTGCCTAAATAACAACGTGATGGATGATCACTATCATTACTGTTTAATAGGTATGTATATGAATATCATTTATCTAAAATATTTATATATTTAGAAAGAAGTATAGTTATCAGTCTAGTTAACATAGGATATGCGTTTCCTAAATTAGGAATAGACTATTAACCAAATATCACGACTACTACTACTACTACTAGACACTACATCCGCCATTACTCTCTATCAATGATCCCTTGATCTCTATTTTCGCTACGCTAGACGTGAATCTCACTCTTACTCATGAGATATATTCTCAATCTTTCAGAATAACTACTCCATAAAGCTACTCAAATAAAACGGTAAAATGGCTGTATTTATACATACGTAAGTAATTATAAAAAAACATTTACCGTCTTCACAGTTTCTACTAATTATAAATACATAATTTACTTGATTTATTTGTATTTCTGTATAGTTTGTAAGTGATACCATGTCGTTTTTTTATGTTTGTGGCCATTTAATATTTATTTAATGATTTATGGCATGGTTTAAAAGTTTCACAATTTTATCTTTTAGTGTGTTTTATTCAGTGAAGTAAGCTATGGAATAAATATTTCCTTCTTTCTTCAGACAAAGTGATCTTGGGGTATTTCGTATTTTAATTCACTAATTATTTGATTTGGGTAACATTATACTTTTATTTAGAATAAAATATATATAGATGTGTCGAAATAAAGTGAGTGTCAAAGACATCGAATAACCCTTCACTGAGGATGCCATTCTCCAAATATTTACTCTGAATAGGTGGAAACAGTTTAACAGAAACACGTGTTTTTTTTAATAATATATGATATATTTATTAAGAATCAAAGAGATACATAAAATTATTCACGTATTTATCTATCAAATGAGATCAAAAAAAAACCGATGAGATCAAAGGTGAGCAATATGTAATTGAAAAAATCATTCACCCCATTCCATGAACAAAATATCATCATCTATGAAAAACTTTCCATCCCTTCTTGATAATTGATGTTCTTTTAGTAGAGATAATATGTTCTCCTTCTTTACAACGCACCGTAGATTCTCGTACTTCAACTTCCGAAGTGTTTTTAAGCAATTCATTTAGTACGGTTTCCTTTGATAAAATGGGAACAAGCCACAGCTTCGAAATCCTGCCTTAATGTTTTATGTTCTCCACACGAGTGAGCTCTTCCATTTCTAGTGCCTTTCGCAAAAGCTGGGCAAACAAAGATTTAGGTAGTGCCATGACCTGCTGCTTGCTTGCCTCTACTTGTTTGACGGTAGTTGTCTAGTACTTTCCTCCAATTGCTTTTGACAGAAGAAAAATACCCTACATCTAGTGGCTGCATTAAGTGTGTAGAATTTGGGATCAAACATACGAACACAATATTGTGTTCTTCACAAAGGCCTAACGCTTTAGGTGAAATATGCGCACTGAGGTTGTCACATATAAGCATTTTTTCCCCTCAAGACCAGAGTTACCCATAAAAATAAAACTTACAATTGGGTAACATTGAATCGTTCAAAGTTACACCAATTTCAAATAAATTTACAATGATCTGATAGACAATCAATTTTGGGCAAATAGACATTGTAAAATCACGAAATTATTAGAAAAAAGGCAAGTTGAATAAATGTATCACCTCTAGAAACAAAATAAACAGTGTTTTACATACCTTTTCTATATTTAATTCAGATTTCTACCACACACACTTTTTTCTTGTTGATCACCTCGAGCAGAAAAGGCGCTAAAGTTTTGAAAACTCATTGACAACTGTGAATTTTAAGACACGTTTGATATTTTGAACATCTCAACGGTCCGTTTCATAGAATTATTCAAGTAATTATACAAAAAAGTGTTTAAAAAAATATATATAAATCTTCGAACAGGTTTTATTCAAAGTTATACGGAAATTCAAAGTTACCCAACTTGACTGTAGTAGAAACGCGTTCTTCATAGGAATCTATTTTTTCTAAATTTTGTAACCCCTTTTCAATTGTACTGAGGCATACTGTTAGTTTGAAATTGCCATCTAATTTTCTGATCCGACTGGGTCTAACGAATCAGGTTGTTCAATGTCTTCACCTTGCTCACACATCACCAAGCTCGTGAATTGTTAGCTCTTGATTGTGTGAATTAAGCAATTCTTGGACTTCATCATTATCTACCTCTAAATTTAATTGTTTCAGTATCGTTTACTTCTTCAATTATACCATAAATTTGTTCAGGATTTAAGGCTGATTTTTTCTTGGGTTTCTATGGTAAAAAAAAATGGACACAGATTTTTCCAGTCGTCATTCAAAGTTTTTTGTGTTCCAAAGATTCCAAGACGGTCCAATAATTCTTAAAGCATCTAAAACATTGAATTGCTTTCAAAAATCTTTAACAGAAAGCTCGTTATTTTGTCTCATAGCTTCATTTAGACGGCAAATTATCGCCTTGTGTACTTAGCTTTAAACGTTTTAAAGACTCCCTGGTCCATTGGTTGAAGGAAGCTGGTAGTGTTTCGGTTCCTCGTCCGTCCGCAGTAGGGGCCAACCGCGAGGGGCGGTGTCCGCGTGTGACCGGACGTTGCCCAATTAGAGAGTCAAATTTGAGGTGGTGCCCGCAACAGTGCGGGCAGGCGCTGGGAGGAGTCCAGAAGGAAATCCCCTCCCTGGACTCCTTCCAGGCGCAAACCCCTGTCAAATTTACCCCAAATTTGGACAGGGTGCGGACGACTGCGACCCGCTCGATTTTACAGGTTACCCGCCGGTGCAGCAGGAGCCGCAAACAACCGCACACACCGCGGGCGTAAAACGCGTAGTGAGTAGTGCTTAAAATTTTTAAATATAAATCTGGTTTCTACGGAAGCTGCGGGCCCGCAACGGCAGTGGGCACGGGAGAAAAACGCTTCGTGAGTACTTAGCCATAGACAGACAGACGCGGCGGAGGACTTTATTTTATAATATTTAGTCATAATAATAGTAATGTTCTTTCCATTCTCTTTTCTCACTCTGTCTCTCGTTTGGCTACGTCTAATGATAATTTGTAGGGCTCTAACTGATGTTTAAGCGCCCGCGCCCTCTATACCACGAGATGATGCTAGTGACTTCACCACCTGCTGGTTCGATGGTATATAAACAATTTTGATTTCCTAATTACATCATTAAATGAGAATTGCCCCGGTTACGCTTCAATTAAAATTTAACAAAATTCAACAGCGTGTACGTAATTTGCTTTACATTCATAAAGTTTTAGACCATACAATACTATTTTTGAAATACGAGCAAACTTTTTGTTTAACATCCAACCTAGAAATAAGTTTTGGTTTTGCATGTAGTTAACCAGAGGGATTGTGAGTAACTATACAAACAGTTGACATACTGCTAAACTAATACTTATTAATGATAAGACATTAGTATTTGGTTCTCATGCCGCCTATGAAAAAGTTTTCTCATATATGACACATGCGCAAGCCTTGGATGAATATTCCAATTAGATAATTTTATACCCAAAACTTATAAGGCAATGAAATTAATCAATCTTTATAATTAGAACATATTTGTTAGAAGGCTTTCTACTTATTGCCCTAGCAAGCAAGCAAATAACAATTTTACTTCGAAGGAAAATAGGAGGTTGAATTGTTTAATTATTATAATTATTGTGACTCAAATTGTAATTATCGCATTTACGAACATTGTCTGGACTTGAAAAGAGACTGTGATCCCTGAGTTTGTTTCGTCCTTTCTTCTCAGGGCTAGTCCAGTTAGGAAAGGCCGTAGTCTTCTGCTCAAAAAAAAAAGTTGAACTTGTAAAAGTGTTCATGTAACCTCATTGCAGAATAAATTATTTGATTTGATAAATTATTTGATTTGAGTCTATTTTGGAATACGACATCAGTCGCTGTCACATTTTATCTTCCAATATTGATTGCCTTGTTGGTCTAGTGGTTAGCGTATGCGGCTGCTGATCAAGAGGTCTCGGGTTCAAATCCCGGGTCGGACCAAATATTTGTGTAATCCACAAATATTTGTTTCGGAGTCTGGGTGTTTTTCTATGTATAATATGTATATATTTACAAAAAAAAAAGTATGTTTATGTATTTATATCAGTTGTTTAGTACCCATAATACAAGCTCTGCTTAGTTTGGGACTAGATGCCGTTGTGTGTAAGATGTCCGAAATATTTATGTAAAATATTTTATATTTATTTTTACATTTACACTGTATTAATGTGTTTTACACTGTATTATTCTACTAAAATCGTTATATACATCATGTTGAATTAATTATTTATCTATATACCTAGAAGGATAGCAATCTAAGCTTCCCCAGTTAATGTATAAGTTTAAGGGGCAATTAATGTTATTCAGTTAAACATTTCATTGTTAAACTAGAGGAGAGGGTAAGCTCTCCTCTAGTTCATAGGTAAGTGGGTAAACACTTACCACAATATAACTAGACCAGAAGGATTGAAATAGGGTTTGTTTAAGGTATGTTTCTCTGTGTTTCATAGTTGATGCCTTGTCGGTTCTTATCACACCCACAGAATAAATAATGGAGGTAACAATCTGTATTCTTAATTAATCACAACACTTCACCAAACACCGACATTTTCAGTTTTAATTATATAATAATTTTGCTTGTCGTGTGGTCAAGTCCGTGTGGTGACGGATTACGAATACAAAGTGTCACCACCGCTATTCATTCCATGGGTGTCGTAAGAGGCGACTAAAGGAACAAAATAAGCAGCTAACATCACTGCCAATAGAAGGAAAATTTGAAACAAACCCTTTACCAACCCGTCTGGCCAGCGTGGTATAGTAGGCCAAAACCTCCTTTCAAAGGAGAGGCCTATGTCCAGCAGTGGACTGTTAAAGGCTGTTGATGATGATGATGATTTTGCTTAATATTACATTTAAAATTAACTTTTTCTTGTATCTATTTCCTCTAAAAAGCCAGGGAAGTGGCAATAAGGAGAAATTAAGCGAATTGATTTTTATGCCGCCTTTCTGTAGCATCTAATATACAAAATCTTTCTATTTAATTAGGAATTGTAGCCTCAGGATTCAAAGATTCCTCATCTTCAAGCTCTTGTTAATTTTAAGATTATTTAAGGTTGGCTGCTGGGCCTCATCATAATATAAGGTTGGATCTAAAGTATATGAGTAGCATCTGTTTTCCATTTTGTACCATTGGAAATGGTTATCAGGTCCTTTTCCTGTGAGAAATAAATTCGGCTATATTTATCATTGAGGATAACGGAGGGATTGAGTTTCTAGGGGTCACAAAAGTTGCAGAATATTTCTGGATACCTATACCCGTTATAATTTCCAAAGTCAGTTGGAAATGGAATGGAAATTTCTTTTTGAACATTGAAACATGTGAATTTGATGTCGTTATTTACAAAAATCGGCCACGTGTCAGGCCACGCATAGAAAAGGGTTCCTCAGTCACTCATAACGGTACGTGAATTTAAATTTGTATCCGATAGATAAGTGTCATGTTTACTTATTAATGCGTTAATTTTGTACGAAGTTTTCCAAGTAAGCTCATTTTACAAGTTAGGCCTCTTTATCACCAAAACTAACAAAGTCAACTATTCCGTTATAGTTTTTCTTTAAAGTTCATAATATAGACTACTTTCATATATATAGATTTTTTTCAGAATTTTCGAGCCAACCGTTTAGTTTTCAGAGTGAGGGGCGTCGTGTTTTAACAAAAAAATGCCCTTTAAAGTTGAATAAGTTGGAAACGGCTATCTGAATTTAAAAAACCTCTTAGTATCCTCGTAATGGTTTTAAAAGACCTGTCTAATGATGGGTATAGTGGGGGTGAGATAAAAAACATCCCCACTTTACGTATAAGGGAGGTACTCCAAATAAAAATATTTTTCCTGATTTAATTCTAGCACTCTGTCAACGTGATAAAACCACATCCATCCATGCAAAGTTTCATCTTTCTAGCACCAACCGTTTTGACGGTAAGTCGAGGACGGACGGACATGACGAAACTATTAGGGTTCACTTCGGAACCCAAAAAAATGAAAATATCTGAATTATCAAAAATTTGCGTAAACCACTTCTGAGGAACTAAATTGTCTAATGGGAATCGGTCGGTGGGCTCTGAAAATTTACAAATTCCAAATAAATTGTATTTATGAGGTGCTCATAACCTATTTACCCTAAGTAGTTAGAAACAATGACCGAGGGTAAGCAAAGACGCGGTCAGTACCTGGACGGGAGACTCCGTATTTTGTTGTTATCATAGGATAACAGTCGTGAAGCTTAACTGGAGGCCTTCGAGCGGCTTAAAAACATCGGCAAGATTCATTATGTGAGAGCTTATTTTTTCAAAATCTTCTAAAGTCAGTTTAATGGTTACGGGTTACGATGGTTACGGGAACTACAAAATCAGAGTAACAGCAAATTTGTTAACGGCTTATAAATTCTCTTTGAATCTAAGTCGCAGGAGCTGGGCTAAAATCCACCACAACGGTCGGTTTCGGGCGTACTTAGTTTATTTGATTTTACTTTTTCCTGGATCGACAACGATCCTAACTAGACACTATGCCGAGAGAAACCACATTCTTTCTCCCAACTATAAGTATCACATTTTGCCGCAATTAACCGCTAATGTGTCCCTTTACTACAGAAATCAATCTGGAATAAGTTTCCTACTGGTCATATCATTGTCTCGAGAGTCTTCTTCACTCGAGATCGAGCCTCTCATGCTCCCGTATCCTATTGACGTCGTAGTTAGAGAGTTAAAGTTTTTGTGAATCTACCCTGCCCAGATAACAACGTGATGGATGATCACTATCATTACTGTTAAATAGGTATATGAATATCATTTATCTAAAATATTTATATATTTAGAAAGAAGTGTAGTTATCAGTCTAGTTAACATAGGATATGCGTTTCCTAAATTAGGAACAGACTATTAACCAAATATCACGACTACTACTACTACTACTACTAGACACTACATCCGGCACTACTCTCTATCAATTTCCCTTGATCTCTATTTTCGCTACGCTAGACGTGAATCTCACTCTTACTCATGTGATATATTCTCAATCTTTCAGAATAACTACTCCATAAAGCTACTCAAATAAAACGGTAAAATGACTGTATTTATACATACGTAAGTAATTATAAAAAAACATTTACCGTCTTCACAGTTTCTACTAATTATAAATACATAATTTACTTGATTTATTTGTATTTCTGTAGTTTGTAAGTGATACCATGTCGTTTTTTTTATGTTTGTGGCCATTTAATATTTATTTAATGATTTATGGCATGGTTTAAAAGTTTCACAATTTTATCTTTTAGTGTGTTTAATTCAGTGAAGTAAGCTATGGAATAAATATTTCCTTCTTTCTTCAGACAAAGTGATCTTGGGGTATTTCGTACCGTCGACTTTTATATCAGCGTTTTATCTGGTTAATTATAATATAAAACTTTTTATCAAAATATTAAAACGCCGAAAAACTGAGAAGCAGATAATAATAAACTATTCTTAAATAATCATATTAACTAACTTATTAAACGAATGTAAGCATACTTAAATAATTTTGTCACTTAAATAATCATTGGACATAGAACTCTTTTACTATAACTTGAAAAATATAAGTAAATCAAATTAAGAAACGGGCGTCATAACTATTGCCGTAATTAATTATCTTGTTTACAATTCCTCCGTTTTTTTCGTCGGTTAAAAATCAAGATGAAAATTATATAATGACTCCCATCGGGATTGACGGTGGCTCATTCTTTGCGTTGTTGTTTGGTAAAAAAAAGTGATTATACCTCACAACTATCAACTCTATTAGTCCCTGTCTCAGATCCTAATTTCGTGAACTAATGATGGACCTTAGGGTAATAGATATGTAGATCAGATATCTATTACCCTAAGGTTCATCATTCATCTTCTTTATATATATATAATTCTTGTGTGAGTGTGTATGTCACTGAACTTCTCTCAAACGACTGGACCGATTTTGATGAAATTTTTTGTGTGTGTTCAAGGGGATCTGAGAATGGTTTAGATTCGCGCTGTGATCGAGTTCTGGAATTTTAAAGTTGGGCGGTACGAAGTTCGCTGGGTCAACTAGTAGATATATATAAATGTACATATATAGATTAACATACAGTGACACATGCAATGGCTCCCACCTACTTGCTCTTGCTTGCGTATTTACTTTTCTTAAGTTGTTTTTTTTTGCAAGACGACTGGCAGGAGCTGGATGCGGGCTGATGATGATGATGAAGTTTTTTTTAGTATTAAAACAGAAATGTGCGGGATTGCTACCATGTACCTTTTTGTTGGTGAGTATCCGATTTTTTTTTAGTATGTTCATAAGTATAGAATGAATTGTCTAAAGAGAACTATGCCCCATCCTAGCGACCATTGTCATTTGCGGAACCTATTTGAATCTTAATTTCTTCGTTAGGATTCAAAACATTATCGTTTACATCGATAATTTTTTGAATTAAATAAACAAAAACAAAAAATCAATAAGTACAGAGCAAAGAAGATAGAAAATATTACGTCACCATCATCGTCATCATCAACCTATCTCCCTCCACTGACGGATGAAAAGTCTACGTTCATCTATTGCCAGCGACTTTTTTAAGCCGTCGGGCCATTGTACCGTGGAGCTTCCTACACTACGTTAGCTTAATCATGGTCTTAAATCTAACAGGTATCATTTCGAACGGCCGCCTAGAGATATTCCTGATCCCTTCCATTTCATCGTACATAGCAGCATACTTTACAGAGAAAAATGTTGCTAAGTCATGAATAAACTATAAAAAAGTCAGTGAATAAATTAGGGAAGTTTTGGAAAGCATAAAAATTGATAGTTATTTATACAATTGTGATTTTAGTAGAGAAATAAAACACTACACGATATGAATGTGTACATAACCTAAGTTATTCAAAACTTCAACCCGCTAATATATGGATTAGTATACTGCATGCGGCCCTTTAATTGTAATGTTGTAATTATTATCTATAACAATGCATCTTATCGTACTAACATTAAACGTATAAAATAATTCAGAGTTAACATCGTCTATAAACAATAACAAAAATTAGTTTAATTTATTAAAGGTAACCATTTTTTGACTAAGATGAAGAAATATGAGAATGGCATGTAATTGATTTAATCATACTCGTTTAATGATGGATACAGAATACGCAGTGTCAGCATCCATATTCATCCTTTGAGTGTCATAAAAGCCGGTTAGGGGAGAAAACTACGTAAAACAACAACATTGCATAGGGAAATAAAACTTGAAACATGGTTATGTTGGTCAAGTGTCAGAGCCAGAGTACCACTCTGACAGGACTAGTAGGCCAAAACCTCCATTTCAAGAGGCCTATGTCTAGCAGTAAACTACTAATAGAATTATTAGCTATAAGAAAGGATAAATGTTTACTAATTTGTTTGAAACCGTAAGGGATTCAAAGAAACGGCACTACATAAGGAAACAGAAATTAAAGTGACGAAGTAGGTACTATTAACATCTTCATTCATTCATCATCCAATGAATGAGAGCGTTGCCAAATTTCTGATAATACTGTGGTTGCCATTAATACTCACATTCTATATTTAGATTCTAATATAAATATTTTTTAATATTAGTTTTATCGATATAGTCTTTTATTGAAATTCGTAGATATATACAAGTACAAGACTACAAATAAAGGTAAATGCAGTTTACTGTATGATTCAACGATAAGGGATACATGTATTACGCAATTACGTCATCAGTGACGATTCCACGCAAATCCCACCGACAAACAGTTTCCACATAATCTCTATGTACCTACTCGTTATTGTTTGAAACGTAAGGTTTTCACACAAACGTGATATGTTAATAGTCTGCCTAGTCTGGTAAACTACGCTCGATTTAATGACACTCCAAATAAAAGTGACGTAACGGAATTATCGAAGTAAAAATCTGTATAACGCGAACCGCGGTACGCTAATATCATATCCATAAGCAGCCAGCCAAGACAACTATTTCTAGCCAATCTCATTCATTGCTTCCCCGCCGCACAAGCCGTGACCTTCTACACAGTCTGCACATTTTGTCTAACTAATAAGCCATTTTTATACAAACTTCATTCATTGTCCATAGTACATCATTCGCGTTCAAGATAAGTTGTCCGTGTAACAGACTCCGACTAAATACGGTCAGACTTGAAACAATATGGAGAAATATAACAAGTTCTTAGAGATTTGTATGATCTATTTAAATTTATTGTTTATGGGGTCGTTGACACGCACATGCAAACGCTTTAATTAAACGACATACTTATATTATATCCCTAATTACCTACATATGGATACCTACATACAAGATGCACGGAAATCCTACTTATTTAAAGTTATACAAAAAAATAAAGCTATGCAATTTTGGTTTTTACCCTATCTTGATATCTGTAAAACTGATATTTATCCTGTTCATTGAAATAAGAGTATATTATATCAACGTATTACCTCGGACCAACAGCTATAAAGTTTTATTCAGGTACCTCAAGTTATCAGTACAGTTGAATGGTCCTCTCTTATGCTGAAAAGTGGTAATCAATAATGTCAAAATGAACCGTATAACAATGGTATGATAGTTAATTACACGATGGTAAGGTCTATCAATGTACATCACCAAACATATTATCAGCAAGTGCTGTTTTTATCGGCTGCAATCTCGGTCGGGCGAGTACAGGTACAGAGTGCGCGGGCGCATAGACCCGGCCATGCCGTTCTCATCGATATGGACGTCGCAAATTCGCAGACAAATCTGACAAAAAAACCAGTCTGAATATTTCGGTCGGATCTATTAGTGAGTGTCTTCGAGTCGAGAGGCGATAATGAGGAGTGCAATGGTGACGTCACGCGGGAGTGCGGTTGCGGGGCGCGGGGAGTGTTAGCGGGGCACGGGGGGCGCGGTGCGGGACACCGAGGACGCACAGCCGTGCGCCCGTTCATTGTAGTTTTTCGATTATTGTTTAATTAGGGCGAAGCGGCGGCGGAGCGGCGGCCAGGCGGCACTCAACCGCGGCCCGCTCGCTACTGTCACATTCACTCTTTATAATTATTATGACATGTTTTAAATATATTTTATCATTTTTTAACTAATAAGGGGTTTTATGAAACTCCAAAAGCTAGTAGTCATAGAAAATTATTAAATCTTTAAGTGTTAATATTCACATTTTTCTTTCGATTGAGTTTGTGAATTAAATCAAATTTCAATTTTATATCGCCAAGTTTAATTAAGACAATAATATTTGAATTCATTTTTGACACGGTCATTATTTCCACTATAATATTCTTGAAACAAAATATAAAAACAGTATGATTGTTGAGTTGACAAACTCGATTTAGAATATAATTGATGCGGTGCAGACAGTGAATCGGTTGGTAGCGACTGGCTCGCTATCTGCGGGCGGCGACCGCGCCGGGGGCCCGCGGGGTTGGCGGCGGCGGCGGCGCGCGGCGCGGGAAAGAGCGCGTAAAAAGGCGAGCGGTCGGCGCGCGCGCGGATCCGCCGCCGCCGCGCGCCTTTCACGGGGTCGACGCCCGCCGGGGGCCCACCGAAACCGACCCCCGGCCCCCGCCGTCGCACCGCACCCCTGACCCCCTGCGAAATTTCCCAATATGCCGAACACCGTGCCACTGCTGCAGCAGCCGCACCACCACTATCTCATCTACTACCACATTCGATCTCTATGTTTAGACGGTACGAAGCGGCGGCTTCCGAAGGTAAGTCGTTACCGAGTTGCACTTAAGGGTGAGTTCGCGATGATACTATGACAGTCTGCTTACATATTAGGAACACTCAAGTCACTGCAGTAGTTAGATTAGTGTCATTACTGGAAGTTGAAAGATAGCATTTTATGACTATCTTCCATAGAAGTATTACCTACTATCACAAAATCTTATTAGACAATAGATATTGTCTAATCGACATTAATCTTTGCTGACTGATTTGTGGCAGATCAAGCATTCTTAATAAATAACATTTAATAATTTGTGTTATCAGTTATCATTTAGACTTACTCTAACGTATACCGATGTAAGCACATCGTAGCAGACTACTTAGGTCAATCGATCGTTATAGTCAATTCGTTACTCCTTACGTTTCGTATTTTAGACATTCCTATGTGTTAGGTATTATGAGTACTCGTGGCTGTGAGCGACGAATGGACGTGCGCACTCATCGACAGTATCCAGGCCAATGCCAGCCGACACCGGTGTACCTAAACTAGAAAAGTATTGTCCTCGATGTTCAAGCGATAACCACAATCCCACTTCAAAAGGAATTTCAACCTTATTACCATTGCTTAGATTAATTTTTCGTGTGACGACCGAGCGTGGAGGTTGCGCGTGAGATATGTGAAGTCGCGGCATGCGGGTCGCGGAGCGTTCTCACGCTTTGAATATTCCTGCTCCCGGCTGCCCCCCTCCCGTGCCGCTCTCGCCCCGCGCCGACTTCGGCCCTTCAATGACGTCCCCTGACTCCCACTTTGAGTGTCCTGCCACTAATTGAATGAACCTTCCTAAGTCTGTTTACATCCGCGCCGCTCTCCTTCGTCGCTTCATTCACTACTGACCCTTATAATTATTGTTCTTGACGAATACTTCTAAGTGCTTCAATAGGACAAGTACATGGGGTTATAAACAATTGGACAAGGGGTTATAAACATGGACTAGATAATATTATTATTAGATACACCTTAATTTTCTTATCTTTGTCTGTGAAACTGCGCAATATTTGCAATCTACTTGGTTTTAGTGCTCATTTCGAAACTCGTACCTAATTGATTTTAAAACTTGTTCGTAAAACATATCTAGGTACATATGTAATACTAAAAACCAAATCTTATAAGAAAAAAATGAACAGAATGCAGAGAGCCGCACACAAACAAAGACATATAAAATGTAGTTCTTGTAGAGACAAGATGAATGAATTGCGTTAATATTTGTGGAAGAGCGCGGGGCGGAGCGTAGTGTCGCTTTCCCAAGCTACGACTTTACGACAATTTATTATTTTTCTTACTTTTCAGAAGTCGCAATTATTATTGACAACAAATTTTCCAAGAGAGCGAACGGGCTGGTATTAATCATATACAGCTCCGCGCGAGATGAGTAACTCTCCCACGGTTCTTAGACACATCGTAACACTAATCATCCTTGACTTACATTTTGAAAATCGTACCTTTTGTGTGGGAGTCTCTTTCCGTGAGAACTGAATAAGCACTTTAAATTTCACGGGGAAAGATTTATGTCCAACTCGGAACAAAAGGACATTTTCCGTGATTCTACTAAAATCCGGTTCACATTTCACTTTAGCGACTTCGCACCGATATACTAATGAATAACAAATATACGATATAACTATGTATATGTATGTGTATACATATAGTTCCTGATTTATATCAATAATATTCAAATATTATACAATTGGTAAATCTTTGGGAAATAAGAATAATTAAGTATTCCATATAAATTCGTTTTTATTAGAATACTGTATATGTTTGGAATGTAAATGTAAATATTCTTTTAGAGAAGTACAAAATTGCCCATTTAAATAATGTTGAATGTCTTTGAGTTTGTTCTCACCGAACACAGTCGAGTGTTAACGGACGCGCCACTAAGCATTTGATTTATACTTTTCTTCTCTTTGATTCTCAGCTAGAAACTGTAACTTATTGTATCGATATCTATCCATATCCAATTAGAGTTTGTAAAATAGTCACAAGTAATATTAATAATGCAAGCACTTATGAACCGTATACCTCAACAATTAATTATAAATTCGGTATACAATCATAAAACGCGGTACTCTTATCTTCTCAAAAATGGTATCAGGAATAAATTATTTTCATGTATATTTTATATGAGATTAGCAAAAGCATTAATTTAATTGAAACCAAAATCTAGAGCTAAATATAAATATATAATGTGATTTGTAATTGCAGTTTTAAGCAAATAATATTACTTGTACATATAAATATATTGTATTCATGTAAATATGTTTAAGTGTATTTATTCTTATATTTGTATGTTTAAGCATATAAACATTCCTAGTAGTATTTTATTTTGATGCACCGGTCTTGTCCCTCACTGAATCTTCCAAAGGCCGGCTTATAGATAATACTATATGGCATTAAATCCACCTGTGCAATGTAAGTGCAAGAAGTTAAAACTTGAAAGAAATGTATTGTTGGTTCAATATATAACTATAATAATGATAAACCCCGGGAGCGGAAACATTAATAATGAAAGTTCGACAAATTAAATGAATATTTTACCAACACATCAATTATAAGACTAGTATAATATCATCTGCCGCAAAAATCCTCATAGATTGTTTGTCTCACACATAAAAATATGGGAAAATGTTAGCTCCCACGAGAACCGCTCGAACTGTGGCCATAATCGCACGGTCAACAATTAATAAACAATATGTATACAATCTCGAGTGCTTTAAACCCTGCGGAACTGTGTCCTTTACGAAATTGGGATTCTAATTGTATAATAGACATTGTATGTCTTGAAGAATATGAATGAAAGAAAATTGAGAATTTATTGACATTCATGTTGTTACTCGGTCACCAGTTTGTATTAAAAGAGTCTGAGAAGTTTTGCAGAGTTATGTATAGTGATTGTTGGTATCGTTTAAGTTTTTTTATGACTTTATCTTTATAAATACTTAATGAAAAAGTATTGGAGTATTGGCGCCTCGAAGATATAGCCTTTTTAGAATGCATATTATCTGACACCGGGATTATTGGCGTTCCTATGGGAGACATTTGTGAAAAACTGTGTACTTCTGTTTCTTTTTTACTTCAGTGTTCTAAGATACTTTATGTATTAAAATTTGGACAACTACTCCCACGCAGATATTTTTGTTGTTAATAAATGTTTAATATTTTGAATTTTAAATTAAATATTTGTGATAGACGTCAAAGAAGCTATTAATAAAATTTAGTAAAACACAACTACCTACCTATCAAATTTAAAGTATAGTCAGTGTTACTTTAAGTAAAATATTTTAAAAAATCCAATAGATCTAACTTCTAAGTCTATTTTAGTTATTTAGAAGTTATAATGGAATAAAGAAACAGAAATACTCACATGAACCCTAAAATCTTTTTGCGCCTTATAAAAATATCAAAAAAAAAACAGCTTTATTAGCAAAAATCCTTTGCAACTACAGCTCAGGACTAGCCACGACCTTGTAAGTTTATAAAAACAACATTTTTAATTCTGCAATCGCTACTCACACAATATAATAGTTTTAGTGTATAAAACCATTAAAATTTACTCTGCACTCTATCACCGTAACCCTTTTTCTAACTAGTAATTTACCTTAGCTTTAAGAATGAATGAAGTACCCTAAAACCACAGAGTCTGAAAGAAAAGAGTCAACTTAAATTAAAATATCAATATACCGCTCAAAAAACATTTTTATTACGCTAATATGTGGTAAAACGACAAGTTCTTGTCAACTCTAACGTCTTACTGATTCACTATATATATATATAAATATATAGTGAATCAGTAAGACGTTACTAGCGAAACGGCTCACCGTCTCCTCCTTGGTGGATAACTTATTGTTATATTGCCAAAGTCGGACAGTCGAATTATGAGCCAATCCTGTCAACTGTCCATAATACGTACAGTACGTACTATTTGAAGCATGCCACTTATTTGGGTGAATAGATAGACAAACATTACAGATGCAACTAAGTAAAGAAGCACATCTCCGTAGTTAGAATAGAGACTACAGAATTCGGCCTTCAGATTATTCGGTCTTTGTAATTTTATGAAGGGTGCATTTTGCAGAAGTTTAAATTGTGTCCGAATATCCGATTCATTTCTGACGGCCGATATTCATTTCATCTCTCTTATCCATACAAGATACAAAGTGAAATATATAGAATCTCTGATTGTCTTGCAGTTGAATTGATATAGTGTCCAAACCATCCCTATGTGGCAATCATAACATGTTTATAGTAATAAAACGAAGCCATACAATGAATATATATATGCTGCATCCCTGAGAAGTTTCAAAAATAATGAAGCCCTTATATTGTCTCTGTCTGATGTGTGTGTGCTTAACTTTTAACACACATATACAAAACGAATCTAAAAATATAAAACTAATAGGGTGGGAACAAACTGACACCTATAAAACTGTAAATGCCAATCCACATAACTTTGTATCGTATTTTATTACTTGGTAATTCGTAATAATTGGCAAACGATGTTGTTGGTTTGTTTTTGTACTGCATTAATGCAACCGCGAATCTTGCTTATGACGTATGCATTTAAATGTCAAACGCGCATGGCGATGGACAGAAGTTGACACTTCGAGTTCTGCGAAATGGAGCAAGCATCTCACTACCTGCGTGTTACCTAACACTATTGACTTACTCACAACAGTATCATATTCCCATTGTGTAGAGAATAGCTTTAAGGTTGACATGAATTCCTTAGACGAAACAAAAAAAATAGTGACGGTTCTTTTCTAAAAAAAAATATTCACGCACTGCTATTGTTAATTTTAAAGTCAAAAAGTAAAATCCAACAAAGCACAATTGAGATCTACCTAACTATCCGACGACTGGATTTAAAGAAAAAATACATTAAATGTTTTATTTACTATAACTATGGAGTATAAAAGCTCTTTACTTTTTACCATCTCTGTGTTTTTAAAATGACCATAAAAGAGTTAAGAACAATAAATTAAACAGCGAAGTCAATAATTCAATTACGTTTCGTTATGACGCACTTTCCGAAATATTTAAGACATGGACAAGTGTCATCATAGAGTATATAATATTAGTAATACAATTGATTATTGATATTTTAAACTATACATAAAAAAAACTTAATTGGTTACAATCAAACTTTTGACAACACAATCGCTTCTGTTCAGCCAGATAACTATTGCTGTTTGCTGCTTTTTACTATTAAAAAGATGTCTGGTCACAACAAAATTATATAGAATAAATAAATTGTACACCGTATATTTCTAGGTAAAATGGCAGAGACCATTGTTCACACACACACAAGATCCATATCAGTCTCTTTCTAATATTATCAAATATTCATTAAAAAAAAAACAACAGAAACAGAAAAAGGACTATTTCTTGAGGCTTCCTAAGTACAGAGGTATAACATTTTCAAAATATTTACTTCGCTTCTTAGTGTCTTATACGCTGTTCAATTCAAGGATTCACATGAGTAAGACAAATAATCATTTCTGGTATTTTTTCTACTTGTGAGCCTACCAAAGTGACTGTACTCTGCCTGATGGAGAGTATGAGTAGAATCAAAAAGAGGTGGAAATACACTTATTATGAATGCAAACAATGTCGCATCCTCTTTATGGCGATATATTATAATATAATTTAATAATATCATTTATTTATTATTCTTTCACAAAGGTTACAGTACAGGTAATACACACAATGTATAAGTAGCATTTTGAGATGCTACTGCGCCATTATGCGTCCGTTTGGTTTCGCACTCACCAATGAAAGATGACGAAACGAATCCTATCCTTGTAGGTTGGGCTTCAGCGAGATGGTAATACTACCCGGTCGAGATATTCTAAAGGAATCCTATAAGGAAATGTCTTTGAAATATTTTAAAGTAAATTACAGACATTAGTACCTAATAAGATTTTCAACATAACTGCATAAGCATCGTCCTCTACGTTTTCATCATTATACCACGCGATATTCAGTAGGTACAAACCTTCTTAAAGAGTTTCACCTGTTTCTACCTTAATTTTATTCATAGTTAAGCGGGAAAATGCATTGCCGTGTATTTGTCGATACTTGATACTTACAAATTTTGAATAAAATGAGAACATTTACAAAAGTGTAAACATTTAATCTTATAATTTATTTCTTATGAAATCGCCCGAAAATTATTTATGTAGATATCTGTTTATATATGAATCCCACAAAGTGACTCTACTCTACCTGATGGAAAGTACAAATGCAGACAATACATTGGAAAAAGTCACTTACGCAGTGACTTTTCCTACAAAATTATTTCTTCTTCTTCTAATGTCTCTGTATTCTAGTTCTTAGAGGTTTGTGTTCGGGGCGTTAAAGTCATTCTTGGTGTTGTCTATTATCCGACTTCTATTGACTACTTCACTGAATTCGAATCAGTCCTGGAATCTTTGGGTACAGAGTATGCTCATCACATCATCATGGGTGATTTCAATACCAATCTCTCGGTTCAAACCTCCTGTCGTTCCTGTAAACTCCGATTCCTGCTTGAGTCTGTCAGCTTTCATGTTTTGCCATTACATGCTACTCACCACAATAAGGTTGGCGAAGACACCTGACTAGACTTAATTATCACTTCCGATCCGTCCTTTGTTTCTTCTCAAGGTCAACTAGACGTTCCCGGATTCTCACATCATGACCTGATTTTCCTCTCCTACATCCTTAAACCCCCGAAACCCATACCCAAAATCCTACACAGGCATTGCTTTAGACGAATGAACATCGATAAATGAAAATTAATAAAGCAGTGACTAAACTGTATATGACACTCATGCACCAATTAAAAAGGTTAGGGTTAAAAGACCACCAGCGCCCTTGATGATCAAGGATATATGGAAGGCTATGAGATCTCGCAATCGAGCTTTAAGAAATTACAAGAGAGACCGTCTTGAAGTCAACTGGCAACTATATAAGACTGCTAGAAACCAGTGTAACCAGATGATACGGAACGCTAAACGCCGCCATATCCTGGTTAATTTTAACTCTTCTTCTCCTGCCGACTTTTTTTCTTTTTGTTTCTCGGAACTCTTGGTATCGGTAGATCGCGGCATGTAGACTTTCCTCAATCCATAAGTCTCGATTCCCTGAATCAACATTTCACATCTTCTTCTACTGTGGATAGTCTATCGGAAAATAATACCTTTAATTACATCAATAGTCTACCGCTCCCCAACTCAACCACTTTTCACTTTGTTCCAGTTGCTGAAGGAGAGATTGAAAAAATTATCCTATCTATAAAATCCCAAGCAGTTGGTTCCGATGGTATTAGTCGGAGAATGATCACCACATTGTTAGCTCACCTTCTCCCGGCTATTTCCCATATTATTAACTTTCCCTCATATCTGCCACATTCCCATCTCTATGGCGTAAAGCTTATGTACGTCCTTTGCCTGAAATACCTGATCCGTCTCTTTCTACTCATTTTCGTCCCATTTGTATTCTCCCTTTTCTTTCAAAAGTGCTCGAAGCCTGCTTCCATAAGCAGTTCTCCCGCTTTATCTATTCTAACAATTTACTTAGTCCTCTTCAGTCTGGTTTTCGACCGGGCCATAGCACGGTTTCTGCTCTTCTGAAAGTGACTGGCGATATTAAGGCGGGAAAGGAGAATGCTAAGGTTACAACCGTAGTACTAGTTGATTTTTCCAATGCCTTCAATACTGTCAGTCACAAACTCCTCCTTGCTATCCTATCCCACTTCTCGGTCTCTCAAGAAGCACTAGACTGGTTCTCCTCTTACCTTCGGGATCGCCAGCAGTCAACTCCAAGGCGGTATTCTTTCACCTCTTCTATTTTCTATCTTCATTAACCTTATCACCTCTACACTTCAGTGTTCCTATCATCTTTGGTGATTACTTGCAATTATATTATCAATCCCAGTTGTGCGATGTATCGTCCGCGGTCTCGATAGTAAATAGTGACCTGGCTGCCGTTAAACACTGGTCCGATATGTTTGGCGTTTCTGTGAACCCGAATAAATGTCAGGGTATGTATTATCATCGGAAGTAACCGCCATATGTGTCAGCTCGACCTGAACTCACTTCCACAGCTGATCTACGATGGTATGGTTATACCGTACTGCGAAAGTGTGAAGGACCTCGGACTATATATCGCCGCAACTCTCAGCTGGCGAAAACAAGTTGCATCTGTGTGCCAGAAGGTTACTTTCTCATTGCGGGCTCTCTATAGCCTTAAGAACTTTCTGCCAGTTACAACTAAAGTAATGCTAATCCAGACCCTTATATTCCCAATAATCGACTAAGGTGATGTGTGCTACTTTGACCTGAATGCAGATCTGCTCAATAAGCTTGACCGTCTTCTCAATAATTGCATTCGTTTCGTTTTTAATTTACGTAAATATGATCACGTGTCTGAGTATCGCTCTAA
Organism: Phragmatobia fuliginosa; assembly: GCA_932526445.1. Lineage (NCBI taxonomy): Eukaryota > Metazoa > Arthropoda > Insecta > Lepidoptera > Erebidae > Phragmatobia > Phragmatobia fuliginosa. The sequence goes on from OW052071.1 coordinate 12,704,296, forward strand.
TTTGAAGTGGCTTCCAGACAGAGACACGAGCGTTAACTACCCTTTATTCTTTACTTTTTTCCCCAAGTTCTCCTTCCTACCTAACTGCTTGATTTCAGTATCTAGGTGCAAACCATACTAAAAATCTTTTGATTTCCTCCACTCAACTTTCTTCGTACAATCTGTCCTATTAAGGAACGCACTCCCTCTCGAGGTTAAGATGGCTAGAACTCGACAAAGTTTTAAATACCGGGTGAAGAATCATTTCCTGACGACCTTATCAGATTCACCGTGATTTCATCGCACTCTCTTCTTCTAGAACTTATGTATGTAACGGGTGGTTAAATTTCAAGGGCCGATGTTGATTTTGAATAAAACACAAACTATTTAGGAAATTATTGTAATTTTATTTTATTATGATATATTGGTATTACTCAATTATGTATGGAATAAAATATCGCCCAAATGGGCGCCGCGACCACGGCGGCACACCTCCATCCGATGGTCCAAATTTTCGATGACGCTGAGGCATAATGGAGGTTCTATGCCGTTAATGTGCCGAATTATCTCATCCTTTAGCTCTTGAATTGTTGCTGACTTATCGACGTACACCTTTTCTTTCAAATAACCCCAAAGAAAAAAGTCCAACGGTGTCAAATCACATGATCTTGGCGGCCAATTGACATCGCCATTACGTGAGATAACACGGCCATTGAATTTGTTGCGCAAAAGAGCCATTGTTTCGCCATAGCTGTGTGGCAAGTGGCACCGTCCTGCTGAAACCACATATCGTCCACATCCATATCTTCCAATTCGGGCCATAAAAAGTTCGTTATCATCTCACGATAGCGAACACCATTACCAACACAGTAACTGCCTGACCGGCCTCATTTTGGAAAAAATACGGCCCGATGATGCCGCCAGCCCATAAACCGCACCAAACAGTCACTCTTTGTGGGTGCATTGGTTTTTCGACAATCACTCTTGGATTCTCATTCGCCCAAATGCGGCAATTCTGTTTATTGACGAATCCACTGAGGTGAAAATGTGCCTCATCACTGAAGATGATTTTCTTCGAAAATTGATCATCCACTGTTGCCATTTCTTGCCACCATTCTGCCCATTCACGACGTTTGGAATGGTCAAAAGAGGCTTTAGTTCTTGAGCCAATTGCACCTTGTAAGCGTGTAAATGCAAGTCTTTATGCATAATGTTCATCAACGACGAGCGTGAGAGGTGCAATTGTTGGGCACGACGACGAGTTGAGGTGGACGGCTCTTCAGCCACACTATCGCGAACAGCAGCAATATTTTCTGCAGTACGAGCTGTACGAGCATGCACTGGTGTTCTTACATCTTCTACAGACCCGGTTTGCTCGAATTTTTCCACGATTTTTGCGATTGTACGCACATTTGGACGATCAAATTGACCAAAAAAAATCACGAAGTGCACGATATGCATTTTGATTTGAACGCCCATTTTCATAATAAGTCTGGATAACTTTAACACGTTGTTGGATTGTGTATCTCTGCATGGTTCAAATTGAGTAAGTCTGAAATAGAGAAATGTCAAATAAAATTCGGAAAAAAACTTGGCGTTTAGGTGTGGTTCACATTCAACATCGGCCCTTACAATTTAACCACCCTTTATTATATATATATTAAAATGTATGTATATATTATATATAACGTATATACTGTGTTTATGTATATATTAATATGTATTGGTATGTATGTGTATAAATATAAATCCTTTATTTATTTTTTAATCAAATCATTTTATGAGTTTTGTGAATCTACCAAGTTTTTGGCTCTGCATCACCCTAAGGTCGACTGGCAGAAAATGCCTACGTCTTTGTCACTGTTATGTGCATAAAGTATAAATAAAAAACAAATACAACCACAAAATGCCGCCTCTTTAGGTGCTTCGGCATCATTTAGCTTCTAGTTTCGCACTCACCAATGAAAGACAACAGCACAAATGCTGTCATTTAAGGTTGGTCTTCTCTTTAAGGGAACCGCCGCAATGGAGCCTGCCCGTTCGTGCTGAAATTTGGTAGGGTTTTCTGATATGGGAAACGTGGAATGGTATACGAGAAGCCGGAAATCGATCACTGTGAAATGGGAGAGATTAGTAGTAGACTGCCATAGGCTAGTGATGTAAAAACCGTTTTTTACTCATGAAAATGATTTTGTTGAATCATTATAAACAGAGAGGAGAAGTCTGAGTAACTTCCTACTGAGTACTCTCACCGACAGATTTCAGTAGCCCATTTTTTGGTTAATGTAGGCTTAGTGATGAAACAGTCACTATCGTGTGTCACTCTTAATACGATTCGCATTAAAAAATCAGAAATAATTTACACAGGCATCTAAATTAATTTGAATTAGGTATTATTAAAATTTCTTACAACCTAGTTACATTAAGATTTTTAACAAAGGTCTGGTTGATGTCGCTAAGATCAACAAAACTTTTGGAAATTTATTACAATATTGACCATGTCATGACACAAGATTTGTTTTGAACCAATATTAAGTTTCTTAAGGTTGCTCTATAAACTCATACCTAATATTAAATAATTAACCTCGTCTATAAATACTTGTAACTAATAGTCATAGTGCGTTGAGGGCCTTTGAGATTATCATCTCTCACATTCTTTTATTGAAGGTTTAAATATTGTATCGGTTCGATAATAACTTCCAAATGTTTGTATACTTTTCTTAAATGGTAGGTTTTAATTATACAACGGTACTTATTACCATTTCCTAATACTAATATTGTAGTTACTCGCTACACGTGTTGGGTACACCCAGTGGTAAATAAATATGTCTTCTACAGACGACCTGGGGTTTTCAAATCTGCTCAAGGGCTTCACTAAAACCGGGGATCATTTTTATCACATTAGCAGACCTAAATACGCAGGGGTTGGTACGTACATACTCGTATTGGTAGGTTTCTTAGCCTACGCCTACTTGCTTCTACTCGTACAGCCTGCTGAGACTCACAAGGCGGTTTAAAGGTCTGCGACATTTTCTTTATGTGAAGTCTGTCGCTCTTTGTATGAAACCAATTACTCAAGTATAATGCAAATTCTTATATTTCACCAAAAATAAAAATCTCGCCTCTTTCTTAACAAATGAACACTGCAAAATATTTATGTTTATTTATTGACGATACGAGATTGGCGAGCACAAGTTACACACGTTAGTCAGAAAGTCACCTCTTGTCTCCGTGTTTTATACCGATTTAGGAATTTTCTTCCTGTTAAAACCAAGGCTACGCCGATGCAATCCCTAATTATTCCCTTCACCGACTATAGTGATGTGTGATATTTTGACCTGAATGCAGATCTTCTCAATAAACTAGACCGCCTTCTTAACAACTGCATTCGATTCGTTTTCAATCTTTTCAAGTATGATCATGTGTCTGCTCTTCGTTCCCAGTTACAATGGCTCCCAATTCATCAGAGCCGTAGTTTACGTGTTCTGACTTTTCTCTTTTCTTTCCTCAACTCTCCGTCATTGCCCGAATACCTAGTACCTCATACCTCATACCACGATCGAAGTCTTGGGTCAACAAATAACTTACTCCTTCTATACCCTTCTCACTCAGTCAGTCTCTATCAAATCTATCAGTCCTACTCTGGAATGCACTGCCTGCTGAAATCAAGATGTCCACAAACCGCCTTACGTTTAAGACAAAAGTGCGCGAACTTCTTCGGGGTGAACTGTCAGTGCAGTCACAACAATAGTGTCCGTCTGTGTATTTTATCTAGATTAAATATAATTATGTGTATTAATTTATGTTACCTGTTATGTTAATGTTATATAATATCATGTGTGTTGTGTGTATTACATTTATGTGTATTTATTAGTATACATAGTACCAAATAAATTTGTGTATACTAAGTATTATCTTATTTATGTTTATCTCATAATTTCCTCCCTGTTAACTTTGTTGCATTCAATATTTAGTCCTTGCACCTACCGCATCATATTTCTACATCACATGAAGGTTGACTGGGAGAGAATGCCTTATGGCATTAAATCCGCCTTTGTACAACATGTGCAGTAAGTTTTAAATGAATGACTGAATAAAGGAAGATTTGATTTGAAGTGGAGTAAGCAGTGAATTAATAAGTAAGAGATGAGAATGAATGAAAATAATTCATTTCAAGTACCTATTTACTTAAAAGATAAAATAAGATTAAAAGATGATAGTAGTTATTTACATTACTGTTAGTTATTAAATCTAAAAAGCATCAATAGTATCAAAATCTGTGTGACAGTATTGCGTGAGCTGTTATTAAAATAACCTTTTTTGTCAAAATAAAATTTCACAGTCATGTAAAAAACGTTTTAAAAGTTATTAAATATGGGAAGATGTGGGTTATTATCTATTTATAAATATAAAACTAAATTTGACCTACAAATCTATCTCTGTACAGTCGATGCGTACACGCCGTTGTCCTAATTTTAAACATAATGAGACCACGCAGATATGGTACCCACGTTTACAAAACGCACCATTACGCTTCATTTCTTTATGATAACAATACTTTTGCGTTCATTAAATAACTTCCTTTTACTATAACTAATATGAAAATATTTAAGTGCCTACTGCTGTAGAGTAGCCGATTCCAAATAATCTTAGAAATAATAAAGGCTAGGAAGTGGTCAATGATAAAAAAAAATATTACTATTGCTTATTGAAATGATTTTTTTTTCTTCCTTCCTTATCGTGAAAATACCTAGTTTTAAATCAATGCATATCTAGATATCCTAAGTAAAGTAATTTATATCGATTTTACTTATATATTGACTGTCTTACTAAATAACATCCTAATGTTTTATCTATTTAGTTATCTATGAGGTACTGTCATACGAAAAAGTTAGGAAAATAATAATTTCAATGCAGATATATTATGTACATATTTAAAAAGAAATGCGACTTCTCATAAACCAATCTGTATTGTAAACATGAAAGTCAAAGTTATTAAACTTCGAGGGTTTTATTTATTACTTGTAAATACCTAAAATATGATACGGTAATTGAAGATGGAAAAGATCTAAATTAGATGCCATTTAGATTGGTTGTATATTTAATCTTCATGAATATTTAGTATATACAAGTATCGCGGCTAGGAATCGACTAGTTTAACAATAAATTATTATCATAATTATCAATACTTGAATGGTTTTAGCCACGCGAATGACTTCCTAGTCGACAACAACATCATTGGTTTAAGAATTTACATAATATATTTACGGATGTGCAGATTTTAAAACAAAGATCTAGATTAATCAATTTCCTTACTGATATTAACGTTACATAAAGACTCCCCAATACTCCCTATTTCATACTGAATACTAAAACAATATTGTGTGAAGGTGAAAAGACATAGCTGTGATTTCCTTATGCCGTGTTATTTATTAACATTTCAACGTATTGTGTAGCCAACATAATATTTATGTATCACCAAATAAAGAAATAATGTTTAAACATTTATAAATACATAAATTAAACTTAGTGAAGTAGTATAATATTTAAAATGCTAGATTATATTACAGACTGCGTTCATGATATGTGTAGAAAAATAGTGGTAGTCGTGGTAAAAAGTTAATTTTATCACGAAAATACTTGAAAGATAAAAATATATTTTTTAAACTTTTTCATCGGATGACTTCGACCTTTCCTGATTAAACTAGTCATGAGATTAAAGGACGAAACAAACTCAGGGATCAATGTCTCTTTGAAATCCAGACAATCTTCTTAAAATGAAAATTCTATCAGTAGGTAAATAAAAACGACACAAAATTATAATATGAATCACAATTATCACAATTTAGAAAAAAAATGTAAACAACAGTTATAATTAATTAAAGGTGAATCTGTATCAAATTATGAATTAGGGTCACATCTAAATAAAAAATATTTTTAACATTCAATATAAACAGCATGTGCAGGATGGGCAGCTCAAACCCAGGCGGTTTTATCATTGAGAAATTCTGCTATGGCATAATACCTATCCCTTTGCTGGTAGTCTAGATTTAATAGTATTTTTATTTTTTTAAGGAGGCAAATTCTAATATAAACTGGAAATGTATTGGCATATACATTACCATGAACGAGTTGCCTACTCTGTGGAGACGACTGCCGTGAACACTAAGATTATGTTTGTTTCTAGTATTTACAGAATGGATATTTATTTAATTATATATTTACTTCATAGGCTCACCAACAATTGTATGCAACTGTTTAACAGTTAAGATATATTTTGCAAGCAGTATGGAATGAGAGTATACAAATTACTTATATTATAGGTAAGCAGGACGTGCACCATGAACAACATCATCTTCCTAGCCTTTTCCCAAGTTTATTTGGGGTCGGCTACTAGTTCAACCGGTTTTAAACAACAATGTTATAAAATATAAAATTTCACAGATGTTAATGTAATTCCTTGGGCAAACATTTTTCATGTTATGAAAATACAGTCCGAATATTTGAAATTTGCAATAGAGAAAAATTTGACAACCTACCTAATTTATAAATGGTTTGTACCGCGCCTTTCTATAATACAAAATAATATCATAGGCGTTAATATCTGCAGAAATGCCACTGAAAAGGAAGTAACAATAAACTATTTTAACCGCATCAACATCACTTATACGCATCTTTTTTATAGCTAAGTCGCTAAGCTTACTGGATAGTTTTTCCATGTGAGGAAACTATTGTCAACTTAGCGTCATAGTTTTTGGGGCAACTATAGAGTTGCCCCAAAAAATACAGTAGATTCTACAGGATTTAACTGCTGCCCTTTCTATTGAACATAGGTAGTGGCAAAACAAAATAAAGGTAGGTAGGGAGTTCAATAAATTTAATTGTCTTCTCATGTAGTGCAAGGCTTACTGATTGTTGATTAAAACTGTCTAGTTGACGCCTAATTTTAAAAATTAAAGTGTAAAATGTGTTACCCGCGAATAAATGATCTAATTTTTGTCACTTACAAAATAAACTAGATCATTTATGTACATATAGAACAAAAACGGCTCCAGAAAAGAAAACCTTCGAGCCCTGCGGAACACCCATCATAAACGGGTATCCTGAGACCTGGAAATGTTGTAATATTAATATCAGCCCTCTGAAATCTTTTACTCAAGTACGACGTTGGAATATTTAGACTTTTAGATTATTCCTATTCCCAGGATCGACGCCGATGCCTAACAAAGCTCTATCTTGAAGGAAGCCACAGATGTTTCCCCCTGCCTATCAGCCCAATCATTGTATGTTGCGGTATACTTGTAATCGCATTTTTGTAATCAGGCCGCCATCCTACCGCTGACCATAGCAATTAATCCAATGTCGGAGGTCTCGACTCTCTGGCAGCCTGGGGCTCAGTTGACGACTGGTTTGGACTTGAGATCGAACCTCCGACGGTTCCTTTCAGTGATCTCGTTCTGGAGAGTTACACCTTCACAGAAAGAGACTACTTCGGCCCAGCTCTCCTCATCCGCCAGCATGGCAGCAATGATTGCTCGTCTGTCAGGTCGTCAGATTTGGTCGATTGGGACTTCGCGTTGAGATGCCACCAAGAGGCAGTTCTCCAGTGTATGCTAGATGGAGTCACAGTTGGCTGGGCAAATAGATCAAATTACACCGAAAAATTAGGTGATAAATAAAAGGAGACGTTATGTTTTAAACTCAACAACTATTGTTTGATTGTATTTTTATCTGTCATACCGTTCGCGCATCAGTTTTGCTTGTGCATTAAGCTTTTGGTACAAGCCAGTACCTAATGTTTACAAGTAGCCCTGTTATAACAGTTTTCCGAGGTCCACGGCAAAAGTCCGCTGACTTATGAGCCTATATGTAAGTACGAGTATATGGTTTACAACAAAAACCCATAACGTCCCACTGCTGGGCACGGGTCTCCTCTCAGGTGAGGGTTAAGGCCATACATAATCTCAGTATATGGTTTGCTTGGGCTTAATTTACTCGAATGCAAGCAAGGATAACTTTTATTATAGGTAATTTTGTTGTTAAATATCCCATATAAACAAATTCGCGGGCAATATTTAGTAATGTAATGATAATATTGATGTATGTAGTGGTGCGTTGTGTGTGGTGTTTGCGTGGCGGTAGGGCGCGTGGGCTGACGCCGACGCCGGCGCTACACGGACGTATTTTTAAACCGTGGGGCCGCCGCGCTCAAGCTCACCTTTCGATCTATTCCTGGCCATCTTATTTTTAAACTTTTGTCTATATTACTTTCCTTCCGTCTGCTTATTAGTGGATGATTGAGATGCGTCGCAGGGGGCGCTCTACTCAAAATATATCGTGTTGATATTTCCGGTATGTCAATCCCCGACCACGTGGCAGATGCCGCTATTCCCTTCTGTCATTGTTATATTTATAATATAGGGATGGATCCTCTCCCTACAATCAAAATAGAATTCACTTTTAAATGTAGTTTGAAGTCACACATGTGTGGTAAATGGTGACACTTAAAGGTAAGGAATGTATTTAGAATGTTTGTAAGTAGATAACAGTTGTGTTGCCATAACTCTACAACTCTCCAACTAACAACGTTTTATTTAAGGGTGATAGTGACACTGAATGAATTAGATTTATTCTCATTTCTTTCTGAAGTTCATTTTAGTTGTCCTAAAAACTGCCAAAAGAGTCCAGCAGCCGCTGTTAGTATCAACTCAGATGCACACTCTTGATTTCACTTTATTACAAAACACCCTCAAATATTACCTTACTTACAGTACGTATTATTATAGAGAATAACCAGTTCCTAACACTTACACACGTTACTAAAACTTTACTTCTAAACTAATCTGACACCAAGTTAGATAAAAAAGTTTAGGATACCATGACGTTTTGCTTTATTTAAAACTGATCAGTATTCTTACATTATATATTCAAATGGGGTTTGAATTTAGTTATAAGAACCGAAAATTCCTGGAAACAGCCACTTTAGAGACCCGGATCATTTAACCTATTGCTTTTACTACGTACGCTATTCATTTTGTAGAAGCAATATATAAAATAGATAAATAAAGTAAGTAGTAGTACTACTTAATAAGTATAAAAAATGTAAATAAAGTAGCCGACCCCAAATAATTATCGGGAATAAGGCTAGGATTTCGGACATCTCACTCTTAAGGTCATCTAGTCCCAAACTAAGCAGAGCTTGTATTATGGGTACTTCACAACTGATATAAATACATAAACATTATTTTTTGTATATACATACCTACATATTATACATAGAAAAAATTCAAACTCCGAAACAAACATTTGTGAATCACACAAATATTTGGTCCGACCCGGAAATCGAACCCGAGACTTCTTGATCAGCAGCTGTATGTATTTTTTCCTTTAGCGGACCTTTTAAAGACCTTTGGAATTGGAGTAATAACCAATTTTCTTACCTTTAATTTTCGCAGTGCTTTGTTCTTAGTTACGTTATAAATAGCAAAATAAAAGTGCTTCGAGCCTTTTTGCCAAGTTTTTCTCCTAAGTAGACCAACGAGGCAGTTTCAGCAACCAAGTAATAAAATACAGCCACTTTAATATACTAATTAGAAAATACGAAAATGTAGAGCAGTGTAATATATTTATTTTGTTTTAATAAATCTAATCTAAAAATATATTGTTCCTTTTATGAACAGTAAATGACCTTTAATCTACCGTTGACCACCGATTCCATTTTCCTTCACAATATATAAACGACTTAACCCTACAATGCATGATTTTTTTAAATTGTTTCAAAAAAATATATGTGGTTCTATATACTGTCTAGACATAATAAATGATAATAATAATAATTAAAATTCATCGATTTTGAAGATATTTATTTTTTAAATTCTGTTCCATATGTGGTACAGTATGCAATTACACTAATATTTGGCTCTCAATTAGGAACGATGAATATATTCATATATTTAGTTTTACATTAATTTAATCCTCTATTTATGAATGAAATTTATTAAAACAATTGTTGTCTTTGTTCAAACACAACTCAACACGACACTTTACACAAGATATATATGTTTTTCCTTTACACTGTGGATACTTGCAGCGTTGTTTCTTCTCGTTCCATAAAGGAAAATGATCAAATTTATCAAGTCTTACATCTCGAGGGTGAAGGATTGCTGCATTACTTTTTTTCTTCTTCTCAATCATGTCATCTCCTGCAGAAGACGGTCTTTCTCTTTTTCTTTGTAACGACAGACCACACTTACAAAGACTTTTAGCGATTTCGAGTTTAAAATATTTTAATTTAATCGGAGTTGGCTCACTCTTCTGTTCTCATACCCTCTTGTGCAGTAGTCAGCAATTTATGGCGACAATGTCTAGAAAATGGTAAAACAAACGCAGATACCTTTTTTTAGTACGCATTTTTATTTTGTACTTCCCAAGAAATGAGTCCAACAAATACACTCACCCAATATGCTGATTATAGACTTGTACTATTTGATGATAATCCACTTCAATATATTTTTTTGTTTCTTGCAATACCGTCTAACCTTGTTAATGGGCTGTTGTCCTACAAAACATGAAGATAAAACTACAGGCTTGTTATGATACCACATTACTGTGCCAACTTCCGTGCCATCTACATCAGCTACCCATTCTTCTGAATAGCCTCGTTCTGTATTAGTACCCTTCAAGTCTTTCAGGGATGGGATTTTCAAATCTTTGCCTAGTCGGGCTTTGTTGACAGTTCCGAGTGACTGGATTACTTTTTAGGAAAGGTAAGATAAGCTCAGCTGAAGTATAGTAATGGTCGAAAAATAATTTATACTCTTGGTATCTCGGAATAGTTGGTATCTGAAATGCTGGCTGGAGGATTTGTTGATTCTTCAGTTACATCTTCAGTGAGGGTAGTACCACAATTAGTAGGAGATAATGGTGCATACCTGGTAGGCCCAATATCATTTACAGAGTCACTATCTTCATTCATTTGGAGCAAGTTTCCTCTGATTCTCGCCATTTCATCATCACTTTCCGCACCCGAAAAGTCTTGACCGTCTTCACTCTGTGATGGTATACCTAAATACTGCTCAATCAACTCGTTAGACAATAATTTCTTGTCCATAATCTGTAACAAAATCCAATACAAACAAAATGTTAGAAGTGAAATAATGCATGGTGTACCATATCTGGAACAAACAGATAAGTTGATATGTTAGTACATAAAATAGTAATATTTCAAAAAAAAAACTTACCTTCATTTAAAATACACTATTTCCAATGTAAATATATTTTTTTCCGCTTCCAAATATTCAAAAAACTATTTTTTTTAGAATTTTGTATTTACGTAAACCATGAGTTCGCGTCGATGTTTCAAATTATGTACGAATCACAATATCAATCGATAACTAACACCATCTGGTGACATTTGCCATTACTAAGCGTTGCCAGGTGTGTAAAGATTCATCCGTCGGCCGACAGATTGAGCTAGGTGTCTTTAAACGAAGAGTATACTTAATTATTTCAATTGTACCAGATATGGCACAGTATGCAATGTAGGGTTAACACCGTGGCCGCGGTGTGGTTAGTCAGTATAGCGAACACCGACCCAAACACCTGTAATTGTGAGAAGAAATCCACCAATTTGTCCGTAATGGTCTGATGGCGAGATAAAGACATTATAAACAAACCCACTTTCACATTTGTTAGTAAATATAATGTCATTAGCAATATTTCCATACATAGCTAGTTTAGTGAGAACTTGAAAAACTGCCTAAATTTATAAATGGTTTGATTCTCATAGTAATTATCACATTCCATTGATGCCGTTTCTAAAATTGACCAAATTTAGTAATATAATTATTTATTAACAAATTGCTATATTTATATCTGTATGTAAATGAAACGCGCCTAAACGGTCATCGCAAAATGAGAACCAATGTTCCTCGTTTCCTCTCCAGGGAACACTTTCATATTTAAATCACCTACTTTATGTACTAATACTTAGTACGTACTACTGGTTAAATAAAGTAGAACAGTCTAGAATGTTAGTCACTTTGTTTTTGAAATAATAAGGCAATTCCTTTCTCTCGCGCAAATAGGTTATGACTAGTATTGTTATCTGTGCAAAGACTCCATAAATACAATTATTATTTAAGTTGTGATTTTAAAAGCATATTAAATATTTTTTCCCCAATTATCTCCATACATGATTCTTCTGTTAATTAATTTAAAATAGATGATGTTCATACTTATAAATCCTGCCTGGGTACTAAATGTAGGTTTTCCAGTTTTTGGACACAAAAAATACTACATTCACAAAATTCCCAGATGTATATAAATATATCACTTCAACATCCTTTCTCATAATTACAATGTGATAAGGTCATTATGTAATCAGGAAACAAATAGACGTTTCCGGGGTGATGAGCGCCACATGTGGCACCCTGCTGCCCTTCCCGCCGTGGCAACCCTATCAAGTGACGAATTGATGTTCACATCTGGCAAACTCGCATGATGCGGAGCTCACGACTCCATCTGTCAATAGCAACATCTAACAACACCATCTCAACATCTCGTGACACCCCACACAATTAAGGAACACATTTGGCCCACTTTTTTTGTTCGTCATAATAGAAACCGTAGGTCGCTTATGAATGAACGGCCCTTGGACGTGTCCTTGTGAGTTATGAATGATTATAATGTGAATGAATTTATTCGGGTTCACTTCGAAATTCTCACTTAATGTATTTCAACCCAGTCACGCTCACTACATTCGATTTTTGTTTCATTTATTCCTTCGTCTTATTGATAACTTCTCTAGAAAAGTCTTAGTGAAGTCGCCTACTTTTACTTATTTATGTAATCTAAAAGCGTCAATAAAAAGAGTACACGACTTGTTTCTTAAATGGAATGTTTATATATCTGAATACCGAAATAGTTAATTGGAATCGACGTCTTCAGTGCAAGCAAACAATTTCCCAAACGAAAACGAAAAAGCGTTAATTATTAATTTCAGCAATTAAAAAAGTAATAATATAATAATAGGCATCCGTTTCCGTTTGGCCGAGCTTGTTAAAGGTAAAGTAATGTTGATATAGATTGTCGACAATCAATCGCGTCCCATGGGTCCACGAGTGAGTCATAGAAAAGTAGTTAGTCTCTGGTCAGGTTCAGAGTCATGGAACGAAGTACAAATAGCGAAACGCCAGTTAGGTAAAGGAGGTCCGGCTGCGTATGCAGGTAATGCAGATAGTATGCGCTGAATCCGCTCGACTGGTTTCTAACTCAATGTCGTGTGGAATGCAGGTGTGGGGCACGGGGAGGAAGTTGCGCGGGCGCGGGGCGGCGGCCGCATCGGATGGTGTTGTCGCAAGTGGCCGCCGCACTTGTCGGCGCGTTTGACTGCCGGAGATATTCGGCGCGGTAACGGGCCGCGGCCTTCCTGGAATTGGTTACCTGTCGCATTCCTTCGGCGGTCGGCGCAGTCGTGCCGCTCTCTCGCGCGCCAGCTACAACATGCATAGCGATGCAACCTCTAATTCTCGCGTTCCTGTAACACAACGGACTTTATCGCACTTCCCTGCAGATAACAATACTCATTATAGTTTCCCACATTTTCTATAAATCTATTTATTGGAATTCTTTGCCCCAATTACACCACTGCGTACATCTTCACATCTTAGTCTCTTGACATCGTTACCTCTACCTGTATGTAGTAGCAAATAGGTTTACTTAAACTTAATTTGTTATACCTAGACGTCTTTAGTGATGTAGTGGAATATCCCCTCAGATGTCTTCCGTCTCTCGAATAAGAGGTTACTGTTGAGTTTCTTGGGCTCTTGCCGACAAAAAGGCATAGATACTGCCGCGATTTTCATTATTTCTTGAAATATTAAAGCACACACCAAATACCAAAACCGTTAAATAGAGTTTCTTGTCCATCTCTTGCAACTAGAGTCAATAATGTAACGTATCCAAAGTGCCTGAAAAGGCCTTCTTAAAATAAAAGATTTTATTACTCATTAAGAATTGAGACACTAACATGTTCTCATCAGTTCGATATAGCATATAAGGCATTTAAATCCATTTAAAGGCATTAGGAGTAAAGGAAAGGAATTAGGAGTAATACAGCAAGACTATGTAGAACTGCTCAATATTGTAAACCTCTACTCGTCAATCAACAGTTTTCTTATGTAACTATATTGAATAGAAGTAAGCCAAATATTAAGTCAAAAGATAAAAACCGTTACCTAACTGAATTCCAATAATAGCGCCATAATTAGTCCTTTAGTTGTGACTAACAAATAAGTTAGTATGAAACGGTAACGCTTACGTCACGGGTTGTAAATAATATAAAGATGATCGTGATCAAGAGAATTCACGATCGCAGCAAGCATTTATGCGTATTTTTTATTTTACGATTCATAAATTGATAACCTCGTCGGTGGCAGTTGGTGGGCCTCACACACACATACAAAACGTTCTAATAGATCTTACTTACTCTAATCTGATACAGTCACCGATCGCTGCCATCATCCAAATTTTCTACAATTACAATCTATACAAGTCCAGTTGCGAACGAATGTATTATTGGTAACTAGAACATTCCACGCAATGTAATGTACTCTGTTGAGGCCCCTGTGCGATCCTCGCAATAGCAGAAATATACCTACGGACGGGGCGCAACTGGGCATGTGTGTGAGTAACTGTACATATGTATATGTATTTTATATATGTACAACCATTGGTTCACTCAGACTCGTGTGTAAGGAGGCCGAACTTTCTGAGAAAAGTTTCAGTAGCTGTTGCCGGATCTCGCTGAAACTGAACCAGCTTTTGTGTTGTCCTATAATAGTTAGAGTTGATTTGAGGAAATGGTACGTGAGATCGTTATAATGAATTAATATCCAATTAATAGATGTGTAGTGTGCGTTAGGAGGCGTGTCTGCGTGTGTAACGGCACCCTCGCGGCCCCAAGTAGGCAGCCGTCCACGCGCTCACGGCGGCCGATTAGGGAAATTGACTACGCACCTACTCACAATCTATTGTTTTAATTGGTACCACGCAAACGTAAAGAGTTTTATTTTAATGAGGTACCAATCTCATTTTCCGCACGCATTGAATGTACCTAACCACTGCTGAACGTAACCAGGAAACACAATTTTATCCACTTATATATTTATTTATTGGTTCATATCGTTCATTTTCAGTAATTTGAGATTGAAATACAAATGTATAGAGTCTGGATAAATGTCATTATATTATTTATTCATTGCAAAATCAATTGGTACATATTAAATGTACATTTAATAGCCAAAGCTAATTGATTATTTAGTTACTCCCTCCTCCTAAATAAATAAAATGTAAATGACTAAAAAAACTTTTTCCTTTTTAATCTATTAAAACAGATAATTAATATATCTAACACTGTGTTTAAACTAATTTTTAAATAACTATTAATTCTGAAGCAACGAACCTTTACAAGCATTTTGTTGATACCCGAGAGTGGAAAATAATATAATTAATTAGTTATCATTTTAATCTGACATCTACAGATGTCAAAAATATGATATTTGATAAACGTTTATTTTTACATCCTGTAGTTTATTTTAAACGTTTGTAACATGAAACATATTTTGACATAAATATAAAAAAAATGTTTTAAATGCCACACTGGCATTTTATTAATTGGCTTATGACTGTAAAAGGAGTAAACCAAATCTGTTTGTTATTGTTGGATATTAGGTAGGTACGTATGTATCTACAGGTAGTTTATCTCTTTATTTACCCGATAAAGGATATCATTGATAGGTACAATTACAGTATATAATGTACAAAACAGTAGGCGGAGAGCGATTACTCAGATTATCTATGTAGATTGTTTTAAATATTGTACAAGTAATACATTTACTATCGCCGTTGTTTTTTATCGAATAGATACGAATTTAAACGACACGATTTGCAAAGATAAAATATTGCATATCTTAGCCAATCAATGAAGCTTTTTGTTGTCATACCTACTTATAGGCTTTATATTTAGAAAGATTTATGAACAAATGAGCAGATCAGAAACGTTTCGAAGTTAGTAGGAATAAGTGGTAGGAAGTCGTTGTAAAAATAAGGTACCCAAATTTAACATTTACAGACTTCCTTAAAAAAAATTCAACACTGGTTATAGGGGTAACGCGAGAAGAGCTATCGCTCAAGCCGTTGTTGGGTGATAAGAATGACAGAAAATAATTTATCAAGAGTTACGTTACTTGAACTAGCGAAGACGACATACAACTGAATTGATGTCTGAAATGAGAGGTTTAGGTAGAGGTCGTACCTGTACCTATAGGTATTCCCTTGTATGATATTACCTCGTCAGCTCTAGCTGTTAAGAGAGGGTAAGCAGCAGCTTATAACTCAAAAGGATTGTGGTACTAAACAATAGTGGGTAAAATATACGCGTTAATCGCTCCCTATCCCCTGGGCGTAATTCTGTGCGTATGCAAGGCAGCTTAGGAACGTTCGTACTTTATAGTTTAGCGTGTCATCGGTCACGTATACGTAGTACCTACTTATAAATTTAAATTGTACTAAACAATTTCTTTCCATGTTTATGTTTCAAGATTTTATTACGTATTACGCAATACATTGTGTCAAATTGGCTCAATTATCACATTACCAGTCACGTTTTTTCTTCTTCTCTCTCTGTCTTGTTTCTTTATCTAGGCTCCTGTAGATATGTGTGATTTAATCAGGAATAACTAAAGTGTACTGATATGTTAGTCAATTTCTTTTAATTTTTCATTACTTAAACTCTTTTAAAAAAAAAAGATGAAAATAGTTATTTGAAAAACAAATGTAGTAGATGCTCGAGGGTTCAATCATCATCATCAGCCTATCGCAGTTCCCTGCGGACATAGCCCTCTCCCATTGCACATGGCTTCTCGCATATACAGCTTCTGCAAGCCATCAACCATGATAGTTCAATAAACAAAAAAAAATAGATGTAGGTAGGTAGTTACCGAAAAATGAGGTCTATCACTAGCGTTCGCTTGTAACTCTGCAAAAAGTTTTTTTACTCACGAAAGCTTAAATTTATCCTTTTTGAGTTAAGTGCGAAAATTTTTGAGATAATCGATTTCTTGGTTTAAACGTCAAAAGTAACTAACACATTCGCATTTATAATATTATTAAGGATAACTTCCAATAACATTCCTTATCGTTAATTTTTTTACATCATCATAATCCGAGTGACGTATAGATACAATTTTTTTTAATAAATATCATGATGTAAATTTCTTATTTTGAAATGTTGCAAAAGATAAACTTAACTTTGCATTTCCAAATAGACATGTGGATCAATAGCCGGTCAATGAACTACCTAGTCTTATCCTGATGCTTTTGCTTCATGTTGATGTTGAGGAACGAAACCCTAGAAAATGTGCATGTATGAAAGTTTCAAACTTTTGACAAATGGAAAAAGCACAATTTTACTTGTTAAAAATCTTTTCCGGACCCTTCAAAGACTATCATATTTCCTTTAAAAATGTGTTTTTTTAAAGAAACTTGATGTCAATAATTTAAATAACCTAACACTTCAGAATTTACTGTTTTCACTTAACATAATTAAATATTTGGACCAAGACAGAGAGAAATGCTTTGATTAGTGGCTATTTACTGATTGCGCACTATTGTTAGCAATGTATTACGTTTAATAGTTCACACGGATTATTCTGCGTCAGCATACGTTCATGGTATAAGTATTTAGCTCTCGTACTTCGGTTACTTGGAAGTGCCTTCCACGTGCAATGGCTACCTACCTACACGCCAGTATCATTTTCCTCCACTTACACGCTTACAACGACAATATATTTTTCCTTTGTCACCGAACTATGCATTTTGTTATCGGATGGAATTAAATCTATTCAAGCTATTTTAAACTTTATCTTTTTGCAATTAGAATTATTTTAAAAAACAAACATCAATTATTTAGGGAGCAATAGCATATAGTATCGTTATCGTCCCATGTGAAACACGTGTGTCTAAACCCAATTTCCGTCCTTCGCTTCCCTTGGGTAAACCAAGGACGGTGATAAAAGTCTTACTTAATTACTTACATTATAATTAACGAAGTTTCTATTCAGTTCATTCAAACCTAAACCTTACTTCTCAATACAAAAATGTCATTTTTTGTGAGCACGTAAGCTTGAACAATAAGTTAAGGCAACTTGTGTAAATAAGTAAGTAGTTTAATAATGGGTTTTAAGTAGAATGTGACTTTTAATTTCTCAATATTACCTTTTTGTCTAATGTCATAAGCTTATAATTTGAACAAATAGGTAACAATTTGATTATAAGAAAATATTACTTCAAAATATTACTCAGAAACATCAGAAATCAATGTATTAGTTAATTAAAAATACGCAAGTCATTCTAAGCATAAACGATATTCTAATAGAATAAATTCAAATAGACATAAATGATAGACCTATGTATTTATACTATTTTCAAAATTATACTAAATAAATATTAATCACTTAATTAAATTTTATTTTCAAAATTAAGCCAATTAGTAAAGTTCATTTAAAAGTGGCTCAGAAGTAGTTCATTAACTTCCTGTAAGTTGTTTCTAAAACAGGCATTTTAATTAATATAATCCCATATTATCGACAACAGAGGGAGCCTGCATTTATATCTAACACCTTGTAGCCACGTGTTCAAAAGGTGCAATGTGTTAAGTCTATACACGCGCTTGCTACGACACCAAATAATTTGACCATCCATTTGCAACCAACACTTTCTTGTTGAAGCATACAAATCCATGACTAGGCACACCTGGCCTATTTAGTACCAGATAACCAGCATGTCATTCTGTAAAAATAAAATACTATATAAAGTGTACTTGGCACCTGCAGATAATAAATTAAAAAAAATAACTATTGCCAAGGCAGTGTCGGGCTCTCGTTCCGGGGTCAACGCACGGCCACCCCTTCCTCGTACCCACTGTATGATAATTAATTTTATCCACAACGTATAAATAGGCAGTTGTAGTATAATAATCTGCATCCAGCTTTAAGTTTGTGGTATTTTTTAGTACTATGAATGTTTGCTAATCCATTGTGCGAATATGTTATATTGTTATTTCTTAATGTTTTTTTTTTCAGAATACACACTGACATTGTAAATTGAGTGTGCAATTGCAAACCCTAACTATTTAAAACACAAATAGGTTTAAAATAAAAATACAAAAAAAAACTATGGTCGTTTTCATCAACTTCCCGTTTAAGGAACCACTTAGAGGGATTAGGTACCTTCAGGGAACATCTAAGCGCTTAGATATTTTTTGGGGCTACCTACGTTAGGTAGGAGCCTCCTAGTAAGTAGGTATAGTTTGTGAAAATGAGCATTAGTCTGCTAGCTACATATTTTTTATAGTTTTTGTCATGATAAACAAATCTTTTGGGTTCGGTTTAGCAATTATCATAAAAGGATTCAAGAAATTATGAAATGCCAGTGACTACCCCTACAAATTACTCTACCTCTAACATGATAAATGGAGAAAACAAATCAATAATTTTTAGATATAAACCAATTTAAGAAAGCAAATTGTGGAACATTAGAAAGGGCTCATAGTTAAGAGGCCTTAATTAGAAACAATCAATGGGTGCCCATTTATGGCATAATGTGTCATGAACATTTCCGAGATTCAGAAATCGCATTAAGCAGTCGGTCCCGGTTGTTATCCTAAGATAACAATGGTGAAGCTAAGTTGGAGGCTTCCGGGTGACTTAAAATCATCTAACGGTAAGATTACCTAGTCACAACGTGCCTTACCAGTCCACAATCCTCACTCAGCCAACGTAGGGTATACCTACGGAACGTACGGGCTTAACCTCCTGAGAGGAGACTCGTTCCCAGCAGTGGGATTTTAATGAAGGGTTTTTGTTGTTGCTGTAAAATGAAGAAACCTCTAATGTTTAAAGTGGATATAACTATCAATCTCGTCAAAATGACAGGGACCCTGACTATCGCTCATAACAGTTGTCATAGGATCAAAATGAAAATTAAATCTAAGCTACATTTTTAAATTAACATAGCATTTTAAAATGAACTAAATATACCTAGATATTATACAGAATATAAGTACTGCAATATTAATTTGAAAAAAAAAAAAAATGCGCTAATTGAAATGTAGCGTTGGCTGCGCAGGCGCAGGCCCGAGGCGTCGTGGAGGGGCGGTGTGTGGTTCGCTCGCGCCTCTAGGATTAGTTCTTGGAATTCCGGGAATCTTATGTCCATAGTTCAACACTAAGGCACCGGCTACAACCACACTGATAACATTCTTTCGTCCCGTACAATGTACACTGTTTTTGTAAGTGCATCTTACAAAAACATCGTAATGTTAGAAATATCTTTTTTATTCTTAAAATTTATACACTTCTCGCGTGTTAATTTATTGGACTCGTATTGAGAAATAATATTACCTATTTGAACAGAGAATAGAATTCTTGCAAAAAAGTGCTAAATAAGTACCAATAGAGTTTTACAAATTACTTTTGGTACATATTTATATGACCAGTCTAATGTATTTTTCCAAATGCATAAGTAAGTAATAAGTAAGAGGATATATTATATCGTCATCTTGATACTAAGATACGAGTGAGAATTTATTAATTATAAATAAATATGATATATAATTAATAAATAAAAACATTTTAACATTTTTTGATCAACGAATGAAAATCGAAGGTACCTTTTCGAACTTTGATAGAGTAAGTAATTCCAAGTTTAAGTTGAAAACAAATTTTAATTTCAACAATGAACACAACACATTTTAATAATGAAAATGAATCACACCAAATTTTAAAAGGAAAAAACAAATGCTTACAATAATGTAAAATATTGTGATACACGTAAAATTTCCATGGGTCCATTCTACACCTATCCTGAGCGAACACTGCGCTCAGGATAGGTGTAGAATATACTGCATATTTATATGGTTTACCTATTCAGCCTTATATTCAGTATCGATAAATATACATTTTGTTTTATAATTGTACATAAATATTTTTTAAATAGGCACAAGACACAGCCTACAGACACAAAATAATTTGTCGGCGGCTAGCACCGCAATCTCTCCCAATTTTTATATTATTATATTATTTACGTTCCGTGTCAAATTTCCTACTCTTTTATGAACTCAACATGAAAATGGAATTTTTATCTTACATTTTAATAGGTTTTAGTATATCTCATTATCACAGTATCAACAGGTTCGACGTCAAAGCAACAGTGCTGTCGGAAAATTTTCAATAATTTTCCTCGAAAGACGCGCAAATATTTTAAAGCTTTTATTGTTTATTATTGATGTTGAGGCTTGCGCCTACACTTCGAAAGCAAAAGATTTAGGCTAAGAAAGTTTTTTTTGAACACTTATGTGCACTCAGCGAGGGCGCAGTGAAGCCGCCGCCCCGCACCCGCGCCGTCCTCGCCTGGGCGGGCCCCCGCTTTTACGTTTTTATGCAAAACCGATACACCTATTATATTTTTTGGTATACTGTCGAGTCCTGTGGGATCTCCTTTAACATAATAATTTATAAAAATACATTTTTTTAGCGCACAATTAAATTTAGGCAGAGTCCAAGGAATGTACAGTTTAAACTTAAATAATTAATTTAAGAGTTTTCTGGTACCAACTTATTTCTACTTAAACAATAGCGCATTTTAATAGCTTTCTAAAGATGTAAAGCAACTCTAGAAAAAAGTTTTGAAAAAAAGCAGAAAATTTGTCAAAGTCTGAGGGGTATCGTACGGTGTGCGAATTTTTGTAGTTTTTTTTTCAATGTGTTCCATGTGTGTAAATGTCTTAAAAGTGCTAGTTATGTGAGCGGGTGGTGTGCGCGGGGGCGCTCACACCCTAAACGTATACAAAATGAATACGTTTTTCATAAGAAAACTAGGTTTATGGCGGCGCGTCAGCGTGGTGGTGTGCGTGCCTGAGGCGCGGCGATTGGCCGCCGCGTGGCTGTGTGCGTGCGCGCCCCCGCTCGGCCTCTCGCCATACCTACCGCGCGCCAGCGCGCCGCCACACACGCACACATGCTCGCGCGCTCTACAACCTGCGCCCGACATTTATATTCTCACATTTATTTTGAAAATGACATTTTTTTTCGGGATATTATATTTAAGTACATAAAATATTTACTATTAGATACTTCATGTTTTAATAAAACATGTTGGTTTTTATAAAGAGTTTTTACATTATTTTTCATTTTTTTTTTTAAATAGGTACTTTTATAAGTGTTAGGTACACTCAAAAATCAATAAATATGTTAATTTGATTTTTGAGTGTCTACGTAGGTACTTATTGTTATTAAATTTAGGACTATAATTACTTGGTTCCTAATATTAATATATTAATTTATTTATTTATATTTTAGGCTATAACCTGCCTAACATAGGTAGGTATCAAATTTTTAAATGTACTTTTTTTTGATATTGTAGATAAATTTGAATGTGGGTACATTGGTGGTCATTTATAATATAAAAGTATAGGTAGGTAATTGTATAAATATGATTGGTAGATTTTTATGAAAATTATAGGACTTACCACCAAGTATTGTATAAATTACTAAATATTTAAGTAATTTTATACGCTCTCAAACTAAATATTTGACTGTTTAATTTTAGAGTCAATAACAATTAATAAAACTATGAAGTTAGGTAATTCTGTACCTATTAGCCAAACCTATTCATAGTCATGTCTGTGAGTTTGTATTTAAAAAATAATTTGTAATAAATTATTTGGCATGGCATTAAGTCCACTTATATAAATAATCGGTTGGATAATGTTAAGTATCAAAATAAAAACGTTTAATTATTGTGAATCTATTAAGTACTACTTATTACTCCTGCTCCAAATACATACCTAATACACACAGCTTTAAATAAGGTATTTTCTTCCAGTCGACATTTGTGTGATACAAAGCTGTGTGTGTATTAGGTACCTATATAATTGGAGCAGGGGTAATTAGTAGAAAGTCCTTAAAAGATCAACAATAGATGAAACGTTTTAATAAGTACTTAATTTTATTATAAAATAATAACCGATTATTAAAATAAGTTACAGCTGTCTTTTCTTTTTTTTTTCAAAAACGTTTGATAGATATTGTCAAAAGTTTTTTTTTTTACTATTTTAGAAACAAAACTGCTGATTATAATTATTAGGTCAATATCAGTAAACCTTAAAGTTGGTTTTGTTTAAAAGATGAAACATTGCTATTGTCTCTGATATTGACTAAAAATAATTCAAAACCCATAAATTAATAAATTTATATTTTATACTCTTTACCAAACTTCGTTGTACAGAACTAAATAGCGCTATATATTTTATGTAGGATACAACACACAGGCCATGTACAAGTTGCTAAACAACAAATAATCATGATCATCCACGAACCATAATGTCCCACTGCTGTGTTCGGGTCTCCTTACCGCCCCCACGCTGGCAGAGTGAGGATTGAGTGATGATCTTGGCGTTGGAGGTTTTTAAATCACCCGAAGGCCTCCAACTAAGCTTCATGACTGTTATTCTATGTTAACAAACGGGACCGACTGCTTAACCCGGCCTCCAAATCACGGTGAAGCTCATGGTATCATGCCGCTGAGGGTCACCAAACCAGGCCCTGTCCACACCGTCATTGCATACCCTCGGCGATTGTTTCTAACCACCTATTGGAACTGGGCTATGAACGCCTAACTAATAAGGTATTACTTCATTGCACTTTTGTTAGTTCGTCATAGTACCTTTTGTCTTTAGCAGATGGCCTTTATGCTACTATTAGAAGGACAGTTTTATCTAGCTGCAAAAATTCAAGCAGTGTCGAGATTAAGGTTTATCCACTAACATGTTTTTTTTATTTAAAACCTACCAAAGTGACTACCCTGCCTGATGGAAAGCATAAGTAGAATTCAGGAGTAGAGACCGCTATCCTCATTCTGAATTTATAAGATGCAGCATGGTGACTACACCATGGCAGCTGAGTGAAATGTTTCTGCATCATTCTAAAAGGTACATAATGGTTGGACCCCCGGTTTCAAACTCACTAACGAAATACGACAACACGAATGTTGTCATTTTATGTTGGTCTCCTGTGTGAGGATAGTACCTACTGCCCCCGTCGAACCGTCCCATTTGTGTTGAAATCAGCGTGGCTCTATGCCATAGCGTGGCGATATGTAGCATATAGTACCTATATAGTACAAGAAATTAGCTGTTAATGAAGTTAAGCCGCCTAAATGATGTTTAATTTTTGCCTTTTTAGTTCTTGAAAAGAGTCTGGCAATTAATAATACTAAAGCAAAAGCAAGTAGAGTGCCAACTAGGAAAGACGATAAGAATAAACCTACAACCTTTTATTTCAGTTCCCCAAACGGTCTTCATCAGAAGCAACATGCAACAGCAAAATTACTATTCAACGTCTCTCATTTATTTCAATGTTAACGAACACACAAACAAGTTCACAGCATCTGCAAGGATTACAAAAAGGAATGTCTACTTGGCGACATAAACATGAGTATCAAATAAAGAGATCAGTAGATATGTCCACGCCGAATTCTTCTCGGAAAAAACATAAAACCGGCCGAATGTCCTGGTCGTTTAATAGTCTCATTGACATTGTCATCTTTTTACAACATTGTTTCAAAGTATTCTTAAAAACATTGAGGATCTTGGAATAACAGGGATATAATATATACAATACAGAAAGTTGCTACTGTTTCACTGAAAATAGACAGCCGGATAATAATGTGATCTTGTAATAACTAGAGAAATGGAAATCTAAATTCTTCCTGATGTAATAACTTAGGAATTTTAGTCATGTTATTCTTTTAGTTGTTTGCTTACTGACGAAGCAATCTAGAAAGATACTTGATCTGATTTCCAGGTTTGATCAAATCAGACTAGAGAGTAACTGAAAGTATTCACAATCAGACTACTGAGGAAGACTTTCGGTATGTATAGGACAGGTAGTGGTTAGATCAATAAGTTGATGACTTAATGTCATAGTAAACCATATTCCGGTACTGATCAATGCGGAATTTGGACCGCGACTTACCTTTCTTTGCATTAAAAAAATTAACGGTTACGATTTGCATGGTGAGATATAAAGAAAAACTCTATCTTCATTATATTAAGAAACATCATTTTTCCTAAACCTAAAGACCAATTTTGAAAAATGTTGATTTTAACATTCCTACCGTGAATCAAACTCAACATTTCACTATTAACTTAAGAGGCATTTTAATAGATTCATTAGTGACTGTAATATTTGAACATCATTCATCATTGAAGAAGAAGTAATGGTCTTATTTGAGGCTAGTCTACGTGACAATAGTACCGTCTCAGCCGAGCCAGCCCATTCGTGCTAAAATCAGGGTTTTATTACCTTTTGTTTACTAGAAAGATCCAGTAAAGAGCACAGAATCCCGATATTATAATCCACCGCAATCTCGTCTACGCTAATATTAACTGTTATGGTATGTAGGTATATTTAAATCCAGTCCTCTGTTTATTAAAATCCTCCGCTTCAATTTGATTCAACGCATAGAGAAGAGGGTAAGGGACTGCAGCAAATGTCAATTTATAAGAAAATTCAATTAAATATTTATTACTTTCAGTATCGACTTCAGAAATCTAATGGAATCTTCAAAGTCAATATTCAATCATTTTCAAAGAACTCGAAAACTATTCAATCATTTCTAAAATTACTTTCTTCCCATTGTGATAAACAAGAAATTGAAGTTGTTTTTATTTATCAAAATGATTTATTAAAAAATTACATATTTCGAACAATTCACTGGGAATAACCGATATCATAGCAACTTAGTCACAACGCGTGTGAGAGAAATGTCGGGACTTCCCCGCTTGTATTTAGTTTAAAATTACATAATATACATATATCTACAATAGTGTCTTCTTATCCCCAAAGGGATTATTTTATTTTGCAGAATTTAATTTATAGTCACTTATTTGTAAATGAATATAATATGCTCTTATGATAAAATGAAACTTTTTCTTCGGGACCTTCTTCCCAAGTTACGATAGGTCGATTTTAGTTGACTGTGATAGTTTTTGCATTTTAAGATTGTCAGGACAGTTAGTTTCATTCTTTCTGCTCAGGCCAGGCTACTAAGAAAAGGCAGAATTCATCTACTAAAAAAAGAATTAACTGATTGGAGTGCTACGAATATTTTAAGATCAAAATAACAATATCGGTCCATTCCTGAGTGTCAATAATTTTTTAGAGTTCCGAAGTTTATGACTCGGAATCCTTATAGATTCATCATGTCCGTCCGTCCTCAACTTACCGTCTAAACGGTAAATGCTAGAAAATTTAAAATTTGCATGAATATGTTTTGTAATTACATGGACAAAGTGCTACAATAAAATTATGAAAGATATTTTTATTTGGTGTAGCTCCACCACACGTAAAGTGGGGATGATTTTTTTCCTAGCGGCTACCCCAACATGTTGGGTATCATTAGATAGTTCTTTTAAAAATTCCACTTCAAAGGGCACTTTTTGTAAAAACAGGGCGTCCCCCCTCTCTAAAAGCTAAACGACTGGCTCAAAAAATCCAGAAAAATTCGTGATGGTGGTTCATATAATGAACTTTGAAGAAAAACTATAACGGATTAAATGACTTTGTTAGTTCAGCAGTTATAAGCTTAACTTGTAGAATGGAAAACGTCACACAAAATTAAGATAAAGAATTATCTATTGGATACGATTTTAAATCTACGTACCATTATGGGTGACTGAGTAACCCTTTCTGTGCGTGGCCTGACATGCACTTGGCCGATTTTTATATGAAACTATTCATAAACCACCCTTAAAAGTGTGACACTGCTGAGACTGGTTCTCCTCTCATGAGAGGGTTAAGGCCATACGTGCCCATGTGTGGGTTGTAAACTATCAAGACACGTTGTGGCTACGTAATCTTGCCGTTAAATGTTTTTAAGCCGCCTGAAATCCCCCAACTAAGCTTCACGACTGCTGTCTTATGATAACAACCGGGACCGACAGCATAACGTGACCTCCGAATCACGGAAACGTTTATAACATATCATACCACAAGCGGTCACCCATTTAGGTCTGACCACGACATCGTTGCTTGCCCTCGGTGATTGTTTCCAATCACCTGAGGCCACTCGGCTATGAGCCCTTCGGCTCGGCTATAACCTATTCATTCATTTCATTTCATACAGCTGAAGTTCACTTTTTCACATGAAGCGACTGACATTAGACCTCGATAATACCTAAGTACCAGGCCGTATCGAAGTACTTAAGAAAGAACGTTGTTGGTTTTTTCTTCACTATTTACCAATGGGCCGGCTCAATCAGGGTGTTATTACCATCTCACATAAGATCATTCTGAAATGACAGCATTCCTTGGAATCGTTGGTGAGTTCGAGACCAGAGGCCCAGTGATGCACAAGCTTCCCAATAGGGAGCTGCATTGTCTGCCTTTGAATAACTATGGTGAACACTACTCTTGGATGCTACTCACGTTTTGTATTAGGCAAAGTAAGGTCACTTTGACTGACTATTTCTGATATCAACTACTATATTTATATATATATACATATATATTACCTAAACTACATGTTGAACTTGGGAGTACAATGTACTTGTACTTGAGGTACTAATAGCCTCACAGAAAACTTGGTTTTAAGCAATTCTTTTATTGATGGCAGTAGTTATGTTTTGAATATAAATTCAAATAATAATTCATTCATCCATCATCTGTCTCTCTTTCTCTCATCGTAATAAATTATTTATTATACGCAGTTAATGGTCAATAAATCACAGACTCTACGAGTTTTATCTTACACATATCTTTTGTCTAATAATGTAATTTCATGATAATCGATTGGGGTCGGCATATCCATGTGTAAAAAAACAACTAAACAGGGAATAAACACACAAATAAAATACATAATAATCGATTCAGTAGTTACAATGTAAAACGGTAACAAAAAAGAAAATGTACTTTCGCATTTTTAAATTAGTAGGAAAAACACTTAGAATAACCGGTATGTGAAAAAAGTCTGTTCATTTTTAATTACACAAACTAATCGATATCAGGCTTTGTTTATGTGTAACTTTTAACTTCAACGGCGTAAGTTATGACAGTCTGATACGTTTTAATTATATAGTCTCAAGTTAATTAGAACCAAGTTTCAAAAAATTCGTAACATGTTAGTTAAAAGGTTATACAAAATTGATAGTGAATAGAATACATTACTGTAACCGGATTACAGGCAGTAACACTAATATTTTGCAAATAGAAACGTGTCGATTGTGATGCGAGACGAGCGGGTGGGTTTTCCTTTGATTTTCTCACAGAGCGCGTCACACAAGACACCTGCGCATACAGCGGTGGCGCTT
The DNA here is from genome assembly GCA_932526445.1 of Phragmatobia fuliginosa. Taxonomy (NCBI): domain Eukaryota; kingdom Metazoa; phylum Arthropoda; class Insecta; order Lepidoptera; family Erebidae; genus Phragmatobia; species Phragmatobia fuliginosa. The sequence continues at coordinate 12,732,704 of OW052071.1, forward strand.
GCGCAGCTGTCACTACGTCATCACGTAATTTAATTATTGTAATCGATTAATTGTAAACTGTCTGCGGCCCGCTTCACTGTTTCTTGAGCATGAAACAAGGACCTCGTCAGATAAAGTTACCAAGTTAGATCTGTGACTAAAAAGATTACTAATAATTACTAGTAGAACTCTAAAGATCATAATAACATAGATTCTAACTTTTGCATTTTCGATATATCGACAAATAACAATAAAAAGGGAAATTATTTATTGAGCATAGTATGTACAATATTGGTTATAAACTAAAACAATGAACCTAAAACTAAAAACCTTAATAAAATATAATATTATAACTAAAATATATCATTAAAAGGAGTCCCTTTAGGCATTGTTCCGAAGATACTGGCAACATTCCCCCTTTGAATTGCTAGACTAATTCTTTGTCCGAGATAACTGCCAGCTCTTCGGTCTCCTGTGATGTCGACTAATCTTTTTGCAATAATATAATAGAATAATAAAATAGGCCAATTGCGAACCGAACTCGCGAAGGAAGGGTTTTGTGCCATTATCTTTATATTTCACTATTTTTATATTATCTTTACTTTTCCTTTTTTTTTTTTTTTTTTTTTTTTTTTTTTTTTTTTTTTTTTTTATATTTAAGCCTGCCAAAGTGACTCTACTCTGCCTGATGGAAAGCATGAGTAGAATCCAGGAGTAGGGGTCACCATGCTTATTGTGACGGTAGACAATGTAGCATGGTGACCCCTACCATGGCAGCCTGGTTAGATTATTCTGCATCATTCTCCCGGCCCTCGAAGGGCGGGAGAATGATGCAGAATGATTGGGCCTCCGGTCTCACACTCACCAACGAAATACGACAGCAAGAATGCTGTCATTATTAGGATGGTCTTCTGTGTGAGGGTAGTACTGGCCGGGTCGAGCCGGCCCATTCGTGCTGAAATCAGCGTGGCTCTACTACCTTTCCTTGTTCCGTTATATGATGTTCACTTTATGATCTCTAAGGCTATACTGACGTATGTGTTCTTTGTTTTAGGTCCTCGAGAGATGAATCGAAGACAAAACACAATCAACTATGTTCAGATTGCTTGGGTGCCAATCTTATGCGGTGAGTATTTACTTTGTAGTACATTAATCGAATTTCGTTATGGTGCTCCGAGATTAACCCACACACTAAAACAATATGATGAAAACCTTCGCATTTACTCGTAAATAATAGGAATACGTTGGCAACAGGTACTTCAAAAACAAAAACAAACCATGTTTAGTATAGCAACCAGTGGTCGTCCGTTCTGCACCCATATGAAATGAACTTTAACTGTGACAAATTTCATACTCATCACTTTGCATGATTTTTGGAAAAGTACCTCGTCACTACATATTATAAAATAAAGTTATCCGCCGCGTCCGTCTGTCTGTTCGCGATAAGGTCAAAAACCACTGCACCTATTTAAATGAAATTTTGTACTAAAAGTAGTCTAAAACCTGAGAAAGGACATAGCTACTTTTTGCCGCGACAACCAACAAAGACGCGGGCGAAAGCTAGTTTATTAACTTTAAAATACTATTATAGATGTGCACGCTTTGTCGTACTTGTGAAATTTAGATTTTTATTTTTTAAGTTTTTAAACTGTTTGAATTTTCCTTATACTGCTTGTCACGCCATTCCCGAGTTTGAATCATTTTTTATATGAAACTATTCATCAACCACCCATAATATCCCACTGCTGGGCTCGCATCTCCTCTCAGGAGAGGGTTAAGGCCATATGTCCCCACGTTGTCGAGTGCGGGTTGGCAAGACACGCTGTCGCTACGTAATCTTGCAATTGAATGTTTTTAAGAAACAGTAACCCATCTAGGTAAGAAGCTACTGACCGCGCCGTCGTTGCTCAGCCTCACTGATTGTCTTCAATCACCTTTTGTCACTTTGCTATTGAGATGCGCTTCTATGAAACTATGAACCAAACTTAAGAAAGGCCCACTCCGAAATATTTTTTATAAAAATAATCACAAATTCCTTAGAAGACCAGATTCTTAAATATTTCAATATCTTCTAAGATCTTGAGGATTCCTTAGGTTTTAAGGCCTTTGAGAATGTTTCAAAATTTCACAAATAGACATTTGGTTTACGACACATACAAAAAAATATTTTAGAATTGAGGAGCACTCTATATGTGTTCCACATGGCATACGTATTTTCTGCACCATATATTCGTCAGCGCGCGAAATTTTGCTTTGCCAAATTCTTCAGTACTAGTTTATCTACCACATTATTCATTAATTTTTACTGCATCATATAGAGACATTAGACATGACATGTAGAAACGAACATGAAGAATCCGGGTAGACAGAATATTCCTTTTAGAAATCGTAAGTCGTAATTTTAACGTACTTTAGGAGTTCAAGTGGTCGACTAACTATAGCAGTAAGTCGACCACTTGAACTCCTAAAGTATCTACTTATTTTCAGTTATTCTATCACTTTTAACTCCAAGTAGATGAACTCAACTCGAGAAATATATTTAGAGACCTTACTAGATTAACGACTTTATCATAGGGCAATAAAGTTTTTGTTGACTTGTACCAAACTAATATACTTTCATTGGGAGAATCGCACTCAATCCGGTTAATACAATTTTCATGAGTTGTATAGATGCTAGTTACGCCCTTATCATATTTAAATTGTAACAACTCGAATAGATAACACCAAAAAAATATTGGATTGAACAGAGATTTCTGTATCCGTATCTATTGGTAGCGATGCGATAATGTTTATATACTCCACATAACGCTGTTGCAGGTTTCGTGTAACTATAACGATATAGATAATTATAGAATGTAGGTTCATTCAAATATTAAGCATTTATTTCGTTCAATCGCTTGACTCCTATCAAACTTATCAATGAAATTGACAGTTTATGAGTGTAACATACCCATCATCAATTCCAGTTAATGATCGTTGATTGTCGTTATCGTTGTGCTTACCCTCACAAACCTAATTAAAATAGTTATGTGACGCGTGAGGGTGTACGGTTACCTAAAATGGTATTATAGAGCAAGAACACAACTTCCTCAGATAAAAAAGGTTAAAGAGACTGACACAAATTGATTTTTTATCATAAAAAAGTGACGACATTTAACAAGTACGTTACTAAATTTGTTCGTTATCTGTTACATTAACGTCAATTTTGTCGAGACGAAACGTTTCTCCAATTCTCAAACAATCAACAATCTCAAAGGTCGTAATTAAAAGTATGAAAGGAAGAAAGAAAATATTTTAACACATAAAGCGTCTTCACAGACGATTGGTATACACTTTTTAATACAACGATTCATACTATATTTAAACCGTTTTCCGAGTCTTGGTCTTTTCTTATAACTTTTATCATAATTTGTTGAGGTTGACTTTAAATTTAATTAATTTTTGATTTTTTTTCTTGTGTGACAATTTAATTGTTGTGACCAATATAATTTAATCAATATTTGCATGCCTAGAGGTAGAATGTGGCTGTTCCGTTAATATATTGTAACATCTGTTTGTAAGATCCATATTCGCAAATAAATATTGATTGATTGATGCACAAGCGAAAATTTTAATAATTTCAACAAAATTCTAAGTATCTTCTTCCGCCATTTTGACCGAAATATTTAGCCCGCATTAGTTCTGTAGTTTTCTTACAACTAAATCATATTAATATGGATAGTCCTTATTAGGTATAGAGTTATGTAGATGTAATAAAGTCAATATTTCTTAATAAGTAGCAGTTAACGAGGGCATTATATAATACTGTGTATTTATAACAGGAATCCCGGAAACAACTTAAGGAAATTTACCAGGTTCGTGAGGCTGGTATTCCCCATGAACGATTATAAAAACGTGCGCGCACCACATGAACACCAGATCCCTAGATTTTCCTTTTACGCAAACGAAGCAAGTTATATTAACAGTCATAAATACCGTTTTAATTAATCACTTTGACGTATTTACTTATGGTTTTATTAAGTAGGTATTGTTACTGTAACTAACTCTTCGTTTATTTATCTTTTATTTAAAACTAATTAAAAACAAACGTTTTTCTCTTCTTGAAAAGGTATTTAGTTGAATCGACCATCTTTGACGGTAGTACCAGTAGGATTTAGAATAGCAATATATGATGTCCTTAAAACTTCTAAATTAATAAGACGGAAATTTGTATATGTACCTAAACATATCACATAAAATCATCAACAACCTTTAGTATTTCCATACTAATACTTAAACAGTTTAGGAATATTTTACAGTTTAATTAATAAAAAAAATTAGTTGCAATATGAATAGGCGGCGTATTATACATTCTAGCCAAGCTACATAACAATAACCGATACATTTTTATAATAAGTAACTTTTAAAATTCTTGAAAAATAACTAATTTCATAAATATAAAAATATTCTATTGACTTAAGCCGCTGACGAATTTTTCTCGTCACCCTACCTAGCCTGCTCTAAATTTAGCCTGAATTCCACTTAGATCAAGGCATGAAATTGTCAGTATGTTTCCAAATGTGGTTGATAAGAAGTTATTTATTTACACCTGTGATAGTTTACCAAGGGTCCAATGAAACCTAGGATATGGACTAAATACACTTATAAAAGTCGGTAAGTTTTTGCATTGAAATCATCAAATAATTTACATAAGACTCATTATTACATAATTAATGACCCATACTTAATGAATCATTTACCTTTTTAGGGTTCCGTAGCCAAATGGCAAAAAACGGAACCCTCATAGATTCGTCAAGTCTGTCTTTTTGTCTGTCTGTCCGTATGTCACAGCCAATTATTTCCGAAACTATAAGAGCTATACTGTTGAAATTTGGTCAGTCGATGTATTCTGTAAACCACATTAAGATTTTTACATAAAAATAGAAAAAAAAACAATACATTTTGGGGGTCCCCATACCAAGTACTGAAACTGAAACTCAAAATTTTTTTTTTCGTCAAACCTATACGTGTGGGGTATCTATAGATAGGTGTTCAAAAATTATGTTGAGGTTTCAAATATAATTTTTTTCTAAACTGAATAGTTTGCGCGAGAGACACTTCCAAAGTGGAAAAATATTTGTCCCCCCCTTCTAAAATAAGACAGTGATAAAACTAAAAAAAATATATGTTGTACATTACCATGCAAACTACCATCTAGTGAGTAGTTTTTTTTTAATACGTCATAAATCGTAACACGCAATTTACCTTTCATCCAATCAATACACTAGTATAAAAACATCGATGAAAGTTACAACGAACTACTAGAACTTTTATATGATGTTACTTGCTGATACGGAACCCTTCATGGCCGAGTCCGACTCGCACTTGGCCGCTTTTTTTATTTCCTCTATATTTTCCGCTTTGCTAAAGCGGGACCCCTTAGCAAGGACTACTAAAAATATAATGAATTATTTTATTGCTGATTCTTTTCATTTCCTTTTGATTAAGTTTAAGTGAGTCCATGTTAAAGAACTTAATACCATCTATAGGATTAAAAGTAGTGTGAATTTGTATGTAATTGTTAACAAATGACGCTACCTTATTTCTAGTTAAATAATTATACCTGCCCTAATAAATTAATTGGCTTTATAATATGTAGTTAAAAATATAACTCCAGGTAAAGATTTATACTCCAGGTATAAATATTAATATTCGTGCTAAAGGGTGTCATTTCCAAAGACCGTTGGCTTCATTACCATGCTTTATTAATTCGGTTTCATTAATTCAGGGCTTCCGAAAACTACTGTCCTACAAAGTGATCGTACACCAAAAAGCTCCCACTACCGGCGAGTTTCGACGAGGTGGCCGTTTATTAGTGAAATTCATTATATAGGGGAGCGGACGCCATCGCAACACATCAAAGCACTATCGACTTCCGGCGCAGACGTGGGTTATCGGGCGACCTCCGAAATTCCCGGCAATTAGCTGTGCGCGCGCCGGCCCTTTCCTCCCGACTCCCACTCCTACTTGCCACTTCCGCTCGTCTAACGACGCGCACCTTCGATAAAGGCAAACATTCGTAAATATAGATATCAATGTCCTATTTCGTGCCGATAATGGTTTGTCGTCTTCTTGGACAGAGCCTGAAATAACTTCAACCTGTTTTTAAACAAAACAAAATCTTCTTGGGAACTTCATTGAGTCTTCAAATTGAAGAGCGTCATATATAAATGTTACCATCAAGTAAACATGATAAAGTCAAAATGATATATTACTTAATCTTTTCAAAGTTACATGTGTTGATGTACATTTTAATGATGTGGAGATAGTTACATAGGAAAGCATACTGTTGCATTGTTGTAGTTATCACTACTGTGCTTAAGTGCCATAATAATATAGTAAATAGAGCAATAAACATAAAAATAAAGTAGGTGCCTTAACCGTCTGAAGTCATAATGTTGAAAAGCGCGGTAGGTACGGTCGCCACTAAATAAATACATAGAACATGAATGAACGTTTGCTCGACGGATCGAGTCGAGCGCGCACTTCCGGCGACATGTAATAAGGACACAACGCGATACCGAGCGACGATACAATTTCGAAACGGGAGAGTCTAAGGAGGTCACCGGATAAGATTACGGTTAACTGTGTAAACAAACCGTTTACATTGATAACTCGTTAGCATTTCTGCGATGGCGCCTGTGACGTGACAATCGATGGATTTTGTTGGATCGATAAGCACCCCCGTTGAAAACATCACCCGATAAAGCTAGTCATGAATGAAATCCTTCATCGATGGGTCAAGTTGTATACAAAGAGACGTCCGGTTGCATTTGATAAGTTATTGTATTGTTGATACTAAATATCGAACAATATTCCAACAATTGGGGTAACCACAATGTAGGTACTTTAAACCACGGTATCATTAGAAACACAGCACTATCGGATACAGGGATATAATGAAAACAGGAAAACCACAACACAATAACAATCTTTATTTAGTATGAAATAAATTTCGTTAAATCGTTATAAAGACAGTGGTGTCTTGGGGAACGTTCAGCAGTAGACGTCTCTCGGCTGTGATAGGATTATGTTTATTATTATGAAAGAAAAAAATGCAAATGAAGAATAAGCAAATCGAAATTCCACCGCTCCCCACCATTCATGCAACTTGATCCTAACGTTAAGTTATCAAAAATTATATCCTTATTTATAAAAAAAAAATGTTTCGGACATCTTACACACAACGCCATCTAATCCAAAACTAAGCAGTACTTGTATTAGGGGTACTAGACAACTTATATAAACACATAAACATACTTTTTTATAAATACATACATATTATACATAGAAAACACCCAGACTCCGAAACAAATATTTGCGGATCACACAAACATTTGGTTCGATCCGGGAATCGTACCCGAGACCTTAGGCACAGCAGTCGCATACGCTGCCCCTGCGCCACCGAGGCCGTCAATATTAAATTATGGTGATCAAGTTACTGAAGCTAGCCGCAGTAGCCAACTATTCACGAGATTGTGTAAAGTCAATCACAATGGCAGAAATAGTCAATAAATCTGCACTAGATTCTGCTATCACAATTTATTGAGATATGCACAACAAGAACGAGACCCTTGTTTTAAGCCCTTAGATTTCTACTACCAACCTATAGCTATGGTAGTTCTTTAAAACTATCGAAGTTCATAACTTTATCGTCTTTGAGAATAATCCGATGATCAGCCTCGTAAGTTTTTTCAATCTACGTCGTATTTCTTTTGATATGTGATGCTCAAGGATCTCGCAGAGTTTATCGCACGAATTGTTCTCAGTGAGGACATCAGTGCAATAAGTTTGTCACATTTAGCACAGATAACATACTCAAGCAAGCCATCTCACTTGACACCGTATTATCTAAGGGCACAAAGTTCTTTTCACACATACGTCATTTGTCTTCCAATAGTGATTTGGACTATTGTTACATGTTCGTACGTATGTTATTACGCAGTGGCTTTGGCGGATCAAAACAAGCATTTATTCAGCGTTATGCGCACTGACTATAGACACTTCATTTGCAATCTAAAAACAAACTTGCATCACACGGAATAAAGTTTAGTATGGAACGCTGATTGCTTGCTTGCATTACGAAGAATATACTAATACTAAAGTACAGATTGCGCACACAGCAGGGACATCCAAGTCTATAATCCGTTTTATCATTACGGTGTTAGACTGTAAAATCAAATCAGTGCCTCTATTAATGGTCGAAATAGTCCGTTCTATAAAACAATCGGCCAAGTGCGTATAAGGCCACGCACAGGAAAGGGTTCCTCAGTCGGGAGACTGAGGAACCCTTGCCTAATGGATTTAAAATCGTATCCAAGAGATAATTGTTATGTCTACGTATTAATGCGTTAATTTTGTATGACGTTTTCCAAGTGAGCGCATTTTACAAGTTAAGCCTCTATAACTCTTGAACTAACAAAGACATCTAATCCGTTACAGTTTTTCTTCAAAGTTCATTATATAGACCATCATCACGAATTTTTCCAGATTTTTTGAGCCAGCCGTTTAGCTTTTAGAGTGGGGGGGACGCCCTGTTTTTACAAAAAAGTGCCCTTTAAAGTGAAATATCTCGCAAACGGATACCTAAATCAAACAATTGTCTTAGAAACCCTTTAATGTTTTAAAAGACCTATCTAATAATACCTTACACGATGGGGAAGCCGCGAGAAAAAAAAACATCCCCACTTAACGTGTAGGGGAGGTACCCAAAAAAATTATTTTTCATAATTTTATTGTAGCACTTTGTCGACGTAATTACAACACATATTCATGCAATGTTTCATCTTTCTAGCACTTACCGATTGGACGGTAAGTCGAGGACGGACGGACGGACGGACAGACGGACATGATGAATTTATAAGGGTTCCGAGTCATAAACTTCGGAACCCAAAAAAATATACTTGTAACTTGAGCTAAATCTTTCACTGTATTATTGATTATTAATAGGCATAAAAATTTGAATATTTACATTTATATAGTAATGGAAAACCAAACCTTTGTGAAAGTAAGTATAATGTTATTTTGCGCAACTCAATGAAATAGTATGAAAAGTCATTGCGGTGTGTGAGTGACACATTAGAATGAATTAATACTATATTCCTACGAAATAATGGGCATTCGTTGTATTAAATGATATATTATTTTCCAATTGATGATGCAGAGAGCAACAATGTCAAAAGTCAACAGAGTCGAGTCCTGTGACTTTAAGCGGAAATCAGTAACCATGTTACAATATATGTGTCATGTTTTTACATGATCAATGAATCAATGCTATACTCAAATAACAATAATAGTAAATGACTAACAACAGTATCTATACCTTTTTATGTAAATACAGTACGCACTAAGAAATACGTCTATATATTGCACATAGTTGTGAAATAGTTACAGGAACCAACAAATCTATTGATAAGAAAAGAATATCAAATAAATAAAGGGCTTTTGGAAATTTTTAAAGTTGTAGCTGTTTATTTTAAACAGCAGTAAAATTACTATAGGAAGAAGGTGATCGCTACCACGATCTGTCTAGTCGCAGAAGAAATGTTTTTAAAAATACCTTTATTTAGATTTATAATAAACAATATAAGATTACGAAAAAAATTGTTTAGAAAAATTAAAAATACATAATGTAAAAATCGGATACAAACAAAAACACACAACTAGCAAAGCTACTAAAAGTGTTTTTAAAAAGCTAAGCTCTACTTAGGTTGGATTTAGCGTGTTATATGCACAACTCGAAAGAAAGTAAGTATAGATGTGGTAAACAACGCTAAGATTAATGATAAATGCGAAAGAAAAACGCATGAAAACTCGACAACTTACGTATCAACTACTAAATATCAACTTTCAGCGTTTCCGATATCAACAATGTATACATATTTCTTGTAGAATTTATATACATGTATTCCTTATTCTTATTTAGCAATTCTTGTACTGAAAAATACTTGTATAATATACAAAAATTGCTCGTTTAAAGATATTAGATTAGATTAGATATACGTGCATATGTATAGATTTTCAATCAAAATGGGTATTAACCAATACTACAAGTATCTTCGAATTCAGGCTCCTTAGGAGTGTTTTACATTTCATTATATTATCGATAATATCATGAGTTTGGTAAAAGTTATTTATTTTTTGTCAAACGCCATGTCAACAATCAATCAATTGGCATCTGAAATCTGCATTTCCATCAGGAAATCTCTACTATATCAGACATTTTTCCAATAATAATCTAGGCATTGCAGATGAATCGAGCCCAAACAAATTTGCAAGACGATTTTCAGCAATTCAGAAACTCGACGACTAATTACATTTTGTCATATATTAATGATGGATCAACCTGGCCACTTGGTTAAGTCATGCAACTGATCACAGTTGTAAGACAAGAAGTTCATATTTCCACCAAGACTTGTCTGAGAAATATCAATTATACCATCCTTAGTCATATGCATTACATAGCTATTCATTACAAGTACTTTATCTGTAAATGCACAAATGAAACCTTCGGTTACTCTCAAGTGATGTCAAAATCATAACCAGCTAATAAACTAAATTGGCCCTTATTTCAATCCTCATAAAACCGCCAATACAACTCTTCGTTCTTTTATATCTCCATCACAACGTCAACAGCATTTAATAGCCCACTGTTGGACATAGGTTTCACCTCAGAAAGGAGATTTAGCCTTAGTATAAAACGTTGGCCAGATGGTTTAGCGTAGGGTATGTGACTACATTTTTTTCTATTTGCAGTGCTGTTGTCTTACGTAGTCTGTTTACTTAATCAGCTTTTATGACACCCACGGGATGAATAGGTGCGAAGACTTACCGATCACTAATTTTTAGTTTTGCCGATTGTTTTGGTTCTTTTTCAATTCTTTTTGAATTTCATTCTCGCTGACGTTAATAAAGAGAATGTACCTAATTAATTAAATTATAGATCTTATTAATATTGAGTCCTGCTTACCCGCATAGAATACAATATACTACATTTCACGCACATTAAAAATATATGCCCTCCAGATTTCTACGATATATTTTATAATCTTATTACAGGGAAACACGGATGGTGCGTTGGACATGCATTATGCACTGTACAAACCCGTATGCCGAAGTAATAGAATAGTACCTACATTACCTAAACAATTTAATGCTGACTTTTTTTAACACTTTTTAAGGTCTTTACAAACTCAAGAAGCTTTTTGTAGGGATTGATTTGCAGGTGTAAATAAATTAAGACTACGCAATGCTATAGATGCATTGCGTAGTCTTAATTTATTTGGGGCATTTGAAACGCTTGGGGCATATACATAAATATATTACTGGTTACAAATAAAACCATACGAACAATTTTTTTTTACCTATAAGGGTCCATGTTACTAAAAGTTACAGTTACCTATCGCCAATACCCAATTCGATTGCATATAGCATATTTTTGCAGGCAAAGACTTAAATTAGTTCATTATACAATAATATCATATTACATAACATTTCCATAAATTTTAAAATACGAGACTGGGTAGAACCATAGAGTATTTAAACTGTCATCTTAAAATATATCTGATTCTTTCTATGTACCGTACTACTGTGAGACTACAATAGAAGGCATGAAATTCTGAATCCATGTTTATATAAGAATGACACTTTTTTGATGTGTGTGTGGAAATCCCCTTGAATACCACCTACGATTACATTACATTATGATGGGCTTGAATCGTAGTTGTCGGGGCAAGATCTGGAACCCCAACGAATCTCAGACCATCTACTGCTTGCAGACAGGTGACCCATTCCGAAGTTGGAACTCCGTTCATTACCGGGCGCGTGCCATCACCCCGGCCTAGGGCCAATACCTGTGTTATTCTACCCTCAAAGTCTACCCTTTGGAATAAGAATCAGTTCAACTTATTAATTATCGTGTTAAATAAAAGTAGTTCTATAGCGCCACCTGCCTGCCTAATATCAGAGGTTACCTGAATACAAAAGTTACATCTATTGTGAGAGGGCACCTCACTACAAATAAATAAAATTGAAGTATCTGTTTGGAATATCAAATTAACAGGTGTTTACGATATGAACGTATCGGTATTTACATCAAAAAAGCAAATTTTAAAAATGTCTGTCTGTTTGTTTATTCCGGGTAATCTCTGAAACGGGTAGACGATTTTGAGAAGACTTTCACTAGCAGAAAGCTGATAGCAAGGGGAGTAACTTAATTTAAATAGTTTTAGACTAACTTCGCTCCGCGGCATTACTTGAGATTTACACCATGACCACGGGTAAACCGCGGGACTCAACAGTAAAGCAATTTAAAAGAATAATGTATATTATTATAGTATATATTCGGTATAACAATTAAAAATAACCAATAACAATATACAAATAAAATTAATCCTAAAATTGAAAGTTAATTAATGTGTAATAATTCCTAATAACTACTCTAAATTTAAATTGTACTTTATTATCTTACAATACTTACAGTTTCTCCAATGCTCAGTGTACCAGTTGAATTGCCATACTATAATTTAACATTGTCAGTTAAAATTGCCGTCACAAAACATTTTGTTTCTTTTCACTCTTGCTAATTATAATTTTTATTGTGTAAATTAATCAATCGCAAAATTATTATAACATAGACTGTTTTAGTAAAAAAATCAATTCCTAAATTGGCGCCAACAGTAAACTGTTGACAGATTACAGAAATTTATAGTCGCTCAGTTCCAATTTTAAAAATATGAAATACTTTAAAATAAATACTTCTTTGACGCAAGTGGCCAGTTCCAAATATGTTTACCGTGACCCATATGTGTTTATCTGGTTACAAAATATTTATTCCAACATTCATAACAATATAATAAATTCCAGTCGTGATCTATTAAAAGGAAACCAACCAACGACAATAGGCAGTTACCTACTAGTTACGGATTGAACTTAACTAGAATTTAAGAATAAGTTTGTGAATTACGAGATCTATCTCTTACTGAAGCCACGAAAGGCTATCTTTAATGTTTTCATTTTAAGTTTTCTGTTACCGGCGCCACTTTCTTATCTTATGCACACTTGTTCCCACACATCCATCTCGAGTTAACTAAATAAAGTGTCTTTGTGAGTCAAAAATATGAGTAATCACCTAACAAGTTATTTAGTTAGTTAAAATGGTATTATTTTCAATGAAATTTCTTTAATTTATAATACAAATAAAATCTACGTATTAAATTATACAGAAAGTAGCAATTAAAGCAGTAGAGTCTTAGCAATATGCAGTCTTCAGTAATTAACATAAAAGTACAGGTTTCATTGTGAGATGACATTTTCAATAAATCAATTTGAATTATATGATGCCGAAAGTCTGTATACTTTTTGTTTTTTATACTTTTAGAATAAACTGTAGAATAAGTAGACTTTCTTTATTTTTTTATTTTAAAAAGACAACTCCCGCATTAGGAATATAAATTCCTGTGTCGCGGGGGACTTTACAAACATACATGAAACTGACACAAAGAACACCCAGACTCAGAACAACAAATTGTGAATCACACAAAGTGTTGTCCTACGTGGGATTTGAACCCACGACACTTGGCGTAGTAGGAAGCGACGTGGCGACCGCTTAAGCCACTAGGCCAACCGTGCAGTCTGACTGTCTGACTGATACAATCAAAACAAATTATCCAAGTTTTTTTGTCCAGTCAAGTTAAGTCTAATAATTGGTTAGCTTCGGCTTAACGAAATTCTCAGAAACTTTAGTTCAAGTAATAATTTCAGTAGTTTGCAATTTCTTAACAATAAAACTAATTTATTTTCTAATTGCGAGTACCTGTAAATAGCTTTGTTGTTAACTATGTTTAATGTTTATTTTATAATATTTAAGCTGTTGGTATTCCGAATAAAATAAAATAAAAATAAAAATTATAGGTAAGAAGAAGACAACTTCATTACCATACATTTTAATAACATTCAGGTACTAGTAAACTATCAACGGGAGCCCCGTTATGTAATATATAGGACGGTATTAATTTAGATGTTATTTCTTATATACATTCTTAAGCCCTTATCAATTTTACTATCACGCAACAAATGAATGGGGCGGTTGAACTTTTTATTTGTGACATATTTTCTTTATCGACAACACAAGAGTAAGAATTCATGTTGAAAATATTTAATGGGGTGATAATTCAATTCTATGTGCGTTATATTTTTTAGAGCGTGTCAGTGTGTGTATTGTTGGTTTGTTAGCCGAGTCGTTGGACGCCATCGACGTTTATCGGGCGCCTGCAATCCGCGCTGACCCCGCGATATCCTCGATCTACATTGCCCCTCGCCCCACCGCCCCCTTAAACTATCTACACGATTTTCAACCCTTTGTTAAACGTCTTAAGGACCATATTGCACCGCTATTCGAGGTGGGAGCAGACGCATGAATGGACAGGCTCGTGAATGAGCGGACTATGTCCCGCAGGCGATAAGCACTATCGTCGGGGCCAGCTGACGGTCCATATTGACAAACCCTGTTCCACTTTCGTTACCCGAGTCGACTTAGGTTTATCAATCGAAATAATGCTCTGGTCACTTAAGCCATACCATTTCGTTTTCTACGTCTTAAGTGGTAGAAACGAGAGCCATCCGTTATTAATTGCATGTTATTAAACACACGCCACTGCATTCCTAGTATGATCACAACAATCGTTAAAGTATAACAGAATATACACAAATATACTGTTCGTCTCATGTAACGTCATCAGTGTATTTTTTTAATCTACATAGATAGTGATTGAAAACAACAAAGCGGGTAAAGTGTTCCTGTGCATTGTTCATTTACTACGTGCGCTTTCATTAAACAAAATGTTCAAGTGATCCGTTAACGTTACTAAAAAATAATATTAGGGTTTTTTATTAGATATATTAATTATACATTAAAATTTAACGTAATTGATCTAATTAAACATATCTCAGGATAGTACGCCAACTTAACGGATCTGTCTTGATAAACATTATAATTTATGTCAAGATAATTCTATTGACACAAATTTTAGTTAAAACTTATAATCAACAGTTTTATAAAGATGAATCTGTGAAAAATAGACCACATTCTGGTTAAAGGATATGGATAAATCTTGAGATTTTATGCCCTAGAAACTTGATAACTTCCGAATGACCACTATCGACTCTGGCAGACTAATATTTCTTGTTGCCAATATCTTGTTGCAAAAACCTGAGTTCATATAGTCCAAACTGAGTTTCAGATATGTCTTAGCCTATCGCCTGTCATGTACTGGCCTGAACATGCTACATTCAGAGGTTTGATCTTTATCAATCAACAGTTGCGTGCACGCAGTATCAACTGCACCGCTAAACCTGTTTACTCAGGATATGCATAACTACCAACATCTACGAATATTCAGCTTCATTGTTACAGTATAAAACATACAAAAAAAGAACAGATAATTAAATATGACATTGTACATGAAGTAATTTCATTTTTTTCGGTTTGTTTAATTTGCATCAATTCCCTTGTGTAAATGACATAAAAGCAATACCTTATGGGATTGGAAGGAATGATAGATATTTGAACAGAAAATTATTAGATTGTTTTGATTTGATCATAAAAACCTCGTACGTTCCTTTCTAATCGATGACATGTAACAATGTGTGGTGTAACGTAAACAAAAAGATGTAAGCCATTTAAAAGTCAAATAAATTTGCATTTCGGGTCATTAGGTTCGAAGATTACGAACGGCAGACGATAGCCAAATTTTACTAATTGTATTAATAAACTAAATCAATAAATAAAATATATTATAGCTTTTCAATATTTCGACAGAAGCACATGAGTTAGTTCATGAATAATATGTGAGCCTATTCCAACATAGCTAAAGTTGGATAAATTTAATGCGACGTTTATAAAAACAATCAATTCTAAGGAATTGATTGTTTTTATAAACTTCGTTGAAAATGTCGTCAAAATAAACATACTAGGAACATCAATTTAGTGCTTATTGTGTAGTTTAACAAAAACTATTTTTATGATTCTGCCTGACCTGAGGTATTAGTCTATCGCCGTCTTCTAGCGATCACAGCTTTTCCCGAAGAAGTAGGCTTCCGCTAACCGTCTAAGTCCTGGTCAAATCTCATCTATTCGCTGCCAGCCACTTTCCTTAGCCATTGGGCTGAAGTCTCTAGTCTAAAATATTTCGACACCAACGACTATCGGTCCACAATTATTATTTTTCCAAAGACAACTCCCACGTTACGATTACATTCCTATGTCGCGGAGAACTTTACAATCATACAAAAAACGCACAAAGCACACCCAGACTTAAAATAATTATTTGTGGATCAAACAAAGTGTTATCCCGTGTAGGATTTGAACCCATAACACTTGGCGCAGTGGAAAGCGGCGTAGCCAACCATGCAATCATTTTTTTATAATTTAAACTGTTCATAATTTACTTTATTTTTAGTGTAAATAGTTATTGACATGTATATATTAGATAAAAATGTTCAATGGGTTAGTTAATAGGGCTCTATTAACTAATCATCTCTAAGAATCGGTAAGTACCAAAGAGCTGTAGAAATAGAATATATATTTTAAACTAAATTTTTTGGTGTACAATTAAGGGCCACAGCACACTAGCTACTTTTAGCATCGGCGATCGGCGATTTGGCGACTGCATCGATGCTGCATCGCGTTTTAGTGACTTCCTGCGTTCGATCGCGGTATCGGAAACGCGCGTTTTAGCGACTGCTCAGATGCCAAATCGATGCTACCGGCATCCGAATGTGTGCGGAGAGTACCGTTCAGCTGCTGTGTCGCGCTACTAAAAAGCGGCTCAATCTTCGCGTTTGGCGTTTTTAAGTGTGCGGTGTAAAGCGTTCGGTCGCCGTATTTAGCTCCTAAAAAGCGACTAGTTGCCGATCGCCGATGCTAAAAGTAGCTAGTGTAATTGTATAATTTATTTGTGTGGGATAAAATTCGACACTACTATACATTAATGGTGTCAAAACTATCGCGTAAAATGGAATAATCATTCTTATAAATGGACTAAATTATCTAAAACTATCCAGTCACACTCTTTACCTCTTCATATACTGGTATAGACATGTTGGGTACATTAAGACTGATACAACATCATGCAATGGTTTGATGCATAGATGCACTTGTCACAATATGTTTATCAGGTGACAAACAATATGAGTCATTGATTGTTAAGATCTAAGAGCCGGAGATGCAAAGGGTAAATGAATCACTTTCTTGTTTTTTTGTTATTTAACATAGGGGTGAATCATCGATGACTGTCCGAATATGATGAGAATTCCTGAACTATCAACAGTAGGAACTGCTTGAAGCATGTAGGTGTTTACTGGTATAACGACATAATATCCATACCTTAGTAATTATTATTAGGTTCCATTGATCTAGCAAAGATCAAGACAAAGTGGTATAAAACTTATATCAGAGAGATGACAGGAAAAACTATTTACTATGCAGTTTTTGGATTAATGAATTCAATAATCGAAGAGAGAAGTTGTATTTATTAGACGGTGGAGATGGTGATGGTGTTCTTATAATCGAACTATCCAATTTCTTTTTTATTTCAAGTTGTTAAAGTTGTCTGTCTGTTGAAAAGTATGAGTAAAATCTAAGACTAGCGAATGCAGACTATGCAATCTATTGAGTTGCTTCTGCATGATTGGGCCTCCAGTCTCGCACTCACCAATGAAATACGACAGTACTAATGATATCAATTAAAGTTTAATATGATATCAGTTTATGTGAGAGGGTAGTACCACCCCGGTCGAGCCGGCCTATTCGTGTTCTAAGCAGCGTAGCACTACCTTGGAATAATGTTCTTTATAGCATCAACCGGAGCAATATCTTGGTCTCATAGGAAAACTATGTTATTCATTTCTTTCGTTGTTTTTCATTAACTGAGTGAGAGTATCGGAGTCCAAACAATTCTCAAACATGACACTCAAATGCCTGTAATACAGTTGTGTCTCATAAGTTGCAAGTCCTTTTGACGGCAAAATTTACATGCTATCTTTCGGGACATTTACGGATTTCAGCTATAGTTCAGTAATAAAGGCAATTATTCTATCGTATCCACTACAGATTTACATCGTTACTTTGGTTTTAATATACTTACTCTAAACTAATCTACGAAGTCTAGGTTTTCTTTACTGACGTAATGTATATTCAAGAATAAAACATCACGATGTCAGAGTGAACTCAAATGGTCAGTAATTACAATCGTGGAGAATTTTCACCCAGCATTTTAACGAGGCTGCCGGGTGCGCTGGCGCACCTGCCGTGCGCACGCGCCGATACTGCGGTGTGAGCAACGTGCGCCCCCGCACCCACTGACACCATGCGACCCTACCACACTCACCCAATAAGCTTATAAACCCTTTAAATTATAGTTATTGTTAAAAATTACGTTTTATTTTTAGCACACCTTATCATAAGGCTTTATCGGAATAATAACTAATGTTATGTTAGCTAGTTCTTAGCTGTAAATATTATAAATGATGTCCCGTCCCATTGACGTTCGAATACGAGCCCGAGATACCTCACATAGGGCTCGGTGTCTATGCTAGTGCATCTTATTATAAGGCTTACTCGATTAGGGGGCCTCCTCCGAGGCTCGTGAAAAATTAAGGTATTAGTTTTATGCAGAACCACTTTGAGATCCTGCTGCCGGATTCGCTTCACGACTTGGGCAACCCCGGACGTGGGCCCTGGCGTTGCTTAGGGTTTACTGTACTGTACTGTACTGTAAAATATTATTCAGTTAACCTTAAATGATCTTTTGCTTTCTCGTAATACCCTTATATCTCCGTAACCAGCCTGGCCCTCAGTGAAAACCTTCACCTGTCTACAAATGTTATTCTTTGTGCATACGTACTTTCTTATCGAGTGACAAAGCTGCGATAATTACGTAGGTATAGGTACGTACTAAAACTATACAGCTACGGAAGTCTTTACTGATAACTACTCATATTCACCCTAAAGAATATAAATCTGAGTTTATGAATTAATGACCAGTAGCATGGGTGCTTTTACTAAAATTTGTTGCCTCGAAGACAAATTCCTGTCTCATAAAACTCTCATAAAATATCATAAAACTTATCCAGCCATCTATTGTACGCTTATCGCAACGGACAATCGGCCAGCTTTTGTAAACGTGAAATTTCGGGTGAAGTTTTGAAATGCAAATCTAAGCGTATGTGATGTAGGAATTAATAATTGTAATGAAGTTTCATGATATATTTATACATTAGAATAAAGGAAATGTAAGTAAATAACGGTTATAACAAATAACGTTGTCAAATAATTTTGTTACTCTTACATATATGTACAACACGGTACCGATAAAGAGTGGTATGATGATTAAACAGAAATGACAGTTATGATGAGGGGGACGAGATCACAGTTCTAACAGTTGCAAATTCCAGGAAGCATCCGCATTCCATTAAAACATGTTCTTAATATGTAGTAGTTTAATAAAGATCGCTCTGAGTCATTTGCGACACTGCACCACATTCATTAAAATTCCAACAAACGCTGTTACATTCAGTACCTCTTCAATCGGATCAACCGCCGCAACTACGAGCTCATTGATTGCCTTTATTCGGGTTATCCAATCGGCTAGTTAATGAGCAAAATAGATTGCTATAAGTATTTACTGAATCATCGAATTGATATAATTAATGTTTCTAAGTTAGATGTGCGGAAATCGTTGGA
Organism: Phragmatobia fuliginosa; assembly: GCA_932526445.1. Classification (NCBI taxonomy): domain Eukaryota; kingdom Metazoa; phylum Arthropoda; class Insecta; order Lepidoptera; family Erebidae; genus Phragmatobia; species Phragmatobia fuliginosa. The sequence continues at coordinate 12,752,463 of OW052071.1, forward strand.
ATTCTAGCGCAGTTCTCAGAAAATATTTGGAAATCTTCAACATATCCGGATGACTCAACACACATGCATTGTCGTTTCACGGATTACTTATTCGTATTGTAACTTGATTGTTTAACTAAAATATTATTACAACTGTACTGTGACATGCGACTCATCGATGCTTCTAAGTTAGGTGTGTTAAAAATTCCAGATACATGATATCCATAGCGCCATGATACACAGCACAATCATTTGAGGTAGTAACTTAAACGATAATTAAGTTGCTGTAACCAGTACCGAACCGTTTGCGTAACGCTCAGCAGTCTGCGGTATCTGCTCGCTCCTGCTCGTTGCTGGCAACGCTTGCTTGGTTCACAATTTTATTACGGAAAAAATTTCCTCCTATAAGTTTTCTTCTAGGCATCGACGTTGCGTTAAGGAATATTTCAAACATTTTCAACTATCACTTGAAATCAAATTCTATAATAACTTTGAAATCCTGAACAGTTAAATAGATAACTAACATAATAATATGCTGTTTCAACCTAAGCTCAAAATTGGTCTAAAGTGGACACCTGTTAGAATTTGTTGTAGCGGGTATTTGTCGCAGGCGCACGCGCAGGCATGCGTACGTGCTTCCTCTCCCTGCCCCCGCCTGGTATGCCCCTGCGCTCCTCTTCGCCCGCCTATGTCGCGGCGCCCGCTCACCATTCATCGGAATGCAGGGTTTGTACTTTGGTACATCTCATTATGAATAGTCACTATTTAGACGTATTTGGGTTATACATGCGTGTGCTTGTTATCGTTAATTTGACTCCTGTTCTGAAACCATTATATGAATCAGATAAAGTCAAACTAGTCTTCATCATCATCAACAGCCTTTAACAGTCCACTGCTGGATATAGGCCTCTCCTTTGAAAGGAGGTTTTGGCCTACTATACCTACCACGCTGGCCAGACAGGTTGGTAAAGGGTTTGTTTCAAGTTTTCCTTCTCTTGGCAGTGATGTTAGCTGCTTATTTTGTTCCTTTAGTCGCCTCTTACGACACCCATGGGATGAATAGGGGTGGTGACACTTAGTATTCTTAATCCGTCACCACACATTTATAAATTTAACTTGGTTCCGGGATATCACCCACATCGCTGATGATCAACTTCTATTAGCATTGCATACATTAAAACCTCAAAAGTGTGTTCCTTAGATAATCTTAATGTTTAGAAATATTTTTAATTTTTGTTGAACTTACCTCAAAATTTTTCAGAACCATTTAAACCTTCCGTACAATACAATTTACAACTCCATATAGGGTTTAAGAATTTGACTAAATGTTTCCAAAAGTATTTGTCGTTTGACAGCTACAGTGGCATGGCTAACAATGCAACATAGGGTCGATAGTCGAGTGAATACCATGGCTTGAGGACGTATCGCCATGGACGTCATACAGTGCTGCAAATGTAACAAAAATTAGAATGTAGTACCCGATGTTACTGGTGTTATAGGTGGTTGCCAGTAGTAAGCTGTAGTGGTTCTGCAGCGGAGAACGTTCGGGTGGCGGAGCGCAGGGCACGAGGCATGCTAGGAATGCGTGGCCCTCGGCGCCGGTTTACAAATAGAAGGGCCGCTAGCGCGGAGTGCACGTGTGATACATTGCCACGATTAATCTGTTAGCGCTGATGGTTGCGCTCGCGCCTATCCAGCGATCATATCGCACAAAAATTATCTATTGGCGATGTACAGTCCTCGTCTTCATGATATCAACAAGAATGAATCTTGGTTCCGTTTGGGTTCTCTGAACAGTGATATTTTCTGGAAACTAAGTATGAGTTCCATAACTTGTCAAGAAAACAATGTGATGCGTCAAAGGGCAGGCAAAAGGGCGATAAGAATAACGACGCGGCGTCGCGGTTAGGAAGCGGTAGTTCCGGAAGGGGCGATAGAAAACACGTGAGTGACATCTTGGAGGGTCGTTTGTCGGGCATAAGAAAGCTATCGGCAGCGATGCGTTCGCTGACCCCGGCCGGACGTCACGCCTCAGAGAAGACGAGTGCAGCTCAGAACGGCGACCGCGCCGTCTGCCTTCTATGAAGGCGAGCCTTCAACGATACCTTCGAATCCCTATCATAACTGTTGCCATAATTATGCATCTGAATAATCCCCTATATATTAAGTACTTATTCGTAACACAGTCTTCGATACTGAATGCACCATCTTCTGAGATCAAGAAGAATGCGCATATATACAGGAGAATGATGTAGACTTCCGTAGAGTAGCTACTCTAACGTTAAAACTTGTGTAGTGTGCGTGCATATTTGTGATCGAATATCAGATTAGTACCACGTGATAGAAGACGTGAATTGACCGTTGAATATTTTCAAGAAGAAACTGTGAGCGAAACCGTATAATAAATAAAGTTATAAATTAATTTTATTGAAAAACCAAAAGCAGTGACCATCGAATGGGTAGGTACCTACTTTTTTTTAAATTAAGTTTCGGTTAGTAAAAACGCAAAACGTAGTAATAACAGCATTAAAAATGATCATCATTGTCAGTAGGAAAAAAATAATGAAGTTACGTAGTAATTTTCATAATGCTTTTAATTTATTATTATATTATATTATTAGGTATTTCAGAAACCTAAGAATTAAATTTTCGAAAAAGTATACAAACCTATTTAAATAGTTGTACTACTGTTTGTTTAATAAACAGTTTTAATAATTATTTAAATAGAATGTAATATATACATCAAAAATCATTTTCTGGATATTTTTAAACAGATGTTTATATGTTCCTCACTTTGATATTTAGTAATTAGATTAAATTAGCTCTGAACTGATTGCTGTTTAGTGTGGCCGCATTTAAAAATATTATGCTATAGTGGTATTAAATATATATACAGTCAACATGACAAGACAATATTATGTTTTAGTTTGAATGATATCAATTTAAAAGCTGTTTAAATAACGTTTATGCATTTTAAGAAATGTATAATTGTTATCAAAAACATGAGTATTTCCATTAGGGCGTAGAATTTGCAGGCAGTGCTAAAATTTGCAGTTAGTGTTAAAATGGTAGAAGATATTATACATTTTCTACTATTTTAGCACTAACTGCAAATTTTAGAACATAAGTAGTAATAAATAAATAAACTAAAAAAGGTATGGATATATGGTATTTCACGTTTATGTTAACGTGATAGTATACGGATCAATAACCTTCTTCTTCTCAATTTAAGGGTCAGTCCCTTGTCGGTGGAGCAATCGCCACTCCTGTCTACTTTCCGCAACCTTTTGACCTCTTGATAGGCCACGACTCCTACTTACTCCTTTACTTGTTGTATGTACGCCAATCTAGGCCTTCCGCGTTTTCTTCTACCTTCTATCTTTCCTTCTAGAATAGTTTTAAAAAGGTTGTCGTGTCTTATCAAATGGCCAACCATTTTGCCTCTTCTGTTGTTAACAGTATTCAGAAGTCTCCTTTCTTAGTCAACCATCAGTAGGACTTCCTCGTTGGATTTTTTCTCTGTCCAACTGATGTTCATCATGCGCCTCCAGCACCACATTTCAAATGCTGCCAACTTATCTCTGTCTCTTTGAGTCAGCGTCCACGTTTCGCAGCCATAACATGTCTTATTTTTTTATATTTTTGATGAAATTTTATTTTAAGTTTTTATAGAATTTAAATGTTTATATATTTATATATATATTATTCTATTTCTATTTTTCTTCTATTTGTTCTTGTTAAAATCTGTAAAACTATTATATAGGACAAGCGTTTCTAATGTATTTCAATATACTTAAAATTAGGTGTTTAATAATTATTTAAATGATCTTAGTTACATATATTTTCTGTACTCTGATAAATCAACAGAATATATTTGTTGGTATATATTATATATATATATGTGTAATCTTTGTATTAAAAAAATTGCAAGTAATAAGAATCAAAAGTCTTGAATGTTGTAATTTTCAGTTAGGTACTTTATTAACTTGCTTTGTACTTTAAAAATCTCATTATGATACTTTTAATAGTTTAATATTAATTTCTGTTACGAACTTCGTGGGTCAATGATTGAAGTAAATTGTAGAAATATGTTTGAAAAGAAATGAATTTTATCAAAAATTTAAAGTGTGTGCAAGATTAGATAGGCTCAGCCCTACGTTAGCTGATAACGACACCGGATTCCAGCACGATTTACACACATACATATATAACTACTACACATACAACTACCTACTTAGAAAGAAAATATTGAAAAAGTGTAATACGAGTATATGTTTAGGTGGGTAGGTAAGTATTTAGTGTAACTATTAAAAGCCATAAGAAAAATAAAAAGTAAATCTTTAAAAAAATATTAATATCTAATAAATGTCTTTTTATTCATATAAGTACAAGTCGAAAATTTTATAATTACTTTTTCATTTTTATCAACTTGGAATAACAATTTTTACTAAAACTAATACCATTTTATTATAAATTGTTAATAAATAGAAACTTTTTTTTACGAAAATAAGAAAATAATAATATTAAATATATATATTTACCTTCTACGGAAGAGTCTTTATTTTACCAACATTTATAGACTATTTATAATTGAAAAATTATGAAGTTCAATATATTTAATTAATTTATTGGATTTCAGGATTATCAAAAATAATAAAAATGAAGAAATAATCAAATATTCAATTGATTAACGTTAAATTTAGTTAATAAATTGTCTGTTTGAAGTAGGAAAGTAGAGTTGTAGAGACGAAGAGCGTGGCCTGAGCACTGACTCATGCGCACACTTACCGCTGCGTATGGCAACACTAGCACGCACTTCCGGCGCTTTTTTTTGTTTTCTACCCGCAGTACAACTCAGCGCCTATTAGGAATTATCAAAAACCTTAACATTTTACTATAATTTTCATGGAATAAAGCCATTTTAATTTGCCCCAGTAAAGCCCGTTTTGGTACACAGGAGTTAATTAGGTGTTTTGTATTTTTTATAAAATGTTGTTATTTTATTGATTTCTTATGTCTTTATTATATTTGATATATAAATTTAGAATATAAATATTTAAAAAATACTACAAAATTGTATAGTAATAATTTTTAAATCCATTTTTCCGATATTTTTTCCAAAAAGTATTATACTGTTAGTATGATGTAATGTCATTTATTTTAACGGTATTATTTATTTATTTTATAATATTAAAAAAAGAACTAAATTTGCCATAATTTACTTATCTATAAATATTATTTTAACGATTTTTTGCTTGAAATTACTTTTAGTGGTCTATACTAAATGTTCACATTTTATTTAGTGTTCAGTGAAGCCTAGTATTTTTTTATTGTAGTTATTTTCCAAGATTAAAGGTAATTATAACATTTGAAGAAAACGTTCATCAGAAAAAATATAAGTATGTAATTATATAAAACTCATGAAATTTTAGGAAACTTTCAAGTGTAGGTTGAAAAACTGTAGACATGACAATCAAGAAAAATAAATATAAATATTCAACCTAAAATTATATTTATTATTTTGTTTAATTAAGTGACTAATGACAATTTTTTTAGTTATTTCATTTTTAAATATAATTATATATTTTAGTAAAGTTTGTTTAATATAGTTTATAAAGCATATAGAATAGGTAAGTGGTGCAAAAGGTAATGGTTATATGTATTGTATTAGATGTATGAAAATAAAATAATAATATTAGATAAACATATAGCTATATATAGTACTATATATAGTAATATAATTTTGAATATGGTATTAATATAACTCCTTAGACAACAAGATATGGTACAGAATGTAGGTAGTTTTGGAAATATATTCAAAATTCTTGGAAATATATTCTAAATGGAATTTAAATATAATGTACGTATAATTTAACAATTAATGTATGGTTATTGAAACACTTTATTTTTTTTTTAAATTATTAGTATTTTTCGCTGAGTATTCACTGTATACATAACACAATTTTTTAACCAATATATAAACTGAATCAATACACCAATAAATGACATAGATAATTATCCTATTCTATGTTAAAGTTATATTATATAAATATATTCAGTTTTAGATGCTCACATCTAAATCTGTATCTTGTACAATATCTTTGTTTGTGGAACATTGAGACACCTCCACTTAAAGTTGTAATTATAGTTTCATGAATGTGTCAGTACATAGGTACCTAACAGTTCTAATAAGTATGTCTACATACCTACTAAGTACCTATGGATATTGAAAAAAAACCGACAGATATTAGTTATATATTTGATGAAAAAAACAAACAGAATAAAAAATCTAAATAAGTATTTTGTATCAAACATTTCTATTTCTTCCATTATCTAAATGTTATAGCATACAAGAAGGAAATTTAAGTATCTTGTTAAAAGTATAATATTATCCGCAAATTTTGAAAAAAAATAAATTTATTGTCTTTGAATAGGAGGTGCAAATGCAAGTGTTGTTTCATAATGTGAGATATTTGCCAAGTAAAGAGTTTTTGGTGGTAAAAGTTTTAGTATAGTTGTGGTCATTGTCGTCGCAGCGTGGTGTGGTATCTGGCGCTAGAGGCCACGTGGCACGCGGGTGCGCCTCGGCCACGGTGACGGTGCATGTCAGTTTTCTGGAAAAATTGTCAAATGTAGCACACCGGCGGCGGCGCGGCGGCATCGAGCAATTTGCGAGGAACGCGCGCGTGTGTGGTGCTCGTCGCGACGCGATCACCGTGCGCGCTCGTGTGCGTCGTGAAGTGAAGGTCGAATATTTTGTCCCTACTCCTCGGTCTATTGGTGTTCACAAGTCGCCGCTGTGATAATGAGTTGTCGTTGTCCCGCTCGCTCCGCAGCTGAGACGCGCGCGCAGAAAGGGACAGACGGTAGTGTGCGCGTGCGTCGGAGCCTCCGCCAGTGTCGGTGCGGCCTGCCCTCATCAGTCTCCCCGCAACTTGGAAGCGGTTCGCGTGTGCAACTCCGCGTCGGCTCAGGCTGCGGGCTGCGAGTGCTCTGCGTCGCACACGAATATTTTTAGATAACAGCACGAATAATTTATTCGCAAGGTAGTGATCGCGCGCACTTTTGCGGATATCGGTATCGGCGATTGCGGCCTCGTTTGCTGCGCTGAGCGGTGGACCGATGGCGGTGTCAGACCAGACCGTCGATGGCGGAGACGTCCCGTCGACGACCCGTCCCGTAGGTAAGCTGCGCACTTCCTGCGCGCGCGCCGCCATGTTCAGTCGGAGCGTCACTTCCGCCGGGGCCGGAACCGGTGCGCGGCCGAGGCAAGCTGTGGGCCCTGCGGTGGTGGTGCTGCTTGTCCGCACCGTCGGCCCCTCAACCGCGAGCGCCCAACTCAATGGGTGACGGCTCTCGATTCATAAAATGTCGGTCGTTCCATTCACGCCGCGTCGCGATGTTACGCCGTCCGTTCACTCGTGACCCTCGCGTCTTCGAATATTCATGTCTCCCTCGATAACATCGTAACCTCTGACTTCTTTTTGTATTATCACGTTGTTTAGTGAACGCCGCTAGTTGAGGCCGGACTTCGTGCGATGTGTTTGAAACAAGTGTCCGTTTAATCGTTACAAAATAATCTGTTGTGAAATTTTGTGTATAGTGAATTTATGTAGTGAATTACCGTCAATATCAGTGGAATGTTACACCCAGTAGCGTAAGAATAGAAATATATACTTGCCTTTTCTATTTTAACATATCATAATTATTTACAATATTGTTGTAACTGATAATTAAGCGGAGCGGTGCAAATTTTGATGACTTATTATTTTTATTTTAAATGGGGGTAGCCAGATATAAAAGCTATTCGCCAAAAATAGTAATTGTACTGTACATAGATATATTGACTTTTAAAATTATTAGTTTGTGAATTCTAAATTTTTGCGAATATTTAGGTATATTTAATTGAATTGGTATGTAAGTAGCTAATAAGAATTGTGAAGTGTGTTATGTGTGGTGTTCAGCGCCAGCACGTTGCCGACAGGACGTACGTCACCAGAGCATGACGTCTGGCTGCGGTCCCGCTCGCGCACTCACCCCGCTCTCCTCCACTTCTACTTAACCCCTGCCTGTTCATTGCCCTCCGTTACTTATTATGCCCTACCCTCATTATTAAGATTTACTGCACTCTGCATTCCACTATAAGCGTTAGTTTTTAAATTATATTAGATATGTCTATGCTATTCGATCATGGAGTTACAACCAACCTCTTCTGGTCATTCGGACATATTTTTTTTAATAACACTATATTTATTAAATATATATGTATTATATAAATTTAATCGCCACCTCAAATAAATAAAAAAAATTAAATATGTATATATCATCAAGACACTTAAAGTTATAAATTACTCTGTTTAATTTTGAATGAAAATATTATCACACTTAATTCATCATGACAAAATTGAGAACTATTAAACTTATTCACTGAAAATAATTACATTTTTGAATATTCATCATAAAATTAAATATATTTATTAATTAGTCAAAACATTTTGCAATATTAAGCGTTTAAATCGTGAAACTATTTATCATATCATTATCCTATCGAAACCGAGATATAATTTTTTTCTAAATTTTATAATGTGAAAATTGATTCGAATCTCGGTTATAAATTGAAAGTAGCGACCTAAAAATATTTCATTTGCTCAAGCGCGCGACATTTGCGCTGAAAACCGTGAGTTTATTATAGTATAGCAATGTCTTTCCCAGATCACTATGAGTATGTGATGAGTCAGGTACGTGTGACGTCAACGACACGTGTGCCCTCGTCCACGGCTGACTCACAGCATCTTTCGGTGACGTAGTACCCAACACATATGACGCCCTTCGGTCCTCTCACCTTTGCTCTCATTTTATCGGGCATTGTTCCGGTGCGCATTTTATACCGGGTACTCAGCAAAACACGTACATGTGTATCACTTTGACAGCTACGCCTACAGGCTGAGCAATATGCGGCGCAGGCGAGTCCACTGGCGTGGGCGCACATTTCATAAGCATTTCCTTCGTCAAGCTTTCTCCCGTCGAGGACGTCTTCCCGGTACATTCATACAAAGATGAACAGAAGCGGGTTTTTACATATTTGTACTTTGCTAATAATGGAGTGTTTCACGACTATAAGAGTGTCACTTTAAAATTACTCTGCTTAGTTAGTATTTTTTTAGTTCTGACCGTAATTTCAAATACAACGTTCCGTCGCTCAACCATTCCTTCTTACGAATCTCTATCGTTTCCGCTCGACCACATCGCTACTCGCCAGATTGCCTCGGATAATAATGTACACATCGCTTCTCACTTTCCCATCATTTTAGCCCCACGATAAACCATTAAGGGTCGCTCGATAAAAAAAATATTATAAAGGATGTAAAGACTGCACCGGCGCCGAACCTTCCCAGAACTGGGGCCATTCTTATTTCGCGCTCTCGCCTTATTCTCCGGACTTTTTTTACGTGGTTTTGACCTTTTTTTTCACGGGAGCGGTTCTTCTGTGTAATTTTCAAGGAAATGGTTTATTGGGTTTCGTATAGAATGGGGCTTATCTCGGGGCGTCGATCGAGCGCGCAGCGGAGCCTGGGAACGCCGGGCAGACGTTGCGCGCACCGTTATGCGGCTAGCGCGTCGCATACCGCATACCTACGGCCGCGCCGCCAGCCCCGCTCCACACACCCGCCACATGACATCATCAACATCACCGTTTGTGACGTACATATTCCGTACTGACATTTCTCATTTTAACTCCATCATAAACATATAAATTAAATAGACAATAAAAAGCGAGACACTCAATTTGAAATTAGATGTCGAAGGAATTTCAGTTAACAAAAAATGAGTTCTATAAACAATGTCACCAGTTTTATAAACGTTTTACTGTGGATATGATGAGGATATAAATAAATAGAGTGATCATACCGACAATGGAAATTAGCAGGCTTAAGTACTCCTAGTGGTAGGTACTTCACGCTCCAATCGCCAAAAAACGTTTAGGAATCTGTTACTACGGTTACGTCTCTTGTATTTTAATGTCAATACAATTGAGGTTTAATTGACAATGGTAAAATATTTAGTAAAAAAGCGTTTCAAATCTACATCGGCTGGTGCATTTCTTTTTATTTATTATGTAGCCAAAGACCTGCTGGACACGAGTACCCGAAGGTGCTAAATGAAATTTCCCACAAATTGTGTTCGTCGAATAGCCGCGTTGGAAACACAATCGTTATTTTCCTAAGACATAAACACACGTTTAAATACACATATTAATATTTTACTCATTGTTTTGCACAAGAAGTTTGTTTATTACATTGGTGTTTTTTGTTGCATTTCCAGTTGCTTGTGGCGAAAGAAGACTGTTGCAACAGTAGCTAGTTCAAACGTGGTGGTAGGCCTCCGTGACACAACTTGCGCATACGGTGACCGCTTCTCCTACCAACCAACAATCGATAAGGTACGTAAGTGTTAAATATTATAAATTCTAAAATTCAGTACAGCAATTTACTAAACCATTAATATATTCATATTTAACTTAGATATTAAAAATGTTGCGATTTTCTAGTTGAATTGACATGTCACATTCTCTGATTAATACTTCTGGTATTTTCTTTAAACTGGATTTTTTTTTAAATATACATTAAGCTTAATTGGTTCCTTACTAAGAAAGAAAGCCAGGATATGGCTGAGGTATTTACATATTATGCTTATATTTATGTTTTGTTTCTTTTTATGATCTACTAGCCTTCCCACGATGTTACCCGCAGTTATTCTTTTAATCGGTGGTAATGCCGCAGCGAAGCTGGTGCAAAAACATTGCCTGAGTTACTTCTTAGCTCAACAACAATCTGTCAGTAAAATTCCCGTCAAAATCGGACCAGCCTTTCCAGATATTACCTGGAACAAACAAACAGACAGACGATATTTTTAAAATTATATTTTCGATGCTTGATTTTTTTTTTAAGGTTGCATTTAGTAAAAAATGTTCATTTGATATTACTTACAGACACTCCAGTTTTGTTTATTTTTATATATATATACAAATAACTATGTTATGATTCGGCGATAATACCATAACAATTATCAGGTTTTGAAAACCTATGATTTATAAATATTGCATATTTACTTAATTTATATCTGGCTAGTTTGCTTTTTCTTTGTTACACATGCTTTGTTATACACATTTGGTAGCGCGCGTTTCATCATTTCATCGTAATTAGTTGAACAGCACAGGGACGCAATATAATACAATTGAACAAGTAAATTTATTTTATAAATTTTTCATTTGTAGAAAGTAGACTTATATATATACGCAATATATAAAAAAACATTGTCTGTAACCAATAGTGCATTCTTGAACATTCAGCGTCAATTATAACTTCGAAAATTGTAAATTCATTTGAAAGTAGAAAACTTGGCAGTTATTGCGGATCCCATTTTTTCTGTTTTTTTTTCAACAATGTGTTTGAAAAAACCTAGTTCGGGTTCACTTTACAAACTTTTTCGTAGAAAACTGTGCACCTATGCTTAGATACTTTTCGAAATTTACAAAAAAACTGACGGTTTCGATGAAAGATGGATGGTTCTAGGAAGGATGTATAGCAATTTTGTATGATTATTAAAGAGACAAGCTATCTAATACGATCCACACGATCCCCAAGCAAAATTAATTGAAAAAAAAAATGCTAATATGGGCCTGGAAATGTTTTAAAATGGAATTCAGTCTAGCTATTATTTAGGTCTTCTATAGTTTTCCTATTAGATGTCATTTAACATAACTTTAAATATAATATTATGTTTTACGCCGTTATTTAGAAGTGTAAGGTTTGCGCAGGTCACGGGCCGTTATTGAGGGCAAAGGGAAGTTATAAATCTGTCGGGCGGTAACAATGGCGCGATAACGTGCACCTTGCGCCCGCGCCGATAGTGACACCTCGCTCCCTCCTCCCCACAGACCCCGCCGTGACACCCTTCAATATACCAAAACATTATCAACCATAAAAATATAATTATGAAGAAGACAGGAACATTATCATTCTAAATTCTCCGTTTCTTTGTTATATATTTTAGTCAGATAGGAACACAAATAATAAGATTTCAATTTCCTTAAATCTTCCCTTCTGTTTTCACGATTTTCATTTAGAACCTGGTTTTTTGCAACTGTATTATTGCTGCCCAAAAGGCTGGTAACGTCAGTGACAGGGCTGTCGCTCAAAGGTTTCTGAACTAACTTTGAGAACCACTGGCCTCAACTACCCACTAAATAAAAAACTCCTTAGCTACCGTTAAACCTGACAACCTGTTACAGCTATCTATGTATTCAGAGCCATATGTGGATGCGCATCTGAACTAAATCAAACCATTCATAAATTGAAATATTATTTTTTTCTTACTAAAAATTACTCTAATGAAAAGATCCGGATATGAGTTGTTCCCCTAATTTAGGATAACATGGCATATACGTAAGAGGAATACTTTATATAAGAATATATAACAATCACTCTTTCGTTATGAGAGCTGTTACAAACACTGTTTCATTTTAAATTAATCTACTGGTTCAAAAAATGTATAAAACGTTACATACGTCATGTACGTTATTACTAGTATTTTAAGAAAACGATTGTCATCAATAGGTTCGCACTGTCAACAGCCAGCGTTAAGTTAAAGCAATGGTGACTAGATCGAATTACTGACATCTAAACCTCTTAATTCTAACCTTACAGTCAGTTGTTCTACCTTCTTCCTACTTGCTCAAAGCTAATATAGACATCATAGTTTTATGCATGTGTGTCAAAGAAAAACTCTGAGAAATTATTTGTTTTTGTACTTTTAGAAGATTAAAACCTCTAATTACTGTGGGTGGGTTGCAAAGGCTTAGAAAATAAGATACTAAATACGTAAAAGTAACAAGTTGAATGAATATTAAACGTCAGCTAAATTTTGGGTAACATTAGTTAAAATTAGATGAACCTCCTTGAAACTACGTTGTTAGAAATAAAGTATTATTTTCACAGTTCTCTAAGTACCTACCTACGTTCTAAACCGATTACGAAAGCTTTACTAAATCCAACGTACAATGCTTGCCTAATACAGTCAGAGAGGCCCCGAGACTATCCCGTCAATCAGTAGGTATTTAGCAACACATTTTGGCTAATAGGTCGGTTGACGATAGTGACCGAAGTAAGGGGAAAAGAGAGGTCGACGTAGCGCAAACCTTATCGGTCATTGACCTTCACACCTAAACTGAGCCTCACATCACATCTCGCTACGTCGCGTTTACATGTGCTTAAATAAATTTTCAGGGACCATCGCGCAATACATGCCATCGTTTTATATTGTATTATTTACATTGTGGACCTACTTCCGTTAGGCTGAGTTGTATTCAGTCGGTCGGCCGGTCGTTAATTTAGTAAACTCAGTTGACATCTATGTTGATTTTCAGCGTCTTCCATTGTTGGCTGACGCGTATATAAATTCATGAAGTTTTACGTTGACAGATGTGTGCTATTTAATCCGACATAATGCGATGTTTATATTAGATAAAGTAGGTAGGCAGCGGTCTGGACGTCAGGTAGGCGCCGACGAGGCCTTGACCTCTTTACCCGTTGCGCAGGCGGCGCGTCGCGCACAATAGACTATTCCGCGACATCGGAGCCGACATCCGACAACCACCGCCCCCCGAACACCGCATTTACAACTACATACTCGAACCATCGGGCTAAACGCTTTGCAGCTTACGTGCATGTATTACTCTCAAACTAACTTCATTCGTAATCAAGTGAATTCTAATTAAACAAAGCATAATAATTTCAGGTATTTCTATTTTGCATTCTATGTTTCTTGACATTCTTTAAATCACTATAGTCCAAGCAAAATCCAAACACTGGCAATTTTAGAATTTTCAATCATGGGCTTCTAAATAATAATCATCATCATCATCATCATCATCATCATCATCAGCCTATCGCAGTCCTAAATAATAATGCATAAATGTTAAAGTAGTTAAGCTCAAGTATTAAGGTAAGTCAGCAGGGTCAACATGGGAACACATGTCCCAACTGTAAAAAATGGCAAATACACAAAATAAGCTAAGCCATGCGCAAAATCAATAAACGCACACAAATAATTTACAAAACGTAAGTACATAATATGTGTTCAACATGCACGTTTACGAAGTTATTAGTTTGTAAAACATTTTGTGTCGCAATGCAACAAGTTGTGGACTTTAACTATAATCGAAATAATCGTGACACTGTAAAGTCGGTCATGATAGTATGTAATTAGAGACGTCTGGTACACGGGGCTCGGCGAGGCTAACAAAATTCGGGGGGCGGCGCGGGTCGCGGCCGGCGCTTGTTGAATAATACATGGTCGCGCCTGGCGCCACCGCGGCACCTCGCCGCACGCGCGCCGCTCGAACAATACACAGAATCTAGGTCCTAGACGCACGTCTCACACTCTACTGATAGCCTGAAAACGTACACACAGCCGTGCAGTACGACGCGCCGACGTACTTGCTCGCTTATACACAAACCTTATTCTAAGTTATCAACACATAATGTCGCTAGCATCTTCACAGAACTATATATAAACATAAAACAAACAACTGCCGCTAAATTAATAGTTTAATTGGAATACGAAGAATGGGTCAATATTTTTTTGTAAACGACACTTCTATGGTTATATGATCTGCCGCAAGAATGTCTATTCTGTGTAAATAAATTCATTGAATTAGTACGCAATCACTGAGAATGCGAAGCGACTGCAACGTGCTGCGTGTTGTGAAAACATTTTGCATTATTTGTATTTTACAGACTCAAACACGAAGAAACTAGGACAAAATTTCTGAACACAAAATATATATATTTGCTAGTACAGTATGCAACATTTGTTTCACAATACATATTCAAAGGAAACACAACAAACATTTCTTGGAAATTTTTGAATTAACATTCTTCGACTATCATTTGGCATCTCAGTAAAAGTTCTGTTGTCTTTTGTGAAATTAAAAAATGATAAAATATTTTAGGTACTAAAAAGTGCTTGAATGTGAGTGAAAAAAATACAATACAACGCTCATTATGATCTAAAGGCTCTTAAACTCTTAAAAAAGAGGTTTACTACATTGTTTCTGAATCTTGCAATGTCGTAGCACTTTCGTAGCGTTTTCGTAGCACGCCATAAAACGTGATTGCTAGACCCGGCGCCGGCGAGCTAACGGTACCTTTTAACCGTTTCCCACGAGGAATCTTTCGAGTAATTATTTAACAACTCCAAAAATCATGTCATATTTACATCGAATGCGTGGTCGTGATGAACAGTTTGAAATTGTAAAATGTTGGGACTTAATTACGGAGTATTAATATGCGGGACGCGGCGCTGGCGGCACGTAGGAGTTATTAGCTAGAGGAGCCGTATCCACGCCTCGCTCGTCTCCACCGACTCAACTTTGAAGTAGGACATATCACTCGTATGTACACAACAACATGAAAATCGTGAAATGTTCGTCGTAAAAATGACACGCGACTTAGCTGTTTAATTGTCTATTAATACTAATTGTCCTTCAATTTCCACTCGCCTGTGAGACAAGCGCACTTACAATACTTGTGATGTCATTTTACGACACGTATACGTAGTTACATGCAGCCAAATTAATAGTTGATTTGATGGCGATGCGAGCTCTCCCTATCTCAATTCCCACGGTGGAATTATGGGGTCTCTGCTCTCTACACTATTTCACACTCGCACAGATGTTATTCCTACTTGTTTGGGTTGTGAAGGAGACTGACTTTTAGAAAGTTCTATCATTGTAAGGAGGATGATTTCACCGTCATATTAAACTAATCTTAAGTATTCAAAATGACAAAATAGATATATTGAAAATTACAACTGACAAACTTTTTTTTGAACTATAAATAGTTTATAGAATACTAGCTGAAACTCACGGCTCCGCTCGCATCTTAGGGGTATGAAAAAAAGAGGTTGGCCGATTCTCAGACCTACACACAACGGGACAAATCCGTCTGTTTCGGAGAATTATGGTAACTAACATTGTCACACGAGAATTTTAATATATAATTTTACTATTGACAATCGTAGATACAATTTTTTTTATACCACTAAATACCTTTAGGCTTACAACATTCATACAAACTATTTTTAAAATATTGCACAGTAACTTATGCTGTATAGATGTCGACAGTAATTGATTAAGCTCAAAAATATTCTTATTATTGAAGCGAGTTCAATTTATAACTCCTGTCTGTGTATATTACCTACATACTATTTATTAAATATGATGACTTCACATTTACCCGACGCGGCTTCGTTCCGAAAGTCACTCTCCCGAGTCTCAATCTACTTTGTTGCCGTAAATCATATAAATAAAGCATTCGCAAAGCTATAATTATCTATGGCATTGCAAGATTATCTTGAAAACTGTACTAAAGAATAGATTTTTTAACGAAACAAGACTTTGTATGTTATTATTATTTCCACTGTTAAATATCTGAAAAATTGTAGTTCATACTAGCTGTGTGAAAGAATAACTATAAGAACAAATATTATTTACAGGAATACAATATTATGAAAATGTAAAATAATATCTGTCTCGCACTTGTCTTTAAACAGTAACAAAAAACACTAACACCTAGTTACATTAAAAATAAATGTAAGGTTCTGAAAGCTTCCTATTCCACGTCGAACAGGTATCGCTGTATAAAGGAGTAAAGCACACAACCAAGAAGTTATGTATACGCAGCGCATGTAAACGAGGCAAGCATAGTTATTAAAGCACACTGAAGTAATTGAACAAGTAGGTAGTAATGAGTTTCTGATGCTACGTGCACACCCGTTGTATTTCGGTAATTGCCCCAAGATGTTATCGCACCCTACTTATTAATTATGAGCTACAAAGCCGCGCATTTATTGACCTTATCTCCGGTGGGCCCTTGCGCTTTCTTTACCTACTTATTCGTTAATGAGCGAGTGCGCATCACCGGAACGGAGACCGCTGGGAACCGCCGCTAAACCACCGCAGCACCGCGCATCACCGACTCGCGCCCTTCACACTAACTGCCACATGCTTGTTCCGAACCTTTGTCGCTGTAATAACTCAGTTTTATTGTACGCACACGGCAATCACTATTGTGATTATTCAATTCAAACTATATACATATAGGCAGTTGACTAAAGTTATTGATCATAAGCGATGTTACGATGAATGATTTGTTACCGTCAGAAGGAACATGCCACTGTGTCTCGTGTTAAAATTATTTTATAAATACGATCTCGAGATTGAGTTAAGTTTTAGGTCGCTAACCCTCTCTTAACATCATTACGGCAGTTTAAGTCAAATAACGAAGAGGGTGTTCCGCGGGGAGTTCGAACACTACATGCGGGTAGAGGGAGCGAGTCCTAAATAAGCTGATTACATCACGCTCTCCACGAACACCGACGTATGCCCTGTCGGTTATAAATAGCCAAGCGGCGGTCCCTTAAGGCGCGGGTGCACATTTCCGGGCTGGAAGTGTGTCGCTTCCGCTGCGAGCGGTCGTTGACGCCCGTGCATTGTCGCCGGCACATTCCCCGCCGCCGGCGGCGTCGCCGACGACGTTTTTAAATAGAGGAGCGATTACGAGCGTCTGGCTGCGGCGCCGGGCACATGACCGCGCGAAAGTGCAGCGCCCGCCGCGTCACGGGCTATTTGCGACACGCCGCCCTCGTCCACCGGTAGCCTCCGCTCACGCTATCCGCGCACCTCCGCGAACACGCTTTACGCCCGCGCACCAACGTAGCTCAACTAAGACAATGTTATCTTACTTTTTCAAAATAATACATAAACTTTTATATAAATTGACCCCTACTAGCATTTTCAAAAAATTGTCTTACTGATAGATGCGTTGAAGTCTTTTGTTAGGATACCTAAATTTCACTACCTATCAAAAATGTATATTATTTACTTATCAGATAAAGTATAACTACCTAAACATTGATTGTAAGCGATTCGAGTTGATGAATCACGGAACCACTTTTGTTATACCTAGTTAGCGACGTGCCAGCTCGATGACGTCGGCTTCGAATAATGTGCTGTCAATAGTCAAATAATGTCCGTTCTATAAATATCTTAGTTACCGGGGTGACAAGTAGACGGCACGAGGGACATAAGGTGACGGGTAGCACTCCAGGTGCAGGCAGAGTCGAGTAGCGCACAGCGGCAGCGCGACGGGTCGCGGCAGAATAAATTCGGAGGGAGGCGCGCTGGAATGCGGGAGGCGGCGCGGCGCGGGCGGGGGGCGCCGTGCGACTGGCGCGCGCGCCGCTGTCCCACGGTCGCGCGCCCCCGCGCCCCGCTCCCCGGCCACTTTCTTTCGCGCCATAAAGGTCGTTTCAAATATTTCGGAATGCAGTTTGGTGACATTTCACCTGCGGGCAGCGGGGGAGAGGAATGCAGCCTCCGGCATTCGTCCGCACGCCTCGCTCGCCGATGGAGCATCGCGCTCTACGCCGTACGCCGCCGCGCTGCCTAGCGGATACCGGGCCTCATACACTCATGCGCAACAAGCTTGCACACATCACGCGAACCTTCCATCTAATACTGCCCACGTTAACTTGGCCCATTTTTAGAGCAATTAATAAAAAAAAATAACAAAATAAAAAATGTTACATAAACTGACGTTGAGCACGCTTTACGTTTTGGATTGGGTCGTATCGTTAATTAAGCTTAGGAATGTGGGAATTGAGAAAATTTACAATGCCGTCCACATATTCATAAATTATTTGAGCATAACCGAAGTATGAAGTACCATATCTAAGCTAAATTTGTATAATAACTGTTCAAAAAGGGCGTTTGCGTGTTGTTTTACTTCTCTGTGACTCGATAGCTAAAGCTCATCGGACTACTTTCCACGCTCATGTGTGAACTGAGTTTCTCCAATTAATAGATTCGTTCCAATAGCAAACAGCGAGTCGGAGAAAGCAGTGGCGGTATGGGTCAACGTCCGGCGGAATTCACATCGGCCGACCGCCGTGACGTTCACGAAGAAATGTGGCGTAACGCTATAAAATTTCAAAAACCGTACTCGTTTTCTCATTCCGGGAAGGTGAGGGAGTAGAATGAGGGACGAAACGCCAAACGACCGCAATAGTGGCGCAAAGGAGCACTCGCGACCGGCGCTTGCTCGACAAGCTGTGTTTATCGAGTCGCGCGTCGCTATGAATGGAATGCGGCGACGAAGGTTGCGCAAGCGACTAGCTTCGCGGCGTTCGACGCTCGACGGAATGCGCACAGGGCGCGGGGTGCGGGCCGGAGCCGACGCAGCGCAGCCTCCGCTGCATCTCGCGGCCATTCAGGCCGCGCTCGGCACCCGCCCGGCGAAATAACTCACCGTTAGACCCGCGGAATGCTCGCTCTATCTCTATACCCTCCACCGCCGCCCCGCGCCGCGGCCACCGCACACGGCGCCACGCTATAACCACCGATATCCCCGCTGACCATACTTTACGACTGTACAACATTCTCACTTGTTAGCCGTGCACGGATATAATCCGAGCTTGTCACTGATTGTTGTCTTGTCCTTGTTATATCATCACTTTAGTACCGTACCATTTAACTTTTAAATATAAGTTATATGGTTCTGTATACATTTATCTATTGTCAAATAAATAGTTATTCTTCCATAGAATTTCTTGAAAGTTATTAACGTTGAGGTTAATGGCAAATATAGGATTTCCCATTAACCTCAACGTTATTAACTTTATTTGCTATTAACGTTGAAAATCACAGAATTCACCTATTCTGATTGCTGATAGTAGTTCGGTTAATAACAATTATTACTTTAAATGCCTAATTCGGTAAATAACAATTAATTAATAATTATCTGCGTAGAGGCAGTCTACGAAATGGCTACGCGTCTAGAATTTTTCGTAAAAAGTATGTGTATAGTTCGAGAGAACTCGATATTCCCTTTGAACATACTTGTATCTTTTTATTGATCAATAGGTATGTTCAATATTATGCACCTTTTAAGGTATGTGACCGAAGCAGGTGCACCATAAATGACAAGGTCTGTTTAGATCCACTCGCAGGCTGAGAGCGCTGAACTGCATTCTAGAACGGTGAAGTAGAGAGAACAGTGGTAGGTGTAGTGGAGGCGCCGCGGCCGATGGCGGTGCGGGCGCGCACTATCAATAGTCGTCGCGTCACCCGCCCTACATACTTGTCGCGACGTCCGCCGCCGCAGCCGGGACCACGTTTCGTCACCTCATGCGCTAAATTCCATTTTTAAGTCCATTGTTTCTCGTCTGCGACGTCGGACGACCCCCGCTCTCCGCCACATGACGTAACTACACTTCTCATCTTCCCACACCGAATAATTGATACGACAATCTTATGCCACAGAGCTGATGTTTATTATTCACACGATCCAATTCTGCCAAAATCGTTATACAGTTCCGTTCGTACGCATTACATTTTTATTAGGGCGCCTCTGTCGTAACACTTATCGTGCCGTAACTGAGCTTTAGTACCTACTTGTGTTTATATATTATATTGTTTTTTTGATATCTGTCCCCTTGCATTGGCACAAATTCCTAAACCCCACACCGGCGCAGATAAAAAATATACATAAAGACGGTACATTCGTCATTATCAGAAGTGTAAACACACTTAGCGATAAAAAGTAACACATTTGCGCTATTTCCCATAGTTGTCAGCAATTAGAGCAGCGTTGTGGGTGCGGGTATGTGTGTGTATATGAGGGGGGACAAGGGAGGAGGGGGGAACGGTGACACGTGTGGCCCACATAGTGCGCGTCCATTGAGCTCCCGCGCCACCACACCGGATGTGACGTAAGTCACTCTGCACACCTGCGACGCGCCATCGCTACCACTACCCACCACCAGGATCAGGATTAAACTTCGTATCACAACCTTAGCTTTTCGAATATACAATTTGTTTATAACTATTAATTTTCAAGGGTACTTACTATTAAAAGATTAATTGTACAAAAACTCTGGGCCGTTTCATAAATGTGATCATTTTCTCACTTGCATTGAAAATATGAATTGTTGGTCTCTTATTATACCTCACTCCAGTAAATTTATATACGCGAATACTTATACGAATACTATTACATACACAACTGCCAGTGTCAATAAATTGACGAATTAACTGTAGTGGCGCCGTGCCTCCCGCGCAGTTGGCCCAACAAGGCCACCACCGATATCCGCACCATTTGTGGCACCAGCGCACTCACACTGCTCCGCCTAATTAGTGCTGACTCGGTGTGGGTGAACATTGCTTTACCGTCCGCCGCCTTTGCTTGTTGCTATTTAAGTCATTCACTTCTATCACATAACTCCATACTAGTAAAGTACGGTGCTCAGTCTCGAAAATCGACCTATTCGTGAAATCTACATCAGCTAGAATTCGATCCGATTAATACTCATGCTAGCATTAACAGAGCAATTTTATATATTACAGATGTCAAACTACAATTAGCCGAGGAAAGAGGCATTGTAGTCATTGCGCGAGTTGGTTGCCTGAGTCAGTATGATGTCATACGGCACGCGGTGATGCGGCTAATGGGAGCATCCCGGCGCGCGCACGTCACATCCCATTCCCGGCGCATACTTCACCCAATCGAGCGATGACAAATTCTTCCATTGCTGTTAACCGTTTTGTTAAACATTGAATTCTTGCAATTCCAGATTAATTAAACTCTATCAGAAACGAGCAGCTCGAACGGCGACGCTATAGTCGTTTGCGGTTTTCCTCTCCTGTTCTAATTTACCTCAATTTTAGGTAAGCAAACATGTTTCATATTTATCAAGAATTTTTCCTCTAACTGTTCATGTTCATGTATACGAGTACCCGAAGAACTTTAAAGAAGAGAAAAAGAAGAAGACATAAAAGGAATTACGAAACTGGTTTTCATAATGATTTGACAGATGGTTCTAAATTCTGAGATCATTGTGAAAGCTGATTTTGTTCCGATATCAACGGGTCGTCGAACTTCAGCTGTCATGGTAAATCCTCAAGAAGAATGAAGAAGAGAAGAGTTTATTTGTTATTTGTACCTATATTGTATTGCAACTTTTTATTTTTAATTCATATTGGTGTTAATTCTATTGTTCAAAAACTATTTAAGGCAAAACTAAAAGTCACGACATTCTGAGTGGCAAAATTGACTAAAATTAGATACACCACACTATTGAAATATTCGATTTCCGAAATACATTTCTAAATTTCAATCGTTCTACTAAAATAAGAGATATAATGTAGATAAGATAATTTTACAGAAATTTTAATTTAGTGATGTAACAGCAGAAAAAGCACCAATCTGTGTATATTTTTTTAATTTTATGTAACTGCATTGTATGTAACTTTTAACTGTTTTATATAAATTTATGTAACTCTATTGTATAATTGTGTATAATTATAGAACAAGAAGATTGAAGAAGAGAAGAATTGATTTTCTATTTGTACCTATATTGTTACATTTATTTTTTATGTTTAACTAACTGACCCGGCGAACTTCGTGCCGCCTTAGAATATTAATTCTTAATAAAATATAGTGTTTAGTTATTAACTCATAGTGACAAATCGACAGTAGCGTCAACTAACGGGCCTCGGCCGGTACCGCCAAAATCGTTTTGTTCCTGCATTTTAAATCTGTAATATCTTCAAAAGTATTAATTTAAATTACAAACTGTACAGGGCCATATTAATCTATATTAAATACACAATGTACTCAAAGAGTATGTAACACTACGTATAAGAGGCGGGACTGCCATAGAAATAAACGATGTATGAAACGTGCGTCCACGTACAATACCAACCTTACGGAACTAAGGCGTAGGCGTGATACAATGCTGCCAACACAATGTCCATAATGTTATTATTAGTGATGTGGTATGGTGACTAGCGAAAAATTATCGATATCGACTGCAAAATTTTGGGCTTTTAGGAAATAAATAAATAAAAGAATATTTAAACACAGATTGTTTCAAAACATATTTATTTACAAGAAATTAAACAATTACAAATACTATTGCTAATTTTAATTTTAGAGATTTTACAAACACTTACACGTCAATAATATTTTTTTAGAACTAGATGAGGTAGACGTTTCCTATCTGACTACTCTGAGAAGAAAGGCCGAAACTTTTTTTCATTTTGTACATTAAAAACAATCGACGACAATCAGACAACCAATTTCTTACAACTAAATGATAATATATACACTTTTATGCAGTTTATAGGCGAAAATATG
The DNA here is from genome assembly GCA_932526445.1 of Phragmatobia fuliginosa. Classification (NCBI taxonomy): domain Eukaryota; kingdom Metazoa; phylum Arthropoda; class Insecta; order Lepidoptera; family Erebidae; genus Phragmatobia; species Phragmatobia fuliginosa. The sequence goes on from OW052071.1 coordinate 12,775,700, forward strand.
GCTTTAGAAAATCTTAACAGACCAACCATCAAACGCATAGCACAGACTACACAGAGTACTTTTATTTGCTAGTGACACTAATGACAGTCAAAATTTTGACCACCCATTTTGAAAATCGACATTTTGACTGTCATCTAAGTGAAGAAGAATCGTAGCCCGATATAGTTCCAGAGTACTCGGTGTTCTTCGTAATTTTACGGGTTATAGCCGCCATCTTGAAAGGGTGCCCGTTGCATATATCACGTCTTTTGTATGGGAGTTCCGCCAGACTGAATGTACTTAAGGTACTTAATTAGATAAGGATTAATACTGCATTGCTTAAAATCGCTTCGTAAATAAGGTATTATTTCTCGTAAAAATAAAGAAATGGTTATTGTGGGTTATCCCTAAGAGATAGACATATACCATCGCCGACTTTTTTGTAGACCTTTTTAAGATGTACAACACTGTAGTACATTATTTTGATCTATCTCGTAGGGTACAGCCAGCGTTTGCAATGTAAGTGTAAAAAAAACACACATTAGAAACCTCTAAAATTATTATCTACTATATTATGCATGTATTATGCATAAAAACCTTCCTCTTGAATCACTCTATCTATTAAAGAAAACGGCATCAAAATCCGTTGCGTAGTTATAAAGATTTAAGCGTACATGGGGACAGAGAAAGTGTTTTATACTATGTAGTGATGTACAGTATGTGTTTATTTTACAATTGTATGTGACAGTAACTTTAGTGACTATAGACTCGTAAATCTTTCGACTGCCTTGTTGCTCTAGTGGTTAGAAGCTGCTGATCAAAATGTCTCGGGTTTGATTCCCGGGTCGGACCACTTTTATGTGTGATCCGCAAATATTTGTATCGGGGTTTTGGGTGTTTTCTATGTATAATATGTATGTATTTACAACAAAAAATAATATGTTTATGTATTTTTAAATCAGTTGCTTAGTACCTATAATGCAAGCAATTTATTTATATTTTATATTTAAAAGGCTGCTGCTTTACTGGAGTCGACTTCTTTATACGTCTTCTAAGTCGATACTGTGACTGTTGGATTTTACTGACTTATTTTTATTAAGTTTTTTCATCATCAGCGTATGTATGGACGGTGTAGAGGAAGCCTCGTATCAGGATATGAGGCTTCCTCTAAAGCGTCTTTAATTACGGTGGATTGATTGAAAAATTTATATCACTATATAGATCTATCTAATGAATTCAGTGATCCTATAAAAATAGACTCTTTGAGACGCTTTAGAGGAAGCCTGAAAGTAAATGAAAAAGATGACATGTGAAGAAATAATCAAAATATGATTAAAACACAACCAAATGAATATATATGAACTGCGTGAAAGATGATATGGCTAGAAAGGGATTGGCAGTGTTATGACAATTTATAATAATCTATAAATCGTCACATCACAACTAAAATGGAAGAAGACCCATTATAATTATATTATTATATTAAAATAATAATATTGGCCACATTTGTCCCGTGTGGGATTCGAACTTACAAAATTGGTATTGAACGATACTTAAAATCTCACAAATTTCAACCCAGCTTTCAGCATAGTCAGCACAATGGTCTCAAAAGAGGGATTTCCGAGATTCAAGTGTTTAGACACCGCTTCTCATTGTGCAAGGCTAATCTCCCGTCTTGTAGAGGACGCACCGCGTGAACACAGTTAGATCTAGAGGTAATGTGTTCCATTTCTCGTGAGAATAGAGAAATACTTTTGAGATTTGATACAACCTTAGCCTCTATTAAAGCCCGGAAGTCGTTTATTTTACTTCATCGTAGATATGTATATTACAGTCATTTTTTGACGAGTTTAAAACTTATATAGTAGCAAACTTATACCTGTAAAAGATTCCTGATCTATGAGTATATCATAAAGTCTTTGTGGACGAAAACGTGATATCCTACCTCACATGTACCTTTATATCGACGTAGTAAAAAATATTTACTGAAAGCCTCAAAAAATCGAAAATACTTTTTTTACATTATTTTATTTAGACAAAAATCTGCATCGATTGGTACAAGTCTCATAAATTCTAACGTTGAAAAAACACGCTATAAGGTTTTTGAACAATATTAGTGTCTTTTTAGTGTGTCTGTCAAAAAACAGTATTTTTGATGCATTTCTTGCTTACTTCATTCACGCGGTCAGCATAAAGGCTATTTAGTTTTACCTAATAAAACATATATGCCATTAATAGCAATTAAAAGTTTTAAAAATAATAGAAACATCTAGTTGCCATTGAAAATTCTTCATGGTTACAGCATTCTGTCGATCTATGACATATATATTGATTGCTGTAAGTCACAAAACCACTGCTTTTAAATGACTTAGAATAATATCTTTATACGTAATATGTAACACAATAAAAAATAAAAATATATTTATAGATCATGTTTCTACGACGTATGGTTTATGAGTGATATTTTTTTCAGAAAAGTTTTTTGTCTCTCCTGAACATTTTATGTTTTGTGACTTACAGCAAATAGGTTTTTCACCGTCGATATGTATAATAAATTTTCAGCCCAAATAAAAGTTCCTGTACTTACCTTTCACTTTCTCGAACGCTGGAGGATTCGCAAACGAGTTCAAATATAGATATACCATCACTAGGGCAGTAGTAGAACAGTTAGAAAAAAATTAGAACGCCAAGAGAATTGCCAATAAAGTTTGTTAAAGGGGCTCGTACCAATCTGTTTATTTGAACCTGAAATCTGGTCACTCAGAAAACAAGATAGCTGAAAAATCTATGTCTTGGAAATATCGTGCTGGAGTTAACAATTAAAGATACTAGACTCAGAGCCAGCTTACTTACGGTATAAGTAGCAAACTCCATATACTATTTTACCTGCCTATTTTACCTGGTCAAATGGGGGTTCACTTTTCCTATCGAGGGTTTCTTTAAGCGTGCCTAGAAGTCGAAAAGCATCAAAATTGAATTTCGAAACGTGTTCGCAGCATGTCTGCCGTTTTGATATCTTTGAAAAACTTAATGGCAGACACTTGTTCCTGTTCCTACTATATTTTATATAATATCAAAGCTTACAAAATTTCACAAAATTTGGGGAACTAGTGTTTCAGCAAAGCTGCAACTTATGTATGTTTTTTATATCATTATTATACATATATATCTAAAAAATCAGACAGATAGGTCGATTCTAAAATGCAGGCAGACGATATAATATTTAGTTGCGCAGTCATGCTATTGAAGGTGCATGATTTTGATTCTCTCACTCTTCATCTCGCATTGATTCAGTATTCAAGCACCGTTGTAAAAACAATGGACAAAGTTTGTTGAATATACGCTATTCATTTTGGAACTTATTTGAATGAGATAAAAGTCTTTCCCTCCAATTTAATAGGAATGTTACCTGACCTTCACACCATTAGTTTACCCTCCCTAGGAAAAAAAAAATTGCTTTGTTTCAGCAAAGCTGAAATTAATTATTGTTATTTATGATATTATTGTACATTATATATTTGAAGAATCATACAGATAGGTCGATTGTAACATGCGGGTAGACAATATAATGTTTTCCCTGTCACGCTAATGTAAAAAATATGGTCAAGGTTTGGTGAATTAACACTATTAATTTTAAAGTTTCTTGAATGGAACAGATGTCTTTCTTTTCGACACACAACGTCATCTCATATCATCATCATACCTACTAATTTTATAAATGCGTAAGTAACTCTGACTGTTTAACTGTTACATTTTCCCGACTTTAGCCTTTAGCTATAGATTTCATTCAGCAGTTTACTGCTGAATGAAATCTTTAATATTATCGAGAAATTTACTTTGTCTTTTACTTTGCTACTTCTAAATGTAATTTGAAGAAATGCATTGACGTAAATGATGCCAGATTTCAGCTGTTCGTTGATACATATAAGGCTGCTAATATTTTAGATCTGTTTTTTTTAGATATATATGTATAGTAATATTATAAAAAACGTACATAAATTGCAGCTTTGCTGAAGCACTAGTTCCCTGCGAAATGAAGAGCGAGAAAATCAAAATCATGCACCTTCAATAGCCCGACTACTAAAAGTATCATGTGGTCTGCCCGCATGTCAGAACAGACCTATGGGTCTGTTTTTGAAAATATATGTTTATAATAATAATATAAATATATATATATATATATATAAAATAACGCAAATTTTATTAAATTTTGGATGCTTTGATATTATATACAATATAGTAAGAACCGGAACAAGTGTCTGCCATTAAGTTTTTCTATATTTTTTTATATATTTCAAGATATAAAGCGGCAGACATGCTGCGAACACGTTTTGAAAGTCAATTTTGATGCTTTTCGACTTCTAGGCACGCCTAAAGGAACCCTCGATGGGAATAGTGAACTCCCATTTGACCCACGGCAGGTGAAATAATACTTAACATTAATATGGAGTTTGCTAATATACCGTTAGTCTGCGGTAGATTATATATTCACATTCGAAGTAGATTATCGTGGATTGTGCAGTTGCGGATACTGAAGTTTTTCGGTTCACATCTTCAAAAAAGAGACACGATGGAGAAATTTGTAGTGCAAGGCCATGTGGAGGACACAAGACCTTTCTAATAAACAATCACGATCGCTCAAGCAAAAGTGTCTGCCAAAGAAAAAAAGTTGCTTATGATGGAGTTATTATGACACAGTTAAATTGATTGAAGAGCATTTATTATACTCAATTCTAACTATTATCACAGAATACATAATAGTACTCATACAGAAGGCTCACTCCGAAAAGTAAATTAAAGAAATCGGGACCCTAGGCGTTAAAAGATAAAGTTCAATTCAGATCGCACAGCGCCGAAACAACTACAATTATATTTACCTACAGTTGCGTCTCTTTCTATCGCGTAGCTCTTACCTGTTCTGACAATGTCAAGTCGACCACCATACTCGTCCGGGCAGGCAGGCGGCTGACTATACCTAAACTGCGTAGTGACATACCCCTGCTATTAAACTGAAATTGTGTTTAACACTAACCTTTTGTAGAGGCTTTTATCATTGTTTTGTAATTTGTAAATGTTGTAAATATTTCTTTGAACGATTAAAGATTCCCAAATGCTTGTATCTTCATAATCATCATCAATAGACTTTATTAATCCACTACTGGGCACAGGCTTCTCTTAAAGAATAATGTTTTGGCTACTATACCACGCTGGCCAGGCGGGTTCTTAAAGGGGGATTTTAAAGTGATATTGTTAGAAAGCTTTTATTATTCATAGGACAAATAGGGCGGTGACTTACCGTATTGTTATATGGTCCAATATACGGTTAATATTACACTCTTGACGTGTTCAAGCCACCTAGATAACATAAATCATATATGCAGAGAAACACGATTACGATGAAATTTCGCATACTAAGACCTTAGACAAGTGTAGTTCTTTTCTTCCAAAGCATTTTTAAGACGATCAATGCAGTCCTGCGGAGAGAGTGAACTTTTAAGACCCGATCAGACCCCAATACAATTACTCTTAAGTATACTGTTCATTTTTAACTGCCAAGTTGGTCAATTAGTGACCCTGAGTGCTAAGCCACAGGTCGTGAGTTCCATTTCTACCGAGTAACAATAATTTTGTATCTAATCATTTTTCTTTAGGTGTAATTTGTACATGTAAATGGATTACATTTGTTTATTTTAGTTAAATATTATAGAGTATAGACTATAATACACCTATTTAGGGAAAAATATGTGTCAAGGTAAATTAACATTTGTAAAGATGCGCGTGATAACACAGAAGAAACACAAACTTCTAAATCTAAACTTTGTTTAATAATGGAATTCAACAACTTTTTAAAAAAACGGTTAAAATTTAAAAACATATTTTGCAATCTTCCGAACAAGACAGCAAAGATTTTTTTTTTAAATACGTCACAAGTTATGCACACAACGAAATTAGCGTCTGCGCGCCCCCTAAAGTATAGACGCGACACAGGCGCAAACGTATTTTTATAGTACGTTCCCTAAGGCAAATGGATAACGGGTTAGGGTAAGTGACTAACCACCGACATTGCTCCATAAGAATCGCAAGTCCCCGATATTCAAACAGGGGCGTCTGCAGGATATGCATGCACACGGGCGCAGCCTTTTTAGGCACGCCGAGAAGCCCCTAACAGTACTTCACCTATTAATGAACCTGCGCTAAAACTGAAACCCACATAAAAAGAGGTTCATACGTGAGGTGTACTTTGAGTTCTAGGACCACGCTACACCGTAATTTAAAAAGAAAGAAAGATATGAAAATAATCGAGTAGCTAAACATGATAATATTAAGTACCCGAGTGAAGTGGGAGCAACGCGTGCCAAAAATGCACCAGACTCAGCTAGAATGCGCAGTCTAGCGACATTAGCTACCCACGGGCCTTCAATAAGGTACATAATTTGGATACGATCATCCCATGCACTGCTGACCGTGAAAGCTTCGGGGAACGTACCACCTGAATTGAAGGCCAGCAAAGCTGATGTAGCATCCACCAAAAATGGTATGCTCACCTCACCAGCACGGGATTTTACTTTACTCCTGTAGAGTAATACTAAAGTATGGTCTTATATATTAACGTTAGAAATTTATATTAAGTCAACCGACAACAACAAAAAGACAAATATATACTTCTTCCTAGCCTTTATTCCCAATAGAGAATAGTTCTAGAGTGGAGACCGCATCTCGGTAATCGTAGTGTAGAACGCCCACAGACCTAGTTGATAGCAAGAGCTAGATGCGAGAAGCCCAAAATTTATCAGAATGACGTGTAATGGGAGAAGGCTAATTATGATGATTGTGGTATTATCTGCGAAACCCTGAAAGCGCACCGGAAAATCAAATGCCTCAAAGGACTGCAGTGCTTATGCACGGAGGCAACACAGTATGCCCGCCCGCTTACTAAAATAAATAACTTAATAAATGTTTCGGACATCTAACACACAACGCCATCTACACCCAAACTAAGCAGAGCTTGTATTATGGGCACTAGACAACTGATATAAATACATAAATATATTTTTTTTGTAAATACAAACATAAATTGTACATAGAAAACACTCAAACTCCGCAACAAATATTTGCGGATCACACAAACATTTGGTCCGACCCGGAAATCGAATCCGAGACTTCAAGAACAACAGTCGCATACGCCACCACTACGCCACCGATGCAGTTTAAAAACTGATAGGACGCTAAGGTAATGATTGCACACGGGCGGAACATAGGCTAGAGGCGCCTATGTATTCAAGGAAAAAGGGGTTTGGACTCCGTTGTCTTCACTCACTCGATGTTAAGCAAGGAAAAATTTACTAGCACCGATTATCTGGGAGGCACCCGTTGTACGTGTGGTGACGGATTAAGAATATGGAGTGTCATCACCCCTACTCATTCCATGTGTGTAAATACGAGGGACAACATTACTGCAAAGAGAAGAAGAACTTATAAAACACCCATTAAGTGGAATGTTTAAGGCAGTTGGGGAAGTAGGCAGGAAGTAGGTAGTTTGCTTACGCGACAGTCTTTTCCAATACGGGAGAATATTGATCCCCTCTTACTTAGTACTACCGTCTCTAAAGTCAAATATAGGCTCATTAACTTCTCTCTCTTCTAAATCAAATATAATTTCTTCACAACAGCTCTCGTTTTTCGTTCCCACTAGGATACCGGATCCTTTAAACGGAGTTTGAAAAAGCATCTCACTAGGCCGTCATAGTGTGGGCATTTCTACTCTTAGATTCAACTCATGCTTTTACCAGGAAGAGCAGACTCACTTTGGTAGGCTCTAAATAAAAAAATACCACCTTACTTTATTGCGATAGCAGGCCTTCCTGTGCAGAAGTCTAAGATGCGGTGTTTTGCAGCTTATTAATGTGCATAGAAGATATTGAGTACACTCTTAGAGGAAATTGTCAAACTAGAATATTTATAAAAAAAAACATAAATCCTTATCGATTTTCTACAAATATATTTTTTATTCCTTATTAAACCTAGGTTTGTATAAGATATACTGTCTAAGATTATTTGAGGTCCCCTACTAGTTCAATCGGTTAAACCTGAATATTAGTTTTTTCATGAAGTGATTGGCATCAGACCTCTGCAACCATGAGAGCGATTTGAACCAGTTTTCAGTAAATTTAAGAGCACTTACTTCATAACGATGTTACGACAACCGGGCACTGCGAGACAGGGGTCTACATTAAATTCAAAATTTTGTGTTGAAATACGAAGTTTATACCTTACTGTGAGTACTGGTATCATATAAATCTGGCGTTTATGATTACACAATCGCTGTTTTTCACGCACACTCATCATTCTGATGTTCATGAGTATTCCTTACTCAGTAGCGACTGCTTGCTTCTATATAGGTTCTATATACTGATAAAGTGTTTTTTTTTATATTTATATAGGTAAAAAAATATTGATTGATTGATTAAAAATAAAGAAAGGAGGTTAATACAAATTATTTAAATATATAAATTATTAAAAACTATTCTGATAACTTGTTCTGGTACTAATTATTTCAAGCAATGATAGTTAGTGACATCTTAGAATAGAAAAGATTCTCAATTTAACTTTATTTCGCTCCGAGTATCATTAGTATGAATGACTCATTTCTTTTTATTTGTGTTTGATATGTCCTAATTAGAGAAGGGTTTTTCTGATTAACAGTTGCTAATAACACCCTAATTCGTCGTCCAAATGGTTCTACGAACATTAACAAGCAATCTACCTAAATGTAAACAGATGACAATTGATTTAAGTCTAAAACCTGGGTAAATTGTTGTCATAACAATATGTAAAATATGTAAATGTATATTATTATCATTTTATTTCAGACCGAAATCCATATTTGATTGTTAGCTATAAAACTCTTAACCTAATGTTAGTAGAGGTGATACAAAACACAAATAAAAATAAAAATACAGATAAGTTTGCACACTATTAGGATCCTGCGTACTTATGTAAACGTATCCAGTGTCCCAGCATTGGGCAATTCCATCTGTCACACAATACACTCAGGAGGCTGTGTGTGCTGTTGCGTACTCTATGCAGTAATGAGGCGATTCGTTTGCGAATGATGGAATGAAAACCATCAACCCTCGCCTCGGTAAACATCCCGGAAGCGCTGCAAAAACGAGGCAGCCCATTCAGCATCCTGAATGCATTGTTGTATTGAACACGCAGAGCGCTATATGCCCCCTGCGTATATCTAACCCACAAACTGCACGTGTAAAATGACGTGCAGTCAGTGGCGTAACAATACCATTTGGGGCCCGTGGCAAATTCTTTTGATGGGGCCCTATCAGTATAAATCGTCACGTTGTACTCAGGTTAATTTTAATAAACTTTAATTAACATCGTGTCACCACCCTTATTCATCCCGCGGGTGTCGTAAAAGGCGACTAAGGGATAAACTACGCAAGACAACATCGATGCAAAGAGAAGGAAGCTTGAAACCAACCCTATACCAATTCGTCTGGTCAGCGTGGTATAGTAGGCCAAAACCTCCTTCTAAGGAGAGGCCTATGTCGAATAGTGGACTGTTAAAGGCTGTTGATGATGATGATGATGATGAAATTACAAGTTGTAAATGTCCCACTTATGGCCATAGGCCTCCTCTCTTAGGCGAGAGGCAATGGTCTTTAGTCCCCCTTTTTTTTTATCTGTGGAAAATCATCATGGACCGTCACCCCATACGGCGAGGTGGTGTGTAAGACTTAAACCGACTAAAAACCATTATTATTGCATATTGGAGACTTCACATGCATCCATAGAAGAGTCAACGCTATTTGAACTTCAACAAACCGAACTTATAAAGCAAAAACGGCATCATAACGTCCTGCCCATCTAGTAGAGATTTATTTTAATGTCATTGAAGTTGAAGACTCACTTTCTTTATTAGATTTATAACTTGATAAAATATATGGAATATCTTTTAATACTATGCCCAAAAAAAATGCTAATTTGATGAACCGTTTCAAAAAAAGTCATCATTGAGTATTAGATTTAAATTATGAGAGCACATTGAACATATACGGCATTCGGCTTGACATATTTTTGACCATAAGTCCCTTTCGTTGTGTTAGCACCATCTATCCTTGTCTTCGACACTTATTTAGTGGAATATATTTGTCATTTATGGATTTAATAATTTGCTTGGACATTGCTAAGGCAGTTTGATCCTTAGCTTCATGAAATCCTAAAAATGTTTCTTTAATGACAAGTGCCTTTGGGATCCCATTACCATCTTTTTCTATCATACAATAACGGTAAAGTTCACAATTTTGATCAATTTTTGAAATATTTAGAATTGTATAGAATATGATAGAGTAGAATAGTGCGGCATTACTTCATTTATCAGTGAATTTTCTACTTTTAGAACCAGGACAGAAATTAGCTTATTTTGTATTTTTGGACTTAAATATTTTATCTGGCCCTTTGGTTTACTTAACAATTCTTGTTAAATTGCATCGTATTTTCCTAATAACTCAACAATACTCAATAAGTTTCCTTTGGGGCTTGGATCACTGCTAACTGCGTTTTCTCAGTGGCCACAAAAGGTTAAAAAACACGTTTAAAGTGTCAGAGTAACATCAAGGAGTAAAGAAAGTACTTGGCGCCAAAAATTTTTTTTTGATCATAGACTCTTGAGTTGTATAGGTATATGCTCTTAGATGAATTTTTGATATCACGTGTCTTTGTAATCTACAATATGTTTGCAGTCGTCATAGCCCTCAATCCAAATTTAGGATTTTGTAATTTCTTAAATGCCTGATTTGGGAATAACCAACACGGTTCACAATACGCCTTCTGAATCTGAAGTATTAAAGAATAGTATAACAATGTACGTTCAAGTTTCACGCCAGTCTTGGAAACAATTTAGTAATGTTTTTCTAGAAAAGATCTATTGCCACTATCTTTTAAGAAAGGGCCCTTAGGTTTACAACGTCCGTTTTCAATCAAGTTAGCTCTTTAAAATTACCCTTAACAGTAACATAATTGGCGAAGATACAATATTGATCATGCTAAAATATAGGTTTCTTTGATTTTTGCTAGTACCTTGTTGTGGTTGTTCTGGATTATTGACGGTTTTTGACGGTCTTAGGTACGTAAAATTATTCGCCACGGGTAACGTGAACATACATATTTTTATTTAAGTTGGTGGAAATGCTTAACGATTAACTTGAAATTGTATTATGGTATTTAGTTATCTCATTTTGGATTTTAAGCAGGACTTATAAAAATATACCTTTCAAATAAAATACTCAGGTACAATATAAAAAAATATTTTTGAGCTCGCAGCCTCTTGGGCTAGGGCCCTCTTGGGTCGGGGGCCCGTGGCATTTTGCCGGCCCTGCCACCCTATTGTTACGCCACTGCGTGCAGTAAGCTCTGAAGAGAGTGACTTTTGTTGGTTTACTACACCGCACAAATCTGCGAATTAACATATTACAGCGGACAGACAACGCCCTGCGTTCCCTCTCTAAGTCCACATCATCATTCAGATCATCGGTGACCCAGTGACCCAGGTACTTAAAACGCGTTACTCTCACAAGAGGAGTGTTACTAATTGCTACCGTCGGGATGTTGGCGTAACATTTAGTGCCAGCCTTAAACACGAGCAACTCGCTCTTTCTCGCATTGTACCTGAGCCCGTACGCCAACGCATAACCCTCACACAGTTTAAGCAGTCGCCTGAGAGCTCCGATCGATGGACTCAGCAACACCATGTCATCGGCATAACTAATGTTATTAATGCACACGCCATCAACGTGACAGCCGATGTTAGTGTTGCTGAGTTCAACGATCAACAGGTTAATGTACAGGTTAAAAAGGCGTGGGGAGGTAGTCCCTCCCTGCCGCACCCCACATTCCGTTCTATAAATGTCTGATACAGCACTTCCCCATTTTATAAAGTTTATCTGATTTTTGTACCAATATTTTAGCAAAGAAATAGCTGCAACATCGACTGTAGTTTCCATGCTCAGTTTCTCACACAGGACGTCATAAGACACCTTGTCGAAAGCCTTGGATAAATCAAGGAAACACGCATTGACGGGTGTATTTCTGGCTGCATAGTACTGCACGGTCTGCTTGAGACACATAATGGCACTTTCGGTCGAATTCTGTGGCCCATTCCCGGTTGGTTTGTTGCGGAATCAATGGTGAATATTTGCTCCTGTTTTGTGTTGTTTATACATAGCACTATTATGGCCCGACCCGGGATTAGAACCCGAGGCCCATTGATCGGCAGTCGCGTACGCGTACTATTAGAGCAATGAGGCAGTATATATGTCTTAAATAAATTATATATAATTAATATAGAACACCTTTTTTCTTACATTATCGAAAAGTGATTTTTAATAAATAATATATTTTCTTTGCCTAGGAAAAATAGTTTTAAAACTTATGACCAAACCTATCTCTATATATTTCTTTTCTTACCAAGAATACAGAACGTGTTAGAAAAAATATCAGTCGAAAAACCAACATCAACGGCCAAGTGCTTGTCAAGCTACTTAATGAATAGAGTTCCGTAGTCAGCTATACTGGTAGGTAGATTTAACATCGTGTCCAATACATAATTGTTATATTTACTTATTATTTCCGTTTCGGTTCCGACTCATGAACTACGGAACCCTAAAAATCTTCTAAATTGAGGTTGGTAGATCTACCAATTTCGCATTTTACATCTACCAACTTCTACCAACATTTCGCACATAATCTACCGATTTTTTGAAATTCGGGTTCGCAACACTGATTATCCCTACGGCCCTTACGGGTGTACGCTGTCTGTCTCTCTGTGTATGTCAAGTCTATAGTATTTTTTGTCTAAGTTTTTTCCATCAGACAGTTTGACTTTGGTTTGATAGTTGTGTTGTATTCAGTATTGCATTTGTATTTGTCAGTGACAGAACTGACAGACTGAGAGTGAGGTTATTTGATAACCAAAACCATATTATAACCCAAAAGTTGAAGTGGTGATTATTATGTATTAAAATCAAGGTTCTGAAGGGAAAAACAACTTGCTGTTACTGTTAAAGAAGTCATACTTTAAATACAGCAAGAACTATGGAGGTCACAGAGTTTGATGCCACTTTAGGTGGCACTGAGCATCTACCATTTTCAGTGAATTGTTTAAAATTTGCAGCTGCCAGAAGTACAGAAATTGCTGCAATGACTGAAAGTATCCTTGCACCAAAACATAACAAACTTGTATTCCAAACTTTACCGGTACATATGAGAAGACGTGTAATGAGCCACAACAGTAAGCGGCTACCACGTAAATTACGAAAAGCGCATATGGAACAGATTACCAAAAGTGGCACATCGCAACAAAAACGACCTTCAAGAAAATACAGGCGTCGCCCTGCAAATCTTTTGGATGAGTACAATCGACGTCAAAAGCGCATAGTGTGGCTGGAAACTCACATATGGCATGCAAAAAGATTTCACATGACTGAACGTTGGGGACATCGTTTAGCTTATGCGCCCTGTGACAAGGCTTTCAGAGCTTGTTATAGAGCTAGTTCCGCTCATTGTCTTCTACAAGATATATCTTACTATACACCAATACAAGTAAATGGTCCACTTGAATCAGTAAAGGAAATGTTTGCTAAAGTTACCAATAGCTTGTGTGGTCTGGGAATATGTGCTAAAGCTTACACAGAAGGGACAAGGCAAGGTACAGTGCATCTCTATGGAATAAACACTTTTCCATATGGGTATATTGGCAGAGTGCAATTTTTGTGGGCCTCCAACAATGATACAAAGGTCTTATGGTTATTTGTGCATCCATCACAAACCAACCAAGTGGAGTCACTTTTAGTAGCTCTCACACAACAAGAAACTGATGAAAAATATGAAACGGTGAGGAAAAAACAAAAACTTACAGTCAAGAGGGATACTGTTAGTATTAAAGTGATGCCTGGTAGTTTTAATAGATTTCATTTAACTGGACCCAATAGTCATGCAATATTAGCCAAAAGTTTAGTATGTGTGACGAATAGTGACTTATTAAATAAAAACAAGTGGACATCACTACACTGGCCTAAACACTTGAATGAAAAAGAAGAATATTGGGAGAAAATAAGCTTGCTTAACTCACCCTCTCAGTTATCACCTAATGTTATCGTAAGCTTAGTTGTCAAAGATCCTAGATTAATCAGACCTGCACGGCGCACTAAAGCAAAACTAATAACTTATTCAGATATAAACAATGAACCATTGATTCATATCCCACCTTTTCTTTCAAGTTCCCCTTTGTGGGATACTAAAATTCATGATATAATTAAGAAGGAAAAATTAACAAACCATCAGTTTATACAACATATTAGTAAAACCCAACTGGTCCCGGGTGAAATAAATGAGGATGATCCAACATTACAAAGTGTTCCTGTTGTTTTAATACAACGGCCTGGTTCTCAATGTAGTGAATACAAGAAACTTGGTAAGTAGTGATTTAATTTTTTTTAAAGTAATGGAAAAAGAAATAAGGGAGCAATAAAGTAAATAATAAGAAAGTAAATATTAAGTAAGAGTCGTGGCCAATCAAGAGGTCAAACGGAGTGCAGAAAATAGACAGAAGTGGCGATTGTTCCACCGACAAGGGCCTGACCCTTAAATTGAGAAGAAGAAGAAAGTAAATTCATAGGTCTATACAATTAAGTAAAATTTGTGTCTTTAATTTGAAATGACCTGTTTTTAACTAAGTGCGTATGGTAGTATACATACTTACATGATACTACATACAAATAGAATTTTATATTCTTTTAAAAATAAATATTTCAGACATCTTACACAGAATATCATCTAGTCTCAAACTAAGCAGCGCTTGTATTATGGGTACTAAACAACTTATATAAATACATAAACATACATTTTTTTGTAAATACATACATATTATGCATAGAAAATACCAGACTGTAACAAATATTTGGGCCGACCCGGGAATCGAACCCGAGACCTCTTGATCAGCAGTCAGATATGCTACCCACTAGACCAACAAGGCAGTCAAAAAATTCTATGACATAGTAAACAATGCTCAATTGAAAAGTAATAACACTGGTAACTGCTCCTGGGTGCTGCTACTTTAAAATAAATTACTATGGGTACTTGACAACTGATAGAAATATCTACATATACACTTTAAGGTTGCCTGGAAGAAATTGCCTATGGAAATAAGGCCGCCCTTTGTACACTACATATATATGTCATTTAATGTACTATAACTCTGTAACAAAGTGTGCAAATAAAGAGTTTCTATTCTATTCTATTCTATACACTTTTGTTTCTAAATATACATACATAGAAAACACCCAAACTTGAACCAATATTTGAAGATCACACAAACATTCAGTCTGACCTTAGAATCAAATTCAAGACCTCAAGCACAGCAGTCAGTAAGGGTTTGGATGTTTTAATAAAAAAAGATACTGATGTTTATTACACATGACAGTCATCCATTGTAAAAAAAAGGTAAATTGTAAATTACAGGTTATGGATCTGGTTGGGATATCATAATACCTTCAGGATATGCACTTCCATTTTGGTTAACTTTTGTTATGTTCGGTGCAAGATCAGGTGGACTCAGAGAAATGGAAAACTTGTCTTTTGAAATGGCACAATGTTTTCTACCACCGGACTGTAAGGCAGGAAAAGAAAATGAACATAGAATCAAATCTGATTTAAAAGCGAGATATTTTAGACTCCCACCAAGTAAAAGGGTTAATTATACAAAATTAGCTATTAACAGTCCTTTCATATGCCCTTGGGATAAATTGCTGAGTGATTGGACTGATCATACAGTAAAAGACTATTTCGTACTAAGAGACTGGAGACTATTGGAGTCCATACAGGTATGTTTGCTATTTAAAGTATTAAATTTTATCACTTTAAAACATTTCTTCATAACAGCAGCTTTGTTGATGAGTTTGAGCTTTACTACAAGTCTATAAATTTTTCAGGACAGCATCAAACATAGGAAATCATTACCCAACGTAACAGAAAGTCAGTCTTGTTTAATTACGGTACAGTTAAAATTAGCAAATAAAGGTAATTTGAAGAATCATGCAATAATTTGTATGCCAGAACCAGGTGATTTTACTGCCATAAACACTTTTTTCGAGCCCCTTCATGAGGATCCTAATGAGACAGCTAGAAAGAGGAAACGATCTGAGCACAAGGTATTGCTAAAAAAATTAAGACGGAGAAAAATGAAGCTTAAAAAGAAAAACCTCTTGGTGAGTACAGCTCTTGTATATTTTTATGATGACAATGTTATTTATTTTTTTATTTATTATATCTCAATTTTTTTATTTCTAGGTAAAAAAAACAAAGACTGCAAGAAAATCTCAAGAACCATCTGAGTATGTTAAAACTATGAGAGAACTATGGCTACCCTCAGATACATCGGTAATACGCAATCTCCCTTCAAGACAAGTCATGGGATTTATTTCACAAGGAGGATTTAGCTTTACTGAGGCCCAAAGTTGTGGTATAGGATATATAGCTTTTAATGCACTAAACATGTTACTGAGTAATAATTTCAATCAAGTACTTGTGAGAAATACATCTTCAAGAAAATACCAACTGGCAAATATAACAATAGTAAACAGTAAATAAAAACTCCAGTATTCTTACAAAAAGTATTCATTTATTTTTCACTAACTAGATATTACATATTCTAATCACAATAAAACCTACTGAACTAGGTTCCCACTTTCAGTTGATAAATAGCAAAAATAAATTTACTATATTTCAGCAATGTCAACAGTATAATTGATACACGCGCTTTTGAGTCAGCATAACAATGATTACGAAATTAAAATCTGATGTTTACAGACACACTTTTCAAAAATACTTGCTATTTTAAATATTAACACAATTTTACATACAAGATGAAAATGCTTAAATTTGTACGAGTTCATTTCTATCTGCGTATTACTAAAATAATTAATTGTTCGAGCCAGCTTATTATAATTTCAAAAGATAGGCCCACAAATACATTGTGTACAAATTTACGCTTAAGCAATGTACTCCGTACAGAAGTGAACACCCGACCTGGTGCCGAACTGGCTTCTATCACGCGCTAGGCAGCGTTTATCAATCTCATTTCCTAAACCTTAGAGCGCTTTCTCGCTATCGCATCTTCAACAGCCTTCAATTGTTTCAACAATTCTTCTCTTCTCGATACTGATTTCTTGGCAGGTACAGCATTCAGTGGTGAACCAGGACGCTTTTTTCCACCACCTGATTCTGGAAAAAAAGGGTAATATATTTCAAGTTCCTATTATCTGAATCTTATTTAACATTTCGTAAATTAAATATGTTTTTTAAATACTAAAGAAAGACCACTGGCCAAATATTGGGACTATTTTATATGCTTTTTTTCTGTATAATTTTTAAACATCTGTATGAAGCAAAATACAATGCTTTATAAGAACAGGTTCAAAAAAGTTTACATTATACATACATATATTTCAAAGTATACAAGGTAAACACGCTTTTCCCGTTGATATACTCCAGTGTTTGTGCTGGGTATGTTCGGAAATAACGAGCTCAAAGTAATAAATGTTGATGCTTGCTGTCTATGTGCCAGTAGTAGTTACTACGTATTATGGAACATAATTGTGGAGACGCCCGCCTCTATTGGTCGTGCCAGTAGAACACAAACTTGAGAAAGCACCGCCGAATTATTTATATTATTAATGAATCGAGTTCACAAAAAACTTGCCTTTTTTTCTAGTCAAGTGAGTGTTTGCAGTGTCTTTTAAATATTGTCGCCCCACGCTTTTTACATTAAAATTATTTTCTACTATTTTGTTTAAAAGCGTGGTTCTTAAGTTTTTTAAAACAATTTTTTTAGAAAAACTTAAAAAGACATTTGTTTAAAAAAAATAGTTTTTTAGTTAGGTCCTCGATAAATCTACAAAGTTTGAATGAAATCTGGCCGTTTAAAGTGGGTCAAAATCGCGCCTAAAGGAGTCGGTTAAAAACATACAGGTGAAGCTAATAAAATGCCTGTAAAAATGTTTTTGTTACAAGACATAACAGAGTAAATATTTTGATCTTTAATATTTATGGCTGCGAAACGTGGACGCTGACTCAAAGAGACAGAGATAAGTTGGCAGCATTTGAAATGTGGTGCTGGAGGCGGATGATGAACATCAGTTGGTCAGAGAAAAAATCCAACGAGGAAGTCCTACTAATGGTTGACGAAGAAAGGAGACTTCTGAATACTGTTGACAACAGAAGAGGCAAAATGGTTGGCCATTTGATAAGACACGACAACCTTTTTAAAACCATTCTAGAAGGAAAGATAGAAGGTAGAAGAAAACGCGGAAGGCCTAGATTGACGTACATACAACAAATAAAGGAGAAAGTAGGAGTCGTGGCCTATCAAGAGGTCAAACGGTTGCGGAAAATAGACAGAAGTGGCGATTGCTCCACCGACAAGGGACTGACCCTTAAATTGAGAAGAGAAGAAGAATATTTAATTAAATGGTTATTTTTATTTGGTTACTGTTTGTGTTTTTTGTACATTTGATATGCAATAGATGTAATTTAGGTATTATAAGTTAACCTCTCTATCGCATTAGCTTTACCTGTAATGATAGTGAGGGTGATGTATCACATAATAATTATATATTTGTTACCTTTATCGCTGAAGTCTTCTTTCTTGCTGGCAATAGTTGTCACAGCTGCAGCAAGCCCAGCACTAGGTTTTACATTCATCCTATACCCAAATAAACATGATAAATAATTATAACAAATAAAATTATACCCTGCACTATGATTTTTTAATGTTTTTCTTCTATTGTCTTTTATGTTTATATAACAGGTAACTAGTGTTTTTAAATAAGGTGAACACCCGGCCTGTTGCCGAACTGGCTTCTATAACGCGCTAGGCAGCGTTTATCAAACTCATTTTCTAAACACAGATCGATTATATGGGCAGTCTAATTGTTGCACCATAGCTCATAAACAACTGCTACAACTTTGAACTAATGAGGTGTCAATAGATTTCTAATAATGGCCCGGAACACATTTTTATGTAGTCTAATTGTGGTTTCTTAACCGTTTTCTTGTTCTATTATATATGTGTGTGGAATATATTAGTTTCCTACATAACAAAAGATAAAAGGACGAAAATCCATACATAATGTACGTAATACACACCTAGGTCTAGCAGCAGCGTTCAGGAGACGAGCGTGTCTGGCTCGCCTCGCTCCAGAACTGCCGGACGTGGACGATGAATGCGATTCACT
The DNA here is from genome assembly GCA_932526445.1 of Phragmatobia fuliginosa. Taxonomy (NCBI): domain Eukaryota; kingdom Metazoa; phylum Arthropoda; class Insecta; order Lepidoptera; family Erebidae; genus Phragmatobia; species Phragmatobia fuliginosa. Next base: position 12,794,983 of record OW052071.1, read on the forward strand.
CTCTGACTCGCTAGATGACGACGATGATTCTGTTGGACAATGTTATACTGAGATTTAAAGACTGTTTCCTTTTTTTTGTAATAACCGATGCAACAATTTCAAATTAATTTGGCATGGAGATACCTTTATTCTTATGGAAGAATACTTTTTGGTAAAAATTACGAAATACGTCACCTTAGTAAGGGGTTGGGAGTGGTTGGGAGTGAGGGGGGGGAGGGGTTGGAACAAACGAACCTAGCTACGGCCATGAGTAAAAATGTGACCAGCTGTTTGGGCTAGTAGGGCGTTCCAAAGAAATGGACAGAAGTTGATACATACTCTCGAAAAACATTACCCTCTTTCTGATGCAGTGTCCAAGTAAATAGTTTAATTGCTATCTAGGAAGCTTTTTATATAAAACCAACTTTTGACCGCGGCTCAGCCCGCGTTTATGTCGGTTATCGTAGTAAAGAGTAGCCCATTGCCTTCATCAAGAATCAAATATTTTTTAAATCATGTCATTTTGACAGATGATAAAAAATGTCTGTTTATAAGTAGGGCGATATACAATACCTGAACCTGATGAAGAAGACCTTGAATATTTCTTTCTGTTGCGTCCTAAGGATTTGTTACGGCCATACGCATCCAATTCCTCCTGTAAAACATACGCAGAATTAGACAATCTTATGCAAATTTGCAATTCATTGTAAACAAAAACTTAATCCTGATCAGTTATCAGTATATCGGTAAGCGATATTTTCAAAAGGATTTAAGTATCGCGCCATTAATAAATGAAGAGATGAAAGTGATACTTCACCCCTATAGTTGTCAGATGTCAGAGGTTAACAAGTAAAGACGTCTCGACGTACAAAATATAGAAAAGTAGAACAAATTGGACCAATTTTTGTAGCTTTCTGCACTAGGGGAGCGCAGAAAGCTAAAAATAATAATAAAATTAAATTGAAATTTGTTTCTAATTTCAAATTAAAGGCTTTCCTCAAAGTATATTCGGTACTTGCATGAAAGAAAACATTCTTTAATGTTTAGTTTGTCTTTTTGTTCTGGGTAATCTCTGGATTTAGTAAGTAGCCCGTTTGACCGGGAGTAAGACACGTACAATACGTCTCGTGGGCAGTGAATAGTTGTAGGTACCTTGTGTCGATGTGTGGCGGGCGGCGGCGGGTTGGCGGAGAGCTGGCGCGCGGCAGTGGGCGAGGGGGCGCGGCGGCGCGGCGCGGGCGGGTTCATGGCCGTGGCGCGGGCTGTGGCCAGCCGCCGCTCTCGCACTATCACCGACGGAGACAGCCTGCGACCACCCCAACACATTACACATTCACTCGTTTTAAACCGATGTATCGTGAAGCCGTAGAATCAAACGATAGATACCCTGTCGGTATCGATTAAATCCGAAACCGATCTCACCTTTGTCTCGACGAAGAGGACGCCCTTCTCTTACGACGCGCGCTCGGCGATCGCGAACTTCGGGAACTGGAATTTGAAGAGCTGCGGGGTCAGCGGGACGAAGGGGGCGAGAGGACGGGGTCGATGCACACACACGCGTACGCATGCACACACACGTTTGTTACGGTTTTAGACGTGACAGATGTTACAGGCGTACACGCTCCGGTGACCGATAGCGAGCCCGAATGATCGATGATGTGGATAGAGACATGCATTTAATCGATAATGTTCGTTAAGATAGAAAAATGAATGAGGAGAACACCGCAAACCACAAAATTAGACGAGTTATGAAAGCGAAACCCATCGCCCAAGGAAAAGGGACGAAGCGGGATAAAATATCAAATTAATAATTTGAAAAAGTAATAAAAAATATATCGAATAGGTTTAAGGCTAAGTGAACCTAAAATAAAGTTTATTGTTGTATCAGTATTTTAAGGATTATTTCAAATGTATCCACTTAAAAAATTTCCCTAGTTGTAATCAAGAGAACCAAAGATTTCATTATATAATATATTGTTTTAAACTATGATTGAATACTGGGAAACCAATAAAAGTAGGTGCGCAATTTCACAGTTCTCATATTATTAGGCCCGATTCAAAAGAAATTTCATATAAAATAAGAATAGTTTTCAGATAAAAAATAACACACAATTTCGTGTTTCACATGTATTGCTCATTTGATGTTTTTTCTAATTTTTCGAATAATAAATCGATTTCGAAAGTGAGATTTCAGAATTTAGAAAGAACCAGTAAAATGTACTTTGAGAAGAAACGCCGGAACATATACTGAGGTGTCTGTTTTTTGCAAAATAAAAGTATTGATTTAGGCGAACGTGTTTTACGAAATATGCGTATTTGTCACCATGGGTTTCGTAAATAAGATTAAAGGTCGGTCATAGCACACACTGTAACGGCACGGCAACAGCACCGCTCCAATCCAGCGATTAGCTTATTATTTGAATTTGACCCTTAAATCGTATGTCGTATAATATGTTTCATAACATCAGTATAAAGAGCTTGCAACTCGCGGTTGGCGTGCGTATGGCGAGCTTGCACCTCGCGGGCTGCTTAAGAAACATATTATACGACATACGATTTGGGTCGAATTCAAATGACATGCTAATCGCTGGGTTGGAGCGGTGCCGTCACAGCGTGCTATGACCTTATATGACCTTAAGGGAGCAAACTAGCAGGACAATATTACTGCAAAGAGAAGAAAAACTTGAAACAATTCGTCGGTTATAACGAGAGACCTATGTGCACGAAGACACGGAAGAACCGGTCGCAAGCACGTAGCCGAACGGTGTGTAGGCTGGTACCTGGAGGAGGAGTAGGAGTCGTCGGAGGAGGGCGGCTTGCGGCGCCTGGCGGCGGGTTCGGCGCGCATCCAGGGGTCGGCCCACTCGTCCGTGCGGCCTTCGCGCCGCCCCTCTCGACCCTCCCGCCCTTCTCGCCCCTCCCGCGCCTCTCGCCCCTCTCGCGCCTCCCTCCGCTCCACCTCGGCCCGCTGCACTATCACTTCGCGAGACGACCGAATGCGTCTCTGTTTCATAAATTTCACTATTACATATTATGGTACAAAAAATATTATATCACAACAATTAAATAGGTTCTGGAGTATATCACATTATTAGAGACATGACCTAAAGCTTAGGTGAGATTAATAGCTGAAAAATTTATAAATAATATACCTTGTGATATGGACCCTCTTCCGTCGTAGGAACCCGTTCATCGTAATGTGGAATTCTCTCATAAGCGCGTTCTTTATCATACATATTATGCTCTCGATTGTAATACCGCTCACGCTCATCCACAGGCGGTCGGGGGAAGCGACCTCGATACATTGGGCCATATCCTCTGAAAAATGTTATTAAAAAAATATTGACAATTGTTTCGTGTGTTGTGCAGCTTCATGTATTTGCATAGCATAGTTAGCCTACTATTCCCGATTAGGTTTTCTTTATTTAGTTATGTCTTATAAAAGGTATTTGTATTGTCTCTCTCTTTTTTTAAAGAAAATATAATCGACTTGATACTGATTTTTTGATAATAAAATAAGTTATATAATATGAAACTTAACAACAAATTGCAGAATAGCTACACTATCTCTCCCCTATATCAATTTAGATTTCGGACATCTGACACATAACATCATCTAGTCCCAAGCTAAGCAGAGCTTGTATTATGGGTACTAGACAACAGATATTTTCCTAACGACAACGAAAATTTTTTTATAAGACCTAGAAGGAATACGACAAGAAGACATGTAAAGGTAAAATGAAGGTGTAAAACGCAACCAACCTAAATGCTTCAGGATCCCTGTAGTGTCCAGGCGGCATGTCGTGGTGACGCGGCGGGGACGCGCCCACGGCCGCGGCGGCGTAGGCCAGCTCCGCGTCAGGGTCGTGCACCACGCCACCCACCGACAGATGCAGTTTCTTCTCCTCGAAGTCCATGTCTTGCTCCTTACGCTTGTTCGCTATTCTGAGCATCTGTTATCGGATTCGGATAACTTACATTAATCCGTGTGGTGACGGATTAAGAATACAGAGTGTCACCACCTTTATTCATCCCACGCGGGTGTCGTAAAAGGCGACTAAGGGATAAACTACGCATGACAACTTTGATGCAAAGAGAAGAAAAACTTGAAACCAACCCTATACCAACCCGTCTGGCCAGCAGTGTACTGTTAGCTTTTAACAGTCCAGCAGTGGACTGTTAAAGGCTGTTGATGATGATTGATGACATTAATTAGTTTGTTTTTTAATTGTAAAAATGTTAAAGATGATGTTTGGATTTGAAGGTTAAATAAACTATTTACATTACATACACTTATCACCATACAAATGTGTATCCATGAAAAGGGAAAAATAAACTCTATGAATATTTTATGGGCCTGAAGTGTAACAAAAATAATTTCCTTAATAACGGCTGCTTCAATGGACCATTTTTTTTACCTCCTTGGCTGTGCGCAATCCCCGCTCCCAAGCGGATTCAGGAGGCGCGACATCTCTCGGGGGTGCCGCAGGGTATGATCCAGTAGTCGGCACACCCCGAACAACATCAAACATATTGTAGTTACCCTTATCCGTTACACCTGGGTGAAGAAATCTGTAACGTGAATATTAAAAAGAGGTCAGATATGCAATTAATAGTTATGGTTAAACCATACATTACACACTCAGCAGATTAAATTCTAATTCTTATATGAGTCACGAACGCTCAACCGCGGGGGCGAAGGGGAGAACAACCTTTGAGTTTTTGATGGTGAGTGTGGGGAGGTCCAATGATGCAGAAGCCCATGGTCCAATGGTGGCCCATGGAGATCCATGGGCCACCATAATGAGAGTCACCATCCAAGTTTCCTTGCCATAAAGAAAATGGGCTCATGGACTAATCTAAAACTACTAAAAAAAGTATGTCGATTTCTACATTAAGCATACCTGCAACTAACACCCCAAGTACATGCTCCACGGGAGAAGAACCTGCAAACCGGTCGCGGTTCACTCTCTTCGGGACGTCGCTCCGCCTCGTCTGATACCTCACCTTCCTCGAGCGAAGAACCTCGTGAACGCCGATCAGGTTTCACCTGTTCTGTAATCAAAATTAGGGTTTCAGAGATCGCTAAATTTTGTATATTTTTTCATCACTATAATTAATAGTGATGAAAAAATTATATTTATAATATTTGCTGTCTTTCTCAGACCCTTTTTTCCAAATTAGGTCAGGGTCAGCTATAGTCTACTATTGAACTGTTTTATATAATGACCGACTGCCATCAGACCTCCATAACCCTAGTTGCTAGGTTGCGATAACTAAGACCGCTAAAACCTGTCGTTAGGCTTTTTAGGGCTCCAATAACCAAATTTGGTAAAAATATGTTCGAGGATCAACCAGGCCCAACGGTTTGACGTGCTTTCAATATATTGTTGCGCCATAAGGAGATGAATCTCGTTTGTACGGGAATAATCTAGAAGACAATAGAATCGCGGACAGCGCCATCTAGTGTCGAGTAGCGCACAACTGAGGCGATACAATAGCTCTAGAATAATCTATTCAGTCTAGAAACATCGATCGAATCGAACATTCTAGTCATCTCAACAGCCATATAAAAGCGAGACGTCTTAGCCGTACAGTCAGTATTGATTCAAGATACAGCGAATAAACATCGAAACGATCTTTTAGTGCGACTAACGAGTAATTTAGTGATTTGCGATTGTAAAAAGTGTTAATTATTGTGTTAATAATCTATATTTATTATATAAAATGAATTCCTATTTCCCTTGGTCACGCCATCACGCGTGAACTTAAAAAAATATCTGATAAGTTTTATTGAAGGGGTTCTGGTTCTGAGAATGCAAAACAATTGAGTGCCGTTGAATTGACTGTTAGGCGGTACGAAGTTAACAACAAAAAAAAATAACACAATATTTATACAACTGTATAAATATTGTGTTATTTTTTTGGTAATCAATTGACAACTTTAATTTATTTAATACCCAGGTCGTAACAATATTAAGAATGGTCACCCATCATAGATCGACTTAGCTAGAATTGATTAACTTTGAAAGGTTAACTTTGTACAAATGAGCCAGAACGTCTCTTATATATTATGATATAACGTACTATGTGGTAAAAAACTAACCAGTTTTAACAACTTGGCGAATGATTATAAACCTGTTACGTCGTCGAATGACTCGATAGTTAAAGCGACCAACAATTTCCGTATCGCTTCCACACATCTTAGTAACACAAAGGTTGCTAACGAAATAACCATCTACTCGTTTGAAATTCTAGCCAGTAACTGAATAAATATAATTAATTTATGAAGAAATTTTCAATCAAACTTGATTAATATCACATAAGGCTACATGTAAAGCATTTTAACCCTGGCGCGACGATCGATCGACACAGTTATTTCAATCAACATATTCCATTAATGGCAGACACTATAACATTGACTGCCAATATTATTAATACTTCATCATATCATAACTTTTCAGATCCAATATTTTATAAGTTTTCATTCTTGCAATTGCAATGTTTATTAAAATAATAATGCTCATTGATATTATTAAAATAGGCCGAGTGTCAGGCCACGCATAATAGGCACGCAATAGGATTCCTCATTTGCCCACAATGGTACGTGAATTAATTTTGTATCCAATACAGTCATACACGTCATGTTTACAGCATTAGTTTTGTAAGTTCATTTTACAAGTTAGGCCTCTTTAGCTTTTAGAGGGGGGGGGGGTGCACTATTTTTAGAATAAATGCCCTTTAAAGTTGAATAACTCGTAAATGGACACCTACATCAAGAAATCGTCTTAAAAACATCGTAATATTTTTAAAAGACCTATCTAATGATACCCCACACGATAGGGTAGCTGTGAGAAAAAAAACATCCCCACTTTAAGTGTAGGGGAGGTACCCCTTTTTCGTGATTTGATTCTAGCACTTTGTCGACGTGATAAAAACACATATCCATGCAAATTTTCATCTTCCTAGCACTAACCGTTTCGTCGGGAGGTCGAGGACAGACGGACGGACGAACATGACGGAAATATAAGGGTCATGTTCCGAGTCATGAACTTCGACACCCTAAAAATGCTATATTTTAAAAATTATCAATCAAAGCTAATGTCATAAAATATATTTGTAAACTATAGTTTTGTATTTAAGATAACAACAGCCTAAATAACTTCATTATCTTCTCCTATCTTCCATTTATTTGTATGTTGAACAAAACTATTTTAAAGTTGGTTTGTACATAAGTTAGTGGAAGAATATTAGTTTTCATTACTACTAATTACTATATATTGAAAAGCAAAATCATTAGTAAATAATTTAGTAACTAGTCAGACTGTAAGTTGTTAGTCACTTAAGTAAATTGTTTTTTATATATACCTTTCTCAATGTCATGTTTATTTAATTTCAACTCAAAAATAACACTACTGGAAGGGCCCCTGCTATGGTAGCTTATGGTAAACATACTTATATTTCTATACAAATAAATAAAATTGGAGTATCTTTAAGTAATCTCAAATGAACAGTTTTTTACAAATCCCTACTAATATCCCTATTAATATTATAAATGCGAAAGTAACTCTGTCTGTTACGCTTTCACGCCTAAACCACTGAACCGATTTTGATAAAATTTGGTATGAAGATAGAACTGAACTTGGGAAAGGACATAGAAAACTTTTTTTCGCGAAAATAAAGGTAGAAGGGTTTGAAATAGGGGACGAAAGTTTGTGTCGAAGTTCCTTATTATCAAACATAAAATCATGTAAGATTGTTTAATCTACCCTTACCGTGTCGCGCGATATAAACGAATTCCACGCGGGCGAAGCCGCGGGCGGAAAGCTAGTTACATATAAAAGTATATACAGTACTGTGTCATTCAAAATGCATTTTTTTTTTGTTGTCTGTCTTTCTATCTGACTGTCTGTTTATTCCGGGTAATCTCTGGAATGGCTAGACCAATTTCGACGAGACTTTCACAGGCAGCTGGCTGATGACATAAAGAGTAAGTTAGGCTATCTCAGTACTCGCGATTGACAACAGTAACCACGGGTATATAAATACATTGATTAAATAAATTACACCTACACACAACTGTATCTGCGTGGCGATGGATTAAGAAAATGTATTGTCACCACTTCTGTTCATCCCATTGGTATTGCAAGACACTTCTTGAGACTAAGAGAAGAGAATAAGGAAGCAAAATATGTTGTTTAACTGCAAAGAAACGTAAAATTTAAAAAAACCCTATACCAACCCTATAGAATTTGGCCAGCATGATATAGTACCTAGGCAAATATAACCTTTTTAAAGAGATCCCTCTTTAGTAGTGAGCTGTTAAGGGCTGATAATGTAGTGACACAAAACAAAGAAATGCGTATCATTTTTCATTAAAAATATCATTTTTTTATTTTTTTTTAATGCCAGAAGAATGTACAATTTTGATTACCTTTATCAATATTCTTGTCTTCAGCATCACCATTTGATTGTTCAACAGCTTTTGGTTCTATACATTCTCCTTCTTCTGCTTCAAAATCTAACTGTTCTTCTCCATCTTCTGTATTGCTAGTTTTCTCGTGAGGTACCTAATATTAAAAATATATAGAAATAAGTAGATACTTGAGTAAAAAATTAATAAATTATAAAACTTTCATTGAATGCCATAAAGCAATAGATTAATAATAAATTCAACAAGTGTTTTACTTTTTCTAATTTTGGAATGTCACTCTTTCCATTGTCCGATTGAGGTGATGATTGTAAACCGTTGACTTTCGTATCAAACATTTTTTCAGACGGTGGTGGCGATGTGGGCTGAAGAAGAATACAAAGCAATTAAACACAGAAACATGGGTTTTGTACTGAGTCATTTTTATATTTACTTTACATCCAAATTAAACAAGTAATAAATGCAGTTGCAAGATTTGTACCAACTTAAATAAGTATTTGTAAGAATATTAAAATCATATACAAGTAGACTTCAAGGTAGTAGGGCCATGCCGATTTCGTCATCAAAGAACCGGCTCGACAATAGGAACCTACCTATACTATGAATAATCATGGTACATTTTCAATTGGCAATGAGTATGGTGATAGATTCTACTCATGTTTTCCAGCATGCAGAGTAGTCACTTTATAAAATTATAAAAAATGCAAACCTTAGCCCCCTTTTCAGTATCTTCAGGTTCCATAGAGTCCAAGTCAGACACATCAGAAAGATCTTCATGACTTAAATTTAGATCTTTTCCATCTGGTTTATCAGTTCCAGTTGGCTGTTTGCTATCTTCTTGATCAGATTCCATTTCACCTAGAAAAACACCAATAGCTGTCACACCATACTTACTTTTATTTTTATGCAGGAATATTAGAACAATTTACTATTTTTTTATCTTTTATATAAAGTATCTTTGTATTTTTTTTATCTTTATAATACCATAATATTTGAATTATTAAGATTGAGATTTCACATTTTAAATTGCCAATAAAATCATGATTTTGATGTTTTAGTATAAAAAAAATTATATATTACTATAAGAAACATACCATCAGATATCTCTTCAGTGGCAGGCTCTTTAGGACTTCTTTTGTGATATGAAGAACTTCTGCTAGAACGACTTGAATCAGATCTACTACGGGCCCTAGTGACAGGAACCATTTTCTGCTCAGCTTTTGTATGTCTTCTCCATGTTTCATTTCTTTCCTTTGGACTCCAGTCATTTTTCTTTGTAACTGGCGACATGTTAGGTGAAGATCTATAGGAATTTCTATCTGGTGAAGGACTGGAGGATGGAGATCGTCGCTGTATATTTCTTTCATACTCAGGTCTAGACCTGTTGTCTGGTGAGCCAGGAGCAGACTTAGCTGAGCTAGATGGACTTTGTGGAGTCTTTGGTCCTTCTCCTACCGATACTGGGGCAGAGGAGTATTGATCACCATGCCCAGGTGAACCTATATTGGAACCGACATCACTTGGAGAATGTGGACCTTCTGGTGATTTAGGGCATGCTACCGGTGACCCAGGCATTGAATTTTCTGGTGAATTAATATCAGAATGAGCCCCACTTAGGTTATCAGGAGAATGTGGCTGTTTCCCATGATTTGGGGATGGTGAACCGCTATCGGGTGACGGTGAGCGTGGACCTCCGGACCTTGGGGATCTGGGGGAACGGGGAGGGGACTTTGCATCTTTTTTTGATGGCTCACTCCTATCAGATGATGAGCTCCTTCGACTCCTAGAGCTTGAACTTGAACTACTAGATGAGCTTTGATCGCGTGAATCTTCCGAGTCCATCTCTGAAAATAAACGGCAGTACCACATGACATTGACTACTTGACTATGTAAGTCCCAACCCAAAACAAGCACTGTTTGTTACTTTCATGGAATAAAATAGCTTCAACCAGTCACATTAAAGAATGCAAGACTCTCAAATGTTAGTTCACACATTCTCATGTACATCAATAAAAGCAAATTTTGTAAAAAAAAAAATGTAAACTCAATATTTAAACTATTTGAACCTAAATACTAATGTCTATTACTGATCATAATTATGCTTGATAACTTATTGCATGTTAAACTTTAATTAACATAGTAATACTTGCCCTAAATCACATTATAAATGGAGGTAACTAACTACAGAATTAAAATTTGATAACTTTATTGAATACATAGAAAAATTTGCGACTTTGTTTTTATATTGCCGTTTTTTCTACCTCCAAAACCTACCTACGTGTCAGACCCTTGGTAAATGACTATTGACAATAATACTTGTGTGGGTCAGAATTTGTCAAAGGAATATTATGCATGAAATAAATGTGATAACTATGTAAGGATCACTTCAATAAAAAAATATATATGATTATAATCGTAAAATGTTTTGGAACTGGTAAATGCTACGTTGTGATGTATATTGAAGACACATCCACCCTTACCTTGACGTTGACGACTCGACGCCAGAAACAGTTGCACTTTGAAACACTTTTCATATTGCAAAGACTTTTTTAACTTTATTATCACAACACAAATAAAACTGGGTCTGTCACATATACTTGTGATCAACTTTAAACTTTTTGTACGATAAACTGACGAAAACTTATCAAAATCAACACTACTTCAACATGGCTGTCATACTGAAGGAAATATATATGAACATAATAAATAATCACTTTTCAGTACTTCCGTTGGGTTAACTTACGCCCTTACCTTTACTGAGATGAATAAGACGGTAAAAATCTTGAAGAAATTGTAATAAAAATTAAAAACAATCCTCAACTGCGCCGCTAACGATTCTTTCTCAGCGTAGCGAAGTCATCAAACGAAACGATATGCCATAGGGGCTTATTACACAGTCAATATTATCGTGATACTGGAATCACGATATTATCACAAAATCGCAAATACTGAAGTGGGCTATTACACTATCAATATTATCATCAATATTACCACTTCAGTGTTACGTTGACTTTACTGGAATCTGGTTGTGTTACTAAAATTATGGATAATAGGAGAAAGTCAGTTTTAGCTGCCGGCCTACAAAAATTAAGATTTCGATGTAAAAAAATATATTTATTGCTAGATCTTAATTAGCCCTTTCGAACTACGTTTCTTATTTTTGTGAGCCCGTCTTGTTTTCCCAGGAAAAATCATATATATATATATATATATATATATATTTATATGTATATATATATATACATATATATATATATATATGTATGTATATATATATATACATACATATATATATATACATATTCTTCCTAGCCATTATTCCCAAGTTTTATTTGGGGTCAGCTACTAGTTCAACCGGTTTTACCTGAATTTCAGTTTTTCCACGGAGCGACTGTCATCGGACCTCCGCAACCCTAAGGGAGAACTGAAATTCGAAGATTGAACTAGTTGTCAGTATATTTGAGGGCACTGACTTCCCAATAACGATTGCCATAGATGTTCATGACAACCGGGACCGAAGGCTTTACGTGCTCTCCGAGGCACGGGCGTGAATCACCGCCAAACTTCCAAACTCCGGGCAGCTATTAGAAATCTCCTAAGAAAATCCCAAAAACACTTTTTGGTCCGGCCCGGGATTTGAACCCGAGACCTCTTGATTAGCAGTCGCATACGCTAACCACTAGACCAACGAGGCAGTATGTATATATATGTATATATATATATATACATATATATTTTATAAATATATACGTATATATATATTAAAAATATATATATGTATATATACTTAAATACGGTTTCAAAATCATTATTCATAATTATTCATTAGTAAAACACGTACGAACGTGTTTCCCTCATTTATGATAATGAATGAGTAATCAGTGAATTACTACTTTCCAAGTCGATCAAGTAAAAATGTATATTAAAACTGAAACTTTTTTTTAGTCAACATTACAATTGATTTATCAATTTATAAGATTTATCAAACTATAGAAGATTCCAAATTAGAATGTTTCATTTTCAAAACGCCTATAAAATCACCGTGTATATATATGTATATATATTTAAATTGTATAATATCATGATAATATCGCAAGATATCCAAAAATTTTGAAATCCACGATACCAAGGGGGCGTGGCGTCAATATTGACAGTGTTGCCAACCCTACAGACCACAATAAAATTTAATTGTTTCGAGTTCAATGTGACCATCTCAAAAAATCTCAATAAAAATATGTACAATTTCAACAAAAGTAAAGATGAAACGTAAAATCATGAAGACTTACAAATTGAAAATGAAATAGCAGCTAGTAATACTATCTAACATACAGGCACTATAATAATTGCAACTTTGAGACTTTTGATTTTGACATTTCATTACATTAAAACTTTGGTAATTTTACAATTGTTCTCATTTTTAATGCCCTCCCTACAATGTATTCTATTTATTACTATCACTAAATTATCTTGTCTCATATGTGTATCTTGTTTAGTAACGTAAGGTGAAACCAAGTATAAAAGCTTGAGAAGCTTTATTACTTGGTTTTAACAAGTCTTCACTCATTCTAAAATAATTTGCGTAATCATTCAAATCATCACCCAAGAGCATTTCTTGTGTGATGTTAAAATGACTATATTGGTTTCGTTTTAAAACCCAATCTTTCACCCAACGCTTTCTGCAATGTTTTCTTTTATTGAGATGTTTGAGATGGTCACATTAAACTCGAAACAATTAAATTTTATTGTGGTCTGTAGGGTTGGCCACACTGTCAATATTGACGCCACGCCCCCTTGGTATCGTGGATTTCAAGATAACTTGCGATATTATCACGATACTGTGATACCATCAATACTGCATCAATATTATCGTGATAAAACCAGTATCGCGTGATAATACTGACTGTGTAATATGCCCCATAGATTATAAAATACAATGCAAATCTATCTTTTTTTTTTGGAATTTAATGACCTGGTAACTAAGGGTGCCCGCACACACACAATAATATTGTGACAATAATATTGTGACACACGGCCCCGCACACTATAATCCACAATAATATTGTACAATACAGCCCGCACACACACAATAATATTGGCAATAAAGTACGTATTGCCGATAATATTGCGTGTGTGCGGGCTGTATTGTACAATATTATTGTGGATTATAGTGTGCGGGGCCGTGTGTCACAATATTATTGTACAATATTATTGTGTGTGTGCGGGCACCCTAAGACCTTTAAGTCCAGTGAAAATCTATCAAAATGTCGCTAGTCAATAGGGATTTGCTTAGAAAAATCGACTAAATAGCCTTAAGAAACAAAAATCCCAAAAAGTGTTTCTTATAATTCAGTTCAATTGATAGTTCTTGACAGTATGTAGTATAGTAATTAAAAAAATACTAAAACAACTGTAATTATTTGCGCCAGACCTGAGATACTCAAAAATCAGCACGGCTCCTCAAAAGAGACAATAGAAAATGAGGGCGCCACCATAGCTCATGGTGGTCATTTTTGTACGTGAAACTGTATAGCATAGACAATAAATATGTATATATTTATTCTAAAATAATTAAATACGAAAATTTAGTATTATTTCATTATGAAATTTATGAAAAGCAATTAATATCTTTACCTTATTAAAAAAACATTTTTGATAATTTTTCTGCCCGTAAATCATCATAGTTGACCAACTACTGTTTTATTATCCAGTTTTTGGATTAATTAATTGCAGAATCTTCGAATAGATAAAGAACATCAGCAACTAGAAGATAATCGTAGAATATACACCAAAATAATCTTGAGTATTATAAAAGATAGTAAGAAAAAGTTAGTCATCTTTTAAAATCACTACCACTACATAGGCCTAAAGCACCTGCTACTTTAACCAAAAACAATAACAAAAAAAAAAAACTTTATAAATAAAAAAAGGCGGGAAGTTCAAGTAAAAATTAGTTATATTCCGTAAATATTTACATTTCTCTGCCATGATTGATCAAATCATTGATGACAATGTTTCTGAAAATGAAGACGAAGAAAGTTTCTTTCAAGACGTTGATATTTTACAGAAACACGGTATTAACGTGGCTGATATTAAGAAATTAAAAGGGGCTGGAATATGCACCATCAAAGGAATACAGATGTCAACGAAGAAAAAACTGTGTAATATTAAAGGATTTTCTGATACTAAAGTAGAAAAAATTAAAGAAGCTTGTCAAAAAGTTGTGACTCTTGGTTTTATGACAGCATTAGAAGTTAGCGATCGTCGAAAGCAGGTTTTCAAAATTAGTACAGGAAGTATGGAATTGGAGTAAGTGTGAGACAGACAAAACAACATATCTAAACAATACATAATTAGATTTTATATTGATTAAAATAAAAGTTGAAAAGGGTAAACAATTGATATCATTTTTTATTCCTGATGTTTTTTTAGTTTCTGATTCTATTCGGATTACATACACAACTTTGAATGATTATTCTGAGAACTCTCAATTCCAGCTAATTAATAGTACTTGACAGAAACCTATAGAAAACTAGAGAATAATAATGGGGTAATTTAGTGGACGTGTTAGCCTTTTAAAAGCAGCGGACTAATAAAGGCTAATGATATGACTATTACCTCTATAAAATTGAATTAAATTACTGGTACCTACCTATTAAGATAGACAATGACAAATAAATGCTCATATTTCTTTGTATACAAATTTCAGTAAATTATTGGCTGGTGGCATTGAATCCATGGCTATAACTGAAGTTTTTGGTGAGTTCCGCACAGGCAAGACGCAGTTGTCACATACGTTGTGTGTGACGACACAAATACCTAACTCAACTGGCTATCATGGAGGCAAAGTTATGTTTCTCGACACTGAACACACTTTGTATCCTTTTCATTGCTAACTGAATCCTGTGATGTTACCAGCTTATTTCATCAGCTTTCCGCCTGTGAAAGTCCTGTCAACATCGGTTCAGTCGTTCCAGAGATTACCCGGAGCTAACAGACAGACAAAAGTTTTAAAAATTGCCTTTTTTGATGAAGTACCGAATAGTTTCACATGCATTTAGTAAAAAACTGTAAATTTGATATTACACACGGACACTTATTTTTTTATTTGTATAGATTAAGTGTATGGTAAAGAAAACCAATATTTGATAGAAGCTAAAAGTTTAATAGCGGCCAAGTGCGAGTCGGACTCGCCCAGGAAGGGTTCCGTATCAGCAAGTAACATCATATAAAAGTTCTTGTAGTTCGTTGTAACTTTCATCGATGTTTTTATACTAGTATATTGATTGGATGAAAGGTAAATTGCGTGTTACGATTTATGACGTATTAAAAAAAACTACTCACTAGATCTCGTTCAAACCAATTTTCGTTGGTAGTTTACATGGTAATGAACAACATATATTTTTTTTAGTTTTATCACTCTCTTATTTTAGAAGTTAGAGGGGGGGGGGGGACACACATTTTTCCACTTTGGAAGTGTCTCTCGCGCAAACTATTCAGTTTAGAAAAAAATGATATTAGAAACCTTAACATCATTTTTGAACACCTGTCCATAGATACCCCACACGTATAGGTTTGATGAAAAAACAATTTTTGAGTTTCAGTTCCAAGTATGGGGACCCCCAAAATGTATTGTTTTTTTTCTATTTTTTTGTAAAAATCTTAATGCGGTTTACAGAATACATCGACTGACCAAATTTCAACAGTATAGCTCTTATAGTTTCAGAAATAATTGGCTGTGACATACGGACGGACAGACAGACAGACAGACAGACTTGACGAATCTATAAGGGTTCCGTTTTTTGCTATTTGGCTACGGAACCCTAAAAACATTATAAAGTAAAAGTTTTCTATTCCCGCTTTTTTTCATTATAAAGAATCAAGTAAAAAACTTTTTTTCAAGAACGAAATTGAGCTTCGCCGTTCGATATTTAAAATTGGGCTGAATGCATGATGTCTATTGCCAGTATGATGGTTAGATGTACGCGAACTTTTTGAAAGAAGAGGTGTTTTTTTTTTAAATTACCGCCCTAGGGCTTTTCTAGCTACATTATTACCCTAGAGCGCTAATTAGTCACCGACAAGCCTCATTTGGATGTAATAAGAACTTACTTACCGAACATGAGAGATTTAAAAGATTTTTAAGCTTTCTTTTACTTTAATCATGTCTATAACTGTACGCATGGCGTAGTGGTTTACGCTATCTAAACGCCGCTTTCAACTGCTCTAAAGTGTTGAGGGTTTAAATCCTAAAAGGGATAACACTTTATTGATCTGAGTCTGATTGCTCGTTGTGTCTATTTCTAGTATGTTTGTAAAGTCCCCATGACTCAGGATATATTCCTAATGCGGGAGAGAGTTGTCTATTCTAAAATAATAACAAAAGTGTGATTAAAGAGGATGGATGGAAAGACGACGTCTTTAAGCAAAAAAGGAATTTATAGAGAGAATGTGTACATGTAAACGCGAATCAAAGGATGTACGATTTTTTAGAGTCGGTAAACCTGCGATATGCCATAATTCAATCTTTACCTATTACGGTACTGACCAACCTCATGAGTACTTCTAAATTCATCAATCGCTGTATCCCGTCAGTTCCTGGCGCTTTAATTACATTATTACTAGTATTAAGCATGTGAAAAGCGCCAGGAACTGACGGGTGCGCATACAGGGATTGATGAATGTTGACGAAGCGAATGAGGTGGGTTAGTACCGTATGTACCGTAAATGTAACGTAAACAAATATTTGTGGATCACACAAATACTTGGTCCGACCCGGGAATCAAACCCGAGACCTGTTGATCTGCAGCCGCATACACTAACCACTACCCCAACAAGGCAGTCAACGAGTCAACCAATAGAACCTACTAAATAAAATGATCTTGCCTTGAGTGGTCTCTACGTACACCATTATTTGATTATTTTGACTAATGATCTTTTACTTTCTAAGGAAACGCCTATGTCCAGCTTTGAATTACTCGAAGACTTTTCGTAAAATAAATAAACATTAGGTACATTTAAAGATGTCTTTTTTGTATAAACCTGTTGTTAATCAAAAATTGGCTAAAGAATGAACAGAAGTGAGAGTATTGTGTACAATAATCCTTAACAATAAAACAGTCGTCCGGACCGATTGAGGCCCATTGCAGACAGATTTAATTTAGATCAAAGTGCCGTATTAGATAACGTTCTTTATGCCAGAGCATATACTTCAGAACATCAGGTTTGCATGATTTTATAATTGAAAAGAAGGTTTTTAGAATAGCCACTTTGATAAAGTACTTAGTTTACACAATTTGGATTTTTTTTGTCTCGTTGCAAGGCGGAACTACTAGACTATGTGGCAGCTAAATTTCATGAAGAAGCCGGAGTATTCAAACTGCTCATCATAGATTCAATCATGGCCCTATTCAGAGTTGACTTCTCAGGTCGTGGCGAATTAGCCGACAGACAACAGAAACTAGCTCAAGTTCTCTCACGCTTACAAAAGGTAGGTCTAAATTTATCAAGCATACTCGTACATAATGAAGTAGTCATAAATAGAAAGCTATGTTTATTTTCGGAAAAGAAGATCTATTGAATTGAGACAAAGAACTAGCTTTATATGAAACTGACTCCCACTTGCGTGTTTAAACGTTATATCCACTGAACCATTAAATTGTCGACCTTTGAAAATAGCTATGTACCATGACAAGAATAACTTACAATATGTAGGTTCCTACATAATATTAGATTAATATTTTTATCAAGTACTTGCTGTATAAAATTAAACTCGTAACAACGCAATTATTTGTTATTACATGTTTCAGACGATACTGTGAATTTTATAACCTTCAATAAAACGAAGCACGATTTACGTCGTAAGATTTATAATATGTATACATAATTTTTTAAAGGGGAACGTATATTCAGTTCAAGTTCAAAACACAACTAGTCAGTTTCTATAGATAAATGTGCATCCGGGTTGGTTGTCTCCACGTTTTTAGTGGTTCGTCGTCTGATAAGACAACACAAGATTAAATTATTAACTATTTTGTATTTTTTATTATTTTATCGACAACTAAAAACGTTGAAAATGTAGATTATTAATTATTTTGTAAAAAAAAAAAATATTTTATCGACAACTTATAAATGTAAATTATTAAATAATTTTATTACGCCTTTTTCCAAACCTTAATACGTTTTCTTTAGATATCTGAAGAATACAATGTAGCAGTGTTCATAACAAATCAAATGACTGCAGACCCTGGGGCAACTTTGACTTTCCAAGCTGACCCTAAGAAACCCATAGGTGGCAATATTCTTGCACATGCGTCGACTACAAGAATCGCTTTAAGAAAAGGTCGCGGAGAAAATAGAATAGCAAAAATTTATGACTCTCCTGACTTGCCTGAAAGTGAAGCCACGTTCGCCATTACCAATGGTGGAGTGTCAGATGCTAAAGACTAAAATATATGTATTTGATTTTTATGTAATGCGTTTCATTTAAGTATATCATTGGTATCATTACTATCGGAAAACAGTAAATGCAATTTTTCATGGAATTTCGTCATTATTATCCACGATTTTTCTATTTTCGTGTTCGATTGTTCTTCGCTTCTGGCAGTCGTGGGCATTGGCGATCCCCCTAGACCCTGATTGTTGACTTAGTTATCCCTGGTATTCCTTTTCCTACTAAGAACATATTAATAACATCATTCATTACAATTTGAAATTCCCAACAGTTTACGTGTATGCGTGTGTGCTCGTGTTAGTTAACTTAGTGAACAAGGAAAGCTATAGCTTAATTAAACAGATCATAATGCTACGACTAAAAGTAGCTTATTATAAATAAAAAGATGTAGCAAAAAAGAGAGGTTTTTTTGAGAGCTGCCATTGCGTGCGCTGCGTAAATGATTTAGTTTTCCAAAAACAATCTAAATAAGAATTGCTCCTTTTTAAAGTTATAAAAAAAGTCGGGGATAGTGTATTTATGTGTCTATCTTTTAATGTTGATCACTATAACCTTGCCTATGGTACTTGAATAAATTACCGCTGTGATAACATTTTGTTATTGCCAATTGAAGCAGACGAGGTTGCTTGGGTCATCTAGTTAAATATAAACCGGAGTTTGCATAATGCCGCGAAACTTATTATTTCAAACAATTAATAGTAAATTACAGACATAATTTCATTCTAAAAAGTAAATTAAATGTCCAATGAACGATGAAAATGTCATCGACCTAAATCGCAAGATTGATTGAGATAACTTCTGTAACCTACGATTGTTTCTGTGTTTAGTTATTCTGTAGTTCAGACAGATGGACCCAAAGTCCAACTGTTAACGAAATCAATTTGCATTCGTCATTCATAGTGGCGTGATTCAAACGAACCAATTATGTCTCAAGCTGTGATTAGATAAACCGTGCCATGCTTTCATGATTTACGCTACACAAGTCGTACGTTTACTAGTTCGAACAAAGCTATACTTACTATACTTAGATATTGGTTAAGATACAGAGACACATTTTATCATTCAGTGTATGCGTTACGGATTGTGTTTGGAAACCCAGGTAGTTTAGTTTTATTATTGAATGTGACTGAAAAATAAAAAAATCTCAAGACCTAAACATTGAAAATATTTAAATGTGATTAAATACGATGTAGGTACACGTAACGCACACTCATATACCTTTAGAAAGGCGTCTTAGAATGAACTATGCGTTGGTCTATCGGGTAGCATATGCGACTGATCAGGAGGTCCCGAGTTAGATTTTCAAGTTGGGCCAAAAGTTGGGTATTTCTTACAAGAAATTACTAATAACAACCCGGAGAGGGAAGTTGGTGGTGTTTTATGCCTGAACTGAAACTGATATTCAGGTAAAATCGGTTGAACTAGTAGAACTAGAACGATCATAAGTAATCTAAGGAATAAAAAAGTCTAGTAAGCAGATAAAAAAAGTGCAATTACAAGTGTCATTTTAGGAGCAGTTGTTATTATAGAATCATAGGAATAGTGCTTCTGCATCACCTATTTTCAGGCGTCTCTTATTTGTCTCTTACGATGAAACCTCATAAACACGTTGCAGTAAACTGCTAGACGGGTCTGTCGCTTATTGAGGTCATTGTATACCAACATTGATAACCATACAGGACATTAAATCTGTCCTAGAGATCAAAACAAATGCGATAACATATCATACAAAATTGACTATGACTTACCTGTACTTTTAGCAGCCGTTTATAATTAATTATAATTAATCATAAAAGTGTTGCACAGTGCGGTAAAAAGTAATTTTTGTTACATGAACTTTTTAATCGTTAGTATATATCATTCTAGGCACAAACCCGACTTCGATATAAATTGTAGTTTTGAAGAAAAAAAATATCAAACTGGATGTTTTCGAGAGTCCGAAAATGTTTTTTTTTAAATAAACTAAAATATTTAGAGCTGATATAATTAGTCCTAGTCCTGATAAATGTCCCCATATCAACATATTATATCAATAATTTGTGGCAATCAACACTCAGTGAAAAGCGATATATATATTTTCTCATTTATCGTTTTTTTTTCTTGCAATAACATCGAAGTAGGCCGAGATATTTATCCCGGTGAATCTGTATATCCTATTCTATTTACAATGTTAAAATCATGACCTAAAACTTTGTTATCTAGAAGTTATTTACAATTAATTAATATCCGAAACTTTCCGGTCTTAGGGTTGTCACTCCTAAGATATAAATTAATAAATTTATCATATTAGATATTTGTAAATTTGTCAGAGTTTGTGGATGAATACTGCACCTTTTTCGTATCGTTACTGTAGACCATTTGCAATCTTAAACAGAGACCAAGTACTTAATACTTTTTGAGAAAAAATATATTCAGGGATAGATTGAAAACCTCGCACCCTTACGCAAACATGTGGCAAACATGTCGGACCTACTCCACAGGGCTTAGTCTTTAACATTTTAACAACAACAACAACAACACAACAACAACGTATTTAACATAAAGGAACGAAAAGAAAAGCAAAAAGGTTCCTTTACTAGAAACTATTGTAATTAATAACGAGGAAGAGTAAAACGAATAAAAAAAAATGTTAATAACATGAATATTTTTTTCGGATACAAGAATCGGATATAGAAAGTTGACAGCCCTGAACATAACTTTAAATTGATTGATTTTGAAAAAAAAAAGGCGAAAAATGATATATTTTATATATATATACTAGCTTTCGCCCTCGACTCCGCCCGCGTGTTTGTCGGTTATCGCGGTAAAAAGTAGCCTATATCCTTTACCAAGTTCAGTTCTATCTTCATACCAAATTTCATCAAAATCAGTTCAGTGGTTTAGGCGTGAAAGCGTAACAGACAGACAGAGTTACTTACGCATTTATAATATTAAAATATAGAATATATAAATAATATATATAGTAGGAAAAAATATCTGCAATCAGCCCCTTTGGCTTTAATCAGATTTGAGATATTTTGTTAAGAGTTGGAGATTATTCACATCCTATGATGTGTCATCTCTGGGTTTGTCAGAGTTATTAAATTGACGCTAGCGGCTTACTTTTCAGTCTATAGTTAGACTGTGAGGACTCTAGTAACGTTATGAAAAATGAGATTAAAAAAATATTTCGCTTTTCACTGAGAGTTGATTGCCACAAATTATCGACTTAATATGTTGATATATGGGGACATTTATAAGGACTTATTATAACAGCTCTAAATATTTTAGTTTTTTTTCGGAAACATCCAATGATTTTTCTTCAAAACTGCATCGCGTATCGTAATCCGGTTTAGACTGCAGTGCTTAGAATGATGTAAACTCACAGTTTAACGAATAAAATGTACATGCAACAAGAAGGGCCTTTTACCGCACTGTGCGTTGGACTCAGTCCAATTCTGTTCACATCGGACTTAAATTTTCTGACTTAATAAGTAAAAAGATAAATATGATTTCACAATTTTTATTAGTTTGAACTATCAGCTATCTTATGTTATGTACGATTTACATAATTTCAATATAATTTCTTTAGAGTCTAAGACCCGGATTCATATTCTGTAGTACCGTTACCACCACACAGGTGTCATTTTTGAAGATATTTATTTCAGTCTTTACTATTTCTACGAGGTGTACTGCCATTTCAGGTCTCCCTCACTATACATCTTTGACTATTTCAACGAAATCTTTTGTTAGCTCTTTTATTAGCTTCCAACTTTGTTTTAGATTATCGTGTAAAGCATTCAGAATGTGTTCACGAGTGAAATCTCTGTAACGGGTTTCTTCCTTGCCTTTTTCAATGTGTTTTATTCAAAAACTAATATCTACCAATCGACACTTTTCGATGAGGTATCTGGCTTTTTAGGTTTAAGGTTAAGTGTGATATTCGATCAAACAGTTATAGGTTTCATTTTGTATTTATAATAAAAATAGAAGAAGGCAGCGAAATTGTAGACGGAACATAGCTTCGTTTCATAAAATTACTTTACAGATCAACAAATTAAGATGGACCTATTATAATTAGAACATTTGGAGAGTATTCTAATTAAAGTGTAGTGTAACACGAGTTGGTGGATAAGCTTATGACTTTTATGTATATAGAGATAGCAGGTCGAATTGCATTTGAATATTCGTAAATACTGTAATAAAACAGATTTAGATATTTCAATTCATTTCATTTTTATTTTGATTAGGGAACTCTTTTTATTTCTCCAAACTTCTCTGGCATCAGCTATCTGACAAAGACAAATCCTAGCAAAAATCGACATTCTAAAATCGAGATACTGACAGTTTGACACATGACAGCTAATCAGTTCATTGAAGTGTTCACTGGAGAGCGGTAGTGTCAGTAATGATTATAGTGGTTGCGGTTAATTAAATTAACTTAAAACAAAATTTAAAAGTAATCAAGTTTAATAATAGTTGAAAGGATACAAATTTACATAAACATGAGTGAAATCAAGACCAATGAAAACCAAATTCGAGTGTGGTGCGATGGGTGGTGAGTAATATCGAATTTTTATTTTTACACCAGTGTAATGAAAAACCTACTGTAAAACGAAAAGAAAAAATGTAGAAACGTTTAAGCTGCTGTAAGATACTGTATTTTTTAATGTCGACTGTTTTACATATCAATATTTACAATTATCTGCGCCAGTACGAATAATATCAAAAAAACACTCGTTGCACGCAATTTCCTATAATTCACTGAAGACTTAGGTTCAGTGCTCTCTATCGTATATCTTTGTTTTCAGTTACGATATGGTACATTTTGGTCACGCAAACTCATTACGGCAAGCAAAAGCACTGGGCGATGTTTTGATTGTGGGGGTTCATACAGATGAAGAAATCTCGAAGCATAAAGGTCCGCCTGTGTTTACGCAGGAGGAACGATATAAAATGGTGCGTGCCATCAAGTGGGTGGACCAGGTGGTAGAAGGTGCACCTTATGTCACTACACTTGAGACACTGGACAAGTATCAGTGTGATTTCTGTGTACATGGAGGTAACTGTTTCATGTTATGAATGTACAAAACGTTACCCATTGATATGATAAATAAAGTATTATACATACTTTATTTATTAATTTCGTAGGAATTAATCTTATTAGGACAAACAGTGATTATTTTATTCAATATTCAAATTGGCACTAGGAAAACTATTCATCTCACAAACTAGATGCTGTTAGATATTGTCTTTTTGTAAACAAAAACATCACAATATACCTAGCTGAAAACTTTACAAAGTTCAGTATAACTTTTAATATCTTTTATGGTGTATATTGATTATAGCTGAACATATTAAGTCACCATAATAATAGATTGCTCTATAAAAATAAGTATTAAAACAATGATAATATAATCAATTAAACCTGAATGTTTAGTCAAAAAAGCCTTGAGATATAGTTGGGTAAATAAACTCAGTGCTACTCTCTTAAATTAGGTATCAGGAAGTTGAAATAAAATAGTAAATTATAGCATGAACCTGTAACCTTTCTCTTGAATTCAATCCTAATTTTAATTCAATACTTATCTAATTCCAATTTCTAACTACTATGAAAATAGTAACATAGTCTAATTCAAGATGTTACAATTACAATTTTAATACCAATTTATTGGAATACAAATTAAAAGTAAGGTTGTTGGTTTGCTGCTAACTGTTTTAAACATTAAAATGTAGCACAATATAGCAAATGTCACCTCTCCTTTTCAACCTATGGGTGTTGTAAGAGCCAATTAAGGGAACAAACAGTGTATAGCACTTCATTTGAAGCAAATTCAATACCAACCTGTTTAGTATAGTATGCCAAAATCTAGAGGTCTATGTTGATGAATTGATGAAATTGTTACTATGTAAGCAATTTTTGATCTTAAAGGAGGCCTTTACAATTTGTGAGATGGTATACCTAGTACGGATACTAATTTGTATAAATTTAGACATTAAGGAACCTTTGTGAAAGAGAATGAATTGTTGATCATTATTGTAGTTATCATTACAGCAATCAATCAAGTTACTTATTGTTAACAATCATAAACAATCACGAGAAGAAATATTTTCCATAGGATATTGTGTTGATTAATATGTGATGCTAAATCTTATTGTATTAAATGTAACCTTTGAAGTGTTACAATGAATTCAAAACAACTTGTTATATTAGTGCTGTATTTGTTTACCTTGAAATAATTTGTTTAGCTAAATCAAGTTACTGATATGGAAAACTGTTTTTTTCCTAAACAGCAAAAAGTAGAACAAAAAAATCTTGCTGTTGTAACTATTATTATATTTTTGACGCCATCAGATTCATTCATGTAATTAATACAGTATTATCACAATATATTTTTTCAATGCCATTGTCAAACTATGCTTATTATTTTTTTCTCATCTGTTTGGATACCAACAAATATTCTATAATTTATGTAATCCTCCTAAAAGAGAAGCGCAGAGAGGGCACACCGTGTGGTTTTTAGTCGGTTCGAGTCCGACACCGCCGCGTCGAATCGAAAACCCGGCGGGGTGATGGTCCATGACGATTTTCCACAAGAAAAAAATAAAAAGGACTAGATAGTGTTGTGTCAGACATCCAATATATTTATTATGAAATTTAGATTACAGTTTAGAGTTTTAAAAGTTTTATAATATTATAAATAATGTGTAGTTCTATTTCATTTATATTTATCATAATCATGTCTAATAGTGTAATACTAAAATATTATTAGTTAGATACTCAATATGAAATTTAGATTATTATTTATATTAATATAAGTCAACATTATTTTTTCAGATGATATTACAGTGACTGCTGATGGAATTGATACATATCATTTAGTGAAAAAAGCAGACAGATACAGGTAAAGAAATAAATGTGATATTTTATTGTTAATAAATGATTAAATTAAAGATTCCTAAGAAAATGACTGGCATGTTGTTACAATAGTTAGTGTCTTTGACTTCTAAGTAAGAGGTTGTGGGTTCAATTCCCACCCAGGACACATGATTTATGATAAACACAATTATTTTTTCAGTGTGAGGATGATGTTTATCTATATTTGTTTATTTAGAGATACAAATTTATTTTTGTTACCAGTCTGACTACCATGATACATGTTCTGTCTAGTTAGAAATCAAAAGTAAATTATAGTGACTATTGTTTAGGGTGTGTCAAATATGTATTCTTATTGTTAGTGCAAACCAGTGGTCGCCACGTGGTTGAAATTTATTCGAATTCACTTATAATTCAAATTAATTATTAAGGTTCTATTGTCAAAGACTATAATATCTTCTGTAATCACGGATTTCGCCAAGCATTCGCTACAATGTTAATTTGATAAAAGAGTAACTATGCAGATGTGTATCAAATACATGGTAGTGTGGTGACGTTTTATTTATTGATAACTAGCTGCCGCCCGCGTCTCCGCCTGCGTGTATCTCGATTATTGCAGTAAAAAGTAGCCTATGTGTTATTCTGATAAATATAAACTATATTAGTGTAAAGTTTCATCCGTTCTAACCCCTCCCGAAATATTTTTACACCATTCAAATTATTAATATTAAAACTTTGAGAGGCGAGATTTAGAGCGTTAAGAGCTGTTGATGATGATGATAATGATGACAAACATACATTCTCATGACTGTTTTTAGTCTTTCGCGTCTTTTATCCATGCTCCTGATTTTTGTTGTAAAGGGTCTACCGGTGACCACGAGCGGTATATCCCGTTCAGATCATCGCAAGGTAGAAGGAATCGTAAACTTTTTAAATAATTTTATCGCGAATAAGTCCCGTTAACAACAAAAGAAATGAGTGTATATTCTCATTTAGATCAATTTATACAGGAAATAGATAATATGAAGAATATAAAGAAATACCGGAACTCCAATAGTGTCGAAAGTAATTTCCTGCAATCGTCCTTGTTACATATTAAATAAATACCTATAAATTTTAAACGATTTTTTCTTTGGATATAGTCGTAAAAACTAGTCTAGCACGTGCTAGATAATGCCTAAATAAAACGGTTGTGTGAGTCTATAATCAAGGTAATTTGATAAGGATATATGTATAATGGAACAATACTTTGTTAATGGCTAATGAAATACCGGCCGTCTGAACTCAGAACATCTCGCATTCTAAAAATACTTTTACATAAAGAAAAATTTATGGGCCCCAGCTAGCAAATCAAATTATTGCTACGAGAATCTATACAACAAAATAAAATGGAGGCGTCTGTTTTTAATTTCAAACCAACGGCTTTTCACCCAATCCATATGCAATCTGGAACGGCTAAACTGATTTTGACGGAACTTTACTGGCTACTAATTAAATATATTAGGATACTTTTATTCTAAACTTGTTGCTGTTGTAAAGGCAAAATAACGAACGCTGGCAACACCGCGGAGCGTAGCTAGTTTGCATTTGAGATAAAGAAGACACGCACGTTAATAAAATTAAATACTTAGTATGTCTATTTTGCCTTGAATTGAAATCAGTTCCGGCTTATGTGTGACAAATTTAAAGCACAAACCATAAATAGGTATTTATATTTTAATAAACATTCTTAAATTTGCATACAAAATTAATTAGTCAACTCTTATGTATTTTCCAGGGAAGTTCAAAGGACAGCCGGTGTTTCTACAACAGATCTAGTCGGTCGAATGCTGCTCCTCACTAGAGAACATTTCAAGTAATAATAATTTACATTACTCGTTCAAAACATTATCATGTAACTTTGTTATGTAATGGAATATTTGTAATATATGTGCGTGTCTTTACTGTTTTGGGAGACACAGCTGAGATTATTGATCGACGATCCGAATAGTTATTAAAATATTTACCTAATGATATCCGAATGATGACGATAAACCAGCTTAAATGATTAGGAATCATTGTATTTGGTTTTAATAGGGCAGACATAATATGTGTTCAAGCAATTACCAGGTGCTATTTTATGTTATTTTCTTTCAAGAAGAATTTCTCACTAAATATGCAAAGGATTAAAACGAAAATTTTCAGACGCCGCTTTTGTTAAACTCAATAGTGTGACAATACCTAATGAAGGCATAAGTTAAGATTTCGTTAATGTTCTTGCTATTTTTACTTTACGAAATATCGTCATTTCTAATAGATAGGTCAATACACCCATTCCAGCACAACAGATCTTTGAATCCACCAACCGGTTATTTAAAACTAGTCCACGTTATGGCATGTTTAATCATATACCACCACACATGTACCAAACTAAAATACATCAATACAGATTTCGTTCAGTGTTGTTAGCTCTTGGTGTTGCCAAATATTTACTTCCAGGATGCCTATCAAAAATTTGCGGTGATTAATATGTTTTAATAATTTAAGAATTGATACAACTAATTAAGCAAAGTATGAGTTTTTTTGCTCGCCCTTTCTGGTTAGATCGTGTTTTCCTCATTGTTTAACTATATTCAAATATGATTTGTTCTTAGTAGCATATTTAATCACGTGGAAAGTTCAAAGTAATACTATGATGTTATCTGCTGCCACAGTAGCCATTTAAACAGTATTTAATGGTGAGAAAGGGTTTATGTGTAATGATAGTGTTCTCCAATTAGGTACTATGTGGTGTTCTGCTGGTGAGAAGTTTTAACTTCCTTTCCTTCTCATTAAAGCCATATCCATGATAAGTTGCTTATTAGAATTCAGAAATCGAAATTATTTAGTGTTTCATTTATCAACGGTATAAACTTTTGTAGTTAAATTCTTATTAATATCCTATTTTTGTAGATTTATATGTACTCATAAAAATAATTTGAAAAAATACAGTAATCAGTTTTAGTATTTTGTTATTATTATAGTATATTCTTTTATTATCTATCCAACCGTATATTTATAGCTAGTTAGAATGCTGTAATTCTGTAAATAAATCATTTATCCAACTACCATTCATAACAGTTAGAATCGTAAATTCATGAGCATGTATCATTGCCTGTTAGTGCTGATTACACTTAAGGTTTATCACTTTTCAGAAGAGGTGACAAAGAGTATACAGTGGCTTTGGAACATTCGTCAAACCTCGGCACAGATTCCACAGCACGGTCACCGTATACAGGATGCTCACAATTCTTGCCAACGACACAAAAAATCATACAATTCAGCAGTGGCCTCTCGCCTAAACCTACCGATAAGGTGTGTAGTGGTCTTGTTAATTGGTCGTATTTCAGACCGCTTCGTTACACCATTTTCACCAATTAGTTAAATCATAATTGGAACATTGTACGTAAAACTGTTGCATCCTCCAAATCGGTTATATCAGAATAATTCTACGCACTGTGGGGCCGTTCAAATGTTACATAAGCAGAAATTTTGCCCAGCCCAGTCCTACCCCGACATCAAAAGTAAACAGTAACTTCAACTGCTTATGCAAACATAACTATTTTATATGGTTTACTAATTAGTTCATGAGCAGAAGTTAACAATTAAAGGAGTTTATGGATTATAGAGATTTTAATTTATAGAAACGAAGGTCAGATGTTATCTTCAATCTAAACACCAGACTTGCCAAATCATGGATCTTGGTCGTATCCTGGGCCGCCAAAGGAGAGTTTAATGCACAATATTTATTTATTTTATCGTGAGCCTGCCAAAACGACTACTTTGCCTGATAGAAACAATGAGTTGAATCTAGGACTAGGCAGTGTGGCGACCATACTCGAAAAACTCGCGAATTCAAACAATGCAGCGTGTTAACCCATTCGCACTCATGTGAGGCCATCATAAATTTTGCTATTTGTAACAAAGTACTCCTTAGAACACACAAATTTTCTGTTTTACTCTCCTCTCTAAAGCCCAATTTATTTTTAGATTTTGGCGCGGTAACGCACACTATTTTAGGTTACTTATATTTTCGACAAAAGTAGGGTTACGCGAAAATAGAATTAATACCAATTAAATAGTAACTAATATTCGATTGAAAAGCAATAAAAACAGTATTACCGTAGATAAGATAAATAAATATTCCTGATGTAATCACCTACTGGAAGACGGAGCGTTGCGTGTAAATACAATCCGACAAATTATTTAAATATTAATTTCGAGTTCAAATCTCGTAGTCATTGCACCTCTTATTTATAACATAGTTTTATTTTAATATCAAATATATAATGTCAATCAGCCACGTGCCACCTGATCAAAATTAAATATTAGCCAATAAAACAAGAGAATAGAGTAGTAAAATAGACTAGAAAACGAAAAACTTCTGCAACTTATACATAATTGAATACATTCCTGGTAGAAAATCGTACTTCGGGTGTCCCGATTCACCTGCAATTGTACGCTTTTTGTAAACTTTCAAATAAATAATCTTTCTGTAAACCGTTTTATGGAAGACAAAACACAAACTTTTACTTTTGTGATATTATTTACTTTATATACTTTTATAATACATGTCAAGATCGTTTACAAAATTGACCTTTAAAAACTACTCCCTGAAACGAAAATTCTAAGTACGGGCTTTACATCCTACACCACCATTCCTATCCTACTCAACCACCAGTTTTGAAATTGTTTTGTAGATGGAAAATAGTAAAGTGGAGGGAGCTTAACATCCCCTCATCAATCAATGTTACACATTGTCCTCTTTCTCACATCTCTTCTTTGTATTTACTCCGTGGCGTTAACACAGAAAAATATGTCAGGCAAAATATTTAACACTCGCAAAAAAAAATGTAAACATTAGTTTACATTTTTAAATTAACATATTTATTATCTTGTTTATTTGCCTTCTTGTTGACGTAACTACTATTTCTGCTTCGCACTAATATTTTAAATATTTTGGATATCTAACGGAACGCCATCTAGCTTCAAACTTAGCACAGCTTGTACTATTAAAGGTAGATCGACTGATAGAATACTTTGATACTTTTTTATAAATACATAAATATCACCCAAACAAATATTAGTAGTTTATGCAAACATTGAGTTCGACCTAGGATTTAAACCCGAGGCCTGTACAAGCACATCAGACGCAAACTTAGTCGCAAACTTTACCACTGCGCCACCGAGGCGGTATTTCCTTAAACATTGTATGCGAAATAAATTGTAGGGACAATATTCGAGCTCATCACATAATATGTTCTCTAAATTGTACTATAATTTAACAAAAACTTCCTTATTCTATTCATGCATAGCATTCTCAGAAATAATTAATAACATAAATATAACGAAGGATAAATTTGTTTTTTTACCCTACGAATTTCTTGAAACCTGATTGGTCAGAGGCGGCGTTTGGACGTAGCGTAGGGACGCATATTCTTAACGCGAATGGACTGTTTCTTAACGCGAATGGACTGTAAATACTCTTGTTTACGAGCATAACATGGAGTATTACATTTTAATTTAAATAACATTATAATTTATGAAAAAAATATATCCATAATTGATCTAATATTTGTAATATCAAATACGAATTTCGTTACAGGTTGTATACGTTGCGGGCGCGTTTGACCTATTTCATGTAGGACACCTCGATTTCTTAGAAGCCGCACACAAACAAGGCGATTTTCTAATCGTGGGTCTACACACCGACCTTGAAGTGAACAGATACAAAGGATCAAACTATCCCATCATGAATCTACATGAACGAGTGCTATCAGTTCTTGCCTGCAAGGTATACTTTTGCATTTAAGCATAATCCTTACTAATATTATAAATGCGAAAGTTCTTAGTTATGTTTGTTGTACGCAAACTGAACGGATTTGGTTGAAACTTTACAGTCATATGGCTTATATATCAGAATAACAAAAAGGTTACATTTTACTGCAATAATTAAGTAACAGACGGGCGGAGCCGCGGGCGAAAGCTAGTATTATATAAAACTAGCTTTTGCGGCTCCCTCCACGTGTAGGTTTGTCATGGCGGTAAATAGTAGCTATATTGTTGTGAAGTTTCATCCAATTCAATCAATCCATTCAGTCGTTTTTTGCGTGAAAGAGCAATATACAAAATACATACATACAAACTTATGCGTTTATAATATTAGTAAGGATAAGATAGAAGAAGAAGATAGGATAGTAGTGTAATAAACCGTCATTTTCAAGTCAGACATGTTGAAATACAATAGTCCCAATACTTATTAGTTACATTGGCTATTATCTTTTTTTCAGTATGTTCATGAAGTAGTAATTGGTGCACCATATAGCGTCACAGCTGAACTCATGGATCACTTCCGAGTCAAGGTAGTGTGCCATGGTCTCACCACCATAGCTACTGACACTGATGGATCTGATCCCTATAAGGTTCCCAAGCAACGTGGATGCTTTAAGGTAAATGTCTTACGTAATTTTTTGTTGTTGTTTATTTATAGTAACATTCTCTCTCTTCCTAATTGGAGACATTTAGCTTTTGTAGATAATGACCCATAATAAAAAAAATAGATTCAACACTATTCCATTTGTCTGTCTCCATCCGTTTCCCTGTTTCAAAACGACTACTTCCCAAAATGTTCACTACATGGGTGTCGTAAGCCGACTGAGGGAACAAACTTTTCATAAAAGATTGGTAAAACGAGCAGGAGTCATAAACGCGTTGAAGGCCTTTAACCTTTTGAACGCCAGAGCAAAAACTCATCAACTTGCCCTCAACGCCAGACCACAAATTTAAAGCAAATACCTACGAAAAAAATAAGCATTCCAAACCTTTATCGATAACATGAATTGTATTTTAATTTTCGTCTACAATTTCAAAATATATAATAATAAAATTAATAAAATAATAAAATTCTTTATTTGGAACTAATAACAAAATAACAATTTATAAATACGTTCGATAATGACTGCATTAGTGAAACACTGTGGCGCAGTCATTAACGCCCACCTTTGGGTACGATGCATACGTTCCTTATTTCTAAAGAACATAAGGACTAAATTATAACTAGAGTTGTGGAGTGTTAGGTTAAGGATTTTAAAGAGTGTGTGTGTGTGTGTGTGTATGTATGTGTGTGCGCGTGCGTGTGAGTGTGTGTGTGTGTGTTGTGTGTATTTGTTTATGTTTGTGTGTGATTATGAACTAAGTAAGTGTATGTTGAATTAAATAATAGATGCGATTAAGTCTTCCGTGTTTTTGTAGGTCAAACCAAGGAGCCATTCTGTAACTCGTGATTTACACTCGAGTCTAGTAGTGGGATAGATGTTTAGAGTTTTATTTACACTGTTATACAACGAAGGGGCAAAGAAATTAAAGTGTCGTTTGGCAAGTTGCGTTTTACACAATTGTGTTGTGCAAACTATATCGCTTCTGCGCTTCTTTGGATTCGGAATAAACGCAAGATTCGCATGTTTCCGTAGTACAACAGTTAGGAGAAAGAGTTTTCTAACTGTTAGAATTTTTAGTTCATGGTACAGCTCAGAAGTAGAGAACCATATGGGCTTAAATGACATAACTTTTAACACACCCCTATGTGCTCTTTCGAGAGTAAGGAGTTTGACTTTACCTGCACAACCCCAGGCCGCAATACAATATCCTGCCACTGACTGTACTAACGCCATAAATATAAGTTTCAGTATAGGGAAGTCCAGAATTGTGCGCAGCTTTTTGAATAGGTACATAAGTTTCCTAATTCTGCCTGTAGTTACTTTAATATGTTCCTTCCAAGAAAGATGGTTGTCAATCCATACGCCAAGATATTTGATTCTGGATTCACAATCGATTTGGAGACAGTTACAGATGGGTTTTCTCTCACAGGAAGGGACATGGGCCACAATAGTAAAAGAGGAAGGAGGAAGTGAAAACTGAGTTGGGTGAGAAAGTCAGACACTTAGTCTTGTCTACGTTTAGAGTCAATAAGTTTTGGGAAAGCCAGTGGGTTACTACACCCGAAGCTACCTCAGCATGAGTTTGAGCGTCGTTCCAATTGACCCCATTCACCACTAGAACAGTGTCATCAGCGTACATGATTATTTTACAATTTTTTATAGATAATTTACAAAGATCATTGACATATATTAAAAACAGCGTAGGCCCGAGGACACTACCCTGAGGGACGCCAAAAAGTAGGGGTTCACGCTCGCTAATGACACCACCCATCCTAATAGACTGAAATCGATTTTCAAAGTAAGTTCTAAAGAGATTTTGAGCAACGCCTCTCACGCCAATACACTCCAGCTTCCTGAGTAGGGTGGAAATAGGAACAGTGTCGAAAGCTTTTGAAAGGTCAAGAAATATAGCAGCAGATTTAAGGTTCTTATTAAGATTTATGGTAATCGAATCTGTTAAAGTTAAAACGGCATCTTCAGTAGATTTACCTGCTCTGAAACCAAATTGATTGTTTGAAAGAACGTTTGTGCTATTTAAGTAGTTTACTAATCTAACATTTATTATTTTTTCTAATATTTTAGAGAAAGTGGTTAAAATTGAAATTGGTCTGTAATTATGGACACTGCTCCTATCACCACCCTTGTATATCGGCAAGACAAGACCTATCTTAAATACATCAGGGAAAATGCCCTCAAGTAGACATAAGTTAAAAACATGTACCAATATAGGTACCAAAATAGGTCTAGACTGTTTAACGATTGAAATCGGTATATTATCCCAACCAGTGGCCGATGTATTTTTGAGACCAATAATAATATTATCAATCTCAGCACAGTCAGTAGCAAGAACAGACATCGAGGTTAAGGAGGGAACCGTAACATCTAATTCCGAATGAGCAGTAAAGGATTTGGAGTCTACTTTTGAAGCTAAGTTTTTTCCCACGTTAGCAAAGTATTTATTGATATCATTCGCAACAACAATCGGGTCTGCATGAGTACCCAATAGATCATTACTGGTAGTTTGTTCACTATCCATATTTACATGTTTTTTTATAAGATTCCACGTCGCTTTTGGATTTTTAATAACACGCTGAAATTCACCACGTTCGTATTCTTTTTTAACTTTTTTTAATAAATTATTGCAAAAATTTTTGTAGCGATTGTAGGTCACAGATATAATATGATTTTCGGGATCTTTTTTTAGTTTGTAGTAAAGTTTGTCGCGGTTTTTTATACAGCGTAGAAGACCAGGAGTTATCCAAGGTTTTATTATTTTTTTCCGGCTAGGAACTACCAACGTTCGCGTGTGCTTTTCGACAATATCGGAGATTGTGTTTACAAGTGAAGACGCCGCTTCATTTGCATTTTGAGTGGACAATATAGGACTAAAATTGGTTACTGACAATTCACTCAAACAAGACTTTATGTCGAGACGCTTAAAGTTCTGTTTAGTAGGTTTGGATTTAATATTAATGTTACAACTCAGAATTACAGGCACATGGTCGGTAATACTAGTATTGAGAACTAGTGTGGTTGCTTTGGATTTGACTTTCAAAATCACGTGATCCAAACAGTTGTTATTACGAGTAGGAAGGGTGTGAGCAGGCATAAGACCATGAAACATAAGTGTATTAAGATATCGATCGTTATTACTGGCGTTACTATTGGGTCCTATATTGATATTTATGTCACCAACAATTGCTATGTTTTGAAATTTCCTCAGAGAAATTAGGATGTCATTTAAAGAATTCGTAAAATTGTCAGTGTGTCTGAAAGATGGTGATCGATAGATAGCAACAAGAGCAAATTGTTCTTTATGTTTCATGATAAGACAGTTAGAGTCGGCTAATTTCGGTATTTCTACGGAGCACTTTATATTTTCGCTTACATAAATTACTACGCCATCATTCTGAAGACTGTAATCCGACATGTGAAATGAATAACCACTTAATGTGGGCACAATAGGACATTGACTTAAACGGCACTCCGTTAAAACTATAATGTCCATTGGTTTCTGAATCCTATGAAGAAGAGTTTGAAATTGATCAAAATTACGTGAAATGCTTCTAATATTAAGTTGAATTATGTTTAGGGAAGTTGTGTTTTTTCTTAAGTATAAGTCACTCTGTTCAGGACTGCAAATAAAGGACTCA
Source organism: Phragmatobia fuliginosa (assembly GCA_932526445.1). Taxonomy (NCBI): domain Eukaryota; kingdom Metazoa; phylum Arthropoda; class Insecta; order Lepidoptera; family Erebidae; genus Phragmatobia; species Phragmatobia fuliginosa. Next base: position 12,830,807 of record OW052071.1, read on the forward strand.
GAGATTTCCAGTAGTTCAATATCATTTACCACATCCAAGCTATCCATAAATGATTTGCAAATTAAGATAACACGTGAATCCCATACTCACAGGAGCTATCTGTTTACATTTAAATAATGAGGGCTGTATAGTTATTGATACCAGAACAATAACAGAAAATAAATAGTAAAATCCGACGTTGACTTTAATCGCGTTGTGTTTGTGTGTGTTTGTATATGAATGAAGTGTTTTGTAATTGTTGTTTGTGTAAGGTTTAGTGTAAAAATTATATAATAAAGACGTAATATTAGGTAAGTATACAAAATAGTGCAAAAGATATAAGTCTATTAACTCGGAGAAGCTAACAACTTTAATTACAGTAACTAGGTTATTTAGTATAGTAGATTTACAATTTCCGTTGTTTTTTAATGAAAACAACAGATATGGTATAAGGCAGTTACATCTACACAACCATTGTGTTTTTAACTTAGAGTATATTCTAATTAGCGGGACCTCGGCAACTAGTCACTCCGGCAACCTGCTCAGATCACCCTCATCCCTTATCACATAATGAGGGGCTCCATCGCTTTTACGGAGGTAAATTTTTCCGTGAGATGTCCAGCTATACTTAAAATTATTTACCTTAGCAAAATCTCGCGTCAAGAAAAATAATCTTTTCATTTTTGCTGATAGATTTTCCGACACGTATATGTTTTTGATAGGTCCGGCCATTTTAAGTGATTCTGTAGTTAATGAATTAGATTTTTTATACTGTTTGTACATGTGAACAAACTTTTCTTTCATAACAACGCTGGTGAAATCCACGATAATAGGCCTGTACTCTGATTCCCTACTGCGAGTCCGGAAAACATCCCTCACTTCATGGGGTTGAACAGTTATATTAATCAATTTGCCAAGGTTAGTGATTGTATTTAGTAATTGAGGCTTAGACTCTTTATTCGGTGCAGGAATATTCCGAACTTCCATACATGTAGCCCTTGCATAACATTCAGCCCTTTCCAATCTATTTTCTAGGGTTTTAATATAGTCCAGATTCGCCCGTCGGTCAGCTTCCAATTTATCAATCTTTTCCACCAATGAATCATATGATTTAGAGAGGAAGTCTGCAGAGTTACAAATCTCAGAGTTTTGTTGTTTAATTTCCGAAATAAAGGTATAAATTTTCTCCATTTTTTGCTCCTGTTGAGTCTTAAATTCTAAAAACATTTGTTTTATATCACTCATAAATTCAAATATGTTTTTTTCACACTCGCCACTAGATCTTTTGCGTTTACACCGAGTCGTGATGTTAAGCGCCTCCAAATCTATTTGTTTATCGCTTAAATTTGGTTCAGAATCACTAAGCTGACGTACTATGCGCATAGGCAGGGATGGCTGTGGCGACGGTGTCCTATCGACGGGCATTATGCTTTATTTTGTTAGGTATTTATTACAAATCAATGCTAGTTCACAGTTCACAACAACAACACTGTTAATAAAACGGAGATCTCAGTTAACTGGTCGGTCGCGAGGATTTAAAACAGAATCGCTTTCCGTCAACTTTAACTTGACCCCCGCTTATCTATCTCTCTCCTGCAGCGGTTATAGCCCGCGTGGAAAAAGGATGCAGTATAATAGGTAGTGCAAGTACTCAGTATCAGGTAAATCAAGTTGTGACAAACGATTTTCAATTCACTTACACTATTTTTAAGGTCCTTTGTATAAATTATGTATTTTATTAATTTTATAAAAATGACACAGAAACTACTTGGCACGTCCGATCGCCTCGGAGCTCCAAAGGGAAGGGGAATAGATTCAATGTTATATGTCCTTATAACATTGAATCTATTCCAACATTCCTACTCTAGTAATAGTTATACACTATTTACAGAGTTGTTTAATACCGTTATAGCAGAATTGAGACGACAATATAATTAAATATAATAACTATAGGTACAACACTATTCTTGATCTGTTGTCTTGATATTGTGACCATGGCGCGGACGGTACGCCATTTTTAGGGTTCCGAAGTTCATGACTCGGAACCCATATAGATTCGTCATGTCCGTCCGTCTGTCCGTCCGTCCTCGACTTACTGTCCAAACGTTAAGTGCTAGAAAGATGAAACTTTGCATGAATACGCGTTCTAATTACGTCGACAAAGTGCTACAATAAAATTATGAAAAATAATGGCACTTTTTTGTAAAAACAGGGCGTCCCCCCCCCCCCTCTAAAAGCTAAACGGCGGGCTCAAAAATCCTGGAAAAATTCGTGATGGTGGTCCATCTAATGAACTTTGAAGGAAAACTATAACGGATTAGATGACTTTGTTAGTTCAGGAGTTATAGAGGCTTAACTTGTAAAATGCGCTCACTTGGAAAACGTCATACAAAATTAACGTATTAATACGTAAACATAACAATTATTTATTGGATACGATTTTAAATCCACGTACCATTATGGATGACTGAGGAACCCTTTGCTGTGCGTGGCCAGACACGTACTTGGCTGATTTTTTTATGAATATTGCGCTTCTTTAATAGGGATGTAGCAATGTAATATCTCGCTTATCGAGTACAATAAACTAATAAGAAATAAAACACGTATTTTAACTTAGATTTCTATAATTCCGTTGAAGGAGATATTTAAAAAAAATACACGATTCAAATCAGTCAGTATAATATATATACGTTTACAGCTTTTAAATACTAGCTTCTATAAACCTGGCATAAAAAGTAACACGTAGAATTTTGTAAAAGTTTTAAAATGTCAGTCACAAGTTGCTTTGAAATGAAAAACACATGTTAATTTCAAAGCAACTTGTGACGGACATTTTAAAACTTTTATTTATTTTATTTAAACCTCAGTAGTGTACAAAGCATATTTTAGGGCACTGCTTATATTTTGTATCAATAACTTACAGTCCTCTTTCTTCTTTACAAAATAATTGTCTACTTTAATTATCATTTCATGAGCACGGCTGTTAATTACTTTCTTACTCATTTTAACAGAATAAGTATAATAACAAAACTTAACAACAAAAATAAAACAGGCTAACGAAATTTTTATTTAAACTTATGATTTCACCTAACGTGCCCTACATCACTAGTGGTCACATATTTGTGACTCTGGCGTGTGAGGACATTCTTTTTTAAGAGTTTATTTCTTTATTATTAGCGTAAAATTTCTTAATATCATAAAGCAATTTAAATAGTTTTATGGAAATAGATAAGAGTTAGAGCTTCTTCTTATGGTACTTATATAAATTTAAAGGCATAAAAGTAATGTTTAAATGCTTTATTTCGTATATTTATATATTTGTCACATATTTGTGACGTTGGCGTACAGGGTCAGTTTTCGTTTGTCACATATATGTGACCATGGCGGACAAAAGGTTATAGAAGGATTACGCTCTTTTCTTGAAGGTGGTAGCGGTCTGTAAATATCGTGGGGTTATTTGTTCTACAGATAGGTTACCCTAAAAGTGTCCCATCGTGCTGCAAAAACATGATAATTTCGTAGGTTAGGTTAGGTTAGTTCCTTTTTGTGGTGTGTAGTAGTGTAGTGTGGTAGTGATGGCCCGAGCCCTCGATCACATGTCGGACCGCCTCAGGGAAGTGTTGGACGCTAGCCTGGCGTCCGGACGCTTCCCTGAGCGCTGGAAATGCGGGAAGCTGGTCCTGCTGAGGAAGCCGGGACGGCCTGCCGATTCGGTCACGGCCTATAGGCCTATCGTGTTGCTGGACGAGGCGGGTAAACTCTTCGAGAGGATACTCTCTGCCCGCATCGTCCGGCACCTCCGCGAGGTTGGCCCCGATCTGTCGGACGCCCAATTCGGTTTCCGAGAGGGGCGTTCGACGATCGATGCCGTAATGCGCCTTAGGGCCGTGACCGAGGAGGCCGTGAGCTGCGGCGGAGTGGTGTTGGCGGTGTCCTTAGACATCGCCAACGCCTTCAACAGTCTGCCATTCGGCTGCATCGGGGAAGCACTCCGCTACCACGGAGTGCCAGAGTACCTGAGGCGGCTGGTGGCAGACTATCTTGAGGAGCGTACCGTCATGTACGAGGACCGAGATGGCGTCTTGAGACGCAGGGCCATGTCGTGCGGTGTTCCACAGGGGTCAGTCCTGGGACCACTCCTGTGGAACATGGGATACGACTGGGCCCTACGAGGGCGTCTCCCCCCCGGGCTGGGTGTAATCTGCTACGCGGATGACACCTTAGTCACGGCCCGGGGGGCTAACTTCCAGGAGGCGGCGCGCCTGGCCACCACAGGAGTGTCCATGGTGGTCGGGCGCATCGAGGCGCTGGGTCTGCGGGTGGCCCTGGATAAGACGGAGGCTCTACTCTTTCATGGGCCCCGTCGTGGTCCACCCGCCGGCGCCTCGATCGAGGTCAACTCGGTCCTCGTACCGGTCCGGGCCCAGATGAGGTATCTGGGTCTGGTCCTAGACGGAAGGTGGCTCTTCGACGAGCACTTCAGACAGCTGGCTCCAAAGTTGGTGGGCACTGCCTCCGCCCTCGGCCGACTTTTGCCCAATTTGGGCGGGGCCAGTGTTCCCACTAGGCGGCTGTACACGGGGGTGGTCCGGTCGATGGCACTGTACGGTGCACCGGTGTGGGCGGCGGCTCTGTCCGCCCAGAATAGGGCGCGCCTTTGGCGCCCTCAGAGGATATTGGCGGTCAGAGCCATACGCGGATACCGCACGGTGTCGACCGAAGCGGCCTGCGCCTTGGCCGGAACACCCCCGTGGGATCTGGAGGCGGAAGTGCTCGCCGAAGTTTATCGACGAGTGGCTGAATTCCGGGCGGAGAGGGGCATTCGCCCTCCGCCCGAGGACGTACGCGAGTGGCGCGAAGCCGCTCGTCGAGCCACCTTGGCTAGATGGTCTTTCCGGCTGGAGACTCCACGCGCTGGCTTCGCCACCGTGGAGGCTCTCCAGCCGGTCATCGCTGAGTGGGCAGGGCGGCAGCACGGGACCCTTTCCTTCCGGCTGACGCAGGTGCTTTCCGGGCACGGTTGCTTCGGAAAGTATCTGCACTCGGTCGCAGGGAGGGAACCGAGTCCCGCCTGCCACCACTGCGACTGCAGTGAGGACACGGCCCAGCACACGCTGGCGGTCTGCCCCGCATGGGCGGCGCAGCGCCGGGCCCTCACTGCAGTAATCGGAGAGGAACTCTCGCTGCCGGTCGTAGTCCGCTCCATGGCCGGTAGCGACAGTTGTTTCACCGCGGTCGCAACCTTCTGCGAGGACGTAATCTCGCAGAAGGAGGCGGCGGAGAAGGCCCGGGAGGATGACCTCCACTCGGACCCGATCCGCCGCCGGCGCCCTGGGCGGCGGAGGCGCGCATACCTGCGTCTCATGCCGCCCTGAGAGTGGCCGCGGGTGGACGGGACGGGTTTCCCCGTCCATCCGCTGTAGTGGCCAGCCGCGAGGGGGTGGCGACCGCGTGTGACCGGACGTCGCCCAATTTGAGAGGATATGGAGATGGCGCCCGCAACAGTGCGGGCAGGCGCCGGGAGGGGTCCAGAAGGAAAACAGTTACCTGGATCCCTTCCAAGTACAGGCGCAGAGAGGTCACACCGTGTGGTTTTAGTCGGTTCGAGTCCGACACACTGCCCCGCCGAGAGCCCCGGTGGGGTGACGGTCCGTGGGGATTTCCACACGTTAAAAAAAAAAAAAAAAAAAAAAAAAAAAAAAAAAAAAAAAAAAAAAAAAAAAAAAAAAAAAAAAAAAAAAAAAAAAGGTTAGTTCCTTTTTAAGGAGACCTATTAAAGTTTGTTGACGATGATAAACACTATTTTAAAACTGTTTTATACAAATCATCTTAAAACTGCTTTGCGTTGTGCAGAAAGATCAAAATCAGAAGGGCTTAAATCAAACCGTTCTATCGATCTTCTTTATAGATATTGAATTCTGGGAACACCATGACCACAGAGGACATAGTACAAAGAATAATACGTCATCGACTTGAATTCGAAGTGCGAAACTCACGTAAGGAACAAAAAGAAGCGGCCATTATAAAGACTCTGAAAAAAGAACAACAACATGTGAAACAAAATGGCAACTGCGAAATTGAAGCGAAATAGTTATACGTCAAGATCAGAAAATCAATATGCAATAAATTTTAACTTATTTACCAAATAATATGTGTCAGATTGTGCTATATTAGACATAGAACTAAATCAATTGATGATTGCGAATTTTAAAGAGTCCCTAAGTTTCTTTTCGTATTGTTTTTACAAAGTTTGGTTTATTTGCTTTATTTTAAGTAAATCATCATCCTCTGTAGAACTATTTATAAATTATTTTATCTATAATATATAAATTAACCAGGAATGAACTGGTTTAATCTCATAAAAATATATTTAATGACTCTTGCAGTTACTTCTGAAATTATTTATTTTTATAATGAGACATTGATATTGTGTAAATAATTTTACTTATTATCTATTGGTAAATAGTTTTTAATTAAATTCCAGTGTTTGCCCGCCTATTGATTACAATACTATATAAATGTAGTCAGCATGCTTTACTCATAGGTTGTATGTATTGTAAGATATAAGCAAATTGAAATATTACATGAGAAGGATTCATTATTTAATTTCACACTTACCTGATAGCACAGAATCTTAAGACTATTTATTAATTACACACTGAATAATTTATTATACAATAATATGTTTCGTATTATACGTACCTACTATTAAGCATATGGCAAAGCACTTTTTTTGGGTGATTGTAATGTATCTATAAATATATAATAATGTGAATGCATTTATACCTATTTTAATAAATTGCGACGGGGTGAGTTTGGCGTGCGTTGGGATATATGTTTTCATTGTTAATTAATCAATTTCAATATCTCCACTTTTCCCATTTTTCAATCAATTTTTACAGTAACTGTGTGGACTGCATTTAATGGTGAAAAGCATTAAAAATATATATTTCTAAATTTTGTGACTGAATGTATAACATTGAATTGTTAACAAAAAAAACCATACCAAATAAATATTTTGTGTCACACTACATTTATAGTGGTTATTTATTCTAATGTTGTTTGTTAGAATAATGTGGCATATAGGTCAATGTTGTTTAGTTTACAATGATTATACTATAAGGTAATGTATGATGTAATAGTGCATTAATTTTTATTAAATTACATGTACGAATTGTTTTTGTTATAACGTTTTATTCCTGTTATTAAATGTAATTTATGTGGTAAGTTAGGAACTATTCAGCTCTCTTGAATTTACTTATTAATCGTGAAATCCTAGTGTTTTTGGTAATTACCTAAATGGTAGTACCATCATAAAATAACAGAATGAAATGTTCATCGCTGAAAATAAATGCACTACCTTTAAATATATTAAAATTCTGTGAGTATAAACCGTGTATTTTTTATCGTTTTTAATGCTATTTTATATCAGGAACCGGTTTTACCTGAATATCAGTTTTCCCCCTAGTCTTAGATTCTCAAAACTCGAGGAGGAACTGAATTAAAATTATTTTTTCTGAGATTGGAATTTAACTTGTCAAGAAATTTTGTTTGCTTTTTTATCATTTCGGTATATAACTGTCCCTTGTGAATTTTGATGGCATCTGTTTTTTTTAGACGCTTTTTATCTTTTTTAGTCTAGAAAAACAATAGTAATTTTAAAAAACTAAACAAACAAAAAAAAGTAGAAAATAATTTCAATGTAACAAAGCGTGGGGTGCTTTCTGAAAATATTTCAATAACGTCGCCACACGCTTTGTTACATTAAAATTAATTTCTACTTTTTGTTTTAAAAGCGTTTTTTATTAGTTTTTTAAAACTATTATTTTTTATCAGTTTTTCTGTACAACAATTAGAAATTACGTTAAAGATGCAATGAATTCTTATAGGCGCAGCGCAGACGACAGACTATCCGTGACGCACTTTTTAGTCTGTGATAATAGAACCTATGCAAATATATGCAGTAACGCACACGGCGCGCAAAAAGTCCGGCGCTCAAAAAATCCGTGTAATTCGGGCAGACCGCACCGCACCGAAAAAAGTTGAACGTTTGCATGCATTATGCTAATACAAGTATATATACACATATATGACTGCACAGGTTTAAGTGGTCGCCACGCCGCTTTCTACTGCGCCAATTGTAGTGGGTTCAAATCCTACGTGGGAAAACACTGTGTTTCACCAATTGGTGATCTGAGTCTGGGTGTTCTTTGTGCCCGTTTCATGTATGTTTGTAATATCCCCGCGACACAGGATTTATATTCCTAACGCCGCAGTTCTTTTTTAGAAAGAAAAAAAGTTCGACAAGACTATGGATGCGAGGAATTCAAACATCATTATCTCAGTAATGTATTTGTTGCCGAGTTTGGATGTTTTCTATGTATAATTTATTTCAGGTGTAGGAAGATTAATTATATTGATTATAATCTACAAAACTGACCAGTTAACTTAAAAAATATCGATACTTTTTAACGTGAATATCCTTAGACGAGACCAGTGTCCCCAGACTGGCCCCGCCCCACTGGATTTGATCACGAACTTTTTTACTAGAGGTAGCTCTTATATCAAAGTTCCGTGCAGTTTTTAGGGCCCTACGGTGATAGCCCCAAGGGAATAGCAACGTCGCTCTACTGAGACAACCACACCGAATGTTGGCCATAAGAGTTATAAGACGCACAATATCCTTCGAGGCGGCGAGTCTCCTAGCTGGGACTCCTCCACGGGACCTGGAGGCGAGAGCCCTTGCAGCTCTATCTGCGGCACAAGGAAACGCATTAGTTGGGTCGAATACCGAATACCTGGACCTCGAAAAATCGAGACAGAAGCCCTCGCGGAGGAATGGTATGAACTACTTGTACATCAAAGTGAAGGACAATCCGTTATTGCTGCATTAAGGCCAATTATGGAGGACTGATTGGAACCTTAAGAAAGGGTCCCATGATTTCTCTGGGGAGAAATCATAGGACCCTTTCTTACTGGTTGACACATGTGATCACTGGCAAAGTATACTTCAGAGATCACCTGTGTCTAATCCGTAAGGCCCGAGGTACGTCGGGGTTCCAACGTTTCCCTTTCTAGGACATATACCTGGTTTCACGGCCACTAGTACCTGAGACGGCTTGCGGATTTAGTTAGTTCGAGTCCGACATAGCTATCGGTAATGAAACCATCCGAGGGGATTTTCACACAAACAAAAAAAGGGGGAAGTGCATGTCAGGCCACGCATAGAATAGGGTACCGTAGTCATATACAATGGCCAATGGAAATAAACTTGTTTTGAAGTTTTCCAAGTAAGTCTATTTCACAAATTAGGCCTTAATAACTTCTGAGCCAATAGTTATCTAAGCCGTAATAGTTTTCAATTTGTCGACTCGATAGAAACTGATAGAAACACATCCATGTAAAATTTCATCTTTCAAGCACTAACTGTTAGGACGGTGAGTCGAGGAAGGACAGACAGACGTAACGAATCAACGGTTCCGAGTCATGAACCTCGGAACCCTAAAAAACAATACGCGTCGCATTGAGAACCTCTCCTCCGTTTTTTTGTAGGTTAAAAATGTAAATACGATAGAAGCACTACACTGCTGGTGTGTGCTGCGAGGTTCTTCATTCAGGGCAATCTGGGGTTCAGACTTAAAAGACTCTAGTTCAGTTTTTCTTTTAAAAACCCTGAATGTCAAATCAAATGGCAAGTATGTTGGCAACATTCTTCAAAAATCCAAAATGGCAGAAATGGGGAGCGTATTTATCCTATGTTTGTGTAATAATAAATAACAGTGACGTGGTGTAACGGAATATCAGTGAATTTGGACTACATTTCTAAAACAGCACCCTCTTTCAGTCGGATTTTGTCCCAGGAGACCATAATCTCAATATAAGGTAAGTTTTTACACAGCCGCCCACAGTTGTATTCAATCTGTTTCGTTTTGATCTATTTCTAGTTATTATTGCGGTGTCACGTTCTGTTAAGAGATTCCTATTAGCCCTTCGGATAATAAACATACCTTCTGTTAATAGAAAAAGTGACACACGTTCAAGGATAGTCATGAATTCGCATTGCGAACAGTGCAATATAATGATATAGATTTTTACTCTGTAACCGGACACTACGTTAAAAGAAGTTAATAATAACTCTTGTTCAATCATTTATTGATTATATTGTATTATCTTAGTATTGTCTCTTTTTTCTTATTGTTGTACTATCGCCGGTTTAATATTGTAGGTAGATATAAGTTTATAAACATTACTTTAAAATTATAATTTTTTATACGTCGTGAAAACGTTATCGAAAGATTTATAAATAAATAGTACATTGTTTTAAGTTAAATTTTAATTACACCACCATAATAAAATTTACTGAAATTTTCCTTTTTTAAAGGCACATTTCTTATTAGGAGTTCATTAAAATGCTATGTTTCATACACAGATTCTTTGTCAGTGATCCAGTCAAAGTTATTTACAATATACTTTGCAATGGCATTAAGTAGTCCCTTCAAATTCAAAACAAAATAATGGTGTCAAGTGTTTCTTTAAATCATTCATTCATAAGGTAACTTATCTAACACTATCATTAATGACCAATTTAAATATATTTTCAGGAAATTCTTATGCATATCATTGTAACAAGAAGCACAACTTGTAACGAACCCTTAACCAACCCGTCTGGCCAGTGTAGTATAATGGGCTATCAGATAAATAATTTCTGTTTTCGGTAAGAATAGCAAACAATAGGTGAGATAAGATTACCATTTCAGTGCTATAATAATCAATTAAACTGCCCTTTGCACAAACTATTATCATTTCTAAATAAATGTCATTTGTTGACTACAAGCAACCTACTCTTAGATATGGAAATCTTTAAAACTGAGGTTTTTCTACTGTAATGTACTTACGGTAGAATCTGATTAGTATGACAGCATTTTTTAAATGCTGGTTTTCAGTTAATAGTTGTAGGTAAAACCTTTCTCCATGCCTGCATATAGCTGATTTGAATGCGACTGCTTTAGTACTCGGCAGTAATTTGCGGTTAATTACTGAATACACATATAGAAATTTATTCAGCACTATGAAAATGTTTCTTTCTCCATTGAAGAAAAGAAAAGTGTTATGATGCAATGTGTAGAAAATGTAAAATGCAATGCTTATTAAGGAATTTGGTGTAAATCATTCGAAAATATGCATATGAGATTATTTTAGAGAAAAAAAAACAGATTCTAGAATGACTTCTCTGGTTAGTAACGGTGTTAAATCACCAGTCCATTGGCCGTCGTTATAACCAGCTTGGACTGTATGTACATACAAGTAAATAAAACTTCCTCTTAAATAATACTTTTTCTATCTGTGAAAACTGCATTAAAATCTATTGTGTAGTAAGGACTATATAAAGATTATTTAGCTTTTCCTGTTGAAACCTAGACTCATTAAATCTTAAGCATTCAACTGAATAATTAATTTTTTTGTGTAATAGAAACAAGATAAATTGATATTCAAATAAATAGTATATATATGCCCAAAACTTGCCAAATAACATTTCTAATTTACTAAAACTTACTTTGGATTAAATTTGATTACATTGGAAATGATGATAAAACGGGTTTTAAGGATAAGAAACAAATAGCATAAGGGGGCCATCCATAAATTACGTCACACCTTAGGGGGGAGGGAGGGGGTCGACGAAGTGTGACATTGTGTGACAAGGGGGTGGGAGGGGTCCTAAATTATGTGACGTCACATTTCAAAATCTGTTGTAATCTAAGTCTTAAAACACGAACTTTAAACTATTACTTTACGAAAACCTCAAAAACATATACAACTAAATCTGTGTAAATATAAGATACCAATTGGTTTGGTGACCACTCGCTCTACTAGTATTACACGCCGACAGCCTAGGCCCTATTTATATCATTTGACCACTGTCTTTCGCAGATGAAACAACGTCGTTCTTAGTTCTACTATTTTGTGATTAAATCACCTTTTTCTTCTGTCGAATAGGACATCCAAAGGTTGCCTGGAAGAGATTGCTTTTAGCAATAAGGCCGCCCATTGCACATATTTTACAGAAACTTTCAACTGCAAAAACTGTATTTGGTGTACAATAAAGTATATTCTAATCTAATATAGTCGAACAAATAATTAAATATTTGTGACAAGTTTGAAATTGATTTGAAAAAGATAGGGCCAATACATTTACTTTTCTAGAGTATATTATTTACATATTTATACTTTTTTTTCACGCTGGGAATGCTTTTCGCCCCATGCCCTTCTTGGGGACAATGAAGGATGTGTGTGGGACTCCCGGGCAACCCATACCCACTAATCTCTGAGTCATGTTGAGAACTGGTTAGTAAATAACAATAAAACTTGGCTTAGTTTTTTTTTATTTTGTTAATTTCTTTAATTAAGATAGTCAATAGTTTTTAGGGTTCCGTAGTTCCTGACTCGGATTCTTATACATTCGTCATATCCTTCCGTCCGTCCTAAACCTACTGCCCAAACGGTTGGTGCTAAAAAGATGAAACTTTGCTTGAATGTGTGTTGTAATTACATCGAAAAATTGCTATAATAAAAATATGAAAATTATTTTTTTGGGGTAACCTCCCCTATTCGTAAAGTGGTGATGTTTTCTTTTACTCGAGGCTACCCATAGTGTGGGATATCATTAGATAGGTCTTTAAAAACATTGCGAGGTTGTTAAAACGATTTATCGGTTTAGGTGTCCGTTTGCGAGTTATTCAACTTTAAAACGCATTTTTTTGTAAAAACAGGGCATCCCCCTCCCCCTCTAAAAGCTAAACTCTAAAATAAGCTCTAAAAATCTAAAAAAATTCATGATCGTAGTCTATATATTAAAACTTCGAGGAAAACTATTGTGGTTTTGATAACTTTTCTATTTCAGGAGTTTTACAGGTCTAACTTGTAAAATGTACTCACTTGGAAAACTTCACACTTGGACACGATTTTAATTCTACCTATCGTTATGGGTGACCACAGAACTCAATTCTATGCGCAACCTGGCACGCACTTTCAATTTTTTTTGTTTTATTATTTTCTTTAATTTATGTAAATAATCAATTTTTGTTTTGTTAATTGTTTGATTTGATGTTAATTTTATTAAAAAATAATTTAAATGGAATAAAACTGATTTCGAAACCTGTTTTTATTCAATGATTTCTAAATGTAAAATTTGAAAATTATGTGACGTCACACTAGGGAGGGGGGGAGTCTCACAAATGTGACCAGCTGTGACAAGGAGGGGGGGAGGGGCAAAAAAATCATGAAATTTGTGTGACGTAATTTATGGATGACCCCTAATATGGTGTAATATATTGATTAAAAAATTAACTAAAAAAAAAATTTTTTTATGTTCGTAAGTTAGGAGTATAATACTCCAAAAAATAAATTAATTAGGTACCAAAAACATATAATGAATGTATGTATACATATGTAATCCTATGTATATATGTAGGTATTGTTGTATAATATCATAAATAATTAATATATCTTTTTATACTCATTTAAGCATCAACCAATGGTAGATCTGCCATTGTACATAAAGTTAATAAATAAATACTATAATCACTTCTAAAAGTTAACTGAAAGTAAATCAGTCCACATAGATTTTGAACTGATACTAAAATGTATATTATTATTATATAATGAGTTATGTTAAGATAAACTTAATTTTTTTCTTCAGATAAGGTTGGATTGATAAGTATTGCATATATTATCAAGAATAAAAGTATGACTGTACTAAAATTATTTTCTTCTCATCTAAACAGAACAAATGCATTACTAAAAAGCTGCCAAGTGCGATTCGGACTCGCCCATGAAGGGTTCCGTAGCAGCAAGTAACATCATATAAAAGTTGTTGTAGTTCGTTGTAACTTTGATTGATGTTTTATAATAGTCTATTGATTGAATGAAAGGTAAATTGCGGTTTACGATTTATGACATATTAAAAAAAACTACTTACTAGATCTCGTTCAAACCAATTTTCGTTGGTAGTTTGCATGGTAATGTACAACATATATATTTTTTGGTTTTATCACTCTTTTATTTTAGAAGTTACAGGGGGGGGGGACACATTTTTCCACTTTGGAAGTGTCTCTCGCGCAAACTATTTAGTTTAGAAAAAAATGATGTTAGAAACCTCAACATCATTTTTGAAGACCTATCCATAACCCCACACATATGGGTTTGATGAAAAAATTTTTTTTGAGTTTCAGTTCCATGTATAGGGACCCCCAAAACGTGTTTTCTATTTTTATGTGAAAATCTTAATGCGGTTCACAGATTACATCTACTTACCAAGTTTCAACAGTATAGTTCTTGTGGTTTCGAAAAAAAGTGACTGTGTCATACGGACGGACAGACAGACAGACATGACGAATCTATAAGGGTTCAGTTTTTTGCCATTTGGCTACGGAACCCTAAAAATGTGTATTGAAAAACTGATGAAACTATATTTATACATATATATTTACAAATAAATAGAGTTGAAATTCAGTGAAAAACTGTTAATTTGTTTGTAATTACAAATTAACAGCTTTTGAAAGTAATGGCACTTATATCTGTCAAAACCGCACTTTTTAAAATGTTGTCTGTCTGACTTTTGGTTCTGGCTAATCTCTGGAATAGATGGATTGATTTTGACGGAATTTTCATCGTTAGATAACTGAAGATATAAGGAATAACTATAGCAAATTTTTTTAGCACTAGCTTCGCTCGACCGCTTTAATAAATTATAAATAAATTATTTATTATTTTAATACCATGGCGGCCTGGTCAAATGTTTACGTGTGCAGTTCTCTGTTACCAGGAGATTTAATGCACGTCCGTACAATACGATTGAACTTCGATTTATTTTTTAATACTATCTGACCTCCACAACCCAAGCACGGGGCGATGTCAAAGTTGTGTAGTAAGACTGTTGAAAGTCTTTTGAGGGCTTCTACTGCCTGTAACGATTGCATTTTTATATTCCAAGTCCAACCAAGCAATTAGCGTATGCGACTCTCAATACTCTTGTATTGAGGTCTCGGATACGATTAACCCAACACATTCGGATTCTCTTACAAGAAATTTTCGAAGAGCACGTCATAACGTCGGTCCCGTTTCTCATAAACATCTATGGCAATCCCTATTGGGAAGTCAGTGCCATCAAGAAAATATAAAATACTGATAACTAGTTCCTCTTTCAAATTTAGATCACCATCATGGCAGTCCCCCTGTGAAAAAACTGACATTTACGAGACACTGACGAGAGATGTATTTAAGAAACAAAAATTGACCAAGTGAGTGTCAGGCCACGCATAGAATAGGGTTCCGTTGTCACCCATAATGGTAGGCAGATTTAAAATCGTGGCCAATAGATTATAATTGTTATGCTTACTTATTATTTATTTATTTTTGTACGAAGTTTTCCAAGTGAGTACATTTTACAAGTTAGGCCCCTATAACTCCTGAAATAAAAAAGTTATCAGAACCGCTATAGTTTTCCTGGAAAGTTTAATATATAGACTACTATCATGAATTTTTCAGTTTTTGTGAGCCAGTCGTTTCGCTTTTAGAGGGGGGATGCCCTGTTTTTACAAATAAATGCCCTTAAAAGTTGAATAACTCACAAACGGAAACTTGCATCGAAAAATGATTTTTAAATGTTTTTTAAAGGCCTATCTAACGATAGGGTAGACGCGAGAAAAAAAAAGCACATCCACTTCACGTGTAGGGGAGGCTACCCCAAATAAAAATGTTTTTGGTAATTTTATTGTAGCACTTTGTTGACGATGTTGCAATACATATTCGTTTTGTCGTTTGTCGAATTAAATTAAAAGCAGATGTTTATGCTGAACAGAAGAATTCAGATGGGTTGGGCAGCCATTGAGAAGCTTTGTCGGATCTTCTCATCGTCGATCCCACAGTACCTAAAGACGAAAATTTTCAAACAGCGCATCCTACCCACTCATAAGAGTACAAGACCATCCTTATAACGACATCATTCTTGCTGTCGTATTTCGTTGGTGGATGTGAGACCGGAGGCCCAATCATTATATTCTGAATTCTGCATCATTCTCCCGGACTCAGTCACCATCTGAATATATGTGGCAATCGTTACAGGCAATAGAAGCCCTCGAAAGACTGTCAACAGTTATTTATTTGAATAGAAAGATAAATAGGCGTATAGATTGATATTCATAGAATAATAATAAAAGGTCTGAAGTCCAGACAAGCTCTCAGCTCATTGCTTTATGAGTTGACCTAGTTTTTTTAGGAACAAGGTTTTAAAATTCTTTCAACTTAACAAATAGTATTTTATTAGTAACAGGAAAGAATGAAAGCTTATGATGTTCTCTTTAAATAAAAACAAATGAAGAAAAACAATGAGCTTCAACTTGAGCAAAATTTAATTTGTGTTCTTGTTTATTTGATTGTTTATTCTTGTTTAGTTAGCTAATTAAATATACGTAATAATGTAAATATCTGCGTTCAATATTTAACATTACAACATACATATAATTATGTTATCCGATTATTTTTAACCAAATATAAATAACTACGTTTTCATAATGCTAATACTCATATGTAGATAAATTTAAAATAAAGTTGTCAAGGGATGTTTAGATGGGGTTAAAAAATTAGGAGGGTTTATAAAGTAAGCGTAGGCTTCAGCGGCATTTGCCTCACAGGCTGCGATGCGCAGGCGCCGCTCGCTTCGAGCAGTTCGAGGCATGAGTCACAACCGCCCAAAATAACTAGCGAATGGGCGCCGCCTACCGCCCGGGGCGGGCGGCTCGTTGGTTGAGCTCAGTGGCAGCTGCGACGCCGCCGCCTCTAGAGGAGCGGTCGAGGTGGAGCGCGTGAACCTCGTATTGACAGACGGGTGGTGGCGGCGCCGGCGCGGGATGCGCCGCCATGCCGGTACGACACCGCGAACTCGGCGACGAGCTCGCACCCCCGGAGCCCAAGCGCTGCAGGCACTGCGACGGTACGATATAACACACATAGCTTTGCAGCGCAGGAGTTTCTCGAATGTGGTTTTTGAAACTTATCTAACATGCGGTGACTTAACCTACTTGTTGACTAATATACCTTATCAGCTTGAGTTTGATGACTGTAATACAAATAAACCTTTATATTTATTGAAAATACTATAATATATGCAAAATTCGTTGATACTATATAGACGTGTGAATCTTATGCAGCTTTATTTACCAACTCTGTTTAGAACTTATCTGATAAAAAGAAAATGAAATACTGAAATAAATGTAACCTAAAACATTTAATTAATATAATTATGTAGTTGTCTAATTATCAATGAAATATAATAAAAAAAGTTGATATATAAAAGCTTGTCTGACAGCAATAACAGTTTATTGATAATGTTGAAATTAAATTTAATTAATAATAAACGTAGGTATGACTATGAAGACCGATCACAATTATCTCGGTGTTAATCAATAACGATTGAATATTTAACGGTAACGATAGTTTTATAGTTGTGCATAAGCCTAGACAGAAAATAAGACAGTAGAAAATTAAATATTACAATAATCAATCAAACAATAATAAATTTCAATTACCTGTCTTTAATGCATTCAATCGACGAGAATTCTAGAGACATACTATTATCCATTAAATTATTACATACATACATTCTTCAAAACATTTTATTGTGTACATGGAGCCGTTAAAGCTAAATTTATTAACTTGTGGATAAAAAACAAAACGTTAATCAGACGTGCAAAATTCGGTTAATGGTTGGCTGGAGGAAAATTATCTTTAGCCCGCCCTTAGTCACTGGAGTAAGTAATATGTGTCACGCAGTCAGGAATGGAAAGAGCGTATAAATAGGTGTACAGACTCCACGACGAGTGGGCCACATTCCCCACCTTATGTAACAGAAAACTCGTAAACAAATGCGTATTCTCTGACTTACCTCCACACGTAGCGTTAACGAGTCATAATTTTCGTGTAGGGTTAGCAAAATAACAAGTGGTACCCAGCTATTTTTTAAATACACAGACACATGAATTTCATTATGAATGATGATATCAAAACACATTAATTTGATATGCAAATTATGTCTGGCTAGTATAAGTTCTGGAATATTTTAATTTTTTGAGAATGATGACAGCGTCGGTCATGTTAAATATGAGTAATGGATCGATAGTAGTATGTAGTTTACATTTTGGTTTGTGTTGAAAAGTGCGAGGGTGTGTTGTGGCTGATTCGATGTTGTGACAGGTGTATCATCGCCCGAAGATGTATTTGGCGAGACGACCTGCATGTCGCTCGTCAATTAATTAGTATTGCCAGTCTGAACCACAGCTTCGGACCGAGACGTTGCAAATAATATCATCGGTCATCATTATGAATCTCGCCAAAAGACACAGTTGCACATTTGGCAAAATTATTACCTTTATATAAATATTTGAATTTAGGCCAGGCCGCTCAATGGTATTAACTAATCGCTTATTTAACATTAATAATTAAACGCAAATTTGTGTAATTATTATCTTTATTAAATTTAAAACTATTTTCTGAATTTGTTAAATTAAAAGGCTTCATTGATCCCTTTTCAAACCCGGGGATTTTCTACTGCTTTGTTGGCTTGACCATCCTGAAAATCTATTTTAAAAGTTTTAAAATCTAGATGACACAATTAGAAAAATCTTTGATCTTTATGAGTGGTATATGTCGAGAGTTTTTTTTGAATAACCTAAATAATAATTAATAGACTAAGTGAGTTTTTTGAACAACTTTAACTGTCTAAGGTTTGCTTATATAAAAAGCGGCCAAGTGCGAGTCTTACTCGCCCGTGAAGGGTTCCGCCGTCATATAAAAGTTCTTGTAGTTCGTTGTAACTTTGATCGATGTTTTAATAATAATGTATTGATTGATTGAAAGGGAAACTGCGGTTTACGATTTATGACGTATTAAAAAAACTAGTTCTCTTTCAAACCAATTTTCGGAAGTTTGCATGGTAATCGACATCATATATTTTTTTAGTTTTATCATTCTCTTATTTTAGTAGTTATCTGGTACTAGATCTAAATGGTACCTGACTGTGGCAAGTTAATTCAATGAAGCTCTTATGTCATGAAGTCATGTTGATTCGGACTTATACTGCTGACTGAAACTGAAAAATAATAATTTCTTTCATGTTTAATGACATCACGAAATTTGACTAAAATTATAGAGAGGAAAAACTTTTTTTCATCATCAGCTTATTACAGTCCACTGCTGGACATAGACCTTTTAAATTGCATGTCACTTGGAAGAAGTCAGTTTTGAATGAGATAAATAACATGAACACCAACCCAATTATAATATATATTTGAATAAATATCGATTTGTAATGGTTTTTCAATCTTACTGCTTTAATAGCAGTTTTAATTGAATCTGTTCCTTTCGAGATATTAGTCACTGAGGCATTAAATTCGGAAAAAGATTATTTTATAGTGCTATGGGTCACCTAAAATCACTCATAACTCGTAAAACAAACAATTAATTGTCTAGAAGTGATTGCCAAACTGCTAGTTTCCTCGCGTAGTTTATGATCAAGCTGGCTTGGATCATGCTTTGCATTTTGTGATGTTATTTTCATATTATCATGTTTTATGACTCCAACGTTTTAAATATTTATATGTCAATGTTAGGTATTATGAAAAAATCGGGCAAGTGTGTGTCAGGCCTCGTACAGAATAGGGTTCCGTGGCCATATACAATGCCAAGCAATGTCCAATAGATAATTGCTATGTTTACTTATGATTTCGTAAAACGAAGTTTCCCACGTAAACGTATTTTATAAGTTAGGCCTCTTTATAGCGGCATTATCATTAGAGTACATTTTTTGCGCGACTCTGTCGCTCGACACGAAATTCACGTGTCCCGCGCGATTTCGCGCAACGTCGTTTTGCGGACATGACGAATCTATAGGGGTTCCGAGTCCTGAACTACGGAACCCTAAAAACTATATAGTTACTACCCTGCAGGAATACACAATAGATTATAAATCTTCCGAGTGACGGGGTTGTCCTTAGAGACAAATAAGGGAGCAAACTACGCAGCAAATACCAACCCGTTTGGTCAAGCGTGGTTATAAGGAGAGTTCCATGTCCAGCATGGAACTGTTGATGTGAGGATATGTGGATGGAATGGCTGGCTGATACAGAATTCAAACGATTTTACACTCTTTATAGGTATTAGCTTGAATTATATCTTATCCATTTATCTATGTAACGGAATCTATAGGTACAGTTTACTAACTTCGATACTGATAACTTGAAAATTTGCACGTTTCAAGGATAGACAACGATGTGTACTTAAAATAAGGAAGAATAGAATTAAAAAAACCAAAGTATGAGTGTAGCCTACACCAAAATAACTGTATATTTAGTTTTATCATAAAGAGTTCATTTTACGGATAGTATTAAATTATTAGTATAAATTTATTTATAATTTAGTATTTTTTGTATTAAGATATATAATGAATATAAAATAATTCTAAAGTTATTAACATAATAGTAACTTAACAGTATATAAAAAAAAACATGCACTATCATTATATTGGCATTGGGAAACGCATGTTTGATTTCTTACTGAGCTAAGTTGTAATGATTGCTTAGCGTCGTGGGATTATTCATATGTAATAAACAATGCTTATCAGATAAGATTGAGTTTGATTATCTCAATTGTACGGAAACTCACACCTATTTTATGTTTTAATCTCAGCTGACAAGTTGTAACGGTGTTTGTCAGTCTGTCAGAATGATTCCTACATTTCAAGAGGAAACTTATTTATTGTGCTTTTCTTATCAGATGGGCAGTTGATGTAAAAGTAGATGTGATTATCCAGAACTCATATTTAAATTAGCCATTTACAAACTATCATTAAGGTAGCATGCAAGTTTGTTATGCATAGCAACCTGTGGAGATAAACAGTGAGACATTTTTACATCTACGATTTATGTATTTTTATAATCACCTAGCTTTCGCCCGTGTATTCCGATTACTGCAGTAAAAATTAGCCTATGTGTTATTCTGATATATGAGCTATATTTCTGTAAAGTTTCATTCAAATCCGTTCAGTAGGTTTTGCGTGAAAGAGCAGCAAACATACATACACACATATATACATACATACTCACAAACTTTCGCGTTTATAATATTAGTAGGGTAGTATAAACCATAGGTACATTGCCATAGTGAATTTAAAGGCGGTACAAAACTGATTTAGCGTACTGTGGTTTTTCTATACTGATGATTTCAATATGTATATGATTGTATAGTACTGCCTTTTGATTAAACAAGCTTAGACCTAATTCGTCTAAATGTTTTTAGTCTCATTAAGAGTGCCAGGTGGTTCGTAGGTGCAAAATTCTCCATGGTTGTTTCACTAGAGATTTTAAGGATCAAAAAGACTATCGAGTCTTTTATCGCGTATTGCGTCGAGTAATTACAAGTTATCCGAGTAGTTATAGTTACTTTCGCAATCAGACATGGATTAATTAAAGTAATGTAGACTCAGATTATCTACTATAGACCTGTGGAGGAACGGTTGTCGTCCCTGGAAAACAAAGGGAGGATCTTCCGACCAGGCGATATGATCGTGGCTGGCGGGCCACAGTCGAACGCGCTATTGATGTTGGGCGTTGTAAATATGCTAGAATTTCTATATCGCGATTCAGGATTAGTTGTTACTCCCTATATTTCATTTACTCCACAGGCCTCTATTCTGTGCCATAAAACATCACTATTATAAGGTAAAGATGATTTCATGCCAAATAGTTGTATTTTAGGCACTATACGTAGCTATTTTAAATAAACTCGCTGATTAAGCCACACGAGTGACAGCGGCGGTCCGGCTGGCATTAGTCTGTCCAACAACATGAACGTAATTGTATTTGCATAGTAGGGCGGTTACGCGCCCATCACCCACGTGTTGTACCGGCGCCCGCTCGTCATAATGCCAACTTGCGAGAAGTGTTTTTCTAATAAATTGTTGACATTTTTTTCACTTCAAAATGTTAATAGTTAAATGTTCAGAAAATTGATAATGTTTAACATAATTATCAGTTGCCAATAAGAGTTATGTACGCTCTCTTGCAATTTGCAAAACATCAACCGTGAATATAAATATTTTCACCATTATATTCGATAACGTTTCTCTGGTTCATTTGAAATATTAGAATATATCTACGGATGATAGAGGGATTTTGAACCATTTTTTGGTAGCTCTTGCTTGACTCTTGGGTGTATTTCAGTGAACTTTTCGTTCAAGACCACCGGAGCGTGCCTGAGGCACTTCAGCAATATAACAATTTGGAACCGTTATATGACTTTCGGTATATTGTACTTATTTATTTAAATAAATTAGTACATACATTACTAGAGTTAAGTGCTTTTTGATAATTTCGCCTGTTAGATTCTAATCCTGCGTCCTGGTCTCCACTCACCAGTACCTACAATATGTATAAAATGTACTAATATAGGTACACTTAAAAAAACTACACAGCTAATTATTTTTTTCCGAACAAAATCTTTACAATTTTATAAATATTCGTGAATCTGTCTTAATATAATTGAGGTATTTAGTCACGGCAAGCTAATTGTAGCTTTATAGCCTGTTTCCTCGACGTCATACATACCACGTTGTTTTCATGAAAACCAACAAATGACTAAGTTTTCCTTGTTTTTCATGACGGCTCTGAAATAAAAGTCATTAATTTCTATCCAAGAAATGAAGCTATTTATGGAACCGGTGTCGGAATCCAATTGTAGTATTATAGGGCGTACGTAGGGTACGTAGGAACAGAACGTTTGGTCCGAGTCGTAAACAATGTTATAATTGATTTGATAATTAACTAGTACACAATATACTGTCTAAAATATTATGTCAGTTTTCTGGGTATTAACTTACTGTTCTTTTATTGAAGCTATTCCGAAATAAAAAGAAATGCATTAATACCGTTTTTATTTATTTATTTCCTTATGTACATTGTACATACTTTGTACTGCGTACTTTGTTCAACGGCAGATTTAAAACCCAAACAATTTTCTAACAGTCAACCTTAAGGTGGTGAAGAAATCTTGTAGAGAGGGTGCACAGATAACTAGTGAAAATTATTTTTCTTGTGTGTAATCTTTATTTTACTAGCTATGCCCCGCTGGCACACCATGTTGTTATGCTATGTCTTTATGATGATAATAATGAGTTTTTCAACAAGAACTTTGTTTTTAAATTGGGGCAGCATCAACAGCATGACAGTTTTGACATTTAGTTATTTGACGTATTTGTAGGAGAAGTTTTATCAATTGTTACAATGAATTCAATTCCGTTCAAAAATCGCATTAAAATAATTAAAATCCACTATGAAAATGGTGGTTCTGATAAAGTTATATTTTCGTAAAATTCGTGATATTTTCGGGCAACATAATCGTTCTTCTGAAACCGCTATTAAGAATTTGGGAGCTAAATTTGAGTCGACAGGCTTGGTGCAAAATGTGCTAACACATAATATTATTAATTACACGAAATGATTTCATTTTTTTTCATAATTTCACGAAATTCAGAGGGTAAGTGGCCAGCCAGATGGCTTAGTTTAACACCACGGGAATATTTTGTGTATGTTAAGGCCAGAGTCTATACGGTGCCAATCGAATCGATTGCAGCCTTAAAACTCAAAATCCGTGACATGATTAACGAAATCGAACTGCCATTTTGCCAAAAAGTTACTAAAATCATTGATGAAAGAATCGACATCTGTTAGCGTGCTCGTGTTGGCCATTTGTCAGATATCATTTTCATTAATAATTGCGAAACTTTTCTCCGTAATACAATCAAAATTTGAATCATCTTCATGTAAATTCTTTGTTTTATTTTGTTTTAGAAAACAAAGTTCTTGTTGAAAAACCAATTATAAAGATATTAACTATCTGCCAGTGAGTCTCGTCTAAATCGGACAAATGTTTCATCTACTCTATGTCAGTACGAGTAGAAAAGTGTGGTTTTAATATTTTCTACGCAATGGTATATAAAATATGGCAATAAATGGTGAAATAGCGGCTCTCCGGTTTTGAATTTAGCAACACATTTGGCGATTTGTTTTCTTTAAGTATATATATTGTATTTAAAAAATGTGCTGATGCCACCGTGACCATTCATTGTCTCCATTCGCATTATGTATGGTGATCACCATTCTTGGATTCTATTTATGCTTTCGATAAGGCAGAGCATTCACTTTGACAGCCAGCAGACCCATGCCAAAAGACTATACTACTACTAATAAAAGAGATATTGTATTCCGTACTTCCGTATTTATTTATTTTATTGATTTTAATCTCCCAGTCTCCACCTTCAGGTGTTGTAGACATATGACCGAGGTAGGTGCAAAAGCAAAATATTGAGTTTCACAAAGTTTATAATAGTAAGGTAATTTACTATATTCTAGATTTGCAAGCGTAAACTTAAGGGTATCGTTTCCATAATTGCTCGAAAAAGCACTTACGGTTATGACAAGAGAAACAAATTAATTCATTATTTGACAGTAAAAAAAATATCTCAGTTTCTTAATAAATCAATCTATAGAGAAACCGAGTAAAGTTACTAATACGATTATTTATTTTCGAGAAAAAAATCATCAACAGTGACTAAAATCACCGAAATCGACCTTTTCTGTTTGGAATCAATCTAGTATTATATTGCTTTATTTGAAATAAATATTTTATTAGTTGCAAGAAAAAAGTACAAAAAAGAGATTAAGCATTTAAGGTTTCTATTAATTCTCACCAGAAAGTCATAATTTAATCTTAAACATCATTAATTTTTAGCGGCAAAAGTTCCATACATTTTAGTATGGAGAAATAATTTGCGATAAAACAGAGTTCACGCGATCCAAAAATTCAGTGTTCTCCGAATATTCAAGGCGAGCGCACGCTCGTTTTTAGCTCCACACGCACTGTCACGCACACAGAGATTTGATTGTTTACATACGACGACGTGACTGTGTGTAACTTTTGATAATATTTGGTAGGTCTGAGAATAGACACACCAATCTTTATATTTTAAATTATTATTAACCAACTTCAAAAAAGGAGTATTATTTGTGTTTTTTTTTATTGTACATTCATTGATTACTCTGTCAATTGTGGACCGATTATTAAAATTCATTTTATATGACTGCCTCGGTGGCGCTGTGGTAGCATATGCGATTGAGGCCTCGGGTTCGATTCACGGGTCGGACCAAATGTTTATGAGATCCACAAAATTTTTTTTTTTAGGTGTTGGCTGTTTTCAGTGTTAGTTCATAGGGAAACCCTAAAATTTTATAAGCACGTTATAAATAGTTATTAAATATTTTTTTATTTTGTAATGCTATTCCAGACGCAATATCTGACCTGGTAGCCATCATTTCATAATGATGAGGGCAGTAGTAGCGCATGCGACTACTTTGCTTGAGTAAGGATTCAGGTTCGATTCCCGTGTAGGACCAAATATTTGTGTGATCCGCAAATATTTATTTCGGGGTCTGGGTGTATTCTATAGGTAAGCAACAAAAAAAGTATGTTTATGTATTTATATCAGTTGTCGAATCAATAATATAAGCTCTGCTTAGTTTGGGACTGGATGATGTCGTGTGTAAGATGTTCGAAATAGTTGTTTATTTATTATTGTAATATATCATACTGCCTTGTTGGTCTTGTGGTCAGCGTATGCAACTGCTAACCAAGAGGTCTAGGGTTCGATTCCCGGGTCGGACCAAATTTTTGTATGATCTGCAAATATTTGTTTCGGAGTTTGGGTGTTTTCTATGTATAATATGTATGTATTTATAACAAAAAAGTATGTTTATGTATTATAAACTGCGAAATAAATATTTGCGGATCACACGAATATTTGGTAGATGATATTCTGTGTCATTCGTCTGAAATATTTATTTATTGTTATTTATTATAAACTAGCTTTCTGCCCGCGGCTTCGCCCGCGTGGGATTCGTTGATATCACACGACATGGTAAGGGTAGATTAAACAATCTTACCTGATTTTATGTTTGATAATAAGGAACTTCGACACAAACTTTCGTCCCCTATTTCAAACCCTTCTACCTTTATTTTCGCGATAAAAAGTACCCTATGTCCTTTCCCAAGTTCAGTTCTATCTTCGTACCAAATTTCATCAAAATCGGTTCAGTGGTTTAGGCGTGAAAGCGTAACAGACAGACAGACAGAGTTACTTTCCGCTAGTCGTATTTATGTTTTACTAGCTTTAGCCCATGGCTCCGCCCGCGAGTGTGTCGATTTTCGTGGTAAAAAGTAGCCATGTCCTTTCTCGGGGTCCCATATATCTCTATACTGAAATTGATCAAAATCAGTTCAGCGTTTTACGCGTGAAAAGGTAACAGACAAACAGACAGACAGAGTTACTTTCACATTTATTTTAGTAACATTATTGCGTAAATAAGCCGTTTGCATTAAATATATTAAAAAAAAAATACAGTCCTCTGCCTCTTCAACCTGTCTATTAAACTCAAAACATAACGTAACTTAAAAACTACTGCACCAATTTTCATGATGTTTGCAGCAATGGATAGATTGGTTTTAAAGGAGGGTATAATTTGTCAAATTTTAAATGTTTTTTAAATGCCTATAAGACCATGTATCGTTAATCACACATTATTGACATAATAAAATCTTACACTGAGAGTCACTAGTGTAAGATTACGGCCAATTACGGGTGCGACCTGGATGAACGCTCTGACGTATTATAAAATATTTATTTAAATAATATTGTGTAATAAACAATTTTATTCTACATATTTCATGTAGAATAAAATTGTTTTAAATGTCTACAGTATTTATTATGATAAGGATTAATATTACATTGTTCCAAATTACTTTGAAATTATTATTCACAAATAAAATAATAAAGAAATATTAAAAAAGTATAATTAAAAAAGTATTACTGTAGGTTATTCCTAATTTATGTAACTCGTAAACTTTTGTCAATATTGGCTTTATTTATGTGTTCCTTTAAAATAATAAAATAACATTAATAAATCTTCTTTAAAAGGTAACCTTAATTATGATGAAAACCGTATTTAAATACCTTGCGTATTTAAAACGATCTGAGTTGACAGACAATGCACGCGAGCAAATTTATTTTATACTGTGTAAAATTATTTTATAATCTTTGACCATTCGATTGGTATACAGAAAGTATTATGACTTTCTGTACTGAATGAATCCTACGGGCTTTACGTTATGGCAAGATACATTGCGTGCGTTGTAAGACATTAAAATACGTTCTACAAAGGCGAACAGTTGATGGATATTTAACATAAGCAAAAAACCGAAAGTCGGTGATTGCTTGCTACGGTATGTATGCGACAGTGCGCGATGCGTCTGTGTGCATGTAAAATATGTATGTGGGTGTTCAATCACAAATTCTCACGCTTGGTGTCGCGGGCCTTAATGGTGTCGTCATAAATCACCGTGTATCATTGCCGTACTGATAGTAATATAATGAGTTCAATGTTCGTGCCGGTCAAGTGCATTATCAATATGTCAACCCACGCAATTTAGACAATTTAATTTTTATAAGTTGTATAGTAGATTTATAATTTTTTTATTGCCTATTTATTAATTTTATACTTATCAAAATAAACACTGTAAAATATTTCAGAATGTCACTACTACAGTGATACAGTGGTACAATCAATCCTTAGATAAATTGGATGAACGGTCTGCATAACATTTAGAAGTAAAGACAGTATTACATTAGTTTTTAAGCTTTAGTCCTACAAATATTTGGACTAAACCTACATCTGTTAGTCTTAAAGCTGTCATGGAAGTAACTTTTACTTTAGTTCCCTAATTTTAGGTCTTGACAATCTGGTGTGTACAACTACGTTCTAACTGATCTCTGCCGTTTCTGGCAAATTGAAAATGACGTTTAAAATGTGATTATATCATTTAGACTTATTTCAACTCAACTTTTTATAAAATACAGTTGCTATAAACATGTGATATTGAAAAACTTTACTTATTTAGACATGCTACTCCTGGTCTTTGCAAGGATTCTCTTTAACCTTGTACATCTTTCCTTAAATGTTCACGTTTTATTAAAGTAGAGAGTTTTCTTCGACACATATAGGAAGATGCTCTCAAATAGTACAGAACATCTTCCTATATGTGTCAAAGAATTCCATCGTGCTTCTCAAAAGATATTTTCGTAACTACTTGGTCCAGTGTTGACGTGCAATGCTAATCTGTTTGTATTGTATATGTTATCAGTTGAAGTAGTTATTCGACAGTTTATGGTTGGCAGTTAAATATACCCGTCTCGGTTTGTCGTTACAAATAGAATTTTGGCACTGACAGTCTGTTGTGTAATTCATGTATAAACCACTTGTTGAATCCAAACTAGCTATTCACATAACGTAATAAGTATGACGTGTTATAAATTATTTGGAATACTTTATTATAGCGATATATAAACATTGCAGACATTCATATATTAAGAATGTCACAGCTTCCTACGGTATTTATAACAACTTATTCAAAGTTGTGACGTCTACTAGAGATTTTAAAATTTAAGATTTCTTACTGCCTATCCTCAAATTTGTCATGCGAATCCCGTTCACCCTCAGAGTTTAGAACCAGTTATTTTATGATTCTGATTTAATTAAAAATTGTTATTGAACATTTTTACACTTCAATTTCTTTTACGATTCATCTAAATGCTTAGGCAAACTTTAAATGATTTTAAAAGTATACTTAACTTTGTCCGTAGTTGTCTTCGTATACAAAATTATATTTGAAAAGTTGAAAAGTATTGCCTTATCCTGATCATTATAGTCGGCCAGATAGAGCTTCTTATATTCACAAAACATATTTTTACCCCCAATCGGTATTGTCACTCACCACCAATATTTTCCATGGCACGTGTATTATTGACGATCTGGGTGAGTAATTAGCTGGCCCGCCCTCGTTTTAAATCCCTACCTTGACCTCATTTCCTTTACGACGTACTATTTGATTTTACACTATTCTTTTGAACACGTCTCATAAAACGATAGAAGTTACAGACGCATCTTTATAATTTAGATTATAGTTTGGTCTTTATTGTTTTGTAATTAATCGATTCATTCCATTGCGATGGTGTAATCGTGTGTTGTTCTAGAAGGTAATCGACATATCGGTATGTATAGGCGCGAATTATACACGGCCGTGGTTTACTGCCAAATGCATTACCAATAACGACATGAGCTTATAAGCTCCATACGTTGGCTCTGACGATTCTCATACGTGTGTATAATCATATATTTCTACGTTAATAGTCGTCAATGCGATTAGAACCGGCTACTAGGGGCATTGATAACATGAACCGTGTTACCGTTATCTACTGACAGCATCTTGGATCAGTGTCAACTGGACTCCCGACAACACTTTCCATTTCTGATTATGAATGAACTGTCTTCTATAGCATTTGTTGTGCAAATGGGAGTCAGGATATAACTTGTTGTTTTATAGACTTCTTTCATCCACCGGTCAAGTTTTCGGTCCTACATCAATTTTTATCTGACAGCAATGTAGAGTTTTTTCAAAAGTTAAATTCCATGTAAGAAGTAGAAAAATCGTGTTATTTATCATTCTAATACTTTAGTTTTGCTACTTCGCTTTTAGATTTCAGAGAGCACGATATTATATTATTAATAAGAGTTGTCATCAACATGGTTAAACCACATTTTTAACTAGACTCTAGAGAAACTAAATGTTAAAATATACGTGGGAATAGAAATATTCTCTAAATTAGTGGGACTGCTATTAATTATGCAACATGTAGACATATTTCGGTCGGCCATCTTCCGAAATAATTTTGTAAAACTAGTAACGGCATGATAGATTCCCTTTCTATGTTATATTTAAAAAAGAATTTGCTTTTATTCAGTGGAATTCAGATTCCACTCAATAACATATTTAAGTTAAATATCTTTATGACTGATGCAATATAAAAGAACTTTGAAAACGATTAAATTAATGAGACTGCAGTTGATGTAACGCAGTAGAAATCTTTAGAAGTTTACACACAGTTGACATGTATCGTACAACTGTACATACATGCTACATTAAAATAACCTATTTTTTAATCCATTTAGGACAAAAAAAGCGTTTGAATAGGGTAATATAAGAAATTGGCGCTTTACAACTTTGGTTTATAATTGAATTGCAAGTTGTGGTATTGGTTAAAACCAAATTTGCTGTACAAATTCAATTAGTCATAACTTACGGTTTATTTAATCGAATGTAATTCAAATCCATAACCTTTTTCAAAATTGCATTAACTGTTTATTTATACATCTATTATTGTCGTATAGGTCTTGGTGACAGCCTTTTATTAGTATACTATCAGAGTCCCGCGGTATTACCCGCGGTTATTGTCGTAAATCGCGAGTAACGCCTTGGAGCAAAGCTAGTCTTAAACAAAATTGTCTAAGGCACTCCTTAGGTCATCAGCTTTCTGTCTATGAAAGTCCCGTCAAAATCGGTCCCGCCGTTTCCGAGATTAACCAGAACAGACAGACAAATATTTTAAAAATGATAATTTACAGTACATACGTGTATCATAAAAAACTGATAATTTGAAATTACATACATGCAGATTAAATACCTATGTGATAAAAAATAAATTTTGAAGTAATATTAAGATTAGCGTCGCGTCGTCAAAGAGATCCTTCCAAAGTAAGAACACAGTAGCGATCGCATGACTGATTTATGATGACAAAATGTAACACATACCTGTAAAAAAGTAATAAAAATGTTGTATAATGAACTCTTCCCATATATAAAACTCAATAAAAATACACGAGGCGCTTGTGACTGCGGGGGCGTCACGCGAGATTTCATAAGACAAATCTTTTATATTAATGTCTTGCTCGACATCCAACTCTAAGCATTCCCAAATATATTCTAAAATAAAAGGCTCAGACGGCACGGCATTGGATTCTATTCGAATTAGTTTATCCGGTTGATGTCACGTACACAACTGTTACTATACATTTACTTCATATGAATTAAGAATAACTAAAAGCTTTTTACTGCTTTTGAATGAGTTTTTATTTCGTTTCAAGATATTTCCGTTCCATACCGCTGTAAGAAATACGGAACACTCTTGTCATTCTTTTTTTGTTGTGACCGTTGTCAACGTACACTTACACAATCTGTATGCTCCGTCTATTCAAAAATATTTCCAATACCATGGCTCAGAAACTGTTCGAAATACTGTGGAGCTTTGACTTTTTTTACGGTCAAGGAACTTGGTTAAATAAATCATAGCATTGCAACATCACAATAAAATTTAAACATATTTTAGCTTTAATAAGTTTTATGCTTAAAATGATTCGTGTGAAAAGTTGCCAAGATTTTGTTCCTATTAATAACAAACATTCTATTGCTTAAAAAAATCGCTTCTGGATTTTAAATTGAATTCAGCTATTTAAAAATAATACTTCATCGACATTATTTTACCATTTTAATTTTGTTACGGATTGAGAATAAAATAAGACATTTATATTTTCATCACTCTTTTGATAACTATGAAAAATGTAGACGAATATCATTGTCGCTCTAGTTATACGCCTGAAACTCGCTTTTCATTACGAGTAGCACATCGACCCCGTTTGACTACCAAATATCAAAGAAACTATCGTCATCACCCATATGTGTACTATGAAACGAATACTATGGATAATTATATTAGAACTTCTGTTGTCTCGTTATGAAAAGCAAAACCAAAAATCCTACCAGATTTGTTTTATACGTAAAAAGAACTATTACTTAAGTCATCTGAACAAGTTGAGACATATGTAGAAAACTACTTCTATCTAGGTTGGTTTATGCTATCCTTGACGTATTTTATTATAAGCACTGAAACTAGTTCGTACAAAACCGATTTTGACGTCAATGATTGTTGCAACAGAAAAGAAACGCTTTGTGAATCAGTGCATAAGAATTTAGTTCACTTCCATCGATTCTGATACTATTTTCTGAACTGTTTATTTACCTTTTATATATTTCAAGAAAAGGATGTTGTATTTATTGTAATTTATTTTTGAATGACAATCGTAGATTTGTGCCTATGAAAGGCAACGTAGAAGGAGGCAGGGTGCAATGAATGGCTATACAAATCGAAGCGACTCGACTGATCTAGTAATGGTTTATGCTGCTAATGATTTTATTTTCTCATCGCTGTCACTTTTAGCAGCATAAACCATTACAGACAAATCAGACAAATCTATATAATTTTAATCAAGTATACATATACTTGATTAAAATTATATAGATTTGTCTCTGTATGTAAAATGTACAATGTTAGATTTGAACGCACTAAACAATTAAATAAATATATTTAACTCAATTCAATATGTCATTTTGTTAATACCAAATGTATGTAATTTTCATAGTGAATAAAACATTTGATTTAAATGCAAATATATATTTATTTCATTTGGCATTACAGCAAGGCCCCAATCAATTATGATCTTAAATTTGGCGTACATGCACTTCGCAACTTAGTTCATAATTTATATCAAACATTTGCCATTTTAATTAGTTTTTAGTAAAACTAAAAAAATACAAGTTCAGGCGGATAAACATTCATATAAAGCTTGGTAAGCCGTCGAAACAAAACAACCGAAATGAAATTTCGATCGAATATTTATTTAAAATTATTGTAATAATTTCGTAAGTATGATATACCACAGCTGCGGTGTTTCCAGTCAACTGCATGTAATGTTAATTTTGTGCAGTGACTCAGAGGTGAGGAACTCGCCAAGTTACATAATAATTCATCCATTCAAGGCGCATCATGGCCAAAGTGAAATTTTGTCATACCTGTTTATCATACATTTTATTTGCAATTTTGGAAAATAATTGTGTCAGTGGACACATGCTCGCCGGAAATGCCCCTTTTGTTTAGCTTGCAGATTTATTTCTGTCTATACTGTGTCATCTGGAAGCGTCATACTCTCAGCATCGTTTGTGTGCACTTGCGCCTGCGCTCTATGACGCAACTTTCGCATGTCTCATTCGATGCTATCCCGCCAATGTAAATACAGACTATAACTTATTAAGTCTAATGAACTAATAGTTTAATATGTTAATTGTATCTATGCAAATATGCGGGTGCCTTTCTTTAAACGAGTCAGCGGGGAGATTATATTTGGCCCTTGCACTGCTTGTCTTTGGCACCAAACGTCAGATATTCGTCAGGAATCGTTAGCAACTATGTTGCACAGAGTTCGTCTACCTATTTGAGTTGGCTTCTATTTTATCTATTCTTAGAGGTGGTGCCTACTTTATATATTTTTTTACATGCATAATATTAAATATACTCCTTTAAAGGGGGAGGGTTAAGGTTAATTCGTACAAAAAGACATGTTTTTGTGATTTTTTGTGACGAAGCAGTTATAATCTCTTTATTAAATCTAATGGTACAGTAAAATAATGACATTCGAAGAATGTTATTTTACATAATCATGCTTTTTTGTACGATTTAACCCCCCCCCCCTTAAGGAAATATAATCACTTGACGTAAATCTAAATTATTAAATTTACATACAACCACCTATTCCTCAAATTTCCAAAGTGATACAGTGAGAAGCTTGCACGTTGGTCAGGAAATCTTTTGTTTGTATTGGTATTTCTAAGTATGTTTAATACAAACCTAGTTCTATCTGTCTTTTCTAAAAACATATTATTATGGTCATACCATAATACCACAGTACCATAGTAAAATATATATTCATAAATAAAATTGAAATTAAAATCGGCAAAACCATGCAATCTCGAGACTTACAATGTTAAATATTATTGAATATGTTCCAACTTTGCAATTTATTAGAGCTGTGTAATCCACCCGGTAAATTTAATGATTATATGCCAGTCGCGGCACCACTCCCTTAAAGTAAATTAACACTTTTTTCAGTTATTTTTATTGATGGTATATACAGATTCTCTTTCATGCATATCTTTTAAAATTAAAGACTACATAAGTAATATGATTAGAACCAGTAAATATCTAATGGTAGCGAATTTTTTATCTCAAAATAAATTTTCAACGCTTTTGAAACATTTTCTATCGAACCTACACATGTGCGTAATAATAATAATGCAACTTCCAAATGATTATCCAATTCGAACCAGTAGTTTCTGATATTAGAGCGTTTAATCAGACAAAATCTTCAACTTTAAAATGGCAATAATTACCATTTTCAGAAATGTTGAAGGTAAATTGAAATGTACATTAGTTGTCTCAAGTCGTTAAAAACAGGACAAAATGGACAAAAGTTGGGTCTCGAAACGTACATTAATTCGGCCGGTGCTCGCGTTCCTTGGTACACCGCCAGAACTGCCGATCCTTTTGGCTTGTCGATACGTTGGTTGTAGCCCGCCGTCGTCAGCTAAATAATGTCAGTTCAGAGATTAACGAACTTCAGCCGCCTGACCTATAAAACTATTGCAGGTAAATTCCGACTATTAAACTCATTGACTAAACCTATTCTGATTTTATTTATAGTAAACGTTACAGAAATATACTTATATTACAATAGCAATTCACACAATCAAATAAACATTAAGTAAATAATTTTCTTTAACGCTCTAAAGCCCTCATTTTTATATTTTAAAGGTATATGTATGAATATAGTTTTGCTCACGTGCGTAACTGTAACAAGGATGAACAACTAGTTTCGGACCTTAAACACAAAACCTGTACTCAAATACAGTAAAGCATGATACAGAAATGTACACACATAATTAAAAAACAAAAATCTTTTGTAAGAAACTAATCGTAAACACGTTATAAAACTCCTACGCCTGTTTAGATGTCCTCGAAACTATAAACAAAAACAAATTTCATTTTTTCCATTAACTATACTGGTGTCATGGTTCAACACAATACTGTTTTTTCTAGGTTTTACGTGTGTTGAAGACTAGAGCGTGGGTGGGTCGTATCAGTCGATGCTGTCAAACTTGTTTACGAACTTTTGTCTATTTGCGTGCTCCCCAATTACCACACCTACTGCTTTCTGACAATCGTATTCAAGCGCCAGCAAAACGTTTTAACTATTGCCAACGTATCCTGTTATATATTTGGTATTACTTTTTTTGGTACATTCATAACCAGTGTATAATTTAACAATATATTTAAATAGAAGGTGTAGAAGAATACCTTTTCTTAGGTTAAAATACAAACAGACACAAGTTTGAATGAGTAACTTTATTTCTTATCGCAAAAGTAATATGGATAACTTGTCTATTTAGCTTCTGGAAAAAACTAGATAAATGGATCAGAAGGACTTTTTGAGTTACTTTTAGTCGTGAGGTACATATGCTTTCCAATACAAAATTTATTAATATGCTTCAGAAATGTCCATAAAAATTAATATGATTGATAACTCTTTCTACGATTGTATTTTACTCACATTTATAATTTTGTAACCTTTACATCCATCGAGTACAATCAACACAACATCATAATACAATATCACTCTTGGCCAGAATCGATTGACCATTTCAAGGACTATACTATTCAGAGTAACTGTTTACAATTTACAAATATGTTTCCATGCCGTTTTTGAATGTGTTATTTAGGCTTTAGTAGTGCGCCAGTACTATTTGTTTATTTTATATTTTCAGGTAATTAACCTTCACGTTCTTCTTTCCAAACGTCTAAATGCTTGGCACAATATTTCTCGGTAAGTCTGGAGACATGATTGCGTAACTAGTTGCATTTTGAAATACTTAGTCTATTGTTAGTTTGTATACTTTTGCTGCTGCTATTTTGTAATATATTTACATTCTGTAAATGTGTACTCATGCTCAGTTCTCTTATAGAGCTCGTTATTAAAGCACTTTCTATATTATAGAAGGGAAGAGATTGAAATCGCAATATTTTATGTCGGCTCCTTTTTACACAAATAGACTTGTATTTTACACGTTTTTAATTAAAATATACGTATATGTAATATCTATATTTATGATCTATTGAGCAAAATTTGTTTGATGATGATTTAGTATCAATTGGTATCATTGGTATCATTCATATATATGATCACAATATTTGGGGTTGGCTACTAATTCAACCGGTTTTTCTTGAATATCACTTTCCGCGCCATTGGACCTCCAAAACCTTGAGGATAAACTGAATTCGAAGAGTGAAGTAATTGTCAGTATCTTACTGACTACTCAAAATCGACTACCATGGATGTTCATAACCGGGACTGCGGTCTAAACGTGCTCTCCGAATCACGGAGGTGAAACATTACCTAAACCTTAATAACTATATTCTATAAATTATTGTAACCGTTATTTATACCGATATTGTAATTGTTGTTTGTTCGTTTTGTCTTTTTTGCATTTTCTGCTTTGCTCTTTCGTGTGGACCCTCCACACAAAAGAGAGAGAATACAGTTTTTAAATCTCAAGTAATAATGTAGACGTGTTGCATGCCAGAGCATGCGTGTGAGACACGCAGTGGAATATATCAGAGTATATTCCACTGCGTCTCTGGAATTAGACAAAAAATCGACTTTTTGTAATTAAACTGATATTGTTGCATATTGTGCGATTTAGTTTAAACGAGGTACAAGAAACTAATGTATAATAATGATATATTATTATTTTTTAGGAAAAGGAAAATGTTTCTTCATAATTCTTTTGTTTTCCATTGAAATATTTCTGCTCACTGAAAAAAAGAGTTTAATTTTTCTCGTCGCCGTCGCTCAGCGCATTTGCTTCACCCACGCGTTCACATCAGCAAATTCAGCATTTTTGCTTTGTTTATAATTATTATGTTCTACAGTTTCATTAACTATGCTATTTTAATCTACGTTTTTACTTTATTAGAACTCAACATTATGATAACTATGATATTGATTGATTTAGACTTTTTAAAACAAATCTCCCATTATATTCCTTACCTGATACGTACTTCAAAGCGAATAATAAATTACCCCTAAATACGAGATGACTATTGACCCTGTCGACTTGTTAGACCCACGTGCTCGTTTCCTTTCTGACATATAAAGACTATTTCATACAAAGTCCTTTTTCAATCAAGCTTAACAATAACGGCTTCTTTATCAAGCCCATTCCAACAAGAAATAATTTATAAAAACAGATTTTCTCAACCCTCAATAATCTGACGTAATAGATTGTGGAGGGTTTGAGTGAGCAAAGACTTAACCCATATATATCTGCGTCCCTTGCATCTTGTAGGAAAGTTTTATTGCTTACTGGATCGGGCTTGTACGTTAAACTACATAAGGCTAAAATAGATTGGCTACGTATATACTTAAGGATGCTAGATGGATATTTGAAGTGTTTTGTATAATGAAATTCTTATTAATATCATATACAAAATATTGTACTTACCTCAGTTTAATATATTAACCTCTATTTAAAACACGAGGTGTATAGTCGTAGTTATAAGTTTCAGTTGGTTTGCTTTAGATGATTATGAAGATTTAATTATGATAATTAGTGCTGACTGGTGTGCAGCAATGGGCAATGTTTGACGCGGTTGTGGTCAGTTAACGGTTTTGCGTCGAGGGTGTTGCTCCGGTCGGCGCGCTCGTTTCATTTTATTACACTGCTAGCCTTCATCTTCTTGTTTATCGACATGAATTTCAGATGTTGAGGCTCACAGTGTCTTCTTAACTTTATTTTTATTAGCTTCAATTTATTTCTACAACAAAATAAGAACTGTAACTTTCGAGCATACGTCTAACTGTAAATGATTGAACAACTGACGGATATTTTTGGTGTTAAAAAAACGCTCTAAATAAAGATAAAATGTTTTCAAAAGTCTGATCCAGTTTGATATTTCCCCAAGGAAGGTTTCTATTACAACTACAATAGTTTTTTTTTCAAATTCCGTGGCATATTTTGTTGCCGACTTGTTTTTCGGTTTACAGAAATAGACTAGTCCACTACTTTGCTAAATAATAAGAAAAATCTTGGGATTGGCCGTGTACAAAATGACCATCCTCATCAATCAGCTACTTGGAGTGTGTCCAAGATTTTTTCCACGTTTAGTTTTCGTAGATTAGTTCTATAATTCAATGTACACCCTGTCGCCTTCTATTAATAATGCAACTTTCATAACTGTTGTTATATTTTGAAATCAATTGATTAATTGAATATTAAGAATGGATATCTGAAATTGAAACTTAGTAACTCAAATATTTAAAGTTATACGTATGTTTCTCTCGTGTTCGTTTTTATTTAAAGTTACCGCCAATGTAAAATCATAGCATCACTTTACATAGAGGAAGTGAATGTAATTAGTCTTAAGAGCTTTATTATAAATTACACCGCTCTCTAACGGATTGACTAAGATTTGTTGTTTAAGATTTTAAAGATAACAGACTATTATGGAAATTGTTCTATTTCAACATAAGTAATTAACAATTAGTATTAGTGGCAATATTGTAAACCGACCGAATTATTTTCATCGTTGTTGACAGACGATAATGGTATTTTAGTAGTTTTGGTGTCGTGAAAAGTTCGCAGAGACAGTTCGAATGAAGTGTTCACGACACCTTTACGCAATTCCTGTCTCACGCTTTAGCGCTTGCCAAGACGCTACGTCATTTGCGTCGCTATCTCTACACGTGAAGGAAAGTCATTCTAAAAGCTTTTGGTTTTCGAAACTTATTCTTTTAGGTGACGATATTTGCTACACCGAAACCTATGGTGTAGTAACTAATTTATTAAATAACCTGTTTCGAGGTTATTGAATCGATAAAGCGTTTTATTATACAATTGATACTATTAAATTTATAGCACACATAAACATTTTATTTCAAGAGACGAAGTCACTCATTGTCGTAATCATACATGTATCAACATAATGTCAATTTTAGAGCTGGTGATTAATATTATATTTCGAGCTAACGTGTAAAACATGGATCACTCGTTACAAGTCGACAAGTAGAGATTTAAGATATCATGGTGACTTTTGTCGTATTCTTCCTAGTCTGTTGGGACGGGCCGTTGAACTTTTGCTCCTTATTTAGATTATAGAGGTAGACACAACGACCACGCAATCAGGCCGCTTGGCCTGCTTCACGAAATACATACCAGTGATTGCTTCCGCAATTTGCTCAATCCAACCCTTAATGTGTAATTTAATTATTTTACGTTGAACAACTTAGAAGAGAAATTAATGCAGTTTAACATATTTTTTCTAAATTGTTCTACCAATATAATACTTTGTGTGATTAAAATTTGTGAAATTCCAATTTCCTTCAAGGTGACTGAACGGATAGTACTTACATTAGATTGTAAGAAATGTTACCTTGCACTGTATTTGTCACGTGAACGCTCCAACCGTGGTATTGATTCTTGACAACAATATTGAGAGTGATGAGGAGAGAGGAGCTGCACTCGCGTTGCCACCTGTAGAAACGGGAGTGCTTTTATCTGGATAAGTAAATGTGTATAGACTACGGAAACCAGGCTTGCTACTATACAGGTCGTATTATATATGACTACTGTTAATAATTTTGATTCAGAGATGTTCTCATAAGAGTGTCCCTCAATTTCATTAACTCCGCTAAATATTTTTCAGTATACTTTTTGGTTGATAGAAGACAATCCTGCAATGTTTCTATTTTTTACTGTCATGGCTTTTATTGTAAGAATATTGAAAGAATATATTTTTAATTTAGGGGTGGGGAACGAAAGAGCATAGGTTCTTCTAGAATGTCGCAAAAGTCGCGACAGAAACGCCAGCACAGTCCTCATCGTTTAGATGCAGTTCAGAAATAGACCACGGAAGCGTCCGACCGACCCGTTTGGTATTTGTTCAACGTTGACCTAAAACAGTGCTCGCTTTGCTCGTTTGTTATTCGCGTGGCCGACCAGCCCGCCGGGAAAATTGTCAGAAGTATGTATATTAACATCCGCCTATTGCGATTGCAGGCATTTTACGATTTTACAATCAAATGAGTCATGTCTCATGTTATCCCGTAGTCTTAAGCACACTGTTTAAAGTAACCGTATTATCCCCACAACAGAAAAATGACAACCGGCGTGTCGATGAAGTTAACACGGCCAGCTTTTGTAAGAATAGTGCGGTTTCCATCGATTTTGCGTATTCTCGTCATGCGGCAAAATGCCAGACCGGGCACAGGCGTATTACACGTGGAACATGACGGATGAATGGTGGTCGTCAGAGTCGTCACGTGTGGTCGTGATACACCACATCGTGTATATGTTACTTATTGACGTTTATTATCAATTTTTGCACAAATTTAAATCATTATAATTCTATTACGTGTTTAATTAATATGGAAAATGTTTTATTAGATAATAATAATATATAACTAGTAATATATAATACATATGACCTGCAAAATTAGTAGCATGTTTCAATCTGAAACCCTAAATCAATGCTCCAGTCCACAGCACAACAGTTTTAAATTCTTCTGTTAGATTGGTTGAGAGCTCATAAATCATGAGCCTCGCCATGCTCTAGGTTGTTAAATTTTGTTAATGCTGAACGGATCGTTCTGGCAAAAGGATTTTGTTTATGGTCAACAACACTGCTAATAATACGGCTGATAATACTATTTAGATATGTTAATTTATTCTATAACTGAAGATCAATCTCCTATATGTTTGAACAATATTGTATTTAAATTTTGAATAAAGTGTGTGCAGCTTTTATTTTATTCATCTAAAGTTATACAAAAGTAATAATCAAGTAAACAATCGTCTTCAATGCCCACATTGTTGAGTATGTTAAATTTTTCGCTTTATTTCCCAGCTGCAACAGCTGTATTGTACTGATGTTAGAACGTTGCCAACGAAAGTTATTTCGTACTGTCTCCGTGAGACAATTTAACAAGTGTTACAGTTAATTGTCTGGTGTGAGTTCCGCTCACTTGCCAATATCTATAAATTTAGATTAATCAGATGACATGATAGTCTCGGTGTTGACCAGGGTCGACCGTCGTCAAGGCCAACGATTTAACACACTGGCTCAGTGATGTTATCTTTGCTGTAAAGTTGTTAAAAAATGTTCATTGAAATGTTATGTAAATATTGCGTTGGAAAATGAAAAATTAGGTACTAAATAAAAACTGTACAACAGGGTTCGTTAAGTGGCAGCCCTGATGGCAAACATAAACAGCTGTTATGTTTCTGTTCAAATAAAATTGTTAACATCTTTACGTAGTTGTTGCGGCTCTCTGTATTTCGAGATTCTTACTATACGGCTTTAAATCGTAAACTTAGTAGATTTATGCCTTTTCAATAATAAACGTTAGTAAGTCAGAACTGTAAACACAATTCGTTAAAACATCTGTTTACAGGGACTGAGGAACTTTTATTACCTTTCATAATCGTTCATTCACATACTTATTTGCAGATCAAATGCTGCAACCGCCTTAAATATTAGATACGTAACGCGCTTGATACTTACCTACCTATTTATAAATAAAAAAAATATGGAGAGCTTCTTGTGAACGAACTAAAACATTTTCTCATTATTTATGTGTAGAGATTTGCGTCAATGACTTAAGATACGAAGATAGAAGAAGGTACTTAAAACGTGTTTTCTCTATATATTTTTAATATTCTGAAATAGTAAACTACGAGTACTTATTATATGTCTAAGTGTCCAGCTGTAATCAAATATAAATATATTTTGACTGCAGACTGATCAAAATAGTAATCGAGTGTAGGCATCTTCCCAGACACGTGAATCAAGCTCATGATTTAAAAAAAACTGTTTACAAATCGTTAGTGCCACGAGCTTACACAATCATTTTATTTCAACATAAAATGCGATTAAAACTAGTAGATAAATAACATTACACTCTGCAAGAAATAATTATATCCTATGAACGCGTACAGACTAAATATTATATTTTCTTTAACGGGAGTTGCCAACAGTTGTTTTTTTTACCAGAATAGCATGAAAATAAGAAGAGGGTTGACGGGTCTAAACCGGAATATATGGCACTTCTCACAATTCTATCAGAATAAAAACGTAAATCTGTTTGCAACAGACGGAAACTAAAGTTTTCCGGATCTGAAAGTTGACATAAAATCGCTCAAAAAATATTAGAAACTTAGATCAGAAAGTCTAATGGTGTGCTTGGAAGCTCCAAAGCGTTGGTTGTTGCATGCATATCGTTTTCACATGCCTTGCCAACAACACTACGTTTACCTATGTTCATTTTGGAAATCACAGCTTATTCGTACCCGGCGTTTGACATTTTTACTTGGGTAGGCTAGAAAATCTTGGTTGTCAGATATACAAATGCACTCCAACCTGCATTCGGTCATTGTGAAGGCGTATAGGCTTAAACCTCTCCTGAGAGGAGACCCGACCCTACCTGTTAGACATTATGGGCTATTGATTTTCGATAGTCTTCCCTAGAATAGTAACATAATTGCTTTTCTGGATTTGTATGTGGATTTTCATTGATAATATGATAATAATTATGTCATTTTCAAGACACAGTGTAGGAAAGTGGTATATTTGAACAAAAATAATAAAAAAAAAACAAATGTACGCACGGGCACGATATGACACATTAATAGCCGTGTAATATATTTTGGCAAAAATTCTAATTGGATGTGTGAAAATATTTATTAGAAAGAAACAATTCATCTTATATAATGCTTATTGCTGTAGATGTTGTATATTTTACGGTAAGTATCTTGACGTTTATATCGTTATTTATGTTGGAAACGCAGTTGACAATATATTATGAAACTAAAATCAGTGGTTTATAGGTCCCGGTAACAGCTTTATATCGATAAATTATAACTTGGTATTCTTATTTCTTCTTACTTATTTACTAATATATATATATAGTAACCGATACCGAACGGTTGGCCTAGTGGTTTAAGCGGTCGCCACGTCCTACTGCGCCAAGTGTCGTGGGTTCAAATCCCACGTGGGATAACACTTTGTGTGATTCACAAATATTTGTTTTAAGTCCTGGTGTTCTTTGTGTCCGTTTCATGTATGTTTGTAAGTCCTCTGCGACACAGGAATTTATATTCCTTATGCGGGAGTTGTCTTTTTAAAGAAAAAATAATGAGGAGTTGTCTTAGTACTTAACCAACAGTACTCTATTATTTGAGTTTGTTTCCAGAAAAAAATGATTTATTTTATGATAATAAACTTTAATAATTTCGACTAGCGACTAAACGCCTCCCTTTTTAAGTCTGTTGAATACATTTTATTTTTACGTATTATACCAAGTAGTCATTTATCATGCTTCTTGTTTAAAACAACGGAATTGAAAGTGGTTCTCAAGGATTGGTATGCTTCTATTTATTTCATGTGAATCTGTTCGCAGATTTCACTTAGACTACACTTCTCACTTTTATTTTTACTATTATAGTAGGAATTTATATTATACCATTATGGTATGCTGAATACGCTTGCGATATATTTGCATTATCTACTGACGTCATTAGACTTGCCAACATAATATGCGGTTGTACGTGGGTGCCTGTTGCGCAACAGGGAAAGATTTCAGAATTCTACGTACATTGATTGCGATAGAAAGAAGTGGTGTAATTTGTGTGTTTTTACAGCTGCATTTCGGCATAGGCCCAGACAGGGTGTAGCTCTAACTGTGTTTCGACGAAAAACAGACGGACGCTGTTGCCAACTCGCTGAAAACATCCTTTTACATCATCGGCCCGCTATGGCTACTGCTTTGATCATACTATTTATGCATTTGTCTTTGTTTGGTAAAGAAATTATTCGCTATTCAAATCTCTCGATTAAATAGGAAAATACTACTATTTACAACAATACCACAACGTCTTATTCAATATCGATAAGTATACATTTTTAGAGGGTTTCAAAAACAAAAAAAAATTCGGAACCAGGCTCACAAGTTTAGTTTAATTGCCAAAATAGGCTTCTGAAAACATGAGCTCTTAATATTACTATTTA
Source organism: Phragmatobia fuliginosa (assembly GCA_932526445.1). NCBI lineage: Eukaryota > Metazoa > Arthropoda > Insecta > Lepidoptera > Erebidae > Phragmatobia > Phragmatobia fuliginosa. Next base: position 12,874,782 of record OW052071.1, read on the forward strand.
GGTTGTCCGAGTAGCACTTTTCGATTTCCCATAAGAATAACAAGGGTTTTTTTCTGATTTTTGTAACTAATTAACTATACATTGCTCTGCAATTTCCATTAAATATTTTTGTAGAGAATTGAACGCTCTACAGAAAAGTTCTGATATCGTTTTTCGATAAATCAACTAATTCAAAAGTTATTCGAGGTCAAAGTTAAGTTCATTATCGATTTTCCCGTTTTCTTTATAATCCTCGCTAATGATGTAGCTGAACGAGGTGTTGCTTTGTTTAAGGAATACAACAATTACCTCACAAAAGATGAGCAACAACTGCAATACTTATTGCAAGTAGTTCGCGAACATCGGCAGAGATATCCCAATCTCTACTAATATTATAAATGTGAAAGTAACTCTGTCTGTCTGTCACGCTTTTACGCCTAAACCACTGAACCGATTTTGATGAAATTTTTTATAAAGATAGATCTGAACCTGGGAAAGGACATAGGCTACTTTTTACCGCGATAAGCGAAATACACGCGGGCGGAGCCGCGGGCGAAAGCTAGTTTACAATAAGACAACTCTTCAGCAAGATCAATTTCATGTAAATGTGTAAAAATCATTTTTAGAATAAAAAAAATCGAATTTATTAGAATACATATTTAATTTGTTGTAAGTTTTAAGTAATTAATTTATAGATAATATTTGTTTAAATCTGGGAAATTGAAAAGTGTGATGCGGACAAACTTAATATTAGGGATTAAAGTATGTGTTCGCCAGGCCCGGAAACGGGCCAGGTACCGCAGACGACTCGGGCGCCGGAGATCGTCAAACGATCTTCGTCCTCCATAAGCGTAAGCTTGGGGGTGACAGATGAGGCCATCTGTCACCCTGTCAGAAGCAGGCCGGGGTGGCAGGCAGCGGGAGTGCTAAAAAGCACGCGCGCCTTTATTAATACAGTAAGGGAACATGGCGGTTCCCACATAGAAGAGGGTCATCCGCAAGCCGTGGGTGGCCGGAGGTACGTCGAGGTTCCAGGGACTTCCTTTCGAGGGTGCACCTGGTTGCTCGCAATATCAATGTTGCGTTTGAAGAGGGGACTGCTAATGAGCGCACCGTGCGATTTTGGTTTAAACGCTTTCGTAACGGTGATTTGAAAAACGAATCACGTTAATAAAACATTAAGGGCTCATATTTTCAAAGGCCTATTTTGGCATCCAAACGAAACTTTTGAGACTTGTTCCGAGTTTTTGTTTGACACGCCCTATCATTTATACAGTTATAAATAATATTAAAAGAGCAGAGACAATAATCTACGACCAGTGTATTAAAATAAATTTTAAAATTACATCTTCAAATTTCTTGCTTCTTAAAAATGTTATCTATTCGTCCCTTTGTCGTTGTCTTCAGTTCTTCAGAATTGAGGCAGAATTACTGATAATACTACTACGAATAAACAAGGGTCGTGACCATTACTTGAAGCCATTTTATGGGTGACAGGATATGCTACCTTGAGTAATGTGTAGGCCAGCATGGATCTTAGTGCCAAGAGGTAGGCCAACGGGCTACGATCCTGCTGAGTTTTTTTTCGATCTTACCCGTCACTATCAGTCTGTCGAGATTATCACCTCTTCTCCTAGCAATACGGTCGAAGTAGTCGAAGATTCTGCGGATTCCTGAATATGGTCGATCGATATATCCAGTTCCTTTAGGATGGATCTAATGGAAATTTATTCCTGACAATGACAATTTTATGATTATAATATGTATAACATAAATATACCTAATCTTTATAGTTGGGACGTGTGGTACGTACGATTGTTTCGCTTTAAGGCGATATCGAGCAAAATCCGAAATTTTATTAGTGAAACACAAATCACGAACAGAATAATTTGAGCAGAATCAAATTATTGTAAATATTAAGAAACAACTAGTGTTTTGAGTAGTTAATATAGGTCAGTCTTAATTCATGTATCAGATGCCCGCTTTCATTAACGCATCTATTCCAAGACAAACAGCAATAGTCACAATTCTCCATACTGCTAGGCTAAATATGATTTGTGGGACGCATCTCGCATAGGCGGCGACAGAGTGTTGTTGCGAATGACCCCGTTTCGTTGTTCGCCATGCTTTACACTGTATTTTTTTAATTTAATTTTTTTTTTTAAATTAAAATAAGCAAAATTAGAATACAACAAACAATTTAAAACAATTTATGCTTTCTAGCAATGCACTGTTATATGTATTTAAAAATCCACGTGTCCCTGTATATAGTTTTCTCTAATTAGTTAAATTATGCTTATATTAGGCCTATGTCTAGGCTGATGATGATGATACCTATATTAAATGTTTAATCCTTTGTAGGACTGTGACATCATTTTGCGAGTTCATCGTCCGTATTATTAAAAAACCCATGAAACATATATCCATTTTGAAATGAAAACGTTTAAAAACGTTTCGAGGAAAATATGAATTCCATGATATTACTCACTGTTTATTTGAAATGTTTAGACATATTATGAGCAGGACATAAAAATTTCCTATACTTATTGCATTTTGTTTTCGTCCTAGAAAAATACTAATCCATTTAATATGATTAATACAATACACATATAATATCACTACAATATAATAAATTAGTATTTTCGAGTATCTCTTGAATACTGTGTCGGGCGGTGTAACCTTTCGATAACAGCCGCGAGGCGAACCTAATCTAAAATAAAAGTAGCCCAGTTTACTCCTTATATCATCAGTAATCTAGGACTGAATATCCTTTTAAAATTTAAAATCCAGGCATTCCAGAGACCACACAAACAGAGCCAAAACAAACAAAAGACTGACAATCAAAAATTTTCAAAAGTAATTTTTAGTGTACGTACCGCAAAGAACTATTTTATAGTTACTGTTTGTTTGTTTGACAATTTTAGGTATTGTTATCCTCAGAATTTTATAAATTAATTAAGAAGGAATAGTTTTCATCAGTTTTATCATAACATTTTGATTAAATTATTGAGAAATTATGTTTATAAATATAAACACTATTATTGTATCTGCTAGCTAAATAAAAATGAAACGCGTTAATTTCTTTGTTTTTATTGAATACATTAAAAGCAGATAAAAGTTTAGTATTGAGTGTGACCCCCTCTTGCTGAAATCACGACTTGCATTCGTCTGGGCATGCTAGCGAGTATATCTTTTACGGTTTCTTGGGGAATACATCCCCACTCCGCGGTAATCACATTCTTCAGCTCTTTGATGGTCTGCGGAGCCGGCTGCACTGATCTCACTCGTCGCTTCAGAACGTCCCAGACATGCTCAATGGGATTGAGGTCCGGACTTCTAGCTGGCCAGTCCAAATGACGAATTCAGACTTCTAGCATATACGCTTCCACATCGCCAGACCGGTGGGCGCGAGCGTTGTCGTCCATAAAAATTAATTTTTCGCCAAGAGCGGTTAAAGCGGGTTGTGCATAAGGAATTAGGACTTACGTTATGTATCGGTGTCCAGTCAGTGTACCGTTTTCGAAGAAGACTAACTCCGTACGATTCATAGAATTTATTCCTGCCCAAAACATAACAGAGCCCCCTCCATAAGGTGTGATTTCTTCAAAACATGCCTCTGCAAAGCGTTCTCCTCGTCTACGTAGCACTCGCCGACGTCGGTCTTCACCATGCAGAGATATCCTGGCTTCATCGGAGAACAATACCCTATCATAGTCTTCACGAGTCATGAGAATTTGCACATTTCTTACTTCTTCGAGTCTGTTCTTGAGGTCCTCACAAGAAAATATGCGATTTCTGTTGAGAAATCGCATATTTTCTTATGCGTTTTCTAGCTTGACTAACTAGAAAACGATCATCCCTTGCTTCGGTACATGTCTTTCTGCCAGAACCAGACCTTCTCTTGACAGTACCGGTCTCTTGATAGCGCTGCCAGGTCCTTTGAACGACCGACTCACATTAGCCTCTGAGCTACGAAGCATTGGCTCAACCTTCTTCAAGCAGCGCAATAATTTTGCTCGCTTTTATCACTTTATCCACCATTTTCGAGATAGCTAAACAGCAATAACAATACTTTTAAATGTCAAGAACATCAAATAATTTAATAAAAATTGTCAAAAAGTTAATTAGAGTCGTTATTAACTATAGGGAATTCGCGCCACAAAATGTAGCTAAAAGTTGTTTTCTTTGAAAACCAGGCTCAGTCAAAAATTTGAATTTGGAAGGTACTCTAAGGCCTCTGCCTCGAATTTTGCGGGCAGCGGGGCGGCGGCGGCGGCGGCGCGGGAGCGGGGCGGTCAACACAAACCTGTTCTCCAAACCAGCGGGCAGATCGCGCGGTACTATAGCGGCATAATGTTGTGTTCGTAGTTGTGTTGTCGAGATATTTATTTTTATTCGCGAACAAAATGTCTCAAAGACCGACAACAACTTTTTGATTCAAATTTATTCCTAACGGTTGATTTATTGTGGGCAAAAGAAGAAGTGGATCCTTACTATAGGGCAAGGAAAATAAATATATAATTGGTTAATTATTCTTCTATTTTTATGGTTGATATCTCTGCTGTTCCATATGGGTCTCCTCTCAAAGATTGCCGAAATAATTTGTTCTTGCACGTCCGATGACATTTTGATATGTCACAAAAGAAAATTGTACTACACTATACCACAATGCAGACGCGCAGCGCGAGCGGTCACCACTTGACTGAAGTGCACCGCTCGTTGCCCGCCCCCGCGCCGCTGCCGCGCCGCAGTTTTCAAAAACCGGTCCATATGATTTTACGCATAAGATCCCGCCGCGACCGCGCCGCCGCCGCTGCCGCCCCGCTACCCGCAAAATTCGAGGCAGAGGCCTTATAAACATTATGGCACTTTAATAACTGGCCAGTAACATGTTCAAAGTTCAAATGTTCAGTTCAAATGATTAAAACCTTTTTAGTATTTAATTTTTTTCAGCCAGGAAGAAAATCGAAACCACCCGTTTTCTTTTTCAAATGAGTGTATATAATTTCCAATACATTTAGGGAAAAGCTGTTGATTTGTAATTACATAGACACTTCAATTTTTTAATACGAATTTTAATAATGTAATTTACAAACGTTGAAAACATACTACGATTCTCATTCTAACACGAAAAGAGCGATTTAGGACTTCTTTAGGTTTTACTATGCTAATTCAAAGCGTTTTATGCAACACAAATATCACAAGTACACTGTAAATACTGATACTTCCAATAGGTAGTTGTACTAAGTTGAATGAGTTCCAATTGCAGGATCGAAACATTGCGTTGATGGACATAGTTACCTGAAGCTTTTACAAGCTAACATTCCAAATGCATTTTGCAGGATTTCCTGCTGCGTTGTAACTTAGTATCCATTATTATTTGTTTCGGATTCGGGGTGTTTTTCTATGTATAATTTGTATGTATTTACAAAAAAAAAACTATATTTATTTATTTATATCAGTTATCTAGAACCCATTAAACAAGCTCTACATAATTTGGGACTAGATGACGTTGTGTGTAAGATGTCCGAATTATTTATTTATTTATTATATAAAAATACTATAGAGATATTTAGAATTTCAATGTTACTAAACATGATTACGAGAAATAGTTTTGGTAGTCTACTCTGAAACCTGCTGAAGCTGGCGGAAGACCGATTGTAGTGGAGGCCCTTGGGGAAAACCTATGTCCAGCAGTAAACGTCTTTTGGCTGAGGTGCATGGAACTGAATTAACTGAGTTCAACGAAGGAATTTGTAGCTAAAGGGACTTAACACAACATAATTCGGATTGCATTCGAAATTCAAAAGTAAAAAAGTATTAGGTACTTAGTTTCGAAGAATACCCACTTCACTCTATTCCAATTACGAAGACTCTTTTGACACTTCCTAGAACGTAACTCTTCACGTTTCGCATAATTTGAAATAATAATATTGTTTTGTTCATTTTCGTAAATCATCATTTAAAAATAAACAATCAATATAAATTACTATACAATTAATTTAGACACACAATCAACATATTGCTTTTAGACATTGTACTCAAAATAATTAAATTTTTAAAAGATAATATTATTTTACTGCAGTTTTGAGTTTACGCCATTTGTACATGGTCATACTTTCGTTGGAATCCTAAATGTAAATGAATGAAATGGTGTACAATAAAGATTATTCTATTCTATTCTATTACGTTCTATAGTTTTACTTTATTTTTTAAGTGACGTGACTAAAAGAATCGTATAAAATCGATATAAACGATCGATCGATTGTATATAATCGATACTACAGACGATGATGAGGGTGATGACGACGATGCCGACCGTGAAATATCAATTTAGGCTAGTGATAATGAATAAGTTCCATCTTTATAAAAATATCATGTAATAGTATCTAATTAAATTTAAAAAAAGTTTTATAAATTTTAGTTTGATGCTAATTATTTTTCTGTCAATACGCTTTTTATTTGTTCGTAATTGTAATTTAGGTTCAATATCGTCGAGTTTCGACTATAGCGGTACTTTACTAGTACTTCATTATTTGACATCTGTCAAATGGGACTTCGTAATTGGAATAGAGTATAGCTTTTGTTCACGGCTCCACCTGCTTATGTGTTGGTTATCGTGGTAACGAGTAACCTGTGTCCTTCCTCCATAATCAAAGTATCTCCAAGCAAGAGATTATTCCAGCGGTTAAGCCGTGAAAGAGTAACAAAAATATCTCAATCCTGTTATCAAAGTGACCTAAATATTTGTTTTTTTAATCGTGTTTACTCTTGTCTAAATTTTAGTGAAATAAGCTTATAACAGATAATATAGGACACACTGTCACGTATATAGGACAGAGACAGTAGTAAAAATGTTTTGAGTGTTATTTTTATATAACTTTCAAAGTTTGTAACGAAGCGTGTAGAAATATGTCATTATATATTGAACATTTTAGCATTCTAGTAATGAAAACCACACATTTTTTCACTTCTACACAATGCTAAAATATCTATACTAATAAATATTATAAACAATTTTATATTTAAAAAGAAGGTACATGAACTCCTTCTCAAGGACATAGCAATATCGTAGTAGTATCGATTATCTTAGCTGGGAACACTGTTAAGTATCTGAAGGTACACTGACGCAACACCGGTCAGTGGGCACTGGCGCGTGCGACCGGTGACCGAAGGGATGCGAATCGTCTGTCTGATATTAATGAAATTTTGGTATGCATATACTTTGATTCTTGAGCAAGAACATGACAGTAGACACTCTTAACCACCATATTCGAAATAGTCACGGGCCTAGCCGCGGACAAGAGCTTGTATTGTTTATATTCCGGTAAGCATTCCCTGACAGACACATTTTAAGTTTGATAATAAGAGTATTTCCGTTTTGATTTTTCTGTAATTACCTAGGTACTTATTTTACTTCTAAACTGTACACGTGGTTTAGTAGTCGAATTTACTTTCATTTACAATGATTTGTATAAATGACATTAATTTCACGTTCGCCATTCAACTTGTTTTGTAGTGGGCAGTAGCAGGTGTCTGCGCCTACACATGGTCCAGGGCCGTGTGCACAACACCTTACGTCAGCGCGACAACCTTCCGATGACGTCAATAATACGGAACCTATCGTCATTAACATAACAAATGTTTCAAATTTTATTATTGAAGATAAGTTGTGTAGTTCAAGTCGATATTCTTTATACTACACCTGATCGGAACAGTAGTCAATATTCCCTGAAAATGAAAAGAGAACGTTAGTCTTTTCCTTGACCTTGAATAAGCGGGAGGAAAAAATGTATGAAAATCCATTTCTAACGTGTTTTAGCGGGAGATAAAGTTGTATGAATTTTCATTTCTCATGTGTTATCTTAGCTATGTCGCGCGCCTGCCCAAGGAGTTTTCATATAATTTAAATATGGAATCTCTGTGCCACTGACATCCCTTTAGTGAAGAATAAAAAAAAAACAAAAGAAGCGCGAAATATTGGCCCAATTCGAAGCTAATTTGTGTCTTACATGGTGTCTTACGTTTTGATTTTATTTTAAAATTACTTTAAATGTTCCTCACAGGTGCAAAGCACTGTGTAGCACTCGGGTGAAAGTCCCATTCCTACCTCGGGAGTATTGTGGCCCTAGGCTGCGCCTTCGGGCCACAAACTGCTCCCTCGCTAGTAATCGGTCCCTTTCCTCCCTCGGTGAACAATGTACTATTTTTGTCTATGGGTATACGTCGTACAAGATGAAACGTGTTGATCTTGGGATTATCTGTGGTTTAAAAAAAAATATTTGCATTATAAAGAGCGTTTATGGAGGATGTTTGTAGGTAAAAAATAACCCGAATGTAACGGTGCCGCTCTAGTTACTTCTTAAAATGAGTTATAACTTCCATGTAAATTTTATCGTTATACGTTTGATAAGTTATCAATGCAGATTAGTTTTTGTTTCGATAGAGACAAATTAAACTGTATTCAATTGTGTCCTAAATCCTTCATCAATATGTGAGAACGGGTATTTAATATGAGCAATACAGGGAGTGTCCGTACCATCGTACCATCAGTCGCGGACGTCTGCCTATCTCTACGCTGACATTTTGATGGACGTGCTACGTTACGCTACGCGCCACACGCATGTGACTAACTTACCATGCGGTAAGTTAGTCACATGCGTGTGGCGCATTTTTTTCAACGTAGTTTTTAGTTTCCCAAATCGCGTACAAACATCAAAGTAAACCTTGACCTATATCAAAAACAAAAATATTTTCTAATAAATATTATTCACACTAACTGTATCTACGTCGCGTTGTCTTTAACGTTAAGCTCAACGTTTTAATGATATGTCATAAACAAATATTACGAGCCCTTTTAATAAAATGTGATATCTTTGAAACACGACTGAAAGATACGATATCATTAAAATCATTTTTAGACGGAAGTAAGTGCGTTCTTAAATAAGTTTATAGCTATAAAAAGATTCATGAATGACGTGAACGTTACCATTCTAGAAAATCAATGCCTACCCAATGACCGATTGACTGAGTAACTGAGTAGTGTCGTGTGGCACTAATGATACATACAAGTACGCGTGGGAAGCGACTACACGGACACATCACTGTTGATTGCTGTGTTGCTGCGACTGCACACACATTCCTTTTCAATTATGTGTTATAATACTCATGTGTGCTCAACACCTTGTTCATTCTTTTAAGTTGTTATTAGTGTGACTGACTATTTTGCAAAAACAAAACAGAAGTCTGAATAGAGTTTAAACTTATAAGAGAGATATAATTGTGTTACGACGTGGGAGTGGCTAGAATGCACAACAATTATATTTTGAGTACAGTCGCCAAGTCTTTTGTAAGAGGAGCGGTAGGCATAAAACATTTCAATACTATGATTATTTTGTTTTCGCTGTTTATTTGTGTGAATTCTGTTATTTTCACAGTGGCCAATGTTCATCTGCCCTTATAACTCAACTGATTCTGCAATGAATCATCTTGCGCACGTGCGAGAGTTTGTTTACAAAATTTTGTTTTGTAACACCGACGTAAAATGCGTAACGGGCATTTATACTCTTATTAATTTACTGTTGTTTGGCGATTTAAATAATAACATTCATTGTATATTTGTTGTTAAACAAATAATCACAAGTCTAGATGATTTAATATCGGCAGGTTACAAACTTAGTTATCTTATTACGGTTCTATAACTTAAGTGTACTAATTATTCATGAGAAATCACAACGATTTTGCGCAGTCGCAAAACCGAAGTCGATTTCACTCAACATCCACTTCAGTACTCTTTTGGAGTTATAAGCAACTGCTATAAATAGCAGTTGCTTATAACTCCAAAAGAGTACAGCATAATCTGCTTAGTATGAAATTTTTCTTATTAACAGCCCGATTAATCCGTTGCCGGACATCGGCCTCTCCTTGTAACAAGAACGAGAAAATCAATTTAACTAGCCGAAAAATAGGTTTATTCAAGTAAATTTAATGTACAACTTATTACTTAACTCGCTTTTACCCTGCATATGACATTTTCAACTTGAAGCCAATGTTAAAGTACTTAACTCGCCGCTGAAGTAAGTACTTGTTGAAGTGTAAATCGGGCATAAGAGGGGTAACAACGGACACATAGTTTGTTGTGCAAGGATAATATTGCAGTAATCAGTGAACTGTCTGCTTACACATTTATTATATTAAAATTGAAACTGAGATTTTACGTCTTTTTTTATAATTCTCCATTTGTTTACCTTAAATTTAGTTATATTGTACGTGACTCACAAACAGATGTTTTATTTTGAGCTCGTATTTTCTTTTCCTCGTATATCCAGCTTTATGAGAGTTTTAAACATTACATAATATATCCATCTTGCCGCGCCAATAGAAACAGTTAAAGATTTACGCGTTTACAGATTTCTCACGGATTTGTTACCTTAGTGGCTAAGTCATTATGTTGAAAAGCGTTTTATGAAAAGCTACATCTTATTTTGCTCTGGTTATTTAGATATTTTGAACAAGCCTGTAATTTAAGTTAATGGCACGACTTCTATATAATATTTTGAAAGTAACGCATTCCGCAACCCGAGGACTGTTGTTTTTCTGGAAGATGACGGCATTCATTCTATCAAATAAAAAAAAAGAATTTGGAGGCAATATGTTATAGTGGATAAAAGGCAATACACATTTAGAATCAGAACGAAAAGGTTACCTACATTATTAAGCACCTATTTGGGGCAACTTCTTCATAAACTATTCAAGCAATATTAAACTGAAGTTTCATGTAATTTTGAATTATTTTGTTCTGATAAAGACTACCCACCCTTTTTGACAATATTCTTATCCGGGGTGTGGAAATTATATAAAGCACGGGACCATCCTTATAAAATCCGTGTGATCTGTCAACCACAGCCCGGAGTTAGGGTCAGAGACCCGTGTTGTATGTGACCCGTGTCTTTAGGGCGACTAACAAATGTCACTTAAAACATGATCAGTATGCGCTTAATAATGCTACCTACTAGCACCACCAGCCAACGAGCACGGTGCACCTTCCTTTAATGCTGTATGTTACCTTTAGTCGGAAAATCAAGAGCATCAGATCATATCATCATGTGCTTTAAAGTGTTCAAGTTAGGTATTTACGCACCTTTATGCTTGTAAACTCGTTCAAGGACTGAAAATAATGAGAGCATTGATCACAGCGCAGTTCAATAGTCCGGCCCTTCCAAATTACGGCAGTGTGTCACACAACACATTCACTCATGTCTATCATTCTGTTTTTACAGTTTGTACATCGAAAAGTAATGGTCCTATCAATAGGTTTAATTTAAGAAAGAAAGAGAAAACATATATTACATTTATCGCGTATGTATTAATGTTGTAAGTATTGTAAGTAATATATTATTTAATGTTTGTTTAGAGAGCCGTTCATCGTGTGGCGGAGGTGGGGGTTCGGAGGGCTCAGAGGGTCGTGCGTCGTGGCGTGTAACGCTGGACCACGACCTCGTGGAGACCCTGAGTGCCATTTACCCCGAGTGGTTCAAGCCCCAGCAGCGCCGGGAGCGCAGTCGTGCCGCCTCGCCCGTGTCGCCCGCTTCGCCACCGCGCACACCCGCTACACCACCTTCAGACGATACTTTTAGGTAAACTTTACTATGAGCACCGAACTGAAGGCCTGGTATGAGTTTAATCCACATCTACTCTATCGCTATGGTAACCAGTGTTGCGATTGACCCGCACTGAGTACTTTATCAATAGCATCGCCGAACGCGTTTGCCATGGCAGATTGATGTGAAATAAACTCACACATCTGGATGAGTGGAGTTTGTAGCTGAGTGTCAATATTAATTTAAACATTAATTACTGTATTTTTAGTGAATTTAATACATTAATACGCAATTTCCACATAACCACGATATTTTATTTATTAATTTATTTCATTCAAAAGAACAAAGTTTATTTCTCTGTTAATATAAATTAATTTTACTACGTAAAATAACCACATGTTCTGTTTATTTGAACATGATTAATAAGTTGTTACAAACTAACTTGTTACTAAGCTATGACTTTAACATATTCTGTAATGAAAATGAATGACTCGATGATAGTGCTCCTTTAAATAAAGACAGGTAGTCGTTATTTATTTGAAATTATACCCTAACATCAAAACCTATATAACCAAATATAATACCTAATAAATGTAAGTGATATGTAAAATGTTAATTTCAGTAGTTCTGGTGCGGAGGAGATGGCCGGTCGGCAAGCGGGCAGCAGCGGTGCCAGCGAGCCGCCGAGCTCGCCCCGCGTATCTCCTCCAAAAGTGGTTGTTGATGACAGCCCCCTACAACCCGCCATGGGAAAACACAAGGAATGTAAGTATCTTATATTATTTTAATGAATTTAATCAAATCTTGTTTTGTCTTCACAGTTGAGGATCGTACTTTACTTTTATTACTGTTTGATTAATCCATGTACCTCATTAAATTAATATGCTATACATACATTAAAAACATTTAGTAAAGCATTAAAATTCACGGAAAAATTATTAAATCAAGACTAATTTAGACATTGCAAAAACCATGTGTATATTATTATTTGTTGTTAAACTTGTTCAATGGTAGGATTATGATAACAAATATATTGATTATATTATTACTAGTTAATCTGAAAAATGTTGAATCTCAAATGTTGATCCAATCAATTCATACAAGATGTAACTATAAAAAAGTTTTAAAACAAATCTTTCTTCGTATCTTGCGTCCGTTGTTTAAAATATTTGTATGTTTGAGACGTCGAAACTTCCGGTCGTGTTTGCAGATTGCAGTCTGTCCGCCTTGCACGCATCTAGAATAAACAACCTGCTTATAACCAACCACAGCAGTCAATTATACGAACTGTGTTTTATAGCTTCTTTTTAAAATTGTACATTTTTGTAATATTTGTATGTATATACACAATTCCCGTAAATGTGTCAAAACTAAAAACAATGTATTTTCTAATGATAAGTTGTTATCCCTTTTCATTAGTACATGAAGTGCGTAAAACAGTATTAACGGAATGGGTATAGGAGCACGACAAAGACGCCCAGTAACCCACAATATTCGGCCCAGTGGTAGTGAATGTTTCGTCTGTAATACGGTCGCGGCATAACACTAGTTTCCTTGTGCAGTGTTTATTTATATTGGCACCGAGCCAGCGTTGTCCGCCCATCGCTAGCTGCCCGCCGCTTGTCTACACGCAAACAAGAATATAACTCTACTCGCCTACGCTCCGCTGCAAAAATTTATCAATTTAATATCTGTAAACCGATCGACGTGTCGATCACGTCGATCCCTCCACGTCAAAGTTCGTCACCTGTCGTCATAACACCATTCGCCGTGATGATCTATTCAATCAGCGCCCATTGTTGTATGCTTAAGGCAATGTCGGTATGCAATCGAGCAATGTCGAACGAACGTACAATGTGATAGGATGGTACGGTAACTAATTATTGAACTTTATTTAAACCATTATCGCTCCAGGAAAATATTGAGGAAAACGTAGGGAACGTTCAATCATTGTTTGTTATAAGTATACATGTTTTGATTAATAAATTAATGTGTCTGTTGCAGCTTTAAAAGTGAAGCTGATGAATCGGCGGCCTTTTAATCAGTTGGTGGCCCAAGGAATTATGCCTCGTAAGTGTTGTTTGTTTATGTTACCTATAAGCACTCCTTGCCAGCGACCCAGTAGTAAATAATTACATGCAATGATACAGCTGTAGCTGTTATAATTATGTTGGTTGTCTCTTTCCCTAATGCAATATTTCAATTGTTTAATTCGTTAGCTTTGAATACTAAACTGCCTTTCAGTAGCGTTTGTGACGCTACAGCAAACATACAATTAATGTTATTTATTAAATTCAGATGGTGCTGTATGTTGCGAGTGTTTGTTCTATACGCTTAAATGTCGTTGTTATCTAAATATATTGTGTCGCTAAGTTCTGTATTAACTGCTATCCTTGTGCTAGTTTTATTAATCAGCCTTGCAAAATGTAAATGTTAAATACATTAAATATTTTTTGTCAGCACTGAAAACGCCACCAGCATACTTCGAACAATGCAAACAATTAGAAAGAGCAAAAACAGGAGACTTACTGAAAGCAAAAATACAACGACGGCCAGACCGACAAGAACTAGAACGAAGACATATCCTAGAGCAGGTATTCATAAATTTCAATACATACTTTAAAACCAGTTCAATATAATATTATTGTTTTTCGAATGAATCCGATTTGTTCCTTTTTTTTGCACTTTGCAATGCTCATTAACACTGAAAATAGTAACACACAAAATCTTCTTTCAGGAGAGCCATGTAGATCCTAGCCTAGCTGAAAAACAGCGAATGTTGAAGAAAGCACGCCTCGCAGACCAACTCAATGACCAGCTCTCCCATCGACCGGGGCCTCTCGAACTCATCAAGAAAAATATTCTTCACACCGAAGAGAACATCGAGACCGCTGTCAAAAGCGGAACACTCGCTTTCAAAGCTACCAGCGAGGGTGCCTCGGGGAGACCACAACATCCATCCTCTTACTGTGGTCCACCGGAAGAAGTTTCTCCATCACCGTCACCACCATCGACCTTATCACCCGTCAGTGTCCCTTCGCCACCTCAGCATCCGGCGCCCGGCAAAGACAAAAATAGAAAGAAAAGTAAACAAAAACAACAACCAAAGGGAACGAGACTTAAATTTCATGAGTACAAAGGACCACCGAACGCACAAAAGGCGTCCTCACCGCTCGGGTCTGTGGAGACACCTTACGAGCTCCTACTACAGCAGCAACAACTACTGCTCCAGCTGATGCTGCCCGCCTCACCCGCACCTTCGTCCGCGTCCGTCGCATCGGACTGCAGCGACGTATACTCAGCGCCGCCGCCTCCACCGCCTCCCCCCGCCCCTGCCACCCCGTCGCTCCTGGCGCCAGCGCGCTTTGAAGATATGAAGGTGTCAGATTTACGCGCCGAGTGTAAAAGGCGCAACCTTCGAGTGTCCGGGCCGAAACCTCAGCTCATAGACAGATTGCGGCCTTTTTTATTCGAGAAAGCCGAGGAACCTTTGCGGTCTCCTGCGTCAGTGGCTTCGATGGTTTCCGTCGCCTCCCCCGAGGTCAAGATCGAACCCGAACCACCGGAGGATATCGTGCAGTCGCAGCGACGGCAGATCGAAGAGCTCGAGCGAAAACTGGAGGCTTCGCGTCAACAGCTGGAGGCGGTGCGGCGGGACGCGGCGGGCGCCGCCGCCAGCGATCAGAGCCGTCGCCTGCTGCAAGCGCACCTGTGCGTGTCGCAACTGCGCGCGCAGCTGGACGCGCTGCAGGCCGCCCCGGCGCCCAGCCCCGCGCCTCCGCGCTACGTGCTGGCAGCGGCCGACGCGGCACCCGAGCGCCTGGTCCGCCTCTTCACCGTGGCGCAGCCGGCGACCTCGACTGAGCGCGCCGGCGATTCGCAGTCGACCAAAACCGGCAACTCTACCTACATTCTGAACGGGGTGAAAGTGGTGCCCATCGCCATCCTCCCGACGGCGCACTACGAGCCGGAGCCTACACCGCCGCCGCCTCCCCCTCCTCCGCCGCCCCCTCCGCCGTTACCGCAAGTGACGCTACCGACAGGCGTTCACGATCGCACTGAGAACAGTCAAATTATGGATGACGTCCTAGAGATCCTCGTAGAGAACGGTGAGCTACCGCCGTCGGCGGTTGGCGACGCCACGGTGGCACCGACCATGAACGCGAATTACGTTCCGTCTACCCCGGCGAATTTTGTTGCGACGGACGTTTTGACCGATGACGTTTTAGGCGATAATCACGTTCGCGATTCTTTAGCCGCGGACGAGTTGCAGAGGGAGCTCGACGACATTCAGAACGAAATCATGAGTCACGCCGACCTCCACGCCGTAAACGCCGGTCGGTGTGCCGTCGATCGGTCGTCCAACGAAATCGACACGGATCTCACAGTCGATATGCTTTCGAACGGAGACTTCCACGCCGATTTCGGCTCCGATCCCAATTCGGTCGACAACGACGACTTCTTCGGCAGTCTTCTCTCCGGAGACGGCGTAGATCGCAGGGACGACAAAACACAGATAGCTATGGAGATCGAAGAGGACGTAGAAAGAATGAGTATGACTCCTCTGACGAACGGGGACATACTCGATCACACTCGGTCCGGCTTCGAGTACATGGACGACCTATCTTTACCGTCGTTACAAAACGAGGACACGAGGCACGACACTTTCGAAGACAGAGGTTGCGAATTCGACCTCAAGGAGTTCGGTATCGACACCGGTTCGCACATGAACGTGGATAGCGACGGTTTCGAGTACATGAGCACGGAGATGATCCCAAACCTGTTCGGTCGCGGGCACGTGCCGCAGTGCGACCCGCTGCTGGGCGGCGTGCTGTCGCGCCCCGCGCCTCGGCCCGCTCACAAGCACTACTCGTGGGAGCGCATCGAGTACGACGCCACCTGACCCGACCTCTCCCGTCTCACTCTCCCCGCACTCCCCGCCGTACTAGTCCTACCCTCGTGACTCGCTCTTCCGTGATGACCTTCTGTTACGAAACTAGACTAAGAGATTAATGTTGTGAAACACAAAGTGTTTACGTTTACATAGGACTCTTATTATTTATAAGTGTATGGTACTTAATACCGATACGGTATGTATGTGTCGCTAGTTGATAATAGATGAATGATTCGTTTACTTCGCCGGTGAGTGTTCGCGAGCGTAACCTCGCTTGCGCCGTGACGTACTTGGCTCACTTACATTAAGTCCGTTTTATTTACTATTTATAGATATAATTATTGTCTACTTATGTATATATTGAAAATAATAATACTCAACATAGTTGTGGATTTCTGCATTCCGCCCGATGACTAAAACTAGGGGAAAAATTATCATAAGAAAAGTTGTTTTTTGTTGAGACACAATCAATCTATGAGTCACCTGGTCACGTACACATTGCGTTAATTATAATGTATAAAATAATTAAGATTGATGTTGTGTCAATTATTAAAATCCGCTGGACGCTGTCCCTAGCGCATGGATAGCTATTTCCCAAATCAATAAGTCACATTCCAGTCTTGTTGAAGTGCAACACTCGGCCAAAGGATCTTGTCTCTCAATAGGATTAACAGTTTTAATAAAATTATAAAATCGATGTGTTTACGTTTAGCAAAAAAATGCGAAATTAGAAAAATATAGAGTACAAGACAAGATGCACATTCACAAGCCATCGTCATGGGTGGGACCAGCTTGGGAACAATGTTAGATATGATTTCATTTAGATAACTTAGGGAGCCGGCTCCATGCATTCTGACAATTATGCAAGCAGTTTCACATCACCTGTTATTCGTACACTGTCACACTCATTTCACAATGAAATACTTGACGAGTCTTAGTAAAATGTCATGCAATGCAAAATCATATAATTGTTTGACTTACCTAGAAGAATTATTTAATTATTGTAACAACACAACATTCTTAAAAATGTATCATTCCATTATATTGTCTAAAATGTAGGATAGGTGCGCCCTTATCGATAAGTATTTGTTCATGCTTGATTATAATATGATGCGTTATCTTGAACAACCAAATGACTGGACCAATTTCTTAAATCTCAATTGCAAAAGGCTAACTAAACTTTGCTATTTCCTTGTTATACAAACATTTAATACAGTTAAATGGCTAATATTACCAGGTACCCTTAGACCTTCACATACTCTATATTTCACAAATAAGCGTCAGTTCACTTGCATAATTGTTAGAACGAATAATTTTAATTTATTTATTATAAAAGTCCTACTAGTGTACTTACAGATGTTTCGTTACTGTTTCTGTTTTGGTGTATTCATTACTATGTGTGAGTGTTTTTCTACTAACTTATTTTGTAAAGTTACACGTGTGTATCTAGAATATACATTTGCTTCATCAGTGACTTAATAGATAAAATTGAGAATAGAAAGTATATTGCCATTTTTTGCATTTACAATTTATTTAATTTTTGAATACTTGTTGCTACAACGAACAATTATGGTTTTACTGCCCTGTGTGTGCCAATTAATGTATTCAGTATTAGGAAGTAATAAGTTTGTAACACTCATTAAAATAAATGATTATGGAGTTGTCACAACTTTGGCATGGTTTGCGATATGAGAGTGAGAATATGCGACTGTACTTTACGAATGTGTATTTAGTAAAGTATATTTGCATAAGGAATGGTGCTATTTAAAAGTTTAAATTGAAATTAAGTATGATAATAAAAAACCTTGTGTAATTTGTATATGGGATTTGTAAATGCGTGGCTCTTAATTTATTATTGTAATTAACATTTTTTATCTAATATATCGCTAGTTTCGGACTTGAAAAGTATTCGAAAGTGTATAACCTGTGTGGGTTGGATTCAAAATTAAAACAGGGCTCGCAAATTGTAATTTGCTTTATTATTTAAGTAATATTCCATTAACTAAGTGAATTATACGAAACATTTACTCTAGATATAAATATATAAAGTCTATTTGCTCATTATCGAAATTGTACCCATATTCGTGAAATATATATTGGAATCATTTATAGAGGGAAAGCTCTCTTGTTACCGGTTCTTATATTATTTTATTGAACAGGCCTATTTAGCTTCATAATCGCTCTATTTCAAGAGTTTAGTTTAAATGTTTTTAACAAGATAATAAGTGAGATTAATGTTTTGATAAAAACCATATTATTTGCATACTTGTTATTATTGTTGTAATTATTTTAGGAGAGTTTTAATATTTGTTTGTATACTTAGTAATACCTGACCCGACTTTATGAATATTTTGCACTGAATACAAGTAATTTTGCTCTCTTTAGTAAAGATATTTCAGTAACCAACAACGCTTGTAATTGTATACGTTTTGTACGCGTGAGTACCGATCGGACTTCTTAATTTTTAAAGCAATATCCGGCTCAAAGCCAGTGGTCTGTAGCAGAGCCAAGTATTCAATAAATTATTATATAATTATGTGATAACCACAAGAGTCGGATCTGTAGTAAAATTGGATAGTTTTTTACCTTGCCCTGTATTGAAGCCTTGTAAATATTTACCAAGCCTTTATTAGAATAAGGAGAGAATGTTAATTAAAAAAGTTTTTGACACAAACATTGTTTTTTTTACACTTTATACATCAGTGGTCTGTGAAGCCATTTCTGTAAAAAGTTTATTTCTGAATAAAACTTAAATTCTTGTAGTATGTTATATAGTAACAGTTCTTATTGTTATTTTATGTGTTACCTGTAATATGTACAATTCAGGTAGTTTAAATCATACCTGGGTAATATGTTATAAATTCAGGTAGTTTAAATCATACCTGGGTAATCCCTACTATATATATATATTATTATTATATATATTATTTATATTAATATTATAAATGCGAAAGTAACTCTGACTGTCTGTTACGCTTTCACTCCTAAACCACTGAACCGATTTTGATGAAATTTGGTAAGAAGATAGAACCAGGGCGGTGTCACTCCGCAGTTTAGGTATATTTGGCCGACTGCCTGCCGGGTCAGACACGCCGGTCGAACAGACATTGTCAGAACAGTTCAGAGTTACACGATAGAAAGAGACGCAATTGTAGGTAAATATAATCGTAGTGATTCGGCGCTGTGCGATCTGAATTGAACTTAATCTTTTGACACCGAGGGTATCTATAACTTTAATTTACTTTTCGGAGTGAGTCTTCTGTGGTACTAATAAGTATTCTGTGATAGAACTGAACTTGGGAAAGGACATAGGCTACTTTTTACTGCAATAATCGAGATACAAAGGCCAAGGCTAGGTGATTATAAAATACATAAATAGTAGATGACAAAATGTATCACTGTTTATCTCCTGTCAAAACTTCACAGGTTGCTAGGCATAACACACTTGCATGGCAACCATAATGATAGTTTGTAAATAACATAAAGACCAGTACACCAGGGTAGATAACTTTTGAAAACAAATAAAATTATAGTAGGATGAAACCTATTGGAAAAGGAGGAGAATATAAAAATGAAAGGAAAAATAATTTACGGGCGATCTGAGGTCGGTAAGGTGTAGGGGGGGAGGTTTTCGGGTCCTTTAAGCGGGGCGTGAAAAAGCATCTCACTAAGCCGCCATAGTGTGGGCCGCCATACATTATTGTCTGCATTCGCAGCAAGTGTGGTAGCCCCGACTCTTGGATTCTGCTCATGCTTTCCATCAGGCAGGGTAGAGTCACTTTGGATGGCTAAATATATAAAAAGAGGGTAAAAAACGGTTTATCTCGATTTCCGGCAAAACTACAAGTCTTATGGAAAAAAGTTAAATGGCAAAGTTGTAGGTAACTAATAGATCTACAATTTTTTAGGGTTCCGAAGTTTATGACTCCAAAGTCTTATAGATTCGTCATGTCGTAAGTGCTAGAAAGATGAAACTTTGCATGAATATGTATTGTAATTACGTCGACAAAGTGCTACAATAAAATTATGAAAAATATTTTTATTTAGGGTACCTCCCTACACGTAAAGTGGGGATGTTTCTTTTTTCTCACGGGTACCCCATCATGTGGGGTATCATTAAATAGGTCTTGTAAAAACATTAAAGGGTTGTTAGGACGATTTTTTGATTTAGGTATCCGTTTGCGAGAAATTCTACTTTAAAGGCCACTTTTTTGTAAAAACAGGGCGTCCCCCCCTCCTTTAAAAGCTAAACGGCCGGCTCAAAAAATCTGGAAAAATTCGTATTAGTGGTCCATTTAATGAACTTTAAATGAAAACTATAACTAATTAGATGACTTTGTTAGTTCAGGATTTATAGAGGCTTCCGATTTTTTATTTACACTTATTTTCCAAAAACCAAGTTTTTGGTTTTTATTTTTATCTTTTATAAATAAAATTATTTATAAACGAATTTTAGTGAAAACTTACCTTTTTATTTATTTATTCCACGCGGGTGAAGCCGCAGGCGGAAAGCTAGTATGTAATAAATAGTACCTAGAACAGTATACAGTACCTACCTACACAACCTCTAGGGATTGTATAGATTATCTAGATATAGTATGTAACATTAATATTTCAAACATTGCCCGGAAGCATTGTATTTGTCATCGTAAAATTGTAAACAACAATTTATGCATTACTTACACTATCGAAGTGAAACTTAAATAACAATCTGTCTCACGTTAAATTGTCGACTGCTATATCTGATTAGTCGGTATTACAAAAGGCCGTTGTTTTCATAGAGTTAGGTTAGATTGGGTTTATTTTATTTCCGAGAGGGGCGTTTGACGATCGATGCCGTAATGCGCCTTAGGGCCGTGACCGAGGAGGCTGTGAGCTGCGGCGGAGTGGTGTTGGCGGTGTCCTTAGACATCGCCAACGCCTTCAATAGTCTGCCATCGGGTAAGCACTCCGCTACCACGGAGTGCCAGAGTACCTGAGGCGGCTGGTGGCAGACTATCGCTTTTGAAGAAAAACTAAGTCTTATTTACTAAGAAATACAAGAAAAACTACGGCAAAATTTTCCAACTACAGAGAACCAAATCGACATTTTCGAGAAAAAGTAAGCAACATTTAGAAAAAACATTAAACGATACAACAAAAATTGGCTAAGTGCGGACACGGACAGGACACGCTTAAACTAGGGTGCCGTAGTAACCCACAATGCCACGTGAAATTCAAATCGGGCCTGATAGATAATTGTTGTTTACTTTGTAGTTCTTTATTTTTGTACGAAGTTTTCCTATTGCAAGTTAGGCCCCTATGACACTTGAATTAAAAAAGTTATCCAAGCCACTATAGTTTTCCTTTTAAAACATTATATAGGGTGTAACCAGATGACTTCCGCAAACGAAAGATGCAGCTTCAGCATCCTAAAACCTATCAAAGAAACAAACAGTTGTTGTTGTAAAAAAATTGTAGCTGGAAAAAACATTTTGATTTTGATGATTTTGAAAAAACCGTTTAGAGTAGAGAGGGAGGAACGGAACGCCCTATTTTTAGGAAAGAGTGTGCTTTAAAGTTTAATAACTCGCAAACGGATTCCTAAATCCAAAAATTGTCTTAGCAACCTCTCCATGTTTTTAAAAGACCTATCTAAATATACCCCACACGATGGGTAGACGAGAAAATAAAAAACATGCGACAGACACTTTACCTGTACGGGATTCGTAATTTTATTCTAGCACTTTAATAGAAACACATATTTACGCAGTTTCATTTTTCTAGCACCAACCGTTTGGGCAGTAGGTCGAGAACGGACGGCCATTACAAATCCATGGGTTCCGAGTCACGAACTACGGAACCGTGAAAAGGCAGTTTAAAAAAAAAGCTGTCTGTTTGTTCGGACAATCTCAGGAACGGCTGGATCGATGAGACTTTCACTGACAGAAAGCCGAAGACATAATTAATAACTAAGGTCAATTTATTTTATTAAGGTCAGCGGCGTTCCTTGCGATTTACTTAATACTAATAATATCGCTTGTAGCGCCGTGGGACTCGGCTAGTTCCCAAGAAAGCAAAAATTGCAATCGTCTAAATCGTTTTTGCTTGCCATAGACAAAAATGTGGAAAAACAATCATTTTTGTGTTTGTGTCAAAAGTGAATGCCATGCCATTGTCAATGTCAACTAGTCAAGTAGTGAGTGAAGTTTGTCTGTTCACTGATGCTGGTTGCACTGTGTTTAGTTTTGTTAACAATGAAGTTAACAAGTTAATAATATATATATCACTTACTTACGTTATAGTATAAAATAAAAGATTTATAATTGTAGACCAATACAGTGATTTGATAGAAATAATGAGCACATGGGAACTGGATAATTGAATTGCAAATTAAGCGTGTTAAAATTACCATTGTGCATCCTTGTCTAAACCAACCACCGGGTAAAAATATTTAGTTATGATATTAGCTGAAACATTACTGTTTTCTGTGAGTTTGATTGATTGCGGTGCTATATTATTCCTTTTAGTTTACTACATAATAACGCTATCTGACTTGGAGTGTGATTATTTAAATGCCCAAGAATGTTGTGATAAACTCAATTATTGGTTATTACCAAAATATATCGCGCACTCTTTTGTAACATTTCTGTTATTGCTACATGGTAATGTAATCCTGTTTCTCTTAAATCTGCCTATGTTTATATGGTTGACATTCGAATATTTCACGGTTCCACGAGGCAACTTGGGTGCTTTTGATCCAGCCGAGATTCACAACAGGGGCCAGCTCAGGAAACACTTGAGAGATGTAATGATCTATGTGGGTCATTATTTAATATTCTTTTTTATTTATTTGTACTGCTTTATATTAGCATTGCTCAAAGGAGACCCTCTTCACCGGTCTGCAGATGATCAAATTGTAACAGAAATATAGAATTTAATTTCATTGACTATATTTAAGATTTTAAAAATGAGTACAGACGAGGATATTGCAGAGAGTGTGTCATCGGCAGATGAAATGAGATGTGTAAAGTTACAGTTACCAGAACATATTGCTGCATATATAGAAAAGCGGGAACTAGGCAGAGATGTAGAACCATCAACATGTGATGGTACTCTAATGGAAAATATTACAGGCAACTATGTAATAGTTAAGAAAATCATAAGCAATTTGACTTGGCGGGATAAGTCAATATCTAAACATGTATGTACTCTTTGGCATTCTGCTGTGAATGCTGTAAAAAGGGAACAACTATGGCCTGTAGACTTTTCTGTGTGGATGAGATTTGCTAATATGAAACATGGTATTAAGTTTTTGAAATCAGGTGACTTTTATGCAGAACCACTGGCAGTGTTATTGTTTACAAATGATACGGGTTTCATAGTGTCAAGCAAATGTGAAAGTTTATTGTTCAGTCCCTGTGAACCTGCTTGTGACAACGAACATTACCGTGAGTATTACCTTAGTATACATAATGTCTGCTTATTAAGCTTCTAAGTGATTCAAGTTTTGACTTTTAGAAACTATGATTTAATTATTTGTATTTTATGTTTCAATGAAAACTAAAATCTATTGTGCAGAAAAAGTGCTGAGATTTATACCTACGTAAAATATTTATAGTGAGAATTAGCCCTTAAAATGCATGTGTTTTAACTTACGAACTTCCTTATCAGCCCTCTTAGTGAAGTTGCAAGTATTTCACCTTGATTCTGTTTTTACAACTCTATTCTCATAAATCTATATATAAAATTCTCTTGTCACAATGTTAGTTGTCATACTTCTCCAAAACGGTTTGACCAATTCTTATGGAACTTGTGTTTTGAATCAGTCGGTCTGAAAAAAGGTAGTAATGTTTTTAAACATTTAAGTAATAAAGGAATTAAACAGACATGAGCAGAGCTGCAGGTATCAGATTGTAGTTGTCAAATATTTTGTTTTGGTTAGTTTTCTTTTCAGTTTTGCGTTTGTAGAATGCACCTTGGCAAGGGGCTTATTTCTTTTAAAGTCGATGAACTTGCTGTATTCTATGTTTTTTAATAAATCAAATTATTCTTGAATTTCAGTTATTGATGTAATACAACGAGAAGTTGCAGCTCCAAAAAACTGCATGATCACTGTGAAAGGCTGCCTCATGTCATATTTGCCACTGCCTCAGTCAATAACTTACAAGAACACAATCACATACAGAAACCTAATAGACCCTGAACCATTCATCAGTGGAATATCCATACCAGCAATACCCAATGTCAAGTTTACAGTCGTGAATATAAAATCTGTTAGCTTAATTAAAGAAAACTTTTTTGATGTTGTTGACAAGTTAGCTGAGACTCATTATATCAAAGGTGCATTAATTTTTGCCAATGACAGCTATGTTTTGCATTCAGTGGAGGATATCATTTTTTTAAATTATTTCAAGAGTGTGTAAGTAATTTTTAAGTTAATTATTTGAGTATTAATCTTTAGAGCAGTGTGAACTACCACAGAAATAGTTGTGTATGTATTCTAGTCTCCCTTGGACTATACTTTCACTGTTTTGGTTATAATTGTGTGTTTACATAGTGGGAAACTGCCTTTATGCAGTTACATAATTCAGGTCAGGTTGATTTCAGCAGGTATGGGCCAACTTAATCGGGGCAGTAGCACCCTCACATAGAAGACCAACCTAACGTTCGTACTGTCGTGTTTTTTTTGTGGTCGTAAGACCGGAGGCCTGATGATGCACCTCACTAGGCCGCCATAGTCACTATGCTGCATCGTCAGCATTCACAAAGAAGATAATGACCTCTGACTCCTGAATTTTACTTGTGTTTTTCTATAAGGCAGAATAGTTACTTTGATAGGCCTAAATATAAACAGAATATATGAAAATTTTAATTGTTTCAATTTTCAGACAGCCGAATTTTCCATATGCTTTGGGAGGTTGTTTAGTCGAGGACACTATGACTAATCAAGCTGACATTACAGAAGTAGTCAATGGGCTGAACGAAGGCAAAGACTTTGTTAGTGACAATCTTATATCAATGGGATTATTCTCAGTTCCTAAGGATATGGAACCAGACCCAAACTGTCATTTCGATATGTTTTCACTTATACTGGAGTCATGTGATTGGTCTAAACCTACATTTCAATCGTGTATTGAAAAGGTAAGAAAAAAATATGTAATTTATATTAAAATTTAACCGTTAAAAGCCGTGATAGCCGTATACTGATATATATAAGAATTTATTTAGACCGTGTCTATCTTTGAAGGTTAGATCAAAACAACCTGTTTTATGGTAAACAAATTTTGATTCTTCTGTATAAAGTAATGCTACAGGCAGTAGAAGATGTAGACGGGGCTTCGTGGGTTAGCTATATATATGTATATATATACATACTAGCTGTATCCCAAAACGCGGAAGGCCTAGATTGGCGTACATACAACAAGTAAAGGAGAAAGTAGGAGTCGTGGCCTATCAAGAGGTCAAACGGATTGCGGAAAATAGACAGGAGTCGCGACTGCTCCACCGACAAGGGACTGACCCCTTAAATTGAGAAGAAGCTGTATCCCACAGTGTTACCCCTGGTTATTATTAATTTATTTAAGCTGGAATAGACAGACAGATATCTTAAATATTTCTATGAATGAAAACTGTTTCATTTGAAATTATACACAGACACTCCAATTTTATTTAAGTATTTGTACAGAGTAATAAAAATACATAAAAGTATTATTTTGTAGGTGGTCCTAAGAGGTGGCTAAGGGAGCAAGAGCAAAAGGAAAGGTTGAAATAAACTAATATGGTTATATGTATTTGGTGAAAACTTCCTAAAGATTGGCATATGTATGGTAGTGGACTACTAAATATTGTTAATATGATAATTACACAAACGTATGTAATTGAATACGAAATTGCCTCGAAAAGAAGGAATACTGCACAGCGGCGTTTCTGGATGTTCAGCAGGATTTTGACCGCGTCTGGCTTAAGGGTCTGCTGTGCAAAATTAAACAAACACTCCCACACTCTTACTATCTTGTGCTGGCTTCGTATCTCGATAGAAGATTGTACCGGGTTAAGTTGGGCAATGCGAGATCATCCCTTTACACCTGTCGCGCCGGAGTACCTCAGGGATCGGTCCTCGGTCCTGTGTTATACAACATATTTACCTATGACCTCCCCCAGGCTCCAAATGTAACAGTTGCTACCTTTGCTGAGGACACTGCGTTCTTCACATCTAGCTGTGACCCAATTGAGGCCAGTAGGACATTACAGACGCAACTTGACATGACCTCAACAAACTCAGAGTTTATTGCTCGATCATCAAACCAATATGGACTTATGGTATCCAGCTCTGGTCATCAGCTAGCAAATCAAATATTCTTTGCCTAGAAAGAATGCAAAACAGCATCCTAAGGACCATATGCGGTGCACCTTGGTTTACACGCACTTCTGAAATTTATGAATACCTCGACATGAGAACTGTTACTCAGGAAGCTCAATCAAAGATATTCTGGAAAGTACCTAGAACGACTGGAAGGTCATCCAAACCCCCTAACAAAAATGCTTTTGGTGCCAAATCAAATAAATAGACTGAAAAGAGCCAATGTGCTATTCCAGTAAGGGAAGTTTGGAGCAGTGGCCCAAACTACCCAAAACGTTCTCTCCTTTCAGCTCATCTGCTTATAGTTACTTGACTGATCGCAGATTTAAAAAAAAAAACATACATATATATAATGGTGATTAAATTATGAACATTCTTTTGACATTATTGTTTTTTATTCATATTTTACAGTTCTCAAAGAGAGTGCCGAAATTTGAACACAGTGTGGCCATAAAGTTCTCATGCGTGGGCCGCGACAGAAAAGACGAATTTGAGCAGAAATACTTCCGCGCTGCCTTCCCTAACACTCCTGTCATTGGATGCTTCGGCAACGGTGAACTGGGCATCAATCATCCTACTCGTATTGATGAAAAAGGACCTAGTTCGATTGCCGCAAAGAGATACCGAAGGGAACCAGGACCCCATTTTGGTGTCATGTACTCGTATTCCACTGTTTTTGTTTATATTGGCTGGGGAAAGATAATCTCTCCGCCTGAGAGCACCTAATACTGAATTATGAGTGCCAACTATTATAAAACCTTGATGACGGTCATGCAGGACTTACGGATAAGTACTGTTTAAATGTTGAGTCATGAAAACACAAAAAAATCTATGGCATTTTCTTAATTTAATGCTTGAATTATTCATAACGAATTTTAGCTATTTTCACACATCACGAAACTATGCTTTAGTTATATAATTGTGTAAATATGACTTACATATTTATTATTTGTGAATGGCCATTGTCTATACACACTCAGTGTAATATATAAGTTTACTTAGATATACTATATACTTAGATACATTATATGTAATGTATGCTAAGAGATAATACAATTTTATGTAATAGGTTCATTTCAGAGGATAATTGGCCAGATCCATGACGGATCTAAAGAGATTTTTATTTCCATTAGATTCTAATTTCAAGATGTGGATCTACAGAGAATTTTTAAATTCGAATAATCTCGGATGATTCCTTGTTATGATCCATGATACGTCTAATGACGATTTTTATAGATATGGATAAATGATAATGCTTAAGCTACACCTCTTTTTACTTTTACTAAATATTTTCTATTTTTCCTGAATTTTCTTAACTCCTTTTTCATGCTTCACCTCTATTTCAAATATAATTCACCAACAAAAATGTTAGGAACAAAAAAATAATAATAGCCAAATTCATTTATTTATAGCAATTGTTTATTTTACAATAAAAAATCTCAGTATATCCATTTCTTTATGTTAAAGTTAATAATATGTCAATATTTTTTGGAATAGAATAGAAATAGGTTTTTAAGTTACGACATTAATTTTAAAATAATTTACAAGTCTAGATCTTTCTTTAAAGAATTTGGGTCTACAAAATGACTAAATGAAAAACTATGGGTTAATGGGCCCATATACAAGATGGTTCTGATTTATACGTTTTATATAAATGTTTTGTTGTTAGTTGAATATAATCATAAGAATGATTATACCACTCTGTACTGTACATATTATATTTATAAAACTGATTATGTTAAAGTAATATTACAAAGTACACATAGTTGTAAGTGTAATAAGATATTGCAATTTACTGTAGCAGCAACCAAAATAAAGAAACGATTCGTGATATACACAATTTTTTATTTCTACTGAAACTACCAATTTGAGATGTCATTTTCTTTAAATTGTTTTAAGGCCTCGCTTGGACATCCACTGCTGGATGTGGTTAGAAAGGAGGTTTTGCCATGCTATGCCAATAGTATGTCAAAACCTTTCTAAGGAGGTTGCTAGCCATATGGGTTGATACAGAGATTGTATCCAGATATCCTTTGCAGGCCTGTTGTTCTACGTTTTCCTTGGGATTTTTTATGGGATGAAAAGGGGTCTGACACTCTTTATACTTAAACAGTCAAACCATGTAGTGTAAATGTGCAACTGGTGGTATCTGTATGGTTGGTTGGTTTTACCTACCATACTATAAAATAGCGAGGGACAGTAAACTAATCATTAAATGGCTACAAAACTATTCCAAATGACTATTTTTGGAAATATGTATTTAATGCATTCACGTGATGACATATGGAGAAAATGAATGCGTCCTGCATTCAGTGCATTCCCATTTTAATAAAGGCTCGAGTAAGTTGCCCTAAATAAGTGGGTCTGAGAATCGGCTAACATCTATTTTTCATACCTCTAGGACGCGAGCGGTACCGCGGGCATCAGCTAGTTACTTTATAAATAACTCGCTTTTAGCCGTGGCTGAGCTAGCGTGTAGGTCGGATATAGCGGTTAAATTTTTTCAGGCATAAACTATTACTGCAGTAAAAGTAACCTATGTCTTATTCTGATATTTAAGCACAATTTTTTTTTTCGTAGTTTTCATAAAGTTTCATGATGATCGGTTGAGTAGTTTTCGCGTGAAAGCGTACAAGCAAACTTACATTCACATTTATAATATTTATTATTATTTATCATCATTACCATTATATAACATCGTCATCATTATTAGGGATTAAGGGTATAACCAAGACACTAACAATAATTTAGCTTTCTTTTCATAAAATAATTTTCACATAGAACCATTTATAGAAAAGTAGTAATTATTATATTTTGTATTAATCTGGGTAACATTGGTTTATGTTTTTCTCCTAAATGGGTATGACAAAACGGTGTGACCGGTAATGTTTTTAAAGACAGTGACGTCACTACTATTATTCTTATTGGAGTATTTCATTTTCAGAAATAACTTAAAATAAACTTTACTTCAACCGGAATTCACTTTTAATTAGTATTAATTACAAAGCTTCGAATATTTCACAATAAGTTAGATGTTTGCTGTCCGAGCGCAGCCAAACGAATCTTCGCTCCGCTGCAGCGGGCGGCTTTTTATAGGCATTGTAGTGGGGCGGTCGATCGTTGCGAGTTGTTTACGTCAGTAAGAACACGTGCAGCGATGACGTAGTTCGTTGAATGTTGTGTTGCGCCGATACGACCATTCTGACCGGCAGTGCGCGCTCTGCACTAGCCGTGTTGTTGATGTTTTTCCGATGAGTTTATCTGTAAAACGTAAATGTTTTTCTTTGATTTGGCATCTGTGTACCTTCAATTATATTGACGTCTACACTGTGGTAGGATATGCGTATAGCGTAGTATGTGTGGTGGCGTACACTGTGGTACTATGTGTGGTGGCGTACACTGTGGTACTATGTGTGGTGGCGTACACTGTGGTACTATGTGTGGTGGCGTACACTGTGGTACTATGTGTGGTGGCGTACACTGTGGTACTATGTGTGGTGGCGTACACTGTGGTACTATGTGTGGTGGCGTACACTGTGGTACTATGTGTGGTGGCGTACACTGTGGTACTATGTGTGGTGGCGTACACTGTGGTACTATGTGTGTTGGCGTACACTGTGGTACTTAGTCGTAGCGTACACTGTGGTACTTAGTCGTAGCGTACACTGTGGTACTTAGTCGTAGCGTACCCTGTGGTACTTAGTCGTAGCGTACACTGTGGTACTTAGTCGTAGCGTACACTGTGGTACTTAGTCGTAGCGTACACTGTGGTACTTAGTCGTAGCGTACACTGTGGTACTTAGTCGTAGCGTACACTGTGGTACTTAGTCGTAGCGTACACTGTGGTACTTAGTCGTAGCGTACACTGTGGTACTTAGTCGTAGCGTACACTGTGGTACTTAGTCGTAGCGTACACTGTGGTACTTAGTCGTAGCGTACACTGTGGTACTTAGTCGTAGCGTACACTGTGGTACTTAGTCGTAGCGTACACTGTGGTACTTAGTCGTAGCGTACACTGTGGTACTTAGTCGTAGCGTACACTGTGGTACTTAGTCGTAGCGTACACTGTGGTACTTAGTCGTAGCGTACACTGTGGTACTTAGTCGTAGCGTACACTGTGGTACTTAGTCGTAGCGTACACTGTGGTACTTAGTCGTAGCGTACACTGTGGTACTTAGTCGTAGCGTACACTGTGGTACTTAGTCGTAGCGTACACTGTGGTACTTAGTCGTAGCGTACTCTGTGGTACTTAGTCGTAGCGTACACTGTGGTACTTAGTCGTAGCGTACACTGTGGTACTTAGTCGTAGCGTACACTGTGGTACTTAGTCGTAGCGTACACTGTGGTACTTAGTCGTAGCGTACACTGTGGTACTTAGTCGTAGAGTACACTGTGGTACTTAGTCGTAGAGTACACTGTGGTACTTAGTCGTAGAGTACACTGTGGTACTTAGTCGTAACGTACTCTGTGGTACTAAGTTATAACGTACACTGTGGTACTAAGTTATAACGTACACTGTGGTACTAAGTTATAACGTACACTGTGGTACAATGATATTGCGTACACTGTGGTATTGTGTTGCGTAAAATAGGTTTGTAAAACATAACCTGAGTTCCTGGGTTTTTTTTTTCTTTCTTTCTTTCTTTCTTTCTTTCTTTCTTTGTTCTGTTGCATTGGCTTGTGAAGTGGATGGTGTAGGCTCAATAACCGATACTGGAGTGTAGTCTTCTAACGCCGATACGGTTCCTGTAGCTTTGCACTTCCTTTAAGCAAGCTGCCAACCGGTGCATTCAGGTCGCGATTCCCTTGTATAATCAGGTTGTTGAGCGAATGTGGCAGGACACGCCACACTGAATTTAGATAGCGAACAGTCTAGAACACATGGTAATCCCAACTTCTGATGACGGAACGGTGTGCCCGTTAATGTTTTTAAGAACAGTGACGTCACTACTATTATTCTTATTGGAGTATTTCATTTTCAGAAATAACTTAAAATAAACTATACTTCAACCGGAATTCACTTTTAATTAGTATTAATTACAAAGCTTCGAATATTTCACAATAAGTTAGATGTTTGCTGTCCGAGCGCAGCCAAACGAATCTTCGCTCCGCTGCAGCGGGCGGCTTTTTATAGGCATTGTAGTGGGGCGGTCGATCGTTGCGAGTTGTTTACGTCAGTAAGAACACGTGCAGCGATGACGTAGTTCGTTGAATGTTGTGTTGCGCCGATAGGTATAATCGACGTAATAAAACCCTTAATTTCCAGTTTTGTCTTATATTTTATAAAATAATCAATAATCAGTTAATCAGTCTACGACATTTGGCATTGTTATACCTACATATTTTTAATTAGTATCAAAAAACCTTTAAAAACACGTTTAAGGCAACATTTTTTGTTGTCGTCAATTATGTAGGTCAAATTATGTAAAAAAATACTTCAAAACACTGTCAAAGTTAGCCTGTATAAAAATTAGTAGTTAAAGTAATTAGATAAAGAGACGTAATTATAGGCAAATGCTATATTAAAATACGATAATTCCATTATAAATGACTCTACACAACAACACTTACTTCGTTAGAAACCAAAATCACAAAATATTCAAAAAGTTTTATACTGTTTGAATAGCATAAACTCGCGCGCATATTTCAGAAAAAAGTTTTGACATTACCTCTGTATGAAAGCTTTTTTTTTTAAGGTGTGCTTACGGACTTAGTTTAAAAATGTAAAGCTGTAAGAAGTATCCGTAAATTGTATTGGTATCATATGAAAAATAAATCGAAACTAGTTCATGGTCACACTGTCAATGTTACCCGAATGAATCAAAGTTACCCAAATTGTATGTAATCAAATAAATGAATATT
The DNA here is from genome assembly GCA_932526445.1 of Phragmatobia fuliginosa. Taxonomy (NCBI): domain Eukaryota; kingdom Metazoa; phylum Arthropoda; class Insecta; order Lepidoptera; family Erebidae; genus Phragmatobia; species Phragmatobia fuliginosa. Next base: position 12,907,459 of record OW052071.1, read on the forward strand.
TCGGACATTAAACACTATGCAACTAGTTTCAAACTAAGCAAAGCTTGTGCTATGAAAACTAGATTGACTGATAGAATACTTCAACCTATTATATATAGAAAACACCTATCTGAAGTCTGAATACTTGGTCCCAGGATTTGAACCCGAGACCTGAAGCACAGCACTACACACATTCACTAACTACTGCACCACGGAGGCAGTCAAAAATATTATTCACTACTACTCGTACCCCCTACAACCACACAAACCTATTGTAATCATTAGGATAGATGAAAAGAACCACAGGGGTAATCTACAAGCCGTAGGTGGCCCGAGGTATGTCGGGGTTCCAAGGACTTCCTTTCGAGAGTATACCTGGTTCCCCGACTCATAGCACCTGAGACGGCGTGTGTCATAGCCATCAACTGGTGGTATCCGTGGGGATTTCCGCACGAAAAAAAGGACAGATGAAACGAAAGTTAAGGTAAAATCAAAGAAAGTGAAAGTGTTTACTTATTCAGTACACGTGTTTATTAATTCGACTGTTTATCGTATATAGTACATGCAAAGATAATCAACAACGACTGTACTTTTAAAAGCGAGTTTAGAGTTTAACTACCACCATACACATTGTTTTAGTTAAGTCTCGCAATGTAATAAGGTATAATGAGTTGTGTAGAAGACATTAAGTGCGTATGCCAGGTCTGGGAAGTGGGATACTACGCGGATTGCGTACTCGCACTGCTTCACCTCATACGTACCTATGTGATGATAGGTATATGTATGTGATGAAAATTTCCGCACCCGCTGTCCAATGATTACTGCCAGTGCTGCCATTAGTACAGTTGTAATAAAAGTCTATAATACAACTGTACTGTATCTTTATTCAAACTTGCATATTTGAACCTAGTTTCCTATATTTTTCATTTTGGAGCGGAAAACTGGTTATGGTTAAACGGGTAGGTGTAAAAGTAGGTTAACTTCTTTGTAGCAAGTGTAAAATCTGTATATATACCATATTATCACGTGGATTATTTTTGCCATGCGAGAATCCTTATAATTTATATTGGCAATACAATGCAATGCATGCAGACCGACAGACAAACAAAATCTTTAAATAGTAATTTTTTTATGAAGCACCATAAATAGTTTTATTTGCATTTAGCGGCATTTAGCGGTGAGGCGATCGCTTCTCGTCATTTTCAACGTTTTGATGTCTTTCCATTCAATCTCTAAAGCAAATGTTAAGCGTGTTAGATGAACTATGCTATCTAATGGAATTGTGTCATAAACGTAAATGGTTCTATTATTTATATGATCAAACAACATAATACGGGTCCATTACCCACTATGAGAACTTGTAACACTATGAGAACTTGTAATGATTAATTAAATAATTAGTTATATAGGGTAAAAGCTAACTGGCTGGCTTGAAAAAATAATAATGATAAAACGAGTATGTAGTCCATATATTAAACTTATTTCATTTTTGATTTGCATTTTGATTTTGATTGACATTCTTCTATTTTTCTTTTTTTTTGACATTAAATAACCATATAGAAATACATGTCAGAAGACATGTACGTATTATTGACACTGAAGTAAGGTCTATGATTATTGATATTTTAATTTGTATCTTGTTGTTTGACATTTCTATTTTTTTTTAGGGTTCCGAAGTTTATGACTTCGAACCCTTATAGATTCGTCATGTCCGTCTGTCCGTCCGTCCGTCCTCGACTTACCGTCCAAACGGTAAGTGCTAGAAGGGTGAAACTTTGCATGAATGTGTATTGTAATTACTTCGACAAAGTGCTACAATAAAATTATGACAAATATTTTTATTTAGGGTACCTCTCCTACACGTAAAGTGGGGATGTTTTTTTTTCTCGGGGCTACCACATCAAGTGGGGTATCATTAGATATGTATTTTAAAAACAATAAAAGGTATCTAAGACGTTTTTTAGGGTTCCGTAGCCGAATGGCAAACAACGGAACCCTTATAGATTCGTCATGTCTGTCTGTCTGTCCGTCCGTATGTGATTTAGGTATCCGTTTGCGAGAAATTCCACTTTATAGGCCACTTTTTATAAAAACAGGGCGTCCCCCCCCCTTTAAAACCAAAAGGCTGTCTCAAAAATTCTGGAAAAAATCCAGATAGTGGTCCATATAATGGACTTTAAAGGAAAACTACAATGGATTCGATGACTTTGTTAGTTCAGGAGTTATAGAGGCTTAACTTGTACAATGCGCTTACTTGGGAAACGTCGTACAAAATCAACGCATTAATACGTAAACATAACAATTATCCATTGGATACGATTTCTAATCCACGTACCATTATGGGTGACTGAGGAACCCTTTCCTGTGCGTGGCCTGACACGCACTTGGCCGATTTTTTGTTATTAATATTAATGCATAATAAGTTACTTTTTATTGACATGTTCCAAATATTTATCGCATTCCTAAAGAGTAGCATATTTATAAATGGTTTTATTATTGTATAACTGCAAACATTTTGAATTGTACATGTGAGCACTTTGTAGTCACTAGTAGCATATGTTTGTTTGTTGACTGGCGGTTGTGAGTATGTCATGCTCGCTCAAAAGCCCTGCTGGCGGTGGCGTATGTAGCGGGTCGTTTGGCTCCCTACGATATGGTTGAACTGGACGATGGCTGGTGCATAGGTCATGCTCGTGATACGGGTGCCGCCAGTCGGGGTTGGTCATCTTACAACTACTATTTATTGTCTAATTATTTTTGGACACTACCTGTGTAAATATCAGCTTCGTTACATTGTCCTCACATTTAATAAAACGCCATAAACATTATAATCAAAAATTGTAAAAACAATGTTGGAAAAGAGTGTCCATGGAGTTTCTTGTCTGTTCTTCTCCATACGATCTACGAATTGAAACAGACAATTAGCTTCACGACTGACTACTGACTGACTTCTGACTGACTACTTGTAGTTTCAAAAGTGCCGTTGTATAGTTTATTTGAAATATAATACTTTGATTTCATTTGATTTGAAAAGAAAAACTATAGCCATTCTGATTACTTTTTTATTTGAGGAGTTCTAGAGGCCTAACTTGTAAAATGCACACACTTGGAAAACTTCGTACAAAAAATACAGAAATAGTAAACACTACAATTATGTTTTTATAAATCTATCTACGATTATGGGTGACAACAGAACCCTATTCTATGCGTGGCCTGACAGGAACTTGGCCATTTTTTTTATATTGAAGCTTGCCAACGTGATTCTACTCTTGCTGAGGGAAAGCATGAGTAGAATTCAAAAGTAGTGGTTATCATCCTCATTGTGAATGCAATCAACAAGCAACACAGCATGGTGACTTTTATTGTCTATTGATTGAGAATATACATTGGTGAAGTTAGATGCTTTTGCATCAATAACCCTCCGATCTCGCACTCACCAACGAAATACTACAGCACGAATGTTGTCATTTGAGGATGGACTTCTGAGTCTTAATACCGCCCAACCAAGCTATCCCTTCGTGCTGGAATCAACGTGGCTATACCACCTTGAAAAGTAGTTGACACTGGATTAACCAAACAAGCGGCGCACCGACACCGTGTAACATTTTGCTCAGATGGTAACCCGTTCTGCCCCACACTGATGTTAAAGAAATTGTAAACAATATTACTGTTCCGCTGTGTAAGGTATTGGTTGTGGGTCAAGAATAAAACATTTTCATTCCATTTCATTAAAATCGAATGGCGGTTCACTTGTGGAATCCGCACGAAATGCTTCATACGTCCAAATAATGACAAGTAGGAAAGCGAGAAGTGAAATCTTGCTACGATAGTGATGATTACTCTGATATGTTGCACTTATCATACATACATAACCTTATTAGATAATATGGTAGGAGTGGTACATCACGTGATGACTACCAGCTTTTAGGTAGGTATTTTACTTTCTATTTTGACCAATTTGTTGGTATTGTACATAAAAAATAACAAAACAGTTACGTTTGTTGAAGCAGGACTAACAGTTATGTAATATTGCTTTCCTGCATCTGAGTTATCTAACTGCAATATTTTAAAAATGCTTTTGAGGTTGGAAATTATTTTTTTATGACTTTTACAGTAAAGAGTAGCCTAGGTCCTTTCTCAGGCTCTAGACTATCTATGTGCTAAATTTCATAAAAATCTGTTTAGTAGTTTTGACGTGAATGATCGGCAGACTGACAGACATACAGACTTATTTTGACATTTTTAATATAAGTAAGGATTAGTAGCAACGGAAGTAACATGCCGTTAGGGAAGTAGTATAGCAAATAAAAGTTTGCTACTTGAAAAAAATGTAGTGACTTCATGACAATTGCGGACGTGAAGAAAAAGGAAAAAGAATTAGAAAAAACTGCATAAGAACACTTTTTTATAATAGATAATTACATTATATTAATGACTAGCTGAATCTCGCTGTGTTACCCGGGTGATTGTTATAAAACCTGAGAGACGCCGCGGAGCAGAGCTAGTCTATGTCGTTCAGCTTTCTGTCAGTGAAAGCCCCGTCAAAATCGGTTCAACCGTTCTAGAGATTACTCGGAACAAAGAGACGGACTGACACAAAATTTTAAAAATTGCTTTTTTGGTGTGAGTTTCGTATATACCTACTTTCATATGCATTTAGTAGAAACTGTTCGTTTGATATTACATACACTTTAATTTTATATATTTGTAAAGATGATATGACCTAGTATTCAGATTGCTATTTGTTATGTTATTGGTGTAGACCTAGCAAATTTGTGGCAGCTAGTCTCAATTGAGATCAGTCTAACTGCTAGTGTATGGGCATACATAAGTGCATTATTTTTTCCTTCACCCTCACAATCCGATGAAACGGTTATCCGACGCGGCCAGGAAAGTTCAGGCTTTTGCAATATGTTTTTACTACATAGTTCAAGTCACACGACTTCGTATAGTTTCATCAGCAGCTCTTTTTTACCTACTAGATGCTATTCTTAAAACAGTTAGGTAATAAATTTCGAAAATTAACGGCAACTTGCTCTTAGTCTACAATCCCATTAAGAATAGATTTTTAGGTCTTGCAGACCACAATGACTATTTACCCAACACTTGACAGAGTTAATAATGCCAATAAAAAAATTGATTTATGGTTCCTTTGTTATATAACAAAATTAAATAATTGCACAATTTGGCTCAGAGACACCGCTATCTAATACCACTAATACAAGTATTTACTAAGACCGGTAAGGATGTTTATATAACCTAGAATAAAATATTGCCAATAAAGTCAATTTAATAACGTTAATATAATTATGGTTATTCTAATATGAGCTGGAGCGAGAAGCCGATGATCGAATCGAGTGGCGTGCAATTGGAGAGGCCTATGTCCAGCAGTGGACTGCGATAGGCTGATGACAAAGATGATGATGATGATGATGAATTATGTTTAGAATACAGTTTTACAGAAAAAATATTCATGCATTATGTGGATAAATAGAACAGTACAAGTATTTAAAATCATAATTAAATAACATTCTTGAGTGATTTATGTAATTTTAGATGCTGTTTCTGTGCTGCTGATGTGATGATTGAAGGCAGTATTCGATATTCAAATCTTTATTTGTAAAAAATGTAGGTGTTGTCTATGATTCCAATCTCTCTAAAAGCATTTCGGTACATACACTCAACATCAAATCAATTTATAATCAAAGTCTGCATGCAGTTAGTCTGATGTTAGACTGGAATGTAGGAATGTAATAATCTGTCTGTCTGTTACGATTTCACGGCTAAATAGCTGAAACAATTTGGATGAATTTTGATATAAAAATATTGGACTTGAAGAAGATATAGACTATTTACACACGGGCGGATAATTTAATGAAAAAAAAACGACAAATAATATTTATTTTTGTGTGTAAATCTTTCACATATTTTACAAGTCGTAGTTAACACATAAAAGGGCGCAAGCATTTCCTATGACTTACTGTAGGAAAAAATACAGAAAAAAACCACCGAGGTATCTTTTTAGGGTTCCCTAGCCAAATGGCAAAAAACGGAACCCTGAATTCGTCATGTCTGTCTGTCTGTCCGTCCGTATGTCACAGCCACTTTTTTCCGAAACTATCAGAACTATATTGTTAAAAACTTGGTAAGTAGATGTATTCTGTGCACCGTATTTAAGATTTCCATTAAGATTTTCAGACAAAATAGAAAAGAAAAATTGGAGGTTCCTCTTACTTAGAACTGAAACTCAATAAAAATTTTCATCAAACCCATACGTGTGGGGTATCTATGGATATCATAGTAGCCAGGGTGGTATAGTAGACTAAAACCTCTTTTCCAAGGAAAGGTTACGCCCAGCAGGTGACTGATAAAGGCTGTTGCTGATTATTTATGATTTTACTAATAATAGCCTTTATGCTTAGAACAAATGATCGTACTCAACAGACTTATCCAGGTTCTATCATAGTGGTTATAGTTATCCTGGTTTAGCGGTGGGATGACTAACTACTAGACCAACAGGTATCACTAAAACATATTTAGATGGTCGTGACAATCCATCAGGCGTCCAGAGCCGTTATTCTTTTCGGGTCACAGTGAGGTCAGTTATCATAACAGTAATTTTGGTGACGTTGAACTATCAACACACACACACATTTGGCACATTAGTGCCAAAGACAAATTTAAAAATCTCAAGTTAATAGACAAGTAGACTACTAAAAAAGTAGCATTCATTTCGGAACGTCTTGACTTACATAAAAATTAATTTAAGAAACGAAATAAATTTGAGAATCAATCCAAGAATTTTTACTTTATTCCTTAACAATTAAATCGTTTATAGTAATAAAATATTAAGGTACCTAGTAGTTGTTATTAGTACCTAGGAGCATTAGGTATCCGTTTGCGAGAAATTCCACTTTTAAGGGCACTTTTTTGTAAAAACAGGGCGACCCCCCCTCAAAAAGTCTGGAAAAAATCGTGATGGTGATCCAATGAACTCTAAATCCATTCCAATCTAATGAAATCCAATAAACTTTAAAGGAAAACTATAACGGATTAGATTACTTTGTTAATTCAAGAGTTTTGTACAATGAGCTTACTTGGAAAACGTTATACAAAGTTAACGCATTAATACGTAAACATAACAGTTATCCATTGGATAAGATTTTAAATCCACGTACCCTTATGGGTGACTGAGGAACCCTTTCCTGTGCGTGGCTGGATATGTACTGGGCCGATTTTTTTCTATTCTTATATTACACAATGGTTGACTGGTAGAGAATGCCTTAAGCATTAAATCCTCCAATGTACCTAAAGTTCATGATAAATAAATAAATACAACACATTGCTATAATATATGATAATATATTCTGAGACAGAAGTAATAATGTTGTCATTAGACTTGCTTCCTTTTGCATCAAAAATACAATTGTGTGAATTTAATATGCATATTATTATAATATTCAAGAAGTGAAAGATTCGAAACAATAACACTAAGTATGTAATCCTTTTAAAATTCGAGACGTTTAGCAGTCGATGAATAGTTTTCTGGTTCTTTGAAGGCTTTAGCGCTTTCAGTTAGGGCTGCCCGAGCGCTCGCTTCGCTAGTAGGCCTAGTAGTAGTCTTCTGCCACAAGGCCCCGCAGCCGCACGTCTGTACGAGCTGCTATCACTTGCCCGCGTAGAAAGTCGCGCGATCATCCTGCGGAACAAATATATTCTTATTTCAAATGTTTATGTGAAGTGTGAATTAAATATTATTCACAGAAATTAAAATAATAAGTACGTATTTTCTATAGTCTATTTTTTTTGTTAGTTTTTAATTATAAAATTAATAATATGGGACTTTTTTAACCAAATAATTTCATTACATTTTTTTTATTGACTCTATCATTAAGGACTCTTGAATGTGAATAAATAAATATGTAATTACTATCACATATCTTATACTAAGCGTTGCATTTGATACAGCATCTTATAATTATTTATTTTACTAATTAAGAATCAATAGTGTAATCATAGTGGCTCATATAAGTATTTTCTAAGTGCGTTTTCTAGAATTTATTTAATGGACGAAATTAATCTCAGGTTTGTGATACTATATATATATGTACTATAAATGAATTACATTATTTTATATTTGTATAAATATTTAATTTCACTCATGCGGATTTATAAAAAAAACTTTTCGATTGTATTAATCACCTATGCGTTTCAGGAAAGTAGATAAATTTATTATAAATACCGGCTATAAATGAAAAAGTAATTCAAACCTTAAGTCTGAACATCAAAAAAATCAATCAAAAAATATATAACCGTCCAGACTTATTTATGCTAGTATAAACACAGATACTGTTTTTTTTTTCAAGATACTCATCCCTTGTAGTGATAGTGTAAGATTTTGACTAACAGACTACTTTGAACAGATCGTTTTCAATTTTTTATATCTATATCTCGATCTACGAACATAAAGCACAAATCAATCCGGTTGTTATGTGGCCTTGGTGGAGGCCTATGTCCAGCTCTCCAGAAGGATATAACACCCTGGCCCCCTCCCTAAACACAGGCGCAGAGAGGTCACACCGTGTGGTTTTAGTCAGTTCGAAACCGACACACCGCCCCGCCGAGAGCCCCGGCAGGGTGACGGTCCAACGGGATTTCCACACGTAAAAAAAAAGGCCTATGTCCAGCTGTGGACGTTTATCGGCTGAGATGATGATGATAAAATAGAGCACAATAATATTGCAGCCACAGTTTCCTCCTAAAACTTTGAAATACGTTATTCTAGGTTTAAAAAAATAATAATTTTACATTCAATATAAGTAGTAGTCGAGATAAATGCTAATGTAGCGAGAGCAGAGACCGGCGCGCGGCGCCTGCGCATCCGACGCTTCACTTTCTCCCGCGAATCGTAATCGCTGTCAAAATGATATTAGACACCATCAATTAACTCCACATCTATTTTGTCACTATAATTACACGTTCATTTGTTAGAACTGCCGTACGCCGGTTTTATTAATTATTATTAGATGTAAGTGTAAGTGAAATAGTGCTGTAAAAAGTGCAATAAGTAGGCATAAGTTTTTAATGGCATTGCTATGCTATAAGTCACTGAATATAATTAGATTCTAACATTAACGAATGTTTATAACAAATACTATTCGGTAAAAAAAATAAGTGTATCTAGATTTGTGTGTATATAGATTTCTTACAAATTGTTTTACTTGGCAGATTTTCGTCGTGAATCAATGAAGAACAGTCACACAACCACTGGACTGGAAGTTATTTGACACATCTAAGAGTTTACGTGGTATAGTGCGAACAGTGATTCTCATAAAAGTTGTAATAAAAACATTTGTGGACATCACGGTACACAACATTTATATATAAGTGAAAGTTTGTGTGGGAGAGCTCGAGATTAAGTGGAAAGACAAAGACTAGTTCAGGAACAATGGATCACCTGTTCCGGCAGAGACGGATTAGCATGCCCAAGAGGTAAGAATTAGAACACTCAATAACAGTTTTCTGTATTTATTCTAATAGCATTGTTTATGTTTCATTTTCTATTTGATATGTGTAAGTGAAATGTAAAGTTGTTTAAATATTTTTTTGATTCTTTATAGTGTACATTAAATGTATTTTGTAAGGTGGAGTTTTCTACAATACATTTCATCAGGTCTAATATGTTGTCAGCGATGATTTCTTTTAAGTAGGTATTGATATTGTTTACAACTAATGTAAGGATATAAAAGGTTTCCGAGATTCCTGTTTTCAATATTTTAATCAATAAACCCCATGAATTTATAAAAAAAGTCATGGGGTCTACAATTCCATCTTTGAATGCAACAACTCCTTACATCACAAAAGTGTGGAATTACCTCTAGTTGATAGGCTATTAGGAACCTCGTTTTTTTTTGGAACATGTCTTTAGGGAATCGTACCGCTTTTCACCACAGAAGAGATAATTTTATTTAATGGTTTCGAACAAAGAAAAAGGTTGTTATTAAGTACTAGCCGTGCCCCGCGGTTTCACCCGCGTTTTTCTCGTTTTCCTGGAAATAATAGGTTTTCGATTTTACACCTTGTTTTACAAAATAGCAATTTTATTACGGATCCCTAATTAAAAATATAGCCTATAGCCTTCCTCGATAAATGGACTACCCAACACTGAAAGAATTATTCAAATCGGACCAGTAGTTCCAGAGATTAGCGCGTTCAAACAAACAAACAAACTCTGCAGCTTTATAATAGTAGTAGTAATAGATATAAATTTTGTTTCAATTATTAAATTTAATAGCTTCTTTATAATCCCTCTTTTTTTAAATTTATTTCTCATAATAAAATATTACATAAAAAAAGTTAATAGATACTTATGTATTAGAGAAAACATATACGGTTTGTAGACAATGCTCGTTGTTAGTCTATGTCGCTAAACAGGTAGTTAATTTATTATTTTGCTCTGTAGTTTAAAAAAAAGTAGGTTTTCAATTTATGTTTTATATTGTGAGGTTTGACATTTGTTTGTGACTTTCATGGTACCTAATTATATAATATTTTAACGAAAAGAAAACATAAACAATATTCTTATATAATAAAACACTTTTTTTAAAAGTAAATAGCTTCCTCTTTCTCACACTATTGTTGTCTCTGTTGATAACTTTACGACGAGAAAGTTTTAAAGACAAAATCTCACTTTAATTAAAATCTGGAACAAATTTTTATTCAGATGCGCACGATCACTTTACTAATCGCAATTAATGTGGATAAAATGAATGACAGCGGTAAAACACCGATCTATTCGAATAACGAATCGATTAGAGCGGTAGATGTAAACAATGATTTCTAGTATCGGGTTAATGACACTGTACCGCAGATAGACGCGATCCGTCGTTTTTGTCATCTGTATCTAGAGCATTGTTGTCGACAACTGACAATGATGCTCTGACTACCATGCTAACGTTGTCTGCTCTTTCAAGCTCTTTCTTATTACTATGACCAAATAAATATGTAGCTTAAGATATTTCCTCGTTCATTTAATTCGATTTTTCGATTTCTTTTACCTCAATTTTCATGTTCATTTAAATCTATACAAATAAATAAAATTTTAGTGTTTGTTTGTAAGTTTAAATTAATAAATTTTGCACTTAATGCATACTAGTATAGTGTACAGATATGATACTTAGACTGCTTAACGTGACCTCCGAACGGTCACCATCTAGGTTTTTTTAGTTTCCAATCACCTACGGCGACTTGGCTCTGAGCATTTCCGCAAGCTGCTTATTGCCATAGTTTGTGGATGCGATTCCCATAAAATGATGATTGATGAAGCAGTTTACGACCCCTGTTTATCATCTTCTATATCTAATACATGTTTTTATACTACATATGTAACTCTTAATTCATCACTTTTATAACATTAAAAAGATGACACTGAATAAAAAATATTAAAGTGCATTAATTATTACGTTAAAATGCATTAAAAAATCACTTTTTGGCTTTTGCATTTCAAGCTATTTTACTACGAAATTGCAAGTGTTTTATTTTAATTCATAAACACTTTCTCCATCATCTAGTAAGTAGTTTGTATTCAATATTAAAATTAAAGAAAAAGAAGATTGTTCTAAATTGGGCACTACTTTTGCCTTTAGATTATAGACCGTAAAATGTGTCTAGTAACGAATCACATCACTCACAGAAGACATTTATATTAAGCTTTCTAATCAGGCAGAATGAAGTTACTTTTGGCACGCACGCACCTAAAAAACAATGCTACAAAATGTAGCATTTTACTATTATGGTATTTCCGAACTGCAATGTCAAGTCTGACTAAACAACTGATAAATGACAATTCGCAGTTTTATTAAATTCAAAAGTGTTAATTTTTACAACGTATTGAATTAAGATAAAAATGAAACTATTGTTTTTTTCGATATTTCTAATCTCCAACTAGTAAAAGTAATATTTAATATAAGACCATTTAAAATGTTATCAAATTACTTCCAAACAAAATATTGCGAAAGTTGCAAAAACGACATCTTTAAACCATTATCATTTGAGAACAATTTCTTACATTATAGACAATTTTAAAATGCAGACTATCCATTAAATGACACTTTATGTAACTTATTGTCATTTAAATAAGTACTTAGTTATTTTTTATCATTCTCAATTCTCAACAACACTATATTTATATTGAGATTTCTATTCGGAACCATTTATTTTTTATTAACTACTGTGAAAATCTGTGTAAAGTCTTGTCAAAATCAGTCCAGCCGTTCCAGAAATCACCCGGAACAAAGAGAGAGACAGATAGACAAAAAACTTCAAAATTCCTTCTTTGGTGAAGGTACCGTATACTTTTATACTATACTAGTAAACTACAGTTAATTTGGTATTACATACATACAGACACTTCAATTTAATTTACTTCTATTATAGATTAACCTGTACCTCATCATCTTCCTGTAGTTTACATACTTGTTTTGAGTGCCTTCCTTAAAAATTAAATGTATCAAATATTAAAAAGATCTCGATGGCAAATGTTATTGAAATCGGTGCACCGTTTTAGCTGTGAAAGCATAACATATAAACAGACGTAACTTTCAAATTTATAATATGAGTATAGATTTGAAAAAAATATATAGTTTTTTATATGACTATTTCTCTGATGGCAACCCCTCTTAGGAATGTACGCTCACATTAAAGTGAAAGAAAAGGAGAAGAATATCGATTGGCTTTTAAGATATTCTAAAACTAAAGAGAATTGTTGAAAATTTTCTGTGTTATCATTGAAGTTATTTATCTCAATAGACAGTATATGCTTTCATAAAGATACTGCAGAATGCAAATCAGAAACTTTTTTAAATACTTTCTCACAAAATGAGTCACTAGATAAATATTTTCTAAATTGTAGCTGAAGTAATCATAACAACACAACGAAGCCAAAAATAAATTTACATTCATACCGTTTCTGAACAAGCAAATATTTCTTTTAAAAATTAAAATGTGAAATAATGTATGTATAATATTTTAAGGTGTTTGGATTACATTTATTTCTGTTTGTAAATGCCAAATTCTTTATAAGACAAGATGCGGAGAGGAGTCAAGCATAGTCTTTAGTTACCATCAACATTACATGTACTTACCATATAGGTACAAAATGAAATTCAAACAATGGATCGACCTTAAGTTATTATTCCATTTAATATCTTAACAACTTCTGCAAATGCCATATGATTGAATAGCACATAAGGTAGGCTGTGTGCGGTCTGTCGTAACTGAGGGTTCGGAGTTACGATACTTGGTCGACTTATTTTACTATAAACCATTATGAATCCCTATTGGTTGAATATTTGTATGTTAATCGATATTGAATTATTTATTAACTTACCTCGCAAGGTTAGCCCGTCTGTTACGAGGCCTCATAACAGATGAACTAACCTAAACTAGACAGGAATAAAAACTATACAAACCTATTTCTTTTCTATGTTGAACTAAATCTGATTGGTGACTGATATATATATATATATATCTGAATTCCAGCTTCTTAAGCAATTTTGTTAATTTTTTTTTTACGCTTTCACGATTTGTATTATCTACGGATTACTATGATTTTTTGTACATGTGTCAGGTGTGCTTAAAAGATTATGGGTTCGAATCGGGAATCAAACCCGAGACCTCATGATCAGTAGCCGTAGTAGCATTTTTTTTTTTTTTTTTTTTTTTTTTACGTGTGGAAATCCCCGCGGACCGTCACCCCGTCGGGGGTTACGGCGGGGTGGTGTGTCGGACTCGAACCGACTAAAACCACACGGTGTGACCCTCTCTGAGCCTTTGTATTGGAAGGAGTCCAGGGAGGGGATTTCCTTCTGGACTCCAACCGGCGCCTGCCCGCACTGTTGCGGGCACCATCTCACAATTTACTCTCTAATTAGGCAACGTCCGGTCACACGCGGACGCCGCCCCCTCGCGGTTGGCCTCTACTGCGGACGGACGGGAAACCCGTCCCGCCCATCCGCGGCCACTCTCAGGGCGGCATGAGACGCAGGTATGCGCGCCTCCGCCGCCCGGGGAGCCGTAGTAGCATACGCCAACCTCTAGACCAACAAAGCAATACTTGACAAATGTCAAGTATTTAAAGTATTCAAATTCTCGCGCTGTTTAGCATACATACAACTGCCCAACATAAACCATTAAAAATTCTGAACTCGGGCCTATAAAGGTGATATTACTGATCCTGATATAAGATAATCTACACGCTACAGATTAAGAATAGGGTGTGTCAACACCAGGGGTTTTTGTATATCATATCATGGGTATTAACAGAACCGACTAAGGTAAGAACTACGTAGGATAACAGTGGTATGGTATACCAAAACCTCATTTCCAAGGAAAAGTCTATGTCCAGCTGTAGTCTTTAAGGCCTGATGATGTATGTACACTTTCAAAAACAACATTCTAAATTGTGTAAATGTGGTGCGATTGAATTTTCATGAGCGTTTATTACACTTTCGAAGCTCAAGCCGTAAATCAAAGGGGAGACAGGCGAGTTGATATTTGAACATAAGTTTATATCTTTCGACCTATTTTCTGGTTCAGTAACTCAAGCAGAAGTCTTATATTTAACCTCATAGAAAAGTATTTATGAGATAGAGACACACATTTAAAACACATACATAGTTAACATTTTAATTTTAAAGTTGCATCTAACTAATATATTCTAATAAAAAGAGAAGCTCGAAAAAGTAGTAACCAAATTGGTTAATACGTTGCAAAGTTATACAATTTTAATCAGGTCGTCTATAGATGGGTAAGAATTGGAACATGAACATGAAATTTGACTGATTTATTTTTCTTGTCGACTGTACCTGTCAAAATATTCACTTTATTTAAACATTTGCTTTTTATAAATCTACCTTGAATTGCTGCTAAGCCGATAATGTGCAATTGTAAAGACGTAAATATTAGACGTACAAAAAAATGCTTTTCTACTTATCATGTTATTAACTTTCGCCCAAAGTGATATGTCTGCAAAAAGTACGCGTGTAATTCTTAGATCGTCGAAATAACTTTCAGTTAAATTACCTACTTTTTAGGTTTCGTAAATATTGATTTTGTTGAACGATTCAATATCCCTCGAGCAAACTTTCGGGGTGACCATCTGCTCTTTTCAGTATACTAATTACATGTAGGTACATATAGATAATTAATTTCGTTGTGATCGATTAATAGATCTGCTTTCTTTCTTATGTTTTTAAATCTTGGCAGGAGCGATCCAGGAGCAATCAAACCTGTGAATATTTATGTTACATTGCATGCTATCAAATCATAGAGTTAATATTCTTCTAATCGATAGCAGCTCCCAAATAAACTTAGGCCCTAGCCCTTATTCCCAAGTTTATTTGGGGTCTGCTACTAGTTCAACCGGTTTTACCTGAATTTTAGTTTTTCCACGCAGAAACTGGCATCGGACCTCCGAAACCCTAAGGGAGAACTGAAATTCAAAGATTGAACTAGTTGTCAGTATATTTGAGGGAGCTGACTTCCCAATAAAGATCGTCATAGATGTTCATGAAAACCGGGACCGACGGCTTTACGTGCTCTCCGGGCTGCTATTAGGAATTTACTAAGAAAAACCCATAAACACTTTTGGCCCGACCCGGAATTTGAACCCGAGACCTCTTGATTAGCTGTCGCATACGCTAACCACTAGAACAACGAGGCAGGCTATAGGCATTAGTATTGCAGCTTAATGAATTCTTCTAAGAGTTCTTTAGAAAGCTACCAAAATGGTAAACAATAAATTGAATGGGGTTGTGAGAGTACAATTAAAGTTTTACAGTCCTCAAGTAAATGTTGTTAACTTCCTTTTAATGTCGTCGTCTATCAACGTTGTAATTAGTATACGATCTAAGAATTATCACCTACTTTAAATTCTTTTAACGTTCTTTAATTGTTTTCTTAAGAGGTACTTGTTAGGTATAGTTGTGTATAGAATGATTGTCGTCAATAGTTGTTGTTCTTCGAACTAGGCGGAAGATAATTACCGTTGTGATGAGTGCGCATTTTTATACGGTTTGAACCTACGGTTTTATGTTTTATCTAGCACGACGTTATGTAGCGGTTTGACGTGTGAGCCTGTCGGTTAATATGCTTTTGTGAGAAGGGCAAACTTGAGCACAGTTTAAAAAAAAGTTTTTAGAAAATTTGTCAACACATTTCACAACCATAAAAACAAAAAACTATTTGGAAATAGATAAACCCGTGATATAGGCTTATGATTGACAAGATAACCATATAACAACCCACCACCAACTAACCAACATAAACCAACAGTGGACTGCAAAAGGCTGAAATACCAATAAAGAAGTGACGTTGTTGTTGTAGTCTACGCTCAAAGTGAACCAATAAACTGTACACAATGCTTATATAAAACTCATAACTTAGGATTTACATTAATGGTGATATTAATACATTAATGTGAAAAACATGATTTTAATCATACTTAAAAGCGGTATGCGAGCTCATGTTGCTATCTGACCTTAACTGTATTAACTTTATAAATTATCTGAGATACAGCGAACATTAGAACTCTGATTACCTGTATTCATCGGTTAGCCTCTTGACTCGTACGTGCTAAGGAATAACTAACGAATCTCGAAGTCTCGAATAGCTTGCTGGTTCGAGACTATTCTATGTTTCTTAGTCTGAAGTATGTCTAATTTATTTACGTGCATTGGAGTCTTCTGTAAAGATGGCACGGGTTCCTTCCTAAGATATCAGTATAATATTTGTGTATGGTAATTGGAAAACTAACAACAATTCGCGATAGTAAAACACTGCAAGTTTGACTCACGTAAATATATTTTGGTACTTATTTTACCATTTCAATTCAGCCTACTGCCTTCCACAGCTGATCAAAAGCCTCCCCAAAAGAGCGCCGACCATCCCGCATTACATTTCACTTTTACATATTAAAATTATATGTACCCTTCGTCAAATACAGGAACATTTCTTGAGCCTGACACACTTCGAATCGCAACCTGTCTACGGCTTGGGGTTCCGGTCTGCACTCATTATAAATGTCCCTGTGGCAGTGATGTCGACAAGCTGGGACATCACGGATTGTCTTTCCAAAAAAGTGCAGGCCGCTTCTCGAGACATGCCGCACTCAACAATATCATATGCCGGTCCCTTGCCACCGTCAACGTGCCAAGTCTACTGGAGCCGACTGGTATTGCAAGAGACGATGGCAAGAGACCGGACGGTATGAGTTTGATTGCATGGAAGATGGGCCGGGTGCTGGTATGGGATGCAACCTGTTCAGACACGCTGGCCCCTTCCCATCTACATGGAACCAACAACAGAGCTGGTGCGGCATGTGAAGCGGCTGAAAAAGCTAAAGCATCCAAATACAAGAGGCTAGGCTCCGAATATGATTTTGTCCCATTCGGCGTCGAGGCCCTTGGGCCGTGGGGTCCTAGCGCTATAAAGCTTTTCAAGGAAATAGCAAAAAGATTAGTTGACATCACAGGAGACCGAAGAGCTGGCAGCTACCTCGGACAAAGAACTAGTCTAGCTATTCAAAGGGGGAACCCTGCCAGTATCTTCGGAACCATGCCAAAAGGGACTCCTTTTAATGATATATTTTAGTTATAATATTATATTTTATGAAGGTTTTTAGTTTTAGGTTCATTGTTTTAGTTTAAAACTAACTAGCTGACCCGGCGAACTTCGTACCGCCTTAGAATATTAATTCATAATAAAGTATTGTGTTTAGTTATAGTTAATAACTGATAGTGACAAATCGACAGCAGCGGCAACTAACGGGCCTCGGCAGGTACCGCCAAAATCGCTTTGTTCCTGCCTTTTAAATCTGTAAGATCTTCAAAAGTATTAATTTAAATTACATACTGTAAAGGGCCATATTAATCTATATTAAATACACAATGTATTTAAGGTACTTAATTAGATAAGGATTAATACTGTATTGCTAAAAATCGCTTCGTAAATAAGCCATTATTTCTCGTAAAAATAAAAAAAATGGGTATTGTGTGTTATCCCTAAGAGTTAGATATATACCGTCGCGGACTTTTTTGTAGACCTTTTTAAGATGTACAATACTGTAGTATATTATTTTGATCTATCTCATAGGGTACAGCCAGCGTTTGCAATGTAAGTGTAAAAAACATCACATTAGAAACCTCTAAAATTATTATCTACTATATTAAGCATGTATACATAAAAACCTTCCTCATGAATCACTCTATCTTTTAAAGAAAAGGGCATCAAAATCCGTTGCTTGGTTTAAAGATGTAAGCATACAAAGGGACAGAGAAAGCGACTTTGCTTTATACTATGCAGTGATTTATCATATTAATAAACGATTAAAAGAAACCTTACAAAAAAAAAGTTATATGATTATTAATACTGTATAATTTAATTATCATGGGTTTTGTTAAAATATTGACATCAAATTTAATTTTAACTTACCCTGAACAACGGTGTGAGTCAAAGTTATATTCGTGAAATATTCTCCCGTCTTGATAAACCATAACATCTACTGCCTTGCCAAATAACACATAATTGTAAAGATATAACATTAATTATAGTAACTTAATGTCTTTTAAGCAAGTAATTTCCTAACTTCACTTGATAAGCTGGAAGCGAACAATATTAAAAATATTTCTCATGTAGAAACTACGTTTCCGCTCCAGTTGTACCCGCTTTGTCGCTACACGCGCATCTCTCGCTTCTCAGGCTCTTTACTAGAGCATTGATAGAAGAAATCAGTGACTATTGGCCTTATTATGTCTTACTTTATTGTATTAAAAGATCGATGACCCGTAAATGGCAGTTTCTCAAATCATTCTCTTTTAATAAATTCGACAGGGTATACCGATTTTAAATTTTGCAACAACAACCAGCTTAAAGTAATAGAATTTCTGAAAAAAAATGAGATACCAAATAGATTTTTTTTCCATTCAGTTCATTAACTTTTTAACTATTACTTCCAATATATTCTAATTCTAATGTACTACATAATACATGTAATACAGAAGACTTAAATGCGTAATAATCTTATAATATCAATTAAAAAGTAATGGTAAAAAAAAACACCAATGACTGTCGTCACAAATACCGGATACATTATAGATTTACAAGTTATAATGCTAAGTATACGAAGTCACTGACATTGACGATATGTACTTTATTACTTTTTACCGCAGAGTTTATTTATTTATGAATTATTGTTTTTTCTACACATCTGTGCAGGAGTTAGAAAAAACAATAATAATTTGTGAGTACAACCAAGTTTCCTTAGTAGCTTGGTTGTAAGGGAAAAGAAAAGATTTGTTTTCACAATATATTAGCAATTTTTACCATTAAACTTACTGAATTCAAAGGATTTCCTACTTTTGCGCCTAACAACACATTTGACAATTTATTTTTTACTCTCGTCCAGAATTCATCACTCAATGTAGCGATGTCACCATATAATGGAGTTTTAATATAACGATTGGCTATCGTAACATTAAGACTGGTTTCGCGTAGGAATGATCACACACGTCTGGAGCAAATACATGTACATTAACTAATTAGCATTATGTTCAAGTTGAAATAATGAATTGATGGGCAGGTGGCTAATGGACTTACAATACAAATATGTACCTTATTAGTTTACATGACTTGCTGCAGTATAATAATTCAATCCATGTCAATGATATGCATTTCGGCAGGGCATTCCAGTTATTTAGTTTGCAACTATTATGTACGACACCGTTGTTACGTTCGTGTTAACGGACTTTTTTTACTACTATAATGGTAATGAAGTAAGGTACGGTTATGTAGATAGTAAGTAGTTATACATCTTTAGGCTAAAGAAGCAATATTTAGGTATTTGTGTGTTATTGTTAGTTTGATAGTCCGGGTCACGTCGGACTAATCATACGAAGTGTCGCTGGACTTCTAATTAAATTTATCTCAAAGGTGTCGTAGGAGCCGACAAAAAGAACAAAATTAACAGAACAGCAGTTCTGCACAGAGAAGGAACTTGAAACAAAAATTATACGGACGGACAGCGAGTTACAGAAGGCCATTTCCTTTTTAAAGCTAGGCCTACAACCAGATATTTTCTAAATACAACTCCCGCATTAGGGATATACATCCCGAAACGTCCAGAAGAACAAAGAACATCCAGACTTAGAACAACAATTTGTGAATCACACAAAGTGTTGTCGTACGTAGGAATTGGACCCACAACACTTGGCGCAGTAGAAAGCGGCATGGGGACCACTTAAACCACTAGGCCAACTGTTTAACTCTGTTAATGTTGATGATCCGTCGCGCTTTAGTATCGACTACCCAGGAATTGACTACTATTATATATATCATCATGTTCCCTAGCCTTTATTATTTATTCCCAAGTCTTATATTTATTAATGAAAACTCTTTTCGTTTTCTATTCCATTTCTCTATTCTCTTGCTTGA
Organism: Phragmatobia fuliginosa; assembly: GCA_932526445.1. Classification (NCBI taxonomy): domain Eukaryota; kingdom Metazoa; phylum Arthropoda; class Insecta; order Lepidoptera; family Erebidae; genus Phragmatobia; species Phragmatobia fuliginosa. The sequence goes on from OW052071.1 coordinate 12,927,925, forward strand.
TTGGCTAATGTCATTCAGTGACGTGAACAAAATACTCGTGAAATATTGGGCTGATTTGGGAAAATATCATTATCGTCGTCACGGATTCAATCATTATCCACAAACCTACTAACTACGAGTATTTCCAGTAGTCGTTTGTCGTACGGGTGTGTATGGTAGTGTCAGGTGATGCCGGCATATTTACACGCAAACACTTTGTCGTTGTACGTGTACCGCGTGAAACATTTTATATTTATTAATAACATTTATTCACTGATAATTTTCTCTATTCATGATTAAGAGCCTAATACAGTTGATAGAAATATAAACTGCCTCAAGAATTATAATAGTAATAGTTTTCAATGAAATAGTTAATTTTAATTTAAATATCTGAGAATTTTTCAAAAATATCTGTCTTCAACTGAGAGTTTTTAATTCTACTAAACCATATCATTTTATATTTGTTAATAACCTTTACTCGTATGTTTTTCACTTGTCAATCGGGCAGTATGTGTCACTGAGAGTACGACAATGTTACGCTCTCTGCACGAAACAGGAATATAGGTCTCTCTTCACACATCGCTGTCCACGAAATAATACTTACATCAACACTTTCTCCGAACACCTCCATTATATCATATTCCGAACATTTTAGAATCACAAAGTTTGAAGTTAGACCTACATGGCGTAAGCGAACACGTGACTTTAAAAATAAATCTACACTTTAGTATTTAGTATTTCGATTTGTTTGATTTAAAGTTATAATTTCTTGAATGGATGTCGGACCTTTTCATATCCAAAGCATATGTATTGCTTATAGCTAGAAGTTGCGTGAATAGTATTCATAATTTGAAAGAATAACACACTGTTAACGTGTCTTTCGGGGGCGCTGGGATAGTTTAGGGTTTTCGACTTTAATGCAGGTTTTATATCAAGAGGCGATGAAGTCTCCCGCATTGAAAAAAAGAAGTGCTCGGTTGATGTCGTCTGTTAATACGTTCTTATCATAAATAATGCCCTGTAATGTTAACTCGAAATGAAAGTCAGTCAAAACAGGAGTATTATTACCCTATGCTTTACTATTATTGCAGGGTAATTAAACGATTCTACCATTCGTCTAATTAACGTGCAAATAATTAATTAATCCTAAGAATATAAACTTATATCTTAGCCATGGATACAAAGTTTCCTTTATGGTACAGAAGCCCATTAGTAACTCTACTTTTCTTAAATTGAATGATGTTAAATATGTCATAAAGTTTTGTGGCATTAATGACATGTCCGCGGTTCTCGTGGTGTCTCAGTACACAGAAAAAGTAATCAACATTCAGCTTCTATAGAGTATTTGTAGAGCGTTCAATTAAAATTCTTGTCCATTGTTGGGCGCTGTCGGCATTACAGGCAAGTAAGGTCTAGGTCGTCGTTCGCTGTCGAACGGTTGCTCACTAAACGCTTCACTTCCTACCCTCTATATCGGAAAACAATTTTTCATAATTAATAAGCATTAGTGCGGCCACACGGACGTGACCGCCTGTTACAGTTTCTTGTAAGCAAGTCGATTGCAAGTGCATATTAATCCCAGTTGAAGTATCGGCGTGTACGTTTACAACTATCTCAATGAACATCTAGGTTGGTGTAACTGGTTTTTAAGTTGGAAAATTGCAATTAGTACGTTGAAGTTGTATTTGTTTACATTAGAAATAAGTTTGCATTCATATGAATACAAACTACATAATGAAATAGAACATGTTCGATTTTCATTTATACGTATGCATTTTTTATATGTAAATATAAAAGTTATTGGTAAGAAAAAACAGGGTGACTTTTATCTTTGATTTCATTATTCTGAAAACAATAATCACCTGTCGCGTAATATCATTTGTTAAATTGTAAAAGCATCTATTGTTTTCTTCTATTGCGCATTACAACAAGGGTTATTTCTTTGTACCAAGTTCAGCAATGTGAAACGTGAAACCTATTCTTCTTTATACTTAGATCCATACCTTACATAGTTGTAACATAACTTCCATTGACAAAAGAATTTGACTCAATCAGAGACGTCGACGACCTTCTACTAAGACTGTTCAAAGTACTGTGCAGACTAGAAAGCTCATGTGTATTTTGTTAGCTTCACTAATTTGTAATTTAAATTTAAAATAAGCATAATAGATGTTTTGTAAAGACAAACGTGTGCTGGATCTCAAAAATCAAGATCCAAACAGATAATTTGGTTGTTAAGGTCAGTTCGCTCGAATGTACTTTTTGTTACTATATGCAATTACCGTTCGATATTTTAGTCACTATCTATGGTTTACGTTTTCTGTTTATGGATAATCGTTTTATTTTGTGTGAAACTCGGCTATTAGGTCGGCAGCCGCATGCTTCCGTGCAGCGGGTGTTGGAGCAAATTACTAAATGGTGCTAAAAGCCGCTTCAATTATTTTCGAATTGTATTATGTCAATGCAAGCATTCAATAGCTTTGAAAGTGTACTTCTTTTGTAGTATTAAATCAGCAAATGATATGTTAATGAATGTCCGTTAGTAAACTCAGAATCAGAATAAGTAAACTTATTTGTCATCGCATTACATAGACTTGTAAGTGTGGTAGTGGGTCACATTTTTCTGATTTAAAATCATGATGAAAGTTTTTAAGAAAGAATGTTACACGTTCGCCGTATTCAGATTGAAAGGAAGCAAATTACAAAGATATATATAATGGGAAATGACAGGACTCACCAAAATTAATGCAATTAAGTAGAATTGAATTATAATTACTCTTAATCTGCATATATTAGCTGCAAGTAACTAACAATGTAAACAAATCTTAGGAGTACGTTTTTACGTATTTCTTAATACTTGTCGTTTCGATGAAAATTCTACAATTTATAATTTGAATCTGATACGCGTAATTTCTTATATATATATATATATCCCATAGGACGAGTAGGTAATACTCTATTCTTAATCAGTTACCACACGGGTAAAACAGAAAACGAAATTAGGCAGAAAAACATTACTGCAAAGAGAAGGAAAACTTCAAACAATCTGTCAATCCTATATTAACTTGTCTGGCCAGCTTGATACAGTGGACCAAGACCTCCTTACCACAGAATACATAATAGTCCTTACTAAGGATAGGCCTAGTTTCAGCAGTGTACTATTAAAGGCTGTTGTTGATGACGATTGTTGAAACTGATCTGTCGATGAGGCCAGGATGTGGCCTGAACACCATTTTCAACTTGAATTTTCATACTTCAATGTTTTCTTACAGTAAATGAGACTTATTGGCGATAAAATAAAAAGGTTACGATACATAAAAACATGAGTATGTGTAAAAGTCGCGAAAGTCCTAAAACAGATATTTTAAGACGTTCGTGGAATATGTAACATACTGTGTTGTATGGTTCATAGACATCTGAAACAGAAGTACATTCCAGTATTAAAGACGAAAATTGGCATAGAATTTATGTGGCTATTATATTCTAGGGCTTATAAAATAAAATACAAGTGGTTTATCTAGCAGATACGTTTGTGACCCCTTTGGTGGTCTATGACAAGTCAAAACGAGTAAATTATTCCGCAGTTTCTCCCTAAATTAGGTTATTATGACACATGCGTAAGCTTGTATTCAAATCACGTTCAACGTACACTTTCAGTTTGTACTCTTCACAGGTTTAACTAAAAACAATGGCATTCTATTTATGAGGACATACAAAATGTGGCACACTAGTACAGAAATCACAAATACTTCATAAACGGAGTCTCTGTAATTTTAAACGAACTTTTAGTATGGAAACTTTTTAAAGAAGTTGGGCATTAAAATAAGATCCAGTTTATATTAACTGATCCGTGGACAAAATTTGGAACGATTAAAGTATATAAGTCAATTGGTTTGTTCATTTTCACAGTTATTTTGCCGCTCTTATTGTTGGCAAGGGCCGTGAGAAGACACAATTTACGCCTTAAACTCCGTTGTTCCGTGATGATGGTTAATGATACGGGTCAGGTAGGTGGCAGCTTCCTCGACTGTTCTAACATCTTCCAATTATTGGTAAAGTAACAGCTATAATAAAACAAGCTAATCTGAGAACTTAAAACTTAGGTATGGATTGAATTTCAATACGTCTCCTTTGATCCTTTCTTGATCTATGTTTTAGTGATTTTATCTTTATCAGCGGTCTGGTTACTTATAGCACCGGCTCTGGATAGTTTAGGATCAGACAGTTTTATGTAAATTGTACAGAATTATTTTTATTATATGTAGAGAATAGCAGATATAGATTTTTACTCATAAAAGTGTTCTATGATTGAATTCTACTATTATAATACTTCTATAGTATCAACATTATGATTTAAATCCATCGATCTTAAATCAAATGATTTTTAAATATAAATGTTTCACACACCTTGTTTCAGTACTGAATTTAATCTAAAGTGAGGAATTTATATGGCAACTTCCATTAAATGTAACAAATTTTTAAGTACAACATTTATTAAAAAGATACGCCGATAAGCACGAACGCGCCGGTATATAAAACCTGTTGACAAGACGAAATTGCATAGTACATTCCTATTTTAGGCTTTTAAATGTACACAAACACATCCCGCAACAAGCTGGCGTGACAATAGACAAACGTATCGCTGTATCTCCAGGCACTGCGTCACGCCACCGAGACGATCTTATAACAGTGACATAAATCTAGGATGACGGTGCAATACAATGGTATTCTGCGGAAACCGCAGTCAAGCGTTGCGTTCCAACCTCGTTGCCATATTCTCACCTACTCCTTAATAAATAAAGTTAAATTTCAAAAAAGTACAGACTTTGATATCTTTGTATCAACCGCAAACATTGGTAAGGCCTGATTTCGCATTAGTTCCTCAAGACCTACTTTTTATATATTCAAATTCAAATCAAATTTCTTTATTCACTTAGGATGCAATACATCTCTTGTGACAGGTCAATTTTTCTTAGCATGCACTTAAAGTAGGTGCATATGTACAGTGCTGTTTCAAATTCAAACTGTTAGTGTAAATTAAGTTTTAATTGTATTGTAATAAAGTCTTGGTTCCTATACATTAATGACAATCAGACCGTAACATGCATTCTTGAGATGCAACGGAAGGTTGCATTGTGGGATAAGTCAATTAAGAAAACCGTTGACAAAAACACACCGTCATAAGTACATCGTTACTGCCTTCACCGTACATTATTTGCTGACACGATAAGTACCTATTTAACAAGTTTTTGCATTAAGAATTATGTAACGGTTTGTTAAAGTCAATGATGGAAGTATAAATGTTAGAATTACTAATTGGATCTCACAAGTATACACAATACGGTAATTAAACGCTGAGTCAAATTAGTACATTTTATTAGACGTCAGTAGTCAATCATAAAGTAATAGAAAATAACGGCCACTTACTTTCTAGTTCACATTATTTAGAACGGAAATTGTATCCCGTAAAAGAAGTTCCGACAAGGATCAAACGTTCTTTCTATATGCAGAATCGTGATCATTCTGATCTGAACTAATGAATCAGCTAATTTATGATACTAGGCATTATACTAATGAAATTACAAGCAGACACACTTTAATTTAATGCCTTTGTGTAAATAAAGCAAAGAACAAGCTTACAAAATCATAAAGTGCAAACAAAAATACCTAAGGTAAATCAATCTAATAAAAGTGATGTGAAAATGCTATTGTCTTGTCTCGACCTCACTAAGGACACAAATAAATTATTAATTATATTTAGTAATTTTTACATACACACATACAGGATTTTTTAGTGAAGCCCTGTTTTGGTAATCTTTTATACATTTCTATATCTATAAATCTTTACAAATGATTAAATAAAGTGTTTGTTTCTAATATCAAATGAATAGTGTTTTACCATATTACAATCAATAGTGATTTATTTTATTCAATTACACATGGAAAACTTACAGATAGAAAAATTAAAAAATTAAAGTAGATAAATCATCAGAGAGCTAATTACAAGTTTTCAAATATAGTTTATGACTTATATAAGATATTGTAAAGAAAAAGAAAAAACATAAAAAAACTGACACATATAGACATCAATATCAATATGATACATCAGTGCCAAAGACCACAATGACTGCTTAAGCGCAGATTTAATGCTACATTACGTTTATTTGAAAAAACTTCTGCCCAGAAACCTTCTTGTCGAGGATGAAAAGGGATCAATGTCATGGTGTTTACATAATTCGTTAAAAAAATTATTGTGTGCAACAAGTAGCTGTTCTGTCTATAATTTGTTTTAGGTTGTTTTTACATTTTGTATTTCATATTTCTATCAACTAGTTTAACGAGGTTGCAGCAAGAACAATAGTGTTTTACATTGGTTATGGTGAAGCTATGCCAAGTTTGACTTAGCATAGCTTCGCCTACGTCAGGATGTGAATCTAGAATTATTCATAGGCTCTCTATTCAGACGCAAGCATTGTTTTCTACAGAATATAGTTATAATTCAAATCTGCGGAAGGCTGGTGTAAAGGAAATTTATAATTATATTTTCATCGTAAATATACAAGTAGCTTTGTTAGAGCACTTAATAAATAACAGTACCGTTAGAGCTAAGAGTGTGTTATTCTTAACGGTAAAACTGGGCCATTTTTGAATTTATATTTACGAATTATTTGTATTTTTCTTTATTTTATCTACTTTCTAACTTAAAAATTGGAAATGTTTAACCTGTTTATCATATTTAACAAAATTAAAAATTTTAGGGTTCCGTAGCCAAATGGCAATAATGGCGTAACACTTATAGATTCGTCATGTCTGTCTGTCTGTCCGTCCGTATGTCACAGCCACTTTTTCCGAAATGATAAGCATTTATCAAAGCAACTATCCGTAATGTTAGGGAAACTACTACATTTGTTTTTAATTAAACCCATACGTGTCGGGTATCTATGAATAGGTCTTTAAAAATGATATTGAGGTTTCTAATTTCTTTTTTTACACTTCCAAAGTGGTAAAATGTGTGTGTCCCCCTCCCCCCCTGTAACTTCTAAAATAAAAACATCGATCAAAGTTACAACGAACTACAAGAATTTTTATATGATGTTACTTGCAGCTACGGAACCCTTCATGGTCCGAGTCCGACTCGCTCTTGGCCGCTTTTTAGGGTTCCATAGCCAAATGGCAAGAAACGGAACCACAGAATACATAATAGTACCCGTACAGAAGACTCACTCCGAAAAGTAAATTAAAGTTATAGATACCCTCGGTGTCAAAAGATTAAGTTCAATTCAGATCGCACAGCGCCGAATCACTACGATTATATTTACCTACAGTTGCGTCTCTTTCTATCGTGTAACTCTTATCTGTTCTGACGATGTCTGTTCGACCGGCGTGTCTGACCCGGCAGGCAGCCGGCCGACTATACCTAAACTGCGGAGTGACACCCCCCTGACGGAACCCTTATAGATTCGTCATGTCCGTCCATCCGTCCGACCGATCGTCGCGGCGTGAAGGTAATGTAAAAAACTAAATTAGCCTAAATTAGTAAAAAATCTAGGTGGTTAACGTTAATAGCTAAGTTCATATTCTTGGGATAATTTAAACAGAATTTTGGTATTAAGGTATTTTGCTTAATTGGATAGCAGACCCACATTTTCACAAAATGATTTGCATAAAAACAAATGAAATTTCGTTATTACTATTAAAAGTAGGTTTCAAGTAAATCACACAAATCAGAAAAACAATAGTCATTGTAAACACGCAACTACACATACGGAAGTCGTCAGTGTAGTATGTCAACAAAACGACGCGACAGTGCGAACAAAAAAGCTAAATTCGTTCAATACAAAAAAAACGCAATCACGGAGACATTGTTTTCCACTTTTGGTCGGCACGATTTTATCGAAACTCCTCTAGGAAAGAACGCTTAAGAACAATTAAGTTTTGAAGGTCAATTCTCGTAATAAATATACATAGTTTAAACCAGTTGCACCCTGCGGTTGCTGTTGTATCTTTACAAGCATCAATAGCTTTTCATTTTCAATGCTGGGCTCAGCAAGTTTTTAATAGGTCGCCATAGTGTGGGTCACTATACTACATTGTCTGCTTTCGCTATGATTACGGTGATATAGAATCCGAGAGTATTCCATCATGCAGAGTGGACTCACTTACAGATTCTGAACCACCATACAAGGACATCCTACGAAAGACAGTACTACTTGTTTTTTGTTTTTATCTTAACGGCAAGAATGTGTTTAGAACACGACTCTAGGAAATATTCTGTTTCTGTTCAGGTTTTATTGTGTTATAGAATATGCAGTCTACTACCAATTGCTGCTAAACTTCTTGGCCGTTAGTCATTGTATAATCTAGCGGTGATAATTGAACTGCAAAAACTTTAAAAAAAACCTTTTTAGGAAAACTCCACTATGGATTCACAAACATTTATTTACTTGTGGTAGCGTATTCGACTGCTATGCTTGTGGTCTCGGGTTTGATTTCCGGGTCGGACCAAATTTTTTTATAATATTAATATTTGCCATATAGAAAGGAATCAAGGACTAGTGGCCACCATCCTCATTGTGAGTGCATGTAATGGCGGCTTAGTGAGATGTCTCTGCATCATTCTCCCAACAAGACAGCACGAATGCTGTCATTTAAGGTTGGTCTTCTGTGTGAGGGTAGTACTGCCCATTCGTGCTGGAATCAGCGTGGTTCTATTACCCATAAATATTGTATGATCTACAAATATTGTGGCTGAGTTTAGGTGTTGTTGTTTAATATAGTGTATGAATTTATAAAAAGAGTGTAATATAGGAGTATGTATTAAAATATATCAGTTGTCTAGTGTCTATAGTACAAGGTCTGTTTAGTTGGGGATTTGGTATCGTTATGTCAGATGTCTGGAACATATATTTTTGTATAGGTATGTTATCGAAAAATAACACATAAGATTTAATAAGTTTACATGTTTATAAAATACCGTTACACTATTTTACAAGCAAGATAACAAAAAATAGTTTATTATTGCTATATTCTCAAAGGGTTTTATTTGTGTGGGAAGATTCTTTTTGTGGGGAGAAGCCTTATTACAGCAGGAATTTATATTTAAAAGTGATCAATGTCTGTGTGTTGTAAATGCAATAAAGGTTCTAACAGTAATATGTAACTAGGACTAATGCAATTGAACGGAATAAAACAAGCATTTCTTCGGAGTATCCGGGTAGATTTTGATCTAAGAATAGCTCTAAGGCAGATACGGATAATGACTGTGACCTAAAGAAAGTTCAGATTGGATCACTTCGGAATATCCCTAGCTTCCAGGCATAGATACAATACTGATCTTTGAATCGTTGGAACATGACAGCAGTTCTTTAAGTAGCGGTATTTGATATGTTTACTTAAAACTAGTTAAAGTAAAGGATTTAAGCAAGTTTATGGACCTTTCGAAAGAGATACCTATGTTCAACAGTGGATTATTAAAGGTGTTAATTACTTCTACATGAATTTTGTACGTAAAATACGTGGTTGGGCTAATTAGTTTTTGACCTAACAATGAAACATGACATTTCCTTATTTTTTTCTTGGTATACTTATACTCTGCACATTGCTCCCAGGGATGCATAATGCAGATGTTAAGATGCATTACAACATTCACTAGCTATTAACGAGTGCTGCTCTCTATACGTTGAAGACGGAACCTTTTTAAACCACCTAGGTAACAAAGACTATTTCGAAAACGCAAAAACTATTTTTTTTATTAAATTTTACTACATTGGCCTACCGAAGGCAATATAGGTAGATCCTAAACTTTAATGAACAATGATAATAAATATTCATTAAGACAAGACCGCGATTTGTAATAGACACTATAATAACATGCATATTAGTAATGAGTTACATCTGACTAATAGGCGAGTTAACGGTTGATTACAAAATATATGTATTTGATCTTGTCAGTTCACGGTAATATTTTGACAGGTATCAAACCGGAGGTGTTTGGTTTCGCGCCTTAATGTTATATGGACGCGTCATGTCAATGTCAGCCAAATGAGCGGCAAAAATGGCAAAAAATGTTAAGTAGTTAGGACAGGAGTCAGTGCACCCATTGCTGACTTATACAGGATGTTACGGAATGTGTATAATATAGTTTAGGATCATAGTTGTACGCTAATAGAGCGAAAAACTGGATAAAATTTGGAAATAAATTGAAAGAAAACGTTGGCCTTATTTTAAATTTACTGGCTGATGTCTATTTTTTATTCGTTAGCAACGTAATAAAATGCTCGGATTTATTCAAATATGTACACCACACAAAAAAAGTAATTTTTCAATAAAAGTAAACTTTTTTTCGAACTAAATCAACCATTTTTGGTTGGATTTTTGGACTTTCGAATTTTTCAATAAACGTCGTTATAGCAACCTGTATAGAATAACGGTTAAGGCAACAGTTGCGGGTTGTGGTCCTAACTATTTACTTGTATTAGGAATGGCCATGAATCAGCTCTATTTTTTATTCTAGGAAGAAATATCTACCTATCATATACAGCGTGATCCAAGACATGCTACGTGTTTGTCGAGCTCTGATTATGTTAAAAAACTTGTACTTTAAATGTGAGAATGAACCATTAGAACCACTTTGTAACGTGATCAGTAACCACCCAGACATGTCAAACTATCCACCACCAATCAAAAGATGGCGTGTTACCTTTATATGTATGAGTATATTTTTCCAGGCTGAAATGATGAACTACACATCTATGGTGCATTTGAGGAAACCCATAAGTGTTTTACATATTTATGTGGTCTTTAAGTCTCAAAAGTTATTTTCAATATACATAGGTAAAGGTACATCACACCATATTAATTTTTTCTACACAAAAAAATAAAATAACACAACCATATATCTATTTGTAAGATGTTATTTTACTTCGCACCTAGTCAATAACTCAAATTGATTCACAGACATTGGCTTCTAAAAAATAAAAACGTTCATGTTAGATTTATGTTAATTATGTAAAAAAATTGTATTGTAATTGAGGTCATTAAAATATTTCAATAAAATAACCCTTATAACGCCTGTTTACACACCTCATCTTGGGTTTCGACACACATCGACGCGCGGTACAGTCAATCAGACAAAAAAGCTTTAGTCCATCATGAGTGGTGTTGATTAATTTAAACCAGTGGCCAAAGTAATTGAGTGTTCGTAGATATGAAGATATCAGAGATACGATCTATTTTTGATTGGATCCCGATTGACTATTAATTTGTTTATATCAGACGGAACACGACTAGGGTTAGCAAAAAATTAGAAGCGTCAACATTAAATGTCGATTCATCCACATGTAAATGAACCGACAAACAATGAACTTTTTAGAACTCGTTCCATAGATAAACTTGTATTATTAAAAAACAAACAAAAGATGTAATCAGCCAGTTACATGGTAACACATGTTTAAAATTTTCTAATTAACACCTTTGATTAAATTGTACTAAGTTGTTTTATGAGTCGGCATAGCAACCTCTTCATTTAGCCTCATAAGTTGCAACTTTAGTATTAGTTAATATAGTTATATATATATATATATATATATATATATATGATATTATTTTAGTAAAATAATTTATATAGTAGTACCAGTTTTAAGGATAAAAAGAATTAACGTAACTTAATATTAATGAAACTTTTATTACCTACCTATTTTAATACCGACAGCGTAGATTTATTACCCATGTAAAGAAAACCCTTGTCTCTATTTACTTTAAAATGAAGTCGCTTCCGCTGTATGTTCGCTTAAATCTTTTAACCTACTCAACGGATTTTAATAGAGTAGTTCAAAAGGAAGGTTTATATGTATACTAGTTGACCCAGCGAACTTCGTACCGCCCAACTTTAAAATTCCAGAACTTGATCGCAGCGCCACCTACCGGGTCCAATTGCGAATCTAAACCATTCCCAGATCCCCTTGAACACACACAAAAAATTTCATCAAAATCGGTCCAGTCGTTTGAGAGAAGTTCAGTGACATACACACTCACACAAGAATTATATATATAAAGATGTCCATATCATAGTAGAGGAAATTAGAGAATTTGAAAGACTTCATCCCTGGTTATAAAAAAACGAAGACTATGATGACCATGATGCAATGAACGAGTCTTAAGGCTGGTTATCAAGATAATAAATAATAGCTGCAACATTATATTGTATTAAATAGCTCATAAAAGAACTGTGACGGAAGCTGGAGTAGTAATATATTACCAGAATTTTCACCAATTTAATGCGAATTTAGAAAGCTTGAGATTGGTATTATTACGAATTGAAATAAACTGCCAGTCTCAATGTCATGTTACACGTATGAAACCGTGAACAGAAAATTGCAGCCATCAATTTTTTTTGCGGAACTTCAAGTAGGTACTTAGGTATATGTGTGATTTCTGACGTGTATTGTTTAAGAACTTTGCGCTATTTTTATTAAATGTATTAATTGTTTGTCGTGTTTGAGGTCTTGGATTCAAATTGGTAGGACCAAATGTTTAAGTGATCGGCAAATATTTGTTTCAAAGTTTGGGTGATTATAATATGTATGATTTAAATTAAAAAGTATTTCAATATGCTATTAGTCAATCTAACTTTAGTAGTACCAGCTCTGCTTAATTTAAAGCTAGTTGGCGTTGTGCGTTAGATGAGGTTAGATGTATAAATACAAATATAAAGAAATAAAAATATTTATACATTTGATTTTGGTTTAAATTGACAATCGATTATGAAATACCTACCTACCTGAATTGTTGTGTGAAATACAAATTATTGTGTTCAACTAAAAATAAATCTCGCACTGACTAGATTGAAGTTGTAATACTTAGACGATATTTATTTTTGGAAGTAAATGTAACTAATGAGCGACGACTTACTAGTCACCGATAAACCCTAGATGGGTTTTTGTGATTTAGGTTAAGAAAATACAAATGGTAATGTAAAGTTTTGAAAAATAAATGGAAAAAAATCCTACATTACATTATATATGTACATAATTGTTTTTAAAACTTTACCTGGATGGGATGATGATGATTCAGAGGTCATGTTAAGCAGTCGATCCCCGTACATTACCATAGATACATGTTTGATGTTAGGGACTTACATTCTTCTATATATTCTATATATTTGCTTTTGTGGTTATGAAAAGAGTTTTCTGTTTATGTTCGGGTTCATAAAAATCAACCAGTTTAATGCCTTCTGGCAAACTCAAGGACGTACATGGTACGAGTGTTATCTAAAAATAACAACGTCTCAAAATCGCCAATTTACACGTCCGACCTTGGGATCTCAAATACATTGAATGGTTTGTGCTTTTTATTGAGTTTCTACTTACTTTTTTATAATGCCTATTAACACACACAACTTCAGTTGTGTCACTAACACGTATTTAACTAGGAACGTGCTGGTTTTATTCACTCCCCACAAAGCCACACTTAAGTATACCAAATCTACTTAAGAGGAAAAACACAAAGATGATGATAATAGATGGCTTTTAAACTGAGGTTTTGGGAAAAATATGGAACATCTGGGATTCGCACATCATCTTCCTAACTTTTATTATTAGTAAAATTATTTGGCGCGGCTACTAATTCAACCGGTTTTATCCTAAAATTACTTTTTCCACTTGGCGACTGGCATTTCCACGGATATGTTCACCAGATTAATAGATCTTCAACAAGGACATCATATAGCATTCTGGTGCGCTGATATAGCTACCGAGCTCGAGTCTCCTCTCAGGAGAGGGTTAATGCCATACGTCTCCAAGGTGGCCGAGTGAGGGTTAGTGACAGGCAAGACAATGTTGTGGACACGTAATTTTGCCGTTGGGTGTTTTTATTCAGCCCGAAAGCCTCCAACTAAGCTTTACGACTATTGTCGTATGGCAACTACCGGGATCGACTGTTTAGCATGACCTCTGAATCATAGAGACGCTCATGGTATGATGCTACTATTAGTCTCTACGTAGTTACGAGAGTGTTCAATAATTTAGGTATAGTAGACAGTAGGTGGGTTTAATATTATACACCCAAATGTCAATGTATTAGTTTTTAAATCTTTCATGCCTCTTACTCAGTCCATCGATTGGGCATGAAATTAAGCATGAGTATCAGAGCTACAAAAAATATATGGATGGTATACTTCGACCTTGGGATCGCAAATAAATTGAATAGTTTGCTGTTTCTATTGATCTTTTTTTGCCTTTTTTACTGTCTATTTAACACATATAACATTGCTGTGTCACTTGCACGAGTTCAGTTACGTGCTAGTTCTGTCCACCAAATGTATTTAAAAGCAAAAACATCACGCTGACGTAATCGTAATTGAAATAATTCTATCTAGATAGAATTATTTCAATTAGGATTACTGATACAATACCGAGTACATGACTTATGACTAGGCACTTAGTCCTGCACTCAGGGAATTCGGTCGACTTACGATACAAGTATCTGTTGGTTGAGAAAAATGCTATTATCGTACTAATTGCGTGACTGCTAGGTACTGACTTTGCGATACAAGAAATGACTTCACTAAAGCTGCGTTTTCACAATAAGACTTGACTCGGACCGAGTAAACTCGTATGAGTCGGCCTTATACGAGTGTACTCGGATAGTGGTTTACACACGATAGCAGAGCACTCTTATTGTGGTTATTTGTCTCCCTGTACAATCAAGATGTCATCGACTGATCTGCTGCTGATTAACATCTGAGATAAAAGTCCAAGGTTCAGGTTATGAATAAGGTGTAGTATTGCTGCATTTCGAGCATCTTTATTTTTATAGTCCTTTAATCTAACATTCCACAACACTTCCTCCGCTTCATATAGTTCTAAAAACCTAACAGTGACACGTTCACTCCACTTTTTTTAGTTGTCGCCATTTTGTTTTCATAAAAATGATCCGAGTGAGCTCGAAAAATAGAGCAGCGTCCGAGTCTACTCGGATTAGATGCCGGCGTCCGAGTACGCTCGGATTAGGTGTTAACATAATACGAGTACCGTCCGAGTAGACATCCGAGTGCACTCGGTCCGAGCCAACTCTTATTGTGAAAACGCGGCTTAATTGTGACAGATGGTAAAATATATGATGCCTTGTTTGGGATTGAGAATAAAAAATAAATGATGTGACAGCCGTCAATCTTCGTAGGTATATACTTAGCCGAAATTAATGAATCTGCTATTTTTTTTTAATATATTTGTGTACAGAAAAGACAAAAAAAAACACTTCTGTTAATAAACAATAAGGACACAACGAACTGGGTAAAAGTAGTCCCAAATCCTCCAAAAAATCTGCAATTTTGCTTATGACTTCCGTAGATATCTCAAAAGTACCACCTTGACAATAAACCTACAATTTATTGGACTCAAAATTGTTTATTTATAATCCATTGTATAAATTGCGCTTGACCGAATCTATTGACGCTTGTAGTTACCTGTCATAATAAACTTATTACCTAAAGGCAAGACTTAACTTGCCCGCTGGCCGCTGCGGCTAACCTACAAACTATCTTATTACATTTAGATACTTGAAAAGATAGTCATGGCCGGCTATGCGACCGCAGATTAAACTCAACGTACAACTTTCTCAGATGAAACATTCTTTCTGCATTATTTACTAGACAATTTAAGATAAGCTCTTAAGTTTCATTTTAAACTCACATCATGTTCGATTAATGAACAAGCAGTGAGTTGAGATGTTTTTAATTAGCCGACTACCAGTAAGGAGGAGGTTCTCATTCAACTGTTCAGAACAAGATTCAAGCTCATAGTTTAAATATAATTTAAGTTATTAATAGTAGTTTTAACTTTAATCGAGTATCAAAAAGAATATCTATCCAATACATTTCACCAGTCTATTGTTATAATGACACAATATGTCAAAAGAATACACAAATTATTTTTTATTATTATTGACAAGTTAGACAAGTAGAAGTAATATAATTAAACACGAGTGTATTGTAACCTGTTGTATTGCGGTAGCGGGTATGTGTCGTCTCTAGCGTGTTGACTGTTCAAACAAAGATATGTTTCGAGCACCACTTTTCAGAGTTCCGTACCCAAAGAGTAAAACGGAATCCTATTACTAAGATTCCGCTTTCCGTCTGTCACAAGGCTGTATATGCCAATAGGTAGACGCTTGAAACGTATAGATAATATTATGGAGCGTTTCCTGCGCGAGTCCGGATCGCACTTATCTGATTTTATGCCAGTCAACCTGTGTGTGTTCTGAGTATTCTGACGAGTTGATAGTAAAATGCATGGATGCACACAATATTACTCTCCCGGTTCCGTTCAGCGGTCTCTTACTGGACTTTTACTGCTTGACAGAAACAGACCACTGCGCCCCATCCCTCCTCACCCGCCAGCATGCCAGCAATGATTGCTGGCGGGGACAGGTCTCGTCCAAATTGTTCGACTAGGATTTCACGTTCAGTGCCCACGCGAGGCAGTCCTCCAACGTATGCTGGGCGGAGTCCCATTCGGCAGCGCAGTGGTGGCATTGTGCCGTCTCCTCGCGTCCGATCCTATTCAGGTACCCACCGAAGCACCCATGCCTGATGAGTATCTGAGTCAGCCGGTAAGTGACGCAACTGACGCGAGTGATAGACCTTCGCGTCCCAATCCGCCAGAATGTCAAATGGCAGAAAACGATCCGAATGGCCGCTACCCGCTGCGTGTCATTAGTAACATTATAGTTGATATCATTAAAACATCTATCATGTGAGTCACGCAAATAACTAGTAGTTATTGAAAGTGAAACTATAAATATCTTGTATTGCTCGATTAATTATTAAGTCGTTGTACTCTTTCTCGTTTGACAAGTGTATCTGTACACACAAACATTCATACACACATACATATCTTGTATATGAAAATGCGTTTTGTAATTGCTTTGCTTGTTTTTTATTAACATTTCTATTTTCTTTTTTTTTAACACGGTATTAATTAAGTCATATATACCTAACTAAAAACGACGTCTCGTAACGTAAAACACTACAACTAAACTTGGTTTAATACTAATTTGAGGACTACCTACGACATTTTCTTAGCAACAGGTTAAAAAAAGAAAATCGCTTTTCATTTGTTTTTAAATAAGTTGTTATAATGCGTCTTTGTTTATTTTGTGGTAAAGTATTATTGTCTGCCTGTATTTTACCTTCAAAAAATACGTCTACAAAGACCACTTTAGTTTACAATGTTATTAAAGGGATTTTTGTAAATTTTCAAGATATCTATTAAGGTGTATGCATACTCATAGTTAAATTTGAAAAATTTGGTTCTTATAACAAAGAAAGAAAAGAAAAGAAAGAAACTAAGTCTCGTGAATAACACACATACATACATGGAGTTATTCTTGTTTCTTAGAGTTGAAGGCAGAGATAATTGATCTCCATTTATTACGCTCCTGACATACCTCTTTTGCTTCATCTAAATTCATTGTACCGCTGAATAAGGGCCCTGTGCAAAGCACTTTAAACCAACGAACATGCATACAGCTATTGAAGAATTTCTCGTGAATAAATAATCCTATGTTTCTCCAATCAATGTGTCTGTAATTTCTTATTGAAGTTACCTGTTGAAGAGTAATTAACACTTTTTTGGTTCCTTTCTAATCCTTCCTTATGTTTCGTAATTCGAGTGAGAGGTACGGTAAGGTCAAAGCTCGGTTGTTTAGCACAATTGAGCTTTGACGGCTATTGGCTACGGTCATAGGTTTATACCTATGTCTGTAAATATTTAATGACAAAGCTATTACTTACTTCAATCTTCACGGATGGTATAGTAGTTTAAGCAGTTACCTCTCTGTTTCCTATTACTACTGCTACTACAGTTTGAACCCCACATGGGATAACACTCAGTGCGATAAAGTCAACCGCTACACAGGCTGTGCGTTTAACGTGAGAGTGGTCTTTTAAGAAAAAAAACATAACATAACTAAAGTACAACTGCTCTTAAAGCAAAATTGCTGAAAGTTGAATAGAAACCTTCACTGCTTAAATGTTTGTAGGTTAAGACAACATAAATAATCTTACATCGGTAACACATCTTCAACATGTTGTGTAATAACACTTTCTAAGATTTCAACTTAATATTTGAGAGCTAATCAAATAATTCGAACATAAAGTGAACTTGTTATGTTCATATAATAACGTGGTGATGTCATAAAAATTTACTCCGTCATCTGAGATGATATGAAAAGTAAAAGTGGTCGGATTGGGCGGCTGCGAGCCTCTCAATAGATCATAAACGCTATCTGAAGTGTATTATCCCACGCATCTCCAAGAAAGTGAGAGGATAATTCTTGAGATAAAACTTGCAATCACGTGATCGCATATTTGCACCACAAGGTTCAAAGCAAATACTTTTATTATAAGTTTTAAATGTGTGGTATGCAGTCTTTTTAGAAAGTTTCAACCGTTGGTTTGAACTTTATTACTTGCAATTATTTATACGTGTTTTATTAGATATACACATAACCAAATTTTGAGACAGAACATTTTTGCGCAATGCATAAGCGTAACTAATATTTATTTATATGAAGTGACTTTTGTTCATATTTGATACTATTTACCAAGTGCAACTTATGAGTATGGTGTTGATTAACTTTTGTTTTAGTAGAAAAAAAATACTAGTTCCACAGAACAAATATTATTATGGTGGAATTAGTGAAACGAGTCCGATTAAGTTTTGTTTCTGTTGTTCCATTTTCAAAACCAATTACTGAGACTGAAAAGTCTCACCGGATCAAGTTGCCGATAGAACAAGTGACCATCAACCAAAAAGAAAAACTTTTATAAAGAATTTACTACATCTCACATTTGTGATGTTGTTTCTGCTGGATACCAATTATTGAGATTACCAATTGATTGAGATTCAAGGATATAAACTTTTTCCTAAAAAAATATTCGAAACCTTCCGAAAATGTCAGCTTTATTCATGTATACCCATGTATTACATGATTACTTATTTCCCATGATATTAAGTATAGGTTATAATCGATAATTAGAGATAGTATTCAATAAAAGAATACACAATAATAAACATGAGAATATGACGTAACAACTGTCTAGGTACATTACTATTTTTAGCTGTCCCACTGTACTCGTAAATAGTTTATAAATACTTCAATCTAAGTGAGAGGTTGGCATTTGAGAGATCGCTTACCATTACTAATTTTAATTTGTATGGGTGTAAATTTTTAAATCCTGTTGTCAAAATATTTTTTTTTATAACATTATTAAATTATCTTCTCAAACATATAATTGCAGTTAAATACCACAATGTGCTTATTTGTTTTACTGATGATTTAAAAAACAACAACGATGGTATAATTTTTAAAAGACAATTCCCGCATTAGGAACTCAGAATACGTTCTTTCTGTATTCTGAGATTAGGAATATGTTCCTGTGTCATGGGGAGTTAACAAACTTACAAGAAACGGACACGGAGAACACCCGTGCAGTCAGTCAGTCCTCCAGCATCATTTAACTCATTTTAAAATTATATGCCGAACAGTAGAAATAATACTAAGAATCATTTTAAATGCGCATAAATTGAAATTAATACGCGAACTACTACTTTATCGCGAGTAGGTGCAAATGAAAATAACGTTTATTATTAAATGTATATTAGTCACGGTGAATACTAAAGCGCGGTTTATTTGCAAATGGGCCGCTTTATGTTATTTGTTTCAACAGCTTTCTTTTGAATGTTTATTCTATAACTATAAATATTTAAATATTTCGGACATCTTACACACAACCTCATCTAGTCCCAAACTAAGCAGAGCTTGTATTATGGGTACTAAACAACTGATATAAATACATAAACATACTTTTTTTTTGTAAATAAATAAATAATACGCTTAAGCTAACCACTCTAGACCAACAAGGCAGTTAGTCATTCTGTACTATTAATTTATTTTATTTACTTTTTTATTTGAAGGCATGACAGATAGACAAAGCTGTTTTCGCATTTATAATATTAGTAAAGATGCAAAGAGGTCAAACCATCGCTAGGCCGCAAATACAAATCCCGAAACATGATAACTATAATATCAATGAGAAGCCGCGGGCCAAAACGTAGCATTTTGATAATACTTCGTCTTTCATTGGTGGCCGTAAGACCAATCATTGTGCCTCTGATTAATCGTCTGACGGTTATGGGGTCAATTTGACAGTAAATTGATCATCAGTGATTCATCTCGGCACCCGTACAACAATAGTCCGGAGCGATGTAATTATGTACTACTTCTTCTTATAATGATTGGTCTATTGTAAACTGAACTAGGTACTTTATAAATATTGATGTACCTACATAGGTGCATCTATACTAATAATAAGTATAATAACAAATGAGTTTTGTTTTTGTGGCTGACCGCTTTGGAGTCGAATATTTTAGTATACCAGTATGATGGCTCAATTCATTAAAACATATAATATCATGGTACGTACCAGTATGTGGCTCCTGAGACGCCGGAAATTTCCCAGCGTTAATGCGTAACGGCCCACTGTTGATTTCATAGATTATACGATCTCAGCACTTAGTTACTAAGCCGTGTCGGTATAAAGATGTCGTGAAATTAATTTTACACACCTTTCACTTTTCGGAAGTTGACGTAAGAAAGGGCTCCTGACATTATACAAACTACCTCAGTGATGCAGTGGTAGCGTATGCGACGGCTGTGCTTGAGGTTTCGGGTTCGTTTCCATAATCGGACCAAATGTATGTGTAATCCGCAACTATATGTTTCGGAGTTTGGTTATTTTTTATGTATAATGTTTATGTTTTTACAAAAAAGTATGTCTAAGTATTTATAACAGTTGTCAAGTACCCATAATACAAGTTCTGTTTAGCTTGGGACTAGATAACGTTGTGTGTAAGATGTCCGAAATATTTATCTAGGGTATTCTTCGGATAGTACATTTAAGTTGGTTAATGCTGGTAATTAGGTATGATAATTAGGTAGTGGGACCATTTCGAGAGGGTTATAATAGGAAGCAGACGATGGTAGTTAATTTTTCACTACTAAGGGATACTGTAAGTAGAAGGTACTACTGCTACTACTCACTGCAAGAATAAATGATACATATTTTACTAAGCAGCGCTTGTGTTATGGGTACTAAACAACTGATATAAATACATAAACATACTTTTTTTTTGTAAATACATACATATTATACATAGAAAACACACAAACTCCGAAACAAATATTTGTGCATCACACAAATATTTGGTCCGACCTGGGAATCGAACCCGAGACCTCTTGATTAGCAGTCGCATACGCAAACCACCGGACCAACAAGGCAGTCAGAAATATCGAAACAAACCACAAAGATATCGTCTTTCAAGACCGTGAACATTGTTAAATTAAAGTACAGAAGCAGTACAGGATCTCGGTGAGCCTTTTGAAGAAAGGGCACTAGTTTTAAGTCGATCTGTCCATATAAATGCCATGCGAGTCCCACCCACCGTGTCGCCTAACCGTTATTATGATACCTTTTTCAGAAAATTAACTTTACAATTAAAATTTTTGTAATTCAAAAAACTTTCTTAATATACCAGTTTAAATACAGACCTGAACGCGTCCGTGTTTTGCTGTAAGTATATACTACTATTGCAGTTTTAATAACGGAGGACTGGCTATTATGGTCTTAATTACATTTAATTAAATTGTTTCTAGCAACTGAATTACTGCATGGCAAGGTAATGGAAACTAAGTACCGTATATCCTATTAAGATTGTTCTGTGACGACAATGTTCACAGCTAAATATGCAAAAATACATAATGGGAAGTAATATAAACCCAAATATAAAAATAAAATAAAATAAATATTTTGGACAAAGTAAGCAGAGCTTGTGTTATGGGTTCTAAACAACTGATATAAATACATGAACATATTTTTTTTGTAAATATATACATATTATACATAGAGAAACACCTAGACTCCGAAACGAATATTTGTGGATCACACAAATATTTGGTCTGACCCGGGAATCGAACCCGAGACCTCTTGATCAGCAGCCGCATACGCTAACCACTAGATCAACAAGGCAGTCATATATAATATAATGAAATATGTTTGATCAGTAACAAAATTGCTAAAATTGCCACGCTGATTTTAGTACTAATGGGCAAGCTCAACTGGGGCGGTACTGCCCTCGTTCGTGTAATCGTATTTCGTTGGTGAGTGTGAAACCAGGGGCCTAATGATGCAGAAGCATCCTAAGCCGCTCACAATGACCCCTGCTCTTGGATACTAAATACTTCTCACACTTTCCATCAGGCATAGGAGAATCACTTTGGTAGGCTTAAATAAAAAAAGAGAGCATTAAGTAACTTAGAACTTCATTGTTAAATAAGTTATAAACAACAAACATAGTGACTAAGTTATGTAGATCGTGTAACTTTGTCAAATTGGTACAAGTTTCGAATACATCCCTCAAGAGACTCGAATAAGTTACTTTCAAAGTTTTCCGACTACGAACCCATCCTGATCAAGAAGTCATTCCATGCTCTCAAATAGTTTCCGAAGAACTTATTCACTATCGATAGCCTTCATGAATAAACGTTCGAATGACCCACCCCTGGTGAACGTACGCAATAGATGAGATGGATTTTTTATAGATGGGAGGTCGCAACGAAAATAGAGCTGAGTGGAACCACTTTATAAAGTTTACAGCCAAGGATTTTTTTACGTTATTTATAAAGAAAACTTCCACACTGAGACTATTCAAACATAAATATAACAGACAGAAAGAACATCTAGACTGAGAACAACAGTTTGTCAATCATACAGTGTTGTCTCGTGTGGGTTTTGAACCCACTTGAACCCACACCACACATCATCATCATCATCATCAGCCTATCGCAGTCCACTGCTGGACATAGGCCTCTCCCATTGCACACCACTGTGATCGATTTTGGGCTTCTCGCATCCAGCTCCACACAGCGTAGTGGAAATTTCGACCTCTTCTATCTTTCGAATTCAACTGCCTCGGTGGCGCAATGATAGTGTGTGCGATGGTTGTGCTTGAAGTCTTGGGTTTATCCCGGGTTGGATTAAATTTTTTACGATCTACAGATATTTGTTTCCGAGTTTGGGTGTTTTCTATGTACAATATTAAATGCACAACAACATCGTGCTGCGAAAAAACAAAGTTTTATTGAAGTTTATACTGAATAATGAAGATACAGAGAGTTTTTCATTGAAAATTATGCAACAAATTTAATTTACTGAAGTCAAAGTTTAATTCCTTCTGAATTCAGCTTTAAAATAATTTATAGAATGTGTAAACAATAAAGGGGTACAAATTATAGATTAATAAATATTCAGGAACTACTGGTTCGATTAATGTTGTATGGCCTTAACCCTCTCCTGAGAGGTTCCGATTTGAAAAAATCTTTCACTGTTAGATATTTAAATGCCAATTTATCCCGCTATAACGGTACGTTCAATGGGAGCATGAAATGCGAAAGAGAGAAAAAATGATTTAAAAGCGGAGGAAAAATTCTTCACTTTGAGAGCTTCCATTACGTGAGCTGCGTAAATGGTTAAAGATTCATGAAAATTATTGGCTTAGCCCGCGTGTATGTCGCATATCGCCAATGTTATTCCCCAGGAATCAAAGTATCTCCATGTCAAATTTCATTGAAATCGATGAAGCGCTTTAGCTGTGAAAGCGTAACAGACTGGCAGACAGAGCACAGACAACACTTTCGAATTTATAATATTAGTTTGAATTTATCTTTCTATTTAAGGCTTTGATCCACTTCACAGCATATATTTACTTCTGAATTCTTCATTTTAACCTACTTTAATTTGCTGGTTCTCTTTCACCGCAATTAAACATTCGCACATATATAAATTATTCATATTTTTACGACAGCATAGCACTACTATTAAACTCTGTTTTACAAGTTCATTGACATAAAAATGTTATCCAAACATATACTTATTAGTTATAAATATGAGGGACGTGTAATTATTCAATTTAAAGAGAACTCTCTGTATGTAAATTGCTCTGTCTATGGTACTTAATGTACTAATGTAGGGTTACGCAAATATATATTTTAATTTATTTGAAAAAAGTATAGTTTCACTATCTGACTCACGCAACTTTTTCTGCATCTCTTTTCAATCTCGGGTTTCGTGGATCTAAATGTTAACTATCTAGCAAAACGTATTAAAAAAATATTAAAATCGATTGCACACTTTACGAGCAATATTTAACCTTATACGAAAATTACAAAGTGACTACACTTCTCTTCGAGCTTTATGCGGTTTAGTCACCAGCATTCAGGCCAATATTAGAATACCTGCTTCAAAAACGGATCCTGAACTCAAAAAATATCCTATGTAAATAAATCACGTAGTTCAGTTAACAGTTGACTGCCATTATTACAAGTTCACATGACATTTCTATTTCAATCTTGCATGCATCTAATTAAAATGAAACAAGGCTGAAGTATTATTTGGGACACATGTCAATTGGGATGTAGATACTTATCAAATTAATCTATTATGCAACAACAAAAAACATAACGTCCTTTATCTCATGTATTAAACATACTTTTAACCATTTCATCATCATCAGCATTTCGCTGTCCACTGCTGGACATAGGCCTCACTTAATTGGAACCTCGGCTTCTTGAATACAATATTAATTTATACATAATTTACCTAAATGTACACACACACACTTTATATTGGACCCGGGATCATAGTAGGGTGTATTAGGTTACTCATAAAAGTTGATTGAACGAAAAATATATATTTTAACATGAATTCATTAATTCCAGCGACATACATAGCTCTTGTATCGACAACAGATCATAAACAACCTGATTTCAATGATTTCCAATACCTATGTATTTTACTTGAAACAAACCCTATACCAACCTGTCTGTCCAGCGTGGTATAGTAGGCCAAAACCTCCTTTCTAAGGAGAGGCCTATGTCCAGTAGTGGACTGTTAAAGGCTGTTGATGATTGATGATTATGATGTATTTTAAAAAGTTTCAGCAAGTGCCGACAATCCAGAGTATAAAGTCTACCATTACTTTTTGTTCTATTTGATATTTTAATTTTCTGTATTTTATTTTAACTTTTTACACTTTTTGTTATTTATAAATAGGTAGGAAGACTTTTACAAAGTAAAGATATCCACTTGCCTACATTTTACTATTTTATAAACATTCAGCCAGAGCGTCCAATTAAGTAGTAAAATTGTTCCACTAGGGCAGTTACTTGTCCACTATTTCTCACGACGATCGTGATGTCCACGCCACTTGGTCTCGTTTGCTATAAATCTTATTAGCGTACTACCTGAATCCCGCCGTGATACCGTATTGTTGTAAATTGCAAGTAACGCCGCGGTGCAAAACAGATACTAAAAAAATGTAAGTTACTCCTTAGGTCATCAGCTATCTTACAGGGAAATTCCCATCTAAATCGGGCCAGCTCTTCCAGAAATTATAACAAAAATTAAAACTTGATGTAAATACAATATATACTTTCATATGCACTCAGTTACAAGTTGTTGATTTGAAATTAGCAACAGGCACTTTAACTTTATAAATTTGTATAAATGTATCGTAAGTATTTATTATACCACATTGGTCCTACAATATTGGTCACACAATGCACCATTGACCCACACTATTGACACCCAGCTTAGTGAGATGTATGTGCATCGTTGGGCCTCCGGTCTCGCACTCACCATTACTCACCAACGAAATATAAAACCACGAATGCTGTCATTTTTAGGTTGGTCTTCTATGCGAGGGTAATTGCGGCCGTCGTGCTGTAATCAGCGTGGCTCTACTAGCTTGTAATTAAAAGAAAATAATAATAATGAATGATTAGTGTGTTGTCACCGGTTGGCACGCTATTGTGATTAATTATTATCAATCATCCAAATCCAATGTAATTTAAATCAACAATAATTTTTAATCGTAATTTGCAATTGAGCTACCTTGGCTACTGACTACGATTACTCTAAACACCGAATGCGATTAAATAACAATTTCTTAACATAATGAATGAAAACTGGATACATTTGTAGTTAACTCTTTCTGTCTGTCTGTTACGCTTTCAGGGCCTAACCGATGGACCGATTTCAATAAAATTTGTCAATAAGAGTTTGATTTTTAAGGAACGACATAAGCTACTCTTAGCCGCGTTTTTTTCTTATCTTTTTGGAAGTCGTTACAAAATAATATAATTATGTAAATATACAAAAATGTCGGCGTATATTAGTATTTTTAATAATCAATAGTGATAAGAAACTGAAAACAATGAGAATCCGAACGATATACCTACCTATTACTTGTTCTATATAGAATACAATAGAGATAAAAAATAATAAGCATTTGTTTCATTGAAAGTTGGACGGCTATCATCTCAAAGCTGATAGCTTATTGAAATAATAGCAGTAGTCACGATCGAAATCGATAACTTTCGTTCCTAGTTAATATTCGTTCCACTTCTTAAAAATATTGAACGAAAAGATCATTTACAATGCGGCGTACTAGTATAATGGCATTTGATATCAGAAAGTGCATCTTGGAAAGCTGCAACCCGTTAGTGGACCGGCTGCACCCAGCTTTCGAATCGCGCCTCCTGCTCACAGTTTAGAACTACCACGCATTTATTGGAGCTTTCTATATCCACGTCTAGTTTATGTACCCTAGTGCAGTGTGATGGGTGAAAATTTATATCTACTTTGCTGTGGTCTGACACGTAAAACAAGGTGCAACTTTCTCGATTGGTTAGTGTCTTTATAACTTCATTGGCGAAAAGATAGCATTTCTACATATAATATTTTCTTTGTTTGTTTTTTAAAATTAACTCCCGCATTAAGAATATACATCCTATGTCGCAGGCACTTTATAAACACACATGAAACAGAAACAAAGAACATATTGAATTAAAAAAAATATTTGTAGATTACACTAAGTTTCGTCCCATAGTGCATTTGAATCCACTACACTTGATAAAAAGCGACGTGGCGACCGCTTAAACTACCAAGTCAACCATGCAGTCATCTACTATGTGTTGTGTAATTCTCTTATTAAACCCAGAAACCAGAGATTTTTTATTGAAATATCGTAATCCTGGTCAGCGGCCACAGTAGGCCAAAACCTCCTTTCTAAAGAGAGACCTATGTCCACCATGGGACTAATACAACTGTTGATGTGTGAAATTAATAAAATTAATTACCGTGGAACTTTGGTCTCTAGGGGACCGTTATGATATTTAAATTCTTGATATTTTAATGAATGAAGCAAGGTGAGCGAGGTGAAGCAATAAATTTTTCTTTAGCACACTGTATACTTAGTAAAACATGTTACTTTCTTTCACTATATACAGGATGCTTCAGAAGTATGTGGTCAAGTTTTAGAAGCGTACTGTGCTACCTGCAGTAAGTATAATGTTACCTGTTGCAGTGTCTGCGTTTGAAATTAGAATGGTGACCACTAATAGATTCAACTTATGCTTTCCATCAATCAGAGTAGTCACTCTGGCGAAGCTCACATTAAAAAAACTTACAGCAACAAAATTAACCTATTTCTTGAGTTTCTCGTAATATAATTATTATTATTAATAATTATTATTTCTCTTTATTCCTAACTAGTGGATAATTTTAAACAAAATGTTATTAATTTTC
This sequence comes from Phragmatobia fuliginosa, assembly GCA_932526445.1. Classification (NCBI taxonomy): domain Eukaryota; kingdom Metazoa; phylum Arthropoda; class Insecta; order Lepidoptera; family Erebidae; genus Phragmatobia; species Phragmatobia fuliginosa. The sequence continues at coordinate 12,955,607 of OW052071.1, forward strand.
ATGTCCATTAGGATGATTTTACATGTATTACTTACATGTAAATGTTTTTGGAAAAGTGGTAGAAATTTAGTTATAAGTATTAGGCTCTATTCATCTAGGTCTAGCCTCAATTTTAATCTTCATCTATCAGATTTGTTTGTCAGATTCAAATTAAGGTCATTAAAAATCATTAAGGTACTCTTATATATTATCGCAAATTCTTTAAATTAATACGTTTTTTGTTTATTTTGTTAAAACCATAATTATACACATTAATTAATTCGATAAACAAGTTTTTTTAGATTGTAACGGTAGCTATCGAGCACCCCTGTGGACTCAAATGAGCTAAAAATTAAGAACCTGTATTAAAGTTTATTAACATTAATAAGTTTAAAACTAAAATGAATCTACATTATAATGTGTTGCATAACTTAAATTTTTAACTACTTTATGTATGTTTGCAATTCAATAAGATTGGAGTGTCTGTTTGTAATTTTAAATGAATAGATTTCATTTAATGCAAACTTTAATATTTAATGCAAACGTTAATATTTACGGTACTCATATCAATAAATTGTTTTTTTATTAATCTGTATCCCTTGTATCTTTACAACAACATAATATTGCGAGGCGCAGTAATTTATAAAAATATTTACGAGTATATGACTACGCTTTATAAACTTAAAAAGTAGTGCGGTTGAGCTCAGAATATGCGCTTCGGTTCTTGTTTTTTTTATAGACAACTCTTGTATCAGGAATACACATCCTATGTCGCTGGGGACTTTAGAAACATACATGAAACGATAGACAAATACATATTTAAATACATAAAATACTTTTTTGTAAAAGAATGTTTGGAAAGCTAAAACTGGTTGTTTTGTTGATTTTTTGAAAAGTAACTGTTTTTAAACTTTCGCGACTTTTACACATACTCATGTTTTTACTGTAAACGGGACTTATTCGAGTTGTGTTGCGCAAAACACGAAACTAAATTACGTAAGTTACAGTGTCGCGAACATACCGTCAACACAAGAAATAAAAAATCACAGTCAGTTCAAAAAGACACGGTCGTGAACTTGTCGAGCGTAAATATGAATGACATTACCCAGAATATATTAGAAAAGGGCTTGAACTACGCCATAACGCCTAAACGTATTCCGTACGAAAAAATCATTAGTGGAGTAGAGGAAACAATAACTCGTAACAAAATACCCACCCCCGATGCGGAAACGTTAAGACAGGATGTTGCCGTCATTTTACGCAAATCCAAACCACCGAAGGCAAACATCACCATAGAGGAACGCCTTGCACTAAAAGAACTGCGTGACAACCGCGATATCCTAGTGCTCAAGGCTGATAAAGGCAATGCCACTGTGGTGATGGATACCAGTGACTACGATCAAAAACTGCAGCACCTTTTGAGTGACGTCACCATTTATAAGCCGGTGTCGTACAACCCTACCGCCAGAGTCAACAAACGCATACGCACACTAATAGCGGACCACAAACATCTGTTCACAGAGGAGGTATTTGAGCACCTTCACCGGCCAAGGATAGTGCAGCCCCCCAAGTTATACGGTCTGCCAAAGATACACAAAGCGGACGTGCCATTACGTCCCATCGTGAGTCAAATTGATTCTCCCACGTACGAATTGGCAAAACACGTGGCAAAGGTACTGCAACCCTTGGTAGGGTCGACTCCCTCCTTTGTACGAGATTCGCGCCATTTTGTCAACATTGTCAAGAATATTAAATTGGAACCAGACGAGATAATGGTGAGTTTCGATGTCGAGTCGCTCTTCACTAACGTTCCGATTAAAGACTGCCTTGACGTCGTCGAGCGTAGGATATTGGACAATGATCTGCCTGTTGAGTACGTTGTTTTGCTTAAAAACTGTCTTGAGGGAAACTACTTTCTTTACCGCGGGCAGTACTACCTCCAGATCGACGGTGTGGCCATGGGTAGCCCAGTTGCACCAGTGATGGCCAACATCTGGATGGAACACTTTGAAGAACTCATTAGCCCACAAACCGCCCAGGTAAAGTTATGGAAGCGGTACGTCGACGACGTTTTTTGCGTAATGAAGGGTGACCATCAGCGAGTAGAACAATTTTTAAGTATGTTGAACTCCACACACCAGAACATCAGGTTTTCATACGAAATGGAAAGAGACAGATCGTTGGCCTTCCTCGACGTAAAATTAATCGCGAAAAATAATGGAACGCTGGGACACACGGTTTACCGAAAGCCCACGCATACGGACAGGTACCTGCACGCCGATTCCCACCATCATCCACTCCACCTGCGGTCCGTAGTTACATCTTTATATAACCGAGCTCACGACCTCTGTGACCCTGAACATCTAGACGCCGAGCTCGCTCATGTTCAGGAGGTACTAAGACGTAACGGGTATGGTTTCACTACAAGCCGCCCCAAGGTGACGATGACGCAGCCTAGGGTAGACCGAGTACCAGCCTTTCTACCGTTTATAAAAGGAGTGACGGACAAAGTTGGCACGCTACTAAAAAAGTACGCCATAAAAACTGTGTACAGTCCGCACTCCAAGGTAGTAAAGTGCTTAAGGACACCCAAAGATGTCATACCGCTGCAGACACCCGGAGTGTACAAGGTGAGTTGCAGTTGTGGTAGTTCCTACATCGGTCAGACGAAGCGCACAATAGCAGAACGAACGAAGGAACATATCGCAGCTGTAAAAAACCGCCAAATAAACAAGTCTGCCATTGCAGAGCACCTGCTGGAATCAGGACCGAACCACTGGATTGAACTACACGACCCGCAGGTCCTCTCCACAGATCGGAACTATTTTCGTCGAATAGTACGTGAAGCGGTTGAAATCAAAAAACACAAAAATTTCAACCGGGAAGACGGATACCGACTATCAACATCGTGGAATCCAGTCATCAGCGGGTGTAGCCACCATCAGAAAGATGAAATAAGGCGTGCAGATGTCATAAGTGTGGTGTGTAGGGGTACCGACACTACAAGAAATCAACGCGATCTAGTGCGGGTAGACACAACCTGCACATCACGAAGGCGACGCTAAGCTCACATCAGTCTACCCGTGACCACGAGCGGTATAACCCGTTCGAAACGTCGGAAAATAGAAGGTATCGTAACCTTTAATATTATCGCGAATAAGTCCCGTTTACAGTAAAAACATGAGTATGTGTAAAAGTCGCGAAAGTTTAAAAACAGTTATTGCAAACCGCTACGGGCCGGAATATGCACAAAAAGTAAAACACCTAACGTTCCTCCGAACAAAACGGATGCGGTTTGAATCTTCATTGATATTTTTGATAAAGTGTCGTGATTTTAACCTAATACCTACGGGAGTGCGTATCAAACCGCGTAAGGACATCCCGTTTTCGGAAGGAATTCTAAAGAATGCAAGCGTTCGTCTTCTGAAACAATTAATACGTAACTGCCGGTATAAGCTAAACAGTGTTCAGTGTGAGTTGTATGAGTTACATAGGGAGTGCAGTGCAGTGTTATCAGTAAGTGATTTCGATGTGTGCGATCGCGTCTCGTATAATCAGGCGTCGCGAGTTTACGAGTTGTGTTGCGCAAAACACGAAACTAAATTACGTAAGTTACAGTGTCGCGAACATACCGTCAACACAAGAAATAAAAAATCACAGTCAGTTCAAAAAGACACGGTCGTGAACTTGTCGAGCGTAAATATGAATGACATTACCCAGAATATATTAGAAAAGGGCTTGAACTACGCCATAACGCCTAAACGTATTCCGTACGAAAAAATCATTAGTGGAGTAGAGGAAACAATAACTCGTAACAAAATACCCACCCCCGATGCGGAAACGTTAAGACAGGATGTTGCCGTCATTTTACGCAAATCCAAACCACCGAAGGCAAACATCACCATAGAGGAACGCCTTGCACTAAAAGAACTGCGTGACAACCGCGATATCCTAGTGCTCAAGGCTGATAAAGGCAATGCCACTGTGGTGATGGATACCAGTGACTACGATCAAAAACTGCAGCACCTTTTGAGTGACGTCACCATTTATAAGCCGGTGTCGTACAACCCTACCGCCAGAGTCAACAAACGCATACGCACACTAATAGCGGACCACAAACATCTGTTCACAGAGGAGGTATTTGAGCACCTTCACCGGCCAAGGATAGTGCAGCCCCCCAAGTTATACGGTCTGCCAAAGATACACAAAGCGGACGTGCCATTACGTCCCATCGTGAGTCAAATTGATTCTCCCACGTACGAATTGGCAAAACACGTGGCAAAGGTACTGCAACCCTTGGTAGGGTCGACTCCCTCCTTTGTACGAGATTCGCGCCATTTTGTCAACATTGTCAAGAATATTAAATTGGAACCAGACGAGATAATGGTGAGTTTCGATGTCGAGTCGCTCTTCACTAACGTTCCGATTAAAGACTGCCTTGACGTCGTCGAGCGTAGGATATTGGACAATGATCTGCCTGTTGAGTACGTTGTTTTGCTTAAAAACTGTCTTGAGGGAAACTACTTTCTTTACCGCGGGCAGTACTACCTCCAGATCGACGGTGTGGCCATGGGTAGCCCAGTTGCACCAGTGATGGCCAACATCTGGATGGAACACTTTGAAGAACTCATTAGCCCACAAACCGCCCAGGTAAAGTTATGGAAGCGGTACGTCGACGACGTTTTTTGCGTAATGAAGGGTGACCATCAGCGAGTAGAACAATTTTTAAGTATGTTGAACTCCACACACCAGAACATCAGGTTTTCATACGAAATGGAAAGAGACAGATCGTTGGCCTTCCTCGACGTAAAATTAATCGCGAAAAATAATGGAACGCTGGGACACACGGTTTACCGAAAGCCCACGCATACGGACAGGTACCTGCACGCCGATTCCCACCATCATCCACTCCACCTGCGGTCCGTAGTTACATCTTTATATAACCGAGCTCACGACCTCTGTGACCCTGAACATCTAGACGCCGAGCTCGCTCATGTTCAGGAGGTACTAAGACGTAACGGGTATGGTTTCACTACAAGCCGCCCCAAGGTGACGATGACGCAGCCTAGGGTAGACCGAGTACCAGCCTTTCTACCGTTTATAAAAGGAGTGACGGACAAAGTTGGCACGCTACTAAAAAAGTACGCCATAAAAACTGTGTACAGTCCGCACTCCAAGGTAGTAAAGTGCTTAAGGACACCCAAAGATGTCATACCGCTGCAGACACCCGGAGTATACAAGGTGAGTTGCAGTTGTGGTAGTTCCTACATCGGTCAGACGAAGCGCACAATAGCAGAACGAACGAAGGAACATATCGCAGCTGTAAAAAACCGCCAAATAAACAAGTCTGCCATTGCAGAGCACCTGCTGGAATCAGGACCGAACCACTGGATTGAACTACACGACCCGCAGGTCCTCTCCACAGATCGGAACTATTTTCGTCGAATAGTACGTGAAGCGGTTGAAATCAAAAAACACAAAAATTTCAACCGGGAAGACGGATACCGACTATCAACATCGTGGAATCCAGTCATCAGCGGGTGTAGCCACCATCAGAAAGATGAAATAAGGCGTGCAGATGTCATAAGTGTGGTGTGTAGGGGTACCGACACTACAAGAAATCAACGCGATCTAGTGCGGGTAGACACAACCTGCACATCACGAAGGCGACGCTAAGCTCACATCAGTCTACCCGTGACCACGAGCGGTATAACCCGTTCGAAACGTCGGAAAATAGAAGGTATCGTAACCTTTAATATTATCGCGAATAAGTCCCGTTTACAGTAAAAACATGAGTTTTTGAAAAGTAATATCGCTATTCTGTTATGTGTGTTTATTTAACAGCTACACTTAAATTCGATAGTTACTTGATTGGCTACAAGTATAAATAAATATTTCGAACATCTTACACACAACATCGTCTAGTCCAAAACTAAGCAGAGCTTGTATTACAGGTACTAGACAACTGATAAAAATATATAAACATATTTTTTTGTAAATACATATTCGTAAAATATAATATATAGAAAACACCCAATGTCCGATACAAATATTTGCGGATCACACAAACATTTGGTCTGATCCGAGAATCGAACCCGGGACCTCTTGATCAGCAGTTGCATTTGCCAACCACCTGACCAACGAGGCAGTCAATTATGAACTGAAACTGAAGTGATCTTGGTTGGTTATTATGGCTTGCCCTACCAACCTTCGTTTATTCTCTGTCGTTATGAATATTGTAAAATTAGCTAGTATAAGATACTCTTTAACATACATTCTTCAACTGTTTCTGAATTCAAGATAAATGAGTTTATTGGAAAACAGGCTCAAAATTCTTGATTTTAAATAGATCAAGGCAGCAATCATCATCATCATCAGCCTATCACAGTCCACTGCTGGACACAGACCTCTCCAATTGCACGCCATTTTCCAGCCGACTCTCGCAAATCATCACTCCACCTGGCCTGTGGATATGTCCGTAGCCGAAATTATCCAAAACTAAGGGTTAATCTACATATCCGTAATCGATACAATTTTATTCTTTTATCCATATCCGTATCCAGATCCGAAATATCATATCCATAACATTCCTAGTTTGGGGCTAGATGATGTTGTGTTTTAGATGTCCAAAATATTTATTTACTTCATTTGTGTTTCGACTTTTTCTTAAATGCAAACCGACCTTGGCATCGTAACAATTTGTTCAGGTTCGTCGGAATTATAACATCAGATATATTTCTAACTTAACAGTAAACACATTAACATTATACTCTTTTAGTTTCATTATTCTAAAAGTGGTTACTAACCTAAAATATTCAGAAAGTAATATAAAATTATAATTTATAATAGAAAATACCCAGTTCGCATTCAGTGTTACCGAGGTCCAATGCCAGTCACTCCGTGTAAAAACTGATATTCAGGTAAATCCGGTTGAACTAGTAGCTGGCCACAAATAAAATTAGGAATAATAAAGGCTATGAAGATGAAAATTATTTGTTACATAACATATCACACATTACATCATCTTAATTACCTTTCTTAGGAAAATCTTATGCCAGTATTAAAGATTATTGATAATAACATAATTCTCTACGAGCAAATATTAAATCGTTATTACTAGATAATTAAACGTTAATAGTTAAATCTATTTTTTTATATTTTTATAGTTAAACTTATAAATTGAATTGCAGTTTGCTAAGTTGTCTTGCGCGTAGTATGACTGCATGAGGAATACGAATTTCTACTTAGAGGCAAAGCAATTCACGACGAGATGCATCCATTCGCGCATCGGCCAGTGTGAAAGCTATTTATAGGTTAATATAGCACTTCTGTTAAGTACTTTCTTGCTGCATTATATATATATTTGTTATATGGCAGAAGTTCTGATTATTGGATATTTCTCATTAAGATGCAGGTTTAGTATGTACTAACTATTTACGATGGTTAAGCAGTTCAGGTCTTGGCCTAATTAAGTGCTAATAAAACTCATCGGTGAGTACTCCAGTAGTTGGTAGTATAACTAAGTGTTAACGTATTTTATAACTTTAGCTAACGCCAATATAATTGTTTATTATTATTTATAGCCAGGGCTGTCTCGTTTAAAAAAGAGAATGAAGATGGTTTAAATAAAAAAAAGATTAATACTAACATAGTGACATTGTTGTCTAGTATTTATTTATCAAAAAACTGTTAAGAATTAATTTTCAGATTATAATATACATCATCATCATCAACAGCCTTTAACAGTCCACTGCTGGACATCGGCCTCTCCTTAGAAAGGAGTATTTGGCCTACTATACAACGCTGGCCAGACGGGCTGGTATAGTGTTGGTTTCAAGTTTTCCTTCTCTTAGCATTAATGTTGTCTTGCATAGTTTATCCTTAGTCGCCTTTTACGACACCCGCGGGATGAATAGGGGTGGTGACACTCTGTATTCTTAATCCGTCACCACACGGACGTACCATACCATAAAATAAATTCTTAATATGTTAAGGAAGTAAGCGCATTTTTTTTGTAACTGTAATAATTGATCCTGCTTTTGCCGCCGCATATATCGAATTTTTATCAAAACTACGAAAACAGGAGCAATGTGTATAAACTTATATTGTACGGTAAACTTTCTGTATGGCCATAAAGCGCAGTTTAATGTTTATGGTTTTATCCATTTCTCTGACCGCAAAACCGGGTTTTATAAACATGAATAATGATTTTTTATAAATGGTATAACTGTATAATGTTGTTGTTTGTACGCAAATAGTTTTTGGATATGAAAATGTGAAGGGCTACTCAAATTATAATTATACACAAACAGCTAAAAGCAATAATATATTATTGTTTGTTATCAGTGCTCCAGCGTTAGAAACTTATTCCATGTCGTGACCTCGTGAGACTTCACAAGCATATATTTCAACCTAGCATGAAGAACGCCTGGAGTAAAAAAAACAATTTGTAAATCATATGCAATTTAAAACAACAAACTTATTAACTTTTGCTTATTCCGTTTCCAATTTAATTAGAATTTGGCGCAATTGTAACAATGCAAATGGTTTTTATAGATGGCCTTCTGCCTCTAAATCTTTTGAGGAATGAAAGAATTTTTAGATTAGATAAAGGCTCGTCCTTTATTCCACCTGAATACCATTGAAAGCTTAAAGTTATTGAAAGGAAAACCACAATCTCAGAGGGGAATTTGCAGTATATCGACCTAAAACCGAGTTTCCTTTTGTACTGCTGTCTTATCTACAAAAACTTTATTAAGATGTATTTACGTCGAATATTTATACAAAGCTTCAAAATATATCTCTTTTTAAATTACTATTTACTTGTTATCGGACTCTCATTGACAAGTACTTGACAGTAACTAGACATATATACAAAGAAGGCATAATTTCTATCGGCAATAAATTGACTTCTTTGTATAAAATTGTTTATAAACACGTGTCATAGTTTGCGGTCGTGACCCTGTTAATAACGTAAAACATCAATAAGAAAAAAGTGTTTTTGACTTTTTCAAACAAGAAATGATAAAAGCTATACTCCGGAGTATGGAACATTGTTGGTGTTTCACGCCCTTACCTGGACATGATAGACATCTATGGTAATCGTTATTGGAAGTCAGTGCCCTCAAATATACTGACAACTAGTTCAACCTTCGAATTTAGTTAGCACTCAGAGCTGCCGAGGTTCGATGTCAATCGCTACGTAGAAAAACTGATATTCAGGTTAAACCTGTTAAATTAGTAGCCGACCCCAAATAATCCTAAGAAAAATGACTAGAAAGGCTAGGAAGATGAGTGTTTTTATAGGGGTCAAACGAGCAGGTGGGTCACGATGGTAAGTGCCTATGACTGCTCATGGACACCTTCGATTTAAGGGTTATAATTATCCTTTAAAATCCCCCATCTTTCACTAAAATTAACATGTATTTTGAGTTATGTTGTTTAGAAATAGTATAAGATTAAAGGAAAAATAATAGGTAGTCTGAAGTCTTTCAAGTTAAAATTTACAGCCGTATATGAAAACAACAGGTAATTAACAGTATTCTGATCGTGTAATGAGGAATTAAGAATACAGAGTGTTACCAGATGATGTATACATATAGATGTATACAGAGTCATAAAAGGCGACTAATAGACTAAACTACGCAAGACAAGATTGACACCGGTAAAGAGAAGAAAACCTGGAAACAATCCCTATATCAACAGGCAATAAATAGTAGTATAGCAGGCCAGAACCTGTTTTCTAAGGATATCTATGCCCAGCATGAACTGTTAAAGGTAATGTGCTGATGTAATGTGAACAGTACTTTTGCATACAAACCTTGTCCGAAGAAATGGTGTCAAAATTTGAAAGTTGTATAAAAAGAGTATAAGTATTAATATTCAGAGCTAATAAATGAAAGTAGTAGGCATCCCTTGTATCATATTAGTCATAAATAATTTCAAACAACAATAACTAGCTGTTGCAAAACAATTTTATATTGTATGCTATAATAGGCAATGGAATAATACATGAATATTTTTAGGACAAGGCATCGGAAGCGAACCTTATTCAGTCATTTAGTTGTACCATCACGTGTACATGAAGCTGTATGGGCTGTAAGCACGCACTCAACCACTTTCTATTTTATTTGCCATGTTTGTACATCCTTATAAACGGTATACACAAATACATGTACATATGTAAATATGTTAGTGTTTAATCCAACATTCCAATACAACGTTTCATGGCACGGTTGGCCTGGTGGTTTAACCGGTCGCCACGCCGCTTTCTACTGAGCCAAGAGTCGTGGGTTCAAATCCCACGTGGGCTTTCTGTGATTCATAAATTTTCTCGTGTTCGTTTCGAGTATCTTTGTAAAGTTCCCCGCGACACAGGATTTATATTCTCTATTGCGGGAGTTATCATATAAAAAAAGAATCTTCTAAATTACTATTTGACAAATCTTATCTATGCCTAGTTATTAATTATTTTAAAAGTAAAAAAAATACATAAATGCATCCATTTCAACTTTTTTGTTAATGACTTGCGGAAAGGACTTGACCCCACGACACCGGGTATCCTAGTGTGACCAGAGACTTTTTGGTTAAACAGTGAAATGTACGGATGAAATACATATATGTATTATTTAGTTTACAAGCCTTTGTATGAATAAAAACTATTTTTATGTTGTCAAATTTGTAATTTTACAGCTTTTGCTGGTAGTATTTAGTGACTTTTACGGCCTCCAGTCAAGTAAATACCACGGTATTTTGTGCAAATTTAAGTCTGTACTTCCGTTACATTGTGAGTGTTTTCGTCTATTTGCAGAAAGTTTCTGACGATTCTGCATGTATTCAATATGGCAGCTTTTTGAAGGAATATATCATAGGTGTTTGGTTTCTGATCAAAGAGTTTCAAACTCACTTCTCGTAAAACTTCATCATCATCAGCCAATCGCAGTACACTGCTGGACATAGGCCTCTCCAATTGCACACCACTTAGATCGATCCTCGGCTACACGCTTCTGTTAAGTCATCATACAATTTGTATTTTAATGACGGTTAATAAATAAATTAAAGTTTTAAAGTACTCCATATAATAAAAGTAAACTGGCAATAAAAATCCATGGAAATAAACCAACAAGTGCCTGAGGTCACCTAGAACAAGCGGTCAGACTAAGGTGAAAGCAGACAAAACAAATAGTAATACGAATTTGAAGATGAAAATTTATATTAGAATTAGGGTTTTTCTCACTCACTGAATTTAGAATTTATTATATTAAACATGACGCAAAAGACGCTACACATGCATCTAACTCCAGCCACGAGTATGTCAGTTATGGAAATATGTAAATATATGTCCTTCTTAAAAGTCAAATATATCTTTATAGCGAAATTAAACTAAATCAGTTTATCCGTAAAAGTACAACTGCCTCGTTGGTCTAGTGGTCGTATGCTACTGCTATCAAGAGGTGTCGGGTTCAAATCCCGGGTCGGGCGAAAAAGTGTTTTTGGGATTTTCTTAGGAAATTCCTACTAGCTGCCGGCGGTGAAACTTTGGCGGTGATTCACGCCCGTGCCTCGGAGAGCACGCAAAGCCGTCGGTCCCGGTTGTCATGAACATCTATGGCAATCGTTATTGGGAAGTCAGTACCCTCAAATATACTGACAAAACTAGTTCAATATTCGAATTTCAGTTCTCCATAAGGATTGCGGAGGTCCGATGCCAGCCGCTCCGTGGAAAAACTGAAATTCAGGTTCCGGTTGAACACTAGTAGCTGACCCCAAATAAACTTGGGAATAATGGCTAGGAGGATGATGAGTTTAATCCGTAAAATCGTAAAAGACAGATAGTTACTTTCAAATTTATAATAATATTATGAGTATGGATTCTCACGGTGTATATTTATAGTGATTATATAAACATGCCGAATATCTGTCGAATAACATAGCATTTATCTTTTACCTATAAGTTCATTTCAGGCGCGAATTTCCTTTACGCCTATTGAATTATAAAAGGTCATGTGCTTATATAATACAACAAAGGTCACCAAGAATGTTATAAAATCAAGTCGGTGTGTGTGAACATTGTCTATGAATGTTTTTAGGGTTCCGTAGTTCACCTCCCGGAACCCTTATATATTCGTCATGTCCGTCCGTCTTACCGTCCGTCCGTCCAAACGGTTAGTGCTAGAAAGATGAAACTTTGCATGAATATGTGTTCTATTACGTCAACAAAGCGCTACAATAAAGTCCCCCCCCCCCTCTAAAAACTAATCAGCTGGCTAAAAAAATCTGAAAAAAATGTGTATTGGTAGTCCATATATTGAACTTTCAAGGAGAACTATATATAGCTTGGGTAACTTATTTAGTTCAGGTGATATAGGGACCTAACTTGTAAAATGCAGCAGCTTGGAAAACAAACATAAAGAAATATTAAGTATCTATTGGGCACGATTTAAAATTCACATGTTTTTGTAGCCAGAAGGGATGCTATTGTAAATTTTATCAAAATCGGTTCAGTGCTTAAGCCGTGAATGTGTAACCGACATAATAATTATACTTTGGTATTTATGATATTAGTATAGGCAGCTAGCTGTCAGTTCTGTTGAAATTCTCTTAGTTATATAACTTCATTAACCATCCACCTTGGTGACTAAGCAGTATTCTCTATCTTATAACCTTAAATATTCTTTTTTACACTTATACAATTGTTGGTTTATATATAATCATCATTATCAGCATATCGTAGTCCACTGCTGGACATAGACCTCTCCCATTGTACACCACTCTGAACGATTTTGGGCTACTCGCAATCAGCTCTTGCCAGTCATTCTGGTGAAAGTCGCTCAAGAGAAACACATGTACAATCATATTAAGCAAACAGTGAAAACAATTTTGTAAAAGCACGTGTTCCATGAATTAAAGCGTTATAAATATAAAAGGGATCATGACTAGACGAGCGACTCCTCACGGCTAGTTGAATTCTATTATAAAACTTTTCCGAACTGTGCGATAAATTGATAGCTTCTATTAATAGACACGTCACGAGTTCTCGACTGAAGGATATCTCGCTCGCCCCGCTAAGTAAGAGCTATGAGAGTGCAAAAAATAAGACGTGCTGGTCATCGGTCGTCTCGAGTTGCCTTCTTCGTTTTATTACAATTCTCTCGAGTAAATACGGTCAGTTTTTAGAGAAACATTTCCTTTTATATTGCAAATTAATAAATTCATTTTATGGGTTATAAAACGCATGCTCAAATCTATAAAAATATTTATATGTGTCTGTTTGTAATTTCAAATGAACAGGTTTTCAGCTGGTAAACATCAATGAATAAGTGTATGAGTGTGTGTACATGTCTACAATTACAAACTTACATGATGAATATGATGTTTATTAACTTTTTAAAGTAGAACGTTGTGTTTTACGGGTTTTAAGCATGACTTTTAATATATTTTTGTATCTTATCTTTCTGTATTAATTTATTATAATGAAAAGTGACGAGTGTGGGACTAGTTCAAGCTGATTACAGATTTAGAGAGATTACGAGATAACGAGATAAATCGAAATCAACTAAAGTTTTCTTGCGTTTAAAGCACAACAAACAAATTCGTTCTTAAGAGTTCTGCTGATCTGCCGCCTGCCAATCTGCTAATCTCAAGCATATTCAATGATCTTAGACGTAAATTATTGAAGACTGGTACAAAAGTATTAACATTTTATTCATAGAAGATGAATGGTATTTATATTGCAACTAGCTTTTACCTGCGGCTATGGCCGCGGTATGTCGGTTATCGCGGTAAAGAATAGCCTATGTCCTTCCTCAAAATTCTAAGTATCCCCTTTATTAATTTTATTATAATTGGTGCAGCGGTTTAGCAATAAAATGCAAGATACAGACAAACTGAGTTAGTTTCGAATTAATAGTAATAAATGGGTGGAATTGAAAGTGTAGTCTTACATTTTCCTTTCTTTCTTTTGGCAGTCATTTTGTTCGTTTAAAACAAAAACTCGGAACTACTAAGTGGGACAGTAGAATACTTATGCTAATTGAATTAAAGTCGTGACTTTCAAGTATTTATTTTCAAATTATATTCATTTCATTTACAAACACTTAATACAAACAAGATGAGTAGTCAGTATTTGCATTTCATTTACATAATCGCCGTTATCCGGTAGACCGACTTAGTTTCCTTTCATTTGACGTCTTATTTAATATTATTTTTGATAGTACGAATAAGAATGGAAAGTATTAAAAATGAAAGGATAGTGTTTTAAATAGTCTTGTTTACTTTTGGCAGAAGTTAACCGAACTTCTGATAAAAATATTACAAAGATCAAATGATGTCCTAGGAATTGAACTCACAACCTCTGCTTAACCATTAAGTCCAAAGTAGTTTAGTAATCATATTGATGTGTCTGCACTTTTACGATTTTGTATTTAATAGCATTTGTTATGGTGTACTACATTCTGTCAAATAGACGAATTTGTATGTATAATGTATAAAAAAAAGTATGAAATCGAAAAGTCAATTTAAGTTATAGAGGGGCTTCGAACAAAAGATAATATTTAAATACGAAGTTTAACACCATCAACAATCCTTTAGCATTGGCTAGACATTGGCGTCTCCCTAGAAAGAGTTTAAAGCCAGTTGGCTTTAAACTCGGTATAGTTATACCGAGCTGGCCAGACAGGTCGGTATAGGCTTTGTGTCAAGTTTTTCTACTTCCAATTTTATCACAACACATAAATCTATAGACAATAAATCAGAATTGTTTGTTCTGAACCCTTTCTGATTTCATTTTCTGATTGTGCGGTTCACGACAAGAATATAAAGCAATATTTTTACCCAACTCATGCCTACCGTCTCATTTCGGAGTTGTACAATATTTGGGTATATTTTGGTTCATTAAACCTAATAAATTTATTTAAGAAAATTACAATATTTGGACCCAAATAGCATTTAATTTTGATTTTGGTATATGTTATACAGTATGAGAAATAGTATACATTCTATAGGAGACCCTTGTCAAATCGTCTATAGGACTCTTTGTATCGTTTCAACTGTAAGGCGTCTATTGATAGGCATAAGCATCCCTGAAAGCACTCCACAGATTCTGTGCTACCCGTATCCAACGGCTTCCCTTCATCAGGTCATCGGATCACGTAGCATCAATCAAAGATATATAATTCTTATTGCTTGTTTTCTAAGTTTTTTATTGGAAATTGTACTCTCTGTAGAATATATTTTTAAAGATAATTTTGTTTGTTGCAGAACGAGTGAACTGATCGCGCTCGTGGCAGTATCGTGCACCTTGTTCCTGTTCCTGCACACACGGGACTTGAGCACTAAGCTGCAACGTATACAGGGAAGACTTAACGATGACGTCACAGCTTTCAATCACCTTACAGACAGTGAGTATAATCTTTATGACAGACAGATTAAAAAATATGGAGTGTTAGTAATAGTATTCATTCCGTTCGTTTCGGAACAGCCGATTAATTAAATAAGGAAAGGTTGGCACAAACATCATACGAACCCCACGTCAACTTGGTATAGTTGGCCAAAACCTCCAAAGATTGTTGATGAGATTCAATAATGATTTATTTGCATATCACACGATGTTGATTATGTACGGTTGCCACTGAGTGACCAAATATACTCTCGTTGTCTTCATTATTTTCGTAATTACTTATTTTCCTCTCGGCCTTAAGGCGGAAACTTAATCCCACCAGCCTTATCCATTTAGATATAACTTTCTTTTACCGGAGTTTATTTATAAAATTACAAAAATGATGTACGACCGTTTTTTAATAGAAGTTAAAGACTTAATCTACACACTTTCAGAATAAATATTTATGGTTAAAGCCATTTATGAGGTAACAAACGATAAAAATAGGAAATAGTGACTCACGTATTCAGCCGTTAACATACGTTATTTCTTAATCAAATAGTTCCAAGTTTGATGTAAATTAATAGCATCGTTGATCAAGCGGTTAGTGTATGCCGATGAAGAGGTCTCGGGTTCGAATGCTGGGTTCGGTCCAAAAGTGTTGTTGGGTTTGTCTTACAAGAAAATCCTAATGGCAGCCCGGAGTATGGAAGTTTGGCAATGTTTTACGCCTGTGCCTCGGTTCTCTCTTCTCCGTTAAGCCGTCGGTTCCAGTTGTCTTGAACATCTATTGTTGGTCTAGTGGTTAGCGTATGCGGCTGCTGATCAATAGGTCTCGGGTTCGATTCCCGGGTCAGACCAAATATTTGTGTGATCCACAAATATTTGTTTCGGAGTCTGGGTGTTTTTCTATGTATAATATGTATGTATTTACAAAAAAAAAGTATGTTTATGTATTTATATCAGTTGTTTAGTACCCATAACACAAGCTCTGCTTACTTTGGGACTAGATGATGTTGTGTGTAAGATGTCCAAAATATTTATTATTATTATTATCTATGACAATCATTATTGGGCCTCAAATATATCTACTGTTCTTGTACAACCTTCAAATTCAGTACGCCCTCAGGGTTGCGGAGGTCCGATGCCAGTTGCTACGTGTTGAAACTGATGTTTAATAAAAATACAATCTTAAAAGCTATGAAGATGATTTGTTGTAGATTGATAAATACTAGGTAGTCTGAAAAGTTTCCATGATAAGAGCAGCACTCGTTATTAAAATCTAGTAAATATTGTTGTTCATAATTGTATTTACTGTCTAGAGCTCAAGGAGACTATTTAGAAATAAAAAAAGATACCGATAAATTGAGAACCTTCCTTTTTTTAAAGTCGGTTAAAAAAAGTATTTTACAGCCCGTCCACGTACCTCCATATTTTTTTTGCCTACCGTGTGTGAGATGCATGAAATCATTATTACTGTTACTAATATCTTCAAGCCGTTAATTACAATTTTTACTAGTCACGTGAAATCTTTACACACCTACGTTAATTTTTGCCTTTCTCGTAGGTACATCTTATTTTATGATTGTATAATGAAATTAACTTTCACTATTTCACAGCAATATCAAAATCAATTATTTAATTAATAGTTTACTTTACATACAAAAAACAAAAGGTTTTCTAATACGAATTAAGCAACAAACAATTATGAACAATTATAACTTAGAAAGTAGTTTTAGCGTGAATTGGTAAGTGCGGGTAATTATAGATAAAATTATAGATGAATTAGTCTTAGATGACGTGTCTATTAATGCCCTCTTTTACCTCAAATAGAGATTTTTTTTATTTGTTACTAGCTTTTTATTTAGACCTCCGTAATAGAACAATATCTTTTACATGGAATAGAAAAGATCGAGGTTTTGATTAGAAGCCATTCTTAGTATCGAAAAGTAGAACAAAAAATTCAATAATGCCCGAGAGCGACGCGGCGACGAACGTGACGCGTATCGTGCGTAAGCGATAGCCCGACCGGTATGCCTGCCCAGGCAGGCACGCGGCTGACTATACCTAAACTGTGGAGTGACAGCCCCCTGATTGCGGTAAAAAGTAGCCTATATTGTTCCTCAAGAAGTAGATATCTACATGACAAATATCATTGAAACCTGTGCAACAGTAAAACTGTGAAAGGGCAACAGACAGACACGTAGTTACTTTCGTATTTATAATATTAGTATTGATCAGAACGCCAGTATTGTCTCCCAAACTGACACTTCAAAGAAAAGAATACCTTCAGATTAACCCGTTACCATTCCGTCTGGTCTACATGGTATATGAGGTACGCCAAAGTCTTCTTTATAAAAAACTATGTTTAGCAGTGACTTGCTTGCGGCTGTTGGTGATAATGTTAATGCTATTCTAATTCACCTAAAATAAAAGTGACTATGATGACTAAGTTAACATTGGCATTGATTCTCTTGTTAACATAACCAAATTTAAATCGACTAAAATTTATATACTTTAATTGCATTGAATTACAGACCATTTTTCAATATCGCACGCATTTTCATTTAGTTCAGAACCAACCAAAATGAATTAAAGACAATTTTCGCTATAGGTATGCATCATCACTTTTCCATAGACATCATCACTTTTCCAATTCACAATTTACATTTGTCCTAGCGCTATAAGGCTTTTTAAAGAAATAACTAAAAGGTTAGTCGACGTCACAGGGCACTGAAGAGCTGGCAGCTACCTCGGACAAAGAATTAGTATAGCTATTCAAAGGGGGAACGCTGCCAGTATCTTCGGAACCTTGCCAGGGACTCCTTATAATAATATATTCTATTTTTATTATATTTTTTTAGGTTTTTAGTTTTTAGATTCATTTTTCAATTATGTATTTTTATTTATTATTTACATTATTGTGATTTTGATTGATAAATCCACGAAAATAAAAGAATTTCTACAAAGTCACCCGCGGTTCGTGTTGTAAACCGCGATACTTAGCTAATTATAAAATATACCCTTTTGTTTGCTTTCACTTTCTTAATAATAATGATGAGAAACTATAAAAAAATCGGCCAAGTGCGTGTCAGGCCACGCACAGGAAAGGGTTCCTCAGTAATTTAAAATCGTATCCAATAGATAATTGTTACGTTTACGTATTAGGCCTCATTCGCACGACAGTTTTTTTAACGGACGTTAAAAAAGCGTTCATATTCAACAAATGCATTCCCAAGTAAACTCTTTAGCAAAAAAAACGGGCACTTAAGCAAAGAACTATTTTTTAGTTACCATTTGTTTGTTTGACAATTTTAGGTATTTTTATCCTCAGAATGTTATAAATTAATTAGGAAGGAATAGTTTCCATCAGTTTTATCATAACATTTAAATTAAATTATTGAGAAATAATGTTTAAGCTCAAAACACTATTATTGTACCTGCTCGCTGAATAAAAATGAAACGCGTTAATTTCTTTCTTTTTATTGAATACATTAAAAGCAGATAAAAGTTTAGTATTGAGTGTGACCCCCTCTTGCTGAAATCACGGCTTGCATTCGTCTGGGCATGCTAGCAAGTTTAACTTTTATGGTTTCTTGGGGAATACGTTCCCACTCCGCGGTAATGACATTCTTTAGCTCTCTGATAGTCTGCGGAGCCGGCTGCACTGAACTCACTCGTCGCATCAGAACATCCCAGACATGCTCTATGGGATTGAGGTCCGGACTTCTAGCTGGCCAGTCCAAACGACGAATTCCGACTTCTAGCATATACGCTTCCACATCGACAGACCGGTGGGGGCGAGCGTTGTCGTCCATAAAAATTGAGTTTTCGTCAAGAGCGGTTAAAGCGGGTTGTGCATAAGGAATTAGAACTTCCGTTATGTATCGGTATCCAGTCAGTGTACCGTTTTCGATGAAGACTAACTCCGTACGATCCATAGAATTTATTCCTGCCCAAAACATAACAGAGCCCCCTTCATAAAGTGTGATTTCTTTTAAACATGCCTCTGCTAAGCGTTCTCCTCGTCTACGTAGCACTCGCCGACTTCGGACTTCACCATCCAGGGATATTCAGGCTTCATCGGAGAACAATACCCTATTCCAGTCTTCATGAGTCCATGACACACATTCTTCATGAGTAATTTAGGGCCGCGTGCCGGGCGATGACTGTGTATATTAGCAGCGAGAAGCCTCCTCCTGACCATCCATAGATTAATTTGCACATTTCTTACTTCTTCGAGTCTGTTCTTGAGGTCCACATAAGAAGATTTGCGATTTCTCAACGCTTGACTAACTAGAAAACGATCATCCCGTTGTTATATATATCCCGTTATTATTATAAGATAATAATTGAATAAGAATTGAAAAAAAAGTTAGTTATAGTCGATATTAACTTAACTATATAAGTTGTTTTCTTTGAAAACCAGGCTCAGTCAAAAATTTTAATTTGGAAGGTACTCTTATAAACATTATGGCACTTTTATAACTGGCCAGTAACATGTTTAAATGATTAAAACCTTTTTTGGTATTTTATTTTTTTCAGCCAGGAAAAAAATCGAACCCAACGTTTTTTTTGCAAATGAGTGTATATATTCACACGACAGCGTATTTAAAACACGACGCTATTTTATCGAGCAGTGTTGCATTTTCAACTTTGGGCGTTGAAAATAGACCATATATTATTATGCAACTTCATACTTGAACCTTTTTTTTTAACGTCCGTTAAAAAAACTCTCGTGTGATTGAGGACTTAATGCGTTAATTTTGTATGACGTTTTCCAAGTCAGCGCGTTTTACAAGTTAAGCCTCTATAACTCCTGAAATAACAAAGTCATCTTATCCCTTATAGTTTTCCTTCAAAGTTCAGTATATGGACCACCTTCACGAATTTTCCCAGATTTTTTGAGCCAGCTGTTTAGCTTTTAGAGGGGGGGGGGACGCCCTGTTTTTACAATAAAGTACCCTTTAAAGTGGAATATCCCGCGAACGGATACCTAAATCAAAAAAAATTCTTAGAAACCCTTTATTGTTTTTAAAATACCTATCTAATGATACCCCACACGATGGGGTAGTCGCGAGAAAAAAAAAACATCCCCACTTTACGTGTAGGGGAGGTACCCTAAATAAAAATATTTTTCGTAATTTTATTGTAGCACTTTGTCGGCGTAGTTACAACACATATTCATGCAAAGTTTCATCTTTCTAGCACTTACCGTTTGGACGGTAAGTCGAGGACGGACGGACGGACGGACGGACGGACGGACAGACGGACATGACGAATCCATAAGGGTTCCGAGTGATGAACTTCGGAACCCTAAAAAGACATTCTGTCTTAAGCGTCATTTTATAGCTTAATAAAAGATGAATGATTTCACTATAAATATAATTTTTGGTTGTACGGTTAATTACGATGTGGTTTGAACCATTAAAGTTTATATTGCTTCTAATTTCTTTTTTAACTATTAGGTATAACATGAATCTAGTTGATTTTAAGTAACATAAAATCAGTAAGTTACAGTTAATTAAAGATTTGTTTAAAAAGTATCGGACTAAAACTTTTCAGTGTTATTATCATCCTTTCATTCATTATTACCCGATTTATTTCTAATTGCCTATGAGTTCATTTGAATGATACTTTTTATACTTAAGAAGTTGTATCTAAGCTATATTCATTGTTTTTGGCTGCATTATGTAGGAAATGAAAAAAAGACATCCTACTAAAGTTTTTTTTTGAAATCATTTTACAGACGAAGTTAGCATAAATCTTAAACAAAATATAGTACCTACGTTTGGAAATAAATCCAATTTTGACTTACATTTCGAACGTGGTGTATTATGAAAATTAAATTACGTCAAAAAAAACTATTGAGTTAAATTTATAGTTACAATGATATCGATTTTATATTTTTCAATTTGAAATTAAATTGTTATACGAGAATCAATATCAAGAACAAGTAATGTTCTCATGTAATGGCATGCCGGGATGCAGTTATCTCTATTTTTTATATAATATATTCAGTTAAAAACAAAGAAATAGTTACCTGTAACCCTCGTACACTTCAACTCCGGGTCATAATTACGTGCATAGACAAGGCGAGTTAGATAACGATAAGTAGGTTATTATAGTAATGTAGGTATACGATTATGGGATTCAATTTACACATCGCCGGTTAGAGGAGATCCAAAGGTGTTTGTTGTTGACAGCCGGTAAATTAATAACAACTTATTATTGTTTGAAACTTTGCCTTTTTATCTTGTGACGTATATAGTTATGCATTGTACGTGTCTGCAGTCAGGTTGTTATAAGGTTTTTATTAAGTTTCTTAGTTTTATTTATTAGTGCCTTTTAAGTTCTGTCATTTCCATATTTCCCAGCAATTTAGATTTTGGAACTATTCTATGTTTAAATTTCGAATCTCAAAACAGTGGAAAGTATAAGTATTAATGCTATTGTTTAATTACAGCGTCGATTGGAATCTGTCAGTAAACAGTACAAATGCGATAAAAGTAAAACAGCAAAAGATTCTTAAACTGGTAATACACCGTGAACGTAAAAAAATAGCGACTCATTTGCTTGGAGTCTGATAGAGAGGGAAGGGGGAGGGGAAAGGACAGGTAATCGGAGGAATCAACTTAATATGAGATTAAAATTCAACGATTGGATAAAATTCATTCCGATCATGAAAACTCACGTTTTGTTACATTTTAAATACATCCATTTTAAAAGAGTTTGTGACTAAATTTTTATTGTTATGTAGTTTTATTAAAAGTGCTGAAGTTGTTAATTCTGTAACAGACTTTATAAAAAGGTTAAAACGTGACCACAGCTTTTTGTAACACCATATTTATGTATATCAGTCCTATCAGTATCAGTCATCACTGAGATGCGGTCAAGTACCACTTTTATTTCCAACACGGGTAATGTACACACGCACGTGATTTTATTATTTCTGTAACAGTAGGTATAATTTGTAAAAGTTCACTGGCTTCTCGTATTTCACTGTTCAACTTTGAATTCAACACTAATTTATTTCTAGAGAGTTCGATAAGACTCCAACCTATGACTGCGCCCGTTAATGGTCAAGTCTTCCTCGTTTCTTTAATACGGACCTCGAAATCTCTAATACCCAAAGTATGTGTTTTCTAACAAAAATACGGTGAAATAAATACTTTAATTTAATTCCAATTTTAGTCCCAGATATTACAATTTATATATTATAACATTTAATTAACCATCAATTTAATTATAATGCCTTAATTTAAAACAAGTAGTTTATATTAGAATAATGAACAGACATAAAACATATTCCCGTTCAAACAAAGAAATATAAGGAATTTCCTTTAATATAAAAAAAATGTCTTAAGATAAACATAATTTAACTTTTAATTGGCCATCAATTTAATTATAATTCCTTAACTTTAAACATGTTGTTTATGTTCGAATGTCGAACAGATATAAAACACGTTCCCGCCCGTAAATTAAACACATAAATGTAAATTAATGTTCTTTTTTCAATAAACATAAGATTTTACTCTCTCAGCTTAATAAGGACGTTCTTATCTGTTTGTTAATTCAATTCCTCGGCGTCCAAAGCAAATGCTTTCGGAGAAAGCTCCGTTCTGTTCTGTAGAAATTATCTCAATTAAACTGGTATATTAACAGCTGCCTAAATGTTTTAAACAAAAAGAATAACTTCGAAACAAACAATCGTGTCTCATACGGACCATGTAATTCTAAACTTATTTGTTCTAACCCATAGAACAATTAAATTTAGAGCAATTTTAGAATTAGTACGATCTTGGGAATTGCACATACAGGTAGGGAGTAGTTATACGCAGACGTTCCCCTCTGTCAAGGTATGAGCCCAAGTAGGCCAAGTGCAGTAATGCATACTTATGTAAAACACTGTTATGACACAGAATGTGAATATGTGTGCGTGAAATTTGGACTTTTTTGTTTTAATTGTTATGTGTGAGTTCATAAGAGAGAGAAGATAAAGTGAATATCGTGAATGTTTTAAAAGAAACATGAAAATTATTAGTGTTAAATACATATTAATTATGAAGATAAATTTAAATTATAGACGTTTATTTTATACGGGTACTTTTAAAACCAAGAGTAGATTAATCTATAATACAAATGTACATTGTGATGGTGAGCCAACGTTTTGTTCAGGATTTTATTCCATTGTACACTAAAGAAATATGATGTATTACGCAGGTAGTTTATGTATATTTTAGTTCGTAGTTGTAACTTCATAATTGTCTGTGGTTTACTTCTTTCATTGCAGGAATACATTTAAACTTTCTCTACTTCGAAATAAAAAGATGGTGTCAGAGCGATCCCGTTCACTGAATTCATTTCTTGCTCTTTCACCAGGCCCTAAGTAGTTGTGGTTATAACTAATTCACGGAGAATTTTCGTGAGACCGTTCTGTGCGAATGAGTAATTCGATCACTTGCACAATTACGCAAATTGGATTATTTGCATCTCATTATGCGAGAACGCATTTTGTCAATTTCATTTTAATGACTGTAGAAGGGTCGATATTCATCGGGTATTATCTTTTTTTCGGTAACGGTTTTATAGAATTGGTTTGTATAAATTGTTCTCTTTTAAAGTAGGTCCTTAATTGAACCAGTTTTAAAAGTTTGCGCTAGTGCTTAAAATTTAATAACGGTTAGATTTCGTATCTTTCAGAGACGTTAGAAAAGATTTTAAGTTTTTTTTAAATAGGTTGTTGTTTTAAATGAGACTTATTATCACAAAGGGATAGGTAGATTGCCCTATAGCCGATTCGTCGTGACCACAGAATGTGGTAGGATAGTTATGTTCGACAGCTGTGAAGCCACGCACTGTCGACGTACCAACTTCCTCATTGACTGCTCTCGATTCCTTCAATAATGATATACTTGAAGCAACTAATGCAAGCCTCTAAGTGGCTTCACAAGAGTGATGTAACGTTATAAGCACTTATTTGTATATGCGGGCATGACAGTCTATTAAAATTCTTGATGTCTATATTTATTGATCAATGTATATTATAATGAATAAATAAAATAAATAAAAATACAGAACTGGAAGCAGTGTAAGGTGTTGGTTACAATTGAAACCATACATGAATTACTTTAAAGTATATATTGTGAATTCAGTAATGTATACGTTACTTACGGAAATTTTGTAATACTTTTATTTTTTACACTTCTATTCAAATCCAACATTATGTGCCTGCAGAGAGCCCAAAACAATATTCTAAGGGTGCTTTCCTCGGCGCCCTGGTTTGCTCGCAACTCGGAAATTCACGAGTACCTGGAAATCCCAACCATCTTGGATGAAGCAAAACAATATTCAGCCAACTACAAGGACCGCTTGTCAACTCATCCTAACCCATTAACCAGTATGCTTCTGCAGCCAAACCCTATTAGAAGACTCAAGAGAGCCGATGTGCTGCCTTAATGGGGGGAGATGGAGCAGTGGCTCTTTCTCCCTAAACATCAACCACATGCAACGCACCTGATTATAGTCTAGGCGACTGATCGCAGGTTTAAAACGAAAAAAAAAAAAAAAAAATAATAACACTTCTATTCATATGTCCTATAATCATCATCAATCAGAGACTGAATGCTTAACTTTGGTAACTTTAGCGTTATCTGAATTGCATATCACGCTGCTTACGCAGCAGTAAGGAGCAGAAGATTGATTGTAATCCGCTTCAAATGGATGATACCCATACGCGTTTGCGTCCTTTCTCCTTAGTGCATGTAACGAGTCACATTCGTCAATCACATAGGAACAGTCAGTGTTGTAACTAGCTTACTGCTTAGGTCAATTCTTGAAAGTTGAAACTTTATGCATTTCAAGAAAAATCTTGCCATCTCTTACGAAAAAACAAGGCGTTTTCTGGAAAATTTAATAAGAAATTAAGACTGGTTAACTTTTACAAACCCTTTTCATGTTCACTAAAAGAAATAATTGAAATAAAATCTTACGAATTTACAACGCCTCAATTTTTTTTACAAGATTAATGGTGTCGCACGCGTTTATGATTCAATATCAAAACCCAATCTCGTGTTTTCAATCTCATTGTAGAACATTCTCTGTTTTAATAACAACTTTTACATCATTAATAGTTTATTTCACGCTTTAGGATTGCTTCACGCTTTCCAAATGACCTGAATCTATATTTTGTATGACAGGCTTGAAATGAAATGGATCTCTATCTCATAAACGATAACAATCAATCGCGTGCTTATTAATAATAACAGAAATAATGGCAAGTTTCTTTGAATATGGTGTACTCTTAAACAGTTTGGAACCAGCTACGCAGAAGATATTTTAGTGCACGAGTGTGTGCGTAAACACGTACTCACAATTTGATGAGACGACTATCCGAAACGACCGGAAAAGAACAGACGCAGAAACGACGGCTTGACGTGCACTCCGGGCACAGGGTTAAACAATAGTAAAATCATCGTCATCATCAACAACTCATACGTCCCCACGTTATGGTTACGTAATCTTGCCGTTCGATGTTGTAAGCCGCCCGAAGGTCTCCAACTAACTATATGATTGTTATAAAACTACCCTCAGAAAAGTGTAAATGACAACCCTTAAAGTAGTTCAGGTTTAGCGGCAAGTCTACAGTAGTTTATTACCATAATTACTTATGTTATACCACAGAAACATAGTTTAAACCCGAAAAGGAGCAATTTAATGTATACATACACAGCATACACACTTCTATAGCTTTCCAGTAACCATTGGATAATTACAGTACGCGGACATAAAGTATCGTGTACACTTTAATTTAATAACCATTAGGCATTCTGTTAACATTTAATCAACGGTAATTATATAGATTTTGAACAAGAGTTACTCGTGTTAACGTATATAAAACTTTTAAAGTGTAATAGGTGGCTTGAAGTTTCATCGAGTCTATACTAGAATTTAGAATGAGTTAAAGGCGGAGAACTTACGTAAAATAATGATCTTTCTTTTAAACAGAGAAATGACATATTTATGTACTGCGGTTTCAATGGGATACATAGGTAAACGTGGTAACAAAAATTACAATTACAACTGTAATATAATAAACAAGATAAACACCCAATATAAACCAATGTGGGTTTGATGGGTTTTTGTGTTTGTGATTGTGTATTGTTTTCTTATTTAAATAAACAAAAAAAAGTGATTTAGCTAAACGAGATAAATAGACAAATTGAGTTTACCCTAACCTCGTGTCTCGTAAGTAGGTATAGCAATTCTAAGACCAGATATATCTTTATTTGAAACTATTTAAAAATGAAAATCAGTTAATATGTAGCCCTTGTATGTCAGCGAAAATTAAGTAGCTTTGATACGTAATTGACAAGACTCGTATTAACGTTATAGAGCTTGTGGTTAAAATTACGCGTGTGCGTGAACATAGCTCGTCCCGTTAGCTGCTGTTGCGCTCCACATTACCATTTACAAGTCATGCATCACAATATGTAGTATAATCAACGTGACCTTACTACGTGGGTATTATGTTATGGTCTATACCGCTAAGTAAGCCAGCAATATGACCTCTTGGGTGATAAATAATTATTTTTGAGTTCGGACATACAAAACCTAATATCCAAATTCTAAAGTAAAAGTTTTAGTAACTTTCAAAAAGTTTTTGGTATTTTGTATCTTTATATGTGTACCTACAATTTCTGAATTAATTTTTAGTTCATTCCCCATTACTCATTTCTTTGTAACGTTTATATTTTTTCTATGTATAATATGTATGTATTTACAAAAAAAAAGTATGTTTATGTACTTACATTAGTTGTCTAGTACACATAATACAAGCTCTGCTTAGTTTGGAACTAGATGGTGTTGTGTGTAAAATGTCCGAAATATTTATTTATTTATTATTTATTATTATACATTCTAGCTACTTAGCAGTTCCTCACGAAATTCTATATACATGCCACTTTCATACACTAATAAAATTGTAAGCCTCTATAAACCCTAGTTAACTTCTATACATGTAGTTAGCCGCGGGTTCAACTTAGTCTGACATCTGATATCGGAATGTGTACTTATATGTCACTTTTTCTGATATCGGCTATGTAAAATTAATATTTATAAGGATCATTTGTTTCATGGATGTTAACACATATAACCTTCAGAATGTATTCAATCCAACACACAGTCTTTAACGAGTATCAGATAAAGTTCAAGATTTATTGAATAGTTTCAAGTTTAATGACTTTTGTTCACATTGTTTCCCAGCCTATTGTTGTTTCAAGGAGCCGGGCGATGATAATAATTTGATTTTCCTTCGTACGGTAGAATTATAAACCCCATTAGACACTTAATACGAAGATTGCAAACAAGATTGTAAGTAAGAAATAAACAAAGGATGTAGACGTTTTAAATATGAACGTTGTGGTCGTAAAAGATGATTTCAAGGCAAGGTTTTATCAAATTGTAGTTAAGTAAATGCAAAATACAGATTCATAAATCTTTTTTCGTAAAGACTTCAGTGACTTACATTTTTCTAATAATATTACAATATGCTTTTTCAAATATACTGTAATTTACCGATGCCTATTAACACGCAATGTATGTGGCACCACTTGTTGCATTGTGAACGCTACACCATCTATTTGTGGCAAGAGTATCAAATATACAAAATAATTTCTTAAGGTTTTAAAACTGTCGAAAATCCATGAATCTTGAAGCCATTGTCTTTTGATATCCATGTCTATTTTTAACCGAAATCAAGTGCTCTTAAAAAATATACCTTATGGGCATAAAAAAGGAAAGCGTCAAAAAAGTTTTTGCACAACATATTTTTCATTTCTAAAAGATCAACAAAGAAATTTTTTCTTTTTTCTTTGTACTAAGACATCCTTAAATTGAATATTTTTATCCATACAAAAAACCTCTTTGTGTAGCTTTTTCAGCTAAGTTAAGGAGGTTGAGGCATCTTTTTCCTTATAAAGTAGATACTCTAGAACGAATGATCTTATTTGTAGTATACTTGGCTATTGTTTGAATACGGCAGTAGGCTTACGCCAAATGCAATATTCGTTTCCATTCACGTGTTTCCTATTTAAAACTTTGCCACAATCTTTCCTCTATCATTTGTCATCAACGTAATTTGAAACTAGAAAACCACTCGAAAACCGTTCAACGATATTTTGGTACTACAATGCCTAAGAATAAAACTGTAGTTTCATGAAGATAATGTTAAGGGGGTCCGTAATAATGTCTATGTAACAATCTGCAACGATAGAGGTGCTTATGGCTAAGTAGCGTTAGGTGATTAGAAACAATCGAGGGTAAGCAGTACCTGCATGAGTTCCCTTTAAGCAGTCGGTCCCGGTTATTAAGTCCATAACGTTGTCTTGCCAGTCCCCAACTGACGGCTCGCACTCGGCCAGCCTTGGGACGTATGGGTATACTCTCCCCTAAGAGACAACACGAGACCAGCAGTAGGACATTACGGGTTGATTATGAAACTGCAATGTAGCTGTCTAAAATTTATTTATTTGAGTAGCGTATAAAGTATCTGCTTACATCTCCTCGGCTACAAGAAGATATTAAGTCTAGTTATTGACTATTTTTTAGATATGCAAAGTACAATCGCGTTTTTATTCATATTTTTACTGTTAACCTGACATTATGTGCGACCCGTTATCAAAATGCTTTAATAGATAAAATTTCTCTTTGTGCTATTTTTTAGTATTGTAATCGGACAGCGAATAGATTGAATATAATGATCATAACCATACGCTTTTAGAAATTAAATTTTCGTTGTTAGTTTTTATTTACGCGGTTCAAATGTATGTTTAATTTAACTATTACGCGTTATGTATTGCGGTTTTTAGGTTATGTGATGTTTTTGTTTTCGTGAAATATGCGAGGTATCATCTTTTGCCTGCGACTCCACCCGGGTGTATGTCGTTTATTGGAGTAAAGAATAGCCTTCATCCTTTTTCAGCAATCAAAGTATCTACAGACCAAATTTAATGGAAATTGGTGCAGTTGTTTAGCTCAGTAACTTTCGGATTTGTGATATTATTACGGATTTAAGTACTTTACTGTCACTTTGATGTTTCAAAACTTAACATAACATAATCCTAAATGTTCATAATTTTAAATACATATAAAAGTTAAAATACATGAGTTAAGCAGTAAATAAAATATTACACGACATATGTGAGAACCTTATACCTCGAATAACTTGTACTGCTTACAATGCACTTTGGCGGCATGTGGTCAAGATCAAAGAAACCTATATTCCAAGTTATATTAACACCATAGTTATAGCTTTTGTCAAAGGTGAATGTTCAACAACGGCTGCGTCAGAAACGTGAGATACAATTTCGTAAACCCTCTTTCACGAATATACTCAGCTCACGTACTGCCATTTCATATAAGTTTAATCCAATAATGATACATATCGTACGTTTGTAAGCCTATGTGATTGTTGCCTATTCGATCTCGTCCGGAAACAAAATTAGAGGCGATCAGTTTAATTCTAGAGAAAGGTTGGATTCGAAGCGCTTTCTGACAAGATTACATGTTACACGTATCTCGTGTAGTTTTTCTGTAGAGCTACAAAGATTGCTTGTAGCGAAATCATTTAATTTATGACTTCCAATGAACGAAAGTGTAATTATAATTTATCAAGATTGGTGTGAAATACAGTTTTCATACTGTATATGTATAGCAATCTCACTTTGTATTTTGTGAAGCTTTTCAAGCAATTGCATAAATTGTTTTTTTTAGTTAATAGTTTTTCATCTAGATGATAAGTTAATGCGAGGAATTGGATCTTGGTGCTATTCATTTTCCACTTAAGCGTGTTAATTATAAGCATAGAAGTCGCTTCCGCTGTCTATTCGCAGATCAGATTTCAATGCAGTTTCCAGCATTAGATAAAGTGATTCAAGAGGAAGGTATTATATAATACATGCATATCTACAGGAAATCCGATGATTTTAAAGACTTCGTGAGAAACCGGGCCGGGTCACTAGTGAATTTATAAAATGCAAATAAATCTGTTTATTTGCATTTTTACACATAAATATTGCACTTTTTAAAGAGATAATAATATAATATTATACCTAATTTAGACTTTCATTTTTAAGAAATTATTAGCAGTCGGTTATAAAATCTCTGCCAGCCAAGCATGATCTTAAAGTTTATGTGATTCGTACTGTGCCATTGGCACTTAAATTACTACGACTGTTTTATTACACGCATACACATACTAGTCTACTAAGTCATAACCTGGTGACCACATAATGTACTGGCTAACCACATAACCATAATGTCTGGGTCTTAAACTAATTTGTTTTTGCTTAAAAACTTTATTTTCCTATTGTAAACAAAATTTTGCTCTTGTTATAATCAATACATATTTGTCTGTGTGTATAATTTCAAATAAACAGTTTTAACTCAATCCTGAAAGTATATACGTTAATACTTACACCCTTTGACCCTTACATATAGTGTTTATACATACTTGTATATAAATATGTGTTTAAACATACGTACCACGTACGGGTCTATGGAATACAAGTCTCGGCTTTTTATACATCATACTTTAATACTTCACTGCGCCTTTTCTAACACTTCCAGTTGAATACGTCGTTAACGGCGACTAAACTCGAGGTAACTAGAAATGAGAATACTTTATTATGTGTAGGACATTTCCGTTTTAGAAAGGAGAAAATTCTTCCTCTGCAACAAGTCTTACGTTCACACATGTCAATTTATCTACATATATTGATACTAAACTTCTTAATTTGGTATTGCACATTCGAGAACCAGATTGTTACATGCTAAATGACACATAAATAACATATATTGACAGAGAAAGTCCTTTACAGATGATACAATCGAACGACGGCGACGTAAGATTATGTTCATATAAGATGGTCTAGATTTACGAGTCTTTATTATTTCGTCTTTATTTTGAATGAATGTGCATCGGATTATGGAAATAAATACATTATTCAACAGCCTCTATGTTTGTTATTGCGACAAATTTTAGCCTATGTCCTTTTGAAATCTAGAGAGATTAAAATTTTGTAAGCAGTTAAAATACAACTCATCCATTATTATTATTAATTCACTAATATTATAAATTGGAAAGTAATTCTGTCTGTCTTTTACGCTTTTCTTGCTTAACCGCTGCACCTATTTCAATAAAGTTTAGTACGGTGATACTTTGATTGTTGAGGAAAAACTTAAGTTATTCTTTATCACGATAACCGTCATACAAGCGGCCGGGACCAGGTACATAAGCTAGTATAGTATTAGTAGTAGTATTTCTCTAAATTTAATAGCCTTTTCCACTGACTTGATAAAGGTAGAAACATTGTGAAATCAAATGTAAAAACATGTCTACTAACAAGTTACAGAAAGCTTGAAAGTTTAATAAACTATAGCTTCAGGTACTAAACAATAGTTCGAAAGGTTATCAAACATGCATTTATTACGAGTCATATATTAAAACAGTGGGAATAATGACATATAAATTGAATGTCTCATTATGCATTACTTACTTTCATTGACCTCTTTTAAACCACGCCATATCGCACATTAATAACTATTTTTAAAAGAAAATTACAAATTACCATAAATCATTTGAGCTATGTAAGTGAGCGTGTAAATTTTACATGCGTTTTTACTAATTCAACTATGAAACGTTGTGCCGTAATGAATATTCATTTAACATAGTTTATCTCGCGTGATTGTAACGATTAAACATGCATGTTAGCTAAGATAAATATAATTTTGAATGTATTTAATTGTAATAATTAAGCAATCAATTAGATCCAACGTATATTAAGGACTCGATTGTAACTCTGTCTGTTGTGCTATCACGGCTAAACCAGTGCAATAATTGAAATGAAATTTGCTATAGAGATACTTTGATTCTTGAGGAAGGTCATAGGCTACTTTTTTCCTCGACAACTGATTAGCTGACGTGAACGTGACCGTGAAAAACCGATTAATTTAGACCAGTAGTTAATATACTACGACTTCTGTTAGAAAATCAGGATTGCTTAAAAAAGGATTCTAACATACATAGTGTGTACGAAAGTGCGAAGGGATGAAACGTGACTGAAGTTATTCTATACACCCTTTTTGCATAGCTATACATGGAGAAATTCGACTACGTTGTACGTATGTAAATTGAGAGAATTTATATGCAAATTATAAACGCCCGTGTGTAACAGTGTTTTCCACTGTGAGTCTATGTGTATACTAGCTGATGCCCACGACTCGGCCCGCGTCCGCTTCATCCTTAATTAACTATGGGTATAAATAACGGTTTACGGTTATTTTCAGACCTATTGTATACTTACTTACTCATGTTTTTTTACTATAAACGGGACTTGTTTGGACTTCGCGATAAAATTAATAAAGTTACGATACTGAGGTATGAATGTAAAGGTATGAATGAAAGTAGAAGGTTTCGTAATCTTATTAAGGGTCTGAATTTTATAACTCGGAACCCTTATAGATTCGTTATGTCCGTCTGTCCGTCCGTCCGTCCGTCCTCGACTTGCCGTCCAAACGGTAAGTGCTAGAAAGATGAAACTTTTCATGAATATGTGTCGTAATTACGTCGACAAATTATAATACAATTATTATACATATTTTTATTTGGGGTACCTCTCCTACACGTAAAGTGGGGATGATTTTTTTTTCTCGCGGCTACTCCATCGTGATGGTGGTCCTTATAATGAACTTTAAAGGAAAACTTTAATGGATTAGATGACTTTGTTAGTTCAGGAGTTGTAGAGGCTTAACTTGTAAAATGCGCTTACTTGGAAAACGACATACAAAAATAACGCATTAATACGTAAACATAACAATTTTATCTATTAGTTCCGATTTTAAATCCACGTACCATTATGGGTGACTGAGGAACCTTTTCCTGTGCGTGGCCTTAAACGCACCTGACCGATTTTTTAAATTTTATCGCGAACAAGTCCCGATTACAGTAAAAACATGGGTAACATCACATAATCTCATAAAGTATCTATCAAGCTGTTTCGAAGGAGTATGGCAACTAATAACGAGTCACGAGAATTTTAGAAATGTAGAAAAAAAAATATGTTAAGCAAAATTTTGTATTCCCTTTTACGAAAATAATGCGAACGGACCAGTATGAAATTTGGTCAGAATGCTAAAAAAAAATCGAAGGCACTATCAAGTATCAACTACTGGGCGACTACTAATAAAATTTACATTTATAATAAAATTTTACTTCTTAGTAAATAATTACAAAAATAAATATAAAATCTAGTATTATAAAGCTAAAGGGTTTCTTTGTTAGACCGCGTTAGCCCCCGGTTCTGCAAGAACAATTTGTAAGTTCTTTTTGCTTTAGACAGGTCCTGTTGTAGATGCCTACAGGCTAAATAAAATTACATTGTGACTCATGGGAGCGGAATAGTCATAAACACGGCACGAGGGCGGGGCACTTCCAACTGTAATACAAAGCTTTTTGAAGCGAGTTTACTCTCTTATTACACAGTTTAGGATTATTTAAATGATAAATTTGCTTGGGATTGATGCTACTCATTCAAGCATTCACGTTTTTTTGTGTTTGTTGTATGTTCTTTCGTTAATACCTTATATTCTTTTGTAAATGTGAGTAAAATCTAGGCTTGTGATATAAGTTCATATATATTATCTTTCTGTTGGTTTTGAGTGTTTCCACAGTCTACCCAAATGTCCTGCTGGCGGTAGTGTCCTGCTTCGGTGCGTTAATCTTGACTAATACCAGTTAGATAAGACGATGGCTGGGACTTGAATGCCGACTGTATAAACAAGCTGACTTAGAGTCCTTTCTTCAAAAGGCATCCCATGCTGTTCTCACATAGTTTATTATTTAATCGTTGTTCACGTCCTTAAAAAAAGACACCTCTGTTGTTCGTTTTGCTAGGTAATAGGATTGGATTACTTCTATTCTTCTACTCTAAAATGTGGTAAGGAGATAATAAAAATAAGGATAGTTAACTAAAATATATAATACTATATTTGTAACAAATGTGTTACCAAGTTTCTCCTACAAATATTTGGTTACATTCAAGATCAGATTATTTCTTAGTATAATTTCATTCTGACTTTCTCAAAACTTTCTGCAATTCTCTCGTAGTATTTATGCCCCTGTTTTTACTACAATGCAGTTTCTGTCGCATCTATTTAACGGTCTGTGACTCTGTATTTAGTTCATCTCTTTTATCTGTTTTTATTTATAGTGTCTTGTTTACGTGATAAATGTACCTGCAAAATAGAATAACTACGTGTAATATTGCAAGTTTAGGCGTTTTAGAACGTAAATACTTATTTTATTTTATAACAATACAATATTAAGACATTAAAGGTTATTTGTGGCACTGTTTACGATGTTGATGATTTTATTGTTCTGTTCATCATTGCACATTGCCTCTCCCATTGCACACCACTGTGATCGATTTTGGGCTTCTCGCATCCAGCTCCTGCCAGCCCTCTATTATTGTTTTGATATTTTATTTATTTTAGTTTTTGTTATAGGCCCTCTTAGTAAGTGTATAAAGAAATCGGCAAACCAAATTGCAAATATCACTGTAATACCTTCGGATACGAATATGGATACTTGGAGCTAAGTACACAAGAACATTAGACGTCCCTTTTAATAATTCTGAAAATGAGTTTTTAATGATATTTATAATAAAAATAATATTAAAAATAAATATTTGAGTACTGTTACGTCACTTACATCAACTTTGATATTAGGTTACAGTAATAGTCGACTAAGACGTCCGTTCGATTTCATTAGCCTTATATAGGCAAAGGAAACAAAATGTTATATGCCACATTTGATCTGATAAGTTTAGTTTTACGGTGAATTAATTAGCCTTTTAAATTACAAACCCAAAGAAAACCCAAACCATGTGTTTTTAATCTTTAAAAACGTATTAAACTTCTTTAAATAGGTAAAATTTAGTAAAAGTAAAGTAAAAGTAAAATTCGTTAAAAATATGCAAATAGGCTTTTAAAACTTTTTAAATTAATGTCTTATGACATTCTCGAAATTAAACTCACTTCTACTTTTATTCTACTTTTGATAATACCCATAAGTCGAAGCGGTCAGGATATAAAACATTTTTGATTTTATTAAAAATAAGAATAAATAATGTTAATATGTAATAATCACTACATAGTTTAAAACAAAGTCGGTTTCTCTGTCCCTATGTATGCTAAAATCTTAAAAACTACGCAACGGATTTTGATGCCCTTTTTATTTTTACCTGTCTCCTTAAAGGTGAGGTCCTTATTTTGGCGTATGTGAGGTTTGGTTCCATAATTCATATTTAGGTCTTATTTATATTTATACACAATAGTACATAATAGATTATATTCTATATATTTTATCTACTTATCTATATTTAATAGATAATAGATTCAAGAGGAAGGTTTTTATGTATAATACATGCATAATATAGTAGATAATAATTTCAGAGGCTTCTAATGTGATGTAAATAAACCCATTTTTTTACGCTTACATTGCAAACGGTGGCTGTACCCTACAAGATAGATCAAAATAATGTACTACAGTATTGTACATCTTAAAAATGTCTACAAAAAAGTCCGTGATGGTATATGTCTATCTCTTAGGTATAACTCACAATAACCATTTTTTTATTTTTTATTTTTACGAGAAATAATGGCTTATTTACGAAGCGATTTTAAGCAATACAGTATCAATCCTTTTCCAATTAAGTACCTTAAATACATTGTGTATTTATTTAATATAGATTAATATGGCCCTTTTTAGTATGTAATTTAAAAGACGCTGCTGTGGATTTGTCACTATCAGTTAATAACTAAACACAATACTTTATTATGAATTAATATTCTAAGGCGGTACGAAGTTCGCCGGGTCAGCTAGTATTATTAATATTCAAAAATGTACTTCAACAAGTTTTACCAAGTGCCGACAATGGAGAGTAAAATTATACACACTTTTTATTTATGTAAAAATGAAAACACTTGACACTAATGAAAACATTTCGTGTTGTACACACAAATATATTCCACGCCAAGTTCATTGACCGCACTAACAGGACCGCACTAAACTCTCGCCCCGGGGTCCCGGAAGGCTTGTCGTGACTCCTTTATCGTTCCCGGCGCGGTACCATTGTGTCAGCCGCCAACCCGAGGGCAGGCCTTACATGGCCGTGGACTACTCTGCGCTGTATTAGACGCCATTAACCTTATACACAAAGTAAATAGGAAATTTCAATGTGCTTATATTCAAACGACTTGGGAGTTGACAATTCATCAGTGACTTATTATTGTTTATGTAGAGTACTAGCTTTTCCGGTGGCTCTGACTCCGTGTACCTTTTACCACGATAACCGACATAGACGCGGGTGAAGCCGCAGTCTAAAGCTAGTTTTAAATAAAAGTTACCAGTAGAACATATTTTTTTTAAGAAATCGTGAAAGGAAAACAATAGGCGTTTACGAATGGAATTTTACGCGGCCAGTACGTAAAGGGTTTATAGACCAAAGTTATTAAAATATTACACAATCCACTTTCGTCCAATATTGAATTTGTATGTAAATTAACATTGAGTATTATATAACATCATAGTGTGGTATTCGGACATCGAACATTTTTTGAACTTAATATTCGATTGTGTAACGTTATTACTGCCATTTTCAACCCACGAATGCTCAAAGAATAATGATGGATGTCAATAAGAACCATGACTTTTAGTGGAAACACCAATTATTCTACCCGTAAGCGATATTCATTTTCAGGATCGCTAGCTAAATAAATGTTGTATGATAATATTTTTAAATGAAAACTCTACATTTACAATATTGGTTACAGTATAAAAAGTAATATAAATTTAATATTTTTTATTAAATTAAAACTTACGTGTATAATTAATTTGTCGTATTTATCTGTACATCTATACAACTAATTAAAATTGAAGTGTGTTCTCGTTATATAAAATTAATAGTTTTTTTACTTAAAGCGTATGAAATAAAGTACATACGGCATTTTAAAAATAAATGTATGTCTGTTTGTTCTGGCTAACCTATGGAACGACTGGATGATTTTGGCGGGACTTTCACTGGTAGATAGCTTTCTTTAATGGACATACATAATCGACTCTACGTTGACTGATGGAAAGCATGAGCAAAATCCAAGAGTTGTGATCACCATCCTCATTGTGAGAGCACGCAATGCAGTACTGTGACCCACACCATGGAGACCTAGTAAGATGCTTCTGCAGCTTTCCGCCTCAGGTCGAGCGAGTCTCCGCAGAGTGCTGAAATCAGCATAGCTCTACTACCTTACTGATAAGATAAGGAGTAACTTAGGCAATTTTTTTTAGTTACTTCGCTCCGTGGGGTTTCTAGCGATTTACAACAATAAAAGTCGGTAATACCGAGGGGTTCAGCTAGTCTCCAATAATTACGTTGAAATAGAAACAGAAGGCACACTCTAAATACAAACGGCACCCTAGCACCGTAAATTGGGATGAATTCGTAAATATTAGAAATCACTGCAATAAGATGTGTAGGAATGCTCAACGCCGGCACATTCATAAATCTATTGAAAATGGTGATCCAGGAAAAGTCTGGAAATTTCTTAAGTCATTGGGGGTCGGTAAATTACACTCTAATTCTATTTCACAAAACGTTGACATTAATTCCTTAAATACACATTTTTCTGCTTCCTCCAATTTTGGGGGGAACACCAAAACTACTACACTAAATTATCTTTCATCCCTACCGACTCCTAACTGTCCTTCATTTGCATTTAGTCAATTGTCTGCGTGTGATGTTAGGAGGAGCATTTTATCCATTACTTCTAATGCTGTGGGAACGGATGACATCAACCGTAAAATGATACTTCCTATCCTAGATGAAATCCTGCCTGTGATTTGCCATATATTTAATTACTCTTTATGTAATAGTGTTTTTCCATCTATGTGGAAAAGGGCTCAAATTATTCCCCTCCCTAAAAAACGTAATCCTTCTTCTTTTTCAGACTATCGTCCAATATCCATCCTACCCTTCTTTTCTAAAGTCCTCGAACGCCTCATTCACATGCAGTTAAGTTCATTCCTCTCTAGAAATTTCCTTTTAAATCCTCTCCAATCAGGTTTTCGTCCCGGCCACAGCACTACCACCGCACTCATTCATGTTACGGAGGATATCCGATTTAACATGGAGAAAGGAAAGTTAACAATCCTTGCTTTACTTGATTTCAGTAACGCTTTTAATACCGTTGACTTTGATATCTTGCTTGGAATAATGCGCTCTCTTAACATATCTCCACCAGTAATTGACTGGTTTCATAGCTACCTGTATGGTCGTCAGCAGCGTACTTGTATTGAAAACAGATACTCCTCCTGGTGCAACACATCTGCTGGCGTACCTCAGGGCGGCGTGCTATCTCCGTTACTTTTCGCAGTTTTTATCAACTCCATCACTGATCGCTTACTCTCTTCCTACCACCTTTATGCAGATGATCTTCAAATTTATACTAAAGCTTCTCCAGCGAAAATATCTGAGGCTATCGACGATATTAATAAAGACCTGGTACAAATATGCAATTGGAGTAAAGAGTATGGATTAAAAGTCAATCCAAAAAAAACCCAGGTTACTATAATAGGTAGCAGGAGGATGAACTCTTCAATAAATTGGCGGCAGTTACCAGCTATCTCTTGTGACGGGTCAAATATTCCATATAGTGACGAGGTCAAAAACCTTGGCATCTATATGGACAAAAATATGTCCTGGGCCCCACAGATTGGTGAAGTTAGTCGAAAGTTATTTGCTACATCGGGATCACTGCGAAGACTTCGTAACTTTCTTCCTACCAACACAAAAATCGCCCTAGCACAATCCCTTCTCCTTCCAATCCTTGACTATAGTGATGTTAGCTATCTAGATCTTACCGAAGAACAGCTGAACAAACTTGAGCGTCTCCAAAATGTCTGCATTAGATTCATATTTGGCCTACGTAAATATGATCACATCTCCGAGTATCGCATTAAGCTCAAATGGTTACCTATCCGCCTTCGCCGTAATGCCCATATTCTCTCTATTTTATACAGTACTCTGTTTCTTCCACATTCACCGACCTATCTCAAACAACGCTTTGAGTTCTTACACAATTCACATTGTAGGCTCTTGAGATCGTCGGAGAATTTGAAACTGAAAATGCCTAGCCATGCCTCACAATTCACTGACAAATCGTTCTCGGTACAAGCAGTCAGACTGTGGAATGACTTACCTGAGGCAATTAGAAAGGCCAAATCTCTGCATGCCTTCAAAAAGAAAGTCACGGACTACTACCTGACATTATAGAGGTTACTGGTTGAACGTTGCTGGTGTGTGATACGCAATATACATGTTTGTGACATTTGCGTGTGATATGTTAGTGTAATGTGTATGTATGTGTATATGTGTATGTATGTGTATGTATGTATGTGTATATGTTTATGTATGTATGTATATATATATATATATATTACGTGTATGTGTATATGTATGTTTTTGTAAGTATTTATAGTATTAGAATTGTTACTGTAGATACATGTAATGTTTTTATTTTTTATTTTTTATTAATTACATAGATTATATCTACCCCAAATCGAATTCTTCAATATCCGTCCAAAGGTTGTCTGGAAGAAATCGCCGTGAGCGATAAGACCGCCTATTGTAATACCATATTGTTAAGTTCTATTAATATTAATATCTGTGTATAAAATTTGATACCTTCTTGGTGTACAATAAAGTTGTAAATAAATAAATAAATAAATAAAATAGAAAAAACTCACAATCTATCTGTAAATTTAAATTGCGTATTTACCATTTCAATTATCTTTCCTACAATGTGTAATAAATGTACCTAAACGCATAGAAGTAAATAAACCAATTGTTAATTTCAGAAAACCACTAGTGTATAAATAAAATAGAAGTTTATTTCACGTAATACGACAAGCCTATTGCTAAGAACCTTTAATGGGTTTATTTACCCTTCCTTTGATATTGGGGATCCAATAGAAATATAGTGAGTGTAATTTTACAATACGCGGACTAAATGCTAATGCGTAAATGAACAAAGGTTTAAATGACAAATTTAACGTACTCGCTTTCAACGAGTTATAATTCGGATACAGAGATGACATCTCAGAGTACCGTTTTTTTAGATAATAGATATTACGTGTTTGATTCGCAATGACGATAAAGCATTCACAATTTAGTAGGCATTTGTAAAGTTTGCGATAGTAAGTGTTACATGGCGGGGTCAACCAAGAAATCGAAGTAGATTCACGATTTTGTATTCTCACGGATATTACCCGTGGAATCCGTGTTTTGTGCGGTGTAGACGCCGTCTAGTCACGCCTTCTAAATGTCATTACCATGAACTTGGCCGCAAAATACTATTGTAAACATCTCGTTCTGTATAGTGGTATACAATTTACACTGTTCATACTCTTCTGTTCTAACTGGTTTAGATAGAATGAGATGTTCATTCATATGTCTAGTTTGATTATTGAAGCTTTAAATTCAATAGTATTTAAAATGCTTGTCTTTGTAGTTGTCTTCGTAACAGTGGTTTTGAATTCAGTTACCCCTCAGGGTAGCGAAGTCCGCTGCTAGTCGCTACGCTACGCTAAAACTTATATTCTGGCACAGAATACATAATAGTACCCGTACAGAAGACTCACTCCGAAAAGTAAATTAAAGTTATAGATACCCTCGGTGTCAAAAGATTAAGTTCAATTCAGATCGCACAGCGCCGAATCACTACGATTATATTTACCTACAGTTGCGTCTCTTTCTATCGTGTAACTCTTAACTGTTCTGACGATGTCTGTTCGACCGGCGTGTCTGACCCGGCAGGCAGCCGGCCGACTATACCTAAACTGCGGAGTGACACCCCCCTGATTCTGGTAAACCAAACCACTTTTTAGAGTATCGGATCGGGGATAATGTAGGATAAGAGGATGCTTGTGGCTCAAACAGTTATAACATTGGTTAGTTTTTTTTTCTATTTTTATCTGTGATTGTTGACCCTACACGTAACTTTTCTTCAAACATGAAGCACGTGCAGCAAGCAGATCACGATCACAGCTTCTCAGAATGTTTTTTATCGACATCTCAATGCCCTGTATACTTACAAAAGAATGTCCTTCCTGTTACCTCGTTTAACTGATGCTGGATAGCAGTATTCATCATTAAACTGATTGATAAATAAGCAATAATAAAAGTGACAATGCTCAGTACTTTTGCTATAACTAAAAAGTCAATATTTATTTTCCTTTTTAAACCGAGTAAAAAATCTGACGTTAATCTTTGAAAACAAGTCAATTTAGCCAAAATCGTCACAAAAACAAACGATTAATATTCAAGTTGTTATCATTACTCTTAATAATAAATACAACGAAATGAAAAAATAGCCCTCTGGAATAAAAATGTATTTTCAAATAAGAGAGGGATGTAATCAAATTTTTTCTTAGACGACGCGGTGTTTTATAATGAGCTTTGCGTGACCTTAAAACAAAATGAAACCATTAGAACAGAATGGAAAGCAAACAAAATTCCTGTTCACTTGATAATAATAGGATAATACTAACGGCATAAAATAAAAATATTTATGGAATATTTTCTAAAGCACGACTGACT
The DNA here is from genome assembly GCA_932526445.1 of Phragmatobia fuliginosa. Taxonomy (NCBI): domain Eukaryota; kingdom Metazoa; phylum Arthropoda; class Insecta; order Lepidoptera; family Erebidae; genus Phragmatobia; species Phragmatobia fuliginosa. Next base: position 12,997,673 of record OW052071.1, read on the forward strand.
CTAACGGTTTCACATCTAATTAATTTAGAGGACATTTTTTTAGAAAAATTACAATGGCTACCTAATGGCATCAGTTACACATGGTATTGTTTGCTCATTAATATCTCGTAAATAATACTCTTTTACCTTGGTTAATCGTAGAACCTATACAAGGCAAACAATCCATACTTAATGTCTTTGTTAACCCACTAACAATAATCAACACATAATAAAAATTAAATGAAATGTGAGATCAAACTTTCTCCAGAACAAAGCAATAATTAGTTCCTCTTGATGTTACCGTCGGCTTAATAGCCTTTTGTATGCACATTTCAGAAATACACTCTAACATACCGGGCTAGCGAAAGATTGCTATAAAACGGATATGTTAAGATGATCTGATAATGAGTTTACCGTTACGAGATCGTATAGTTCACAGGCATATTGTTTGTTTAAACAATACTTAAACAATGTTTGTATGTCATTGTCGTGTTAGCGAAATTGGTGTTTATTAAGACTACCAGTAACAGTGGATCACGAAGCAATGTAGATATTGTGGTTGTCATTTCAAATTAATTTATTGATTTAATTGATTTCATAAGGTTTATAATAAGTCCGTATGATGAATTCAGAACATGGAGTAAGACAGGAGAGTTTATTCAGCTGTAGACTGATAGACCAACGAGGCAGTTAATACACTGCCTCATTGGTCGTAAGTTTATTATGTCTAGCAGTTAACGTGCGCGACAGCCGAACAAGAGGTCTTGGGTTCAATTCCCTTTTTTTGAACTACAGAAAAGCCTAATAATAGCCCAGAGTTTGGAAGTTCGTTTTTAACCACTGTGCCATGGAGAACACGTAACGCCGTCTGTCGTGTCGGATAGTGAGATTATGAGAGTGAGCGAACAGAAAGTGCACGTTTTTTAAGCGTACACTTGTATCCTAAAATATCTCCTGCGTTTGAAGGACATCATGTCATTAAAAACTGTTGATTATGTGGTTAGCTAAAGTGAGAGAGCATCGAGAATTGTGGCTTTATTCATGAGCACATATTTAAGCGCACACAGATCAATTCTGAATAGTTGTATCTTGTCCATTATGTGGGATAGTTGAGTTACAGTTACTTTGCTTCGCTAATCACCATGTTTTCCTTAGTAGAAAAACTTGGCAATTAACACGACCACACAGATGGGGCCGTAGTGTCGTATCAGTCGAGAAATGCAGTCATAACTAAATTAATCTCTTCTAAAGTTACGTTCACATTTTATGATACCTTTGGGTACTATGGGTCTATGAATGATGCATATAATTCTATACATAGCATGTCACAGATACGTCACAGAACTAATGCAGTACTGATGATACAACTCGATATAAAATATATATCATATTAAGTTTATGTATTTACGACATTACATTAACAAGCCTCAGTACCAGTTCCATCAGATTTTTTTCAAGTATTTTGACCTACCAAGTTGACTCTAGTCTGCCTAATGGAAAGCATGAGTATGATCCAGGAGTATCAAGGGGTCACCATTCTCATTGTGAACGCAGGCGATGCGACATGGTGATCCACACTATGGCGTCTAGTGAGGTGCTACTGCATTTGGCTTCCCGTCTCACAGTTTCATCACATTTTGATAAGTTCTTATTTTATTATAAGAGCCTGCTAAAGTGAGTCTACTCTGCCACATGCAAAGCATGAACAGAATTCGGGAATAGAGGCCACTTAAACTTATTGCGAATGTAGACAATGTAACATGGTGACTGACCCATACTATAGCGGCTTATTGTGATGCTTCCGCATCATTTGCCAACATACAGAAAAAAAACTATTCAAACGTGTAGCCATACGTTGAGGAACCCTACCAGCGCCTGACCAGACAAGCACTTAGTTGATTTTTACATAAAAAATGCCAGCTACAACCAACGTATAATTTAAAAGAGATCACTCGCAAAGCTTTACCGTTATTCGAACTTCATCTATCCATAATTGAAATTAATATTTGCTTTACATTGATACTTTGAAATCACTTTATTATCTAACAAAAAATAACCAAAAGAAATACAATAAAACATAGTTACCATTAAACCGTGAACTACGATAATAGACTATCCGCGATTGAATCACAAAAACTACATCTCCATTCGAAATAATAACGGCAGAGAGGAAAATAAATAACACGGCCTCATTGATAATGTGGATAATAATGATATTATAGAAAAAAACGTATAAGAATAATGAATAAAGTGTAGCGGGGCATATCCGGTGATACGGAGGCTCTGGTGATGACGTCATGTTAACATACTGCCACAAACCAATATGCAGTAGATTCTATTGCATACATCCATTTTGACGGTTACTTATACAAAATAGTTATAGTGGCAATCAAAAGTCATCCAAATTGGTTGATTTTGATGTTGTTTGAAAATTGAGACATGACATTATTGCCCTCGTTGTCAGCGATTGCAAAATCTAAAATAAATTTAAATAGCTAATACCTAGATATGTAGCTAAGTAGAAAAATAAATAAATCTTTTGTACGGGACACTCGGTGGACGAGTCCGACTCGCACTTGGCTGGTTTTTTTTAACTGACTGCAGACTTTCTTCAATACCTCATTCGATTTTGCATTAATTTAAAATTAACTTAATCAATTGATATTCTGATTTTTTTTCTCTAAACTACATTCTACATATATGTAGATAATATATGTGTATGTATAGATGTAAAATCACTCGGCTTATAAAAGGTATTAGAATATTAATACTCTAATAAAATTATCGTGAGTAATTTATTGCAATACTAACAATCAGCGATAGGTACTTCTTCCGAATAATCACTATAATAACCGATAAAGTAGAATGTATAAAAACCATAATTCGCGAGTCGCTTTGAATAAGATGTGGGTATTTAACGGAATATCAAAGGAAATAAATTCTTAGAATTATGAACATGAGCACTTAAACCAAGCTATGTACAGGCTTAAAAGATATCATGGATTCATTCCTGGCTTGAAATAGAATTCGACGTAAGCTTATTAAGAATTTAAAATGTGAAAGAAGATGGTTGAGCATAAATATAGTTATACTACTTATGCTTAACATAAATCGAAACTTAACCTAGGCAAGGTTAAGTTTCAATTCTATAAGTAGTTTCTGAGCTGCTGAGCTTCTACTTCACATTCTATGTTTTAAATATAGAAGAAAGATAGAGAGTACAAAATTGGGCATTCGCAATTCTGACTGAACTAACTGACTAGGACACCATGAACGCTAAACTGTTGACAGCGTTAAAGAGTTAAAGATTATTAAAAAAGTTCATTAAGTCGTCGCTGGTTGTCACATGTACATCTATGACAATCATTATTGGGAAGTGAGTGCGCTCGAATGTACTGACAATAGCTCCTCTAGCCTATTGTAGATAGTTATTCTATTTCTCTATTCTCATACTTCAATGGCTAATGTCACTCAGTCACGTGATCAAAACAAAGAAAATAAGAAAATAAGAGAAATAGAAAAAGAAAAACGTTTGCAACTTGGATAAGAGACTTCGAATTCAGTTCGCCCTATGCGTTGCGGAGTTTAGTTACAGAAATGATTTTTAGGTAAATTCGGTTGAACTAATAGTCGACCGAGAATAATCTTACGAATAATAAGTAATAAAAATAAGAAGTATTTTTCCATGTGTAAGCCTACCAAAATGACTCTACTTTGCTTGACGGAAAACCTAAGTAGTATTCAAGACTTGTGCAAGCAACTACAGTACTTTCACAGTTTTTATGTCTTGTGACTGGGACTGTAGCTATATTTAATTTTCATTTTTGTTTCGACAATTCAAAAGTGCCTGTAACTGGCCTACTTGAAATAAATGCTTTGATTTTGATTTTGTGGCCACCATCCCCATTGTACTTAAATGCACACAATGCGACATGGTGACCCGCACTATGGCGGTATCCGATCTCACAGTCACCAACGAAACAAGACAGCACGAATGCCGTAGTTTGAATTTGGTTTTTGAAATAAAGTACTGTTCATTTAAATTTTGAGTAAAGGCAGTATTTGTTGGCTAAAAACGTCTAATGTAACCACAATTTAATTTACAAAAATACATATTTAATGTCATTGCGTGTCGTGCCTAATGGCGCACATTTAAACCGTAATGATTGCGGATTGTGCCGCAGACAGCTTTAACAGTTCTAATTTGTACCTTGAGGCGTTAAAGTCATTGGAAAATTGAGATTTCTCTTCGTATAAATGTTAACGAATATCTTTATTATGCCTCATACTACAATCAGGTTTCTTTTTTTGTTCTACATAAGATATAATAATATAACAAAATAAGAAAAATGATTGTTTACGTTTTGTTTGCGTGATCAATAGATGTTTCAGAGTTAATTTTAAAAGCTCCCTACAAAGCCTTCTATCCGGCACTATAATGAATACAGGGATGGAGGTCAGGGTTTCGTAATTTTTAGGTAAGTAACTTGAAAGGATTTTTAATTCAAAACCCTAAGTCACTTTTTGGGTTGAAATTGACTATATTCAGTCTACCCCATCTGAAACATTGAGTTGTGATTAGAGACATATGTTTATTTCCACTCTCCGTGACTTTATCCAAAGAAATATTGTAACGATTGAGGTTTTTGCTGTACTACTATGTTGCAAAATGTCTTTGATATTTAGAAGAAACAGTACAGAAACTGCCCTAAATACTCTAGTATGAAACAGCTAGTATTTCGTTTGTTTTTACTAAAATCATACCTGATCTCTTTGGTTGTCTACGAGAAAAAGTATCTATTGAGAAATATTGTGAAATGTTATCCTTATTAATAAGTACATAAAAGAGCAGCAAAAGGGCAATATATATAAAAACCTTTATGTTTTATCGTAAAATAACGGCGGAACACTTCTGAGAATAATTTTCTAGGGATATAATATTAAAAAAACATTACACAATACTTCTGTAGAAGGTCTCATAAATAAAAAACCTTTTCGGCTTTGGTTTAAGCTCCACTTAATGGCGACTCATTTACTATGTAGTTTGCTGTTATACTATTAGGATCGGCCATCAGCCGTAGAATATATTTTGATGGTTGACAACAGTCGTTTACCAAGGTATCTTTATTCTTTTGAATAATTCACATGGGTTTAAAACAGCACATAACAGAGGTTTTGGTAACCCTTACAACAACAACAAATAACAAAAGATAGACATCTTTCTTTTGTTACGTATTTCGGAGCGGCAAATATTTTTCTTTTAGATATATCAAAGAATTAATTCAAACTATTTTTTATCAAACTAATACCATTCTGCGGTACTTAAAGTTCATATTTAAAACAGAATCTACAGCTAAAATTTAAATGTGACCTGAATGTAACGTGTCAAATCGAAAAGCCTTATTAATATGTCCGTACGTAGTACGATGTATGCGTATATTAGGTATATATAAATATGCATACATCGTACCACGTACAGACATATTATGTGTCAATTTAGGGGCAATGACATTTCATAGAAATCACAGAACAGAGAATAAGTATATTAAGTTATTACATTAAGCAAATTTATCTGTCCTGTGATAGGAATCATTATACATTCATCATTGTTATACAACATACATTGTCATACAACAAAAATATACAATTGAATATTCATTTAGTAAATTATAACGAGAAAGATGAAATAAATCAACCCATTCAAATGTTTAAATTCAATCGCCCCACGATCTAGCTTTTATGAATACTCCGTCGCGGCGTCGGATTGAAAGGTCAAATGATCTATAAAATTGCAGTCAGTAATAAATTGCTTGGAGAAAATCTAATAAAGCTGTCACAGCTACAAGTGGTATGGGTAAGTGGTACTAAGTAGCTAAGTTACAAGCTAGAGATACCAGTTCCATAAAAGTAGTGCTTAAAGATATGCAAGCAATTATGATAATATCTAGAATCAAATTATGTATAGCGATCATCTGTCTTGATATGTACCTCTTATGTTATACCCAAGCTTGCCATCCTCATTGTCAGCTTAGGTAGAGACTTTGCGCGATGCTTTTGTATTATCGGGCCTACGGTCTCACACTCAACAACCAAAAACGACAACACGAACGCTGTCGTTTAATATTTTTCTTCTGTATAAGGGTAGTACCGCCCCGGTCGAGCGGGCCCATTCGTGTTGAAATCAGTGTAGCTCTACTACCTATAATAAAATTTAAAATAAAAGAATTTTATCCGTGTGTTGCTTACATTCGCATTTTATATCCGTCACGACCCTTATTCCTTCCGACTACGCAGGACAACATTACTGCAAGATTAGGAAAACCTTAAACAAACTTTAAATACGTCTAACCAACGTAGTTTTAATAGGCCAAAATCTATTTTGTAAAAAGTAAAAAGAGGCCTTCATCAAGGTCCAACATCGGACATATTGCATAATATTATAGTCCAAATCATGATGAATAAAGTTATGGAGTCTGATTTTATTTGTTGGACGTTCTAGTTCAACTTAGTGTTTGTAACTGCAAGCCGGATTCCTAAGAAACCAGGCTAACATTAAATCGGACAGTCATCCAGAATGATGAATAGTGAAACGCATTACGTATTGAGGGACCGAGATCGTCCGGGTAATGTCATTTGGCATAGCCTAAATACGGTCGAAATGTGGCAGTGGTGGACTGTTTTTTGTGATGGCCTTCAAAGAGTGTCAACTTTTCTGATCTTAGGCAGTCCGTAGCTATTTCTCAGCAAGCCAATCTCTTCAAGTCATCGGTCTATCTCCCAAGCAATTAAAACAGACGCAAATAATTTTTTATGGGCACAAGTGTATGCTGAAGGCAAATAAATGAATTCACTTTTACATCGGTTTAAAATTAACGTTGGTCTCATTATTTTTAACAGCGTTGTAAAAGACATTACCAATCATCTTTTACGGTAAAGCTAAATTCACACCTAAGCCGCGGCTTTGGCAATTTTTTTTTTAAATATGAGTATACTTAAGTAATTCTACTCTGCTTGATTGAGTAGAATCCATGAGTAATGTCCACTATACTCATGCGAATGCAGTCAATGCAGCACGGTGACCGACACTATGACAGCGTATTGAGATGCTTTTGTATCATTGGGATCCCAGTCCACACTGACCAACTAATTATGACACCATGAATGCTGTTACTTTAGATTGGTCTTCTGTTTTCAGTCGGCTCAGGCCGGGTTCAATAAAATCGGTTAAGGCTAATTCTATGATTGGTGTGCACAAACACAAACAGAGAACTAAAAACTCTTGTTGTAAGTTCTGTTGCTTCGTTAGTTTTCAGTTTTCAATAACGTTAATGTACAAACCTCTTACAATTTTATGTGTATAGATAGATAAAATAGACGTCGTATTGGCGACAGTAAAATGCTATTATTAGAATTATTCATATGTTGATTATATAATTAAGAAAATAAATTTAACGTCACGAGAGCTATGTACTAAAGAATTTACTACCGTTAACTGACAAAAACGATTTTCTAACTAAGCTATTGTTATCCATCCTCAAGTCTTAATGGTCGTATTGTTAAGAAAAGTAATTTGTAAACTAGAATATAAAAAAATTTAAAAACAATACATTAATTACACAAGTTTTCACAGGCTTGTGAGATATGTGAACTTAATACCAATATTATTTACAATTACTGTACGTAGAATATGTCAATTTACACTTTTTACATAGGTTTTTAAAGCTGGATTTTATTATCCACCTACTTAATTGTTAAAATACATTAACGTGATTACAACCTCATTAGAACAAATATAACCCATACATTTTGTATGAGGGAGGTTAATGGCCGTTTTTACTAACCTCCTCTTAATATTAGGGATAACTTAGAGAGAGTTAGTACAGTATTTGTAATAGACTATAAATAAATACATTTAACGGCAAGATTACGTCTTCAACTCGTACTCAGCCAGCGTGGGAACGTATGGCCTTATGTCTCCCCTGAGAGGAGAGCGTTGCAATTTTTTCTTTGTTAATTTTTTTTTAAATGGTTCTACTTTTTTATATATAAAATATCGTTGGTTCTACTATAAAAAAAGATCAGATGAGGCAAGTCACGTCAGTAAATAAATTTTCGAACTGTAAAAATGGCACCAAAATTACAAAACTTGGTGAAGGCTCACAAATAATGGACATAATTCCCATAAACAGAATGACTGTTTGGTCTCAGACAACATTTACTACAAAACACTTCTCAGAAGTCATGGTACAGCTGATCAAAAAACTTCATATTGTTTGTAATTTCAAATTATCAGGTTTTCATTAAATGCATATATGTATATGAAAGTTAATACGGTACTTATTAGAACATTAAATAGATTTTTAAAATTTTTGTCTGTCTGTCTGTTTTTATATAAAATAAATACCTAATTTAGATCACTTTTTTTAGAGTAGCTTCGCCCCTCGGCATTACAGTGTACAGCAACAACCGCGGTAACATCACGGGGCTAACTTTTTTTAAATACCTACGCTGTCATCCCCTAAACACAAGTGCTATTCTGTGCCAAATATTAAAAAAAAACTCCTAAGACCTCATAAGCGATCCTAAATAATAATTATAAAGCACATGTCTATCCATTTCTGATCGTTGTTGCATATTTAAATGTTGTGACAGGACAGGTGGCTTTCATGTTACATAAATTGACACAAGCTCTTGGGTACATACTCGTAAAGGCATACCTTTGAATTCCTTTGAGGTCAACAACCCACCGATATTCATCAAATAGACGCGAGACGGTTCTGTTTACAGAGGATATATAAGGGCAAATAGTGCCAGTATATTCGACTGACGGCAGCTGGTTACGTACGCAATCCTGACGTGTACAATCCTATTAATTCTAAATATGGTATATTTATTTTCACTTCTCTATCCGTATATGTTCATAATTCAATAAAACATCATTGACTGCCAGACTGGATTGAACTGGATGCCAGATAAGACATAAAATAAAACTGTTCGATATATTTGTCACGCTTTCTAAAATGGAATAATAGGTTTATCCCTATCTGTATGCCCGTCTGTCTGTCACGCTTTTACAGCTAAACCGCGAAACTAATTTTGGTATAGATATAGGTTGGACCATGGGGAACGACAAGGGCTACTTTTTGTCGCGATATCCGACATACACGCCAAAAGCTAGTGTAGCAATAAATACCTGTGTCTGGTAGTTTGAAGTTTCTCTGCCGGTAGGTGATCCTACTGGCGCCCTTCCTTTGACAAACGATAGTAAATATCTGGTAAACTAGTTTATTAATGACAACTCCACAAGGGACTTTACAAACAAGTATGATACTGGCACAAGGAACATCCGGTTTCAGTACATCAATTAGTGAACCACACAAAGTCATGTGTGGGAGTCGAACCTACAACACTTCGTCGCGAGGTAATTGCTTTAAGTACTACACCATCCACGCAATTAAATATTAAAAAATCGGCCAAGTGCGAGTCGGACTCGCCCATGAAGGGTTCCGTATCACCAAGTAACATTATATAAAAGTTCTTGTAGTTCGTTGATTAAATGAAAGGTAAATTGCTGTTTACGCTTTATGACATATTAAAAAAAAAACTACTTACTAGATCTCGTTCAAACCAATTTTCGTTGGTAGTTTACATGGTAATGTACAAAAAATTTTTTTTTTAGTTTTATCACTCTCTTATTTTAGAAGTTAGAGGGGGGGACACACACATTTTTCCACTTTGGAAGTGTCTCTCGCGCAAACTATTCAGTTTAGAAAAAAATGATTTTAGAAACCTCAACATCATTTTTGAACACCTATCCATAGATACGGACACACACGGATAGGTTTGATGAAAAAAACATTTTTGAGTTTCAGTTCCATGTATGGGGACCCCCAAAATGTACTGTTTTTTTTCTATTTTTATGTAAAAATCTTAATGCGGTTCACAGAATACATCGACTGACAAAATTTCAACAGTATAGCTCTTATAGTTTCGGAAATAATTGGCTGTGACATACGGACGGACAGACAGACAGACAGACATACAGACAGACAGACAGACAGACTTGACGAATCTATAAGGGTTCCGGTTTTTGCCATTTGGCACCGGAACCCTAAAAAGCAACATAAAACTCGTCTTATTGCCAATAGCCATAATTGGTATGAGTGACTGTAATGCGGTCAAGTTTAGTAGAGCACAACTTCAACAGATAATATTTTTTTTACTGTAAACGGGACTTATTATACCCTCTATTTTCCGACGTTTCGAACGGGTTATGCCGCTCGTGGTCACAGGTAGACGGAAAATAGAAGGTATCGTAACCTTTTTAATAATATCGCGAATAAGTAAGTATGTGTAAAAGTCGCGAAAGTCTAAAAACATTTAACAGATAAACTTTTTGTAAATTAATTTATCTGTGATTATTCATACTAGTATTGTAAATTCGGAAGTAACTCTGTCTATCGGTCTGTTTGTCTGGATGTTTGTTACACTTTTACGGCTAAATTGCTGCACCGGTTTAATTAAAATTGTCCTAGAGATCAAACCCACGACCTCTCGCTTACCAGTCTACATCACTTATCACTAAACCATCAAAATTAATATTAAAGTGTGAAATCGACAGTAAAACTATAAAAAAATATACGTAGCATCATCATCAACATCAGCCTATCTCAGTCCACTGCTGGACATAGGCCTTTCCCATTGCACACCACTTTTGTCGATTTTGGGCTTCACGCATCCAGCTCCTGCCAGCCATCTTGTGCAAAACGTCACTCCACATGGCCTGTGGGCGTCCTACACTACGTTTGCCGAGACGCGGTCTCCACTCCACAACTCTTCTACCCCAACGGTCATCAGTTGTGCGGCTAATATGGCCAGCCCACTGCCACTTCAGCTTCCATAACGAAAATACTTAATATCGTAATCAATACATCTGAATCTTTCAGTTTCATGCCCCTGACGTAGCGTTTTTTCTACGTGTGCGATGCTCGTTAAGCTTTCTAGTTTTTAATTTTATTTTGTGATAAATTTCCTGTTTAATTTTTAGGTTACTAAGTCGCGTTAAAAATCGCTATTCAAGATTCGTCGATAAGATGCTCAAAATGAGCACGCTGTTATTTTTTTGTTCTGTTCACTTTTTGTGTACTTTTCATAATAATATTATTTGCAAATTACTAGACAGTTTTTTTGCAATTCTTCGACGACAACTAAATATACAATTTAATGAAAAACATCAACGTTTTGTGAATTTATAAAGAGACTAGCTGTGTCCCGCGGTGTTACCCTCGGTCATTGTTGTAAATCGCGAGTAACGCCGAGGAGCGAAGCAAAAAAGCAATAGCCTAAGTTACTCCTTATGTCATCAGATTTCTGCCAGTGAAATCCCATCAAAATCTGTCCAGCCGTTCCAAAGATTAGCCAGAAAAAACAGACAGACAGCAAAATTGTATTAACAATATGAAAATTAATTATAAAAAATGTCAGTACCGAATATACTTTGATATGAATTTTAGTAAAAACTATTAATTTGATATTACATACAAACACTCCGTTTTTTATTTATTTGTCTATCTTTTATTATGAGATTCCTCCGCCGCCGCTCCGCCCGCGTATATGTGAGTTATGGCGGTGAAAAGTAGCCTATGTCCTTTCCCAAGTTCAGTTCTATCTTCATACCAAATTTCATCAAAATCCGTTCAGTGGTTTAGGCGTGAAAGCGTAACAGACAGACAGACAGAGTTACTTTCGCATTGATAATATTATGTAGGGATTTTATTTACGCTCCGTATCTTAAGTCTGACTACAATACATCTACTTATAATCAATATAAAATAGAAGTTTCCGTTTTGTACAAATAAGTATAAATTAACAGCTATTTACTAAATTCATATGAAAGTATATACGTTATTACGTACTTAAAACTTTGTCTGGCTGTCTGTTTGTGCCGGATAGTCTCCGAAACGGCTGCACCAATTTTGACGACACTTTCTCTGATAAATAACTAATGTTTTTAGAAGTAATTTAGGCTACTTTTCTCGAGTTCATCGAATTCTAATCTTTATTGACTTATGTAATCATAATAAAAGCGAGACTTGTTACCACTAGTAAGTATCTACATGCATGATTGCAAGGGGATGAGAGGTTTGAGTTCCGTTCTCAAGTTAAGCAATTTCGAGGTGCATTATCCTAAGGAACAATACCAAAACTGAAACTAGCGCTTCTGTCTCCAACTTTAGTAATAAACACAACTGTAAATAAGGGTTTATGGAAGCACTAAAGTGGAATAGCAAATTACATATGGCGATAAACAGAACTGAATCGTAATTAGGGAAAGCATCATGTATGTGCCTTGAATTTAAAAAAAACGTTATAATTTTATTGAACACTAGCTGAATCCACGCGAGTATTCTTGTGAAATAAATAAATAATAAATAAATAAATATTTCGGACATTTTTACACACAACGCCATCTAGTCCCCAAACTAAGCAGAGCTTCTATTATGAGTAACTAGACAATTGATATAAATACATAAACATACTTTTTTTTTTGTAAATATATACATATTATACATAGAAAACACCCAAACTCCAAAACAAATATTTGCGGATCACACAAACATTTGGTCCGACCCGGGAATCGAACCCGAGACCTGTTGATCAGCAGTCGCATACGCTAACCACTAGACCAACGAGGCAGTCAGTTACCAAGCTAGTCTGTTTTAGCCTAAGATACTCATAAGGGGCCCCCGGAGGCTGAATAGTCCATACAAACGGTATACCAAGATCATTTGCAGTATAAACATATTTCCACGATGATATGTTGATATTCGGACTTAGACTGTATTTATTTAGGTTATAACGTCTTTATTTTTAGAAATAAACTAATCTAGAATAAAATATAATGAAATTAAATTTTACATATTTTACATTGTAAATGTCATGTTTTCATTTTGTTTTTTTCTGTCTTAAAAACAAAAATATTTCTAATATTGTTTCATCAATAACATATCTCATATTATTATGCTACTACTTACACAAAATAAATCGAAAAAATATTGAGTTTTCATTCATGATTTTCGATATTACGAAACACATCCATATTTTCACAAATTTCAAGCAATTAGTAGTGCTATCGCATCAAAAAATATTTCAATGTGTGTGTGATTCGTGTCAGTCAAATAATGATAGACGAACCTTCTACGAGAGAGTCCGAATTACTACGAATGAATGTCAATCCACTTACACACATATAGCGGTGCACTCGTATCTATGTTGTATTTTGTCAAACAGAGACAGCAATATTTTATAAACAAATTTCAACTTGCAGTTTCGAGTGTCGTACGCTGGCCTCTTAATGTCATCACCTGCCAATGAAAGATCCGTTAAAATCGATCTAGCCATTCCAGAGATTATTGTCAAGATTTTCTTTTTTGATTTTAGTACCCTACCTATCAAATGTATTTATTGTAGTAAAGAACTGTTCATTAGATATTACAACAGACACTTCATTTCATTTAGTTGTAGAGATTCGTATTGACCATCCTCTTAAGCTCTTTAGTTAAATGTTATTTTAGAGTACAGCGCTAAGGATTGAATAAATTTTATTCCCAGTCATATAAAAGCAATAAAAGTGATCGTTTTGTTTGAGAACTTAATCATTTATTTATTCGTTTAACGTTTTAGTAATTAGAACTTAATAAATACGTTTTTACTAGTTATGTCCTGCTGTGTTACCCGCGGTTAGCGTTGTAAATCGCGAGTAACACTGCGGAGCGAAGTTAGTCTTAAAGAAATAGCTAATTTACTTCTTGTGTCATCAGCTTTTTGCCAGAGAAAGTCTACTCAAAATGGATCAAATCGTTCCAGAGATTATCCGGAACAAACAGACGGACAAAAAATTTAAAATTGCCTTTTCGATGTGAGTACCGTTATATACTTTGACATGTATTAAGTAAAAAACTGTTAATTTTATATTACATACAGACACTCTAATTTTATTCATTTGTCCATACAAAGTCAAATCAAACAAATCTATAATTGTTTGATTTGATTTGATTTTGACTTGTACTACAAAAACTAATATTTACTATTTAACAAATACGATAATGCATTTAATAGTATTATATAACAATCTTGTTTACAATTTATATTTAATTAATATTTTGTAAATCTCCATCGCAAGTCGTACAAAACATCATGGTCAAGAAAGCCTCACGTTTCAATTACTATGTCTTGCTTTATGATTTTGGAATAAAATACATAATACATTAATAGGAACATTTTACTAATACATTAACAAGAACTCGAACATTAAAAGGTTTCGGCTTAGATTTTATTAAAAGTTCTGACATTTTTATTTTTGAGAACTAGTAACTACTTGTAAACATCATACCATTGGCAAATAATTACATGTTCCTGAGTAAATCCCCACTAATATTATAAATGCGAAAGTAACTCTGTCTGTCTGTCTGTCTATTACGCTTTCACGCCTAAACCACTGAACCGATTTTGATGAAATTTGGCATGTAGATAGAACTGAACTTGGGAAAGGACATATGATACTTTTTATCGCGAAAATAAAGGTAGAAAGGAAGGGTTTGAAATAGGGGACGAAAGTTTGTGTCAATTATCAAACATAAAATCATGTAAGATTGTTTAATCTACCCTTACCGTGTCGCGCGATATAAACGAATTCCACGCAGGCGAAGCCGTGGGCGGAAAGCTAGTATATACCTAATATTTATGCAAGGTGATGGTGTTGCTTAAATTTCCATAATACTATTCCAATCATCACATTTATAGTTATTACGTCTTTGCATAAAATAGACTCCACAAAAAGTTAGTAATTGTGTTTTATAGCGAATTACGGAAATGTGTTTTTTTTAAACATATGTAAAAAACTAAAATCATTATGTACATTAAAGTAATGACATTATAATGGACCACGATTAAGGAGGATGCGACTTAGAAGATTACATCACAGTGCGTAAAATTGTTGTATAATATGCGTAGGTATCATTGTAGCTTATTAACGTAATGATTTTATTTGTTTATCAGTTAACCATTTATTGTAAAGGTTTTTTATTCATATAATTAATGGAATACATCTTAAACAAAATTATGGGCGTACCCAGAAACTAGGTCAAGGGGAGTAAATTAGATATATAAATACCTAGTCAAATAAAAGAAACATAAATTGAAATTGGTAATATTTTTTTCTTCAATGCGAGATCATTGTCGAATCTCGCGTCTGATGAAGACAATAGCGAATCCAAATAGGGCATGTAATTTCCTAAACATCGAAACACTTTGATATTTATGGCACCATATTGTTTGTATTTTTGAGGCATTTAAGTTATTAATAATTTTTAGGTTGTAGGGCTAATTTTATTTTCTAACAATGAAAAAAATATAAATATTTCGGACAAATAAATAATTTAACAACAAAATAACGAACAAACAAATTAAAACAATATTAGATAATAAGTTTGATTGATTATTATTAGAAAACAATACTTATGAGTCTTTTAAGTTACATACATTTGGAGTGTGTAATAAAACCACGAAGAAAAATTTTATTTTCACTTTTAAACGTCATCTACTAGCAGTAAGAGTATTAGCAATAAGAAAAACAAAACGAATTTTTTTATTACTGAATAAGATGACAGGTATTTACACGATTGGTTCAAGTTCAAAAGGTTTGTGCTGCCCACTGTACCGGTAGCTACTGGCACATACTCTGGGTTAGATAGGTCATTAGATACCTGGTTTGAACTAACGAGCTACTGGTTTCAATACCAAGATATTCTCGAACTAGCACGTTGCTGGAACTAACAATGTGAACAACCAATCTCTGTATAGAATGTTATGTTATACGTATAACAACACAAGTGGCTTTATGAATAGTTTAATTATGTGGTCACTTCGCCTCTTCCGACTACATTGAGTATTCTGATTGTCTCCACACGGGAAAACAGTTTGGGTCAGTGTATTTTATTCATTTAAACTTAATGCACATGTTGTACAAAGGCGGACTTAATGCTATGAGGCATTCTCTACCAGTCAAAATGGTGATGTAGAAATATGATGCGGTGGTCGCAAAAATAGAATTTAGAATTAGTTATTGTAACTGTAAAACATGTATATTTTATATTAACGATAACATGTTGTAACTAATATATGTACATATACAAATTCACTACTAAATGTTATAGTTAAACACATAGAAGTCAAGATACATAAATAATACATACACATTACAAAAACATACATGTATTCTTTGTGTTCGTTTCGTATAGGTTTTTAGGGCCTGTCAAAGTGACTCTGCTCGATGGAATCCAAGACCCCTGCGGTCATACTCTGTTGCCCCAGACTAAGGTGGTCTACTGAGATGATTCTTCACGACTGCTTAAAGGATTCCGTATCTTAGTGGAGGGGAAATAGGCGCTCGTGACACATAATATATTCCTAGTTTGAGCGTTGTTTTTAAAATAAATGCAAAAACGGCAGATTTATTTTATTATTCGATTTTTGTTTTGTGCCAGTTTGCATTTGAGTTAGACGTTTTCGATTATCTGCCCTTAAGAATATATTGCACATCCAGTAAGACTAAAGCATAATTATTTGTCATTTTACAGAAGAGTACGTCAAAAAAAACTACTGTTTAATTATTTTTGCGCTATTTCCTTTTATTAGGTACATTAAGTTAAACATAATAGAAGGGTTTGTTTCTGAATATAAAGCAGTATTTTAATTCTCTTTGTTTATCTTAAATTATTCGAAATTAAGATGTACAAGTACACTTAAACATGCAAAGCTGTAAGCACGTTAATTTACACGTATTTTAGTGGTAGACCTACTTACTGTTAGGTGTTATTATTTATTTATAATACATGTGTATATATTTAGAAATATTTAAGTATGGTAACTAGCAGTACCTACAGGCTTTGCCTAGTTTGAAATCAGACAAGCATGTGTGAGATGTGTGAGGATATTAGGATTGATATTCAAAACATATTTGGGGTAGGTAGAAGTGCCACGCTGATTTCAGTACTTTCCTAACATATAATACCAACCTTAAAATGACAGCCTTCGTCCTGTCGTATTTCATTGGTGAGTGTGAGACCGGAGGCCCAATGATCAAGAATCATCTCACTATGCTACCGTAATGTCACCATGCGGCATGGTCTGCACTCACAATAAGAATGGTGACCACCACTCCTGGACCACCACTCCACCACTTTTAATTATGCTTTTCATCAGTCAGAGTAAAGTGACTTTGGTTGAGTTAAATATAAAATAACATAAAATCAGTACAGTTTTCATAATAAGTCGATTTAATAACCCCGGTAGAGACTCATTATCTTCATCAGCCTGTGGTTAACAAATAATTTCATAGACAATCCAAACCCAAACATGTAACTGACATTGTTCTTGTTACCGTGTAATGTATCACGACAATATTATCTATCGATTATGTAGAAGAACCATCATATGTCTTGAGCATATAAAATTGTCTGTCACAAATCGATAATAATGGCGTTATGACTGTACAAATGTAGGACCTCTTTTCCATGATGGATCAAATCTGATCTTTAGAAAGCTATGTTGGAATTTAGCAGTTTATTTCCTTTAGAGCTTTTGTTGTATCATCACTGCGGGGCAGACATGATTCACCAAATTGAACAAACTTTATTCGTTCCTTTCCTCATCATCATAAACAGACTACCATAGTCTACAATTAGACATATGAAGTTGGCACGAAATACGAAGTTGATGAGTTATGAACCACTTGAAGAAATCTGTTTAGTTGTATTCCATCAATATTGAAATTCAAAACTGTGAACAAATTGATCATAATTTTTAAATATGGGCTATTAAAATATTTGGACAGTGATATAGATTCTTTTTTCATTGGCTGTCACAAAAGAGATACACATCTAAATTTAGCTGGATAAAGACAAAAAATATACAACTCCCTCCCTATTATTGGAGTTGCACGAAACTCAGCGTGACATCTAGTCTTCCCATTGTTCAATTTATAACCACATAAAACTGTATTCAGATAATATAAGAAAAAATCAATTTTATTACATAATCATGCCAAAACGCAACGCAAAACGATATTAAAGTTTTTACAATCGTTTAAACGATGAATACACTTTTTTGTTTGCTGTAAATGCCTGCTGGCTTTCATAGAATGACTAAGTTCTGATCCGTAACCTGTAATTTTATTTTGTCCGATTAGTTCTAGAGTCAGGCAATGACTACAGCCACTTCGAGCCAGCCACTAATAATTGTTTTTAATGGATAATGTGTTTTGGTGGAAAATTATATGTTGCTACCATCAGCACAAATGTTTCTTTCTTTGTTTTCTGAACTACTGTAGTCGTTAAAATTATGCAGTCTTAATAAAGTTATGATATAGAAATTCTCAACTATCGATTTTTGTATAATTAAAAGTTGATGTTGATATTTTTAATTGAAAAACTTTATTTAAAATGAGAATAATAAATGCTTTCATTACGTTCAAATGCTTTGTTAAAAAAATCTCTTAATCAAAAAAACCCAAGCCTGAGTCAGATTGGCACGCTTGTTTTTGACAGTTTGCCTCAATTCAGTTTGAAAAGAATCTAATAAAATTTTTAAAACAGTTTTCTTTTTGTATAAATAGCGGTAAAATGCAACAAAAAACTTATAAAAATCCATGTATAGGCATATAATTCTGATTGACACATTTCTTGAATTATATTCAATAAACTCTTGCTTTTGATAGACTTCTGAAGTTTTGGTTAACATTTACAAATTTTGTACACAAATTACTCTGCGTGATTTTACTTTTCTAAATCCTTTGTGTAGATAATTTTAACAAAAAGGAACCGACTTCAATGAAAAACTATTCCGAGTACCCAAATCGCGACATTGTGCCTATGATATTTGAGGAGTTCCCTCGATTTCCTTGGGATCCCATCATCAGATCCCGATATGGTGACGATGGGACCACCTGTAAGCTACGCCCATTCCAATGCAAAAAGAATTTTTGAAATCGGTTAATAAACGACGAAATTATCGCTGAACATACATAAAAAAAAAAGAAAAAGATTCCGACGAATTGAGAACCTCCTCCTGTTTTTTGAAGTCGGTTAATAATCTATAGTAAACATAGGTGACATGCTACATAGAATTCTTGTTTGCTATTTGACCTAAAAGCAGATGCTAATCCCAAGTTAGATTAAAAAGTAATAATAATAATATACTATTATATATGTATAATGTTAAAGGTATAATGTTAAAGTGAATATTATGTTAGGTTTTTTACCCGTGAAAATGATTGTTGTACACAGTCTAACTCTATCTAGTCCGCATCATTCCACTCTAAACTTGTATCCTGACAAGCCCCTAAGTGGTTGCAGCTCTTTTGAGTTATATCCAATAAATTAAGTTCAGTGTGCTTATGTCCTTCCTAAAGAATCAAAGGAACTCCATTGCTAATTTCATTCAAATCACTTCAACGGAGATATGTTCAATAGTGGACTGTTACAGGATGTTGATATTGATGATGAATTTTAAGCTACCAGTAAAAATACGAAGCTTAGTCGTCGGACTACAGACGTCATAGTAACACGTATAAAATACAGAGGCCGTCTAACCAGGAGTTAAATGGTTGTGACGTAACCTTTTAACCAACCTTATTATTCAATATTGACATGAAAGTCTATTATCACCTAGAAAAAAAAACAATCAACGAGTGTTCTAACAATGTTATTTTATTTTTAGAAATACCTACTGATCGGATCGGTGCGTATGCGTCTGCTCAAGAGTACAAAGAAGCTCTGGAGGCAATCAGAAAACACACCGGCGCTGTAAGTACCATAATTTCAAATCGTTTATTATGAATAACAATATTGTCTATAACAATTCGGTCAATAAAAGGGCTTTAGAACTTCCGTCAAGACTGTTCGATTTATTTGTTAGTAACATATGTGATTAGTGTGTGTAGTGACAGACTAAGAATGCGGAATGTCATCACCCCTATTCATTCCGTAGGTTTCATAAGTGTTGACTAAGGGCCACCGCAGACTAGCTACTTTTAGCATCGGCGATCGGCAACTAGTCGCTTTTTAGAAGGTAAATACGGCGACCGAACGCTCTACACCGCACACTTAAAAACGCCAAACGCGGAGATTGAGTCGCTTTTTAGAAGCGCGACACAGCTGCTGAACGCTACTCTCCGCACACATTCGGATGCCGGTAGCATCGATTTGGCATGTGAGCAGTGGCTAAAACGCGCGTTTCCGATACCGCGATCGAAGGCAGGAAGTCGCTAAAACGCGATGCAGCATCGATGCAGTCGCCAAATCGCCGATCGCCGATGCTAAAAGTAGCTAGTCTGCGGTGGCCCTAAGAGAGCGAACTACGCGGAAAAACTTGACACAAAACCTATGTGAACCCACAGATAGCACACCATCATGGCCACACGCCATCAGATTTTTTATCTTAAAAATATACGGAGCCCTTTCCTACTCACTTGACTAAGTCTTGTATTCTACAAAGACCCGTTTTGAATTAGTTGCTATAATTCTAATCTTATAATTCGTTCCACAAGGTATCTATGAGGCTAATATCTGGAAGGTTATCTAAACAGATGCGATTCAACCTGTGATAGATATGGTGTAACAGAGACTCCGTTCTAGTCAACAGATTTTTTTCAAAGTTACTAGTTAGCATTTTAATGTTA
Organism: Phragmatobia fuliginosa; assembly: GCA_932526445.1. Lineage (NCBI taxonomy): Eukaryota > Metazoa > Arthropoda > Insecta > Lepidoptera > Erebidae > Phragmatobia > Phragmatobia fuliginosa. Next base: position 13,018,389 of record OW052071.1, read on the forward strand.
TTATTAGCTTTAAAAAGTGAGAATTTGATGGCCCCACGTTGGGCGCCAGTGTCACGCAACTCGGCTTTAGTCGCCGGTTTGTGCACAATAGATAGGAGAAAGAGAAATATACCAAATCACGAGAGTTAACAAGAAGTTTAATGTTTTAACAATCAATACAATTAGATAGATATAATCGGAATACAAGGGCTAGTTCGCGAGCACGTTAGGGCGTGGGCTCTTGAGAGTTTGTCGGTGATGCCTCCAGAAATAGGAGACACTTATCTTGGACGTCGCAGTAGAAAAAGGGCTGGGCTCGAGGCGCGCGCTGTTCTTATAGCCGCGGGGAGACGCTCGCCTGCTAGCGGGGAACGGGGCAGTATAGCCACGTTACACCAACAATCTAACTCCTTCTATAGTACTATAATATCGAGATTTAGTCATGATATTACTGTAACTTATCACTAGACATCCGATTAAATGCACAATCAAAATTTCAAAGGATCACAAATTCCAACCCCAACACTAGTTAGTAATATTGGCACTGAAACTACCAATCCTTTGGCACAGAAAAAGTTATTCAACTAACACGACTAATTTTGATGCGAAAAAATGCAGAAAATAATTCATTAATACAAATAAAAATGTCATACACAGTAAAATAATGGTAAACGAACATTTTCTAATATAAAATAGACAAGAGTAACTGCTAGTAAAATTCTAATTATAGACATATCTTGTATATACATATATATATTTTCCATACAAGGACGAGTTTAAAACAGTCCGGTTACCATTGCCGGTTGGGTGCGTTTTTCATACGTGAAGCTTACATAACTAACACAGTTTATCCATAAACAGCTATGTACAAAATGTCGGTATTCACGAAGGATTAACCTATCTCATTTATTACTAAATATGTTAAATAATCGTTCAACCATCATTACTCTACGATTGCGCAAATCCGCGTTTTTCATTACATTGGAATTAGATACTGAATCTTGCGGCTCCATAAGTTAATGTAAATTCATCTTTCTCTCTGAAATATGAATTTTTGTGAATCAAAGATATGATATGTTATTTTTTCTGACCTTTTGGAGCGTGAATGCTGTAAAAGTCACTGGCGCTAATTAATATAGGAACTCTGCCTTACAAAGAGTACAGCGACATATGAAAATATTAGAATATTATGTACCAGTCTTTGTTTTCAGGTCAATTGTGAAATAAATCAAATGCATCCAATTTAATATGCAACTAAAACGGCTGAGAATGTATTGAGTAAATTTTATATCTAATCTGCATTTGGGCCGTGCTGTCAAAGCACTTTCGAGAGCTAGTAGAATTCTATTGGAATTTGCGTACAACGAAACTTGCTGAATGTGAGTCTTTAACATTTTCCATCATTTAGATATTTTATTAAAAATTGTAAAATCGGTTGAGCTAGTAGCAGACCTAAAAGAATATTGTGAATAAGGCTAGAAAAGATTTAGATATTTTATTAAATGGTTCAATAATTATAATCTCAGGAGCGCAGCAAACCTCAGCGAACATTAGAAGCTGAGCCAGAAGAGTCCCAGCAGATAGAAGAAGTACAAGATTACTTGGATGAGCTTCTCGTTCCGGATCCGTGGGAGTTGAACAACACCGCGCGTGCCGGTACCGATGTACTCTTCTTCAACAGGGTGCCAAAGGTCGGCAGTCAGACATTTATGGAGTTGCTTAGAAGACTAGCTATCAGAAATCAGTTTAGTAAGTATGATTTAAATAATATCTGGAAGATGGCTGGAGATCTGGTTATGTATCTTGATAAAGTAAGGTGACGTAATTTTATAAGGCTTTTAGAACACTATAAAATATGTTTTTCTTTATCAAAAGAGCAACCATGGAGTTTCTTGCAAGTTCTTCTCCATGGATCACTGTGTTTGCGAACTTGCGGTAGTGTTTCTGATTTATATAAGCGCCCGCCACAGTAATAATTAAGAATTTTACATTCTAAGGAGAAGATCGAAAAAAAGTCTTAATTACTTTTTATATCATATGTTATCTGCCAGTGAAAGGCCGGTCAAAATGGAGCCGATTCAGAGATTAGTCCGAACATAGGTATGGGTAGTAGAGTCACGGTAATTTCAGCACGAATGGGTCGGCTCACCCGGGACAGTAATACCCTTACCCAAAAGATCAATAAAATGATAGCCTAATGATGTCGTATATCGTTAGTGAGTGTGAGACTGAAGGCCCAATCATTCTGCATCATACTGGAGAATGATGCAGAAACATCTTACTAGGCCACCATGGTGTTGGTTACCATGCATTATTGTCTTCTCTCACCGTGAGGATGGTGACCAAACTCCTCGATTTTACTCATGCTTTACATCAGTACATGCTTAAATTTAGTAGGCTAAAACATATTAAAAAAAAAACAAACAAAGATCTGTTTTTTTAATGTAAGTGACGTGACGTGTCATGTTCAAAGTGAAAATATGTTAATTTTTAATTACAAAGCAATAATTCAATTCTAATTATATCTATAGACATTATAGACATACGACTAGTAAAAAATTAAGCCCCTCGAAAATTGTGTTGATGAAACATCTCGGTTTATAAAATTATCAGTTAATTATCAGTCAACTTCATTAAAACTTTTAATTACAACCACTGCTGGTTGGGGACAACGGGGCAATAAGCCAGAAGGGCTTATTGCCCCGTTGTCCGTGTCTCAAATAAGTTTGTGTATAAAATGGCATTTAATATAATTTTGTATTTTGAAAGTTGAAATTAATTAATTGCGTTAATTCTCCTAGCCCAGCTATGAAGATTTGGACAAAATAATTATCCCTTTATGATTTAAATAAAATTTAATTTTCTTTAGAAGTGATTAAATTTTATGATGAATTTATTTCACATCATTGCTTCTTTGTCTGAGCACCATTTACACTTGCCAATGCATATTATGTAGTATATCTACCATTTATTGACATACTTTTGCCTGGGTTTCCACTGCTTGTATGTGGTAAATAAATAAATTGCCAAATTCCTCAGCTTGAACTCGTATAGAAAATACCTATCAATCAATCAGAACTATACTACCGTCACACAACAGACTATCCTAATAATGACAGTATTCTTGCTGTCGTATTTCGTTGGTGAGTGTGAGACCGAAGGACCAATAATTCTGCATCATTCAACCGGCCTTAGGAGGCCGGGAGAATGATGCAGAATTTTCTGACCAGGCCGTCATGGTATGGGTCACCATGCTGCATTGCCTACACTAACAATGATGATGGTGACCCCTAATCCTGGATTCTACTCATGCTTTCCACCGGGCAGAGTAGAGTTACTTTAGTAGACTTACATAAAAAAGAAACGACCTATCACCGTCCACTGATGAATGAAAAGTCTGGTTGGGGCTTCTTGAGGAAAACAAGAACTAATGATTATTTAATACTGTTTATAGTCTCGACATCTGTACTTATTTGGCAGAAGGCTATCCAACTTGTTCATATTAACGTAAACAAGATTAAGTTAAATTAGCTCAAAGGTCGAGTTTCCCCCTTCTCCCCTGTTAAGTAGGATAGGACTATTAAATACGGGCCGCTTTTTGTTGATATGTCAACAAAGCGAAGCGGTATCTTTGAATACCACAAGAACATTTGGTTAAGGAGATTTGACTTGTCTTAATGGATACTTATATGGATATCTAAATCACATTTGAGAATGTTCTTGCTTTCTCTTGAGGGAATCAGTTATTTAATTTAAACATATAATCAAGGGGCGAAGAAGTCCATGACAGAATGCTTTAATTTCACAAAAAGTATTTTGTTAGTACTTTTCTTTTAGACTAACTTCGTTCCGGTGTTATCGTTTGATTAACAATAATCACGGGTAACACTGTGGGTGTAGCTAGTAAAAATAAAACTTAAGTGAACCGAAAAAAAACTATACCCGCCTTTTTTGCTGCCACCCGATTAGATCCTTTTTGTATTTCTTAAAATGTTTTTCATAACTTTTTAATCAAAATTTCTTGGATCAGGTTTCAACCGAGATGCAGTCCAGCGGGTTGAAACGATTCGCTTGGCGCCGGTCGATCAACAAATACTTGCTGGTCTCGTGTCTGCATACACACCACCTGCCTCCTACATCAAACATGTTTGTTATACCAACTTCACCAGGTAAGCATTTACTTACAATTACTCATTTTTTTATATATACACTAGTTGACCCAGCGAACTTCGTACCGCCCAACTTTAAAATTCCAGAACTTGATCGCAGCGCCACCTACCGGGTCCAATTGCGAATCTAAACCATTCCCAGATCCCCTTGAACACACACAAAAAATTTCATCAAAATCGGTCCAGTCGTTTGAGAGAAGTTCAGTGACATACACACTCACAGAAGAATTATATATATAAAGATTCAAAGTGACTCTACACATAGTATAGCCATTGTAATTAGCCCAATTCTTTCGATGTGTCGTAAAAAATTGGACTAATAAGCGCAATAAATCGTCAAATTTAATAAGGCGTAACGCTAAAACCCTGCCAAAGGCAGCAATTAGCTTTTAATCTGTCTGCATTTGCTTATTAAAAATACAATATGATTAATACTAATAATTACATAATATATTCAAACTTTCTTCAAGACATTTAGCCCAACTTTATACGTTGATATCGGTATTCTCTCACAAGTGCGGACGCACAAATATATTCATTCAACCGATATTCAAACATAAAATATTCACAGAGTCTCTGTATTTAATACAGTACATGAGCTAACGAGTAGTTGAACAATCTGGTCTTAATAAATATAATATTTAGATAATCGATTTTAAATCGCCTAAATCGTACAACATTTCAATATGACAGGCATGTTCCTTCTTTCAACGTTAATTTTCACCAAGTCATTGAGGGCCTACTACTTCAAGAAGGCTTTTTCTGATGTTTCTTTAAAGAGCAGAATCTGATAAACTTTTATCATCGTCATAAATAAAAGTTGCAATAAGCTGAGAACCTTTTGCATAAAACATTTATAACGCCAGCCTTGCTACATTTTTATGTCGGTTTTAAGGGTTCCGTACACAAAGGGCTAAATGGAACCTTATTGATAAACACTCTGTCACCAGGCTGTAACCTCATGAACCGTGATAGTTAGACAGTTGAAATTGTCACAGATCATGTATTTCTGTTGCCGCTATAACAACATCACTTTTACAACAATTAACAGAATAAAATAAATATTTAAGTGGGCTCTCCCTTACAATACAACACGCGTGATTATTTGCTCGATTTTGCTCGATATTGATAATGGCAAGAGGTAGACGCTTGAAATGTGTAGAAAATGGTACGGAACCCTTCCTGCGCGAGTCCAATTCACACGTTGCTGATTTTTGTTGTGAAATATACATGTCCCTTAAGGAGATAATAATAAATATAATTTATGCCATCTTATATTTAAAACTGTTAAAATAGCTCGAGTACGATTCAGAAACTCGCTGAGCTGATTAAGCTCATTTGCCATAATTTACAAACGGCTCCAAATTTTATTTTTATCTATTTAAACTAATTACGGTGAAGCCAAAAGTAAGCCAAGCTCATCTATACCAAATATACAAAATTGAACTATCTGTTTGTAATCTATAGAAATAAATGAACTTGAAGTGTCCCCATGTAATATTAAAATAACAGTTTTTTGTATGCATATGAAAGTACAAACGGTATTTATATCAAAAAAGTTTTATCTGTCTATTTAGTCCGGGTAATCCTTGGAACGACTGGATCGATTTTGACGAGACTTTTAATAGCAGAAATCTGATGACACAAGTAGTAACTGAGGCAAAAAAAAAAAATTGACCTTCGTTTTTTAAACAATAACCGCGAATGACACCGCAGCACGCTACTTTCTAATAAAGAGCCTTTTACTAAATGCATATGGAACTATATACGGTACTTACATTAAAGAATTTTTTTTTTAAGATTGTCATCTGTCTGAAGGTCTGTCCGTCGGGACTTTCACTAGCAGATAGGTAATGAGGAGTAACTTAGGCGACTAGACTGAGACTAGCTTCGCTCCTCAGTTTTACTGGCGGTTGTTACACCGCGATAACAATAAATGTGGGTGTGTTACGAATACGGGCCTCAGCTAGTAATAAAGGGTTTTATATGTTCTACTCTAGCGCCTAAACTTCTGGATCCATTTTAATGAATTAAGTGTCAATCGAATCGTAATAATAACCCGGGTGATATAGGTTAAGTAAATTATTTATATCAAAAGTTTTTACTTGGTCAACTTATTGTTTTTTAAACTTTTTCCTGTTTATGTCAGTTTTTCCCCCATGTCTTATAAATACACTCAAAAAATGGTACATAGACGCGTGTAACAGATAGTTTAGTTTAGTGTATTTTACAGCATAAAGGTCATTCGTTTATTACGTAAAAGGATAAGATGGGGAGGAGCCGCCGTGTCTTATTTTTCTTACAAAGGCACGGAACGGAGTCTTGTCGTTCTTACGTTAAGTTAAGAATAGTGATTATATCCGAATGTTTAATACAACTCCATTCAACATGACAGTAAACGTAGCTAAAAATTATTGTTACATTTAAAATAAAAGCGGCCAAGTGCGAGTCGGACTCGCCCATGAAGGGTTCCGTAGCAGCAAGTAACATCATATAAAAGTTCTTGTAGTTCGTTGTAACTTTGATCGATGTTTTAATAATAGTGTATTGATTTAATGAAAGGGAAATTGCGGTGTATGATTTATGCCGTATTAAAAAAAAACTACTTACTTGATCTCGTTCAAACCAATTTTCGTTGGTAGTTTGCATGGTAATGTACAACATATTTTTTTTTTAGTTTTATCACTCTCTTATTTTAGAAGTTACAGGGGGGGGAACCACACATTTTTCCACTTCTCATATTCATTCTCATTTTCTAATGAGGAAGCAGGGTTTCAAAAACTTGTATAAATCATCTTACATAGATAATAATAGCCTCAGATCAATACTAAGCAGCGCTCAGCAAGTTTATTATACAGAATATTCTAGTTCCAATTTTCTTATGACGTTCCAGTAACAGGTCCAGTAACTTTTTTTTTCAAACAGTAGACGTGGGAAACAGAAAATGCCAGGAGCGACAACTTCAGGGAACAGGGTACTATGTAATGAAGCGAATCGAAAATAAACAACTAACATCGTTTCGTTCTGTTTTGATTAAATCGACCGATAGATTCAGCAATTTAACAGGATTTGTAAATTTATTGGTTGGTTAAGTTAACCGTATACCGTGTCTAATGGAACATGAAACTATTAAACTTTTACCTACTTTATTGATCAAACTGTCTGCAAAACTAAGTTAAGGTAACGTTTTGGGTGTAATTTTCGAGCTTCCAAAAACAAGAAGGAGCTGTGATAGAAGAATAGGTACTAATGAGTACCTAGCTAAAATAAAATCACATTAAACCGTCAAATATATTATAATTGTTTTCACATCATTTTTTTGTCTAATTCAGAATTAGCCAAGCTCCACTGTACGTTTACAACAACTAGTCCAAAAAGTATCCTAAATTATTCCTCTTTTAATCAACCATCTGTCCAGCCGGTTCACAGATAAGCCGGTGCAACCACACTGACAGACACACATAATAAAAAAAAATAGTAAAAAAACACTCATAGTATCGTCATGTCAAAATTATCATGTCAAAAGTATTTTTATTTGGCTTACCTCCCCTACACGTAAAGTAGGAATATATTTTTTCTCTAGCATCGCACCCTCATGTGGGTATCATTTGATAGACCTTTTAAAAAAATCGAGAGGTTGCTAAGAGGATTTCATTATTTATGTATCCGTTTCCGAGTTATTCAACTTAAAAGGCAGTTTTTTGTTAAAACAAGGCGTCCTCCGCTCCTCTAAATGCTAAACGGCTGATTTAAAAAAAACTCAAAAGATCCATGTAATGAACTTTGAAGGAAAACTTCAACGGCTTATGGGCCCGGTAAACGATCATTTGTTTGACAAATTTATGTGTTTGTCAAATTATTTGATCGTGAGCTGCTGTGTTTGACGCGTTTGTCAAACAAATTTGATCGTTTACAGGCATTGATATATAAAAACCCTAGATGCACAGTCTCAAACAAAAGCCGCATACGAAACTATCCTACTTAGTCATTGATGTATAAAAATATCAATGTGGGTAGTTTTCGTTAAGCTATAAACACATCTTTTGCACATTCAACCTTACGCGCATTGTTTAAAGTTTTTATTACAAAGCAGCGTACAATCACCAATCAAATTTTATGACCGAAGCTAGCCGGCAGGACAGGACATGGAGTGAAGAGGAATATTTGTATATTTTTTTTATTATAATACATTGAGTTAGTATTTTAAGAGTTAGTTAAATTGTGTTCTAAGCCCATAATTATACTTATATCTGAGCGTAAATATGTTTTTGGGTAGGACATGTGTACATAAATGAAACAAATATTAACTCTTAAAATCATTTATTTCATTTTTTCATATCATATCAGTGACATATCCTGTAAAAAATAATTATATTATTTGAATGTAGGTACGAATTTTATTTGATAAATTCATTATTTTTCTGGCTAACGACTACTTACGTTATACTAGGAACAGCCGTTTTAAGAAGACGTTTTATGCCTTTAGCAGTGACATTCATATCTTCGTCCACAAAAGGTTCAGAACAAACGACACATGCACTATTTGGCTTAAAAAAATTGTATCTCGCGAACTCATAAGTTGTCCCCTAATTAATCGATATAATAGGTAATATAATATTTACGAACTTTAATAATAACACCGTTTGGACGACCTCCTTTCCTTTTGCAATTCGATTAATAACTCTAATAATATTATTATATATTTTGTAACGTATACATACTTATTAAAAACTAAATACAAAAAAGTTCAAATTAAATAAACTTATTAATAAAAAATTAAACACAATAAAAAAAAATCGACTCCATTAAATTCAGAACAGGGTCGTTTGGATTATGCGACTAAAATAAAAGGTTGTGTAATAGTCGTTCTTACACTGAAAAAGCGGCCATTGAAATTTGTCGTATTATACTTGGACCGTTGAGTGAAGTTTTAGACAAATTAAATCAAAATCACATATTGCTTCCGATATTTAGTCATAAAAACAACAAAAACAAATTAACAAACTCTTTTACTCACCGAAAACTTCGTACAAAAATAACGAAAAGATAACAATTATCTATTGGACACGATTTTAAATACACGTGCCATTATGGGTGACTACGGAACCCTATTCTATGCGTGAATAGGGTTCCGTAGTCCTTTACTTGGCCGATTTTATTTGATGTAAGTACCTTATAAACTTTCATGTGCATTTAGTGAAAAGCTGTTAATTTGAAATTATAAACAGACACTAAACTTTATTTATTTGTATAGAGTTAGAGTATAGATTTGTATAAATACATCCTTCAGTAAATTTTAAGTATCTTGGTAAACGAAATGTTCTTAAATATGCGTACAAATTTCAATGGGATAAAAACCCATTTCTAATTGGTTGTTTTACGAATGAATAGCCATGGGTTCAACCAACTGGATTCAGAGATTGATGCGATGTTATTATATAAAAGGCAGTATTTCAAAATATTGATCAAGCCAATAAATAAATAATAATAAATATTTTGACACAATGCGATCTATTTAAGCAGACCTTGTACTATGGGTACTAGACAACTGATATTTTTGTAAATGCATACATGTTAAACATAGAAAACACCCAAACACCGAAATAAATATTTCCAGAACATAAAAACATTTGGTCCCAACCGGGTTTCGAACTCAATAACTCAAGCACAGCAGTTGCATACGCTTCCCCCGCACCATCGAGGCAATCAAATAAGAAACATTTAAACAATGACCGTTTGAAAATTTTGAATAACGGTAGCTGGCGCTAAATGAATGACCTCGGACGAAGCTCAAATCTATGAAAAAAAAAACTTGACAATGAATTGCTGTTCTATTTTCAAATAAGAAAGAAACCGCCTACTCTCTGAAGCATCAATCAAAAGTGCATCAATATTGGCTGTAAACATATAACATGATTAATGAATCGCTTAAACATTAATTGGCGAGTCGACCGTCATTATACGATAGGTGACTCTCTTGTTAAAGTAATTACACAACACAAGCACGTGCAAAAACTGTCTGATGAGTAGGGTTGTCACATAAGAAAATTGAATATTTGTTACCTTGGGACTTTGTCTGAACATGTAACTTTGTCCAAAAATTAAGAATGTCGTAAAATTACAATCGTAAATAAAAAATTGGAAAGCCATTTCACCACACACTTTTCACATTACTTTTATGTTAATGAGCTTTATTAGCTTAACTCGGGTAATGTATTTTTTTCCGGGGTGAAACTTGTATAACTAAAAATGCAAAGGCAACAAATTGGTTCATATACCTAGGTGTTATTATGTCTTATTCTTAAAAGCGGTCGTCACGCGAACATTCCAATATTTTTTTTATTCTAATATCAAACTTCCTGCTTATGGCAGCCCTAATTTGAACAATTGTTTAGCTCATCGATTAAAGTGGAATGAGAGCGAGGCGATGCGTTTCTGCGATTCTAAAAAAGATTTTAAATGAGTTCTAAATTCGTAGACATAAATAACTGTTATAAGAAATTAGCCTAGAAAAAATATTTTAATGAAATTGATCATTATCTTTTAAGTATATAAAATTCACGTGTCACAATGTTAGTTACCATACTCCTCTGAAACGGCTTGACCGATTTTAATGAAATTTTATATGGCATATTCAGTAGGTCTGCGAATTGGCTACTTTATATTTTTCATACCTCTAAGATGCGAGCGGAGCCGCGGGCATCAACTAGTTATATATATATTATACTTTATCATTTATCTACATAAAATATTTTTTCTTTATATTAAAATTATACGTGTAGTCCGCGACTCCGTTCGTGTGGTTAGGTCTTATTCCGTATTTCCAACTTGAAAATAACGAACTTCGATACTACTGTTCACACCTTATTTTATCCAATTAGTGATGAAAGTTTAAAATCGTTTCTTCCCAAAATCTTTTCGTAGTGGATGCTTATAACATAAAAGTGATATCCTATCAAAATTTTGACTATGCCCCATAAAATCAGATCTAGGAGAAGTCTAGGCTAGAAATGTTAAATGTATGAATGAATTTGACTCACAGACGGCGTAGTGGTTCAAGCGGTCACCTCACCGTTTACTACTGCGTTGAGTATTGTGTCTTTGATCCTCACATAGGACAAAACAATTTGATCTTTTGAATCTGGGTATCCTTTTCATGTTTGTAAAGTCCCTTGCCATATATACATATATCAAGTGAAGGAGTTTTCTTAAGAAAAGTTATGTCATATTTGTATTATTTTATTCCAGATACGGGTACCCATCACCTATATATTTGAATGTGGTACGCGACCCTGTAGAGCGTGTGATCTCCTGGTACTACTACGTGCGAGCGCCGTGGTACTACGTTGAGAGGAAAAGGGCTTTCCCCGATCTGCCGCTACCTGATCCAGCTTGGTTAAAAAAGGTGAGTTTTATGATATACATACATAGATAGTCACGCCTATTGCCTAGAGGAGTTGACAGGGATGATTGAACTTCACTCAAAATCTTTTATTTCAAGAGGCCTTTCCAGGCACTTTCCAATAGTTACATTAATGCCTCTAGTTTCCAAACAATTACTAAGGTTCTGAGGACACACCGCTTGTGCTTCGTTCAAGTTCATCAACCGCTGCTGGCCTTTTCGGTCTTATAAAATATTTGTAAAAAGTGGTAAAAAGGCAACAGTACGTTTCACTTCAATTATTTTTATTTGCAGAAATGTGATTTGCTATGCGTTTAAGAGTATATATAACTCTATATTTTTTTTTAATCCAACTGTTTAAGTGCAATTTATGTGCTGTTTTAGTTGACAACTTGTAACTAAACAACTTTGTATAACCTACTGTAATCAAGTTAACAAGTAAGATAATGTAACTTTTCTTACTGACTTAGCAGGTCAATAACTGACTTAAAATTAGTTAACGGCAGTTTTCAAACAAACAATCCTTTTCAGCTTGATAATTATAGTTTTGCCTCCTAAAATAAGTACCTAATTATACTGTCTATGTTTAAAATGATTAATTTGTAATTTGATAAATGATAATATAAGGATTGATAAACTTTGATGATATCAGCTGTCTAATGCTAATGCTTGACCATGCACAATTAAACATTTCTTAGTCAATAGCATCGCTCATGAGGAAATATTGTAATTTAATACTAGGAAAATGGAATGAAAAATACAGTTTATAAAATCAATTTTAAAAAAAAGTTGGTCTGATGGCGGCCTCTTAGTAGAAGACAAAATATTATATCGGTCAAATGCGTGTCAATCCAAGCATAGAATAGGGTTCCGTACTCATATAAAATGGGAAGTGGAATTAAAATCGTGTCCAATAGATAAATTGTTATGTTTCCTTATTATTGCGTAATTTTTGCAAGAACCAAATCAAAATCAAATCAAATCATTTATTGCTTACTAAGTGTACAATTTGTTGTTACAGTAATGACATAAGTACTTATAACTTAGTGCTTTGAAACTTAGCGTATTTAACAAGTTATGCCTCCTTAATTCCTGAACTAACAAAATTATCTAAGCCGTATAGTTTTCCTTTAAAGTTCATTACATGGATAACCATCGTGAACTTTTAAATTTTTTCGAGCCAGCCGTTTAACTTTTACAAACTCGAAACGGAGAGAAGTATCTCTGTAACTCTGTCTGTCGTGCTTTCACGGCCACGCCAAAACTACTGAACCAATTAAAATGAAATTTGATGTAATCTAAGGCTTGAGCTTTCTCAGGCCTTATATTACACCAAATTTCATTTAATAAATAGGCTGTTTTTTATCGCAATAACCAACATACAGGTGGGCGGAGCCCAACGAACGGACGAAAGTTAGCACGCAATAGATTGAGCTGTATGTTGTTACAGATTGTTACAGATGTGCGATGTCAAACAGGGTAAATTAAACACCATTTGTCACCCTAGTGTGGGCGCTCTTTTAGGTCAGCAAGGGAACATAAGAATGTCCCTGTGCACCTGGTTTCCCGTTTTCTAGTACCCGAAAAGGCGTGTGGTTTTTGGTCGGTATGAGTCCGACCGAAAAAAGGGTCGTGACCCCTATTCAGAGTCATTCTGCGGGTGATAGCTCGTCACCTGTTCCTATCCTGAGCAGTGTGTAAGGCAGTATGGAACCTAGTGCCTGAAGTAGAGCTAGTTTGGTCCGCTGGAGCAAAGAGCTATATACCCCTCTATCGTACCCGATACCATCATGTTCCGAGGCTAACGTTTTCATTGCATTGAGGTCCTAATGAA